>OY720147.1:46949577-49349577 GCA_963082955.1 Cheilosia grossa | reverse complement strand
TTTACTGCCTTAGGTCGATTTGGCAGTTAGGTGGGTGCGGGTGGGTTAATGTCAACCCGTGCTTCTTTGTGAGTGAAGAAGTATGTCTTTTGGGAAGGAGTCGGGAATATTCCCAACAAAAAAGTCATCAGTTCCGGATGGTCAATTCGTGTTTGCTGCGTTCGTTTGTGCTAGGCTCCGGAAATGCTCACACATGCGAGACGTTGTACCTTCCTTATGGAAGTGGTTTTCTTTTGGGCTGCTTTATTCCATTGTACTAGGGAAGCATATTTGACTAGCTTTGGAGGAGGAGTTTTGGCAAGCTGTATGCGACCTCGATTCAGTCATAAAAGTACGCATCAGTCGCCTTAGATGGCTAGGACAAGTCAGGTGAATGGACACCCACGGTTAGAAGTTTCTTCGACTTCAACCCGAAGGGACATCGCAATAGAGGATGACCTGGCTTTAGTTGGCTCGCGCAATTGGAGGGGGAACTCAACCAAATTGTGGAGCACAACTGGAGATAGTTAGACAAAGGATGAAAACGCGTATTGGCTGATTGATTGTAATCAGTCTTGGCAGTTATCAGTGATGTCTTGAGTTTTTGGTTAGCCCACCTCCATATAGCCATGTAATTTGCATGACTACAAGTTGGTGTTGGCAGATTAACCAGCAAATTATACCTAGTTAGGATGTCTGTCGAAATGCGTTTTCTCATTCAAAACTTTCTCCCATCGTTAGTCCTTTTCCGGTCCTTTGCAGTCTATAAACGAACCAGTTGCTTGCTCATCCAGCAACATCATTCATTTTTCACCATCGAACTGTCGCCTGCAATCCAGGGTTACACTTATGTCCGACTGTTGACATGCCAAGTGTTGTTGATTATCCTCCTTTGTGACGGGACTTTTAAGTTGCTGCCATTCTCCAATGCAAGCCCAGAGCATCTGTGCAGCCTCTCTGTGTTATCTCCTGATGATGAAGTTAACAACACTCCTTCAAGGTGGAACGAATTTTACTCCTAGCACAACAATTCACCTCTCTTTCGGATAACACTTTGCATTAAATATGGCAAAATGCAAATAAAGTTTTCATTAAATATGTACTACGTCCACATGCACATGTGTATGCTTTAGACCCGCATGTAAGTGAGGATGTGCTGGCGTACTTCACATGCAAATTGCTATACTAAGAGAAAAGATTTTAATTTAGTTCTCCTGGTGAAATGCACCTACGAAAACAATATGCAAAATCCACTCTTCCTTGTTCCTCATCTGCAGATGCAGAAGCAGCCACACACGGCGGAAGAACATCCTTTAATATTTAAAGTACCCAGGGACATGCAGTGTATTGTGATGTCGTTGGTATATTCCCTCTCCCCTCTCCATTCGTCGTCGTCCTCGAGATAAAATATACCCTTTTCGGAGTAAAAGTTTAACCATCCATTTCCCTGCGCGTATAAATAAAAGCAAGTTAAAGTTCGAATTGCCGCCTGCAATATAAAATGTCGGCAAATATTTTCGATTTGGATACAAGCCAAGTGGCCTCTGAAAGTGGCCCTTCTTTATTCGATTTTATTATTCTCAATTGCGGAGTGCTGCACCTTCCGATGTGCATTAGGTATTGCTACCGCTAATTAATATTGGTAAACCACAATTTTTTACTACCGACTTAATAATGCATAAAATGCGGTCCAAAATGAAATGCCCGGTGTGACAAAGAGCAGCACAGCAGGAATGTGCGCGCAACAAGGCTTGGTTTCAAATTAAATGAAATGTGTGCGGGCTCGGTGGCGTATGTGGAATTATTGGTCCAACTGCGAGTCTAATTTGGTTTACATGTACTAGATACATGCGGAAACATAATTGTGGAAAATGATTTTGTTTGCGCAGTGATTTTGTTGTTTTCTTTAATTAAAATTGAAGGAATTGTAATTTGCGAATGCTAATTAGGGTAGACCGAACATTATTTCGGAGCCTTGGGGTGGGAGTTTGAGTTTTTCCAGCGATAGTGGAGTAAAAAAAACACACGGTAGTTTTTGTGCTGATGAGGATGTCGATAATTTTTTGTGTCGAACGTAGGAAGCTCGTTGTAGTAGGGCATTCGATGGGATCGCTTGCTGCGGACATATCCCTTTCGGGATTTTAATCCACATCAGCGATGGCGGAGTGAACATCGAATCTGGCTGCTAAGTATGTGCAGCTGAATTCTTGAAATGGAAGTTGGGTGTACCTCGAAGTCGGTCGGGGTATTAGTCTTTACTTAGTGCGTCCATAAATGCAGTCGAAAAAAGTTCGGGTACCGGACAAGCACGTGCTACGTGTTGATGTGTTGTTAAACTCTTCGTATGTAATAATGCTTAAAGATGTTATGAAAAGAAGCTCTAGCAAATCAGGACTTATTTCACCTTACAGCTCACAAGGTTAGTCTGTTGTACTGCGTTCGAAAGGCGTTTCAAACTCAACTTCCTGAGGAAGTACAACTAGTGTCTTAAGATGCGTTCTAACAATTTATAGAGACAAGATTGTTTACCAAGCTCATATCGCCGGCACGCATACGAAGGGCGAAGGACGGTGAATGGTTGCATAGGGGAAAAATGTTAGTTTTGTACTTTGGGGTCTACAATAAAGATTGTTAGAGGGAGCAACTTGCATACGGGTTTAACATTAAAACGGACCAATAAATACATCAATTTCAGTATTTTTGAAATGTCTGAAACTATGTCCGGCAATGGACAAAATCAATTAACGTCGTGCCTCGGCGCACTGTGGTCCAAAAAGGCAAATCTCGTGGCAAAAATACCAAATTCGATGTGTTATTTCTATTTTTGTTGTTTTGTTTTTTATTTCAAATAGAAATATAAACGGTGCTTCAAGAACAGCAAATGAAATAATTTTCTGCTATCTAGTTTGACTTATAGAGCTTTTCACTGTAGATCAATTTTGTTAAAGAGTAAAAAAAAAAAACAGAAAAAACTAACTTCTTTGGGTATTTGCTTTTTTTTTTCAATGATGGCTATTTAAACGAAAAATCTCAATTTTCTTGAATATAGTCTAGTTGTTCTTAATATAGGTAAACTAAAATTTTAATAAAAAAATTACCTAATATTTTTAATAACTAAAACAAAAAACACCTTTTTCGAGCACTTTTTTTCGTTTGAGTAGAGCTTCTAAGAAATTCTCGCAAGTTGCCACTGACCTTTACTATTTGTTAAACTATATGCAAAATTGTAGCTGCAAATATTTGCAATGTTCGGAGAAATTGTAATTTGAAAAAATTACACGTGTTCCCAGTGCTAATATTTTTTACTTAAAAGCACATTTCCTTATAGAATAACTAGCTGACCCGGCATAACTCCGTTTTGCCCGCAATAGTTTACCACCAAACGACAAATATGTCCCGCGTTCATTTTTAGTTGATCACAGTTCTTGTGACATTTCACTCGTTTGTTAAATTTTGTTTGGTAAAGTAAGAAATCCATTCAAAATATTCAAATTTAATTTATTTCAAATTTAATAGATAATAATACTTCACTATCACATGCACCATCGCCTTCACTTTCTGTTGTCGTCGATACTGAAATCACCAAATATCCCATCCCGATGAATTATAGGGTATTGCAGAGCGTCATATGATCTATGTGTTTCGGATATTCTTTCTAACGGTCCAACGGTTCTTCGCTGAACAGAAGTTGGAGTATTGCAGAAGTTGAAGCATTGTATCGTCGTGAATTTTCTCCGGCTGGAGCGCCATCAGGTTTGAAGACAAATCTGCGATCGTCTGAGTTCATTTTCTCCATCGCCGTTTTAAACATCGTAATCAAGGCGTTGTTTTCGTTAAATAATTGTTGCAATTGTCGAATGATGTCTCCTGTTTGCCCTCTGTACCGCCTATCGACTTGATCATTCTCCGACGAAATGAAGTACACCTGCAGATATTGGTGTACATCTTCATTTAGAAGAATTCACCTATCCGATGGTAAATTTGGCCTTGATGTTTAAAATTAAAAATTACCTTGCAAGTCGGCATGAAACCAGTTTCTTGAATGATTTCTGTTCCGAACGAAGTCATACGGAAACAGTTGTTGTACTGTCGAATGTTCTTTAGAAAATCATCCGATTCCAATAACGATTTTAATGGCTCCGGAGGTGCATCTTATGGAACCAATTTCACAGCAAAGGCCGGGCGTTTCGCCTTTAAATTTCAGCGCGTTTCAATGTTGGCACAGAATATTCATCGCTTACTGTTGGTTCATACCGAAACGCCAGTCGTTCGTATGTCGGCAACAATGCGCGTCTTTCCACTCTTCGATTTGAACTCATTTGCTCTCTTCCAGCAGCAGTACGATTTCACGCAGTTCTAATTACATGCAGTCTCAAATTGCTTGTCTGTTGATCTGGTCTTATGCGATGTCCCATTCTGTCGACTTCTATATGTGCTTGGCGTTCTTCTTCATTTTCGCGTCGTTGATAAATTTGTTGTTGACTTGCTTGCCTTGTTCTTCTGCCTATATTTGCGCGCATTGGGTCAACTGTATAGAAGCTGTATAAAAGCAATTAAACTGTTGAAACCAAGAACAAACCAGCATTGTTGACAAAAGTATATAATACATTAATCTGAAATCCTCAATTTTCTTAATTAACTTTTTAAAACAAAAAAAATACCGCACAATACCGTAGTGTGCTAATAATAGAAAAGTCAAAATAAATATTTAATGGGAAGAATCATTGATGCCAAATCCGGACCTCACGGCGATTCTCCTCAGCTAGTCGAAGAAATGAATCTGATGTAAATGCTCGATGAACTTGTTGGCGTTGTTGGTCAATTCCTCTACGTCTGTCGACTATGAATCTGCGAGCTTCTCTTCGTTCTAGTTGTCTTTGTTGATTTCGTTCATCTCGTGCGTCTTGTAATCGTGATTCACGTAACTGCACCATTCTCTCACGTAAATCTTCATTGTTTTCATGAATTTGTTCACTTGATCTTCGTGCTCTTGTATCTCTTACGGCTCTAGAATTGACCGTTCGACGACTCAAATTTGCCCCTTTGCTTTTTTTTGGCATTGCTGACTGTACATAGAACGATTGAAAATAGTGACTTAATATTGTATTCATTTGCTTATTATTTGACTTAAAAAAACAACGTACACGTTTTCGTTTGGAATTAAAACTATTTCTAAAAAATGTTAAGTACAATATATACAGGTACAGTAATGGCCGTTGTTGGCGGGAGCTCACAACACGTGTTTATTTACATGAGATCACTTAATTAACTGAGAGTTAAAGCTGTCCTGTTGCTGGAAAATGTATAGTGAGTAAGACAGGAGACCG
The DNA here is from genome assembly GCA_963082955.1 of Cheilosia grossa. Classification (NCBI taxonomy): domain Eukaryota; kingdom Metazoa; phylum Arthropoda; class Insecta; order Diptera; family Syrphidae; genus Cheilosia; species Cheilosia grossa. The sequence goes on along the minus strand of OY720147.1, from coordinate 49,344,271 downwards.
GCTTCGTCCTCACCCCTACTCCGCGATGTTTGCTGGATGAGTGGCGACACCTGGCGGGGATAACTGATCCATTGATTGTTGATCAGTTATCGACCGGCGAGGGCGGGAGATCAAATTAAAAAAAAATTCTTGCTAAAAAAGTTAAAAAATTTAATGGTGGACAACCCTTAACATTTAGGGGGATGAAAAACAGATGTTGTCCGATTCTCCACCCTAGCCGATATCCTTGCAAAGATTCACGAAAATCGGTCGAGCCGTTTCGGAGGAGTTCAATTACGCACCCCGTGACACGAGAATTTTATATATAAGATTATATTTCAATTATTTTGTTAATTAAAAGAGCTGAGAGGGTTAAATTGTCTTCTTATATCAATTAAAAATGGTTTTGTTATTATTTTGATCGTTGACGAACCTATAATATTTAATTTTGGATTATTATTTTATGATGTAATAAAAGAGGTAGAAATATTAATTTTCCTCTGCTAAACCACATTGGGAAGCTTAAATTTCAAAGTTAAAACAATCCATATGCAGGTATATTAACCATTACAGTGGTTTTAGTTTTACTGAAGAGCGGAGCGTAAAAATTAAATATCAATATCCAAAAATACTGTTTAATTAGTTGCTAAAGGATTAAAAATTGTTTCGTTAGTTTTATGCATCGACTTTTGTAAAAAAAAAAATATTTTGAATCACCCTGTGAACAATTAAGAAGCCGCAGACATTTTTTTAAAAGATTCGTAAAATTTTACTTGTTTTTAAGGTTTTGTCCTTAATTCTTTCTTTTTCGAAGAAAATCTGACTTCAGGCTAAGATTTAGAAACACACTGTAAAGAAATTTTCTTAAAAATCTCAATTTTTATAAGCTTTAAGAAGAAAAACAGATTGTAGCGATATTTTCATGCGTTCAAAAGTTATGATTTTTGCAACCCAAAAAGTCATTTTCGACCACATTGCGGCGGAGTATGTAAGCGTGAATTCCCTGAATTTGGAAGCCAACGTGCCTATTATTTGATTAAAAGATGAAGGACCCGATTTTGAAGACTGCGGTCCAAGGTACAGAAGTACGAGGTCTTCTACTATTCGTGGCACATCCACGTCATAATAAATTGGACTTAATTAAGTCGAATATGCCATGTTTGTTTGATCGACAGAAGAAATTTTGAGTTGCTGAAATGGACAGGGAACACTATCAGTATCAGTCAGTTCATTCTTGAGGTAAGAGGTCACGTCAATCGACTGCAAGTGCCAAAGGCTGCCGCAGCTTTTACCGATAGCAAACTTCGCTTCAAAAGGTCAGATGCAACGTGGCCTATCTGTTGATCTTTCACCAACATAATTCGAAATACTTAATCAGATGAGGGTATGAGCAACGAATTGTTTCTTAACATGGTTTGGCTGGGCCTTAACTTTTCAGACGACTGTCATCGAAACGAATTTGAAAAGTAATGACGATAATTCGAAAATTAAGTGCACGACTGGTTCGAACGAAACTTTTTCTATGATCAAAAGTTTGATTGATTGTTTCCTTGTTTTATTAGATAGGTATCAACATTTCGTTTAATAAATACTATTCCTTAACTATTTATCTGAAAACTCAGTAAAAGATATTGTTCGGGATGTAACCATTACTTGGTTTTTAAAGTTTCATCCAAATCGAAAACGGGCTTTTCGAGATATGAGCTGTTTCTAACATTTGCTTTTTTGGTGATTCGAATTAAAAATTAAGGACACTCTAATTTTGGAAACATAAATTTTACTCTAAGTACGCATTAGGAATTTTGTCAAAATCGTTAGTGCCGTTTTCAGGTGAATTACAGAAAATTTTAGTCTTAAAAAATACTTTTTTCAAAAATCCATTGTACAATAATATAGAGAAAAACTGAGTTTGCTATTAAGTTAGAAATGACCATATTACCTTAGAAGTGAATTTCTGTTACAATCGTATGGACCGTTTTCGAGATATGTCAAAATTTCAAAAGAACTGTGTGCAGTCATGTTAACTTCACCTACTTAAGCTCAAATATCAATTTTGGTTGAGATCGCTAGAGTCGTTTTCGAACAAATCAAATTGGACCAACCAAAAATTTATAAGGGAAGTACCATAAATGTTTGGATTACCTTGCACAAAAAAAAACTGTCCCCGAACTGCAGTAGGCCCACAAACTACAAATCCGAAGTTTGAGCGAAATCCGGGCAGCCGTTTAGGCTGTAGGCTTCGGGACACACGGACAGACAGATGAACGGACGGATAGAATAGCGGGACCCGCTTTTTTGAGTTCCTCTATCTACGTAATGTCAGAATTCATTAACATCTCGAGTCGAAATTTTGTACGAATACTATATCTTTCTTAAAAATCTGTCAGAAAATAATTTATTTTGGTTATCTAAATTTCAAAATCGATATCTTCCAGACAATCTTTAATTCCACCAACTAACAACAGAGGCATATGTCATACATTCCATCTGCAGTTCCGAAGGTCCAACAACTTAATAGGTCCTCATTAGGTTAGGCTAGGTTTGTGGGTTAGTAGATCAGGGAGAACCCTACTGTACTTAACTTAGGTCCTTGTGGACGCATTGTGATAATCTTTTATGGGCGGTTAACTATTGGCCTTATAGATGGTTAGCTACATGTTCCCATGGGTCCTCATTACTGCGCTTTTAGGCAATTCAGACTACAACTGACGAAATGTAAAAGAAATTGTAGAAGAGACGCAGAGCTGGTGCGGGAAGACATTGACACCACTGGCACTTTTGGCGCTAGGAAAGATCTATAACGCGCTTTCATGTGATTTATTTACTTGGAAGAACTGCACCAAACTTACAGACAACAACAAGATATACCTACCGCTATTTAAAAGTTATAACATAATCGGAAAATTGAGCAACGAAGCTGTCAAATATTTAGCAAGATTTTCAAGCTAAAAGTTAAAAATATGTTGAAGTAAGAAATGAGCTAGTTGGAATATTTTCGAGACCACCAACTTCTTAGGAAATGTGCCAAAAGCTTCAGGGTCTTACTAAGATTCTGCGGTAACCTACAAGCCGACGAGGACTTAACTCAAGTTCTGGGCAGATGTAATTGGGGAATAGTAGGAAAATTATGGGAAAATATGTCTTTGATAATTTAAGGAATAAATAGGCGAAGTGAACTACAGGGGGCTAATAAAATTGTGTAGGAAAAATTGGTGTTTTTGATAAAGAGAGTTTTAAGGTCCATTCTTTAGACAAAGGTCTATTGAACTGCCTGCTGAGTATTCGATAATAATATTTCTCAAGTCTCAAACATCAAATCTAACCTAGAGAAGAGCTCCTTTTCAGCGAAACACTTTATGCAACATGACAGCGACTTTTTGACTTAACGCGGATACAAGGTAATCGCTGGATGGTGATAAAGTGACTTTCTTAGGGCTTTTCTGTTTTTCAATGGCCTTTGATTCCGTGAATCATCCTTCTCGATTTTATTAGTTACCCAAATGTCTTGAAATCTTCTGTTTTTAAAACAGCCCCTTTCAGTGGGTCATCATTCGTTGGACTTCCCTTATAATTGTAGAGGGGTCCCTCAGGGATGCGTTCTTGGGCCTCTCCTTTTCTCAATTTATGTAACTGAAATTCACTCAATTGTATCATCAATTGTATAAACATGATCAGTCCATATGTCGGCTGTATCAAGGTGACTTGCTTCCAATGTTGCTCTTAGAAAGATGTTCACCTAGTCGGAGAAGATATTTTTTAACTCCTGAAATTCAAATGTGTTGTTAATGTATTAAAAATCCATTAGATCTATTGTTCCTATTTTCCTGATGTAATGTTTATAGTGGTTCCAAAATCGTATATGTCGACATTCAAAGAGATTAGAAAATTGACATTGAATACTCACAACTCACATCAATAACGACAACAGTGGACAAGGCAGGGACTGGACGTCTTATCATTATATTCTCCTATTGCTAGCAATTATACAGTAATATTTTTAGTTGTGGTTCCGGAAATCTGTGCAGTTATAATACGCGTGGAATTTGCAAGTTTAAGGTCACCTTAAATAATGCTACGCTGAACGTTTTTTCCTAAAACGGTTTGAACGAATCTCTTGCCAGAAAATATTACATTCGAAATGTCCTTTGACCACCTAATTCGACGCTTGATCTTCTGTATAATGTGATTAAGACTAGTTATCGCTTTAACAAGCTGAGGCTTAGTGCGTCAAACAGTTCCTTTCAACTTCTACGAGCACATTAACGATTTTCTTCTCATGCATCCGCATGACGGTTTTTTTGTAAACTCAACCTTTTCCCAAAGTACAGCCTTTGGTTTTGATGTTGTAGAAAAACCATTCATCGATTTCGAACCACTTTGCAACTGTTGAAGACTGAAAACTTATATTCCAAAACATCACAGAAATAATTAATTTAATTATAAATTTATTAACATTTAATTTTTAACAAGTAAAATATTTCTGTTAAGAATATCCTCGTAAGCACAGAGTACACTTTAAAAATTTGGCTTGGAAAACTATTGCACCAACTAGCCAAACATAACCACAAATTTAACAGCACGATAGCTTAATCCAATGTTGGGTTACTCTCAATAGCAAATTGCAAGCACAGTTCCCTAGAAAACGAAAACCTTCCTTAGACTCTTCGATAGTTACTCCGAAATAGTTGATAAAAAACATTTGTTGTCTTCCTTTGCCAACAAAAAGAAACACGTATTTTTTTTTTAATTTCATTTTTATAATAATTTTATTTAAAAATTTATACAGTAATATTTTTAATGTTTTATCTCATGGCTCTGCTCTTCACAATTAATGCATTTATCGTCTATGTATATATATATATATAATTTTCATTTCTTGGTAACAAATCATGGTAGGTACATTATTTTGCAAACTCTGCGTTTCGCTCAATACTCATTTAAACTTAATTTAATTTCTGATTATTAATATTTCTCCTATTTTGTTGTTTGCTTTTAATAAAAATCACGTACAAAAATTTACAATGTACAATAAAATATACAAAGTTTTATTTTGTTAACAGTTTTACTATTTTTATTTATTTTAATATTTCTTTTTGCTTCAATAAAAATTTAAGTGAGTGGCTAGGGTTTTAATGCATTTATCGGAGATTTTATATTTAACATTAAGAGCGCTCACGCTTTAGTTGTTGTTACATTGAGTTGTGGTGTTCTCTGATAATTAATGCATTTATTTCGCTAAAGCGTTTTGGAAATATTATTCTGAGACATATTTTGTTTTTTCTATTTCTATTCTTCTTTTGGTAAATATGTGGGGCAACTACAATTAAATTTACTGTATCTTTTCTTAATGAATGACCGGTTTATCGGTTATTGATAATTAATTTTCGTTTTATTGATTTCAACAATACTTTTGCATGCGGCGAATGGTTTTATGACAGTAAACAGTAATTTATTTATCGTGTTTCAGTGATGTAATGGTATATTACGTTTTGTGTGGTATCTGGATTAATATGAGATACAAAACACAGATTGCTTATTGCGTTTGTTTGATATATTTAAAATTAAATTATGGGGGCTACTGCTTTTAATCAAAAATATTACTTTTTCATTATTTAATTAAAATCTATGGGTATTTACACTTTGTACAAAAAAATAATCGATTCCAACACAATAAAATATAAAGTAATGTTGTAGGTAGGAGTCTATGGCGTGTTAATAGCGGGAATGCTTTTATTTTATTTCATTTTTACAAATTAATGACATTAATGGGGAATTAATGTTAGTGATTTACGACTCGGGGAGAAGGTCGACGACAAAAGATGCGAAACGAGGCGGGAATTTATTTGGTAACAATATTTGCCGGCGATAGATATATTTTTTATTTAAAGTATGAAATGAATAAGTGGGTAGTCTGAAATATATGTACAAATTTATTGCGGATACAGTGTGAGCCAATAGTTCCAATTGAAACTGGTTTAAATTATTCAATGATCGTCTTACCTTACATCGATTTATAGTTATTCTGCGAGAGCAATCAGCGAACTCGAACAGTTATATTTATTTAGAATTCTGTCGCCAAATGGTTTAACTCCCCAAAATTATAAATCCAGATAAGGATTTTTAAAATGTTTCTAAAGCTTTTTAATTGAATGTAAATGGAATATTCGAATGTTTGTTATTTGGTGTATTGTTATGGCTGTTTAACTACTTTAAAAGGTCGATATAATGTACGCACTTTTCACTGTCGGAGTCAGTTGTTGATATTTCTTTCGCAAATTAAAAGCATTACTTCAATGGAAAGTTGTTTCAATGTTTTTAGTTTAACAGTTATCAGGCACCTATTTTTAACCACAGAAAGAGGGATGACTTTTCGGCAGAATTTGATGCTTGGGTGCTCTTTAAATTCCTAAGACAACGTTTCAGTAAACAGATTGGCCCAAACTACACTAAAAAATCAAAAGGCGCACTTCTTTTAAAATTTAAGGGCAAAGAGATTTCACTATTGCATTTATTTTACTTCAAATACAGACATAGGGTTCCTCGGCTATGCAGGTGTTTGTTTGACTTTTAAAATCGTCAACACTGGCAGTGGCAGTTTGGTCTTGGAAATTATCCAAATTAACTGACAAAGTTCGCATTCGGTTGCGGTTCATTAGTAAGGAATTCTGTTGCATTAGGGCAACTCTGTCACAACCGATAGAATCACTCTCCTCATATGCAACTACAAAATTAAACAGTGTGGTAATGACAAATGCCCCACTTCCTCGGAAAGGAATGGAGGAAGCTTATTATTAAAAGTGTTCTCGAGATTGGGACTACACAAACGGTACACAAAAGAAAGGCCGCTGAACTGAATTAAATAGATCTAGAGATCTCGCAACTTAAACACGTTGCTTCTTATTTGGTGAATCTTACCGATACCCAAAAATGATAAGTGTCATGTGTTCAGACCAATTTTCATTCCCTTCGACAGTCCTTGAACGGATTTTAAAAGACGGATGAGCCGATTTGGAATAATCTACTGACCCACTATTTTTAAAAGAGTAAAATTCTCTATTACTGGTAAATACCGTGTAGTCAAACGTGGAGCACAAGTTGGTTTTCTGGTACACCTCGATTTCTTCCATCTATTTGACACATAGGAACGTAACAAACTTGCAGGGAAACTTAGTCGATCTTAAGACTTCGCGGCAAGATTTGTGTTGGTTCCCAACAAATGACACCACGATCCGGCAATTGGTGGCCAGCGCCATAAAAGTTGTGCATTGGAATAGACATTGATATGCATCCTGTTTCAGCTGCAATCACAGCTCGCACATAATCAATGTCTAGCCCAATGTGCACTTTAATATTAGCGCACCAATTAACCACGAAAAAAAGCAACGACCGAGGAAACATAAAGAAATAACACGATGCGAAAACCAATAACTACCGAACAAGACAAAAAAAACACGAGAAACTAAACGTCAGATGGGCAACGTGCAAGAACGTTGCGAAGTATGCTATCTCCCTCTAACACACAAACGTTGCAAGCAGCTTACTCAGTGTTTCGAAAATCGGTAATTAATTATGGCCGAATCAGCAAAGTGAAATCGCAAGCTTTCGGAGACATGAGTGCATCACACTCCAACCAACAGCCGCAATAGGAAAAATGCAATCCTCTCTAGGAATGTGTGTCGAGATGGTTCATTGACCCCGGACGGTGCGATCAGCTGCGCGAAACGAAATGGAAACAGAGATTTCTTGGAAGGGTGCAAACCAATCTGGACACATTCGCTACTCGTCTATCAACCCACTCTAACTAGCCTAGCTAACCTTTTCTTGTAAGCTCACATTTAGAGCAATTGAAATAAAATATTTTTTTATAACGTTGTAAAACGGGTAACTTTTTTTCTTGTCCGCTGCTTCAACAAAGCACGGACGTTATTCGCTTTGGGCAGCAACTCAGCTCAAATCATTGGTCCTTCGAGCCGGATCGCATTCGGCATTGCAAACTTTTTGCGAACATGGACGTTAAAACGCGGAGTGAGGTAATTAAGAAGAACGGAATTTTTTCAAATTGTTTAGGATATGAACATCATGCATCCACTTGCAATAGCAGCAACCGATGCTGTAAATGCGGGTTAAAGCACCACACCATGTTGCATTTTGAACCAAAGAGCGTGCACAATGCCAACAACAATCAGCATAACACATCTCTTACTGCACAATATCAACCCAACAACTCTCAATACAACGCTCATTTGGTTCAAAATCCGAATCATCAAATTCCGTCGAATAATTGGAGCAGTGAGCAACAGTGCGCTACAACATCTCAGCACTTCAATTCGCATTTCAACCAAATGCGAACCAAAGCTTTGCTAGCCACAGCGCTAGTCAAGGTGTATGCATCGAACGGAACTCATCATGTTCTTAGAGCTCTTATCGATCCTGGCTCAGAGGCAACATTTGTCACCGAGAATGCGGTCCAGTTGCTTAATCTGAGGAAGCAACGAACATTGGCAAATGTGACTGGTTTGGGACAAACATCAACGGGTATCGCAAACCATCAGGTCGAATTCACGATTTTTTCTTTTACCAATCCCTTGTTCTCTCTTGATGTCAGGGCGTTTGTCTTTTCTCAACTAACCTCTCTGTTACCAACCCATCAGTTTTCCTCTTCTACGTTGCAACACTTTGCAAAACTATCGTTGGCAGATCCTTCGTACAACGTTCCCGGGAAGATTGACCTTCTGATAGGGGCGCCGACGTATATGCATCCATTATTCTGGAGGGTCTGGTTAAGGGTCAAAACGGATCCCCAGTGGCTCAACTGACTGAGCTCGGGTGGATTCTGACCGGAATCACTCAATCGGATTCACAATCCACCACTATAACAGTTCAGAACCACCATAATTCGTTAGACTTGCAGCTTAAGGAATTCTGGGAGTTGGAAGAAAACCTGGATGAGAGGAAACTGACGGTGGAGGAGCAGAAGTGTCAACAACACTTTCAGCCTATCTTTCAAATAGAACTCAAACGCATCCCAGAGGGTTCTACACTCGGTTCTTTACTGTTCCCCGTACAGGGTAATCAATTTCCAACCACTATCAATAACTGTTCATCTGATATGTTTGCCAATCTTGGTGTCATCGAAATAGACTGACGATATTGAGAAACTATATGTTCTACTTGATCCTAGGCCTGTCAACATTTTGGAGGAGTAATAGATACCTTGGCATTTCATGAACACTAAAATCAGGTCTCTATCGGTCTCAAATGAAATGTGATCTAGTTTCAAAACAATTTTTCACCCGACGTTTGTTGGTTGGTTTATGTCAGAAAAATATGATTGGCGCTTGGCCGCCATTTTGAGACCACAATACAGATCACGAGACCTGTAGTTAAAAACGTTGAAAACCAATAAGTGGCGTTAAGAAAGTTGATGATATTACTGAAATTGAGGCGCCTGAGATTGCCAAGAGATTATCTAAGAACTGGTTGCCAAACACTAACGACAATCGCCCCAACTGAGTCAGAATCGCCACTTCCGTGAACGAGCTATACTTTGGGTACGTATACGAAAGAAAATCAAATTCCACTGCTCGTTTTTGAAAGTGTGTCTTGTGTACGTTCATGGGTACGTGCATCTACTTTTAGCCCTGACTGCGATGTCTGCCCCCCTCTCAGCGAATTAAATATGCTGCCATCAAATTTCCAAACAAAAAATTAAATCACTTTGTTGACTATAAGTTGAATGAAAACAAAACCGAAAATCGATTTGTTTTCTTTTAAAAGGACGACCCCAACTACTTGTGAAGGTATTTGGTAACGAAATACTGCAATTGGAACCTACATTTTAAGTACTCCACTTTAGACATTCTTCTGTACAAAACACAGTCCCCATTAACTATTGTCAATTTAATTTGGAATCATCCTCTAAGTGCACCTAAATGAGGACCAGAGTCTCTGTCGGATATTCTACAAGCCACGTGCCGTCGTTTTCATTCACCTTTTTCTATTCGCTGCGCTGTCAAAGTTCCCAGATGCTATTTAAAAAAAATGCGATATCTCTCGTCAGCCTTTTCATTTCACCAACTGCAATGTCTGGCAAAAAATTGACAGACAGAGTCACCATTCCCCATCGAGAGGATCAACAGTTAAAAACCAAAAAAAATAACATTTCAACTTTCCTTAATTGAGTTATCCATTGGAATTTCTAAATCTAATCAGGGGACTCCTCGCGATTGCATTAAGATGTCAAGCGCGCACTTTATCCAATTTCAAGTTTCATTTCGAAAACTATGCGAGCCACCACTACCATCATAAATAGAAAGTGACCGAGTATGAGAATACCCACGAGCACATCCTCATAATTATCCCGAAAATGATTTTCCATGGAAGACCGCATTAAAACTGGCTCGAGGACGGCAAATCAAATCAAATAATACAATTATTCCCTGGTTCTGTGGAAATATTTCTGCTGGATGCGATGATGATGATGATGACGACTGTTGGGTGTATATGGGTCTTGGCACAACCACAACATCATCATGGCAGCACCAACCCGCCGAAACAAAACCGAAATAATTAGCGAAATTAAATTGGGCATTCGGGAGTTGGGACGTGTCCCCAGTCCCTCCCATCGAGATGTTAAATTAGAACCGACTTGTTGACGCATAAATTCAATGTTTGTTTTTTTTTTTTGTTTCTGTTGCGCCACAGAGAAAAGTCTGTTTGTGTTTGTGTGTGCCTTTCAGTTCAGTGTGTTTGTGAAATGAACATGAACAGGTGTTGACAAGGACATGCGTGGATATTAATTGATATATTTTTTATGAGAGTAATTCTAGTTTATTTATTTTCTGTTTGCTTTTAGCATAGTTATGTTTATGATATGTTTGAGTTGTTTACCTTCTATGTGGATAGATTTTTTTTGTCCAATGAACGAGTATTTAAAGTGATATTCAGAGTTAGTCTACAATTTGATTTAGTTGCGTTTTTAATTTACACTAAGAGCGATAGTGATTTGATTACATATTTACAAAAGTAGGAAAGTATTCGGTCATAGATTAATGGTTTACCTACCTTTTCAGCTGAAGCATGCCTCCAAAATGTTGTGGTAGTTCTCCGCCAAGATGATGGGTTGTTCCGATGACACTAAGAGCGCTAGGGGTTACTAATGCATAAAAATATAAAAATAAATTAAGTGTAAACAGAGCTCACAAATGTAACAAGATTTCCTTCTGCAATTTGTGCATCGCACTTAACTTGTCGTAAATGATTAGACTTATGTCAGTTACATGCCAACTTACAGTCGGTATTTGAAAAGGAGTTCGATGGCTCGTTCACTCAGTGCGTTGTGTGGGTCATAACTACATAAATGCGTCACAGTAAAGTCCTTATGGATTGTGATATGCGACACACGTGAACTGCTGGTTTCGACAGTTGGATGTAATAGTAGCATCACTGTCACGTTACTGCCGGATATAGTTGGGAGTGGCATCCACCAAGTTATGAATAGTTACTGTCTTTTTCGCTCTATTTAATCATTTCGATGAATTTTTTTTTTTGTGACAGTTTTCCTGTGACAGGTGCCATTTTCTAGGTCCATTTTGTTTGCAGTAATTGGATAGTCATTTCATGTAAAACCTCAACTAGATTCGCCGGACTAGGTATACGAACAAGTTGATTATATAGTCAACGCATGAATTGTTTTTGTATTCTCGTGGTTTATTTCATTTTTGACACTTGGAAATGTCAACTGTGTGTGCTGGCAGGATTTTCTTGACTAGACTTTTTGGCCACCCCTCCATAAACGTCAACTGAAAATAATTATTCGCTTGACTAATAAAAAAAATAAACACTGAAATACATCAAGTCAGTCAGCTGTCAGACAAAGTAGATATCCGAACGTCATTATTGAAGTCACTCAGCTGTCAGACTAAATAGACATCCAAACGTACGCATTGAAGTGCGGCGAACTGTTTACCTTGATAGTAACGATTATGCAACTGTTCGACTACGCATTTGGAATTCCTCAAATCCTGGGATCGAATTGCGTTATCTGTGAAAAATATGGAACACAATTTGTTGATTCAGAGCCAAAATGGCGTCTCTTTTGGTGTGTCGTGTCTGGCTGTCAGAATGATATGTAAGCAAAATCATTCAATATTGGTTTAGAAATATGAAATATGATTACATTTGAGTAATCCAACTCAAGCCAATGTGCGATTTTCATTGATAATAAATTGAAATTGATATATACTAAAGCTATTTATCGCGACATTAATATGACTTTGTACTTGTATTTGAATTCGCATTTATTTAAGACATTTGCTTAAGCCCACATAAAATTAAAGTTTACTCTTTGCTCAGCTTGCACGAATGCGATAAGGAAGTCGGCGAACGATTGACTAGCCACCGTTGGGAGGACATAAGCGCTTTTCCTTTTATAGTCAAGAACTGTCAAAAAAATGGTTCGTCAAACTTGTTTAACTTGTGTGTCCTGTCTTCGTTGAAGAATGATCACAGAGCGCACTCTATCAGCTAAGCATGCTGAGTACAAATCTGAGCACAGCAAGTTTTGACAGTTAAAGACAATATGATTGCCGATCGGGAACGCGATTGCCTGTGCAAAAAGTAGTAGATTGCAAAAAAGTGTAATAAACCAAAGAAGTACACTTCTGTTAATTTTTATTGTTATATGACAGCCAGCTCGCAAAATTTTTTTAATGTGTTTTAGGAGTAAATCAGATCGCCCTGAACTGACTGAACGTGCTCGAGTTCTCTTCAGTGTTCTACTGTCTACTCTAAACGAGACTAGGTGAACGACTAGTGTTCGTTTTGGATGTATTAAAACTTGACTGCATACATTTTGGGTCAGTAGTTAAAATTCAAACTTCCTTATCCGAAAGCTGGTATAATCTCGAGCATAGTCTATCCAGCTGTGCTTTGTTGCCATATGCAAAGGATTTTCATTTTATTTTTCTAAATAACTTTCGATTCACCCTGTTGAATGAAATTTATTAATTTTTGGCCAATTCTCTTATTAGCCATCTCAGTTTTGAATGTTTCTGGCTAAGCTCTTACGTTGAATAAATATACCGTCGAGACTGTTATGTTCGTTGCAGCTAGTGTTCTTAAAACATCGATTATCGATTATTTTGAAATATCGGGATCATCGATAATTAAAAAAAAAAAAAACGTTCTTTTTATGAACATTTAAATTAAAGACAACAATTTTGAAGAAAAAATTTATATGCTAAAAATTTAAAAAAAATCTAAAATATGTATTTGAAAACTGTTTTTTTTTTTTTTAGTTTGAAAACGTTTTTTAAAAATATTTAAATTTCTTATTAACAAAACTTATTTTATTTATTATTAATATTAATAACACTATCGATTGTTTATCGATTAATCGATTTTATCGAAAACTCCAACAATCGATGTTTTATTAACACTAGTTGCGGCAACGTAAAGTCATCTGACAGAGAGATCGAACATACGCCAGCTTATGCAGCGAATATGTCGTATGCTCACTTCCGAATTTTCTGTCAGTTGAATCGGTTGACATATATTGAGCGCATAAAATAAACTACCACTGTCTCTTAATGAATTGAGAATTTCAAATATAGCGCATTCATTGGCGGGAATTTTGAAACACCGATGACGATGACGAGAGTTCAATCATAAAACGTTCTTTCTGTGGAATCATTAACTAAAAAAATGTTTTATTGAACAGTTTGAATACAGCGGACTATGGATTGGGTCCTGTATTGGTTTACTTTGCTATTTCCTCAAATTTTACTTAACTTTCGAAACGCTTTCATGTGTAAGGCATGAGACATTGGCCATCACAAATAGAACAACTTCACTCCACAAGAATTATCATTTTGTCGTGGAAGAGTCTTTTATCGATATTTATGTTCAAGATTCCAATGCCATAGAAAGGCAATCGGATGTAAATGATCTATAGTGCAGTTTAAATCGCATCAAAAGGCTGGGTTTTGTTTCAACTTTCTCATTTTCTGGGTTCACACAAGGCAAGCTAGCAATATTCATTGGATAGAATTCTATCATGTGCGCCAAACCTCGCTCGTCTGATAAGGAAATCCTTTAACCGCCTACTCCCTACTGTACTGAAGATGACAAGTGGATTATATAAAAAAAATAGTAGATTTTGTGAAACTTTGCCATTTTCGTCAAAAGCTGAAAGCAGTAAATTCAGCACTTACCAATGTATACGTCGATATTGGGAGAATAAACTGTCATGTAACTCCACGTTGTTAACATCACGCCAAAACCTTGCGTGACAAGAAAAACCGTCAAACAAATTGCTGGGTTGGGTTTGGTCATTCTATTTTCTCAGCCACCATTATTTTCCTGATTTCTTTTTTAATTGTTACTATTTCTTACGAATTTTTACTCAATGGCGTCATCGAGATAACAACTTATTACCCCTAAACTGAGGATCTATCGAATTTTTGCTCTGCAAATTTCTTGGTTTAAGAATGGGAAAAGCTGCCAGTCAGCTATTGACAGATGATTTGAAATTTGACGTCCTATTTGGCATACGCGTGCATATATTTTCATTTCCTGCATATTAAAATGGTATAGGCAGGCGGCAAAATAAAAATTAATTTTCTCCTTATGATTCTTTTCGAAAGTGGCGACGAAATTCTTCCTCGCTGTAAGAAGGAATAATCTCCTCCATGCAATTCTTAATGCGGTGTCGCTTTTGCCTCTTGACGAATGCTTGTAGTTCAATCAGTACAAACTCTTCCACTCACTCGGATTGATCAACTAATTTTGTTAGTAAATTAGCAAATACTTCGAGTTTATCAAATATATTAACGATTTATTTAGCTGTCCTTTGTCATTGACTACAACAAAAGCGTTTTGGATTCGCTTTAAAATAGAAATTAACTATTCAAGTCATTTATATTGGTTGTCACGTTATTTATAATTTTCTTGAACTATTTCCGCACCTTTTGTGACAGTGACATTCACACACAACCAAGAACCAATCGTAGCAGCAGCTTTGCCACTTAAAAATGTCATGAAAGGGGAACAAAAAGGGGCTTTCACATAAAACACTTATTAATGTGGTATTCGATTGGGCTTCTTCAGATTTGCTCTCAGATTTTGTGTGCATAATCGAACATAAAAACGTCACTTGCTCTTTTTTGTGCTGATATTCGTGCGACTTGAATATGTGTAGTCTTCGACACTTTTCTGATCGCTTTCCATTCACTGGTTAAATTTTAACTTTCGAAATTTCCGCCCGATTGATTTCTATATATTTATACATAAATAATTTACAAAAACAGAATCACCTGGCGCAATGCCTTTCTTTGCTGTAGAAAAAAATTCACGAAAATCCAAACAAACTCCAGCAGTTGTCAAACTCGAATGCACTTGCATTGGTGAATCTGAGGCAAATCTGAGAAAAGATCTAGATTCGCAAAAGGGCTCTGAAGTCTGAAAACGATTACTTACGATTGAACATAAAAATTGCTCTGAGGGCGCCCAATCGAAGATTTTTGTTTATTTAAAAGAATGCGTTCGTTAAGGAACACACATTTTACATATTTCTGCATTCTACTTCGTTCAATAATGTTTTAAATCTGACTTAAACCGAACAAGGGGCTATTTTATTAATTTTTAAAAAAGTGTCTCAAAAAGGGGCCAAACGGCAGTGTTGATGACAGTCATTTTAATGAATAAGAGAAGCAAAAAATTGCAAATACGCAGTCCCACTAACTCCTACGCCGATTACGATATTGGAACGCTTCTATTTAAATCTTGATTTTAGGTTGCATTTTGGACATTATTCTAAAACTATGCAATTTATACAAAACCTCTTCTAAAACCTTTGCGCATGACAAGGAATTTTAACAAGGATTTTTAGATGACTTCCGTCATGAAAGTGTGTTTCATTTAATTTTTGTTTTACAGATTTTCATCCAATTAGACACAAGTTGAGTTATTGTCCACGCTTAAAATCCCCTAAAGCGTACGAAAAGTATCGTTTTTTTAAAGGCAGTACTTTCCCTTTACTTCAGTACGTCAGCATTACTCTCCATCCACTTGATTGTATTGTATTACTCATGCAAATTGAGGCTAATCGAGGTACTTTCAGAAGGACTTTCGCAACAGAAGTGATATCAGATCGGAACCGTTCAAAACACAGGGCTGCGATTCTGTAGAAACGAAACGTATTTGAAAAAAAAAAAAAAAAAAACTAAAGGAATTATCCAGTCGCGAACATTTGCTTCATGTACAACGTTTTGCTTTCTTCTGCCCAGAAGACTTTTAAGAAGCACTGTAGTTTGAATGGGATAGTTTTGGAATAATTTCCATTCAAAGTTTGAGAAACTTTGGTTCTATTCACTTTCATTCATTTAAAACGGGCAGCATTACCAATAAAGACAGAGGTAGAATGTACCTACACTTTGTTTGTGAAAGCCGCTAATGCGACTCCAGCTGTTATCACAGAAAAAAAAAAACGTCAGTGAAATAGCTTTCTTTGCTTTGTTTTCGTACGAAACGAAAATGTTTTCCATAATATAGAGTTCTTGGGCAATTTGATGTTTATATGTTGTTGAAAACGTTTTTTTTTTTTTCAAGCTATATAAAACAAATTAAAACGAAAACTTCAATCAAGTAGATTTTTTTGGTTTTTTTTTTCTTTCGTTTTCGTGGAAACGAAAATTCCTTTCGTTTTCGAAGTTATAAAAGCGAAAACGATTTAACGTTTTAATGTCACAGAATTCCACCGTTGAATGCGGTCTTACTTTTCTTAGTAAAACTAATAAACCTTATGAGCGCATGAAAAGCAGAACTCTGCAAGAAGTTTTTCAGCTGTCAAAAATTTATTACATAACGAAGGATATCGCTCAATGCGATGATGTGCGCCATTTTTTATTAAAGAATTCGTCCGATATTTAAAAAATGTATGAATTTCCAGACAGAACTGATTGCTTTATGTAAAATCTTCAAATGCAGCAAACAAAGTGTTATCATCGATGATACCTATTACTTCTAGTGTTGGGGACTATCGAATAACAACTATCGATTTATTCGACTAAATATTTGTATAAATTTCTGATTTCTAGTTCTTAATATGGCTCTCACGAATCGACCAGTTACCTTAAAAAAAAATCTCAATAATGAACTGAATAACTGAATGAATGAAATCATTCGATAGTTGAAATCATTTAGTTACTAACTATCGATAGCCGAATTCATTCGATAGTGCCCATCACTAATTACTTCTACTGCCTTCTGTAAGTGAAATTACAAATTATTTCTGCCGGCAGACGAAAAACTTACTTGATACTACACTATTCACTATTCAAACAAACAAATATACATACCTCAAAGTGCCACGCCTTCCTGGTGAACCCTTCTAAACCTGAAACACCAATCTACGACATAATACTTTCTATCCGTCCCGGTGGCCTTAATAATAACAAAACAAGATTTATATATATTTTTTAAAATTGTTTTCGTTTTCTCTCTGTTTTTTTCTCTTATTTTTTTTTTTTATTCTTTATGTATTTACAAACAATGGGAGAGTATTTGTGAGTGCTTGCATAGATACTATATGTCAATTTTATTACAATATAGTTGTATCTCTTATCAAATTACAGTGATTTGTATTTATTTTTTCCTTTGCCTAAGTCTTGTGAAATTACGATTTAATTTTGCTGATTATTGTTTTAAATGTTTTTGTCTTTCTATTTTGAATTTAGTTTCTGATTTTGATTTCCAACTCTTTTCGGTTTTTTTTAATTAATACATTGTATAGATAGAAACAATTGTAAAATGAGGTCTATTTGCCAGTCGTACGCATGTAATACACAAAAGGAAATCGTAGTAGAAAATAAAACAGAATTCATTTCAAAGAAGAAAATGTATAATAAATAATATTCTTACTTTGGCAGTCGATATGTATGAGTTGCATTTATATTGCTTACATTTATTTATTTATTTTTATTTTTTTTTTTATTTTTTAATGAACTAGTGATACTAAGATGTGTATACGATTTCGGGGATGGTAACAAATTCGAAGGACACGAAGAGCAGGCACATGCACATGCGTTGGCATTGACTGGCATGACTGGCTGGCAATAAAACTCTTTTGCAGAAAGGCGTTAACGATCGCATTTATATTGATAGTTAAATTTATGGCAGGCATTTTTATATTCACATTACTGAAGTAAAAGGCTGCGAACATTATTTAAATGGAGGGACTGACGAAGTTACCTTATAACGCGAGAGGTGTGAGTGTAGTCTATTATGATACAGAGCACGAGACGAGAAAACACTGCAGGAGTCATTTTCAAGGTGGTACCGCGAAGCGAATGGAGGTTGTCCTCGAAGGGGTTTATTGAAGCTCAACAAGTTTTTTTGTTTGTGCCTGAGAATAAGTCCTTTTTGTTTTATCTTTAAACTGATAAGCACATTCGAGTTAGTCTGTCAGGCAAGTTATGGCTGAATAAAAAATGTACAAAGTAGGGACACAGCTGAAGACTATCAGGCGATTCTCTCTCTAGGGAAAGATTACATTGTTACTTTAGCACCCGATATTGGCCACTTAAGGGCTAGTAAAATCTTAGACAGCTGGGTAGTCCTGGGGACAGTAAAAATGATGATGATGATGATGATTATATTCAAGCTCACAAGAAATAACTCGTTAGAGTGTTTATGCAGGCCTGGAGAGCTTGAATTCTCGGATCTCTCTAATCTAGTTCAGCAAGGATATTTGTCGGTTGTTTAGTTTTAAAAAAAATCTTCCATACTGCGTAAGTCCCTAAAACTTCATAAATAACCTGGTTAGCTGCTGACGGCCTTTGGAGGAGGAGATTCAAAGACGAAATATACGAGCTAAAGCGACATTGGCTTAGTCAAAAATGCAGTCGTCTAATATGGGGCGGACATGAAGAGAGCATGGAAACAAATGCTACAGATCGAAGAGTCTTCAAGACTTAACCTGTGGCGATAGCACTGCAGAGGAAGACGTCGCCATGTGTGGCGCACTCAAGTACCAGGGGACCCCAACCGACTTATGGGCACCAGTAGGCAGTAATCTAATGACGGCGCTTACTTCAGAGGTTTGTTAGTTGAGGCCTATGTTCAACTTCAAGGGGCAGGTACGGTATTATACAAAAATGTATCTGATCACATTCAGGGAAATTTTGATTCCGAAAAAAAAAACAGAAAAGCAGACTTGAGTCGTGTAGAACAAGCAGGTACAAAAGACCCGTCATCTAGGAATACCGTGTGAAGTCGGAAAACTTGAATGAAAATGCTATACTGCACTAATCAATAAAAAAAGCTTTTGCAGAAGGTTTTATGAGCAGGCTTAGAAAACTTGTACATACCGTGATGGTAACCCAAATCAGCCCTAAATACGTTGTGCTTCTTTTGATGTACAGCACAAGTCTGTTTATTCGAAAGTCTTTAGAATTTTAAGAACTATAGTTCAACGTTCCTTGGGTTACCCCTAACTAGCCTCCTGGACTTGTCAAATTAAAATAAGGGTTATTAACTCCAAGCCAAGAGTATTGTCAAGTGCCTTTTTGGAACGAAGTTTTGCATAGCTGTTGCACCGCTCAGACATAAGAACTGTCCCATTCTACTGCCAGACAGATACTTCTTTTTCTATGTCAATGTGTAACACATTTTTAGTGACAGCACAACCGCGATATATTTATCGTGACGCCTTGGTTCAGTGGGCCAGATCCTGTTAAATGCAAACACAGTACTTCATGTCGTGCTTTCCCCCAATTGACCGACAGCAAGTTCTAGGTATGTGTGGAGAGTTCGGAGAGTCGAAAATCCAACCTAAGCCACGTAAGGTGTTTGAAGTGAAAACCTTATTAAACCAAAGCTTAGATCTTCATTAGGAACATTAACACCTCGGGCTAGGAGGCTGGTATGATAGATAATCGTGCTGCAAAAACACTGTCGACTTCTTCCGAACATTGAGACTAAATAGTTCGTTCAGTTTGTTTGTACAGTCTACACTTCCTATCTAATGGCAGATGTTTCAAAGGAGCTTTCGTTTCGTACAGAACCGGTTTTGAATCAGCTTCCAAGACTCCATTCTGAACTCAGATTGCTTAGTACTATAGGTACCTAAATAAAGGCTAAGTTGGGTGAATGTCTCGAAACGGGACACACTAAGACCAGATGGGTAGGTCCTTTCTGATATCACATGACTGAGGGCAACGGAAGATGGTCTTGAAGAATTTCTTGAACGGACATACAATTTGTCTTTGGGTAAACGAGGTGACCGAAGCCGTCTATCCCCCTCGTCTATGTCCTTTGGCATCTGGTCTGGAGAAACACTTTTATAATTGTTTTACTGAAAAAAAAAACGAGTATCGCTCATCCCTATGGAAGAATAAAAACCCACCCAAATGCCACGGGCCGTGTCGCATGCGGCTTTATACGCAGCCCCTTGTTAATCCGTGGCCTTTTTTTTTATTTCGGAGGCTCCAAAACACGGTAACTACGGCAAATTTGGATGCGCCTTTCAATTGAAAAAGAAACAAATTAATTACTAATCCCATCATCCATCCCCAACCTACGCATGTACACGCAAAGTTCAAAGACTACAAGCATCCCGGCGTAATCCCTGTGTAATTTATTATTTATTAAAGCCTCGAGGTATACCCCAGCAGAGCGCGCACTAACTATTTTACCCTGAAGCTTCAATTTTAATTTCTGCTAATTCTCATCTGATGTCTTATCTATTAAGTTACCCACAACATCTCTGCAGCCATAAACAACTTAAACAATCCAGAGTAATTCCGGTGGCTCTCTTATCATGAATATTTTCTCTCAATTATTGCGATAGTGTTGCATGGAATGGGATCTGGCTCTGGCACGGGCACGGACAACCTCCATCCTCCGACGTTATCGTGTGCGAGCAGTTTTTTTGTTGTGTTTTTTTTTTTTTTTTTTAATTTCCTTAAACTCCATTACAACAGAGTGAAGCGAACTCTCAGCAAGGATATTAAAAAGATGTTCCTGATGGTGTTGTTATTTTTTTTTTTTGCTTGCCTGCTTCTATACCTATTCTCGTGTTCGCCTTTTCGCTCTAAATTTTGTTCGACATCCCTGAGGTGGTGTTTTCGAGGGAGAGCAATCCCAAAACAACACGGGCGTTTAGGGGCGGCTGAAAAACTTGTGCACCCCCGACGCCTGGCCCACCCACCACCTACATTTTGGTAAAATTAATCGTCACTGCTGCGTTGCTATTGCGACAGCTTTAACAAGTGCCTGATGAATTTGTCACCATCGCTGTAACATAGCTACGGTTTTTGATAAATGGCTTTTTTTCCGTCGTCGTTCTTGGTTTCCCTTAACATATCCCCAACCACCAAGAAATACATTTTTTTTCTTCAGATGGCGGTAGTAGTCATTTCCACACAGGTGAATTGTGAAATGGCATATCTTGTTCGTTATCGTTGTTTCTTTTATTATTTATTTTTGTTTCTTGTTGTTCACTAGACCCTGATTGAAGTGTGAGTGCTGCTTTGGAAGCAAAATGGCAACTGAATTGAATAATTAATGACAAGGATATTATATAATATTATATTATAGGAGTATGTGAATGTGAAACGCTGCACATGTACAAGTACTATTTACACTCATAATATTTATATGATAAATTACAAAAATGTTCATTTCTTCCTAAAAAACCGAAATCAATAATATAACAACGTATTATATTTATTTATATATATTATGTATATATCAATTTTGCTCCTTCCCTCATTCGCTATTATGATTAATATTTTTACAGTCAATTAGCAGCACGAGTAACGTGTAATTGTATAAAGCTGCTCCACTAATTATTTCTCAGTTTCCCATTAACATTAATTATTCTCATTAACTAAGCATAAAATTTACAAAAATTTGTGTATAAAATATCCTTTTTACATAATTTTGTGTTTTTTTCTTTCCACTTTTTTTCTGTCTGCTGGGTTTTAAGTGTATATATATATATATTTATATATTATGTTCATCTTAGTATTTAAATAAAATCTCCACAAAATATTGTGTGTATGCTTAATGTCTTAAAGAAATAAAATTAAAACTAGGATTAGACAACTACAACATAGTGGAACAGAAACGAAAACAAAAAGTAAAATTGTAAAAAGTATATAGGAAAATGTATTGAACGAAGATTCGTTTCGAAACTAGTTTATAACTTATCTGTAGGAGGTGTAAATGAATCGCTAGCTCCCCACGAGTTCGATTTGGCGATATTTTTTCCTTAGGTTCGACACCGGATCCCGATAGAGCACTGGATCGAGACGGAGGTTGGATCGTAATAGGGGCATGTATCTGCAAGTAGACGGATCAAATGAAATAGTTTGTGAGGGGATTTTGAGCGAGCTTAAAGGAAGGTGTTTTAAACAAATTTATAGAGGTGGGCATGGCTTATTACAATCGTTTGGGGGAGTTTAATTTTGAGGCGACTAAGGGAGACGCACAATTTGATGCCATATTCGAACTTTGAACAGCTAGATTCGGTATCTTTCTCAAGACAGTTTTCCACTCGATTTTAAAGTTGTATTTGTTTCGATTACGACTTAACCAATGAGCCACATGTAGCTAAGTTTTGAATAATTGTCTATAGAATCTTCATCGACGTTTGCCTTTGCATGATTTTGATGTCGAACATATAAATAAGTAAATAGTAGGCGCACTAGGTCCTTATAGCAAGCCTGCGTCTAGAGCCTCTCACAGCCATTCGTGTTCTCTGAGTTTTTATTTCTTGTGTGAATTGAAGGAGCGCTAAATTTTATACCGTAGCTGAGCGTGTGGATTAAGAATGCTTTTCAGGAGATATTTTTTAAATTTGAAGCTGTTATTTGTCCGTGTTTTTTTCACCTTAGGCCTAGCTTACTTATTAATATTACAACCATTTGATTGGGGAAGTTATTCTTTTTGGGACGAATGGAGGGACGCACAATTTTATAAAGTATTGGAACAGTAGACAGTTTTTCTCTTGGATTTAAGTTTATTATTTTGTATGCGTTACAATGCCAAATGATGCACTGCTCCCACACGTAACTGAGTTTTGAGTCAGTGTTGTCGCTTTTTCGAAAGTAGACATTTTCAAGGCATTCAAAAAGTTTATAAAAATTTTAAGACCTTTGATGTCGAACATATTGTAATAAATAGTTGGCGCAAAAGGTCCTTTTAGACTTTATTCATCACAACGATTCGATTTGTGTGAGTTCTTATTTCATGTAACGAAAAAAATATTATGCCGAATCCGAGCGGCTGATTTAAGAAGCTTTCTAATGGCAGTAACACTTTCGGATGTTCAAGAGACGTTTGTCCAGAGGAAAACACTTTAAGATGTGTTGATGTTTTTATCCGGGTATCACACATGAGACCCTTCACTCAGTAGCCTAACACGCTAAGCGCTGAGCCACGCATGGAAAATAAGGGGCACTTGTATAACCAACATTGATAAAAAGGTAATTTCCGTGATTTTCAGACAGTTTGTAAGATGTGGAACATGTGTAGTGAAAGTTGGGCAGCACAGTTTCCTGGAACGGCACCGCAACTGAAAACCCGGCCAGAGTGGGTACAGCTCGCTTTGAAAGACACTACAAAGCTTAGTAAGACAGGAAGACGATCTAAAGGAGATGACCCCACCGCCTACATCTACGACGTGTTTTCAAGGCCGTCTATGAAGATTGGAACTTACTTCTCATTAGGGACATGACTTTCTAAATGGTAGTTCATCACATTATCACATTTGAAGCCTACTTTTAAGCTCTTTTGTATAGGGAGGAGGTCAATGGTTTTTTTTCTAAGAAAAGCGTGCCTCAAGAAAAATGCTACCACAACTTGTCAGGTGGTGTCTGCTGTGTTTGCCTCTCATACTGACGATGTCTAGAGGTATCACTGTCAAACTTGTTCAACAAAGGACAAACAGAGCTGTCACTGATCCGGTTGCGTGTGTGGCTACGAAGGGTTTATCAGTTTACTAGCTCAAAACCAGGTACCTTCTATAGATACAAATTAACACCCAACTTGGATGAATCGGTGAAAGAACATCAAAAATGACAGCGATTGCCTTGAGGTATGTTGTATGTAGCAAGCCATTCCATAAGAAGACGAGTTCCCTTTGGAAATTTAATGAAAGGTAGCTCTTACCAAGAAGGAGCTGAAGAAGGTTATTAAGGGCATAGGTATCCCAGAGAACTAAGGAGACTCTGTATGAGACCTCATCCAAGTCCTGCTTTACGGCGCTGACGCTTTGGCACTGGGCTTTGCTAATAATCATTTTTAACCTTGACACTAAATATTTTCTAGGTCACAATATGCAATTTTGTATGGAATATTTCGCCATTGTGAGTTCAAAAAATTTAGCCTAGACAGTGAAAATGATTATTACTATCGCGGGCTGTCAAAAGAGGTTGAAGATATCCTCGGTCGCTTCGAGAGGAAGACCTTTAGCCAAATGGCAGTAAGACAGCCTTCAACAGTGACTCTAAAAATAGGCCTATAGACGTTGTTCTGAAGTTGTGGACCACCACCTTTACTCTTTTTCATCTCAAATTGACAGTTGGGTAGGAGCGACCTTTTCTGTAATTTTGAAGACGGTTGTCGTCGAAACTATTCACTCCGATTGTAGCATTCAGCCGCATCTAAGAATTTTTGGGGTTGAATGAAGTCCATATTTGCAATAAGTAGGATAAAATCTTTGAGTCAGGTCTGAAACAAGCCTGCTTCAGGCCTTCGTCTTCATACCCAATTTAGTCTCAGTCTTTACAAAGGTTCTATATCTATAGCCAGGGTTACCATGCAGTCAGGGAAATGAGCACGAATCGGTTTTGTTCAGGAATTTCTTGAGTTATTTCGTAATTTCCACTCCCATGAAATGTCGACTTTTAAGAACCTGTTTAACCTCACATAAAGTCCTCAGTTCGGAGCATAAAACAGGATACTCACCCAAACACCGCCGCGAATGTATTCAAACAACTCTGCCGCTGTATAAAATGATCGGGATCATTCCACGGCGAACGTCCGCCTTCGCGATCCTTATAGCCTTTGCGTTGGGTAACTTTAATCGGCGGTTTCCTAGTCACATGCGAGACCAGAAGATTCATTAGGATATCTTCGCAATTGGAGGATTGCTGTACAGTCTTAAGGAGTAGCAGTGACAACCAATTCGTGTATAGATAGTTGTAGTAGCGATGGTAGAAAGCTGCACCAGTCAATACTATGGAATAGTAGTTTGTCCATTTGGACGTATAGCCCCAGGCATTCTAAAAAAATTCAAGAAAAAAAAAAATCCTTTTAAATTGCATTCCCCTTTGCAACGTCCGCCGAAATCACCTTTGAGTCGTCCCAGAAATGCGCTCGGGCTGGATAGCCAACAATGCGGTCGGGAAAGTCCCTCCACACCGTGTAGGCAAAATCAAGTTCGTCCGTATTCAAAATGGCGTCCTCGTCCAGCGACAGAACAGCGTCTGTCTGCACCTCTGGATAGGGATAGAATCTTTGCGATATGCTGGGCCGCTCGTCTGTTGTCGATGACGTCGATCCGGGTGCTGCCTCGGCTGCTGGTGCCGCCGCCCCTCCGCTGGTGCTGCTACTGCTGCCCAGTGGTATCACATGGAACGGAATATGATATAAGCTGGGCCAGCGTTTTTTCGATGGGATAGGTCGATCAGCTGCCCACAATACAATTATCTGTTGGAAAAGAATCAGTCCAGTCAAATCACTGTCGATTCGCATGTGCACAAGTCACAGATACTTACCCTATCTACAAATTGACTTTTAGTGATGCTCTTGACTAGTTTATAGAGTGCGGTATTGGGCGTCAGCACCGTTCCTATTTGCACGTAAATTACCGCTGTGTAATTGTGGCGGGGCTCACTGCCCAGCGAGTCCAGCAAAAATGGCATGAATCTGAAACGAAATGAAAATGTGAGCGAAATCATATACCACCAAGGAGAGGAGAAAGCCATCCTTACCTAGAGGAATCTGTGAATGTAGGAAGCGTGAGGAGAGCACCCGGCGATGTATTCCAAATGACACTATTACGCACCGGATAGTCTGGTAGTCGTTCGCGGATAATCTGAAAAGAGTTTTTAAAGAAAGTTAAGCCAGTTGAGTTTATTATTTTAATTGAATCACAAGCTCCCTCTCAATACCGATTCGGAGGACAATTGACACAGAAAGTTGTAAAAGAAAACGCGCAACCCAATGAATTCCCCATTGTGCCACCCGCGCGCACACCAAGTCCTTTGTCTTTTTGCCAGCACGCTTTGATTTTAGCGCAGCAATAAAAATTTATATGGAATTCCACAGCACTGAAGACGGAAGGAGCCGCATAGAAAGGAATCGATGAAAGTTTTAATGTCCATCTCCACTCATGTGGAATTTTCAATAAAATCCATGCCCAAACGACTGACGGTATAAACGGTGTATGGATGGTTGGATGTACTGCAAGTGGAAGTGGAAGTGGAAAGTATGCATTTATAGGAATTTATCGAACTAAGAAGAAGCAGGGCACACACACACAGGCAGCACACCAGGTCATTGCATTTCAAGACGACTATATAGAGTGATGTGGTTGATCCATGTTGATCCTTTATGGGGGATTAGGGGATATCGCTTGTATGTATATACTGACAGCCAACAACGGGAGGCGTTTTCTTGCTTTAAAGTGGAATCGAGATACCGCAATCATTTTTCTGTTGGCATATGATGAATGGAGTGGATGATAAGCAGTCGTCGGATAAGTGATTGATTGGAGATGTGCGGATGAGCAGGGTGTGGATCCGATTATGCTCTTACAGATGGCAGTGAATGTCGGAAATCTTGCCTACACCGAGGTTCGTCAGGGTTTTGAGCTTCATTTTTTATTTATTTTTAGTCTAAAAATAGTTCTAGATGGCGTGACATACTCGCAGTAGTGTAGGTTCATTGCTCATGGTTAAAGCCTAGTCTTTGGGGGACGGCTGAGAGCAAAAACCAGAAATTTGCCTAAACGCCGCCTGGTGCGAATACAGAATTTAATTATTTAAAAAATCGCGTTGTTGCACTGAGCTTGGCGGTCTCTGTGTTTGGTTATAGCTGCACGCGGAAAAATCGCTTATTTAAAATCAACCAACTTTCGGTTAAAAACTACCAAGTGATACAGTTAATATAAAGCTCCTACAGAGTAAGTGGAGTGAAAATAGCCGAGTCAACTTGTTTAACGAAACTCGGTTTAAAATAACCTTTTATCATGTTATTCCAATTTTTCTCGGTTGTAAACAACAAACAGATTCCGTTGAATTTAACCAGCTGGTTGATATTTATCTAGAAACTTGGTTCTTATCAACTGATAAACTGTGTTATTCTTAACAGAACGCATTTTACCTATTTATATCGGAAGTATTTACCTAACAACGAATACTCGACTCGGTGTTTTTCAACAGAGACTTGGTTAATTTTAATCCATTTTTTTTAAACGAGCAAAAATCGCACTCTGTTAGAGCCAATTCTTGAGCGTGTGTATTCAAACGTTCAGTTGGATTGTATCCGTTCAAAGTGAAAACCCCTCACAGTATTTCCCAGTTAGCGATGAGTCTGAGTTGGATGCGGGCAAGCGGAAAAGATGTACTGCTGCGGCTGTTCTCGATGATTCTTCAAGTGCCAACCCACCATACAGGTCGACATCTCAGCATACTGTAGGAGGAAAGCACGCTCCCCACCCGCACTGATTAATGTACCCTAATAGCTTTGGAAGATTTCAGGTGATCAGGCGCCCTCTGTCTCATACATTCACCCCTCTGTTGCTACTCCCCCGCGACGCCAAATCCAACATTAACCCCGACAATGTTGACGATTAATAAAGACCACACCGCAAAATGACAAATTGCTTCCATAATCAACCTGCATAATCTTCAACTATGTGCGCCACCACCCCCGGCGTGTGCTGCTGCCACTAAAATCCTCTAAAACACTGCACCAACGAGTGAGTACATCTGTGTGCGCATTTAGATAAATGAAGGCAGAGAGAGCAAAACTTAAGTATGCATACAAGAGAGAGAGAGAGAGAGAGAGAAAAAAAAGGGCGACGAAGAAGAAAAAATCGAAAAGAAAATTGCACGGAAGTTCCCAATCAGACTAATTAGGGGTGCGGTGCAAAGCTGCTCCTGCAGCAACATATTTCCTCTGTGTGCTCGCGTTGGTCGGATAAAATACCGAGTACTCCTCCGCTCTTGCATAACACCGACAAACCTACTTAACCGCTCCATCTCCATGCGGCTCGGTGCTGCGGTCGATATGGAACCTCCTCAGGAATATAAACGTGGATCCTGGGCCTGGGTTACAGAATTACAATAACTCACTTGCACACAGGGTGGAGCGTGGAGGTGGAGCGTGAAGGTGGGGCGCCGCCAGCAGGAGAGTGTCGTCGTTTAAAATTTGCTTCTGCGGTTCCAGCTTTATACTGCTACCAACAACTGATGGGTGCTTTAATTGGGAAGCAGGGGAACTTTCTAGGATCTCTCTACGCCATGTGCAAAGCGTGTAATTTCCCAAGATAAGATATCACACCGAATTGTTTATCATTTGGATTCTTCTTCCTGTCACTGCGGTACTCGGCGTGCTGGATTTAGTGGCTGACATCGTTCATCGTCGCTCGAGTCCTTCATGGCTTAATCTTAATGGATATCACAGGAGCGGCAGTACCAGTTGTAGCTTGTAGCACACAACATCATTACACGCAAATTTCTACTTTTTCTTGCTGCATGTCTGTATGAGTGGCTGTATGTCTGCAAACGATGATGTTCATTAACAAGTACAACGACGAGTAGCTGCAAATTCGAAATTAGCAAAACACAATCGAACATCTTATTCTTCGTCTTCATTACAACAGCATATACACCCGAAGCAAGCTTGTGCTCCTTGGTTGTCGTCGTTGTCTAGAATCCTTGTGATGGCAGTTAGATTGTCCTTGTTCCTTTGCTTTTTGCTTGATTGCTTCCCAGGAATGGGGCGACACGGCGAACTCTTCTTGTTGTCGTCGTTTTATTTTTGTTTTTTTTTTTTTTTTTTCTGACGTCGTTTGTGCATTTCTTGTTATCCTCCTGTGCGCTAAAAAGGAGTCGTTGTCGTGTCCTCATAGCCGACTCATTTTAGTGTCGCATGCATGTCGTTTGCTGTTTATTAAGCGGCTCTGGTGATGGGTTAGTTTGCTTGCTGTATGTATATTGTATACGTATATAATGGTGAGGGTGGTTACCCTCTGTACGGTTGGCATTCAATTTCTTGTGTTTGTCGGCATCACAAGTCAAGGATTTCAATTCATTATTATTTTTGTTGAAGTGTGTGAGTGTATTTTCCATTGTCTTGTGCATAAATCCGAGTATAAGGAACGCGCGACATCAATTATAGCCACCACCCATCCACGAGTCTGAGTCGGAGTCTATATCCTTCCTTGGCAGCACCTCCCTGCAAGGCCGCTACAAAATATGCTCGGTATACAGGGTGGGGTGTATGAAAATGGGGAGAAACTCACGTAGTCCGGAGATTATAATTGTTCGCGAGGAGATTAGACTTGCTTGCGACTGTGCATCGGAGGAGTAGGTACTTGTGCCGAGGTTGTTGTCTATAATGAACTTTAAATCGTAATGATTTGATAGAACAATGGGAGAGATGATTGAGAGAAGGTATGGTTGGGGGTGTTTATTTAAAATTTGCTTTCAGGCAGTTGGAGTTGCATATCGAGGGCGGGGGTTATGTCCGTTTGATGTCACAAACGTGGCGAACTACATTTAAGACTGGAACGATAAGTGTGCGGAACAATTTTCTATGCAGATGACATTGCTGTCTTAGGTAAATGGCTCAACATGCTTAGGGACCTTTTACAGAATTCCCTCTCTATTAGGCCTCTGAATTGACGAAGGATCTGCCCTGGGGTGGAAATCCCCTGAATCGAAGTGGTCCGCTTCGCGAAGAAACACGAAACTTCCGACTTTCTTCCAAAGTTAACGGCACAGTTTTAGGGCTCATTAGAGTAGCTATGCTACTGGAAAATCTCAAGATTGCAAGGAATTTACCTTGGCGTTTGTGGACATTGAGGAAGCGTTTAACAACGTCGCACTGAAGGCATTTGTTCCAGAGACAATACTGAGACCACCAACCAGCGTTGACGCTGAATTTTTTTTAAAAAGGGGACTAAAAAGGGACCGAACCCAAAAAAGGGGCCCCCACATAAAATACTTATGTAGCAAAAATAAAAACAGAGCAACAAACACATTTACGCATAATTGGTTTGAGTCTTATTTGAAGGACAGGATTCAAAAAGTTAAAATAGTTGCTGGAGGGGTGCCTATCAAACGAAGCTACAGCCTTTGGTTGTTTTGCAAAAGTGCGCTATTAGAACACTTTGTAGGGCAAATCGCTTCGCTCGTTCTATGGCTTTCTTAAGAACATTGAAAATTCTACCGCTAAACAGGGGCCCCCAACTCGCAATCCTCTTGCCGCTGGCCCCTTACATTTTTTTTCAATTCGACATTTTGTTTTCCTTTCGGTGTTATGTCAATTTAGAATCCGTGTCACATGCACAAAAAATACAAGAAAATATAAAATAAATCCTGCCAACCGTAGGGGAATGTGATAGTATTCGTTAAAAGGCGAATAATATAATGTGTTTGGTTAATAAAACTATCTAAATGAGATGTTTTATATATAATAAACATATTAGGACAAAAATGGTTGTGTATTTTCCGCTTTTGAATAACATTAACTTTTTTACATTTACATTTACATTTATTTATTCAAAAATCACTTACAAAGTAAGACATAAGTCTTTTAAATTATTGTAAGCCTTAAATTGTAATACACTACAGTGTTCCAAAATCGAAACTAACATAAAAAGTTGAAAAAGTTGAAGGTAAATTTAATAATCTACAAATAAAATAAAATCGTATCGATCTGAGTAAATTTGATTTAAAATTGTTATAGTATCTACTAATATGATTGTATGGCAGGTAAACAGAACCTAATAGGATACTCTCGTTATTACATACAACATTAACAAACACAAATTCAAAAGAACAGTTAGGAATCTCATCTGATGAACAAACAGGAGAACAGCGTAATCCATCACGCACATAAACAGCAGCACCTCCGCCGCACTGAAATTTCCTGTCCACACAAAAGAGCCTAAAGCCATCCACCCAGTAAGCATTATCAGTAATATTTGGGTCGAACCAAGTATCTGATATAGAAATAATGTCTATTTGAGAGTCCACAAGCAAATACCTAAATTCCCCCAATTTGTTGGTTAAGCTTTGCGCGTTTATTTGACAAACTCTCAATCCCTTTTTCTGAGCACTCAGAATTCTTATCATGTTGAACAAATTTGTGTTCTTGCCATCGCCAGAGAAACTCCCACTATTAGCAGCTAAATTGCTTGACAATAACTTCGATTTCATGAGTAGATTTTTCTTAAATAACTGAAGCAAATTGCTCAAAATGTATTTATATGCCCTCAACCAATCTACTTTGTTGTTTTTTCATAAATATTTTAAGCAAAAGTACACTTATTCCTAAAAAAAGTAAATACTCTCCGCGCGTAAAGAATAGTTTCAATTTAAAGGATGCAATTTTATGAATGCTGAATGCAACTTTTTCGAGGGAAATAATTGCAGAAACAGAGTCGACTAGATATGAGTTTGAATGATGTAAACCAACGAATATTACTTTTAGAAAAACGGGGAGTGTCACTTTTAAATTAACAATTTTTAAAATTACATTATTAACAGAATTAGCCTTGACCTATATTGCCTGCTGGAAGCATTCTACAACAAGGGGCGTTTTTAATCCACTAACTCTGTAGGAGCTATATTAACAGTATTTCTTGGTAGTTTTTAACCGAAGGTTGGTTGATTTTAAATAAGCGATTTTCTGCGTGTGTGTTTTTCTAGATTTTCACCCATAAAAAAATACAAATAGTGATAATGTCACTTCATAAAAAAGGAATATTTTGGAAGTGTGGGGTGCGATTTTTAATTAAATCTGAGGTCAGAAGCCGTAACCGCCTAAGTCGGTTTTTTGTATTTTTCAGGAGAGCAGTTTAAAGAATAAATTTCATTCTACAAATAATTTTTCTTTAGTACAATTGTTTCACAAAATAAAGGTATTTTAAGTCTTCGCAAATTGGATTAAAACATTAGGTCCCAAAATGACCCAATCAATAGTTATTAACAAAAAGAACACTTAATCTATTATGGCTTATTCAATTTCGTAAATCCCAAAAATGAAACAAAACTAACTGAACTTAGGTGGTTTTGCCCTGTATATAATTTTAAAAATAGAAATGCTACTTTGAGATTGGTCGTTATTGCTTACCACCTCTTTTTGATTTATTTAAAAATGCATTGACTTAGGTTGTTACTATTTTTATAGCTACCAATAATTTCCACTATATCCTAATTTTTGTTTTTCTTTTATTGATGGTGAAAATCTAGAAAAACACACACGCAGAAAAATCGCTTATTTAAAATCAACCAACTTTCGGTTAAAAACTACCAAGGGATACTGTTAATATAAAGCTCCTACACATTCACAAATGATTATAGAAGGTATTCTGATTTAAATAGGTTCTCATGTTTTTGTTTATTTAAATAAAAATCGACATTACTTTCAAGAAATTCGGGATCATTATTATTTAGATATTTTAAAGAAAAATGCATGTTCTCTTAATTTATCTATTATGAAAACCCAATACTTCTTTTGGTTTGTTTTTACTGCAGAAAATATATTTTATTTAATTAATTGACGGATTTTTAGTAAAAAATCTTCCCAGGCTTGAAATCAGATTGAATCAGAAATTTCTAAATATGCATTGAGATGAATTATTGGATTTTGCATCGACAGGACGAAAATCTACAAAAATAAAAAGTTATATGTTTTTATTTTATTCCTCAATCTATGAATGGGATGCGGTAGAAATTCTGCTTTGCAAAATTCTGATTTTCTAATTTAATGCAATAAAAGTCAGCTTATTCTGATTTTTTCCAAGCAAAAAATGTAAACGATAAGAAAAAAAAGAGACATAAAAAAACTATTTTAAATTTATGCATAAGACATAAAAAATATATTAAATATTGATGATAAATTTAAATAAGAAAAATATTGCGAAATTGAATTAAAAACATAAATATAAAGCAGCCATATTTAAACTTATAAATTATAAATGTATTTCTTCGCACCTTATAAATTTAACTTACATACCTAGAAAAAGATTGGGACCTGGATTAAATATAATGAATTCCTAGTCTTTGAAAATTATTACTCTTTGAAGTTCCTTATCACTTTGAATATGACAAAATAACCAAATGTAAAAGCTTCATTTCGGCAGCATAAAAGGGCAGCCGAAATGTTGTTCAATCAACTCGAATCGGTAGGATTTTCGAATACTCTAAGGCCATTTTCCTTGGAGGTTTGTTGTTATTAGTGGTACGCTGCTATTGATGGCTTGGTGGACAGACAAGGACCTTCCTCAGTCTTCCTAAAAAAATGTCAATAACAGTGTCGCTTTTTTTGTTTACTTTCGTATTTCTATTTATAATAAGAATAAAATGACATCGTATTTTTAAAAAATACCAAGGACATCTTTTTTTTTTAAATTAAATTAAATTAAAAATTAAAAAAAGAGGAGTTAAAATTAAAAAACAAATTGAAATAAAGAAAATGTTCTCTCCAAAAGCGCGCGCTTTTTAACATTTTCCAAACCTTATTTTATTGTTTTCCGAATTTTGTAAAGAAGAATTTTAAAAACCGCATTTTGTAAAAAGAATTTTGACCCATTCCAGAATTTTGACCCCAACCCACTTTGTTGAGGAAGCAGTCGCGCGTTGAATTCTCAGCGGAAATCGCCAGGTGTTGTACGCCGATTACCCCGATTGTGTCACCTTGCTAAAGTATATATAAAGCACAGCAATATTTTCCGGATGTCTCAATCTGGGTCAGTCGTTGCTTGTTGCAGTTCCTTTTCATCGCCCGGGCCCAGAAGCTGTTGCAAATTAGCCTCACAGCTTCTTTCTTGCGTGTGACTTCGTTTTTTCCAACTTCCAACTTCCAACATCTTTCACCGATATGATCGATGAAATGCTCCTTTGGACCCTCTATTTGTGAATGTTCTTTATCCATATCTGAACTGGGAAATAACTATCCATACGAAATTCGTTAAAATGTTCACGTACAAAAATGGCATTCCGTATCGAACCGAACATATGCCCCATTCGATTAAGTCTCACTTGCTTACAAAATTATTAAGTCGACTTCACACTTCGGTGGGTTATTTCACACACTGAAAAGCTCCTTCTAAAAGAACGTCACAGAAATAGCTCTTTTGTCGGAATCGACAGTCCGATTTCCACCAAACCATCAACGAGCCCTTCTCTCACACAACTTGTACAAAGTACACTATCGCATAGCACCACCCCGCAACAACAATACCAGTAATTTAATTTCCTGTAAATTACGTCTACGCATAACAATCCAATAAAAAAAAAATGATAATACCACCCGCCATCGATGTTTATCTGGGCCATCAAAAAATATGAAAAGAATAAATACTCTGGTAAACCAATCAATTTATCGCCCAATGAACTCATCGATTGCCTTTATTCGTCGCTCCGATGGTGTCCTAAACAACTCTTCTATTTAACTGCGTTGCTACCCAAAACTCTGAAAAAAAAAGGTTAACCAGCAAACAAACGGCGAAAAAAACTGCAAATTGCTCGACCAAGCCGAAAATTGACTGAGGAAAACAAACACCCAAGCGCTCCCGCAAAAACGACATAATCCTTCGACGTTTATCCTCAGCCACCAACCAACCAATCAACTTAAGGAAGTGGCAGTAGTGCCTTAGGCATTTTTGTCCCCTTCCGTTGCTGTTTGCTGAAAACGAAAAAAACGAAAAATCTCCAAGGCAATGGGGGGTAGCTGAGTGACAGCAGGGGAAATGACACTTTTACGAGACAAAAAAAAAAAAAAATGTATAACCAACACCGCCAATATTTAGCGTGACCTGGTCGCATAAATCAAAATCGAAATAGCCCGAAGCAATGACCTTTGTCAGACGGATACACGGGCTTTAGCTTTATGGTGTATGGCGGCCCGGAGGTGTACTAAAAACAATTGGAATAATATGAATTTTAATCCGCATCCTGCGTGCTTAAGTATGCACTATATGGCGGTGGCGGCGACAACCGCTGGTGTAGGTGTTTCCACCTTGAGAGCTCACTGCACGGCACACACACGTCAATGGCAACGAGTGTTTGTTACGTATAGTCGCCCACCTAGCCTTGGCAAGTTGTTTCGCCACCTTATTTCGCTCGTGTGTGCGCTTAGGTATCCTGCACCACATTCAATCATCTCCCATTATAACCACCGTCAACAATTTGCAAACACACAGAAAGAGAGAACCATTCTGAATTAGAAACCGCACCGGCATTGGATTAGTATTAATCGGGGTGCCACCCGCACCGTCGGTCGGAAGGGTAATGCTTACCCGAATCGAAATTGCTGTGCTCTCATAAAAATGGCAGCATTTTTCGGCATTTTGTTTGGTTTGGCCTTCTCTTTTATAAAATGCCAAACCTCGAGCGGGCTGGTGTGTATCAGACGTGTGGAGTCAATAAAATGTGTCCAGGCCCACCCCCCCATTTCGCTTAGATGGCAGAGCGAGATCGGGTGACCTACAAACCTTGTACACGGTGGCGGTGGCCGGAGCGGGTGTATCTGTATAGGCTTCTGCATTTCACCGATATTTACTCGCGTTATATCAAATGATTTGCGGCCAATACTATATACGAAGGGGTGCATTACGGCAGGGCGCGGTACTCTGTTTACATGGGTATGAATAATTTTGGTCGTGCGCCCCGACGTAAATGCCAAATTAGCATGCAATAATGTGGAGAAAAGGCGGGACAAGCGACCATGCTGCATGAATTAAGTGATGTACGACTTTTCGCTGTATACTCGTACACAACGAGGCTATAATTGTTCCTCAGTTTGGCTCTGAATGGCGATATTGTGTGTTGGGCGCGTACAAATCATTGTTTTCGGTGGCGGACTCTCCTTTTAGCCATTGCCATTGTGTTGGGCAAGCGACCGCGATAGCTGTTTTCAAGGGACTTGGACGCTCATCTGTCCTTCGGGTCGACGGAGCCAGTCGTTGTCGCATGTCAACGGTCGATGAAGCTGCCATGGCTGTGGTGCAACGGAGGGTTGTGTTCCCATTGTAAATATAACAAACACAAGCGACATAATCGAAAATACCTTAACTATGCAGTTGTTGCGAGTGAGGGCGGGAGTGGTTTCTGTGTTGTTGGCTATAGTGGGTTTCGGTTATGCGAAAATGAAGAGTAAATAGAGAAAAGTATTAGTGCTAGGTGGGGTGGGTGGAATGGCGGTGGGTGGAGATTTTAAAGTGCAGACCACTTTGGTAAATCAGAATTTGTTTGACGTACACCTATATAGTTGGTGCAGCCGGGAAAGAGCGGTGTCCGCAATATCGCCGCGATTCAATGAAATGCTGTATACATTGTGACAGGGTGACATGAAAAGGTTGCCATTTGCTTTGATGCGTCCAAGTAAATGGGAATTAATGACCGAAGTGCATAGTCAAATACAATTACGAAATAAAGAGGGTTACCCAGCTGACGTGGGGTGAGGTCGACGTGTAACGTTACTGCATGGGTGTACTGAGTTGCAGTCAGTTTTGCATTGACAGGGAATGGCGAATAGCGCAACATTACAAGTGAACTCGGGAACCTACTAATGAATGTTTGCAATAATTCCACTGATTGTTTTGTCAGACTTGTGTTGAATATATCCAGGGATTAGAGCACTCAGCGGGGGATGACTGTGGGCTCCTTCTGTTCTTACGACAATTAACCCACGGTACCCTTACACCGTTGGGATTTATTTACTCTCGAATCAATGCGAGTGAAGGCGCTTTCCTTTCATGTCGGCTCCCGAAATAATTCGAAAGCTGCGAGCTAATTCTACACCTTCGTTGCTGTGCGAAATTATGTCGAAAATGTCCCTCAATCATGCAGCGACTTATCCATATAGATTGGGAAGGTTGTTATATTTATGTACTCACGCTTGAATATCGACTTGGGCCCCGTTCCAAATGAGCTCAAATCAAAACGGCCCAGAGTAACAACTGCGCCTTCCAATGCCGCTTCCCCAAACAAACAAGTTTAAAGTTCAGACCCACCGTAAAGTTAGTTTGAATATGCGCTTCAATTATTTTGTTGTCGATAAATCAAACCAATAGTTATAAATAGAACATTTTAAAATGGAAGAGCGTTGAAACAGACACGCCGCACAGTCACCCTCGGAGGTTTTTA
Organism: Cheilosia grossa; assembly: GCA_963082955.1. Taxonomy (NCBI): domain Eukaryota; kingdom Metazoa; phylum Arthropoda; class Insecta; order Diptera; family Syrphidae; genus Cheilosia; species Cheilosia grossa. The sequence continues at coordinate 49,306,898 of OY720147.1, read as the reverse complement.
CTGCTGCAAAACACGCACATTCATTTGGCGAATTAAACTCAATTACAGAGAACGCGAGTATTCAACTGCGATGGGTATATGCAACTGTGAATGGGTTGTGGGGGATGGAATTTAGAATCAATTGATTCGAACTGGGTTCATTCGTCTTATTAGTAGTCGTCTTCGTCATCATCGTCAACACAGCCATCACCGTTGTAGTCGTCTTTGTCGACATCGTCAATCGTAATTAACCTTTGAAATGCTAAGTGAAATTCCACCAAACACACCGTTTAAATAATCACCGTATCAAATATTCATCTTTCATAGCTCAAGTGCGCCTTTGCAGTCTTCTGTGTTTACCGCAAAAAGATACGTTTCAAGCAGCTGGAAGATAATTAATTAATAATTAATTATCAAAATCTTGAAGTTACGCATTGCGAATCAAAGGATGTAACATCATGATGTAGTAGATTTGTGATGATAATTTGAATTAATTAAGGTAACATCTACTTGTTGACTTGATGGCATGGCTGAGATTGAAAAGTGTACTTAAAAGTATGAGCGCACACATTTTTGGTTGGTGTGCGCTTTATTTTTGGGAAGGTAATACATTTTCTACATCATTAATAGATGTTTTGGGGTCTTCAATTGTTCAGGATTACAACTTTTTATGCAAACGGTACAAAAAGATGCCTTGCAAGGCGTTTTGGGGTTTTGCTTATATTGAAGCTCCCTCTCGCCACTGTGCTAAATGTTGATTTAAATACATTGGGGCTAAGACTAGCGTTTTATTGCCTCTTTTTTCTAATATGGAAACGCACACTTCCGAGAATGTGCGCAAACATAGTCTGTTGATGTGCGCTTTATTTTTACTTAAGAATAACGTACATTTATGTACCTTATCACAGAAGTCTTGTGACTTTTCATTGTTCGGTTCGGTACCAGAATAATAAGTGCGGCAGATACGAAGACCTGCCTTATGCTATTTTTGGATATTTTGTCTTAATTAGCAGCAGATATGTTATACTACTCTCAAGTAGCTTGTTTTCTGTTCTTTTTCTCTATAATCGCTTTTGTTTTATCGTTTTTGTTCCTTTTCTTACATGGAAACGCAGACTTCTGAAAATGTGTGCAACACAGGTGGTTCTTCGCAACACTGCCTTGTATGGCTCTTTGGAATTTGTTCTGCAATTGGGGATGAGCCTAAGCAAGCTTTGGTACTTCTGTTCTAGAATTTAAACAGGCTGCTACAATGTTTTTTTTGCAGTTTTTCTTTTCGTATACATAAACGCACATTTACCAGTATGTGCGCACACGAAATCATATAATTGCGCACTTATGCTTTGTGGAAGTGCGCTTTAGTTTTACAAAATTGATAGATTTACAACATACGATTTTCGACCCTTAATTTTTCGATATCAGAATTTTAGACATACAATAGATACGGTACACTATCTAGTGTTACACATTTTTTTATTTATAATAATTAATTAATGGGTAAAGCTGATTGTTTACTCAATTTTTTGCTTACCCTTTTTGTTAACCTAATTTGGAAACGCACACTTTCGAGTGTTTGCGCACATGCAATAACTTACGCGCACACATTTTCGTTGATGTGCGTTTTATTTGCACCACAATTAAACACGATGCTTTTTATCATTCAGGATTAGACTTTTATGTGCGATAAATGCATAGCATTTTCAGGTGCGACAAATAAGGAGTTCCGCTACAGTAAAAGGATATTAGAAATACATATTTAAAATATGTGTTTGTTAACAAAATGTCTTGTTGTCATTTTTGAGTCTATAATATGGAAATGCAGACTAAAAAGTGTTTCCGCACGCGAAATAACATATGCGCACACGCATTTTGCTTATGTGCGCTTCATTTACACGCGAATATGCACTTTTACTCCCCAGGACCAGATTCTTATATAGGGCAATCTATATCCTATCCGAATAAAACTTATTTTCCACGAAATGGGAGTAGTCAAAAATTGCCAAATAACCTGCAAATTAAAGTTGCCATTCGCCCAACTTAAGTTGAAATGCCATTATGGCATCTCTGGCTGCGGCGTTGCAAATCTAAAGTCATCAAACTTTTCCCGTATAACGCGCGTACAAATTTAGAATTTCAATAACAAAATTCACAACTTTCCCTGCAGTCACCCTTTCTGATGATGATCATCATCATCACCATCGTAATATTTAGAGCGAATGGTAACACAAATTCTCACACAGTCCGCTTTCAGCTGATGCAAGTACTATAAGTCGGGGTTTTGTTAAACAAATGGAAATTATGCTGTTCATTCGAGTGCCTAATGGCGGTCGTTGATATGTGTTAACAGGACTCCACTTCCTGCATTAATGAGCAACAACTGTTTCAGCTGGTGGCCCATTCGCTGGAAAGTTATTGTCCGCCGTCGTCATGTTGGGGCATAAAATGGACACGAAGAAGTCGTTTGTACATGATTTGGCTGGCGCTCGGCCATCCACATTCACATCATCACCATTACCATCGTCATCACTCGTCGTTCAACTTGCGGAACCGAAATGAGTCATTTCCTTTTTTTTTTTTTTTTTACTATTTTTCGTTTTTTCGTTGCTCCTTGCTGTTGGGTATGGCGTGTTGCATTTAGAGTTTTGTAGATTTTGCCTCCTTTTTCCTGCCTTTTTCAACAGTTTTCTGTTTTAGTTGGAAATTTATTCTTTTTTCTGCTTTTAGTTTAATATATGTTTAAGCACATGTGGCACCCGGAGCTCTGTCTGACATTATCCCAGGGGTCGGTTCGCAATAAAGAAAGATAACCCAATCGGTTGATGCACCCGGAAGCCTATACATTTGTATATGCGTGTGTGGGAGAGATGAAGCAGTTATATATTTTCTCGTCGAGGCATGCATGTTATACGTGCTGGTGAAACTTTTGCTGAAAAACCACCAAAGCAGTGACACATCCTCCATGCAGCATGTACCATTCCGTGTTGCACCTCCTTTCGTCGTCCTGTCATAGAGGACGTACTACACACACGATTCTCCTTGGGTTGTTTTGGAAACTTCTTCTAAGACAAACATCGCGCTAAGCGAATGCATGCATCCTTTTAGGAGGAGAATTTGTTGGAAAAATATAGAAATGCCGCAAGACCAACATCTACCAACAGTGCCATGCCATGCAGGGCAATGCCGACTACACTGCGGGCCAAATGTTTTCGTTCAATATTTTTGTGCAGAAAACTCTTCCAAGTGTGGTTTTCCCTAAACATTTACATTGTTTCCTTGGAAGCGTCGGATGAATGTTTTCTTTGAAAGTACCCAGTGAGTTGGCGAATAATTACAGAAAATGCATGCATCTATGCGTATCCAACGAATTCAAATAAAAAAGTTTTGGGCGCTACAGTTCCTCATGTAGGCCCGCCCCTAGGCCCGACGTTCTTTTTGGCAGCAGTGGTTGGGGCACACATTTGCATATCACATCGAAAAGATTGATTTGTTTTTTTACAGGCCAGTTAAGATGGAACAGCCACATAATTTCTCGAGAGTAATCCAGATTAAGCCAAGGTGCGATAATACTTAAATCGTGTGGCGGCAGCATAGTGAAATTAATGGTCACGCTTTTGACTAAGCTTAAGTGGATTTTCGTCGATTTTTGACACTTGTCAACAATCTACATAAGCGGAACGTCAATGCTCTTTGATAAGTGTCATACAGTGGCTTGACTTGAGTCAGCGAAAGACAAATTTGAGGGTAAAATTGTGCGTTTTTGTAGGACGAGCACACGGCGTCAGTCGTTGCACAAAATTCCCACGCTTAAAATACAGCCTTTTATTTCCTGACAGCTGACAGACATAACCTGGCTTATAGCCATCATATTTATTTAAATTGTCGAATCAAAAGTCTCTAAATTAGACAAAAATCCCCCTCCTGGTGGAGGAGTGATGTCTGACCAACCACCTCTCCTTGGGCCTACTTAGCGTAAGGGTCCTCTTAACCTGAAGAGCTCTAAAACACGAATGTATTCAACGAAGTGTAGATCTACTTTCAAGCCACCAATTTGTAAACCACCCCAGATACGAACCATTTACCGAAAATCACAACCACCTACCTACACCGATGGAATGTTTTCCACCTATAGTGTACTCAACCCCCGTCCTTCAGCAGCGGGCAATGTTAGATCGCAGCGCGCTGAGCGACACAAACTTGTCCCCCACAGACACAACAATTTAAATTTTTCTTATTATGAAGGATAACAATAAACGTTCTCGACCCTCTGGAGCGACAAATCAGATATTACGTCATCACATGAGTTATGACACGAGAATATCTGGAGGAGATGCTGCCACTGCTCCTTGTGTCATCCCACTTCAAAGTCGAGTCGAAAGAAGGACGAAGAGGGAACAAAAAATACCCTACCGTGCTGCTGATGGTGCTAGTGCCAACTTTAATAATTGTGGCAATTGCATCTGTGTATGCATCATCAGATCCCATAAATCGCGGACTAGTCACGTCTCTCCAGCAGCAGCGTGAGCGAATATTTAATTATTATATTTTCACAAGCGAACCTCTGCTGGAGTAGTGACAAAAAACTTTTCTTTCTTTTTTTCGAATTTTTATCACGACAACGCGGGTTGCTCCTTGCATCGCATCGATTCGCGCGACGACGGCGACAACGGCAGCGACACAAGCTGAGAATGATTGTTGTTGTACAAGAATCGGGTTCGAGGAGCAAAGCAAATTAATATGCGTTTGTTTGAAAATTGGAATTGAAAATTCTTTGAGAGATATCCAGCAGCTGAATAACTCCAGAGCTCTGCAAATGATGCTGCTGCTCCTGCTGCTGCTGCTGCTGCAGATGCATCAGCCTTTGAACTCGTACTCGTTCTTTTCGAACAATAAAAAAATACAACCAACGCCAGCTTCATTGCTCTGCTGCAGAATTTAAAGCGGAAAATTAACTTATCGACAGATTTCCTAATAACTTGTGATCATCGTTCTGGTTTCATGCAGAAATGTTGGCGTTGTCGCTGCCATCGTCGTCGCCGATGTTGGTTTTGGGTTAAGGCAAAGTTTCGTCAGCTTTTTGCGAAAATTAAATATTAACTTGCCAACTAAGGGCGTGCAAGTGTAAAAGAAGTGGCAGTGACATTTCGGGGCGGGGCGGGTAGCAATGTTCTCGGCTTTGGTGTGAATTCTCGTACAGGAAGTTGTTTTTCGGCAGCGATCATCGTCAAAGGGAATTAAATTTCGTATTTGAGAGGAGTCGCTGCCAAGAACATTGTAAAGGAAACGAGGGGAACGTTCAATTTTAATGAGGCTAACGCTAAAGCAGGAAAAGCAGTGTTTTATAAGATCAGAGTTTGAGTGAACTTTGCAAATTATTATGGATATGTTGGTGCAGGGCTTTTAAAGCGCTTTGTCACAATCGAACCTTTGAAGGAGGGCGCGTTGACAAGTGAAATGGATTTCGATTTTGATTACATGGAGTTTGGATTTCCAATTAACTTTCGTTGAACTGTCGGTAAGGGAGGGACACCAACAGCATACTGACATGGATTGACAAGGCCAAGCGTTTGTTTTCTTTAACCCTTGCGTGAGTGTATCGGTCAATGCCGCAAACATCATTGTCTGGTGCGATTGGGCATATTTTTCCATATTGACTGATTGTTGAGACTTGTTTCTATTTGTGATACTTGTTTGTATTTGTGATTATTTACTCAAGCACGCACAAGGTTAATAAACAGTGGGAAATGGGGGCTTGGGGTTAATTGGACTTGCGGGCTTGCTACGGTTGGTTACGTATTGTTACATTTGGGCTGGGATTCGAAAAGGTAAAACAATATTCTGTTAATCTTTTCTAGTAAAAACACTTTTATGTATTATTCACTTATTAAGTACCAGAACAATATTACCTCAACAATTCTTCAACGATTCAAACCAATCACTTAATTCACTCTATTACTTTGCACTTATTTATCTTCGCAACCGATTACTATATCGAACTCCAATCACTGTTAAAAATCAACCGTGTCCCCCTGCCCTTTTATATCTGCTCCGCCATCTCTTCGAGAACTTTCTAGCTAATTCCAGTTGGTTCTACAATTGGCTCACATACTTTTCCCCTTTTCAGCAATTGATAAATTTCCAGTTAATTCCGGCTGGTTCTAGAATTAGCTTAGTGGGGAATTACACTTATTTGACAGATTCCAGTCCCCAATTGGAAGTGGAACTTGTTTGGTGACTAATGGGTTGTTTTCACTTCACCATTTTAGGTTCCACGATTCATTCCACGCCACAATATCTTCGCATAGTAAAAGTGTAGAGGGTATATCGAAAGCACTGTGTCTGGGTGTCGTTTACTGGTTCACTATTCACCAAAATATTAGAAGCATGCGTAAAAATGTTGATTTATTTTCAACACATTTGGATTCATTCCTAAAAAAACCGGATTTAATTTTTCTCCCCGAAATATGGATTTATGACCATGAAAAGGATTATTTCAATATACCAGGTTATTAATTTTACCAATTTTAATTGTCTTAATGCCCGCTTGCTACAGGAAAACTGGTTTGTTGTCTAAAGTGGCCTCCGAAGTTTCTATCTGCAAAGATAATAATAATAATAGTTGGCGCAACAGGTCCATAGGTACCCACTGCCTAGCTTCTCACAACCATTCGTTTTGTGTGAGTTTAATTTTTGGAACGAATGGAAGGGATCTAAAATTTTAGGCCGATTCAAAATCTCTAAAGATAGTTATACCCTCGGATGTTTGTCAGACGTTCGCGAGAGGTGGAAAAAACCCTAAGTTGAAATTTGGGTTTTTTGCGGGATTCGAACCTGGAACCCCTCGCTTAATAGTCCACACACTAACCACTAAGCCTACTTTTACATAAACACATTTCACTGTGTGAAAGGTGATATAAGAAAGGAATGGGAAATCGTCAATAACTTGTTCAATATAAATGTCACTTTTGATAGACCTTCTTAAATAAAACTTAATAATTGGGATATCACTAGTTCAGAAGAAATGTCTTCAATGAGTTTTTTATTAGAGTTCCGATCATTACTCTTTCCGATGCTGGTTATGATACAGCGTCTCCGATTTTGTGTTCGGAAGACTGTCATAATAGAGAAGTGAACAAAATAGATTTTCTTTGAACCAATCTCTTCTTTCGAGTTATATAGCAGTATAATGTTGATGGTCGACTCGAATTCTGCTACGTTGAATAGTTATTCAAGTCTTTTTCTGAAGAAAATCTGTTTTAATGTTGTTGAAGCAAACATTTTCAACAAAAGCGTATACTGTTCTATTTTTCCGGATAGATTGCAGATAGCTGAGGTCATACCTATATTCAAGAAAGATGATAGGTCAAAGCTGGACGATTACAAGCCGACCTCTCTTCTTCCGGTCTGCTCAAACATTTTTGAGAAGGTGATAAAGAGCAGAGTTGTCGCTTTTCTTGAAAGCAATTTTTCTTTAGCACAAACCAATACGGCTTTAGAGCTGGAAAATCAACGGAAGATGCACTTCTTAATTTCTGTAGTCAGGTGCACGATAGTTAAGATTCATAAAAGAATCACTACTGATCTTTTTATAGATATCACTACATCAGCCTTTGATACTGATGGCCATTATTGGTTAAATTGGAAAAGTCTAGTCTCAGTCGCTTTATTCTTAATTGGTTCGCTTCAAACATCAAAGATAGGAAACAAATGGTTAAAATTGGTAAATCTTTCAGTGAAAGTCGAGACGTTCGGATCGGAGTTCCACAGGGCTCCGTTCTTGGTCCTCTATTATTTATAATCTTTATAAATTCTATCTTTACCCAACATTTAAAGTGTAATCAAACTGGTTTTGCGGATGATATTGGGCACATATTCAAATGTTTCTGTTTGATTGCTGATATTAACCAAGATTTGGAAACGCCAAGTCATTGGTTCGGTATGCACAAGCTAGTTATTAGTGATAAAACTAAAATCATATTTTTTAACTTACCATCAATATACAAGCACTAATTGTATCTTTCATAGTTTAGATTGTAAGAAAATGTGCTTCAGTAATAGTAATTGTGTTGCAATTAAAGGTCAAATTAACTGCTCTTCAAAATGCTTTTCCATTGAAAATATTAATGCTTTTAAATATTTGGGTTTAACTATTGACAACAATATGAACTGGAGTATACACACTTAGATACTTATTAAAAAAATATCTTCTAAGAGCAACCTATATTATGTACCACCTAAGGAATTTATATGCTGCCGGAAACTCTTAGAAACAATTTATTATAGTTTGGTACAATCTAAGTTGCAATATGGGCTCGTATGTTGGGGTGGTACTTACAGTAATTGTTTGCAACCCCTCACCGTATCTCAGAAACATATACTGAGATATGATGGGGGGTTTTGAGGATTAATATGGTACAAACAACGCCGTGAACATAGTTTTTGTTTGTTCTGCAAATCTAAGATAATTCCACTGAAACATCTTTATTTTTACAAAGTCCTAACATATATTTTAATTAAGAAGTGGGAACTAATTAAATCGGAATTTATCTCCCTAGGGACTTCGCAGCACTGAACAATGCCTTGCTAATATTCCACCTCACAATACTTATCGCATTTTTATTTATTTACATTTTTACAATTCAGTAGCACCCAGACTATTACAAAGCGTTGCTTTTACTTAACAAAAATGCAGCTCTTTTTCATCCTATGCACTTATTTACAAGAATAACGTTATCAGTTTACATAATCCTAATCACCCCACAACAATTGTATTTATCTTAAGTTATAAATTTCTTTAACGGAATTAATGTATCTATTCGTCACTAGTTTCCTTTAACTAAAGGATGATCAGCAATATTTTTATTTTACATTGGAAGATGGTCACCCTAATAGTATTGCTTTCTGAGTTATGGCGAATTATCATACAAACTATGGCAACCCTATGAGAGCTTTAAAGATGGCCCGATTTATGTAATGTCGCTTTCCATTGGGATTTTCAGATTTTGCTCTGAGATTTCAGATTTTTCGAGCCCAATGGAACATAAAACAAGATTTTTCTTTCTTTGCATTTGTGGTAGTGCGTTTTTAAAAGTCTGTTGTTCTTAATTTGTGTTTATAAAAACCTATTCAATTTATGTTAATATCCATTGCAGCGGCGAAATGTAATATTTTTCTATTTTTCACAGACTTGTCATATAAAAACGTAAATAATAACCCACTTTAAAGTTTGACAAATAACAAATGCGTTGGTCCTAGTGGAGGTAGGTGTAAGCTCGCTCAGATATCGAGATTCGCTTCTTTTTTGCGGCCAATGGAACATGAAATCCAGCCAGAAAGCCAGCTGATTTCGAGAGCAGAAAAACTTTTTCTGTCCCAATGGAAAACGACCTAAGTCATTGAAACCAGACTGAGAGACAAACATCCTATCATCCCTGTACTGACAATTTTTGTTGGACAAAGTATTCAAGTTTCTAAATTATTTCCCTTTAAGGAATCATACATTCGACGACGTGGTGTAGCTTATGTCACTGGTGTTCATGTTGAACCGTCACTTTTACCTATCTACCTACAACCACAAACTGTGCGTGAACTAAATTTCACTCCTCGGGCGAAGTTGCAGCCACATTCAGTGGGCATATGGGTAACTGCGCAAATAGGCTCTTTCGCTCCTTGGTAACTAAAGTGTTTCGATTACGATGGATATTAAAACAAGGCGGAAGGGAATTGGGCCCGGACTCAGTTTATTGGGGCGTGATTACTCTAACCTCATGACAACACAAAATTAATGCATGCGTGTTACTTAACGTAGGTAGCCTCTGATTATTTGAAGTGTTTAGCATCCATGAGCTTGGACCTATTAGCTACAACTATATCAATGCAATATTAGTAAAATCAGCCGAAACTTCTCTACTCTATTCGAATAATCGTTTGTTTTACATATTTGCAAGAAAATCTTTCCAAACGATTTCAAATTAGTACTAAAATCACGCGTGGCATTTTTTGCTGTTTAATTTTAACTAGTTTCGCTTGTGGTCGAAAATCGACGCTACCGCGTCGCAAAAACGTAACACAATTTATAAGCGAAAAAGCGACATCTAGACTGTGAATGCGAAATGTCTTAAGGGTTTTCCTGCTCTCTTTCTTCTGGTGCATCATACCATTTCGTACCACCAGCCAGCCTATAAATATGCAATGTATTCTTTCGTTTGAACCATTCTATTGTGTAGAATGTTAATCAAACACTCTCGCCCGCATTAATAAATAAATGTGCTAGTTCGTGAGCTAGAAGACGTCACTAAGTGAACAGGAAGTCGACGCAACTGCAGTGTGAACAGTAGATACATTTTACTCAGCCTTTATTCGTGCGGGAGGGTCTGCCTTTTGCTAATTATTTTTCATATGTGACAAAAGAATATATTGGGGAACTCCCTTATGAAAGTTAACCTTTTTTTTGGTCTATATTTCATAAAAATCGGTCTCGAAATAACATCGTTATCGGTACGACAAAAACCGCGTATTCTATTCATATGATGATTATTGCCTGGAACTTCTTACCTCACCTGGGTGGTTCTAAATAAAAACCAAAACTTTCCGAAACCATGCTCCATTTTGTAGATATGATTCAACATCGTGCGTTTAAACGAGTCGCGTGTCTCTCTTGTAATGGTGGCACAACTTAAAGTGGAATAAAACATAAGCTGCACACAAAAAGGCGGTATTCATGGTAATAGCTTAATGGACAATACAATTCTATGCAATTAGTGTTTAATAGTGTTTAAGCATTGAATTTGGGCATGCGGTGGTTTGCTTGAATTACTCGCAATCCACAAGTGCAATTTTCGCCCAACTTATCGAGCGTTGGTACAACGTTCTGGCCACAATCACCTATCAGCTGTCCAATTGACTTTCACTAGAAGCAATGCTGCTAATTGAAAAACCAAAACTCTAAGTAACTCTTCCTTTTTGCAAATAGTGCTTCTACTCTTCAACCGAAGTAGGTACCTACGTTTAGTTGTAAAAGTAAAAAGTTCACTTTTTAAATGTTATTCGCACATTTAAACATTTAAAAGATCTCCTTGCGGAGTTCAAATCTTATTTTAAATATCCCATCTTCCATTATCCTCTGTTTATTTCCTTTGCAAGACAGAATGTCGATCAGTTGATTGTATGCATGGGCATTTTTGATTTTCATTCCACTCCAACAGAAATAAACGACACACAATGTATTTTAAACATAACTATGCTAAAGCCAATTTCTGCAATATTTCAAACTATTTAGAAAATGATTTGGTTCGATATTTTTAATAATTGTAATTTAGATAATTCTTTTAACTTATTTTTGAATATTGTAAAAATGACAATTGATTTGTTTACGCCTAAAATTAAGTCTGTCAAGGGTATAAACCAATTTGGTTTAGTGATAGAATCATAAATTTAAATAATAGCAAAAAATAAGGCCTACAAGCCGTTCCGGAACAGTAAAAACGACACGGAACTTTTGAAAGTTTATCGGATGCTCCAAAAAACAAATTGATACTTTAAATAAGTTTCTTTACAGACAAAATGTTCTTTCTGTCGAATCTTATTTAAAGACAAATAGTAAACGATTTTGGACTTTTATTAATAACAAAAATCAATCTAATGGTATTCCTAACTGCGTGTAATAGCGTATCTTCGTCTGATCTCTCAACTATCTGTAATAAAGGGTTTTCCAATAAGAAGTGTTATTTTGGTATTCAAAGAAAAATGACATTTTTTGAGATAAATGATCGGATGTTTATTTCATAATAAAGAGGAAGGTATGTCGTTAATAAACGTGCGGATTGTCTGGCGAGAAGAGGCGCATCACGCCTGCTCACTGGTCCTGAGCCCTACTTCGGGTTGCCTTTGAGTTACGTACACTCAAAATTTAGGAAGTGGGAAGATGATGACCTTGCCGAATACAGGACGGAATCCAAAGGACAGAGGTAGGCAAAAAAATGCATATTCCCAGCTCGTAGTAAAACAAAAAAGTTACTTGAACTAAGCAAAGAAGATCTAAGGATCCTAACAGGTTATCTTACTGGTCATTGGCTACTTAGATACCATCTCAAAAAATGGGACTTTCAGACGATGACTCCTGTCGAATCTGCGGAGAAGAGGAGAAGACAACGGAACATGTACTCTGCGAATGCCCTGCTGTGGCAAGGGGCAGAGATATCCACATGCAAGGGGCCTGCATGTGAATATCTCTGGAACCAAGAAGGGTACTGAGGTTTATAAAGAGCCCTAACAGCTCCCTGGGTTAAACAATAGGCACCAACACAATAGATCTCTTCTGGTCGCAGTGTACGGGGCCTAATACTTACAATACAATACAATGCCGTTAATAATGAAAAAAAACAGGACCATATCCCTTTCATGCAATTTTCCATTACCAAATCGCAAAGTGGCTGCCCTATGTCCTAGATAGCCTCACGAATTTTATCTTTGAGGTCTTGAATCGCCGCTGGGCTGTTGGCGTGGACCTTATCTTTCACGTGGCCCCAAAGGAAGAAGTCGCAAGGTGTAAAATCACAAGATCTCGGTGGCCAATTGTGATCACCACTTCGAGAGATAACACGGTCCGGAAACTTTTCCCGTAAAAGATCAATGCTTTCGTTGCTTGTGTGGCACGTAGCGCCGTCTTGTTGAAAGTAAATGTTGTCCAGATCAATACCATCCAACTCCGACCATAAAAAATCATTAATCATCTCTCGATAGCGCAATCCATTCACCGTAACTGTTGATCCAACCTGATTTTCGAAAAAGTAAGGTCCAATGACCCCGCTGGACCATAAACCGCACCAAACAGTCACACGTAGAGGATGGAGAGGCTTCTCAACGATAACTCTTGGGTTTTCCGAGCCGCAAATGCGACAATTTTGCTTGTATTGCGGTCCGAGAAGGTGCTTCACGACGACCAAAAAATGTTTTAGATTTGCGAACTGTGACTGCAAGATATTCACCATTTTTGTAGTGAATTTTAATAATTTCAATGCGTTGTTGGAGCGTGTATCGTTCCATTTTTAGTAATGGCGTAGTTTCTACTTGTCAAATGTCAAAGAATAAAAGCTTCAAAAGTGGCAGCTACCGAAATAGCGGGTCATTCACAATAACACCTCTATGATCGCTAACCACTTTCAGTCTGTATATTTTTCTTGTACTACCACACCTATAGTTCCTATAGTAATACCTCAATGTCCTGCAAACTAGAGTGTTCAATCTCTGAAGTTCAAATAGCTCTTTCTTTATTAAATTTAGATAAAAATCCTGGTATAGATGGCATTCCAGCAATTTCGCGTTTTCTGTTACTCTGTGTTTAGTTTCTAATTTGTCTCTCCGGTCCAAAATTTTTGTTTTAAAAATTGGAAAGAGCTCATTTTTTATGCCCATAAATAAATCTGGATCGAGATATGATATTACTAACTATCGTCCTGCCTGTAAGATTTCTACTATTCATAAGTTGTTTGAAAAACTACTCTGCTCTTCCTTTTGTTTATTAACATTCCTGACTTGTTTTTGAGTTCCCAGTTTCTTATGTTTGCCGACGATTTGAAGGTGTTCCGACCTATACGTTCAGTTCACTATTGTATTCTTTTACAAGAGGATCTTGAACGAATTTCCTTATGGTGTCACAATAATGGTCTTCATCTCAATGTCTCTAAATTTCAAAGCCTTTCTTTTTATCGTAACCTCTCTCAAACACCCTTTACGTATGTAATCCACAATTCCCCTCTGTCCATTATTTCATCCAAAAAAAGATCTTGGAGTCATTTTTGACGTAAAACTTAGCAAGCACATTGAGTATTTGGTTGCCAAATCTAGTCAGATGTCAGGTTTCATATTGCGGAACTCGAAAGACTTTCAAGATCCACATACTCTTAAATGTTTATTTTTTGCATTTGCCTTTCGTCGACTGCGATGGAATATTGAAATGCCATCTTACGAGACGAGGTGCAAATTATTTGGTATCTTACATCTTTTTAAACGTAGGCAATATTTGTCAATAATGTTTATTCGTGATTTGATAAATGATCATTATCATTAATTGGATGTTATGCTCCTTCGAGAGCTCTCAGAAATCGTCTTTTATTTTATGTGCCTTATCATAGAGTTAATTAAGGATACAATGAACCAATTTCTAGATGCCTTAGGGAATCCAATAAATAGTCTAGTTTATTTGGTTTTCATCTTGGTAGGAATTCATTTAGAAATAAACTTATTCGTTTTTAAGTCTATATTTTTGTATTAAGTAATCTAGCGAGAACAGTAGATGTAGTCATTTGATTGAAAATAAATAAATAAACATTAGAAAAGCTTCAATGGGGAAGCATAGTTTTGAATAGTTTTTGAATATATTCACTCTTGAGTCGCGATTAAATGAGATCCGTCTCAGAGTTTTTGTAGCCATTGATTAAGTTAAGGTAGCCGTACTTAAACCACGTTTCAAATCGGGACCAGAATCGCATGAAGTAGTCATTTTTTTGGTGCGATTGGGTCTTCAGTTGTGGATATAAGGTCGGTGCTCACAATTACAAGTTTGTATCGAAGAATAACTCCATATTAGCTTGGGACACATGCCTGTGTTTGTCTATTCTAACTTTGCATATACATAATAAACAAATAGCCGCAGCGCGGATATTTTCCACGCGCACCCGTCATTTTGTTTAGCTCTCTGGGTTATTTTACCCATTCAAATAATGTCTATGAAAACCACTGAGTTTTGTTCACCTTTGCTACTAACTACATTTTGTGCTTGCTTCAGGTAAGCTACTAAAAATAAAATAATCAGAGGTCTCCGGTTCAACCAGATGAAAAACACTAATTTCATCTCTCAGTTTTATCGAACGTCAGACAAATATACATAGGAGAATCGCTCTTTTCCTGTGAAAGCTGCTCAATATGTTCCCAAAAGAAAATCATGCCATTGTGAATGTCTTAAGGGTCTAAATTGAATAAGCCTCTCGGACATTGAATCGTTGGTCCTAGAAGCAGTCCGTCGCAATGTTAAGCCCCTTGAGTTACAAACAAAATGACAGCCTTCTTCAGACTTTTTCGAATTAATTAGAATACCCACATCACTGAGATAGGATTTGGTCATATCGTTTGAACTACTTTTTGTGGGCATTTTCAACGCACACGCAACAAGCCGCAATCTCCGCACCTGTCTGTCGGTTTTCGTTAATTACTTTGCCACCCTATCATCTTCACATTAGCACACACTTCCCTTTTAATCAAAAATCATACGTGTCCAAGGACCAGGTTCTCGAGGAGCTCTTTCTTTGAAAGAAATCACACGATATGGGTCAGCCCCACTCTCATTTGAACAACTCCAACCATGCAAAGAAACAAAATCAGGGAAGCAATTTCGAATTTGTGTTTGGAATGGCTTTAAGGATCCAAAGTTCGTTACCATTACAGAGATTTGCGTCTATATGTCCATCTCTGTGCTGTCTCCTGTATCAAGACGAGTGTACCTCCGCACCGACGTCTTGTTTCTCATTTTTGCATTATTACTTTTTGGCAAATTTCCATTTCGTGTCCTCAGCTCTTAGATGCATTGGCAACATTTTGCAACTCTGCTCCATGCACAGGCACAGGTTTATCAGTCGTCTCTCGAAGCGAAAAAAAGGATGCCGCTCCTTTTGTGTATATATTCAAGTCGAAAGGACGATAGACCGCCACTGCCGCCGATGTACCGACCAACTTGGGTGCATGCGGCCAGAATATTTAGTAGGTACACAAGGGTTCACAACTTTTTAATGGTCAAAGTTGGCTGTGTGTGCAACGATGTATAAAACGCCCGGGAAACGAAATGCAAGGCGCGAGCTCAAATGCACTGCATAGTTATGCGCACACAAGACGGAGCATCCAGGATGAACTGACTCAATTTGCATAAATCACCTCCCATATAATTACGTCCTCCGATATCAATCGGAGGTGGTCGGTGCTCCGTGGAACGCATCCTACCACTGACCACAGGTTGATTTATTTTTATTTGCTTTTTCAGTTAGCGCGCACTCTGTATGGCAAGTGTGATACAATTCCTACAACATCGCAACCAATAATAAATCGTAATCCTTCGAGGGGCGCATTAGCCGCGGACGTGGTGCGGCAAAGTCGACTTCCAGCATAGATTACGGTCGCAGTCGATTATCCTTTGGTTGATTGACATCGGCCGCATTGATCTAACTGACATAATAATCGCACCTAATATGGAAAGGGGTTGATTCATAAACGAGGGAATCAGCCAGCGCCAGCGCCTACCCTCAAGGGAGGCGACAAAGGAATGCCTTTTGAATGGCATTACATTAGCACGGGTGCCTGTCATGATTGTTCGTTAATTTAACATTAAATGCCAAATGACACGGAAAGCCAGCCACCGCCGCCATCATCATGCTCGTCGTCCTCCTTCACAACTTTCTGCTATGAGCATAATGAAGGAATTGTTATTATTACAGCTTTTTTTGTATCCCGGTTTTCGTCTTTCTGCTCGTTCTTTTTACAGCCCGAGCTGAAATTGTTTTCAAACGACGACGATGCGATGACATGAAAGCAGCCAATGGACAATACTGCAGCAGTAGCAGTAGCGTAGTGGAGCGGTTGAGGCGAGAGCGGATTTGATATCCATTAAGCGATTGGCATCAGCAAACATTCTTATCTCGACGTTTTAATGTGGTCCAACGACGAGTAATGGGAATGAGATTTTTAACCACCACCACATGAACTTGGATCGAAGCAAACTTCGAAAGGGTGTTCAGGCGGGTCTGCATCCCTGCTGGGTGGTTACTCTGTGAGAGGCCTTCTTAGCGATAGCTGGTTTTGAGTGATTGCCCAAGGAGTTTTTTTTTTTTTTAAAGCTGTCGCGGATCGGGTGGATTTTGACAACAAATTCCTCACCATGAGTGCGGGGGAGATGGCAACTCATATGACGGTTTATAAAACTGTGTCAATTAGGCAAACGGCTCACGACCATTGTACTTGGTTGACAGATCGGATATTGTATCAATATTCTAAGCCCTAAGAAGGGTCTAGAAGGTACAAGGTACAAGATTGGGATATATTTGCAGCAGCTGTATGGTAAATGATTTCCGCAAAGCTAAAAATGTTAAGCGAAGGACTTATTCAGGAATAATACCGCATTTGTTTCAAATAGATACTAACTGCACGTTCCAGGAACTATGCCATAGCCAGAGCACTTACTACAGCAGAAGAAGCACCAGAAGCTGGAAAGTTTTTGAGCCGACTGCACTTATTAAATCCCAACCACATTTTGTAAAGCACTTTGCACTCAATAAACTCTTATGTTCCACTAACTTTAGCTGTCATATATAGCGTTTTGAATATTTTTCTTGTTCTTGAATAGACAATATACAATTAAACATCCATTCAGCAAATTTCGTATCCAAGCCGCATATTTGACATACAATGCTTTAAATTAAGTTGTTTTTTGGGAGGTTCCACGCCCCATTTGTTGATGCCGCCCTGGCATAGAAAAATTACACCCATTTACAAAATCTTGCTACTATGGCTGAAACAGTTTTTTGTTTGTTATATAAAAGGTGCCATTCCCTATGATCCGAGATTCGCCTAAAATGCTATAGGAGCACCGAGAACAATCACGCATGTTTGACAATGTGCATGAATATAACATCGGATAAAGCGACCGAAAACGTGACAACCAGACAGACAGAAGAAGAAGCTATATTCAACTGTCATTGAAGAATTCTTAGTCCACGCGATGGCAATTAAATTGCTTTCTTCCACATACCAAAAAGTCTCAAAAAAAAAAAAAAAAAAATAAAGAATTTTAATGAAAAAATATCCGTCCATCAGTTGACATGACACGCCCACTTTTTGGATGAGTTCTTTGATCAAAAAAGCTCAATAAAAAGTGAGGAATTTTCATGAAAAAAAAATATATGTCCATCCGTTTTTGACCGAAATATTAAGTCAGTGTATTGTTTTTTTGTTAGAAACATCGTCTTTGGGTGAAAGAAATATGAGAAGGGGCTCCAGCAGTCAGCCTACCCGGATTTTAGAATTTTTGTATATATGCACACTTAAGCTTAAAAAAAAGAACCATAACAACCCTGTTAAATATCTACATTTTGCTACAACTATCTAGGATGTCAGTATTCCTAAACTGTTGCACCGATTTGCCCTTCAATTCAAATTAAACTGACTACAGATGCAAGTGTCTATCATGTTTTCTGTTCAAAATCAGACCTAGACCTCTTTTTTTGTGTTCTGTCGTGTGCTATTCAGGCACAGCTCTCTGGCACTCCCTTGGTCTTCATTTTGGCAGTCTCTTGGTCCACCTTTTATGGATAAATGATGCCTTTGTCACGAGTCATTTCCAGATCCACTTTGCCTTTATAATCGGTGTGTAGGCTACTCAGTCTCCATCCCTCCTTGCGCTACTTTGAGCTAGATTACAGTTTTATACCTTGTTAAGGTTAAGGCCTCTGTTTTGTAAGTGATAACTGAAAGTTATGCATCACTTTTCTTTTGAGGAACATGGCTACGTCGTGTCGCTCCAAAAAATGTTTGACTTATCCGAAACGAGGTTATAAACAACCACCTGCTCGAGCTCAAATCCAATTTCTGTCTTCAGATTTCCACGGGAAACTAGGTCGCTCCTGTATTTTCTTTATGTTTAGGGTGGCATTATTTAAGGCTTGTGTGACAATACACCTCAAGTAAAATCCACGTGTCAATTGCTGCTTAAAGTCTGCAACGATTTTTTATTGATTTACAATTCCTCTAGGAACTGCCCACGCATGGTCATTTATTTTTCTAATAGAGTGGTTCTTGTCTCAGCTCGGCAGGCGGTTTTACAAATTCGTTGCATCCACAATTCAAAGTTGAATAAACCCTGTCTAAAGGGGATACAAAAAATCAATTGAAATTCAACATCAGCGATCTGCGCGATTTCCGCGTCTCACACACAAAAAAATAACACGTATGCACACACCTCCGTAATCGGGTTCTTATCTTTCGCGTCCCACCCGAAGAGCCTATCGACACAGACACAGACGGAAATCAATTTAATTTCACAGCCCCCAAAAACACAGCCGAGAGGGTTGAGTAAGTGCATTTTTTCAGCCACACAGCTTCCGCACTATCCTCGCCTACATTTGAATTTCCAATCTCTGGATAGATGGATTCCAGCAGCAGCAACCCAACATCCAACAGCCTCCTATGACGAGGGTGAGGCAAAAAAAAAAAATAATAAACACCAGAAACCACCATTGCACACACTGGATGAGATACCTACATACATGCGCCAAAGAACACACAATATGGCCACAGACAAACGCGCGAGTCCTTTTATTTATTTTTTTTTCTCACTCTTTATCCAACGTGCGGCATTACATAAGGATAACAACATGCAGCGTGTCAGAGTATGGTTGCTTGTCAGGTTTAGTTGGATGCGAAGAGGAATCCACTGCAAGGACCTTAAACTTTCTGTTTGTTGTTATGATGACGGTAAGCGGGAGAGCATGTAGGACGAAGAAAAGCATTTATAAACAGAGCATTACACACTCACCTCAAAAGTTGTGAAAACAATTTTCTCGATCGATCCAAAGTACCTTTCCCATAGTATTTGAGTTTGCTGTTTGAGGGCCAGAATGCGGTTGACAGGTATCGACCGCACCACTTCAGGAACCTGTCAAACGATACAAGATATTATAGTTTAGTGTTGAATGACAAAAAAAAAAAAAAAAATGTATAAAATATAATTCAGTATTCGAATGAGGTTGCAAAAGGCGAAGGAGAAGAGAGAAAAACATAAATTTCGCCACAAAGGAAGTTTTTCATAAAAAAAAATTGTCTTTGGGAATCTGGGTTTCCCCCCACCCACTCCACCATTTATTTTACTTGTTGAATAATACTGTCAGTATATTTATATAGATATTGTTGGTAAGGAAGATCCGGAGTGGTTATCTGGTGAAGCATGAGTGATGGCAAGAACTCTCTGCGTAGAATGACGATACATTAATTATTTTTGAGTGAACGCCGCTTACAAGCTCAAGGGCGTTTGCTTCAGAAATAATGTGGGCTGGCAAACTTGTTATTCACCGAGAAATAATGCAAAAAATGGAAGTCTGTTTGCCACTACATTATAAAGTGAAGTGGTTGGGTGTACAGTGTACACTGTACGTATACAGAGCACAGGTGGCTCACGTTTTGTCCTTGGGGAAACGTCAAGTGCTTGAATTGAATTTGCTAAATAACCAGTGAACTGTTTCATAATGGAAGAACAGCTAATCGGATTTGGGATCATCAAAAACAGTGATGTTACAATTTGTTATTGTTGCGCGTTATTTAAATTCAGTCTGTGGGTGTTTAGGGGAAGCATAGACAAATTTATATTAAGGGAGCATCTGCAAAAAGTTATAAAACAGGAGTCTGTTGAGTAATAATTGACTGACTCGGGATTGTCCCTTCGAAGCGGTTTTAATATTTGAGCTGGGATTTTTTTCCCGTACTCCCTGATTTTTGGCAGACACTGTGATCTGAAGTGAGCTTGCTCTGATCTCCCACGCATCTGATGTTTACAGGGAACTCATTTCGTAACTTTTCAGACGATAATCGTCGAAATGTTAGACCTCCAAAACTAGCAACAAAGTGACAAAAATTCCGAGTTTGAAAGTTGAATAAAATCGGACAGAAAAAAGTCATCAAAGTTACAAAAACGATATTTCACCCAGATGAGTATTTTTATACGGAATCAGCCACCAGATTTTTATATGTGATGGTGAAACCACTGGCAGTCGATTGCAGGGAAGATACACGGTTTTTTGCTGTGAGGATGCATAGCAAGTTTGTAAAGGGAGGCAGGCCTCGAAGGGCTCTTATTCATAATGATCAAAACGAAAATTAAAAAGAGCGCTGCCCTTGATTCTAACCTCGAAGGCGACCGCTTTTATCAGGAGGCAGTTGCAAGTCTTTGCTAACAATTACCTATACACGATGTCCACGAATCTTAACGACTTTCTAGCAAAGAGCTAATTAAAAGATTCACTGGAACCCTACATGGAAGCTGAGCATTAGATAAGCAGTATAAAATCTTACAAACAATGGTTTGTCGATAGGTAATTCTTAATATTATACTATCGCTCAAAGGACCCTTGGATGAAGCGAACTTTTGGTTATAACTAACCCCATTAATCAGTCTTAAGTCAGTGTCCTATAATTCACTTATTCCGAACTTGGCTAAAGTGCACTTGCATAAAATGAGATGACGAATCTTTTTCGAATATTCAATAAAGAAAATCCCAAAGTCAATTCCTGGGAGTAGAATCCGTATACAACAATACAACTAATCGTCCGGACTATAAGTTATATTCTCGGCGACCTTTTTGGACTTTCGTCAGCTTTCTTTACATTTGTAGAAAATTAAATTGTTCGACCTCTCAAGCTAGTTTTGGAGGTCTATCTTGTTGTTGATAATCGTCTGAAAAGTTACGGAATGAGTGCCTTGTTTTAGTAGTTATTAGAGGCAGTGTTTCGTTTTTGCCTCGCCAGACACATCATAGTTCAGAGTTTTTGTTTCAACTTTCGTGGAGAGCATTCTCAGAGTGCCCTCTATGGGGCTGGAATAATTTGCCTGAGCGAGCAGCCTGTTTTGGCCCAGGTTCACCCCGGACTGTAGCACCAACTACGAACAGCCTTAATACGAATCTGAGCACAGAATATTTTGACAGCTAACCCCATGATTGTCGATTGTGGTACTTGATTTTTGGGACCACCAATTTTTTGCCGCATCGAATCGACTGAGCTTAAGATGCTCTTTACTTTTAGATGGTTGTCAGACGTTCGCGAGAGTTGAACAAAAAACCTTCGGATGCAATTTGAGTTTTTCAGGGCATCGAACTGAAAACCACTCGCTCAGAGGTCCATCCCTCCTAGCGCTGAACATGAAATTATTTTGCAATCGTTTTCTTTAAGTTAATATATCCAAAGCAACGATTACACTTGCAAAATTTTGACATGTTGACGTCACAATGACGTAAAAATTTGTCCAAAATTGGTCACTACATGTGATCGCCTGTCACTTGCTCTCGTCACGACATGACAATTCTAACAATTCAAGGTTGTCACGGATTTTGAGACAAAATGTAGCATGTGTGACCGTGACCGCACAATTGACACTATGTGATCGGTCTTGACACTCTCACGAAAGCAATACACGTGACAACTGAATGAGTGAATTTTTGTAAGGTCAGCATGTCAAAATTTGACACGAAAAGTGACACGTGTAATAGTAGCTTAATAGATCATTGGGCGGTAGGTAGTTCCGACCTACGTTGAAACGACAGTTTGACGTATGGCCTAGGCACATTGGTCACGGACTGACTTCGTATGACTAGAATACGAAGTCAGTCCGTGAATTATAATGAGAATTTAACGAGTACGACTTGCAAGTGTTTAAGTTTTGACAATTTGTACCGACAACTGGAAGAACTTTTTGGACAATAAAACAAGAATATCGGTCATGCTCAACAGTCCACCTAATGTCTCGTTTTAGCGATTAGTAAATATTGGCCGGAAAGATCGCCCGATTTGACTGCTACAGGCGTCTTTCTTTGGGTTTTTTTTTTTTTTGAAGTCTCGGGTCTATCTCTACGAGGACAAGTCAGCAGCTCTGGAAGCTCTCAGAAAGTATACCTACTCGACGCGATAACTTGTCGATTGAAGTTTTCATCAAACCGATTGGAAATGCGCTAAAAAACAAGGTCCGACTTGTCATCAACAAGGGCGCCGAGCACTTGATCGATATCACCTTCGATAGATATCGAAAAAAAAACTTAAAGGTCCAAATGAACACCTGAAATGCATATTATGATGTTCATTTTAAAGATAAAACAAAACAATATTGGATGCATTTTTTCGGGACACCCTGTACGATCACTAGATAAGCAAATTGTGGGCAATTTGACAGACGTTGGTTCCAGGTCGAAAAATTCGTCAAAAAACATCTGACTTAACACATTTATCCACCGCGAATAACATAACCATAGCAATTTCTAAAAACCACTATTGCCAAAGCAACGGTTAGTAATTTTAACGCGTTGTCCGACTCTTAAGCGATCCATTATCGTAAATGGCAAACATTCAATATTGTGGCACTTCAAATGACAGCTGAGTTTGACAGTTGTCAAATGCCAGCGCTACCCACTTGAAACCACGAAGTGAATGACCCTTTACAATAAAGTTCATAACGAACTTGGGAGTTTGTGGTATCTCAATTTAGGCAGGTTTCCCTTGCGATTAAATCGTCACAAGTTTCTCCTAGCACTTATCCTAATCAAATCGTAATATTCAGAGTCATCTCACTTTGGAACCAGTTTTGATAGAAGACCACAAGCAATACCTACAGACGAAAAAATCCCTTGGAAAAGCGACACAATTTTCTCTAAATTTTATATTATAAAACGTAGGTACACTCCCCACACACCCTGAAGCGCGTCTCTAATTGGAACCCACCCATCGCAGAACTTTTATTTCGACAGAAGCAAGTTCATTACCTACTTTCTTACTTGAGGAAACTCCCCTCTCCATCTCACACGACTCCTCCTCACACGACTCCTCCTCGCAACATAATCCTTCCTATTTACCTACGAATTATATTCGCAAAAATGTGTTATTTTGACAAAAAATATAAAACCACTCCGGAGTTAATCTAAAGGAGAAAACAAACTCCACAGCCAACCTACTTCTTGAACAAAAGTAACTACGAATGCAAAATAAGACTCCGACTCTTCGTATTCATAGAGAGAATGGAAGGCTCCTCAAGTAGCTTCAAAACGAAGAATAACATTCAAAACGGCGGCGCGGCGCTGTATGCAGAAAAATGTAATTAAAATTAGAAATGCACAAGGCGACGCCGAGTAATTTCGAACGAACACAAACATTCCATTGTGCATTCACTTTGAATTTTCAATGTAAGGGTTGTCAAATAAAAAATGGGGAAAAAAAAAATAAAATTCCAATTTCAATTCCCTTCTGTTTAGTGGGCGTTTCTCTTTTTGTTTGCCTTCTCTTTATCTTAACCCACTTTGGCTAGTCAAAAGGATACCGAAGACCGAAATTAGTTTGTCATTGAACAGAGGCAGAAAAATGCACGCATAGGCATTCTTCTCGGTCGCCATTGACCTAGTCTATAGAGAAAAAAAAGAAAATTCCTTGAAAACTGTGTAGATACTCACCTGCAGCAGAAGCCTTTCGTCCGCCCAAATGGCCGCCTGTCTCCAATCGATTTTGGACTCAAACGGCAGAACCCATGCATTCGACAACAGCACTGGAATGCAACCCGCCTGCAGCGCCTCTAAGAACCTTTAAAGGATACAAACACAGAGAGGGAATAAACAAGGTTAGCACTTAATTTCTCGCAAATTCACAAGCATAACAGAATAGGAACGCGCAAATGGAATTAAAATAAATTCCCTGGCATTCATTGCATACCTAAACGAACCCAATCGCCGGCCACGTGGAACTAAGCAGAATGTCGAGTTCTGAAGCAGCGTCTCGTAGTCGTACCTGCAACGAGAAGAGAAAAAAAAATACTCGTATAAAACTTTGGGAGGAAAACTTTTTGGTTTTTTTTTGTTGGTTTTATTGCGCGTTATTAACAGGACGGCGGTGGTTCGGTTATTTAATTATTTACGGCAAGCTTAACAAAAACAGAGCGAAATGAATCATCACAACTAATATGTCGGTGGACAGGTAATGGGGGCGGGGCGGTGGGTCGGTCAACAAGAACTAAAACAAAAGCTAAAGAGCACTCTATATACGGAATGGATTCGAATACAAAACGGGATGTGTTTTCCTCATCCTTTTTCGGCGAATGCGCTGCGTGTTCCCGATCTTTGTTGGGAACGCTTTCAGTATTTCTTATAGTGTTTCGGTTTCCATTCCTCCCGAATGGGAAAATTCAAAATGAGCAAGCGGAGGAGGTGGTGCCCACCCACACCAGAATGTGGATGACTGTGAAACTTTAAGAGTTTAGTTGTGTGGAAAATTGCATTCAGAAGTCCTGAATGATTTTTTCTATTTTTTTTCAGTTGTACTGGAAACAATTCTGTGGAGCGGACACTCCGGAAACGAGAAACCAGCCCGGATGCTTAAAAATTGCACATTCAACACCAGGTTGCAGGAGGAGTGCTCGCTGGTGTTAGTTCTAGTTGGCCGGTCGGGTGTGTTCGGTTGGACGACAAGGACAAGTCCAAAGTGAGAGCAAACGCGTTCCCTCCAGTGATTCTGGTGTACGTACGCTGTGCTTTGCAGTTATTTTGTGTCTGCGTTTGGAATTTCATTCGCAAGGAGGACCACGACGACGCCACCGAGAGATGTTATGCAAGAACAAGTGCTGATAACACAGTGGAGCGCTGGTTGGCGGTGGTATATTGGTGAAACAACAAAATTATCCTGGCTTAAGATTTTGACAGCTCTTTAACAATAAATAGGAGTTACGGATATTAGAGAAATTATTTTCCTACATGCATACAGAAGGAAACAAAAAATGGCGTACGGCGAGTAGATTTTGTTCTCGCGCGAGACTGTTGCTTGGGCACAAGTGGGTGGGCTATAAATTCATGAAAAGGTTTGCTTCGCGAAGCATGAAAGATGGCGATGCTGCGCTTTATTTTTCCACAGGAGCAGCAGTATTTTCTTTTTTTCGATTCTCTTCATTTGCCGTTGCTTGATTTATAGTTTGCTACAGGAACACGTGCCCAGCATCGGGAATGGCTTTAAATCAGAATAACTCGGTTGCAAGGCGGGAGGGTGCTGGCCATTATATTGTTATGAAGAGTTGTTGCTTCTCACCGATTAGGTCATCATTTACGGACAGAGTTTGCATTTCACGTGTTTTATACGTAGGAGATTTAGTGAGAAGCAGATTACTTGTGAGGCCATTTTGAACGGGGTCATTGATTTGAATTTGAATTGCATAAATCCCATGGGACGTGTCCTCCTTGTCGGGGTAAATCTGTCCAAGTTTGTAAAGTGTCAAACTAACCTTTTTGCTGAGGTCAAATCACATTTGATGCTATCTTACAATTAGGAAAAACAACGAGCAATTTTTCGGTGACTGCAATTACCCATACATTTACGACAGTGAGGCGTCGACTAACTACATCCATGAGCTAGGAATTGTGCGGAATTAACATGAGAAATAGTAGCAAACTCCATCACTTCGTACTTGATAACGAATGCGGTAATTCGGCCCTTGGTTTGACAGTCATATATACTCATACCATTTGTTTTAGATGTTTTCACTTTTTTTTTAACAAAAGTTGCCAATTTTTCTTTTTTATAATTGTTAATACTTTAAAGCCCGCACTAACACAATGTTTTTATTTTTTTCCAGACGGCAACTTAGAAGATATCTACTCAAGAAAACAAGACAACCTACAAAAATGTGATTAATAAGGTAGGACCTTTACATTTAAAATTTTTTTTACAATTTGTATGTCGATTTGTTAACGTATCACGTTGAAACTACCCACTCAATTCGTATGGATTTCTTAGGCAAAACAAAGGGGTTAATGGAGGGACATTTAGTGTTAATTTCGTCGCAAACGCCCAACTCATTCAAAAGGTTTATGAATTCGAAAATTCTCTGGAAAAGAGCCGATTTTCGTTTCGGTTTCTGAAGGTACATAAAATCGGCGTCAACGAATTTCGATTGGGGGAACTTAATAACTTATTCGGCTTTAAGAATATTAAGCACTTATGTCGACAATTAGTTAGTAAAAATGTACAGCATTTGTGAAACGGTTCCAATAAACAATTAGACCTCCACATTACTAGTGCGACAACTTTCTTAGAATCTATTACATTTGTTGTCATTGCAGAATTCAAATTTCATAATCACAATTGTATCGTTAGCAATGGTACATTGTGGATTATAATACTTAATTCGGGAAACTTAGAAACCGACAAAAGTTTAAATTCTCGCTGAAAAATATAAAGCGCACATTTAACTCCTCCAGAAGCTAATAAATTTGTTATTTCGCGTGTATTTCGCTGAGTGCTGATAATTATATTCGTAAAGCTATATTTTCCGCGAAGTGAACCTTTTCACACCAACCATTGTTTCATTAGAGATCCTGTTTCATTATGAGCCCTCCAAACTTAAGTAAGAAGATATTTTATTCTGTTTGCGACGACTGTCATTAAGTTCTTGGAAATATCCCAAACTTATATAAAATAAATTTTTTAGTACCTAAGCATTCATTCGTTGCTTGAAAAAGGAAAACCAATCACAAAGCACGAACTAGCGCTTAAACAATATAAAACAGAGAAAAACACAAAAATATATGCTTCAAGTGTTTAGAAATAAAACAAAAAACAAATGCAATATATTAAATTTTTTGCATACTTTTGTACAAATTTGTGTTTATTAGACTTAAAAACCATTTGCATTGTTGTTTAGCAACGAATAAACTTAGAAAACATTTACATTTAACTAAAAATAATTTATAATTGTAAACACTCCAACAGTGTATTAAAATTGCTCCTATTACTGAATTTAATACCGTGATTTTGGACGGTTGGGCAACACTTGTCTTCAAAATGACATTAACGGAGGATTTATTTAGCTAATGCCCGCGATAAACATGGATTTCTACAGTTAGAGATATTCTGGCAACTATATTTGTTTATTGGTAAAGGGATTTTGGAAAGTGTGGAGTCTTTGCTTGGTAAGGCCGATTGATTTTCAAAATGTTGTTAATGAATATCAATTCACTTTTCATGCATTTGAATGAATTTTCGAAGCACTTATTCCGCTCTGATTGAGGAGCCTCCAAAACGTGCGATTTGAACGCATCAACTGCTTCTGCAGGCGACGAAAAACTTTGACCTAGCATTTTATGTTTGATCTAAGGGAATAAGAAGAAATCGTTGGGTGCCAAATTAGGGCTCACCGGCGGATGACATATCAATTCGATGTTTTCAATGCTCAAAAACGCACTTCTTTGAGCCGATATGTGAGAGCTTGCATTATCGTTTATTTCGAAAAACCCATACAGCCGATTATTGTTTAATTTCGGGTTCATATGTATGGATCCGTGTTTCCTTAAATGTCACGATTCTATAAACGTCTTTCGAAGCACTGCGATTGATATTTTTGATCATTTTTTGTCACCAATCGACACGACCAATTTCTGAGCGATTGTCAAATTTTTTGGACGGCCAAATGTTTATGCATTATTAATGTATACGAGAGGAACTAATTCCCAATCTCACGGTACTTAACATTACGATCTTAAAACTTCAGTTCACGTACAGTTCATATTTTTTCTGGCACAACAACCGATTTTAGTAATTAGCCTTAGTTTTTGTTCGTGAAGATCTGACACTGAAGCCGATTTCCCATTACTTGAACAACATTCTCCACAGTGCATTGCTAATTTCTTTTAATCTATCAGTATTGAATCCACTGTCAGCTGATCAATTTAATGAAAACATAAAATGACGAGTCGAAACGGCTGAATTGAGTAGCTCTTTCATGACAGTCGTACTCTAGGATGTTTGTCAGAAGTTCGCCAGACGCCTTTAGGTGTCGAATTTTAGATCATTCGCTCAGCAGTGCAGCTTTATATGACGACAATTCAGACTCTCGAAGGCCGATTGGAATTTTGAATGCCCTGCTGTTACACAGTGTATATCCAGGAGGTTAGCTTTGGCATTACCCACATTGCTGCAGTGGGCGTGGTCCTCTGGATCTTGGTTACATTTGAAAGATTATATTTCTACTTAATACACAGTTGTGTCATATTTTAGGATTGGCCACTTTACTGCTGTTGTAGTGTCTGGCTATATTGTATCAAATATTAGAAATGTGTTGTCTAGCAACACTTTAGTAGAATGTCTAAAAGTATTTGAAATACTAAATAAAAAGGCACTTCATACGTGGCTACAAAACAGAAAGGGTCATCTATCTTTTCAATATTTTCGGGGATATTTCACCTGTCAACAGCCAGTGTACCACGTGTGGCCTGAGTCCCCCAAATGCTCTCATCAGTGTCTTCTTATAAATTTAGTTTACAAGCCAACATCACGTGCAGAAATCTCACTGTTTTCGACGTTCTCAGGTCAACCCCAGCCCTTGTCCCTGTAAACAGTAAACAGGACGTCCGTCCACGTCGAAATGGAGTTTTCAAAACCAGGTTAACGCACTTGAAACTTATCGCTGATTACAGCGAATC
This sequence comes from Cheilosia grossa, assembly GCA_963082955.1. Classification (NCBI taxonomy): domain Eukaryota; kingdom Metazoa; phylum Arthropoda; class Insecta; order Diptera; family Syrphidae; genus Cheilosia; species Cheilosia grossa. The sequence goes on along the minus strand of OY720147.1, from coordinate 49,277,676 downwards.
CTCTGTCGCCGGCCATAAGCCACAAACCAGGCAACAGCTTGCTTTTATTTCGAAAAAGTAATCCACCATACCATATCCCACCCAAACAATGGTTTCTCGTTTACCCATACCCACAGCCACATCCTGTGCTAATCAAATTCCATCTTATTGACTTCGCACGTCCCGAAATTACTTCTTCCTCTGATCATGAAAGTCATCCCCATTTCACTCAAACAAAAGTTTTGCCCAACAAATATAACAGCTCTGCTGATGGATTCAATTGTATTTTACGAGCACTCCTTTGTCAGCGAACCCATTCAAAGTATATATGCAAACAAACCATAAAAAGTTTACAATAATGGCTTTTGAAAGACGAGTTTTTATCTCCTGTGGACGCCTCAATTGGGGCCTAACATCAAAATACACCTTAATTAAGGAGATTAGTACAACCGTACTCACAGTATGTATACAACTCAAGGATGCAATGACCTCCCCGTATCCATTTTCTGTCATGCAAACCATGTAATTAATGCGTGTACACCACCACCGAACACTGGAAACACTGAGCCGTATCCTCGGTTATGCACCTTTGCCTACCCACTATACACCGTGCACCTACGGTGCACCGCACACAATTGATAACCGAACGTTGGAAAAGGTCACGTCTGCCTACTTGTGCAGAGCGCGCGGAGACTCCTTGCAATTGCAGATGCATTGAAATGCGCCTTGCGAGGAGGCTAAGCGTGGCTGCGAATGAATACGAATTCGGGCTGCTGCAGTGACATCGCCACATTCGTGTATAATGTTGTACGGCGAGTAAAACTGGGGTCGGGTAAGTACCAACTAATTGCATGCATGAATATGAAGCAACAATCCTGGCTGGCTGCTTCTATATCTGGCGGGGGTCAATGTACCAAATGTTTTGGGTTCTTCCATGCACTCTGCCTGTGTGTGTCGTCTTTGCATTTGTGCTGATGCGAATAATTAAATGATTTTGCCGAGAGATGTGTATCTTTCGCCCCAAAAACAATACGAACACGGGCCACCCAGACAATAATTGTCGAGTTTAATTTTGTTGGTCTTCCACTCATGATCTTTGCGGGAACTATACTTAGGGGCGAAACATAAAAATCGCATAAAGCTGTCTGTCATCATCGGCTTCCATGCAGAAGGAATAAGTATCGCATTGCTTTGGGTGCTTCCCTTGCGATGTCAATCCAATGTATTCAGGCGAAATTCGATACGATGTTCTGTTGACGTTCATGAGCATGTCTCCTAATGGTGGGCGAGATTGATTTGACAGCTTGTCGAGAGTACTGGATGATTTTGTGGTTTGCAGTACACACCGCATGTGTTCGAATAATAAATATTTTCGTGTATTCGGGGGGTGTTCGGCATTACACCTAATTATTCTTTATGTATATAAAATGATTATACATAAAGCTGATATAATTTTATTTTGACATGTAAACACACACAAATTATTGTTAGTAACAAGTCAATAGTAGATACTTTTAACAAAAATTTCAATAAACATAGAATGTTACATCCGGCTCGAAGGACCAAATGTTTTAGTATCCACACGAAATTTGGGTTAAAATAATTTATTTAGTGTAAGTCCAGGGGGTTATACCTCCTCGCACTGTTTTGGCGTGGATATATCTCGACTGAGCACTATGCTGATGTAATAAATGATTTGAATTCTAAGAGGGCAATCAGGAAATCATGTTTGCAGCGATAAGCTGATTGCGTGCGTCCTTAGTGCAGAAGGCTGTTCACACGTGTAGAAAGATTATGTTATGGGCTTTTGTGATGTGTTTAGTGGTTTGTTGTCGCGCAGATCGTATTTAAACCCTTTGAAGTAGGTAGAAAGCTCCTTAATTTGCGGGTTGGAAATAATGCTTGGTAGATGAACACGCGCTTTGTATTAAAATATTGAATTTTTTACCTGATTTTTGGGCTGTTTGTTCAAGTGGTAGACGGTTAGAAAAGCGTTGGGAGGTACATTGTGAAAGAAATATGTTAAAGATAGAAAAGTGTAGTTTTGTAGCAATCCCAAGACTTGTTGAAGTCGAAAGTGAAGTTTTTATTTTGCCCACATGATCTAGGTATAAAGATTATTAATTTCAATTGTTTAAAACAAAAATGCGGGATCTAAATGTTGTTGTAACCCATGGAAATCAATGATCTATATAGATCATGCGGGTAAAATAAAGAGCGCCTATAATAGAAACTCTAAAAATTTCTTTGCAAAATTCACCAAAAGCATAAGGTCACAGTGATTTTTTGGTAAGTATTTCCCGCCCATTTCTATTAAGATATGCATTTCACTCCGATCACAAATGGATTGTCCAAATAAATAAAAAACTGAATAACTAAACTAAATAACATAAGTTTCATTCTCCTCATTTCATAATAAATACTAAAAAAGTGTACGGAAACTTTGGATGTTCGTACGTATTAATATAATGATAGGGTATTAGCGGCCCGGGGCATGATTCGCTTTAATAATTTTGAGCACTTGTATCTATATCAACAAATAAGTGCTACCCGGCGAGGGTTGCTGCACCTACTATTTTTGTACATGGAAAGTGTAACGCCCCGATTTCAAATCCCGAGCATATTTCGCAAAGTGTTTTCTTTAGACAATGCAGTATAATGTTCCACGTTTTACTAGTGTTGAGATATAGCATGTGCAGTTGTCTACCTTTTTCAAAGCATTCCAACTGGACAGTCAAACAGAAAATGGTGTTACGCCGGACCTACCTCGTTTCTACTCTCCATATTTCTACAAAATCATAATAGCGAAGTGTGAAAAATGTTTGGCAATTCATCAATTGAGAACGGCTGGGACGATTTGGCTCAAATTTTTTTCAGCGGTTCGTAATTATCAGGAGAAGGTCTTTACGAAAACCATCCGGAAAAGTCGGGAAATTGGAAAATTGATTTTTTGTATGGAATTTTGTGTGCAATTGTTACGGAATGGCTTTTCGAATGGAAAAATTAAAAAAAAATTCTTAGTGGAAAACTCGGAAAATCCCGGAAGAACGTGAAATATTTGAATTTTTTTTAAAAACCTCACTTTTTACCAAACAAATTAAAAAGTAATTAGTCACTTTTACCTGTCAACCGACGAGGTGTCATTTTCGAATTTTCATTTTCTATTGAGCAAATGTACTCTGCGAACTATTACATTGATCCGGATAGTCATATATCGTGCATCACATCCGCAAACGGTACGACGCTTATAGCCTCGCTCGAGTCTCGGTGACACTGATGAACCCTTGTGGGCGGCTGTCAGGCGCCCATGGACGCGATCAGGATGGTGACCAATCGATGAGATTGCTCACCACCCTGATTATAGGTAATTTAGGTTAAGTAGCTTAGGCAGTTTTAAGTAGTTGTAAGTAAAAAAAATAATTATAAAAGAATTAAAGTTTTATAAAGTTTCTTGGAAATAAAAAAAACAAACAAAATTAAATATAGATAGATTTGAGGCCGAAAGGCAATAATTTTAAGGATATTGATAAGTTTAGAGCGCTCGCTGAGAGCCAGTAAGCTAGAATTAAGATAAATGTTAGCTTTAAATTAGATTTAATAGTTTTTGTCTAGTATTTAAGTTTAAAGAATGAATATAATAAAAATGAATTTAAAAGTAAAAAAGTAAGGTACGAACATTACGTAGGTAAAATTGAAATTCAATGCGACATTTATCAAATCGATCATTTTTTCAGAAAATAAGTTTGTGCTTTAAAAGTGACAATTCGGGTTTCATTGGGCATTCATTGCGAAACATTAATTTTCGTAAGTTTTTTTGATTTTTAATTTTCTTTGAATAGTCAAAATCGACTTTGTTGTTTTTAAGGGAGAGTTATTTGCTTGACTAATGTCTCCTATTAGACGATCAAACCTTGGACGACGTACAGGTCGTGCTATAATTAGTCAGAATGTCCGTGATCATCAAACGCAAGAGGAACGTGCAGAAGAAAATGAAAGGAACCCTGCCCATATTGCACAGGTTCGCGCTGCACAATCATCACCTTAAATTCGACAAAATTTTACTAGAAGAAGACCAGACGTAAATGTATCTAGACTTTAATTGCGCTGCTTTCGAATACGATTCCGCAATCGTTGATATCGGTTAATTGTCTTTCCCACAGTTTCAGTTGGAAACCCCCGGCTCATGCTGTGCTGGTGGCAAGGTGATATTGCCCGCCAGAGCCATTGTATTCGTTTCTCTATGGAAATACAATCCATTTCCTGGCGAATACACAAGAATATAACGGATGCTTTCAAATGACGTCATTTGGAGCCGAAGTTGTTGATCAAACCAGCTACAATCCGAGTTATAAGGTAACTGATGAACAATGTGATTCAAGCGACGATCATCAAGGGCAAATTTAAAGGAGAGGAAGTCTTTATCCCACGAATTCCGATTATTCCAACTGATCTTCCATTCCAATTCAAGCGGATTCAGTTCCCCCTTCGATTGGATTTTGCGATGACAATAAATAAATCGCAAGGCCAATCGTTGGAAGTCTGTGGGATTAATCTCGAATTTCCGTGTTTTTCGCACGACCGTAAGTTGTACGGTGTACGTTGCCTGTTCGCGTGTTGACAAGCCGTCTTCGTTGTTTGTTTTCACACCGAAAACTAATCGAAAAACATTGTTTATCATATTGCTCTCTACTGATTTCGATTTGAAATTTTGAAATTTGAACTATCTGTATTTGATTATGAGTCTGGAGTTTATCTGAAGGGGTTAAGTTGGGGCGAGACGAAGTTTGCTGGGTCCGCTAGGCTTTGCTAGGCATTAAAGTTTTAATTTTTTTTCAAACCAAAAAATTTGCTTCGTTGAGTCGAGGAGCTTCGATAAATGTTAATGTACGCAAAACGTCTTTTATCACCATGAATTTCACAATTATCCGAAATTGTCCAAGCTTGAAAACGATTTTTTTCCATTTACATGAAATCATGCGATAATCTGGTCTAAGTGTGTCTTTCCAGACAGCCACCTTACCTAACCTAACCTAACCTAAATCATGCGATAAAACGCGAAATTTCGTCGAAATTTTTTTATTTAATTTTTCGTGTTTTATCGAAATTTTCCGAGTTTTTCACTAATAACTGTCTATTTTTCCATTCGAAAAGCCATTCCGATACAATTGCACCCAAAATCAAATTTCCAATTTCCCGGGTTTTGGGCTTTCCAAAATTGTGCAAAAATCCTTTCCTGACAATTACGAATAGGTAACTGAAAAAAATTGAGCCAAATCGACCCAGCCGTTCTCACCACCATTTTTATATGTATAGTTAGATAATCCATTGTGAACTAAAAAATATTTAAGGTGACGTTTAAAACGATTTTACTTCGTTTATCTCAATTGCTTACTGAACCTCTCGATGTCGTATAGTATGGGCATTGAGAATACACTGCACTCAATGCGCCCTAACATCCACCTGATTTATTTTATAGGCCACAAAAGGTATTTTTGTCTGGGAAATTTGTTGGTTCGAAAAATATATATATATAAAGGGTGATTTTTTAGCTGGTTTGGTTTGGCAACACTGGTTTTGACAGCTGACGTGTGTTTAGTACCTTGTGTCACTGTCAAACAGCTTCAGTTTGGTTTGCAATTTAACCATGGATCGTCTTACAAATGAACAACGCTTGCAAATTATTGAATTTAACTATCAAAATTCGTGCTCGGTTCGAAATGTTCATCGCGCGCTGCTTCCATTTTATGATCGGCATTCTCGACCTTCTGAGCAGTCTATTCGGAAGATTGTGACCAAATTTCGCACCAAATTTCCTTTGTTGGACATTAAACCACCAACACGTTTACGTACTGTGCGTAGTGAAGAAAATATTGCGGCCGTATCAGCTAGTGTGACAGAAGACCGCGAAATGTCGATCCGGCGCCGTTCCCAGCAGTTAGGCCTTTGTTACAGCACTACGTGGAAAATTTTGCGGAAGGATTTGGGCGTAAAGCCTTTTAAGATACAGCTGGTGCAAGAACTAAAGCCAGCCGACTTTTTTTATCGAAAAATTGTGTTCAGCGATGAGGCTCATTTTTGGTTGAATGGGTACGTAAATAAGCAAAATTGCCGCATTTGGAGTGAAGATCAGCCAGAAGCATTGCAACAGCTACCAATGCATCCCGAAAAAGCCACTGTTTGGTGCGGTTTATGAGCCGGCGGCATTATTGGGCCATATTTCTTCAAAGATGATGCGAATCGCAGCGTTACTGTCAATGGTGAACGCTACCGAGCGATGATAACAAACTTTTTTTTGCCCGAAATGGAAGTTCTTGACTTGCATGATATGTGGTTTCAACAAGACGGTGCCACATGCCACACAGCACGCGAAACAATGGCGCAATTGCGAGGCGAGTTTGGTGAACAGTTAATTTCACGTTTCGGGCCGGTCAATTGGCCGCCTAGATCGTGCGATTTGACACCATTAGATTATTTTTTGTGGGGGTATGCCAAGGCTAATGTGTATAGGGACAAGCCCGCTTCGATTGACGCACTGGAAGCCAACATCCATGCATTCATTCGTGAGATACCGGCCGATATGTGTGAAAGAGTATGCCAAAATTGGACTCAGCGGATGGGCTACCTGAGACGCAGCCGCGGTCAACATTTTCATGAAATTATCTTTAAACATTAAATTGCAAGGTTCAAACTATCGATTCAAATAAATATTTCATTCATTTTTTCGAATTTTTTGTGTTTTTTTTTTAAAAAAAAGTTCTAAGCCTCTTAAAAAATCACCCGTTATATATATAGCCGGGACACGAAAAATGATTTAGTACCAATAATTTCACCAAAAAGCCTGATAAAGTCAGTCCCAGTTTCGGAGCCCAAATACAAGGGCCATTATCACTCAACTTTTCAAGCCTTTCCAGTGGAAAGAAAATGAGTAAGCTTCTAACTAGTACTTCAGCTATGATTAAGGATAAAGATAAAAAATCTGCCAAATTTTTGTATTTCATAAACATTCAAAAGATCATAAAAGAAAAAGTGTCGCCGTCAAATAATCGATCTACATAAGCGGATCGTCATAATCATTGTAGAAACCCACTGCCCGAAAGATGTTTTAACTCGTATAGTCCAAAAGAGTATCAGAATGTCTTCAAGATCTTTTTTTTAAAGATCTGATTTGCCTAGAACGATGAAGCCGGGCACGTCGACCAAAATAACAAAACTATTGAACCATTCCAGAACTTTAGCCCTCATTTGACAGCTGTGTGGATATGTTTCTAGTACAATTTGTGATCTTACCTGATCACAGTCGTGAGGAGAAAGCAACCTCAGTTTACGATCAATAAATCCCATTCCTCTTACGGTGTGCGGGGGATAAAACGACACGAATATCAATAGAATAAGTGATAGAGATTGCTTACAAAAAAAATTAAGAGTCGGGCTTTGTCGAAAACTGTGAACATTCAGAGTTTCTGCGAACAGATTGGTACGCCATCTTGCGTGAAAATATTTTTCCTACAAAATATTAGTTTCTAAAAAAAAATTAGAAATTTCCAAATCGATTACGCTGTTTCTTTGGTAAAGGGCGCCCAGAAATTTAGAAAAATTTGTGCCTTTTGTGCTATAAAGTGCTGTCACGAAGACGAAGACCGAAGAAAAATTGACAGCTGACATTTTCGGGTTGTTAAAGCCTATGCGATGAAGAAGTACATCCGATTTTGTGCACTTGTTTGTACTTTTTTCAACTTTTGTTTCGATATTGTTCAGCCTTAAGAATGAAGCCGTACACGAAAGAATAACGCGCTGCCATATTAGAAATATAATGAAGGTCCAAGTACCGAGCTCCATTACGTAATTTTCGAACATTCCCAGTGAGGTCTGGTTCAATGCCAATCGTCAAAATAATCGAATTTGAGTTACAGCAAATGCAACGGAGATTTTTAAAAAATAAATTTAACTTCTGCATGAATCATTTTGCCATTTCCTAACTTGTAATTTACCCTTTTGCTTATCAGAATGGGCCGACGAGTTCAATCCATTTAAAGCCGTTGGCCTTTTCTCTTTGCGGTTTTTAGAAGTATAAGGTTCATGCCAAGATGCTCGCGACCCCCACGCCTTGAAGCAGTCAACCCAGTGTCTTCGGACTTCGGTCACAGTTTTTAATAAAAGGTCATGGAAAATTTCCACAAAAAAGTTCGCACCTACATGTGTCAGCAAACCTTATTACACAGTCTGCTATTTCAACATAACCCTCGTTTAACTTTTCAAAACTACAAAACTTAATTTACAAAACTCGTAACAAAACTTTGCCACAAAACTTTGTCTAAATTTGTCAAGACGCTCTGAATCGACAAATAGGATAATTTCACACGTGACAAATTCAATCAGGCCTCCCTGTTACATCTTTCAGACTCAGTGACAACCACTGACCGATGATATTGAAAACACGACTTCGCGTTGAAGGAATTATGAGCCTTTCAGTGAAAATATTTATTCTCCCACTCGCCGGACTGTTTTTTTTTACCTCGAACAGTTGTAGAAACGCTATATATGATGATGGATTTATGTAAAACATCTGCCAAGGGTACTCAATCGTGTTGCTTACAAACAATCCGTTCCGATGAAAAAAAAAAAATATACCGAAAAACCGAATTCCGGTGAAAATCCTTTTCCTCTTTCAAAATGGGTTTCGCATTTTATTTTTTTGTATATTTTAAACATTTTTTTTTTTTTATATTGTAAACGTCTTTCAGAATTTCTAAGGATGGATTTATGAGTTAGCGCAAAGGATGCCCATTTCCATTTGATGGATGGGTCTAGCGCTTTATCGCTTCAATGCAATCTTTCGTTCAGTCGTTCAGTAATTTAATTTTTTAGGTTTTCTTGCATTTGGCCTGAAAATTAAGTTCAAATTAAGGTGAGGAATAAATTATGCAAAGCACAACAGTTGATTTTGGAAACTTGGAAGGGTTTAAGGTCTGAAAAAGTGTATATCCGCCCTGCTGGAAAATTTGTCTACAGGCTAACGTGAAATTTTAAAACACTCCTGTCATCGGAAAGTCAATTAAAAGATAAACATCGATTCTAATGGTAATACCCTGCTAGATTTGAATTTAATCCCGCCCATTATAACGCGTAAAAGGACACACCTAATTGAGGCTTATGTACAACCTTTGGCATATCGATGCACGCAACCATATAATCCCGCCTCCACAATCAAAATTTACGACCCCTCCACCCATTAAGCTGGTCGCAAATTAACTCCACCGCACACTAAGCGTATTCAGCATAAATTGGCACCCTGCTCGGGTGGACAATAGCGCGCTGCTGCCACGGGATCACACTCGTCAGCCACGATTATGCCGATTGAAATGGCCATGTGAACCAATCACACGAATTTCAATTTATACACATCCCGCCCGCCCTTTCCATGACCATGCAATTTCAGCATCCTTTTATCATCATCGCATCGACTGGATCGAAGTTGGAAAGGCAGAAATTCCATACCCGTACTCACAATAGACTCACTCGTACCGCTGCCGCCGCCGCCGCAGCAAACAGCCGAGTGAGGAAGAAATAATAAAAGAAAAACGTGCCTACTAACGGATGACTTGAACGGTGAGCTTCCTGCCACGTCTTATTAAATGTTCGTGCCACTCAGAGCTAAATGTTCGCCAGCACAAGTGGGTTTTTCCTATTGAGAGTGAGAGAGAGAGAGAAAGCGCGCACAAAAAGTAGTCGTCAGCGTCACGTAGCCAAGTAAGAAAACATTCGCCGCTGCCGGTGGTGTCTCCCCGCGCTACAGGAGCCGCAACTCGGCATGAAGCCATAATTCCGGGAGCATCCTCTACTGCCAGCCTGTCAATCATTCTTTGCATACGTAAATAAGAAATTCCCTTCCCCACGCCTGCAGGCTTTCCAATCTTTGACACACAAAAAAGGATGACAGAAAAAACTTCCACACATATGCCACCGAGCTTACAAAAGTGTTTCCTTTTTTTTCCCCCCAAAAACACACTCAACCCTTCCGAACAAAAGGGATAAAGAAAAACCCCCAGAACTATATACCTACTGTAGGTGGGGTCTAGTGTCTCGGGCAACACACAACGGAACAAATATGTGTACATATATAGAGTGTGCCTTCGAGGAGTTTCATTTGTTTTGCCACTTGTCTCGATATATAAAATAATATTCCATCGCATAGTGTCGTCCTTGCAAAACTTTCATCATACCGCCATTACTGTTGAGAAGAGGACCCTCCCACACATTCGCGCGCGCGGGTATTGGAAAGCCGTGTGCACTTTCCCCACCAAAGGAATTACAAATCGGGTTGCCTGCAACACACACGACATATGCGGGCGGCGGCCATACACTACTTTGCCAAGGCATTTGTTGCGCAAGGACTTTCAGCCGTGCTGCTGTGTTATTGTTTCGGGCAAAGCGAGAAAAACTCTTGGAAAAACTTTCGCAAATTTCTATCAAAAATGAAAAAGTTTTTCCCTTTCGCGCACAAAGTTAAAAGTGTTTCTCCTTGAAGCGGCAAATGGACGATACATATCAGCACTTGTCGTCCTTGCTGGCAAAGTGGGCTGACAGAGTTGGAGACCCCCATTTTGGTGCAACCACCATACGTTTGTTCGTTTTACCTTGACAATTTTGGAACATGGCAGGCTCCGTGTGCCGCTAGTCATTTGAATGAGATTAATGAACAATTAAGAGGGGCACCAATCTAAATGGCTGCAGTTAAACGATGGCATCATAAATCACATACTTGTTTCGTCATAGACGAAGGAGCGGCACCATCCAATCCCAGTATGCTGCGGGCAGTGGCAGTGGGTGGCTCAATAGCTGTGTTCGGTTTGGAGACCCCCTGTTCAATGTAAATGTGTTCGGTTATGCAAACACAAATTAAAGCGACAGGCAAATGGGAGCGCGCGGCCGGGGGAGGAAGCAGTCACACAAGTTCAGGAGTCAGCAGAAGCATTCAAAGGGTTTAATTAAATTTGTGTGCCATTGACTCGCTTTTGCTGTTTTTGTGTGCCGAACTGGAGTTGGAGCTGCAGCTTTATAAAGTGTTCGGTATATGTGTGGGATGGTTTGTGAGTGAGCCTGGGTTGGCCATTTTGTGTAAAATCAATTTAGTGTTCCTTTCTTTGAGCGGCGGCGGCAACGACGAGGACGGCCTCGTACACAGAGGAAGTGTTAGAGAACATGACTCCTTGGTTTCATTGTCAAGAAGAGGCCACGCCAGACATCACGCTATCAGAAAGGTTGTATGACACGGTCAGATAATATCGAGCGGGGGGTGAATTGGTTGTTAATTTATTGGAAAGTGAATACCTGACAAATGAGGACGAGATGGGTTCGCTTGATATGCTCGCTCGTGTTTCGGTTTTATTGTAATCTGTATGGAATCTTTCTTTTTTTTTCGACAGACAATAAGGCCGCGAGACACTTTGGAAGCTCTGCAACGACGTTTTGTTTTCGAATTAAAAAAACGGGTATCTGGTGTTTAAACTAATTAATTTAGTGATGTCGGAGTCAGAGGCTAACAAAAATCGAACAGAAGTCGCACAAAGAAGATTGCTTATGATGGGCTGTTGATTGATTGAATTGCGATTTGCATATACATCTGTCAGGAGTCACTTTTGCCGGCAAATTTAAATTTAATTTCAACGATTTTTACAAGCCCATGTCAAAATATAACAAAACATAGTTGGCTCAACAGGTCCGCTACACTGAAAAAATGCTCGTCCATAATATCCATTGAATGTCATTCATAGAGCTGGAATTCTTACATTTAATGAAATATTCACTAACGAAATGTAAAAATTCTTGAATAATTCGCTTGGTTTTATGATCACTGGATTCATTAACAATTACGCTTCTAAATTATTGTTGGAAAATTATGTATCCGAATTTCAATGAAATTGTCATAAGTTTACGAACGATTCTTAAACGCGTCGTTTTGGTGCACTAGTCTTGATTTTGTCCTTTAAGAATGATAGCTTTAAATGCATGGGACCATTCATTGGTTTTATTAATGACTTTTTTAAGAAATACATGTATGAATCTTTTCATTTCTTGCATATTAACTTTACTTATCGTGAGCTTTCTTTCACAAACTCGTAAGCCGGAAATGGCGAATTGTTGAGAAAGAGCAAAAAACCGATTAAAAAAAGAGGAAACAGTTAAAGTAAGACGTAAGACGGACCTACGAGTTTTTAAATGGAAATTTGAAGGCCAATAGACTTAGAAGGTTTTAAAACTGCTTGATAGAGGCAAAATGAATCATGATGGAGTTACGACGTATTGTTTTTTTCATCAGGATTACATTAAATGAAATTTTTCATAAAATTGGGACTAACGAGGTTTCGAAAGAAAGCCAACGTCAAATATGTCAAATATCGTGGGAACGTTCTGTATAATGTCTTGGCATACATCTTGACCCTAAACTAACATTTAAAGAACACATTAAAGAAAGCAATTATTGCTACTAGCATTCTATATATTATCAGGAAGTCACTATTATCGAAGGAAAACAAAATTATTATTTATAAAGTTGTCTTCCAATCAATTTTTCAATATGGTTGTCAAGTCTGGGGTAGCTGTGCTGAATGTCATATCCAAAAATTACAAATTTCGCAAAATAAATTACTTAAAATGATGCTTAGTCTTTCCTGGCATCATTTCATTTCAGACACGTACATATTGAAAATGTTGAATGGATCTTCGACGAATACGTACACTCACTGATACATTTAAAATAAAATCTGATCTTCTGGATAGTCATCGGATAAACGAGTTAAGTGCGGTATACCATGTGCTTAACTAATTCAACGTTATTTGTTTTTGAGTATGTATATTTATTAATTAATTTATTTATTTGTTTATTAATTAATTTATTTATTTGTTAATTTATTTATCTGTTTATTTATTCATTAATTTATTGATTTGTTCATCTGTTTATTTATTTTTCGTTAATTTATTTATCTGTTTATTTATTTTTTGTTAATTTATTTATCTGTTTATTTATTTAGTAATTTGTTAATTTTTGAATTTGTTTATCTGTTAATTTATTTATTTGTTAATTTATACACCTTGTTAGTATATTTATTTGTTAAGTTATTTACTTCTTAATTTTTTTATTTGTTAATATTCTGTGTTATTTGTTTTTATCAACTGCATTTTCGATTCGTTAATCTATTAATTTATTTATTATATTATTATTTTTTTTGTTAATCTAGGTTCTCAGACGCTTTTTAACTTTCTATATAAATTGATTTTTTTTTTTTTTTTGTGGATTTGAGGTTTTTTTCATTGTTTCCTCAAAATAGTATTTCTATATACGCCAAAATTATCTGTTCAGTAGTAAGATTATTAATTTCATATCTCTGTGATTGACTGTGACAATAAGCAAATGTAATTTTGAACTTAATAAAAATATATATTTCATTGCAATGCAAACTACAACCCCTATGATTATACTTAAATTGTCAGAATAAGTTCATATTTCATATCAAAAATTCTTTTATTTAATTAATGGTTTCATTCGAAGTAAGCATTTTTTCGTCGTTTGTGACTTTTTCATAATCCGCATGAATCTTTTCATACCCTGCATATTTACTTTACTTGTTTTAATGGAATATTTCTTTGAAGTACAAACTTAAACAATCAAAGTCGTATGCCAACTTGTTGCTGATTTCTATTCATTCGTAAATGTAGGGTTTATATATTCGGTGTTATTGCGCGTACTATTTATTTAGTCGGTTCTTTTCGTGGTGATTTTTGAGTTCAGAGTTTAAGAAAGAAAATTTGTTATTGGATTGTTTTCAGATGAGTATTATCATTTTTAAAATCATGCATCTAATGAAAGTTTTATACCATTCTGAATATTTTCATACACGAATAAAAAGAGATACATTGATTGAATTAACTCCTACTTAAGCTCAATTTCAATGATTTTTTCATACTGTGTATGCATTGTTTCATTGTCATCCTGTACCTTTTTGGTTCAGTGAGGGTCCCTATATGCATAGCTCCTTACAACCATTGTAACCATGTAAGCTTAAAAATTGGTCAGAAAAGTCAGTGGCAACTCTGTAAAGTCTGTTTTGAGTCCTTTCGTAACCTGTTTTCCAGTGATGAACTTTTACCTGAAATTACGAGCCTAAATACAGCTTTTTAAGTTTTCTCTTCCAACTAAAGTTAGCGACTTAAGTATGTTTGTTTTATAGAAGGCGGTAGGCCCTCAAACTCGAAACTGCTATGAGCCTTCAAAGAGTATTTTTACTGGTTTCTAAGGGTTTTATAGCAAGGTTTGCCGCTGATTTGGAGTTTGCACAGGGTTATATAGGGTTTGCACATCTTATGACCAGTTCATAGGCTTGTTCCTGGTACTAAGTGCTTGGTGTGTATGAAGCAAAACTGATTCGCAGTCAATGGTGGGTGAGCTAAGGGCATTTATAGCTGCTTGACTGTCCATGTGTGTGTGGATGCTTGCGACCTAAATACCTGAGTTGCTGATGAGGTTTACGCATTCGTTATTGGCATGGAGCTCTCATTGGTATTCAGACAGTTTAGTCTGGTCCGAGGATGGCGGCTCCGTCCCCTGAGTCCATTTTAGAACCATCCGTATACAAAATTATGCATTTTTGGGTTACTGCTAACCCATCTTTCACCGATGTCTATCTCTTTCATTTGCATCAAATTTCTGGAGCGACGTATTGACCCTTTTTGAGGGGTGTTAGCCCTATTAGGGTTTCTGCAGCAGGAGTACAGGAAATACTCATCAGACGCTGTTATTCCTTGGTCCAAACATATTATATTGGGTAATGCTTGTGAAAAAATATAAAAGACGGAAAGGCGGACACAATTCAGTTTCATACAACTAAGTGGATCTTCGAATTCGATGCAAGGCAAGGAGGACCGAACGTCTATTTAAAAAATCAAGCCAGAGCGTTTCTTCTGGATTACTGAAGCTGATTTCAATTTTTGTTTTTATAACACCGAACTGGCTAATATTTCTGTGCCCTCTGCCTCAAAAGCACCTACCAGGACATTTGTAAAGCTAAATTTATATACTTGAACTCTCATTTCAAGCTCCATCTGCCTTTCATAAATTTGACTAATATCTCCTGTCATGCACGGCGCTATTTATCCAAAGAAACCCTTTCTTTCAAGCTGAATTGATCACAAGTTTTACTCTCCCATTTGCGCACACATATCCATTCGACAATCGCATTTTCGCAACGATAAACAAAAATTTCTTTCACAGCATCATCCCCCCCTGGCAGAGTTCCAAACCCAAGGTAGTTCCAAATGCTCACTGAACCAATTTACAACATTGCCCAAAGCGCTTACCATCATCTACCGTACGGTCCAAGTTTTCCCAGAAAACTACACACATAAAGTGTGCATGTGCTCCCTCCCAAATGAAGGGCTCATGCTTCTGTGTGTAACATATACGCCAGAGACCAGCAGCAGCATTTCCGCGCAATCATAAATAATTTGGTCATTTTGAAATATGAAAAAAAAAAAACGAAACCAAAAAAAAATATCCCCGGCGTAAAATTAAAATCTCGTTCCACCTGCACTCTTTAGCAGCGCAATGGGAGCAATTTTCATTTTCATTCGTTCGCATAAATCACGTCAAGTGTAAAAAGGACTCTCAACCATGCCACTATTCGCATTTGTTTGTATGTTTGAGCGTGGAAAGAAGAAGAAGAAAAAAAATAAACTCCACCCCCCGTCACTATTAATTCGCTAAAAATTTATTAGCCACTTCTTCTTATTCTTATGCGCGGAGACAGGACTCCGAAGGCGAAGAGCTTTAACCACTATTTTTCACCATTTACGTTCTTTAATCTTTTTCTGCTTAGCAGCGGTATAATGCCGATCCCTTGGAGAAGAAGATGAAAACGAGCCCCGGCTCTCAGTCCCCAGAGAGACACAAAGTGTCCTGAAAATGTGAGATAAATTAATGAAGAAAGCTAGCACTCCTCCGCACGTCGAAGCAAAAACAAAAAGAAGAATAGAGGACAACAGAATCGGGGAAAAAAAAAACCTCTTCTATATGTAATCAGAGTGGGTATAGAATGCGGTGTCCGGACCGAAGTTCAGAGACATTCCGACACGAATTACGAGCCGGGCTGCCTAATGGCTTCATTCCAATGCTGCTCTATACCGCTGCCATAGGACCAACCGACACTTATACACCCAAAACGAATGCATCGCTCTCACAGTGTTCAGAGGTTTAACATGGCACTTAAGTGAAAAGCAAAAACGAACCATCGTACAGATGCTATTCGGTGGCAGCGTGCAAGCACCAACAACGCCAGCAAAACCAAATGAAATTGAAACCCCAATGGAGTTGCGAGGGCCACAGATAGGTACTATGTATGTTTTGGAGGGTGTCAAGGATGTAGCATTCCCTCCGACGAGGATTCCTCGACAAAAAAGTCGCACACATTAGAGCCGGCGACGATGACAACGACAACGAGACGACGGAAGTAACAACATCTCTCATTGTTTTCCCAGCAATTCTCCATTCATTAAGAGATGAACAAGGAGCCCCAGGAGCACACAGGTGAACTCCTTCTCTGATGGTAGTTGTCGCAAATAAGAGGTTAATATATTTTTCAAAGATTGTCCTCGTTTCGGAGTACGGTAGTACTGATAGTACACACTCCATTGTTATCCTGATGAATCAATTGCAAGACAAAAGGATTTCACCGCATGTTGAGAGTGAGAAGTTTAAAAATTTACACAAAGTACACCGTCTTCTCGGCGTCTTCTTCTCGTGGCAAACCGTACAGATAGATAGTCGGATTATTACACACGACTCAAACAAGGCAAGTTTGTCAGCTTGTCCTTTTGTCTGGCGCTTTGTCCTTTTTCAATGCGAATATTCGGTTGTTGTGTGTGTGTTTTCTCGAATGGAGAAAGTTGGTTCAATTGTTCGTCGTCGGTTATCCTTTAAGATGAACAAGTGAGAGAGTGAGTGAGTCTTTAATGCGACATTAGTGCCTGGGAAAACATAATTTTTCCTTTTTTTTTTTTTTTAGGTGATCGTTGTTCGATGTTAGTTTGGCGGAGTAAAAGTGGGAAAGTTAAAGAGCTTTTTTGTGTTTTTCCCCAACCATAATGCGGACGGAGGATGGACGATTTCAATTTGTGGTTAAATTGAATAGAGAGAAGCGACGGGGAAATTGCTTTTAAAAAGGGCTTTTTATTTTTATTTCATGAGACAGTTTATGGTTGTAGTTGGAGTCGGAGTAAGGTTTTTCGGGTGCGATAGCGGGGGCACTATTCTTTTGAGCAGAGGTTGCAACCGTTTAGAGAACATATTCAGAGAAAAAATGTGAAGTTGATACCTTTGAGACGAATGGGATGGACCAACCATATCATGCCGCATCTAACTGTTTAAGCTCTCTGCCTCTCAGGGCAGTTATACCCACGGATGTTTGTCAGAAGAGCAATCTAAATTGACAACTAAGGCACTCACTTTGCAGGAATTTCCCTCTCCGCTGAAACCATGAGGTTTTTAGAACCATATTGTCCTTAAGACCATGGCGTGTCAAACTCTTATTTTATAAAAAAGAAGTCGCTGCGGAACGTTTTTAATTGGTGTAGGAACAAATGACATTATTAAAGTTGTAATTTGTGGTTTACTGATTTTATCAACACGAATGCGGCTGTATTAACCTGTAGTTGGTGGCAGGAAGTGACAGGAATGTTCACAATTTCCCAAGCTATAAAATGTACAGTTGAAAAAGCAATTACGTAGTTTAAGCTGTGAGTAATCATTCGTTCAAGGTATGTGATATTGCTCTTTTAGAAAAATGGGTTTCAAGGTCTCGACGTAGAACTTTGTAGCCGAATAGGTACCGCTTTAATTCGATTCAATTAAAAATCGTTGTTGAGCCAGTGCGATGAGCTGTGAGGTAGTTTACTTCGAATAATAGAGTCGCATGGAGAAACAAATCCTAAAATTAATAACAATATAAATTCATTGCAAGCTGTGTCTTCAACTTCGTTCGGGGCAAGAATCCGCTTTCGTTTTCACTGTGAAAAAGACTGTGTACCCCAGATTAAAGTTCAATTTGATCAGAGTAATTTCCACTCACAATAAATCTTATAAATTTTATGTTTAAGAACGCACACAAAAAGTAGGCGTGGCAATTTATGATACACCCTAATCTTTTTACGAGTTTTCAGCAACATTTCAACACTAGTTTCATTGAAATCTATCAAGTCAAAGCCGCCTCTCATTTTAACAAAATATGATTTAACCTGAATATAACAACACTTTGTTCGGTTCCTATCGTTCCTACGAGTGTATCCCTGTCTCTATTCGTGTGTAAAATTGCCGAAAAATAGTCTGATTTAAATGGCGGCGGCTGTTTCATATATCAAATTATACTTTGTAGTTAACGAGTATTTCCTGGCACCAATGTTTTGAATTTTGTTGAATGGTTTGACACGTCTCTAAAGTCCAGGGTTACACGTATTAAGAATGTACCTACTCAGACCTATTACAGCTATGCACATAAGAAGGGTTTTATAAAGCGTTCGTTTGAATTTGTCGACCTTTTGTGAATTTCTTTTAAAAAAATAGAAGTATACGGCAGAGGCACTTCGATCTAATTTGCTGAGATATCAGAAATAACTGACCATTCTTATCAATTGGAAGGGTGTTTTCTGATAAAACTAAATAAGCTGTTTGTAGAGTTAAGTTGTCAGTGAGTTGGAATATAGGCAAAAGTAATTTCGGAAAGCATTCCTGCATTTTTACTTCTAATTTAACAAATTTTTGTCCCTAGTTTTCGTGTGCCTTATTATCTACCGGAGCGATTTTTTCACTAAAAAATCTAAAGGTTGGGACCCAATAACAGAGAACTATCCCAAATCATTCACAACTAATACTCATGCAGTTCATTCAAAAATCATTTAAACTACAGTCTTTTACGGATGAAGGTGAGTTACCAAAATTGTATAATACAGCATAAAGCTTTTGCCACACTTTGTGGTACTAAGAATAAATTTTGGCTTAAAGCCCTTCCCAATGTTCGATTTTGTGGATGAGTTGGATATGGATGGGTTGTATTTTTTTTTTATTTTTTTTTAATTTTTTTTTTTTTTTTAAACAAACAAATTTGTTACCCTAGGCCTCGGTGAATATTCTCAGTCGTTTGTCCCAAAAGCCCGCTAAACGGAATTTTCGTAAATTGCAATTGACATCATCTCCATTCAGATAAGGAAGCCAACTAGCGGCACACTTATTATTTATTCAGTATAGCCTAGAAGAATTCCGTAAAACGGCTTGGCACTTCGATTTTGATTTGAAATAAATTGACCATAAAAATTCAAATGCTGTGTCCAATTGCCACATCTTGCTGAAAGTATTTAGGAATATTCGACGAAAAATCTTGTTAAATTTTAAAAATCCACTCATCGCGTAAAATTAAGTGCTCGGCACTTAAAATCACTTTAAGCAGCCAGGTTAAATTTTGCAAACCAACAATGATAAACTATATCGTTAAACAAATATCTATTGTGACCTACAAACATATTAAAAGTGAATGTTGAAAATGATTATAACTAACGTCTATAGACTTCAGACAGGGTTATGTGATAACCATAACCGTATTTAGTGTCCAGAGTAGATTTTACGAGCTCACAATGGCGAAATTTTCCATACAAAATGACCCATTGTGGTTTATTAAATATTAAGGGTGAATCCTATAAATGATTTATTACTAAGGCCCATTGAGTGTAACATGTTCGCAGTAAAGAAACGATTGCATTATAAAATTTTGCGAGCTCGCAATGAGGAATTGCACCATAAAAACAAAAAATCTATTGTGACCTAACACATTTCAGGTGAAGGTTTTTAATAAATATGAAAGCCCAATATGTAATAAGTCATCTTTTTTTAACAGTAGCCAATTCAGCACCGATTTAAATTCATTGCGCCGTACTAAAAACAAATTTTAGTCTCGACTTTAAACTTACGAAAGCTCACAATAGCGAAATTTGTATAGAAAATTTAGACTCGAAACTTAAAATGGTTGTGAATAAGGCCCAATATGATTAATGCATGAAATTCTTAAAAACCGGTCTTAGTCCACTCCGTCCGACTTCAACAAATCCGCATTTAAGTTTTAGAGCTTTTGCCATCTTCCGCTACAATCTCCTCGCCTTAAATCTCACTGTGTGCTACTTTTACAGAAGTACGAACGTACAACAGATGGCGCCACCAGACACTTAGTTCCTCAATATCGTTTAAGTCAAATTTTCCTCTCTTACAACTCACAAATACTTAATTAACCTACATCACTTCTCACTGTCTCGCAGTTTCTATATTTCATAAAAAAAAAATAATTAAATCAAATTTAAAATATTTGCTACATTTCCAGGAAATTATTTGATTTGAGATTGACATTTATATCATGTGACCCAATTAAAATCAACGCTTAATTGGAAAGAATAAATAAATGGAAAGCGCTCAAATCTGTACATTCGAAAATTAAAAAAAAAGAAGGTTTTTACAGAATTTGTCATGAAAACTAATTGTAAAGCATGAAGCGTAAAGTCGGAGTTCAATGATTATTGCTTGTCAAGGTTGCAGCAATTGTTTTTTGTTTTTCTTGCAGCTCCGTTTATGTTGAGATTATGAATCGGATTTTTGCCTCTCCCCATGAGGCTTCTAATCTGAGTGAGGGATCATTGTGAATGGCTAAATATTCAATCACGTCAGTCAGTCCAGCGTGGCTAACGCGTGAATGGTTGTTTAAATTACTAGTTAAAAATACATTTTGTTAATTTTATTTCTTAAGCGGGAAACTGCCAATAGATGTGTGGTTATTCAGGGGCAATTGTGCACATATTTCCTCCATTGACGTAGCTTCATAAGCAGAACATTTTTTTAGAAATATGTGGTTCCTCCCCATCTTTTCAGCGCGATAATTCGTCATTTTAAGTAGACGGGGTTAACTCAAAAAGTTTCAAAGGTGCAAGGAAATCAGTCCATTGGTAAGGCCCTTTTTCTTCCCATTACATGCACAAATATGTTATCAGAAAACATCAGTACGGTTTCATAAAAAATATGCGAGCACGACTAAATCTCAAAAACTGTTTGTCTAACGATTAGCACAGCGCCCCATCATAAGGCCATCATAAACAATCTGGTGGCATTTCACCTGAACTATGACGTGTAAATAAAAACAGCTGGACTACATTTTGAGTATCTCACCCTTCCCAGGATGAAAAAACCAACAGACGAACAAGAGCAACACAACTACCATTGACACCAGCTACACCAGCCGCACCTTTAATGAATTCATCGCCTTAATTGGATACCATTTCTCAAACCAATGACAGTATGTCTCGTGCGACCCAGGCGACTTGTCTTGTTTCATTTTTAAGCCTACCACCCGCCTACCCACCATCCACCAGAACAGCACTTATCCAACGACTGTACGAGTACAATACAAGCAGTCTCGTTTTAAGGAGAACGAGTAACTCGAAACCAATGTACATGACTCAATAAATTGCTCCTTAAATTCAAATTCACGAAACACGGTTTCAGATTTCAGACGGGGCGACGCGAGGTGGAAACAACACGAAAGGGTGTCCGCTTGGAAGTGAGGAGCTAGTCCCCCACCACTATATATGGTACCTCCGCGAGTAGAAAAGAGTGCAAAACGTGGGGGAGCTTTTTTTATTATTAATAGACATCCCTCACATGAGGAGGACTTGGCTTTAGTGCGCTCGCTTACTCCACCCGACGCCCGCTGGAATCCTGACAAAAAGAACTCTACGACCGTACCGTGTCCCCCGATTGAGTACTTGCAAAGTCCCCACCCAGGCAATTTGAGTTTTGTGTCTGTAAAGCATGCTGTGCGATTTTTTTCCATATCGCATTTCTTACTTATCCCCGTACACATATATTATGTAGCGACCTTAGAAGTTGACGATGATGATGACGACGAATACGACGACGACGGAAGTTAAATCGCAAAGGACTGCCACAGTGATATCTTTTATTAAAAGTAACCATCCATGTGGGGTAACGAGGGGCTGAAACGCAGGTGATGGCTAAACCCTAAGCGCGCACATAAAGGTCTTTTGAGATCGTCTGAACACTTTATAGATACTCTGCACACAGGTAAACCATAACCCAGCCGAGCTGACTGCTGAGACTATGTTTGCGCGCTATGTTTGAATGGGGGGTAGGACAGGAGAATAACATTGTAAATCGGCAGGACAAAAGGATATTTGTTCGAATACCCTTGAAGGCGATGGCTTGTTCTCTCTATAGCGAGAGAGCACTTGATGCATTCCTTCGCTGATGTTGATGGGGATTTCATTTCAGTTTGTATCGAAACAAAAGACACCGGTGCGGCGGTATGAAAAGCGTGTGCTTATCAATAGGAGCTCTGGGTATGATTATTAAGCAGCCGTATGCACGAGCGTTAGACAAAATTATGGATACGACGACGAGAATTCATATAATTTGCATTTTATGCATTTACTTTGTTACAAACAGCTTTTCGCAGTAAGTATCATATGGCCACCAAGGAGAGCTGCCTCGATATACCCGTACCAACGTTGCGAAGGAGTAAGAGTACATATGCAAGCACTTGTTGTGGAAGACATTACTACATTTAAGGTAATAGCTAAGGGTTCTAAGAAGAAATGCAGCTTTTTATAGAGACATTCTGCCTGAAGCACGACAATGGAGCTATTGGTGTACGAGTAGGTATAGCGAGCCAACAGAGAGGATTCCATTCGCGATATTTAATTGGACATAAACCATTAACTGAAGTACTTGCTGCATGGTCTTGAGAAGGCAATGTCCCTTCAGTGGGTAGCTACTATCTACTCCCTTGAAAGGGTTTTGGGTTTTAGTGCGTTTTTTAAAAGAATGACTTTAAATTGAGTTGGAAGGCGAATGGAAGAATGTTGCAGCAATGATCTTCTATATGCGAATTCCGTCGGGTGCATCAATTAAGTCCGGGGTTTCTGGCTGTCTCAAGGGTTTGTCGGATACTTAAACAATTTATTTTGTGGTCAGTGGCGAATGACAGCAAGTTTGATCACATATTTTCAAAACATACAAGCAATATCGAATATTGCAAACAAAATTTGATACTCTAAATAAATTCCTTTATAATCAGTATTTATTATCTGTTGAATATGACTTAAAATCTAATAGTAAATGTTTTTGGAAATTTATTAATGCTAAAAAACAATCAAATGGCATTCCTAATCTAATGCGTCATGATGGCATATTATCAGCTGATCTCTTAGTTGTTTGTAACTTCCGTTTATTTGGATGGCTCTTCCAACACACATCATGTTAATCAATTTGATGACTCTGATAGCGGTTTGAGCATTGGTAGTTTAAATCTCTCATTTTCGGAAATTGAACAAGCTTTAATTAAGATTGAGGCTGAATCACGAATAGATATGGATGGAACTGCTCCTATTATTTTACAGAGGTGTGCGAAAGTATTTGCTGTTCCTTTAACATTTTTTTTTAATCGCTCCCTTGATAGTGGTGAGTTTCTAAAGAAGTGGAAATGTTCCTTAATAACTCCGATTTATAAATCAGGAAGTAGACAGGAAGTTTCTAACTATCTGTAAGATGACTACAATTCCTAAAATTTTTGAAAAACTGATTTATGTAAGATTAAATCAAATTCTTAAAAGTACTATTTCTCCCTGTCAGCATGGTTTTGTTGCTGGTAGATCCACTAGCACAAACCTTACAATTTTTTCTAATTACATTTTGAATGGATTTGAGAAAGGGCATCAAATAGACGTAGTATATACAGACTTCTCCAAAGCATTTGATCGAGTTAATCATAATATATTACTTTTGAAGTTAAATAAAATAGGATTCCACTCTAACTTTTTAAATTGGATAAAAGCATACTTAAAAGGTCGTATTCAGTATGTTCGTATTAATAACATTCTCTCTTCACCTATTAATGTTACCTCGGGCGTGCCTCAAGGTAGCCATCTTGGCCCCCTATTTTTCTTGTTATTTATAAATGATATACCCAACGTATTTCTGAATTCTAAGACCCTTATGTATGCGGATGATTTGAAAGTCTTTCGATGTATAAAAACTGAAAAAGATTGCATGTTATTACAAGAAGATCTTATCAGATTATCGAATTGGTGTTTAATTAATTCCTTACACCTAAATATTAATAAATGTCAAAGTTTAACGTTTTGTCGAAACCGTTCATCTATTAACTTCTCTTATAAAATAAACGATGCGTTACTTTCAATTGTAACCTTGAAAAAAGACCTTGGGGTGATTTTTGATAAAAAACTTGATTTCCTAAAACATATAGACTTTTTAGTCGCCAAGGGTAATTCAATGCTGGGTTTTATCTTGCGCAATTCAAATGAGTTCTGTGATCCTCACACTTTGAAATGTCTGTTTTTTGCGTTTGTTAGATCTACTCTTGAAGATTGTAGTACTATTTGGTGCCCTTTGTATGAAGTTCACTCACTTAGAATAGAGAGAATACAAAAACGTTTTACTAGAGTATTAGTGAATAGGCTTCACTGCGATATAGATATGCCTTCCTATGAAACAAGATGCAAATTATTCGGTATCTTGCCTCTTAACATTCGAAGAAAATTCTCCGAGGTCATGTTCATTCGTGATGTATTGGCTAACCATATTGATTGTTCTGATATTTTGGCCTTAATTAACTTCAATGTTCCTGCGAGGATGCTTAGAAACCGTTTGTTTTTTAATATTCCATATCATAAAACAAATTATGCTTCTAATGAACCATTATCCAGGTGCCTTAGAGAAACCAATACTGTTTGCGATATGAATGACTTTAGTCTAAGCAGATTTTCTTTTAAAAATAATTTGCTATTAATTTTAAGTAATGGTGCAATGTTTAATGTATTTATTTTTTGTATTTTATTATTGTCAATTAATCACTAAGGTATTGTTACTTTGTTTGATGAAATAAACTAAACTAAACTAAACTAAAAAAAAAAAAAAAAACTGTAAGGGGATGAAAGTCGGTATGGGTAACCGTACTTTGAAAAAAATTGATTGAATGGAAAACTGGGGAGTGTCACTTTCAATATTTAAATAAAACAAATAATAAAGAATTCAAGTTTTGTAAAGTTTCGTGGAAAATAAAAAACAATAATTTTAAGGATATTGTTAAGTTTAGGGCGCTCACTAAGAGCCAGTAAGCTAGAATAAGATAAATGTTAGTTTTAAATTAGATTTAATCGTTTTTGTCTAGGATATAAGGTATTAAGGTTAAATATAAAAATGAATTTAAAATGAGCGTCACTTTATATATGACAAAAATTATTTAAAATTTGTATAAAGCATATTATTGACAGAATTTTGGCGGAGCGAAGTTCGCCAGGTAAGCTAGTTTTTCAGAAAAATATTGCCGCTGGTAAAAATAGTCACATGCACATCCCTTACTTTCGACCCGCTGAAACTGAGAAAACCTTTTCACATACCCCAAAGTAGAGCTTGGATCAAGAACAATCGTAGTTGAAATTTGTTGTTAGCTTGATAACATGATCCTCTTAAACTTTGATCTGTAGCTCATCCGCAGACAATTTTTCAAAGGCTTGGCTTCTTAATGTGTTCCTATTTTCGAATTTATTTAAAAATAGTCAAGTAATTACAAGTTAAATACAGTTTGGTTGGGAAAAGAATACACTTTGTCTAAAAACGCCCCATAAGGTAGGCGTGGTGACGAAAGAAATAGCCTATAGCCTTCTCGGATTTTTCAAAAATATTTGACAAGAAGTTGCATCAAAATCTGTTCAGTAGTTTTCACGTCAATCCGTCAACAGACAGTTAACGCCCGACATTTTTATCATATGTATGGATTTATGTGTGGCTGGTTCTTGCCCTTTCGTGTGAAGAAGCAGTGACTCTGGTTCGCCAAGGTCTGAACAAATTGAAAACGAGTCATTATATCTTTTGTGGAACTATTATCAGTATCCACAATAGATATTCGAAAATAAATAAAAAAGTATTGTTATAATAAAGGGTGATTTTTTAGCTGGTTTGGTTTTGGCAACACTGGTTTTGACAGCTGACGTGTGTTTAGTACCTTGTGTCACTGTCAAACAGCTTCAGTTTGGTTTGCAATTTAACCATGGATCGTCTTACAAATGAACAACGCTTGCAAATTATTGAATTTTACTATCAAAATTCGTGCTCGGTTCGAAATGTTCATCGCGCGCTGCTTCCATTTTATGATCGGCATTCTCGACCTTCTGAGCAGTCTATTCGGAAGAATGTGACCAAATTTCGCACCAAATTTACTTTGTTGGACATTAAACCACCAACACGTTTACGTACTGTGCGTAGTGAAGAAAATATTGCGGCCGTATCAGCTAGTGTGACAGAAGACCGCGAAATGTCGATTCGGCGCCGTTCCCAGCAGTTAGGCCTTTGTAACAGCACTACGTGGAAAATTTTGCGGAAGGATTTGGGCGTAAAGCCTTTTAAGATACAGCTGGTGCAAGAACTAAAGCCAGCCGACCTACCACAACGCCGAATTTTTGGTGAATGGGCTCTTGGAAAGCTGGCCGAGGATCCGCTTTTTTATCGAAAAATTGTGTTCAGCGATGAGGCTCATTTTTGGTTGAATGGGTACGTAAATAAGCAAAATTGCCGCATTTGGAGTGAAGATCAGCCAGAAGCATTGCAACAGCTACCAATGCATCCCGAAAAAGCCACTGTTTGGTGCGGTTTATGGGCCGGCGGCATTATTGGGCCATATTTCTTCAAAGATGATGCGAATCGCAGCGTTACTGTCAATGGTGAACGCTACCGAGCGATGATAACAAACTTTTTTTTGCCCGAAATGGAAGTTCTTGACTTGCATGATATGTGGTTTCAACAAGACGGTGCCACATGCCACACAGCACGCGAAACAATGGCGCAATTGCGAGGCGAGTTTGGTGAACAGTTAATTTCACGTTTCGGGCCGGTCAATTGGCCGCCTAGATCGTGCGATTTGACACCATTAGATTATTTTTTGTGGGGGTATGCCAAGGCTAATGTGTATAGGGACAAGCCCGCTTCGATTGACGCACTGGAAGCCAACATTCATGCATTCATTCGTGAGATACCGGCCGATATGTGTGAAAGAGTATGCCAAAATTGGACTCAGCGGATGGGCTACCTGAGACGCAGCCGCGGTCAACATTTGCATGAAATTATTTTTAAACATTAAATTGCAAGGTTCAAACTATCGATTCAAATAAATATTTCATTCATTTTTTCGAATTTTTTGTGTTTTTTTTTTAAAAAAAGTTCTAAACCTCTTAAAAAATCACCCTGTATTAATAATAAATAATACAAAAATAATACAACAACCTGCCAAGTTCGACACAAGTTTTTAGTGACAAACATTTTTCGAACTCATATTGACGTAATTTTTTGATAAAAAATCGCATATTATACAAAATATTTAGTGTGACCCTTAAAAACGATTATTACTAAGGCCCATTGAAAATTGGAAAGCAGAACGGGCAAGGCAAATGCATTTATTGAAGTTTGTTTCTATTGCAGAGTGTTCAATTTAGCGTTGCCAGTAGCTTTTGTATAAAAAGAGTTTTCCAATGAGAGGCGTTATTGTGAATGACCCGCTATTTCGGCAGCTGTCACTTTTGAAGCTTTTTTTCTTTGGCATTTGACAAGTAGAAACGACGCCATTACTAAAAATGGAACGATTGAAATTATTAAAATTCACTACAAAAATGGTGAAAATCTTGCAGTCACAGTTTGCAAAACTTAAGCATTTTTTTGGTCGTCGTGAAGCACCTTGTCGGACCGCAATACAGAAATTGGTGGAAAAATTCGAGCTGTTGGGACAAGTTAGTGATATGAAGAATAAAACCCGTGCACGTCGCTCAAGAACAACTCAGAATATTGCTGCTGTAGCCCAAAGTCTTGCAGAAATCCCAGGTTTGTCCATTCCTCGTCGTTCTTTGGAATTGGGCACTCCACAAACGTCATTACACCGTATTTTGCATAAAGACTTGGGTCTTAAGGCTTATAAAGTTCAGTTAACACAAGAACTCAAGCCGGCCGATCATCAACAATGCCAACAGCCCAGCGTCGATTCCGGACCTCAAAGATAAAATTCGTTAGGCTATCGAGGACATAGGGCAGCCACTCTGCGATTTGGTTATGGAAAATTTCATGAAAAGGATATGGTCCTGTATGCGTGCTCGTGGTGGCCATTTGGCTGATGTGGTTTTTCATTATTAACGGCATACCTTCCTCGTTATTATGAAATAAACATCCGATCATTTGTCTCAAAAAATGACATTAGTCTTTGAATACCAAAATAACACCTCTTATTGGAGAACCCTGTGCATTGGGCTGGTAAGGCATTTTTAACCTTCACACAATGGGCAACTTCATATGAAAAATTTTCGTAAAATCTAGTCTAGACACTAAATATGAGCATTAGTAACTGAAATTATTTCTGAAGCGAAAGGTGGCAGATGTTGCCAATAACTCGTTTAGGTCGAATACTTACCTTGGTTTAGAAGGTATCAGATCTCATTTGATTTAACCCAATTCTAACAAAACCGAAGACCCTACCAAACGTAAGAAAGCTCTCAGGTAAAAAAAATCATTATTATTCAATGCCTCACTTTACCACATTCATTGCGATGAACCATTCATTAATCACTAGTCGATTCGTTGAAAGTTTGCTCAAATATCCGTAAATACCATCAAAACGCTCAATCCGATCTAATTACAGTTATTTGCTCTACAAAGCCAACTAAATTGAAATCGAAATGAACGCAGCTACTACAAAAATAACACCAACCCAACAACCTAGCCAATCTAAGCCTTGTAAACCCACCATGTTATCTACACAGAGTTATTCACCATAAATTGTACAGAAGGTATATAAACGTATTTCTATCACGTGCAGCTTTCCCCCCGACCTGGCTATACCCAGTGGAAAAGTTTTTCAAATACCCTGTAATAAGTCAGATTCAATGCGTCCCGCCGATTTTCTGCCGAATTAATCGAAAGCCTTATACCAATTGGTTCAGTAAAAATTTAAAGTCGAAAAATGATTTATTTTATCGTTTAAAAGGCTATCAAGCAAGGATTTTCCAAGTTGTTTTTCTTATTTTTTCTAAAAACTCTTCCGTGGGTGCGGTAGTGGGGCTTTCGTGAACAATGAATGATTTCAAATTGCTCTTGAATTTCTCCTCAATTGTTATTCAATGTCAGAAATAGACATGTAGGTATTTGCGAACGTACCTGTACATGAAATATGTATGAATTTAAGAAATTACTCGATGGAAATGAGGCATTAAGGATTTAATTTGTTGGAAATTATTTATAAGAAATTGAAATGTACGGTTGGTGTAATGAGTGTTTTTTATTATTTCTTTTCAGGTGAGTGCAAAAATGCTGAGCTTATTACAATTATGCTGAATAAATTAAGCAAGGTAAGAGGCACGCATGTAATTCGAGCTAAATTCGGACGTAGTTCCTTTCAAGTTGATGTAGTAAGAAGTGGATGGAGTAGTTCCCCTCATAAAGTTAGGTAAAACAAACTGTGGTAACTGTGAAGATGATTGATGTTTGACCTCTAAAGGTAATTCCCCAGTGCTAAATCGTAGAAGAATCTAGGCCATTTGGTACAAAAGTTATAAAGGCTGTGATTTTTTGAATTTAAACTGTAGCCTTTTGCTGACGGAGTGATGAGGGTTTAAGACTGGCTTCCTTACAAAGCCCATGCGTGTTCAAGTTCCATAATCAAAATGTTGGAATTTCCTTTTCGAAATGCAACAAAATGTGGCCATCAAATTGAAGATTTCCATTGGATAGGATGACTTTACCTTTGTGGGCACAGTGGTTCAGTGGTTAGTGGGCTGCACTACTAAGCGGTGGGTCTCGATCACCGGAAAACACTCAAAATTAAATAATTAGGGCTTTTTCTACTGCGCCAGTTCTCACGAACGTCTGACAATCATTCCGAGTCATGAAAGAGCTATTCAATTAACTTATTCGAAGTCGCCAGGTCTTTGTTTATTTCGAATATTAAGATGTCAACCAATTCTTAAGTTGTTCCTTCAGACAGCAGCTTTTCTCATCAATACGTAAGACTGATGTTTCTATTATTTAGTTGACAATCCCCATTTAAATGCTTCAGCTAAAAGAAGGAAGCCTCCACTATATAGGTAGACAAACGTTCTCAGCTTTCTCTGCGTTTGTAAGTTCTAACACAATCGTCCCAAATCATTACTTCAGAATTTTTAAGAACAGTGCCTAAGATTTTTCATTCGAAGTGCCTGCTTATTGTCATTTTGAAACTATACTTGCGTCTTGCATCATGCACCTTTTGGGTTCGCTTAGTGTTCCAAATTTATGGAAAGAATTTTTTTAATTTTCGGTTCACTTGACAAGTTTTCTTACGCCCAATTCGAAAGGTTTTAAAAACTTGGCCACCAAATTTTAGTCATTAAATAATAAAATTTCTCTATTAATTTATAGTTATTTCAGTATTGCTCTACTTTAATTATTTCGTATTAAGCTGACTTTTTACATGAGGTTTTAAATAGAAGAACTTGGCTTTTTTTAAATTTATGTTTTTGGTCTGATAGCGTTTTAAATTATTGTTAAATGTGCCACGCCCCTTTGGCAACATTTTGCGAAACTACCTCGCACAGTCAGTTTACATCCATATGTTCAACTTTTTCCATTTATAGCTGAATAGTGGCTAAGATGGATGGTTGGGTTTGAGTGTTAAGAAACATGTGTTTTTTTTGTTTGTACCAAGATGTATGTCGGTTGTGGGGGCGAGCCAATCTCAGAAGACCAAAGGACGATTCATGTAAATCGGATCGGACAAAAACTTTTAAAACATACAAAAGATAAAAGATAGATGCCGCAACGGGTTCGAAGAGGAACTTAAGTCTAGCTTCTCACAAGCATTGACAGTGTCTAAGGCTTTTTTTTTTTTTTTTGACGAATAGTATGTAGGTTTTTTTGACGATTAGTAGATAGGGACCTGCACCTGCAACTTAATTTATATGTGAAACTTTCTCAGAACAATTATACTCTTGGAAGTTTGTCAGTGTAGTTCTGGAACGGTAGCGCACTGAGATGAAATTTTACCGGGGGTTATTCCCTAGACTTCTCGCTCTGTACTCCAGCAAACAACTGCCACTGGCAAATCAATAGTAGGGCTAGTAAATATTTCACTCAAAGTATTTGGAAATTGTCGGGATACAGATCACAACGACATCCGCATATGCAATCCACTGTACGTAGCCGAAATTTTCCCGCTTCATAAGTAACCAATTGACAAGCTTCACTCCATAGAAAGAGGGATACGATTATGCCTTGCGGTTTTCCACAACTCATGAACTTATTGGGGAAGGCCCACCCAGTTCCCTCAAACATACACTGATTGATCAACGAGTACATCAATGATTCCCTTCGGTCTAACGCTGTTGAAAGCTTCCTCAATATCTAGATTAGATAGATTAGATCTATAAACTCAGCCTCTAACATATAGACTAGTGTATCCAGATAGGCCCGATGACAGCTCTAACGTAGGCACAAGTCGGCCTGTGTGAGCCTGAGTTCTGATTCTGAGTTTCAGCTTAGATTAGTCTAAATTTTATGGCTCCTCTACTTGCAGTAGTCTAATTCTCATAGGGCCTCTTGGCTAGCTGGATATATGAGGGTTTCGTGAGAGGAACTTCGTCTTGGGTATTGTTTTTAACTCCAAAAATACGCTGCGCACATTCTAAAGTAATATTTTTGCCTTTATTCTAATCTATACGGGAGGTCTTTTGTACGCTTCCACCTGATGTCATTGAGGAAATCAGATTGAGGACGCTGAGAAGTATTATCGACTGCCTCAGCTTCATTTAAGAAGTGCACAAAGTTGAAATGTTTGAAACCTCAGACTCGAATTTCGGACCATTTTACTACCATTCAGAGCCCACGGCAGTTCTTTAGTAGAAGTTGGACATGGTCAGGGTCCGTTTCGGTTGAATTTTAATAATTTTTTTGTTAAACATTGTGTGGGCCACTGGGTGTAGTTTAGCATCGCTCGAATTTGTTTTTAAAGTGATTTGTTGGCCAGTATTTCCAAAATCCGATGAAACGAAAAAGCGACATGAAACCGAAGAGACAAGGTAAGGTATCTTTGGACAGAGTGGATGGTTCGATAGGAAGTCACTCCTAACTCCGAAGAAAATAAAAAGCGACAGGATCCGGCTAGGCGTAGGTTGTGATGCAGAGGGCGGAATATAATAACATCACACTACGATGAAACGAAAAAGCGACTTCAAATGGGAAGTGTTCGTGCTCGTACCGTAGAATCAATAATCTCATGAGAATCTGGTGCACGTCCTCATTTTACTTACTTGTCGAGCATCATCAAGTTTCACTTCTATCGCCTTGCTTTCTAGGCTGGGCATTTTTTAGTCCGATTTTGGACAAACTCAGCGCTGTTGCCAATTGTTTGCTTCCAAAATTGTTCTAGTGCATGACCACGTGCCTACAGCAACTACGTGAGTTTAATTTGAAACACTGACCAACGTTCCCTTAAAAAGGACTATCCCAATTTAAACTGCAAAACCGAAAAATAAACAACAAATTTGTAAGCTCAAACACCTAACAATGTTGAGCTCTCCCATTCACGAAAATAGTCGTGTAATCCTTATACCAAGTGAATAAGGCTCCTTCCACCGACAGTATCCATCCACATCACTTTAATCCCGACAAAGCACAAGAATTATACACTATACAAATGCATTAGATATTTAAGACTTACCTATCGTACTCGCGATTGTCCTCGTCGCATCTGGCATCCTGCAGCTCCCGCCAGCTCTTGCCATGACGGCACGTTGTCACCAAAACTAGGTCTCGTCCGTTATGCAAATGAAACAATGAATTCCGTGTCTCCGAACCGATCCCGTGGACATATCTACAGCAGGCCAAATAGAAAAAGAACAGGAGAAAAAAAAGAGAAACATGAATTACAATGAAATTAGTGATAGTTTTTGTGTATCTTCGAGAAAAGGAATAACGACGACGACTCCTCCAACAACTTTCATTAATCCCATGAATGGTCAGAGCGAAAAAGTGAACAGAAAATAAAAAAAAAAAAATAAACTTCCATAAGGAGTGCAAATACGAAGAAACTTTTCCTCCAACAAGGAGACGAGAACAAACAGAACTTTGTAAAATGCCCTCAACTACTTGAAGGCTGACGCTGCTGCTGCTGCTGCTGCTGGTATGGTGGTGTATTGGATGCTTAGTGGTAGTTTTCAAGCCAATGATGGAGCGCTATCTGATATCCCCCACAAGCATACCACCACTATCAAACAACCAACAACCAGGCAATAACACTTCCAGTATCAGTTTGAATGGGCCACTAAGCGAAATAAAAGTTTTTCTGAAAGCCACCAAAAACCATCGATATGGAGAAACCGCCACCACCAAACGAAGCCCGCCGCCAGTGTATATTTTATTTGTTTCTCTTGTCAGCTGCTGCTGCTTCAGCTTGATCGCCTTCGAAATTGCCGTAACTAAAACTTAATCAGACAATGGGCGCGATAGGAGTTTTCCCTATCTCGCTGGGGACGATAGTTTGCAGCGGGCAAGGCAACATTCAATTGCCCGGTCTAACAGATTGATTTGCTCAGATTGCACTCGACTGGAGCGATACGCCTCGTGGTGTGTGTTCTTTTGGTGTTGGTATAGGTTTTCTTTGACCTGAGCCGGAGACTTTATCAACAGTTAAACAGTAAAAAGAATTCGAATTAACAATAAAAGCGGAAAAAAAGAGGCCAGCTACGTAACTGTTCAATGGGGACCAATTGAAATTTGAGTCTTCTTCTCCTTTTTAAGGACGACGAGGACGACGAAGAAAGCCAGAGAGAAATAAAATAATGCACAAAGCAGGCTAAACAAAATTGGAAAGGCGAACCTCGCAATAAGCATAGACAACAAAATTACCTAAATGTCTTCAAGAGGATGAATAGAATCGCAGACTGGAAGAAGGTTGGACCGGTTGAAAGGACACTGCGAGGAAAAAACGACCATCTCTTGACCGATATTGGATTTTTTTTCTTTCTTTTTGTTTAGCTGCAATCTCATCCCGAAAGAGTTTTCAATTTTATTTTTATTTTTAAAGTATCGTTTTATCTCCGCAGGAGAGATAGAGCTGCTGTTCCTTTTCGGGCAAAAAAGCTTCTTGTTGTCGGCGCACTTATCGTTGTTGTCGCCAGTCTTAGGACTGAAGTGGAAATCTGCCACTTGAGCTTTTAGCTACATTCAAGCAAATTGATTTTAATTTAATCAGAAATTCTGGGAATTTAATGCGATTAGCAGGGAAATTTATGTTTAAGGATTCTTTCAGCGAATTTTATTGTGCGCTCCGAAACACTATACCCCAATTGCATGCTCCCTTGGGGACAATTTTGATGAAAATTGGCGTTAAGAATGGGGATTTATTAGTGCTATTATTATTATTTAAATAAAAAGGTTCTTGCTCTTAGTCCGCCTTTGGTTTGAATAGAGCCAGCGATCCTTCTCGGGAAGCGTTTTAATGTAATTTGGCGATGTAGATTACCGATGATAAAATTGATCATTCCAAGTTATTGATTGCGTGTCTTGGTATTTGCATTTGAATTTTAAGGACGGAGATGGATTTTTATGTCTAAAATCGGAAATTCATGAAACTGGAAGATGTAAAAGAATTTATGGCACTCGATAAACGAGGGGGATTGTGCGTAAGATTGGAATACATTTCGCGATGATGGGACGCGACTTAAGTGTTGCGAGTGCAAAAGGAATCCCATGAAAGGACTCAAAGTTGAATTTATATTCATCATAATTAAGATGAAACCCTGTGGCATTGTCTTTAAGATTATTAGACACTGGGTTTGATTGCTTATTAATTACTGAAGCTGCGTTTGACTAAAGGGTTCCAGGGTTCCTCATTCAATTAGTCCCATATGTCGAGTGCTGTTTTTCGTTTGAAGACTGACTTTTTTTTGCTTTTTGGGATGGATTAGGGTTTCGGTGGGTTTATTATTTTTGGGTTAGCTCCGTCTGTAACTTTGTTTGAGGGTGAAATTTAAGTTGTGCATCGTTGTTACTCAAGTGAGTAATTATGGGTAAATGAAATAATTTTCGAGCGACCGTATTCACTGTCACTGTCCGACTTGGTCTTTTCTACACAGAAGGAAGTCACTCATTGAATTGAATTGCAAAATTTAAAACTGAGGTGATGGAGTTAAAAGAAAACATTTGGAGTAGATTTTATTGAGGGTCATGTTTTTCTATGACGCAGTTACAGATGGGAAACACCAAAATGCAGTAAAGTTTAAGATTCACCTATTAAGTTTCAGAGTGAGCAACAGCTTGTCGTTCATCTTGACGAAAGTCATTTTTACTCACACGAAATTAAGAGTTTCTTGCAAGAACCTGAAGTGCGACATAAGTTTAAAATTTTGTTATGTACTTATGCCCTACCGAAATTGAAAAGGGGTTATTGTACTGCGACCTTTTGGTCTATTGTACCCCCTGCTTACGCCTCACAGAGGTATATTCCCTCATAAGTGGGACATAAGTCCATTGAAAACATTTATGGAATTTTGTCACCTCTAGCATGTTTTCCATTTTCCATTCAACTCAATTCAATTCATTTATTAAATGGTTTGTTCATTAAGATATGATCTTTAATAGTACTTAGTACTTTACACATCAGTTATAACAATTCAAAAATACGTAAATCTAAAGCTAATAACAATAAGTATCTAAATCTGAGTGTGAGATAGGATAGGAGCGGGCTTAAAGAGAAAAAAAGAAAAGAGAAAGGGAACCGATAATGGTGATTAAATGGATAAGTAGGAGTAATGTTGAAAGAATGCACTTTTAAAATTGGTTGGATTCGTTGAAATATTCTTCAATTGAGAGGGCAAAGAGTCCCAACGCCTTATATATGGATAAATAATAAGCGTGATGAGTTGAGGTTATTGTGACGATAGGGAATTAGGTTGATGGTACTTGAGGAGCGAGTAAAATTGAGCCTGTTATATAAGTAAGACGGTCTTTGTGTTGTAATAATTTTGTGCAAAAACATACCAAGCATTGATATACTGTTCCAAAGTACGAGGGGTAGGACTAGAGACAGAACCAGCTTTCGTTTTGTTTTCTGAGGGGTTAGGTGTGCACTGATCCACAATTTGGGCATACATCCGTAGATACGACCCACCACCACGTTTGTGTGATTGAAACCGGACAGATTTCGGTTGATAATGTAGCCTAGACTAGTGACTTTTGACAGCTTAAATTTTGTTATTATTAAGGTAAACATCGGGAAGGAGGCAAAGGTCGAAATTATTTTTTGAAATTGGTATTATTTGAGATTTTGAGCTACAGTCCCGGTTGTAATAAGCCTTAAGTCTTCATTGATGAGAAGAACAAGTTCATTGAGGTTACCAGTAGGCTTCGCTGTATGAAGTTGGACATCGTCAGCATAAAGGTGTACAGAGATGGCATGTCAGACTCTTAAGCATCCAGCGGCAACCATTGTAGTTTGGCCGATGGTAAATTCATATTAAATAATCGCCAAATTGTTTAAAATGGCAAGCGAAAAATTATTTTGGGCGATCTTTAATTTTTTCAAATTTTCTGAAGCTTAAAAAAAAAGTTGTTTCCGAAAATAAATATTAAATAGACTTTAGAAAATTTGAGAAAATAAAAGGCAATTTTTTTCTCAAATCTTCTGACTCTAAAACAAAAAGTTACTTAAGAAAATAAATTGAGTTAGCTTCAGAATTTTTTTTAAAAAATGTTGCAGTTATTATCTTTGAAAAATAAACTTTGGGGGGACATAATTCCGCAATGAAATTTTGAACTTATATCCCACCGAAGTGGGAATGAACTCATGTCGGTATAGGCAATTAAAAAGATTGATTGAATCCTTCGTATCCGCCTGACCTTTTTTCTTTGAAGACTATAAGCGAAGGGATACACTGTTTTGGTCACCCTTTGTTTGCCCGAAGACAAATCGTCACCCGGACACCTTCTCATTGAGGGACTTTCTCACACACAATCACGAACTTTCAAAGGCTATCGCCTGGGGGTAGACTACTTAAGTCGCACTTTGTCTTCCCGAAGAAAAACCGTCATCTTGTGGTGTGTTCTGTATCAGTTATCTCCATCTCAAACTTCTAGTTTATTTACAATTTTATGAAATTTGGTTTGACTCTTCTCAGTCGCACTTCGGGCCTCTCAAAGGCAGCTTGAACCCAGCAGAAATACTGCCATTAGTAGGTCCAGAACTTCAGGCCACCTCACTCATGTGGAATCACAGTGGATCTTCAACTCTGGTCTAAGCGTGTCCTTCAAGGTGGCTACCTAGACCTAATTATATGTTTGATTTTAGTCTCAGTTTCTAGATGAAGCACAAAGCTGATTGACAGCTCAAAATATTAACGGAAGTCTTGGCTTGATATTCTTTCTTGTCATAATAAAAACTATTTGACTAATGGCAAGTTTAAGATAGTGAAGTCAGCAAAAACAAAAAAACCTCTGGCCATAAATACTCCCGATAAGTAGGCGTGGCAGTGAGCTATATAGCCTATAACCTTTGTAGGCTTTAGATACATTTAAAAAAAAGGATCTTTGAAATCTGTGTGGTGGTTTTCAGTTCAACTTGTAACAGGGGCAATATGCCCAACAGTTTTACATGCGTAGATAGGCATAACTATGATCTGGATGCGTTTGTCGGTCTGAGAGCGAAGGACTAAAAATGTAGTAAAAAGGGTGCAACTTAACCTGTAAGGCGGTTATGATAGCGATGCTGGAAATAGCCACAGATTTAAAAAATGAAAAGTTGGTGCAAAAAAACCGTGTAAGTACCCAAGGTCAAGCTTCCTCAAGCGATCCCTTGTGGGAGATTTTATTTGTTTGAGGCTAATTTTATTGTAAAACGTACTAAGAATGTTCGTCTATTTTTATTTATGTATTTTCCGAATAGTGATTGATGAATAGATAGATAGCTTCTTTAAAAAATTTACTCATAAAGGCTGTTCGCTTTTCAGACCGATGGGTCTTTCAACCATGCTGTCATTCCGTACAGTGTTTTCAAATTAAAGTTTATTACTGACTATCATGAACGGAACTTTAGAAAAACGCTTCCGTATAGTTCAAAATAATTTCGAAATTCAGTCCTTTTTTTGGTATAAAAAAAATGTGTTCAATGAAGTGCTTGAATTAATGGGTTTGTGAATACACTAAATAAACGTATCTAGAGTAAAAAAAAAAAATAGAATAGTGAGATGAAACTCAGTTAGAGAGAAAAATACTTTTTAAAATGAGGAGC
The DNA here is from genome assembly GCA_963082955.1 of Cheilosia grossa. Lineage (NCBI taxonomy): Eukaryota > Metazoa > Arthropoda > Insecta > Diptera > Syrphidae > Cheilosia > Cheilosia grossa. Next base: position 49,239,292 of record OY720147.1, on the reverse strand, counting down.
ATTTTTTTTTTTAGTTCCGCCTGTGCGTATAAGAAAGCGAAAGTTTGTAAAATTTCTCAAAACTATGGCTGATACTCTTCTGTTCTTCTTAAATAATACCCTATATAATATTCAATAAAAACTGTAAATAAAACATGAGCTACGCAATCCAGGTCATGATAAAAGTGCAAGTCGGGCTTATGATCAATCGATATTCGGCAATCCTAGACAACGCTGCAGTGACAATAGTTGTTTTTGAAAAATAAATCAAGACCGGCAGGCAAATGTTCGAGCCTAACCACAGTTGCATCTTTCTTGTCGGTGAGTTTTGCAATCGGGAGAAGCAGTTATAGGGAGGATTTTCAACGACCAGTGGACCGGATACTGGGATTAAAGCTGTCAAACAAGTAACGACCGATAAATCGGTTAACACTGCAATAGACAACGAGCGGCTATAGTTAATCCCTCAAAAGAGCTCCTCACTTAATATGGGAGCCGCCAACACTGTCCCCAAGACTTGCTTGGATTAAAAAACATAGCATAACAGAAAACGGAGTTGAATGCAAAATTAGCAGGCAGATGCCATTGAAGCGGAGTTATTGACAACACACTCCGATGTTGACAAACGATACGTGGTGCAGCTTCAAGCAATTGCAGTCCCGCATCACAAAGCACAAGCTCTTTAGCAACTTGTACTGTCTTATACCAAAAACCAGCATTTTTCGAATGTAGGTAGGATAGATGAAAATAGGCTTGATTTTTTTCTGAATTCAGTACTTTTTGACTTGTCCGAGTACGCAAGTACCACTCCTCAATTTGAGAACTATTTTTAGTAATTCAAATTTTTGAACTGTAACCCCAACTTCTCACAGCTATTTGTTTCGGTGAGTTTGGAGGCCCCTACAGTTTAAGAAGTGCGAATGAATTGAAAAGCTTTCTAAGGCAACACTCTTGTCAAACCTGGCGAATGACAAAAAAACCTTCAAAGGTAAATTTGTAAATTTGTGTGTTTTCCGGGGGTTTAACCACATTACCATCGCCCAGTATTCTAGATCAGTATCCACTGTATAACCACTGTGTTTTTAAAATATTCTCAAATATTTGGAAGCTGACTTGTCCAGCCAATTTTCCCATTTAAACGAGTCTCAAACCAATCCGAATACAATTAGCATCACCATGGTTTGTGTCCACACTACTAAATTTCTTTTCGTTATTTACCATTCCCTTACGCAACCTGCTAAAGAATTCCCACTGCCCTGCTTGAAAGTTAAACCTATTTAAGATAAATAAGCAGCCCCAGACAGGATTGACTTTTTCCCTTCCGTTTATCTTCTTTCCTTTATTTTTTCTCCCCCAACTCGCTCTCTGTACTTAGTCCGCTTCGTAGTGTCTACAAGAAGTGCATTCGCAATGCTAAATATTTCCCTTAGAAGTTTGCTTGCCTCCTCGGTGAAGGAAAAGAAAAACGCAAAAGAAAGAAAAATTAAATTAAAAGTAATGTAGTATCTAAGTTGACCTCGTCGCGCGCAAAAATGTTTCCTTTTTAGAAGCGGAAATCAAAACGAAGGAAAAAAACTCAGGCTAAATAAATATAAATGTAAGAGTAAAAGAAAAATACCAACGAAAAAGGAATCTTATATCATTTCTGTGTTCTCGTCCTCCGCTGCGTTTCGGGTTACGCTGAGCTATTCCGCCAGCCGTTTGCCGCCTGCAATCGTTAGTGAAGTGTGCTTAATGAACTTCCGCCCAGAGGAAATTTTATTGTGAAAATTCGCAACAAAGGAAAAAAAGCCAACATGATTTCATAATTTGAAAAAATGCCACCAAAACAACACAAACAAGGGGCTACCAAAGAACAGGAATTATTAGCGTTGCTATGATGCTATGAGACATTTATATGACCACATTGTGAGACTGGGCTGTGTTGGGAAATTACACAGCTCTTTGTTGGGGCGTGTCGAAAGCGAACCCACTCAACTCGTAAAGCGTAGGCTCCTGTCAGTCAATTCGTTTGGTTAACCCATGTGTCGTCTATAGTCATGATTTCCTTAAACGATTGCACTTTAGTACCAGCGTTTCTGTTTTTAAATTGCTTCAATTGTCGTATGCATGGTGTGTGGCGTTGTGCACCTTTACGATGGGATATGGTGATTCTAGCTGTGAATGCGAATGCCCTTGTGCTGAGATTACGATGGTGTGTTCTTTAATTTTGCGGGAGATTTTAATTAGAAGATTACATTGAGTGGGTTATTATCATCACGAGTGGGTGGCTGTTATTTCTCTAGGATCATTGTAATTGTGTGCGTTGTTTGGCCGGGGGCATGTGAGATGTAAGCGAATGAGTGTGATTTTTTCTTTTTTTTCTTTTTATGAAGGATTCGTGCGATGTGTGCTTAAAAAAGAGGTATGCGGGGGAGATGTGGAAGAAATTGCCATACCCGGGTGAATGATTCTTGTAAAGGAAATGCATAATAGAGTTTCATGGGAGTAATCTGAGAGTCGTATTATATACCGTACTTGAGATAAGACTTTTGAACAAAGTTGGAAAGAAGAGGTGGAGGTTTTTTCAAAGAAGCTATATGATATCTGTAACTGAGTAAATTTTGCTCTGAAGTCGACATCGAAGCTGGGAGGATGTTTTCGGCTGATTTTTGATGGCATTGGAACTGTTTTTATGCTCACGATGAGGTCACTTTGAACCAAGTACCAAGTGAACACAATAAGAGGTGTTATTTTGGTATTCAAAGAAAAATGCCATTTTTTGAGATAAATGATCGGATGTTTATTTCATAATAAAGAGGAAGGTATGCCGTTAATAATGAAAAACAACATCAGCCAAATGGCCACCACGAGCACGCATACAGGACCATATCCTTTTCATGAAATATTCCATAACCAAATCGCAGAGTGGCTGCCCTATGTCCTCGATAGCCTAACGAATTTTATCTTTGAGGTCTGGAATCCACGCTGGGCGGTTGGCGTTGTTGATGATCGGCTGGCTTGAGTTCTTGTGTTAACTGAACTTTATAAGCCTTAAGACCCAAGTCTTTATGCAAAATACGGTGTAATGACGTTTGTGGAGTGCCCAATTCCAAAGAACGACGAGGAATGGACAAACCTGGGTTTTCTTCAACACTTTGGGCTACAGCAGCAATATTCTCAGCTGTTCTTGAGCGACGTACACGGCTTTTATTCTTCACATAACTAACTTGTCCCAACAGCTCGAATTTTTTCCACCAATTTCTGTATTGCGGTCCGACAAGGTGCTTCACGACGACCAAAAAATGCTTCAGTTTTGCGAACTGTGACTGCAAGGTTTTCACCATTTTTGTAGTGAATTTTAATAATTTCAATGCATTGTTGAAGCGTGTATCGTTCCATTTTCAGTAATGGCGTAGTTTCTACTTGTCAATAATGTCAAAGAATAAAAGCTTCAAAAGTGACAGCTGCCGAAATAGCGGGTCATTCACAATAACACCTCTTATTGGGAAACCCTTTAGTACATCGCTCTTAAGAACTAATGCAAACAGATTGGTTGGTTGGTTAATTGGTAAGTCACTGTTTTATCGTTGAGAAGGGGGAAAAAAATCTACCGGGACCAACGAACCAACCCAACAGCTTGGGACAGAAATATTCGGCTTAACACATAGTCGCTCTTTTGTCGACGAAAGCTGGAGCCTTCATTCTTAAAAAAAAAAAAACAACAATGGATTCGTGCGAAACAGTTTGGAATGGGCCTGTTGAAGCTCACGACAAATGGAGAAGATCTGAAAGAACCCCAAGAACGTGCTGGAGGCGATGCAAACAAAACTGCACCGCGGTAAGACAGAGACGGCGTGCTTTATTTATCGCTAACCTAAGCGCGGCATATAAATCGTACTGATAGAAGGACTGCTCAAATGTCGCTCTGACAGTGTCTTTGGTTTCCTAGGTCCATCATCAAGCGGCTTAATTGGTGGAGGATTTTTTTTATTCTGTCGTTAGAGCCTCGTAGTTCTTCTCTAAATTCTTCTTCGGACCAATTCTGTTCATAAGTCGGCTCTCCATCTGAGGCAACGAGCAATAACCAACTGGCATTAGGAAACACGCGATATTATCCCTTACAATTATTTCACATTGAATCAAATTAGAGGTCTCACAAGCAACTCAATATCGGGCGAACGAAAGATGTTGCTGATTGCGGCAACATTATTGCTGGCGACACACAGCGCATGTTGAAAAGATATATATATATCGCGCCGTAGTATCAATATGTACGAGTAGTAAGAGGTCGCTAGAGTCTTTTGCGAATGTTACCAAGTTTTATTTAATTTGGAAAGTATGTCCGACAGTTTAAGAGAAAGTTTTTAGAAATATTGGGTGGGTGTGCTGTGAGTTCACTTGCGCGAATATTTCTATACCATTATTTATTTAATTAGTAAATACAAGGTGGACTCTATATTTAATTTTATTTGGTCACTTTTTTTTTAAATTCCACCAAAGTTAAAAAAATCGTATCATCCGAGTCGTCGGATGACATGACAGCTAGAAATTTGAGAAAAGGTTAAAATAAATGTTGCGTATTGCTTGTTGCATCAGTGTGAGAGCCGCCTTAGATTGTTTGGCAACATATAATCGTGACATTGATACCTAAGACTCCTTAAACCCACAACGCATGAGGGTTGGGCAGTTTCCACGTAGTAGTTGCATGCATCACCAGAAAAGATCATTAAATCCATTGACTAGGCGCGTTTATTACGCCGCATAAAACGACTTCGAAACCCTTTGTGCTGGACTCCATTCTGAACGCAGAACGCTATAGTAAGCACAACGAATATTCAACTGTTCGTTTAACTTGTTTGATCATTAGCGCACAAATCGCCAGTAGTTAGCTTCTCGTCGTACAATTCAGTACGGCCGGCATTGAACTTGAAACGCTTCTGTACATGACGGTCAATTCACCCACGTCCATTCTGACCAACGACTTGTTGGGTTGGCTGCACTAAAGGTGCTAGAGACTTACGTTGCCGCGCAATGCCCAGAGCACAATGTTTGCAAATCCCTGTAAGACTATCGGACACTGCGATAAAAGTTCCGGGAGGGTTAAAGGTTTCAGGTTACCATGAACTCATAAGACTTTCAGTAGCCCAAGCTAACATAAAGCTGCACAAAACTCGGTCGGGCGAGGTCGTCCAACAATTACCATCGATTCCCCAGAGAAGTCGGAAAGGAGACAGCAACGCAAAAGAACAACGATGAACTGAACGATATTTTGCAAAATGTTACTTTTGGAAATATGGTGAAAAAATACGCCCAGCCCTGCATTTGTTAGCTTCAGACTTGACTCTAAGGTCATTTTCGGGTGACAGCTTGCTGTCCATTGTGATTTAACGATTTCAAAACTATCCACGGAACTTAAAAGGAGCTTCAAATAAAGCCATGGAGGGGGCTTGTGCGTTTAAAAGAGGGTTCATTTTTGAAGAGTTTATGCTCCAAGATATAGTCATCTTAAAGTGAGAGAAATACTGACGGGAATCTTGCGAAATCTTTTAAAGGTCATTCTGATCGTGTTGCTGTCTAGTTGTTTTATATGAGGATCTCCACTTTTTAACCCTAACCTAGACTGACCCAGTGGCATTTCCTAATTTCCGAAGGTATTTCGTATCAAACTTACGTAAGACCGGTCATTCTTTGTGGAATAATAATTTGAGCGACCGCCCTGGAGAAGAGTTCCAACATAAGACTCATAAAAAAAAAACAACGAACTGCATGTTCTGCAACTCTCCAACAGCGGCACTTGAAACCATGCTTCATACTCTTCCGATCGACATCGTCTGCTAACAGTTAGCTACCAACTCAACGTTGCCACTGAGAGATTTTCGACAATGGAGAGAACAAAATGTTCGTCATGCTTACATACTCATCAAGCAACAACATCTTCCCCAGCTCACAGATCGATTGACAAGTGAAATTCGTTTAAGTACAGGTTTTGAAGACTCCATACCGGGCAGATCGGAGTGGATCAAAATGTCCTATATAATGGACAGCTGTCAATATTCATTGATGGGTCAAAAACACAAGATGGTGTCGGTGCTGGTGTCTTCTTGAAAGATTATCTCTCCCTTTACATCCTTAATTATTGGAGCGTTCTCTTAATGAATTAAACATCACTGTCGTTTCTGGGTCCGAGGACATTGCATTTGTCCCCCGGAATTGCGAATTGACGAATTAACCTAGATGACGTGCATCTAGTATGACTTGTACAAAGGCACCCAACCTTGCCAAAATAACTTGCCCCACTATGATATACTTAGAATAGCAAGCCAGCGCCGATGGACTTTCTTAAATCGATGCAACACCTCTTAGCTGTATGAGCTGTATGAATGTGGACCAAAAAGGATCCACCAGAAAGAGGTCTCATTGCCACATACACAAACGTCATTACCAGCCACTGTGCTATCGGTAGGCATGCCTAGAGTTTGGGTATAACCTACAACGATTTCGGCAGGAGCAAGAAGAGACGATTTTAACGATGCTTCTCCTAAAAAATAGGGAATTGGTTCCAGAAGCAGAAAATGTGTTCCACCTATACTCTTCCCAGTGGCAGCACTCTCCTATTCTGCTAAAAGTTCACTTCATCGAGGCGAACACTTTCTCGGCAAAATCCTCTCGAAACGTCCTCAAATCATCAAACTCTTTAAGCTCTGTCATAATAAATACCCGATAACGCACGATACACGAACCGCTTGTTGTCTTTGGCATTTTAATCGATATAGAACCTGGTAGTCCACACTTTTTGGAATCTCCCAATCAAAACAAAAAAAACTGCAAAAAATTCACCAAGCCACCATAAATCCCGCTTCCCCCCCAACAGCCACCGTTGCCGTTTGGCCCCTTCTTGAGCTCCCAGACCCTTGGCCTCCACTTTCTTAAAAATTATAAAAATGGCCCCTTTTTCAGTTTAAGTAAGATTTTATTCTTTATTGAACGAAAAAGCTGAAGCATAAATGAAAACAAGTAATGAATAAATTTGTTTTTTTTTATTTGCCATTATAAATAAATGTCTTTGCTGCTGTTATTTTTTATTTTTATTTTTTTCTATGCATAGGGTGATGGTCAGTAGTCAGCCCTTTAATTTTTTTTTTTTTTTTGAGTTTGATTGGTCCTTAAAAAACCATTCTTCAAGTATTTAATAAAGTATTTGGTTCTTCTGAATATTTTAAGTCTGGAGATTGGAAAATACTAGGCTTATAAAGTATATGAGCTACCTAATGCAAACTATTTAGAAAATAAGTGGAAAGGTAATGATTTGTCAGTAGCCAGCCCCAATTCAATTTACACATTTTCATAAGAAGGGGGCGCTGACTGGAGAACGTTTAAAGGAGCCGTGTCTCTCATAGTCGGCCCCCATTTTTCTAGTAATGTACTACTGAAAATCACAGACTGATTGACTGATTGAAATTTCCATTCATTTCGCATACTCAGTTATGAAGTAGGAAGGCCTGAGCTTAGGATATTCATACAAATAATGTCTCATAAGGTCAGCCACCCTCATAATTATTTTACAAAAAAAAAAAAAAACAATTTTAACATTTGAAGTTGAGAAACAAGTAATAATAACCATAAAAAACCTTCAGTATATTCGTAATTATATCACTTTTAAGAATTCACTTCCACTTTTTGTTTTTTTGGTAAACCACTCGTATCCTGCGCTTATGAAAACTGTACGCAGACTTATATTTTTTACGCACGATGTGTGTCAATTTTTTTCACACAGAGGTAAGAACTGTTAGCCAAGATAGTTATATTTCTTGTTTGCATGCAAGATTAAGGTATTGACTACTACGCTGTACTTTGTATGTCAGCGTCTGACTGCTGCAGGGGGCTGAACTTAGAAGCCATCACCCTATAAGTATTTTATACATTTTTTTCAGCGGCAACTCTGCCCCTCCTGTTTATCCATAATCAAAAGCACGCGCGTCCAATCCCCATTCCAAACATACTAGTTGATCACACTCTTTGCGTTACAAAAATATAACCTCAGCAGTTTGTTATAGGCTGCTCCTTTCTGCCATCCAAATTGTGAAAAAAAAAGAAAGAGCAAAATTAATTTCACCGTCCGGTAATTGCATATCCGCAAGCGATATCAATTAAAATTCGATTAATACGGCGGGTGCAGAAAAAAACAGAAACCCGCTTCAAAATTTGTATTCAGAAAATCATACAGCGCAGCATTTGCAAAAGAACCCAGCGCACGCCCTTAAGCTAAATTGCATTTATTCGGCAGGACGATTCGCAGGCTTCCTTTGAATTTGTGCACCGCACAGGCACATACGTGCATTTTATCGCAAAGCATAATTTTTTTATTTTTTTTGCCATCGCCAGGGCGCATTCTGGTGCGTCCAATCGAAAAAAGTGAAAATTTAATCAAGTACGCTTCCACCCCTGCTCAGGAATTCAATAAACGAATAACCACCCCCTGTGTGGGACTGCTTGCAGCCATTTCTCCGGAAATGCCTAATAGGCTAATTGTGTTAAACAGAAAAAAACCTATCGGTGCTGCTCGGCTCCAGCATATGTCGCAAAATTAAAGCGTCCAAAAGATGTGCCCACTTGACAGCCATACCTACGAGTGTGTGTACAGCAGGCATCTCTGCCTCTGGGTGGAATAAGGAATAAATTCCTCGGGTAAAGCGGAATAAAATAATAATCCTTCAGAAACTGTCATTCCGAATTGAAATTAATTTTGCAACGAGCCTACGAGGAGGCTGACAACGGTGACATGACAATTCCCCCATTTGCAACTGAAGGTGGCACTTAATGTGTGTGTTCGCGCATACATCCATGTGACAAAGAACGCAACAAAACGAAAATGTACGTCTTCTTCGTTTGCCTGTAGACAATTGGATATCTTTTTATGCTTTTGCTGGCTGTTTCCTTTTTGCACCAAAGAGGGCTTTAGCAAGAGGACGCGTACAAGACATATATCGAGCTCGGGCAAACCCGAGAATGTGTTGTCGTATGCCGTTTGTCGATTCCGTGAGCTCATAATAAAATAAAAATTAAGTTATAAACACGAGCGCATTTGTACGTAGTGTAACGGCAGCATATCGCTGTTATTATCGTCATTTTGCTGTTCGATTTATTGTCCACTGAGTTGGTGGGTGCACACGCACATGTGAAAACAGGAGGAATTTCACATTGACAGATAAAATTGCCTGAAATGGAATTCATATCCATGCAAGTTTTAAATGTGCGTGCACACGGAGGGTGGCAAGTTTTTTTGTGGCGGCGTTTGATGTCGGAAACAGACGGCCCGACTGTCAGTAGTCCTTACTTTGCAGCCAAATGAATCGGAACTTGAGACGAAGTTTAAATATACAGTCGATGAATTAAATTTTAATTGAAATGGCGGGTATTGTTAAATGAACCATTTCGATTATGGATATTATGCACGCCCGTGGGCGTGAGTAATGCAAATTGGCAGTTTAATTACCCATACGTCATTGTAATTTGAAAATGTTTGTCTACCCAAACATGCACCTGTGAGCATGTTGTGCGTCTGGCGGGATGGTGGCATTGAACTTAATGGGTATTTGATGGGGCGCTAAATTTGAATGTTGGTTTAAGTTGTTTGAATGGGGTTTTGAGTTCCTCGAACGAAGGATTTTTTGAAAACGCTAATTTAAAGAAAAAAAACTTCTACTTTGCTGAAATGACAAAAAAAAGTCAGGGACTGCCGGTGGAATTGGGCTAATTTCTCGTATGCATCGATCCATATTCAATACTGTTCTCTTCTGATGTATAGATTGAACTACTCGCAGCAACTGGAAACAGGATACTAGAATTTCTTGCTTTAAAGCGATATATAGGACACTGATACTGATCGAGCGGGTTTTTTTAATCCCCTTGCTGGACTTCGGTATACCTACCCCACCATTTACAAATGAAGGACTGAAAAAGAAGTGTACATACAGAAAAACAAAAAAAAACAAATCAAATTGGAAACCATACGGGGAACAGCCTAGAGTTCTGAAAGGAATAGTTTTAGGTTCTTGTACCGCAAATGTAGACTTCAACATTCAAGTAAGACTGACGGATTTACTTGCAGTGTGTTTACGTATGAGATTGAGAGCTTTCCAAATGCAAAAAGTTTCTTTTTATTTAAAACGTTGTGCTTTACTTCTGGGAGTTGCTATAAAGACGTAGCGTAAGATCCCCAAAAAAGCTTGAGCTTGTGTATATTTGTATAAGAGACTGTATCCTTCGCAAGACTTAACATCGACCCACGAAACATACCCCGAGAGTGTATCTAGACTCTTGTGGCGCAGTAGGCGCTTGAACTTGAGGTCTTAGTCTCAGGCAGAAAAACACATATTAAATAAAAATGTGCACGACTGGGTCGCACACAACTTGCTGCTTAATACTACACTAGGTATAGCAGCTTCGTCCATACCCAGGAACTTTGTCATACCTCTGATCATCTAAAAATGGATGTGACCTACGTATGAAGTCCCGCTTTCATTTCGCAAAGGGCTTTGACGCAATGTAGCAAACGTTACAACTTGAGTACTTCAGCACTTGCAATGTTTTTTCCTTGTGTGATAAATGCCCGCCCTCCTCCACATTTTGTAAACTGCTTCCAACAAGCAGTAACCGTACATTTACCAAATTCCAAGTCCGAAATGTCAATATATACTATTTTAAATAACATGCCACGCCCCTACCTCCAAACTTCACAGGAACACTTTCAGCGCAATATCGAAAAATGCCCGCAAATTTGAGTTCAATTTCTCGACACTGAAGTTTTCAAATTTGCTACATTGACTCAAAGTTTACTTGACCCGTAGCGAAAGGTTTTTCGGAAAAAAGATGATGATCATGAGTTGTGCGTCTTGAAGGACGTTCATATATGTCGCATTTCGAGGGATTAATTCGTGTTCCTCTGAACATCTGTCGTGGAAGTTCCTATAAAATAGGTTAAGGGCAGTCTTCTTTGTATCAGCTCTAGCAGCTGTGTTGGGTTGGTTGGTTTACTTGTTTAAGAGGTTGTTTTCCCGGTATTTATGTAGGATCTCCTATCAGTCGAACTGTCTGCCTTTGAATGTTGTCAAGCATAGGTTAAGTGAACGGTTTAAAGCCAAGCTCTATATATTGAGCAATATTTGAAACCTGTTCCAAGCGGGTCTTTTCAGAGACTGGGGAGTTTGAGGACGCAGAATTTTGGACTGAAGTACTTATTTGCCCTACAAAGTTAACTCAAGTTTGAAGATGATAATCTTTTAGTATTGGAAAATTGGTCCTGCCCTAAAATTCCCGAATTGACTATGACTCCAAGAAGGTGTGTGGAATGTAGGTAGCCATTCGGTGGATGAGTTGGTCCATTTTAATTTTCGGTATAAGGTCGGCGCATTTTTTTTTTTTTTTTTTGTGAGGGTAAGAGCTGCGTCTTTGAGTTATTCAATAGGTACCCACGACAAAGTTTCCGTTTTCCGACTTCAAAACTTGATACCGATCTTCATTGACAGAACCTTTTTAGTCTAAGCTTTTTTTTTGTGTTAAATATGTGATTCAATTCTGCCTTGCTGTACTTAATCAGATTTTCAGTTGAAGGATACTCTTAGATCTTAGGCCTCCGTTGGGGCTTATTTCTTGTACAAAAACATCAGACTTATCAAAGGCTGAAGCAAATTCATCAAACAGTTTAAATTGTAGCTGAGGGTATACACCATCTATTTTGGGTTCCTCTATTTGCTGCCCAGTCTTTTCGGTACGACAACTCGCATGCGGCTGTAATAGCTTTTTCTTGTGCACTGCAGTTCCTCAATAGAAAAATTTTTAATTTTGTATACGAAGGGCTAGATATTCAGGGCACCCTCGATAGGTTTGTTGGCATCTGTGTTAAAGCTGGGACAAAGGTAAGCATGGAAATCACTGAAGTGCTGGTCGTTTTCAGCGCCCCATTGAAAGAGGTGGACTAGTTTAAGCATCTCGGCGATTTATTGAAAGGAGCAATGGTGAGTTTTAGTGGAGGATTAGTCAGACTGCGGCAATTTTGAAACAGGTAGCTCATTCTCTTATCAGAAAGATCGAACCTAGGATTAAAGCCAAGTCGAAGATCTTTATTCGGTGCTTTTTTCCTTCAAAAAAACGTACCTACTCAATATCGAGCAGCTACTTCTTCCGATGGAGTGTTCCGCATGCTTCGGCCGTTACTCAGACGCGTTATGAAATCTCTGTCATAAGGCCCCTATGTAGCCCAAGGATGTGAAGGTTATGTCCCCTCTACGCGTATATGGCGATCGCACCTAATGATTTAAATAGTCGGTTGCAGTCGATGCAGATTCAACTTCACTGAATCTTGTAATGGACTATGCGGACAATAAAAGCTGCATTTTTCAAAACCAAACTCCCTTGGAAAGCCTCATTATACACTTATTAAGTCACGTACACATTAACACTGCTGAACGACATCAATCAACTCAATCCAAAGGCTAAATTAACATTCAATCAGCTAACGCTATCAATGGAACAGATTTCGTACAAATTACTCGGCCTCCGGACACCAACGGCAAACACCGCACCTAATCAGCTTATGCCGTGGAAAAGCACACAATTTATTTAATTTTTCTCGGTTTTCTTAAAGCAAAAATTAGATCACTCTTGTACACGGACAATTTAATTACGGAAGTTATCGCCCTCTACCAACGGTGTCTTGGAGTTTCCTTCATTCTTCCACCCCCCCCCCCACCCGAGTGTCAGTTAAACTTCATAAATTAAATTTACCTGCGGATTTTGCTGGTCTTCTTTTTTTTTTTTCTTTTTTTGCTTCTCTTTTACAAAAGCGGGTAGTTGAGCTCATCCAGAAGAGGTGGCCCACCAGTCCAACGCCAGCAATCATAAATTATAATTGGAACGGACCATTGTTCGTTCGAAAATAACGGAACAACAATAATTCAAAGCAGAGCACAGGAAGACATATTGACAGATACTAGACTACCGAGTATCAGATTTCAACAAAGCAATCGCGAGAGAGAGAGGGATAGTGAAACCAACGAAACACACAAGGAAGCAAAATGTTTGCATTCCGGCAAAGGAGGGGGGAAGTGGGCCCACCTGCTAGTGCTATGCACTGTGTATAATGTGTACACAGTAAAACAACAGCCGCGTGTCTGTGGCTCTTTTGTAAGACGAGAAATTGGGAACAGCAACAAGTGTTTTGTAGGCGCCATGGTGGCTATATTTGGGAGGGAGAGGCGGGAGCATGTTCTGAATACCTAGTAGCTACCTGCTTCCAGCTTAATGAGTATACCTACACAAAATTAAGTAATTAAATCCACACACATGCATAGTATACGGCACAGGCGGGCCAAGTACGAGTAATAGTAATCAACTTCAAATATTGGCATAGTCAGACGCGAATGCAGTCGAACCATGTCCGATGATTGAATGGCCGGATGACTTGCGAGCAAAACTTCAAGTTTGCACACACTCACACACGCCAGGAGTGGGAAATTATAAATGGTTCCTTTTCCAATTCATGTCGATGTCGAACTGAGACAGACAGAGAGAGAGAGAGAGAGAGAGAGACAGAGACAGAGAGAGACAGAGACAGAGAGAGACAGAGACAGAGAGAGACAGAGACGGGTAACGCAAAGATGAATGTGGTCGTTCTGATTGGATCGATGCAGGTTACACATATCAGCCGGAGTTTCGACTGTCGGCAGCGCATACTTAATGCAAAACCAGGGACAAAATCCAAGTCCAACAATAATTCCAAATCCCACAGGGAAACCCAGTTACATTGTGATGCGCTCAGATCTGTCCTGTTCCACTGGCAGGGTACAAGCCTGATGTGGTGTCTCGTCGACGGAGTGCTGTATATACGTTTTCTGTCGCCCCACTGCGGGAGGATAGTGTCATGGCAGGTGCATTCATGATGTGAAATTACTGAGTGACATGCTGACTGGTAGCTTCAGTGTCCTGCATTTAAAATCCCATTTCAATTAGAAAATGGTTGCATGGCTTTAACGTTTATGAGGCTTTGACATATAAATGCATGGCAACGCACACACACGCTCCATTGTGGGACCGCTTCTCTGTTTTAGCCCGATTGCACATGCACAGCCACATTCGTGCGGGGTATCATCTCGTCATAATCATGATGAGTGCTTCAATTGTACGGTTTCATTTCTTCTGCCTACACCACGGAGGACCATCAGAGAGAGAGATAGAGAGAGCGAAGGATTTCCTTTTTTGGCAATCCGCCGCATTTAGTGGGAATCTATGATGATCCTACAGGCAAAGTGTGCACCAGCGATAAAGAGACTCGGACTGTTGTAGATGATGCTCTTTGAAAAGGTGGGGCCAGTGCAGCGACTATAGGCTGGTATAAAGCTTTTAATAAGTCTGAGTGCTATATATTTTTTTTATAGTTTAATGTTTGACATAGGTTAGTAGCCACAGAGTTTGTGGATCGAATCTCCTTCCACGTATTGAACAGAGGAGTACCGCATGCAACAATCCAAATTGCTGGTGAAAATATAATTATCGACAGCTTCTATTGTTCTGTTGGGAAGAGGGAGAGCACTTTCTTACCACCACCCAGCGAGGTATTCTTTTAATTTTTTCTCTTTTAGAAATTAATGAGGGATACCATTCACGAAGGGGTATTTGAATAGTCTCGAGTATTTATTCTCTTCTCTGTGATTTATTACCATTTCAACCACTTAGCGGTTTGGGAGATTTTTTTATTTCTTATTTTTATTTTTCATCTCATTGAAATGCAACATTGTTGGAAATGTAATGAATAGGGGGTGCGCTTTTTGATTTGCTCGGTCTATGGAATTTCAAAGATGTTGACATAGTTTTTACGTAGCCACCGTCAGAGAAATTTAGAAATGCAGAGATCTAGGTTACAGAAGAAGTGGTGCGGCTAGCAGGAGTTAATGTCGGTCGATGGAAAAAGTTAAGCTCTAGTGGGACTCTTCTAGAGAGTCTGGAGAGTTTGCCAAAAGTTGGATAGTGTTTTCTGGTGCGCGAAAAGACAGATGGAAAACTGTCAGACAGGCGGTGTGGAATTTGTTTGAAAATTAAGGGGTGCCGCGTCTTTTTTAAAACTTACTTACTAACTTTGTTTGCAAATAAAATGAATTTTTAAATAAAAAGAAAGACCTAATAGTTTTAATAAATAAAACACAGTTTTTGGGGTTTGAATAGAGCTTTCAAAAAAAAAAATTTTGATAGTTCTAGGGAAGAAATAAGAAGGATTTTGAACATCAACTATTTGTTAAGCCATACCTACAAAAAATGTTAGAGTTAATGTAATTTTTAAAAATAAAAACTTCTAAAAATCAGATTTTACGATTTTGGTTTATTTGAGATAGTTTAATGGTCAAAAGAGCTGAGAAGTTGAAATTTTCTTCTTAAATTAAGTAGAATATGCTTAATTGTTATGCCGATTGTAAGGAAAGTCCGCCCACTTTTTGAATAGGTTGATAAACCAAAAGTAAATATATTTTTTCTTTGACTCTTTGATTTAGACTGAAGACTATTTTAAATTGAAATGTCATTTTCGTTTAGAATCTACAATTTGTTATAACAAAATGTACATAATTTAAATACAGAGATGTGACAAACTTATGCCTTTCTACTGGAAAAATTTACAAGTGATTAAGAATTAATTAAATTAGAAAAGTGTTTGTTTTTGAGAAAAAAAAAAAACACTTAAAAACCTCAATTTAAGGGGGGGAAAAAATATTACATAAGATATACATGAATGCGTAGATAAATAAATAAAATATACATGAATGTATAAATAAATAAATAATCAATAAATAAATAAATAAATATATAAATTAATAAATAAATAAATATATAAATAAATAAATACATAAATGAATAAATATAATTTTTATATTTTGTGTATTTGTGTAGTACAAAATAAAAACATTGTTTAAACAACTCCCTATAAACCGATAAAGTTAGTTGCTTAAATTTTTTCCCTCCAATTTTGTGATCAGTTTTTATTTGGAACACCATGTTAAGACTAAAAAAATCATGAACCTTTTTTTAGAAGACCCGCGATATCTTTGGAGGATCCGAAATATTTACGACTATTTTTAAGGTAAAACATTCTGTTATGAGAAAATTCCGCTTCAGCCAAAGATTCTGAAACACCCCGTGGAGGCATTTTTTCGACATCTACAATTTTTATAATTTTGAAAATTTTCTTTAAGCAGAAACAAATTTTAGTCCATACATTTACTGGTTCAAGAGTTATGATTTGTGCAAGAAAAAAAATCATTTTGGTCACAGTGCGGCGCATGTCTGGTCGCTCGTTCTACCTCGACCTTTTTTAAGTTCGGGCGCCAAACTGAGCTCTTTGCCCATTATCTGCTTCTCCGGTACACTGAGATTGCTGGATATAACATGTAAGATCCTAGCTGCGATTGGTAAGCATGGCTCAGAAGAGAATTTCTAGAGATCTGAACCTGCGTTCAGTCTTTCCGCGTCCTGGGTTTGGGCCTCCATTGACGATTCGGTTTCTTACGAACACACGGCGAGGCTGTTCGGGATGCAAGCAGCTTAGTGTGATGCTCCTGAAAGTCGGTAAGAATTCAGCGGCATTGTTGCAGTCTCTCAGCAGAAAAATGTGTATACAACTCATTGGTCGTCTTAGGTAGTGCCCTCAATTGGATCGAAAAACCTCAACTTGCTGGGAGTAACTGAAGGTATCCAGTTAGCGATCTTTCTGGCTGGACCAGAGGTTGCGTTCTAAAAGCGTAATCTAAAGCAAATTAGTGTACTATACAGATTTATCCATATCGATCGGCTGGCAGCAGCCCTAAGAAGCCACCAATATTTTCGGCTTTCAGAAGCAGTCTTACGAGTCTTAAGTATAAACCTTGTGAAATCCGAATGAATTCAAACGAAATGTCATTTGCGGAATTGCTTTTTAATTGAAAATTCCATTCCACTTGGATGCAGCTTTAGTTCTTTCTAATGTACCCCATTTGACCGACAGTCACGTAAGCCATCGACACAAATTATTTCCAAAATGCCACGGGCCTTTTTTTTTTTTTTTTTTTAAATCAAGTCCCCCTCTATGTGCCCAGCACGTATTATGCACGTCCGCCAAATTCTAATTCCTTTGATTGTTAAAGGCCAAGGGGAAAGCTTGTGATACCGATAAAATAATTAACTCACGTCATACGAGAGAGATAAAAATAAATCAGTGAAAACAATTCATGTGGCCGTAGGAAAAATAACTCAAAAACGGTACTTCCGCAGACGAAACCCCTCGCACAGAGTGCATTAAAATCACGAAGTTCACTGGCGGTGGCGGATCATTAGTGGGCATCATTTTTGCATACAAAAGAGAGTCAGAAGAGACACACGAAGACCATAAAAACGATAATAAAAAATTGAAAGAAGGTAAAAATTCAAAATGCAAAAAAGCATACAAATTGAAGAGCTGTTTTGCATACCAAATTAAACCGAATCCACTGAATCGTCGCATTCGCTCTGCTCCGTATCCTAGCCTAGTGGAGTGCCTAACCCTCCGCTGTTCGGCGGCTATATTCATTATGCGAGAGAGCTGAAGTTTTTCGCCCGAAATCAATAAATCCGAAATGACGCATGCGGTGACATGTATTTTGTGCCCACCCCTTCGTGTAACAAAAAGAAACCGGGAGGGAAATCGAGTCCTTAGCATAACCAGGTGGGTGATGGTCCCAAACAAAAAAGAAAAAAGAAAACCCCTACTCCTTGGGCAGCAGCCATCACAGTTTTATGAATTTCAAAATTGGTTTGCTCTTTCAGCTTGGGTCGTCATCGTCATCTCCTGTCTCCACTGGGGTTTCCAAACTGCGGACAAGTATTATTCCGGTGTTTGGAAGTTTCCTCGGGAACCAGGTGCCGTGTTTTCCGAATTGACTTTAAAACGCGGTAAGGGATGACGTGTCGAAGGATGTAAATTCATTTCGCCCACAAATAAAAACAAACCGAGGTGTGACTTGAGACTTTTATGCGGCAGTGTTTCACATTTAAATTCAAATAGTGAGAGCATTTTTCCACATTATCCCGTTCTTCATATACCCCAAGCCAAATGTCGGCAAAACTTCTCAACGGAAAGGGATAATGAGCTGTCACTGCTGATGGTAGAGGGCAACGAAAAAAAGAAAAATCTGCCAAGTCAGCGAAAGCTAATTTACATCAGTGAGACGTGGAATTTCGGTAATTAAATGTTGACCCTTTTTTTACGCTCTCGCCGTGTTCACCGATTGCCTCCTTTTGGGCAATATCCGTCAACATCTTGTTGCGTGGTAAACTCCGGAAAGTTCATCAAATGAAAGCTATTAACGTTTGCCATCGCAATTTTGGACGCAAAACCATTGCCCCAACCAGGGAAAGGACTAAATTAAGTTTTATTGCGTTATCAGCGCTTTATTGTTGTTATTATTCTACAAATTTAGATGAGAAATTATTGCTCATTAGCTTCGGTTAAGTGGTGGCGCAGGGTGGTGTCTATGACAAACGAGTGACTCAAGCGGAATGCTTAATGTACATACAATATTAGCTTTGTCTCAGATTTGTGTGCCACCAGTCAACGCCACCGGAACGATTAATTCCGCAGCCACGAACAGAAGATGCCACTTTGTGTTGGAATTTTGGTTCCCCCCTTCCCCCCCACAAACAAAAAAAATTCTAGAGATTTTCTTGAGATATTGTTTTTCCACTAATTTGTATCTGATAGTGACAGAAGTTGGTGTGCAAATATCAGAGAGAAAAAAAATGCCATCTCCATGGGGATTGACACCTAACACTAGAACAAGTTGTTGTAGTGAAGAGGAGCAACCAGCAGTAAGCCGGGAAAATTGTTATTTAATGGAAATTACTCTCAAATTAGACATACCTCAGGGGAGTAATTTGAGACCAGCAATATGTGTTTTTTGTATTCAACATGACATCCAGAATTTGCTCTACTAAATAAGAGAGTGGGTTAGTTAATTTATTATGACAACACGGTCGTTATTGACAAATGCCAGAGGCTTTGTGTTGCTATGCCTGTAAACAGATGAGACCGGTGAAGAGCCGCAGCACATGTTGCAGTTCAAATTTGTGGCAAGGGTTGTGACTGCGTGAGTTACGTGCGTAGGATTAAGCCCTCTCAACCTATTCGTCGAAGATGGTTTGGATGGTTGGTCTGTAAATAAAATACTAATTTCTACTACAGGGTAATTTGGATGTTTGGATAAACATTTTAGTGAGTTTTTGTGTGTGTAAGTTGACACTGGTGAGTTGCTTGAAAGGATTTTCTTGTCATTCTGGTAGAATTACTGAAGTGGACTGGAGCTAGTTATGGCAGGGGAAAATTGTTCAGTTTAATTTTTAGTCGAAATCTAATATGATCAATTTCGGTGTAAGTTGTTAACCCATTTAAGCAGACTTTTGACACAAATAAGTATAAAGTACCTAAAAATGACGCTGTCACCTCTTTTAGTGACCAATGTTTGGAATGAAACAGATTTTAAGCTTTAACTTTGATTTTATTTTAACCACTTTTTTGGTGCTTAAAATTACAGTGTCGGGAGGGATGAGATAATTGTGGAAAAAAACACAGATTTTAAAGTTTTAATTCATTATTAAGTTTAAGGAAATGGAATGCAGTTTAAATGCTTGAACAAAAAGGGAATTTAAGAAACTATGGTAGAGATAGTCGGTTATTTAACTTAACCGACTTAGCGACATTTCTGAGTTATGAGGTCAGGACTTAATACAAGAGGCACTGGCAAAACCGGGTGGGTACAACTATAAAGGGTTTTTCAATAAGAGCGCTACAAAAGTTTTTTTTTTAAAATAAAACAAAAACGGCTTTGGATATCAATGAAATTGTTTATTCCTGTGAAAGTACGTTCGATGCCATTATGTGTATGGAACTCGATTTCTTTTGCATGGCCTCCACGGGCAAGCTTGCAGAAGTCCAGACGCTGAACCCAATTTTCGACGGTTTTCAAGCATAAATCGGCCGATACTGCTGCAATTCCACGTTCGATATTCGTACGAAGTTCATCAATCGTCGCTGGCTTGTTGGCATAGACCATGGACTTGACGTAGCCGCACAGGGCAAAGTCTAACGGCGTCAAATCGCACGACCGAGGCGGCCAAGCGACTGGACCATATCGTAAGATAACACGTTCTCCAAACTTGGTTTCCAATAAATTGATTGTGGCATTCGCTGTGTGGCTTGTGGCGCCGTCCTGTTGGAACCACATATCCTCCAAGTCCATATCATCCAACCGTAATTTTTTCGGGATGCAATGATGACTCATGGAGTACGTGTGGATTGCTGCCTGACCAATACCGCATATTTTGTTTATTGACGAAGTCATTCAGCCAGAAATGAGCCTCATCGCTGAAGATGGTTTTTCGATGAAAATCCGAATCATTTTCAAGTTGTTGCTCAGCCCAATTCACGAACATGCGACGCTTCTGGTGGTCAAGCGGCTTCAGTTCTTGCGTCAATTTAATCTTGTAAGGATGTAGGCCAAGACCTTTTCGCAAATTTCGCCACAACGACGTCACAGAGATGCCCAACGCTTGAGAACGACGTGTGAGAGATACATTTGGGCTTTCTTCAACTGAAGCCTCAGCGGCAGCAATATTCTCGACACTACGGGCACTTCTTTGTCTCACTGGCACGGGAACATTTTGTACTGTGCCTGTGGATTAAAATTTTTCCACTAGATGCCACTGACTCCGAATTTCGGTAGTAAATTTTAATAATTTCGACTCGTTGTTGGCTCGTATATCTTTCTATCATGAAATGGCAAACCTTACTGAAGAGAAATGTCAAAAGAGCGGCTGTCAATAGGGACAGCAAGCGTCGTTTGCTGTCCCTATCGCTCTACTTTTGTAGCGTCCCTGTTGAAAAACCCTTTATATAAAAGAGACTACGTCCGTATGTGCACTCAAAGCTCTGGCACGTATTGTTCGATTTTTACGATTTTGAGCTTGGTGGATTCGGAAGGACTATTTTTGTCGTGAAAACAAAACTTTAAGGGGATTAGATTGGATATAGAATTCTGTATGGAGAACCGCACTTTGAAACGAATAGACTGGATAGAAAAACGGGTAGTGTCACCAATACAACAAAAATTATTTAAAATGTTTTCTTTTTTTTAATTCTTTGGATGTTCCGAGTGAAATTAAAAGTCGATTGTGAAGAATCTCAAATCAAATGTCATGCAAGCAAACTATTTTGAGGGGACTATTCAAAGGCAAACATTTCCATTCCGCTTATTCAGACCGGTTTGCCATTCGTATTTAAGCGTCTTCAATTTCCAATGCGTCTCGCTTTCGCTATGACACTTAATAAGTAGCAAGGATAATCGCTGGAGATTTCTTGCATCAATCTTGAATTCCCATGTTACCTGCATGGTCAATTGTGTGTGGCGTGCTCAGGTCAATTAGATATGACTTGTTTGACATTTCACTAACAAGTGGCTTTCTTTAGAGTTTAGAGTAAATTCACTCGAACATTTTTATAAGTTTCTGGTAAAAAATTGAGTGTACAAAGCGGAACGAAAATCATACGTCATCCAAGAGATAGAACTTATAAACAGCACTAGTGAGTTATTTAAAAAAAAAAATTGTTAGGTAGATCACTAACAGATGACGCTATATTTCAAATATATTCACTATTGTTCGGGGGCATAACTGACCACGCGGAATAATTTACTTTTATTTAATGAAATTCTCTTTTTTAGATGCATAATGAACACGCGCTAAAAAAAGTTATTAGCTTTGCACAGTACACAGAGACGATACGCAAATTGAGATAGATAAGCTAGGAGATTCCAATACAGATTATTGTTAATATTATTTGAAAGGGGTCGTTGTAGAGCGACCTTTTGGTCTATTGTATCCCCTGCTTACGCAACAGAGATATATATTTCCTTATAAGAATTTCCCTTCGCATTGCCATTCCTTCTGGAGTCATTCAAGAGGGTATTGTACTCTTGCATCTTATTGGCAGGGAGATATGCGTCCTAGAGAATATAATGACGAAAGCTGCCTCCAATGACAGTATGTCCTCATCAGATAATTGCTACTCAATTATTTTGCTGGTACTCCTACATGATTCGAGCACATGTTCTGGGTTTCACTGCGGACTCATCACAGAGTCTGCGGAGACCTTCTGCAGATATACCCACTTCCCGGAGTTACTCCTCGGGTCTACTGTGCCCCGTTCGGATGCGAAGGTTATTTTTGCTCATGCCGGTGCAGGCTGGGAATATTTTTCGGTTTTATTAACTTCAGCAGTTTCTTGGCCTGCCTCATGACCTAAGTGTTATGCAAGGCCCTGTTTTTTTTTTCTCTCTAGTTTCGTGAATTCTTCTTTAAGGGTGCGATCCTTATTTCCGCTGAATAGTGAAATCTTTTGATGCTCCCTTTAAGCTAGGCGGTCGGCCATTTCTTTACCAAAACATAGGCAGGCACCCAGCCAAGGGTTAATTTGTGCCTCCTACCTCCTACCTATCTTTCATACAGTTTTTATAGGCATTCCCACACAAGTTTGGACTTGAAGATGTAGGAATTAAGTGAAATGATAGTGGCCTGACTTTCTGCTAGGTACATCACAGTTGGTTCTGTTTCTGTGGAGGCCAAGGTTGATTTTGAGTCTTGACATATTTATCCATGGCATGGATTTCAACCTGAAACAAGCTGTAACTTTTGCCCATTGGTAAAGAGTATTTGATTCTAGGCCTGAATACTCTCATCTCAGATCCCTCATCAGATCTTGACCCTTCTGTATACCACTTTGTTTTGCGATTGCTCAGTCTTTGTATTGTGGAGTTACTGCTCCAGATCTTGGTAACAAGTTCTTTTGTAAATGAAATTTCTAGATGTTATCGTCTCTAGGCGCAGTGGGTTAGTCGTTCCCCGGAGAAACACAAATTGCATCTTAAGAATTGTTTCCACTGCACGACCTCTAACGAACGTCTGACAAACATCCAAAGGAGTCAGTCCTAAAAGTACCGCCATGGCTGCAGTTGGGCTAGTTTTCATGTCCCCTGTAACACACAGTCATGCAAGTCCTTGCACTTTATTGAGTCGCTTCCAATTTTTGGACAGACTGGTTCTGTTTGCGCATGCAATCGCTCCAGACGTGATCATTGGGCTCACAATGGCAACATACATCCATCTGAGGATGATCGGGCTACATCTGGAAAATCACTATAGTCCACGTTGCTTTCCTGCTTATCTCTTCTGTTTGTTGCGGATTGGTTCTAAATGTTTACAAATCGTAAAGCCAACGAAAGACTGACTTAGTCGAGGCATTCCACAATCGCGTTCTGAACGAATATTTATATAATGCGACAGCCGAAAATAGACTTAAGGGTGAACTGGGGAGCATTTAAAGCAGGACGAGTATTGCAGTTGGAAGTAGAGGAATGCAGCTGACAATATCGCACACAACCTTCCATCAACCTTGCCATAGAGTTCACACTCTTCTGTGTGTCTAAGTGTACAGCCACAATAATCCGGTACCTATTTTGTACTTAGACATGGTTTCTGACACCATCCGTTGGAACAGTAAATTTTATTCCATGAATTTCCTTCAACAAACTCCCACCGAATATGCAAAAATGTTTCAATTCATTTCCAACAACATTACATACTGTTCTCCAATAAATGTTGCCAGTACAAATTTAACTAAAATACAGTTGAAAACATTTTGCCATCAACTCAACCCGATGAGTGTTCATTTCAAGGAAATGGGTTGTAGTTAGGTAATGAACAGTTTAAGTGACTGGTTTTACGATGGCAATCATTTTGTAAAGTATATGCTCGCTCGGTTAAGTGCTCGTTAAAAGCCCGTTTAGTAAATCATTCATTGAGCTGCACTTGTGTCATTACCGGCTGCGGATAATCGATGCGAATATCCGTCAAATAGCTCAACTCAACTCATATTATAATCATGGCCTGACACATTTCTAATGACAATTTTGAGACCAATGTTGATGGCTCGTGTATGGCAATACACGAACCCAGTGTGCACATAATAACATGTAGTTATCCTTAGTCTTCGAAGATATACCATCGGCATTTCATTTGATTGAAGGTGTTAAATACCACCTTTGGTTTTAACGACCGATACAATCGATATTTTGGTGCATCAAGGGGGGTTTGGTTTGGGTAATTGTTGCTTTTAGTAGTCGGTCGCTGTGGCTGTCAGAGAAAAGGCTTTGAATAATTTTATTCAACTGAATAAAACAATGCCAGTCCAAGTCCACGCCATCAAAACAAAAACAAACTAACAAAAAAAACACAAACAATCAATCGCCCTATGCCATATTGAACACACAATCACAATCCCTCATGTGTGTCTTTTTTGTAAAATCCCATATAAAACACTTAACGAACAGCAATTCAAATCTTGTTATGAACAGCAAACAGAATTGAATTGAAAGAACAACAGAGCAGTGAAAAAAAGAAAGAAGATCACAAAACCCATTTCGCCCCTACTGGTGAATGGAAATTCTGTTTACGATGCTAAGTAATAAACACAATAACACGACCGGATGCTTTTGTTTAACTTATTCGAAAGGAACCCTCCGCGAACGATGCCGACTGCCGCGAGCTATTTTTAATTCCGCCATCTCTTTTGAAAACGAAAGGCGGACAAAATTGTTCGCAGATATTGGCAATGTGCTGGGAGAAATTTTTATTTTGTACAGATTTGTAATGCAGGGCAGGACCCTTCTTTGTCACCTCACGAGAATAGGTAAATAGGCAAACCAACCGCACTCAGACCGACCCTACTTAGCAATACTTTCGGAATTATAAAACAGTGTCCTTCGGCCAACCTTCTTGAGTGAGATCATCTGGATGGGTAGGGCTGTCACTATTATTTTATGCCACATCAGTTCGTATTGAGTGCGTCCCCGATGAGGGATTTTCTGCGGTCAAGCCCAGCCGTTTGGTTGTATTGCAGCGGAGAGAAAAATAAATAAATAAATACATTTATTCGTATGTGTATGTGTTATGTGAGGTATAAAATCCACTCGGGTATCCACAAATCCCAAACTAGATTTAAGCTGTTTTTTTTTATTTTTTTTATTCTGTGGCCGGCTAAAGCTTTTGCACCTGTTCAATTATTTTATGGAATTCGATCGGGTCCATAAATTTAAAGTGAATTGGGCATTATGTAGAGGCTTATCATTTTTTTTCTTCAGCTTTTCTGTTGGTGTTTGAGGCAGATCAAATGAAGTTATAAAAGTGGTGGGAAATAGGTGATTAAGGTTGACAATTGAAAGGTTTTTTTTTTTTTTTTTCATTAAACAATTTAATGAGGTCGTAATGTTTTTTATTAAATTGTGACTTTTTTACTGGCAGAAATTGCTCGTAGATCTATTATTCGGTTTCATATACAGAGAAAGGGACTGACTGCACATTTGATATGGCAAGATTTTAGTGCTGCGAAAGAGTTTTATGCGCGGTGTGTGTGTGATGGGTGTAATAATAAATCTTTTGCAATAAAACAATTCGATTTTACAGTTGCCATTGCCATCATCCGCTTGACAATAATCATTCGGAAGCTGTTTTTAACGATCTACTCGGGTCGGGAAGAAACCTCTTTGGATTATTGAAGGTATCGGGTTGAAAGGAGACGAAGATGTAAACGTAAGTTGAGGATATGGATAACGACATATTTCATTTGAAGGGAAAGTTCTACAGCGGGAAGTAACCACTAAATTTGAAAATTCGAGTGTCTTGCTTTTAAGCAATCTAATTTGTAAAACGCTACTGGACGAGACGAAGATTATGACTCGAAGAAACAGAAAAAGAGAAAACATTCCAGGAAGGACTGTGAAGGAATATTGAATTAAAAAACATTTAAAATAATAAATGTAAAGAAAAAGAACATTGTTCTTTTATACTGCAGTGTTAAATTGGTTATGCATTTTGGTCATGAGAATGTCCTGATATCTACTAGGAAAAATATGTTGATAAGTATATGACTTTGACTATTTCTCTCTCCAGTCTCCTCAAGTGATGCCTTGGCACGACATGTCCGTAGGGGGGTTTCAATCTAACTTCTTACAACTCTTCCTCTGCTATTTTTAATTCTCTCGTTTTGGTAGTGAAAGAAAGAAAGGAAAGGGCGGCACTTTGCTAGGGGCGGCAATTTGGAGTGGCTACAATTTTTAAATATATGAATCGTACAAAACGGATTCTTTTTCAGTGCAACGATTTTATTTACAATGAACCCTGCGAACCCTGGAGACTGATGAAGTTCGCGCGAGTAAGTTATTTTGTGTTTGCTTTTGTTAGGGTAGGTATTAGACATATATAATAAAGGTAATTAGTAGAGACACTCTGTCGACATAATATGCAACTCCTACTATACAGATGAGTGCTTACATTGCATGTATACTATGAGTTCCTGTAATTGTGTTTTATTTTGCTAAAACGAAGTGAAGTTTGCAAAAATAAACAAACATTCTAGTTGGCAAGAGGAGTTGCAGTCCTGTCTCGTTTGCCGTGCTCCTTATTATTGAAAATTAACTACCCAGGTACCCAATAAGAAAAAAATATGTAGGGTTGTCAAGCGCAAAAGGTATGTTTTAAATCTTACGAATTTTTACTTATTCTAACGAACTTCTAATCAATGCTGTTCCTCAACTCGAAATATTCGTAAAAGAGAGCATCGTCGAGAGAGCGACTTAAGATATTACCCCTCACTGACAATTTTACGCATTTTTACTCAACAAATTTCTTGGTGTAAGAATTGGAAAGACTGTCAGTCACCTTACAATTGACAGCTGATTTGAAATTTGTTGCCTTATTTCACATAAACGTGTGCATTGCTTTTGATTTTTGGCGTATTAAAATTTGATCAACAGACGGCAAAATAAAATTGAATGTTCTCCTCAGGATTCTTTTCGAAAGTGGCAACGATATTCATCCTCGCTGTAGCAAGGAGCGATCTCCACCATGTAATTCTTAATGCAGTGTTGCTTTTTCCTCTTCTCGAATGCGTGTAATTCAATCAGTACAAACTCTTCCACATACTCGGATTCATCAAGAAGAAGTTGGATTCATTTCAGATCACTTTCATCGCTACTTAGATGATGTTAACTCATTTTCTTAGTAAATTAGCAAATTCCTCGAGTTTATGAGACTTTTCGTATCACTTTTTTGATTATTTGAATTAATTACCTGTAATTTTTCATACTTCTTCACTTGCTTTCGTAAGTGTCTCTCTCTGTGAGAGAACTTATACCCACCACTTCCATTTTGACTGTCTGTTTCATTTTTACTACAAAAGTAAACGAACAGACCTAAGGTAGATACGAACAGTTAGGATTTTTAATAATAAGAAAAAATAGATACATATGTGTTTAATTTGAACAGTTCACTTGTCCTTGACCATGTTCTTGTGTTATTTGTTGCTTTTGTATCTAATATCTACGAGTATCTGTGCAGTTGAACAAAATTAAACTGACACTCGTTTCTAAGTTACCAAATAATTGTTTTTTTTTTTATTTCTGCGGATACAATCTTTTCTTGATTTGTTCTAGATGTCGAAAATAAGAGCACAATTATAAGAAGTTGTAAGTCGTGTTTTTAAACGTCCTTTTAAAAATAAAAAATAAGTAGTTATCTCGTGTTGTGCCGAATTTGAATTATATATTTATTACAAAAAATTACCCGATTGTTTGAAACGCCTTTAGTAGAAACTTGGTAAAATGTAGAAATTTTACCAAGTTTATTGACACACATATGTGTAGGTTAAACTGGTTAAAACCGTACAAGGGGCGGCATAAATTGGGTCTGCCCCGTGCGGCACCAACCCACGCTACGCCACTGTCTGTCCGTATGCCCCTGAGGTCTAGGGCTTAAACGGCTGCCCGGTTTTGGTTCAAACTTTGGTTTTGGAATTTAGATAGATAGAGGGATAGGTAGATTATTTTATTATTTCTTAAAATGTGTTACATTATTTTAGTTACAATGTTTGCATGCTAATGCAGACGTTACTTAATGGAAAAAAAAAATGGATGGGGTGGCCCTATAAAAAATAACCCAACATATTTGAAACTCAAGCAGGTATGAGTATGTTCTTTTACGGAGAAACAACATTCAGGGCCATCGGCAATTCTGAGGGAAAAAATTCCCCTCGAAAATTTGTTGTTCCCTGGAAAATATTCCTCCTATCTCCATTGGAATTTATTTCCCCTGGAATTTTTCGAAAATGTTCGAATGCCTTAACAGTTGTCAATTGTGTTTTATTATGTCAAATATTTGTTTTAAACCAAATAATTTCGTCAATTTGAGCAATTGCAAAGAAGAGAATTGGATTTATGCGTATTTTAGTACAGAAAGTTTATACGATTCGGGAAATCAGAAAACAAAATATGTGAAGCTTACACAATGCACAGTGCAGCATTTTAAGTGCTGCCGGAGGAACAAATTCATCAAGAAAAAATTATGTGAAACTGAACAGAAGAACTTTAAGAGATAAATCCAATCCCTTAGAGTTACCACAGGCTTTGTGAGTAGAAAATTAAAAAGCGTTGCTATATAGTTGTTACAGAAAAATCGCTTATTTAAAATCAACCAACTTTCGCTTAAAAACTACCAAGTACAGAGTTAGTGGATTAAAAATAACCGAGTCAACTTGTTTAACGAAACTCGGTTAAAAATAACCTTTTATTATTTTATTCCAATTTTTCTCGGTTTAATTGAACAAGCTGGTTGATATTTATTTAGAAACATGGTTCTTAAAAACTGATAAAGTGTGTTGTTTTTAAAAATATTTATATCGGTGGTATTTAAACAACGATTACTCAGTGTTTTTCAACAGAGATTTGTTTAATTTTTACCCATTTTTTTAACCAAGCAAAAATCGGACTCTATAAGAGCCAATTTTTTAGCGTGCAGGGTCAATAAACCAATGCTCAAGTATGTGCTGGATTTTCACTCAGACAACCTGTCAATAATCAAAAAACCGTTCGCCCTTCCTGCGACATTACTAACGTTGCGGTTTTCATCGAATAAATTTACAATCATCTCCAATTGTTTTTGATTAGTTGAGCTACACCTATTAATTTATTTTAGTACATTTTGAAAATACTTGAACGATTAAAAATTGTTACTCTCTGTTGTTTGAAGTATGCCAATCGTATGTCAATTCTATTTTCTCGGTTCAAATCAACCAAATTAAAAAAAAAAAACCCAAAAGACTTCAAACTGCCTCAGAAACTGCTTACGTTTTGTATTTCCACCCAGAAATTAACGAAGGAAATATTCCCGGGGGAAACGCATAAAATTTTAGGGGGAATTTTTGTTCACGATACCAATTTTTCCGGGGGGGGAATTTTTTCCCCTTTTTCGAAATTCATTGCCGATACCTATTTTTGAAAAATGGGAAACATTTCGGGGGGAATTTCGTTCACGATATTTCACCAAAATATCAACGAACAACAAGAAACAAAGATTCTATGTTTTTAAGGTCAAGACAAAGGAGCCGATTTTTTACTTGTTTAACAAATGCCTGATGATTGTTAAGCACTCTTACAAAAAGTAGCAGTTGGTTAAAAAACGGCACGAAGCAACAGAATAAAAATTGCGAGACACTGTTGTACGAAAAGTGGGTATACAGATACTTGGTATGATGTATTAACACATGAACTATAATTATTGATGATCCTCTAATTAAGATGCCCTGATCTCATAAATAAAAATTCAAGCACTCAATAGCAGTATAAATGATGGATTGGTAGGACCCTCAAATCTGTGAACAATGGAAAACTAGGTTGTAAGTGTGGTTTTCGGCATGTTTTCTTCAAAGTATATTTGAGAATTGACCAAAGACGTTGTATTTTATTTAAATAGGGTATGCCCAGACCATACTCCAATTTAGAATAAAAATTCCATTTTAGATTTATAGAAAATAGTTTCTCAAATTTTGCCTGTGGATATCGAAGCTCATCCTTGAGTCAATTGAAAGTCCTGAGTATTTAAATGCAGTAACACTTTCAGTCTTAAAACATTTACTACTGCAGCTAAGACTACTGTCAAAAGAACAAGAAGACGGACTTGGATTGCAAGTGCAATATGAAAGTGGAAATCTTAGTCAACCAAACTAGAAAAACATAATTTTGGTTTTTGAGCTGATAATCAATTAATGCTCCGCAAGGCAGATTCTTAAGAAATGAAGATCAAAATTGATGTCTGAGATAAGGTTCAAACCAGTTTCTGAACCATAAGCAAAGCCCACACCATCCGCAAATGCTTTCAGTAGTCCCTTAAACCACAAGTTAACCCAAGGAATTATTTTAAATTAAGAAGAGTAATGGTCCCAAAACAGAACCCTGAGGAACTACGATATTTACAAATTTTAGAACGCTCCTGGTGTCATCAACCTTCACTCTCTGAGACCTATTTCTAAGGGAAGTCTTAAACCACTCACAAAAAAAAACCTCGAAATCCAGCATTTTCAATTTTGCGATGCAATAAGTCATGGTTATGGTTAAACATATCAACAAAAAATCCGGCGGTAAATTTCTTTTCATCCAGATTATCAAATACCTGCAAGCAAAAACGAAGAAGAGCATCGTATGTTTAGATCTACATTTCTGGAACCCGAACTGAAATTTGTTTTATCCAAAAAAATGCCCCACCCTGTTTTTTATAACTTTTCCAAAGATTGTAAAGGTTTTTTTTTTTTGGAATTCAAAAAAATTCCTTTTTGAGATAAATGGTGGGCTGTTTATTTCATAATAAAGAGGAAGGTATGCCGTTAATAATGAAAAACAACATCAGCCAAATGGCCACCACGAGCACGCATACAGGACCATATCCTTTTCATGAAATTTTCCATAACCAAATCGCAAAATGGCTGCCCTATGTCCTCGATAGCCTCACGAATTTTATCTTTGAGGTCTTGAATCGACGCTGTGCTGTTGGCGTGGACCTTATCTTTCACGTGGCTCCAAAGGAAGAAGTCGCAAGGTGTTAAATCACAAGATCTCGGTGGCCAATTGTGATCACCTGTTCGAGAGATTACACGGTCCGGAAACTTTTCCCGTAAAAGATCAATGCTTTCGATGTCTTGCTGAAAGTAAACGTTATCCAGATCAATACCATCCAAAAAGCTTCAAAAGTGACAGCTACCGAAATAGCGGGTCATTCACAATAACACCTCTCATTGGAAAACCCTTTACTAACAGCAGGTAGAAGTGAGATAAGAATATAATTACACAATTTCTGGGCTCAGTGTTTGGGCCACTTTTTTTTGCACGTATTATTAATGGTACAAGTTGTTCGAAATATTCACCTTTTTAAACCGCATCTGGTGATAAAAGCAGCCGTCCACATCGAGGCTATTTATGTGCAATATGCACTACTTCTTAGCTGCGGTTGCTTTTTGAAAGCTGCCCTTTTTGTAGCTGTCATTCTGAGTAGGGAAACCGAACGGCAGTCAATGGCGATTGGCCCCCGAGAAATGTCAGCCCACCTGTAATACCTGCTGCATTTTAATGACGCCAATAAAAAAAAAAACTGTCAACCACGATGCATCCTCCGTAAAGTAATTGCACCGACACCAAACAGCTCACGTAATCTCCCGATACGATATATCATTCCTTAATAACCATAGCCAAGGCTGTGCAGCGTACACCGTGCTACACATTCACTTACTTAACCCACCATATTTCAACATATAGAGGCAACGATGACGACCGACTAACTTGCGGCATCATTTATTTAATGTATTTCTTCTTTTGACCATTCGCCGTTGTCCATGTCCAACCAGCTGGCTGGTTATAGGGTTCGAGACTCCGAGGTGGCTGAGAGGTTATAACTTACACCCCAGTAAATGGCTCGGTGGGGCCCAGCCGCCTCAGCTTTTCCACTTGGGAGCGGCTATAAAACTTACTTTCATTTGGCCCGAGATATTTTTGCACGTTGATACATGGCCGTCATGCACCTAATGCTCATTTTTCCCTCCCCCACTGGAACCCTATAGTTATTGCCTTTATTTTTATTTTTTTTTTGTCTTCTACTTCACTTCCTTTAGTGACCATTAATCTCTTCCACTTTTCAGAGTTTATTGTTATTGAGAATGAGAATGCTAGTGGCCCAGATAGCGCAAGAGTGCGCGCACCCACCCACAAACACACATGTATCATATTATCACATTCTTTCAATATGTAGTATAGGTTCGGATGGCACAAGGAAGTCCATTATAAGCAAGCACATCTATATGTATGGGCGACGAGTTGATGAAGGAACGTGTGCATGTGATGCCCTGGTTTGGTTAAACCGATGGGGGTGGATGTCCTGTCCATAGACGTTGAATTAATATGAAATTAATGACTTTTGATGATTTTTTCGAAAGCCCAGATACGGATGGACGAGGACACGATGACACCAGATTGAAACGTGATTTGCTACAGGACGAATCTTCATCACTCTCGTTCTCGTGTGGCTAATCTCGTTTTTATTTTCCACTTCAATCAGCAACATTTAGTGGGTAACTCAGTTTGACATTTGGGGTGTTACAGGGCGGCGGCGGCGGTGCGCGCACACTCATATAATATTGTAGCACCTTATATCGTTCAGTTTGAAAGGGTTAAATTGGGTTTCGAGGTAAACCCCGTACTCATACACCTACATCAGAGAGAGGCCTGATCTTTTATAGCGCTGTCATGGCTGTGGAGCGTCCTCCCGAGGGTCCATTTATATTCATTGCAAGCCCAACACCGGCTCTCGTATACGCTTAGGGTCGATGGAAATTATTTTTATTACACAAAAGAATAAAGTTCGCACCTAAACGTGCGTTGAATGCGAACGGGGACATGGAAGGGTCGGTATTTTGCGTGACGAATTGCCGCTGTAATGTATGGCCATACACTGTTGGTTTGACTTTTGCGATCCATGAGTGACTACTGGATGATAGGAAGCACTCTCAACATTTGAATTCACATAAAATGAGATAAAAGTAAAAATACGAATAAACTGGAGAACAAAACGATATCCTTCGGCCGTTTAATGAGAGTGATTGTCTGGTTACTGGGGGCATCTGCATATACAGGGTGCTGTTGATTTTCGTTTCAATGGCGCGGTGATAAAAACGGCAAATAAAAATATTACGCCAGGGACTATTAGGTAGATTCGAATTAATTTCGTTTACACACGTATCAACATCGTTAAGTGCGAGAGGAGATACTTATTTAGTGTGGGGATTTATTGGTGCCCTCCATTCCGAGTGCTCTCTGGCAAAGGGTTAACATTTCAAAATGTCAAGGATGGCAGTGGATATACCCATAAAATAGGCGGCCGCCAGTGTGACCGCTACAGAATTCTGAAATGTCGCAACAAAAAGGGCCAGTAAAATAAAAAAAAGTGTCATTTTGGAAGCTTTTCTGCAAACCTAGAAATTTTGAACGATAAGTATTGCCCTGCTAAACACTGTAATAGTGCTGATAGGCAACTGCGCTACATTTTAAAGGTTTTTATTTGGAATCAACTCCATTTATTTGAGGTGCCTTCTCCAACTAAAAAAAGGGTCAAAATAGCAATCAATTGCATCTGGAAATATGATTTTTGTTTGCCAGATGCTTCACTTCTTCTTCAGCTGCCGGGAATTTGATCCGATATTGTTGGAAATATTTATTTGTTAACACACTAGACAACTAGGTAAAGAAGTACTATGAATTACCGAGAGGTTTTTGAACTGTCACCCTAAAAGCCCGGATCTCCGCTACATACCTACCTTACAAAATTGATTCTGTCTAAATATTTCCATCTGAAAAATATTAGCCAAATAGTCCACAGTACATAATTTTACCGATTGCTGCGTGGCGGTCGATTCTGACGACCATAATCATCGCGTAACGCGCGAAAAGTGGCTACGTTTGAATCACCACTTTTGTGTTAAGTTTTAATAATTCGAACGCGTTGTTCGATTGTCAAGCGATCCATTATCGTAAATGGAAAACATTCAACTAATATAATGACACTTCAAATGACAGCTGAGTTTGACAGGTGTCATATGACAGCGCTACCAACTTGAAACCACGAAATGAATGACCCTTTACATTTGCCTCAATTTGGAAAAAAAAAAAAAATAGCAACCAGTTCAATTACGAAAAACTCTGGTAAACCTCCTTCAAAACTATATAGCACAATTCGACGGTGGGGGAGGATGTATGTCTGTGACCGGCTGACGTGAAAATTACAGTTCCCATTTCGATGAAACTCTTTTTTAAATTTTTCTAAAGACTCTGAGCATAGCTTATGTCGTTCATTGCCACGCCTACTTTATTGGGGCGTTTCTGAAGTAAATATATTCTTTCACTGACGTAAATTTTTTGTAACTTGTCAATACTCAAAAAGTTCTTAATCAATACAAAAGAAAACAATTGCTCAAGGGAGCTAACACTTTCTTAAATAGTTTGAGCTATCAATCAGCTTTTTGCTTCTTCCAAGAGCTGAGCTACTGATAAAAATCTAACAAGATCAAATTAAATTTGGTTCATCGAATAGAAAAATAAAAGTAACTATTGTTTTTGGTAGGCGCAGGGGCTAAGTTGTTAGTGTGCTGGACTACTAAGCGTCCCAGGTTCGATCTTCGGAAAAGTACACAAATTACATCTTGAGGTTTTTTCGACTGCGCCACCTTTCGCGAACGCTCGACAAGCATCCGAGCGTATAAAACTGTCATGAAAAAGCTTCTCTATTCAGCCGTTTGGACTCGGCATAAAATTGTAGATCCCTTCCGTTTGATCCAAAAAAAATAAAAAAAATAAACAGTAGGTTGTGAGAAGCAAGGCCTAGTGTCCGACTTATTTTTGCTGGTCATAGTTTTCGCTTTAGGATGATGGGGGCACATCGAAGGCGCTTTATGTCATTTTATCTGTTGGAGGGGAACGAAATAGAAGTATGCGATGTGCTTGTGAATGTCAACAGCAATGTTTTTCCAAGGAAATGTTAAGACAGGCTCAACTGTTCTAATTCTACAAGGAAGGGATCTAATCAGTCAAAAGTGAATCACTTTTGTACAAAGAAGTTCAGGAGTAAAATTGCGTCAAACATGAACATGCAATACTGGACGGAATTTGTTTTTGTTTCGAATGTGAAATCGACCTAATTCCGTGAACGTCTAAGCTGGATTTTGTATGCCACGATTCATTCTCACGGAATGAGCTTAACGGACTTTTATTTCCATTGCCCGACAGTCACTTTGCTTAGGTAAATAAACTAAGCATACACTGAATTTCACGTTGTAAAATAAGTCGCAGCCACTACAGCTAGTCGTTCCTTGATACAATTGGTAAGGTTCTATAGCTACCAGTTCTCGACCGCTTCTGTTTACTGAAAAATAGAAAGGTCTCTTAAATCACGGATATGGATTCAAAAAGCTAGATCCAAAAACGATACCTTCGGTTAAGTGATATAAATATCAACAAATACGGGTTGCCATTGGGTGACGAGGAGAAAAAAATTCTGCCAAAAACGTATTTAATACAAAAAATTGGTTCAATACAATGGAAGCTTTATGAAATTCTATAAGCTCCCCCGAGTGCGCATTGTAAAAAGACTGTGCTTGAAAACAGAACTGAAAAAGACGCCAAAGAGTCTATAATTACTGCTGGCATTCCCAGGTTTCCATTGTCGGGCCTGCGCTTTTTTAAATATAATGGACCCCACGGGACCTTGGGAAATTCTTCTTCCACAATCCGAACGAGCTATCCAGCACACCGACAGACAAAATCATGAGCTTCATCAAATCGTCAAGATGGTTTGTATGCAATGACACCGTAAGATATTCATTAATTAAATAATAAAACGTACATAATAGTTACTACGGGAAAGGGATAAACCGACGGGTAAATTTTGACCACCAACCTAGCCTAACCTAAATATTATAACCGATGGTATCTGGAGACTGCAAGTCTTTCGGAAGAAGCTCACGGGATTCTACGACGATATAGCGATACTGGTGACAGTTAAAGAGCTGGAGCTAACTACCAACGAAACCATTACATATGCCAAGCCATGGTTAGAATTGAAAAGTATCGAATTGTCAGACCACAAGACGAACGCAGTGTCACTAATAACCTGTCGGACTGTCGGAAGAGAATTACAAAGTGAACGTATTTAGACAGTCCAATCTCTCAAATACCCGTCAGAAATTTGGGTGACAGACTGAATTTTGAAAGCTTGTAATGTAATAATTTTCGCAAAAACCTTCCAAAGCATTTTCGGCGTTTTTGAAAATGTGCCCGACTGCAAAACGAACCAGAAGTAGAAAAATATTGCATTGTTCCGAGCTGTTTATGCTCCATGCATGTCTAAAGATTGACTGCACTTAGAGTTGGCTGGGCTTTCAAAGAAATTTTAAACGAGGTAGCGTACGTTATCGCAGCCATAATGGATCTATCGATGTACAAACTGGCGAAACGAAACAATTGCAGGAGGAAAGAGCCCGCAATATCGACACAGAGCAAATAATAAGTCGTGAGAGGTTTTCATCGAGATGTTCATCGAAGCTCGACGACTCGCCAGAGTGTCCTTGAATGGATAGAATGGAACTTTGGATCAACTAAAACAGTGGAATCTGAGCTGAAGGCATTTAAAGCTGCTCTGCTGTTCGTGATCAGAAGGAAATGGACGACTTTAATACCACATTCCTTGTTATGATCATCATGGTGTCGATCCACTGAGTGATCTAGTGGCGCCCTCTACTTGTTTTGTTTGTGAAAGTTATACCCAGTGATCGAATTGCAGAAGCTTTAACAAGCACAGCAGATAACAATCTGTCCTTGGGGGCTGACTTCACCATGGTGCGCACATTGTGTAGTACCAAGGTCTTTCCTTCTGACCCAGATGGCGCTGGTTCGAACCCCAGGAGGGAAAATCAATCAATTTAAAGATAAACACTGAGTTTGTCTGCTGTGAGACAAAAAAGGGGGCGTTCTCCTTAGTAGTTCAATAAGCCAGGACCAGGAATCTCCTTTTTCCTATTTCTATACCACCAGCGAGTAACACTTTTCGCACTTCAGCTGGCGCGCACACAATGTCCAGTCGTCACACACCAAGTATCAACTGTTTTAATGATCCGCATTCGTTCTACAAAGTCCTTGGGAACAAACACCATGGGAAGTACTCCAAGTTAACAGAACCCACCGCCCCTCTTACTTTGATTAAGGATCATTAGAACGCGCGTTTTTGTTGCCAGCACAAGTCCGTAAGTGCCAAACGCACAGAGAAAGAAAAAATAAGAATAAGAAAAGAAAAAAAAAAAAACCGAACCAAGAAAGAGTAAACGTTGATTAATTCAAATCCACCCTGTAGATCTCTCGCTTCCTTGTTGGAATGCGTGACTTTTCGCCCCCAGTAACATTGTTGACTTAAGTAGACTTCCTGCTTTCCACATTATAATATATACCATATACGCGACGGTTGACATACTTCGCACGGCGCACCCGTTTCGTCGTGCAACGAACTCAATGAAGATAGATTTTTTTTTTGTCATTTGTGCACAACTCGCTATGCCACCGCCTCCTGGCCAAGGATTAATTATCTTCAAATCAAGATGACAACGAATTAAATCCAAAAGGATGTAATAAATGGTGAATTAAAACGATGACAAGGAACCAATCTGGCGCGTTTAACACTACCGACGACAGGCTTTTATAACAAAATCGGCTCTGAAACCCCGAAAACATCAGGGTAAGCCACAGAGCGGCGTAGTCGGAGAACCTCATCAATCACATCAATCATGCTACAAGGAAGGCAGCAGCAGCTGATTTGTCTTTCGGCGTTCATTGTTCCTGTCATGTTACAAGACTCGGCCTAGATTTTTTTTTTTTCATTTTTTTCGTTCAGAGTCCTTCTCGTTGGCAGTGCCGACATAAATTTGAAAATATCACCAACTCCACTGGGTGTCCTTTCGCAGAAGAAAAAAAAAACAAAAAAGAGAAAAAAAGTTCAGAAAAGTGACAGTGATGGTGGCAGCGGAACCTCCAGTGTAATTTTAATAACACGGCGACCATGCGATGTGTAGTGACCTGCAAAATCATCGGGACGAGAGTGAGTTGTTGCGTGCGGCAGGATATGAAAAGTGCGCGTACTGCACATGTGACTTTTAGAACAATCATGTGAGAATTTCCTCTTTTTTCCATCTCTGTTGCACTCGCTGTGGACATGTATATATTTTCGTTTCCTGCGGTAGCATAACGAGTCCATCCATCCAAGAGTGAGCTAACCAACCACACATTTAGGCTGCCAAGGACGAATGTGGGTTGCTTTTGTGTATTTATTTCATTGTTGTATTTGAAACTCACATGGGCGTCATTGTAGTCGATTATTGTTTTTGGATTCGGAACCGTTCAAAAAACGGATTTTGTTGTTTTGTTGCTGCTCGCAGCTTTTGTGTATAGCTGCATTAGCACTTGAAACCTATTTTCGACGATGTGTGACATTTTCTGAATAGTAAGGACGTTTATTTTTTTCCCTATACTTCTACCCCGAGCACTCTGAAGTCCTTTGTTCTGGTTGTGTGTAGCAGTGGCGTGGCGTCCATATAACTCGATTCCTACCGAGTTACCTTTTAAAATCTCCACCAGGCAACACTATCTATCTACCAAAAACCGAATATACATGAAACACTACCAAATGAATGTGAATACTCACCAAATGGTACACACACAAAAGCACTCATATAAAAATCGTGTGTGATCCATTTTCATACAACGTCGTCATCGTCTCGTGGCGACAAAGCGAAGGTAACCCAAAATAAGTCGGGTTATTAAAGTTCTCACTTTATAGTTCATTTTGAGAGAAAATTTGCTTGTTATCTCTTTTTTTCTTCCCTGAATACTTTGTGTGAGTCTGACACCTCTTTGTTCAACACCCATTGTAGAAAATAACCCGCTTTTCTTCGAGTTATTCGCGGTTCTCACAAAGTTCATTTTGACTGCTGAGTACTGAATGAACATTTGTTTGTATCTCTTTTTTTCTTCCCAGAGCCAGAGCTTGTTACTGGTACTGGCCATGGCCACTGGGTTGTGTTTTGGGTATGGGGTATGTCGTATGTGTTTGTTTGGTTATGAAATGAACAAAATAACACGCTTTTCTTCGAGTTATTCGATTTATTCTACTTCTGCTTGTCTGATTGTGAGGATAATTGCAGGTAGTATGTTGAGGTAGGTGCAAGTGTTTTGGTTTACAAATTCAGTTGGCAGATTGCAGTGCATGACTTAAGTGAATTTAGTAATGTGAACCCAATTTGCAAATTTACAATGAATGATTTTCTTTCAAGGTACACAGGTGTAAGGTTTCTTATATTTATATGTGATTAATTTTGCTTCGACTTCCCATTTTAAAACATTCACGCCACGCCACTGGTGTGTAGTAAAATGTTTGGCATTTATTTGTCGTGCTTTGTTCGCAAAACCGCTGACATTACTATCAGTATCAGCTCTCTCTCCCTCGCAGTGGGTCAGTGATGCTAGATTGAAATTGCGATTGGAGATTTTCGTGTATTTTCGTGAATGCAATTGTGGACTAGATTTGAACGGGAAGTGCTGTGTGGGTTTTTAATAGAGACTAGCTGCCAATATAAGGAAGGAAGGAAGCCAACGGAAAAGAAATTGTATTTTTGTTTTTTTTTTTTTTTTCTATTTTGGCTTGTGGTGGAATCAGCACTTATAATCCGTTCCCAAAAAAAAGAGAAAGAATAGATTTGCTGCAGCACGGATACGTTGATAGTCATGGGTTGTTTTTTTTTTTTGCCCACACGTGTCAATAATCGGGTACGTGTAGGCGATTTATGGGTTGCGGAGGTATGGGGCTATAGAATTTTTTTCTTATGGGATACTGTGCGGTGTCGACAGATTTGCCATTCAGGAATAGCAGGCGTATATAAAGCCCCAGTAACAAAGTAATGTCATATAGTAGGCGGTTTAAGAGGTCTCTTTCGATTTCTAAATTGGATTTTATTTATGTGTATTGACCTTGTTCCGGATACAATTGGACTTTATTGGCGGTTGTTGAAATGGGTTTCGCTACAATTGGGTCAACAATTGGTATTAGGAGCATCTCATAGAGAAAAAGAATGTTGCGAGACAAAAATTGAAACTAACAAATTAGATCACGTCTTTTAGCGCAGTAAAAATTCGAAATTAAATTTAAACAAGAGAAGAGCTCGCTAAATGCCAACTTGTGTGTCACTTTCCAAGTTGAACAGCAAAGACCGAGAAACAGATAGACACGGCAAAACATCAACAGTGAATTAGGCAGGGGGCATATATGTTCAACTGAAGAATTTTTATCGAACAGATTGTCTTTAGTGTGATTGTTGCTGTGAGAGATTTTTTTGGAAAATGTTTTTTTGCTGTTCGAAATGCAATCAAAATTAAACATTGTAGGTAAATGGTCCATGAAGGATGAAATTATCTTACATTTCCATCATCCAAGAGTGGCAACAAGTGGGTTCCCAAGCACTTACTTCATTTCATGATGTAACTATAAAGTATGCAAACAAAATTTCTGGACATACTACTTTCAAGTTAATTTAATAAAGTCCTAACAATATCTGTACGACAGATTTTAAATATTTGAACGCCCCATTCCGTATCCGTTTTTTCCCCATTTCGAGTCATTAAAAAAAGGTACCTTAAGATGAATTTTTAATATAATAAGAATTTGTTTTCTTTTATTAGGAGACATCTTTTTTTTTTAAGAAGGTAATACAAAATTCATGTGAATTTAAAACAGAAATAATTAATTCATTATACAAATACAAGTCTTTACTCTTTAATAACAAGCGATAAAAATAATAAATGAATTAAGAAATACAGACTTAGTTATTAAAATCTAATATTACTGGTGCCTACATTTATTCAAAATATATTAGAAAAACAATATAGGTAATCCATAAAACACAGCGTTATAATATATGGCTGAACTTCACAGCTAATATTGAATTTGCAAAAAGGTTGCAGTTTTTGGTTTTTTTTTTTTTGCTTTCAGAGCAATTTTTATGTTCGTTTGGCAGAAAAAACAATCTTTTTCAGATTTCAGATCACTTTTTCTCAGATTTGCTTCAGATTAACCAACACAAGTGCATTTGAGTTTGACAACTGGTGGAGTTTGTTTACATTTCGATGATGTTCTTATGTTCGGGATTTATTTGAAAGTTAACTACAAGAGTTTTATTTTTAAAATATGCAAAATTGATAAACATGCGTGCATTGCGTTTTTTCCCCATTTTCCCCATCAAGTGATAAATTCCCCAAAATGGGGGAAAATCCCCACGATGTTTCTGTGTAAATTTTACCGACGTTATGGTGGAGCCTGACAAAAAGTCAGTAACTTCGGTAAAATTTACACAGAAACATCGAAGGTCTAATTTTGATGGCGGCGTAGAAATGGTTGGTTGTAGTTTAAGCGCTGTTACAACATTTCGGAAATGTTTCCGTAACAGTAAAAGCTTGTATAGTTAATTAAAGTGCAGATTATTTCCGTGCAGGATGGACATTTAAAAAAATTTTATAACAGTACCAAAAATAAATGGTATTGTACCAAATATAATTTGAATTTAATCATTGCATTTCTTGGTACACGAATGCAAAATATTAGCCTATTTATATATAAGACTAGCTGACCCCCAAATAATATTTCCGAGCAACATCAATACAACGCGCAATGGCAAGTGGATCAACATCAAAGTCGACTTGATGTACAGCATCATCACAAATGTATAAACTGATGCGGTTTTCGATTGGGCTTCTTCAGATTCGCTCTGAGATTTCAGATTTCGTGTGTCCAAACGAACATAAAAACGTCACTTGCTCTTTTTTGTGTTCATAGTTGTGCGATTCGAATACGTGTTCGTGTAGTCCTCAACATTTTTAAAGCGTTTTCCATTGAATTGAAATTTTATATTTGTAGTATCGGCACTGTGCGGCACTTGACTATATCAAATGTAAAACATTGAAAAAACAGTCACACTGTATAAAATGTAAAATGGGTACTAAAAATAGTGTCACTTGATGCTGAACTTCACAGCCATCGGTTGTTTAACATTGGGTCTCTACAATTGGCGACGAGATAAAAAAACAAAGAATGGAAAACAAAATAAAAAGAAATAGCGAAGTGCATATAATAAAAATAAGAAAAAAAACTTAGTGAAGAAATTAAATGCGAAATCGGTGGCCAAAGTGTGAAAGCCATCATTGATTCTGGTTAGACGCACAATTTAATGGACAATAAAACTTGACAAAAATTAAAAACAATGAAAATCGTGGTTCGAATGAGCGCAAAGAAACTGATCAATTATTCAGATCATGCGGCGACCATGAATTAACTATAATGGGAGTTTTCGAGGTGATCATAAAAATCTCTGGACGAAATGCGACAGCCGATTTCTACGTAATAGGAGAAAAAGTCAACTGTCTAATCGGCAAGGAAACTGCAATGCAACTGGGTACTATATATATATAGTTGGCGCAACAGGTCTGTAGAGACCCAAGGCCTAGCTTCTCACAACCATTCGTTTTGTGTGAGTTTCATTTTTGGAACGAATGGAAGGGATCTACAATTTTATGAAGATTCCAAACGGCTAATTGAGAAGCTCTTAAGACAGTTATACTCTCGGATGTTTGTCAGACGTTCGCGAGAGGCGGCGCAGTGGAAAAAACCCTAAGTTGGAATTTGGATTTTTGCGGGATTCGAACCTGAGCCCCTCGCTTAGTAGTCCAACACACTAACCACTAAGCCACTGCGCCTGCTGGGTACTGGGAATACTTAAAATTGGTTGTGATGTTAATCAGGTCGAAAATGGTGATACTAAAACGGCGGGCACATCGATCTTGGATTCAACAACAACCGGCGACCATGCAGCAAAAACGTCATTGGCACAAAACGCAACATTAACTTTAGCATTGCTGACGGATGGTCCACGAGTCTCAACACGGAAGCGCACAGTTCCCACTCGATTCGATAATTTCAAACTATAACAGTAAAAATAATCTAAAAAAAAAAAAAATAAAGAAAATTAAGAAAGTTCATGTAGTATCGGCTCTGTGCGACATTTGACTATATAAAATGTAAAACATTGAAAATACAGTCAAACTAAAGGGTCCGCCATCTAACTTTTTCAACTAGTGCTTATTTCGCGAATGGTAACACTTAGCTCATGTCTGATTTGACAGATAATTAGTTTTATCCTTCCGCTGAACGAATATGGTTGTGTAAACGCTTGAACAACGCTGGGAAATATTGCGACATTACTTTGAAAATCATGGTTATGTTGCAGAATGTGTGCGAAAATTGCGTACGGAATTTGGAAGAAGAGAAGCAACGTCAGCTCCGTATGTTCGTTATCTTGGCGGGTATGTAAACAAGCAAAATTGTCGCATTTGGGGCACAGAAAACCCGCATGCATACATTGAAAAGCCGATATACCCAAAACGAGTAACTGTTTGGTGCGGAATTTGGTCCAGAGGCATAATTGGGCCATTTTTCTTCGAAAATGAGCAAGGAGTGGTCGTTACAGTCAATGGCGATCGTTATCGGGCCATGTTGAACGAATTTTTGTTCACAAAAATTGAAGAGGAGGATATTGGCAACATTTGGTTTCAACAAGACGGCGCTACGCGCCACACAGCCGAAGCTACACTCGATGTTTTGCGCCCTGTTTTTGAAGATCGCATTATCAGCCGCAGAGCTGATGTCGTTTGGCCACCTCGGAGCTGCGATTTGACACCGTTGGACTATTATTTGTGGGGTGCCGTAAAAGATATGTGTTACGCCGACAAGCCAGAGACAATTGACGCTTTAAAGGACAATATTCGTGAAGCCATTGGGGAAATACAGCTGCACATAATCGATAATGTGCTTAAAAATTGGACCGATCGTGTAGGCTACTGCATGGCCAGCCGAGGCAGCC
The DNA here is from genome assembly GCA_963082955.1 of Cheilosia grossa. Taxonomy (NCBI): domain Eukaryota; kingdom Metazoa; phylum Arthropoda; class Insecta; order Diptera; family Syrphidae; genus Cheilosia; species Cheilosia grossa. The sequence goes on along the minus strand of OY720147.1, from coordinate 49,195,359 downwards.
ATTTGAATGAAATTATTTTCCATTATTAACCAGAAGGATTGTACTTTCAAATAAAAAAAGAAATTTGAGAAAATATTCAGTAGTTTTTTTTTATAGCATTTTCAAAAAAAAAAAAGTTATTTGGGGGACCCTATATAAAATGTAAAATGTTGTTTAATATTGTGACTCTACAATATTAAAACAATCGATGGATTTCTAAATATTGATACATAAATGATTTACAAAAATAGATTCACCCGATGCAATGCCGTTCTTTGCAGTAGAAAAACGTAAACAAACTCAACCAGTTGTCAAACTTAAAGCCGCTTATATTGGTTAATCTAAAGCAAATCTGAGAAAAAATCCAGATTCGCAAAAGTGCTCTGAAATCCGAAAAAATTGTACTCTGAGAGTTTTCAATCGATTACCGCATAAAAACTGCGTGTGAAGTTCTGCTGATTCCGATTGAGTTGTTGTCAATCTCAAACTCCAGTTTGAACGATTGTGATCGATTACGTTCCGATCTGAGCCTTCCCCTGGATTTTCGTTTTCACGAACAGTCGCCCTCGCCATACGTCGTGCATTAGGACTGCGACGTGAAAGGTTTGACCTTTTCACTGGTGACATGATCAACCGCTGCTGGAAATAGGTACCACCGAAATCAATCAATAATATTAGTTTAAGAAATTTAAATAATTTTTGTTCTATTTGAAGTAAGACTCCTCGATTTTCTATCCAGTTTATTTGGTTCCCAGTGCTTCCCCCACACAAACTTTCATCCCCTTTAGTACATGAAGTAGCCTTTGTCCTTCATTGGGCCAATAAAAACTAAATTAAAAGCATTGGCGCAAAATTATAATCGGATAAAGCCCACTTTAAAATTATTTTAGTACATGACAATGTCCGTATTAGTATTTTTCTAGTTATAGTTTTTTTTTCTCTCTTCTTGCTGTAATTTCATTAAAATTTGTTTGAAAAGAATTACCCAAACTGTGTTTAGTTTCTTAAACTTGTGTCTTTGTGGCAAAAATTTGTGTCGCACCCGCTCTAAGGTTGGTACTAGTTGTAGGTAGGTTACAAAGCGTTTATAATGGACTAACAAGTTAGGCACCGGCTTTGAAGTTAGAGTGCTGGTAGTAAGTATCTACTAATCTCCCCTAATACACGATGACTGTAATTTTGCGTCATTGTCTCTTCTATTTATCTAGTTCACAAGTGTATTTAAAAAAAAAAGAAGTTATCTCATTGATAATGGATGCGCGCCAAATTTTTAGAATCAAAACACGGCCATTTGCTTGTCATATACATTTCTTTCGGTATAGGGGCGCAGGGTGCATGTACGGTTGTACATACATCGAGGAAATCTCGAAAGTAGTATTATTTTATTGATTCATTCTTTGAATTTTACACTTGAGAACATGCAATACAATTTTGGTTACAATAATAAGAAACAGATTTTCAATATTTCAAGACGATTTCGCCTTTAACTTTTGGTAGGGTGTTTTGTTAAAAGCGCCATTATAAAGTGAAGATATTTACTTGTAGGTATGTAACGAAGGTACAACTGAATAAATTACTATATCCTTAAAGTGCAAAGGCCTATATTTTTACACAAACGGAAAATTGGTATAACAAATCGGTTTATAAAGTTGATGTGATGAAAGTACATCCTTTATACGAACGTACTGAATACGCTCCGAGAGATAGGAACGAATCCACACTAGAAAGTTGGAATGAAATCCAAATCTTTTAAGTTTGGAAATTAAAGCATAGTGATTAACGCTGTCAAAAGCTTTGGCAACATCAGTATAAACTACATCACATTTTAAGCCTTTCTCAAGGTCATTCAGCACCGTGTTACAAAAGATTTCGAGATTTGTAGAGGTAGATCTACCAGCTACAAATCCATGTTGCAAATGAGAGATTACTCCCTTTACGAGAGGTGTAAGTTTCTCATAAATTATTTTTTCATATAGTTTAGGTATAGGCGAAATTTTGCAAATTGGGCGATAGGTGTTAATGTCGTGCTTCGATACAGATTTGAAAATTGGAGTTCATCCATAAACTTTCCAAAAGACAGAGACAAGTTAAACACTAAACAAAAAGGTACAGAAAACGCTTTAGAACAATTTTGAAGTAAAATTGGCGGGATGCCAACGAAACCCGGATTTGCGTCTAATTTTAACAAGGGAAGAGCATTTTGAACTTCTGGAATTGAACACTCTAAGTTACCAACATTTAAAGAATTACAAGACATTGAGGTTTCCTTCGAGACTCTAGCAGGGGTAGTTTTATTTGAGTATACAGATTGAAAGTTGTTTGCGAACATATTAGAAATGGTCACAAGGTCGGAAGAGGAAATACATTATTATGGCGCATACAATTAGGAAAACCATTAGATTGTTTTTTACTTTTGAATAAGCTTCAAAAACGATTACTATTAGTTTTTTTTAAATTAGATTAAACAGAGGGAACGTATACTGTCCATAAAGAAAATTATTAAAAACATTAAACTCCTTTTGAAGTTTTCGATAAACTAACAAAAGTTCCAGATCATTATTTCTTTTCTGTATTCTATTCTATTATTTAAGTTCACGATCCTTTTATTGAACCAAATAGGATAAGCGCTCGATACAATCCATACTTTAGGAGTAAACATATCGATTGCCACTTTAACAGTATCTACAAAACAATTCAAAGAATTACTAAGATCTTCGTTATTAAAAACATTAAGCCAATTAATTCCTTCCAGATAGCTAGAAATATTATTGTAGTTTGCTTTAGTATAATTATACTTGTAATTTCTGACATAGGGACTGGGTCGAAAATACTCGTAAAATTCAAATAGCAGTGATAAAGCTACATGGAAAAAAGAATTAGGAAAAAGTGGAAGAGTTATTGATACTAATATTAAGATCAGAATCTACTAAAAGCAAATCCAAAACGTTATTGAGCTCATTGGCAAAATGATTTATCCGACGAAGATCGAACTGGGCGAGCGTATCAACAACCTCGCGTTCATAGTCTAAATTAACGTTAAAAGGAACAAGTCTACATTCTTCGTGATCAAAGGACCAAATTAAATTTCATGCTAGTCACGGGTTTGTACAAAAATTCTAAAGCAGCATTGCAAGATTTAACAAAATTTTACAACCAAAAGGATACACAAAACAGATTCATTGGAATTCGTAACTTTGGGAGTGTTTTTTCAACCATCAAAATTGACAAATTTCAGAGGGTTCAGGTAGTATCTTCATTTCCATAGATCACATATAACAATCGTACGAACCCAAATTGTAAGTCGTTGTTAAAAAACCCTGGTGAGGGTAACGCAAAGTCCAAGACTGCTGCTACTTAATTTTATAAATATTCCCTCGAGCAAGAGTTACCAAAATATTCAACTACATACTTCTATTGCAAACTAACGTTTGTTTTGCACTTCGAACTGGACATACTCCATTGGAAATTTGCATTTTAAGTAACCAACTTATAGCAGGCTTATGTCGGACTTATATTAAACAAATGATTCTTCATTTGACAGCATCATCCTCTCATATACATAATCAAGTGTAGTTAGTTATGCACACAATTTTCGTATACCATACATACAATCGATTACAATCAGTAAATAAATGAAAATTACACAACACTAGATGGAGTGGCCCCACAACACACATTACGTATATCTACACACAATGAACTCTCGAATTCACTTGGTAGAACACTTGATTCCAACTCTCAATCACATAAGCAATTCGTAGATCCAGACGTCTTTCCATCATCACTCTCTGATGGTTCATATTTCATAGAACCCGAGTAAATCATAAAATCCAAAGCAGAGGGACGAGTTACTGTGTGTGCAGCTCGAAACAGGTATAGGTGCATCTCCAGAATTAGTTTACCGATTGCTTAATATGCATTTGGGAGGGTCCCCCTCAAATGTGTGTATACCGAGTAATTAATTCTTTGTTGAAGGCATTCCGTGGCAAGTTTTCAAGCAAATGACCTACAAAATCGTATGTGCGGGACATTTCCATTAACTGGAATGGAGGAAATTATTAACTGGGACCAGGAAGAAGCGTTAATTGCTCCAGTGACTTTTGTCATCCAACCGCACACGAGATTCCATGAAAATCCAACTCACCAACAGAGACTTATCATAGGAAGGGGAAAGGACTACAGAATAGTTCCTCGACGCACGCAATTCATAACAGCACCGAGTTGAATCCATCCAAGCGACGAGAGTCGGCAATTCCAGTATGCACCAACAACCCTTCATTTTGCAGTATAAATTGCATAAATAGGGGGTAGCAACTATAGCAACCCTCTTCTCGTCGCTCATGATGTCAGTTGGCTGTTACGACACGAGCTGACGAATGCCTGCCACCCACCGCATCCTGTGTATGTATGCGTCTGTCTATGCTAATTGCATACAATTTAAGTAATTCTTCTGACAGACATTTCTCTGAATGCAATGTCCACTTGGGTAGCCAAAGCTTCCCCCAAAGACGACGACTACACACAAGATGCACGATGCTCTGTACGTGCACAAAGCAATCAAGAGGTACGAGCAATAAAAATGCATAAAAGAGAAAAATTTATTAGCAAATTTATTGCAGAAAGACACTTGAACGACCGACAATAAGACAAACTTGGAGCATGCATTGGCGTTAAATGGCCACAGCATGGGGGCAGGATCGGGATGGTGTAGTCGTACGTCGTACTCACAACAACAAGACGTAACGAGGTCACACTGTGAAAGGAAAATCTGAATCGTTTAATATGCGCACAGCCAGACCGATGACGGACACTGTCTGTCAGAGAGCATAGTGTAGTCAAGTTTCAAGTAGCTGCGAGAGCCAGCAGATTACCAGATGTGGCAAATGTGTGTATGTGTGTTTGTTCAATCGCGAGTGCTTGCATTTTGTGCGAAGCCAAACAATTAACACGAACGATGTGCTTTGAATCAGCTCACCATCGGCAGATGATTTCCTTGAATCAATGTTTCAGTTTGTGCAGGAGATGCATCTGTGTACATAGACTTGGAAATTTTCATTTTACTTTTTGATTTCGAAGAGAGAAAGCGGATCGAAATGCGAGCACCAGAGGTGCGATTCAGCATACTCGTATCGACATAACTTTGTGCATAAATCATGTGTACGATGTCATTATTATCCTTGATGACGCCAGGGTCAGCAGACACGAATTAATTGAGATGAACACTTTTAGTATCAGCAAACGAATATTTCTCCGGAAATTGTTGTGTTAATCTTGATGTACACACACAGCTTTCAGTCGGTCGCTTAAAGCCATCTGTAGTGCAAATACCACCAGCAAAGATGATAAGTACCGGAAACATGCTGGGGGATTACTGAGAGCAGAATGTTGAGCGAATTTGTTTGAAAATGGATGTACAACAGGTCGCAATAGTGGTTCGGCAAAGTGATAAAATAACATTAGGTACTTTGTAAACCGCATTGATATTTGAATTTGCAAATCTCAATCGGATATATGTTAGCTAAGTGTTGCTGTCCTTGCAATTTCGTTTTAATCTGCAGAGTTGTACTTGTTGACATTTACGTCTTAGATTAGTTTTAGATTTGTTTTGAGATTTATCGGCGAAGAAATAGGACTGCGAGGACAACAGTTAAAAGGAATAATACAGTCACTTTGGTTGGAGATAGATTTCAAGGTATACCTCTGAAGTATGTAGCTCCTTGGTACAACAAATCAATTTGAAGCTCAAAACCACTTCTTCAAAATTTGTAGAAATTACCACATTCGCTTTAGTAACCTTATTTTATTTATTTATTTATTTATCGTTCCCAGACACAAGCTTACAAACTCTGAAATTAACCTTTAAAAAAATATTCGTTAATAACAGGAAAAAAAAAAATTTAACGCAACGAGTTAGGCGGGTGTTTTTGAGAAACTTGCTGCGCAACATTCGATTCAGTATTTCTTAGTTTGCAGTTTCGACAGACGATCTATAAAGAGGGAGCAGGTCACGTAACAGAAAATAACAAAAAAAAAAAAAAACATCACAGACCCTATTTTAAACGTTTTTTAGCAAATTTAGGAACACCATTTCGGCTGATCTGTGATGTAGCCAAATAATTGAATGTTGGCGGTTGGTTCCTTCAAAGGAATAGAGGCGGTTAAACAAATTACGACACATGACGATGAAGACTTCTTGGAGTGTCACTTGTTAAAATGGGACACGTTTGCACCTTACGACTTCGTTTCATTACAGTGAAAAAGGTTTAGGAATGATTGACGGGAATCCAACAGCCAGCCAACTAAAAAGGCCAAGCGAGAGAAACTCACTTTCGCATTTCAATAAACGAACAAAATCAAGTGAACGTAAACCTTTTCTTCACATATGTATGAATCAAAAAAACCTTTCGTTTTGGTCTTCCTTTTCGCAAACGTTTAAGAAACAATTCAAAGTAAATTGCATATTTTTACGCACTTTGGTTTTTGAAAGCACCACTCGAATGTACCTTTCCGCACCTTTTACTATTTCGGTTATTATTGTTTTTTTAATTAGGGTGTTTTTCACACAAAGTAGACCCTTGAAGACAAACAGCTAAAATTCAATGCAGTGCAGCCTCAAATAGTATTTATACAGTAGAAATAGCCAAAGAAAATTAAAAACGTCAATGAAAAAGCTGTCGTTGTTCACCATGAATACGAGCCTTAAAGCATTTTACGTTTTTGGAGAGCAAAAAAAAAAAACGTTGAACGTTTTCATCTGACAGAGTCTAACCGCAGAATTCAATGACTGAATAAAGACCGGAATTTTATTAATTTGGGGTATGTGGCTCGCTTGGCGGACATCACCCTCTGCGTTTGTGACCCAACTTATTCTCTGAGCATCTATTTTGGGTATCCAACCATTATTGGCGGGCTCTTGTTGTCAACTATTGAACTCTCCAGTCAACTTCTGAACCAGGTGTTTCTTTTTCTAGACTTCTGCAAATCTGGGCTACATTTTTTCGGTCAAATCAAAATTAAAGACACGACATGTCGACAATAGTTTTTAGAAAATTAGAACGATTGAAATTTATTATTTTATATGAATTTAATTATAAATTATTCAAAATCCTTTTCACTTACAGCTGTTTTCCACGTTTTTTGACACTGAAAATCTAATTCAAATCACTGTCGGCCTTACTAATAATCAGCACTAATGTCGACAGTTAGTTAGCCTTAGTAAAAATGTACAGCATTTGTGAAACGGTACCAATAAACTATAAGACAACTTTCTTAGAATCTATTACATTTGTTGTCATCGCAGAATTCAGTGGTTTCTTTCGCAAGGAATATTTTATTCTTAAAGAAGAAAATAAATTTGCCCAACAGATATCTTTCAAAGGCTTTTTGAGACTCAATATGAGTTAAAAACCAAACACAAAATAGGAAACGCACAATATATCTGTCCAATATCATATGTAAGTCAGTAATTCGATCGGACACAAATTTCGTTCCACTTTTTTATAATACTACTTCACGACTGATTTATGAGTGCATTTGTGTCTAAATAAAATCCCTTTCAAAATATTTAATATACGGAACAGATTTTATTAGAATTTCTTGATTTATTCGTAGGCTGATGCAAATCAAAACTTATTGGTGGTCTAAACATCGCAATTTCATCGTTAGCAAGTGCATATTTTTGAAAATAGAAACAATAGCCGGTTCTTCTTTAAATTAAAACTCACGTAGGAAGCTATAAGCGCTTTAAGAACCTATTCGTTTTTGAAAATAAATAGATTTTGATCATTGAAAAATTGTATGGCTTATATTATTACTTAATAGGGAAAACTTAGACACCGACAAAAGCTTAATTTCTTGCAGAAAAATATGAAGCCATGCAGCACATTTATGCTGTCATATTTCCTCCTCAATGAATTCAAACATATACTACCTGGTATACCTCCAGAAGTACCTTAATTTGTTATTTCGCGTGTATTTTGTGAAGTGCTGGCAATTCTATTCTTATATCAATATTTGCCCGAAGTCAACCTTTTCATACCAACCATTGTTTCCTCATTCTCGGCGAAAAACTCATTTGTTAAATAGTTTGGCAGGGGTGTAGTTGCAGCCAAATATATCTACTTAAGGTTCTGAGAATTGTTGGAAAAAATAGGTATTCACCGATGAGCCGTCGAAACTATAGTGAACATATATTTTATTCTCTTTGCGACGACTGGTCTTGCAAAATTTTTCACTTTCGTGTACATATATTTGTACAAACTTGTGTTTGGCTAACTTGAATTGATGTATTCTAACTAATAAAATTAGAAAACATTTACAATTTACTAAAATTAATTTACAAACGCTCAAGCTGAACAACAGTGTATTTTAATTCGCTCCTATTAAGAAATTCAATACCTTTACTTTGGATGGTTGGGCAACACTCCTAAAAATGACATTACGGGAGGATTTATGAGCTAATTCCCGTGATAAACATGGCTTTGGGGTCTTTGCAAAAGCTGCCAGACTAAAGTTGATTATTGGTAAGGCCGAGTGCCGACAATTAAAAACGACGCGTCGTAGAATAACACTGAGCGACTAGAATCTAGGGTAAACTGTCCAACAGTGGATCAATTTGCGTTTGACTCGGTGTGGTTTTAAAACTATTGGTTTAATCTTCAAACGGTTTTAAGGTACTTATTATTAGCTTTGTTAGCTTTGTATTTCGCCAAATCCAGCTTTAGAAAGATCATAGAAAAAAAGTAATTATTGAGTTTTTTAAAATGCACCTCAATTAGTTCCCTGGTGGACACAGTGAACCACCGGCTAGTTGACAGTGGACCTATAGTGTTTTTTTATTATTTTATAACAAAAATATAGAACAAAAACAAGTAATTGATAAAAATCAATTTTTATTTTACATTAACATTAAAAAAGTAAACAATAAAAAAACATAAGTTATAAAAACAACGAAAAGTAATAACAGCAATGAAAAATAACAAAACATTAACAAAAAGGACTTTCAAGGACTTCAGTAATATCTTATAACTAACGAAAGTTCGTTGCTTAATGCTTAGTAAAAATACGGAATTCCGAAGCCTGGAAGTGCTACCATGCTTACCATTGTTCACTGTGTACGACTATGAGTTAATTCACTTTTGGACAAGTGACTTTTTGGAGAAAATATTTTATTAAAAAAAAAAAAAAAACATTTGACAAATTTTATTGACATACTTATTTTAATTAATAATAATAATAACAATTTCAAACTGTATCCCACAAATCTCATTAAGCACATTACTTTTTTAAATAGAATAAAAATAAGGAGCACGATTTCTAATTTACTTACAAGTAAAATCACTTTTTCTTGAGCACAACCGACACTGACGAGCGCGCTACTTCAACTCCCAGGTAAATTCACAAAGGATCAAAACGCGGTTTATTTCCTCTTTGCTTTTTTTTCTCTAATAAGTAGAGATTTTGTAAATTTAAAAGATTCATTGCGGCACGTGAGCCACTGTGGGACAGTTTACCCTACTTTTGTTTAGTTTTTCGGTCGGTATTTTGGATTATTTTAATTACCACAGAATTCAATTTAATAGATCCACTGTAGTGCTCGAAAACTTGTACAATGTGTTACGAAATTTTACTAAGTCCTGTCCTAAATGTTCCTTCCATGAAAAGTCTTCAAAATTCTTAAGTCTTTTTTTTCCCGCCGTTGACCAAAGATCCCTCGAAATGTTTACTAAAATGCTATTATAAATTTGTTCCTTTTAGATTTTTGATTATTTTTCAATGCTGCCGCCAGAACATCAGAAAGGTTTGCGACCCCTCTCTCTAGCATAGTTCCAAAAAAAAATTCTTAAATACTTAAAACTTCGTAAAAGGTTTTATCAAAACGTGACCGCTCCTTTGGTATTTTTTTTTCGCTTGTAGAGAAAATTCCATAAGAAATCAAAGTACCGGAACAGACCTAATTGAGGAAGGTATTGTACCTCGGTCTCATTTCAGGTTTTTTGCAAATATTTTATGTGTCGTATTTTCACAATTTTTTTTTTTTTTAGTTATTACCTGAAGTCTTATCTATGATATGGCGAAACTAAATGGATATGGCTTACCATTCCTTAGAAAACATAACTTTTATGAGCTAACATCAAACGGTCCAAGGTACAAGACTTGATTGTACCTTGGTCCACGGAGTATTGTACCTTGGACTGAAAATGTGATTGAAGGTTTTCCTATAGTTTAAAGGTGAAAACATTAATTTCTTTCAGTAAATATGGTGCCATTCTTATTTTATTTCAAAAAAGTAGCAAAAAGACAAACCTTGAAATTTGTGTGCTTGATTAAAAAAATTTTATTTCAAATCATGGTTTTAAATAAAAAAAAAAACAATCGTTAACTGAAAATAATTCTTCAATATTATTTACCTAATTTGCTTCTTGGCATATTTTCCTGAAACATTTTGTATGAAAAAATCTAATAACGCGTAACTTTGACCGGACTTGATAGGTCCAAGGTACACGAACACCACTTTACCCAAAAAAAATTAAAAAATTAACGTAGTATTTAAAACCACATACGTACGACAATGTGTTCCTACCAAAAATGAATCATACACTTACCGAAATCGATTAAAGTTTCGGGAAAGTGACAGAAAATTAAGCAATACACAGCTTCCGAAAAGAGATACAAAAATTACTTTCCTCACTGAAAACTTTGTTTATTTTTTTCTGCCGACTCGTGCAGTATACGTTAAAAAAAGAAACTGAGAAGAGAAGTGAACAGAAGAGCAACATTTCACAGAAGATCCGGTTTTTGCGTGCTTTGTATTTTTCTCAAAATAGACACTCGGAGACCAAGCTACAGTACCTTCCCCTATATGTCCTCATGACGTTTCGAGTTTTACGAAAGCCCTGAAAATCTTGAAGTTTGGCCCCTAAAATTTAAAATTGACGAATAACCGTCTGTAGTAGATTTCAATTGGAACTGAAGAGTTCTTCTTTAAGGACACTTGTTCTGTGAAGATCCGCTTCGTAAATCGTCTTTAATTCATGACAACGTATTTATGCGAGCTTAAGAGCCTAAATAGATTTTGTTGGCACTTGATATATGGTAGACGTGTTGTTTCTGTTTTTGCAAAAATACAAATCGCTCTCTTCCGACCTAGATTTTTTCGACACTAGCACGTGTCTGACGTGAGAAACACATTGAACTACTCCAACCCCAACTCGAACCAATGAAGACATGACTGTCAGACATACACATAGGCGTGGACATTTGTCTCCTGGGAACGCAGCATTCAACTCACATAACAGAATTTCGATTAAAGTAAATCATCTGCAATAAAACAGGCAGCAGATTCACATCAGAAAAAAAAAAAAACAAATGTAGGGCGTATGGTATTTACAAAGCCAAAATTATAAATCAATACTTTTATGACGTGTTTGTTTTATAATTCACGTTCCACACAATAAAAACAAAAAAATATATATATTTATGTTGATGCATGTTAAGGCAATCTGTCATTAGATTTGTGTATCATCCGCAGATGTGGTTATGGGGCTGTTTATTTTATTTATCTGCAGGCAAAATGTCAGAGTTCGTTGCTACCACAAAAGGTGAAATCCTCAGGGCAATTGAAACTTTCTAAATACTTATCGAGACGAATCACTGTATTTTACGTGAAAGGCGCAATTGAACGTTTGCCATTTGCTAATGCTGAAACTTTGACATTTGTCATGACTAATGCTAATAAAGATAATAAATGCCTTACACAATGTTGGTGGTGGTTCCTAGGAAAAGGGTAATTTTAAACTATTTTTAAACTATAGATTTTATTTGGGTCGAAATTGTGTTTCCAATTAAGAACTTAATTCGACAAAGGAATGATTTATGTTAATTGACAGGTTTAAACAAAAATAATGAGGGGGTGGCACTTGGTCAATTGACGACTTCCTAATAGTAAAAAAAAAAACAATTTTGTGTTTCGAAGAGAAACGGACCGAATTGACTGTCGGCATTTAACTGTTCCAGGAATCCAAAAATCACTTGCAGGTTACTTTAAGTAAATTAGATCCTAAAAACAATATATTAAGTGGAAACTCGATAAAATTTCCCCACATAAATTATCAGCGGCTGGTACCCAATTTAAGCAAGACATTGTAAGGTTAGGTTAGGTATGCGGGTTGGTGTGGAATACCCCATGCCACACTCAGGTCAATATTGACCAATTGTAATGTCCATTGGGGGAAAAGGTTGTCCCTTACTCATAATAATAACCCTGTCTACAAATTACCTGTGATTAAGTACTCACTGTGCCGTTGTATACAAACCATTTGATAAAGGTCATTATCTTGCCTATAGGTGCTGGAAAAGCTCGTCTAGGTCGTGGTAGTAGTGTCTCCCTAGGAATCTGTACCTATTGTGTTGGAGACCTGGGCAGTGACATATGAAGTGGGTTGTGCCTTCAAGAGCTTCCTCATTACCGCAGCCTCTACAGAGTTCTTCTTCCGCTAAGCGTAATTTCTTGATGTGATACTGCAGGGTGTTGTGCCCCTTTATGAATCGTACAATGGTGGAAAGAGATTTCCTATCCTTTCGTATGAGACTCTCGGTTCTGGCTTCATTGAAGATTGGCCATAGCATTCTTGTGGTGTGCCAAGTTTCTATAGTGCAGTCCATCTAGCGTTCGCATGTCTTGTGGCCCTTCTTCCTGCTTCAAGCTTGAGTGAGCAAGGCGGTATATTCACAGAGGGAGCAGCTTGCTCTGATACAGCTGCCGAACCTAGTCTAGCTAGTTCGTCCGCTTTCTCATTTCCTGGAACGCCCTCATGTCCCGGAACCCAGCAGAGTATTACCTTTTGCTGAGTGCCAAGAACCCTGAGTTCTTCGCGACAGCATTTCAGAAGCTTTGATTTTATTTCTGTTGCAGTTAAGGCTCTTATAGCTGCCTGGCTGTCGATAAAGAAGGGAATACCTTCAGATGGTATTACAGTTACCGCAGACTCAAGGGCTGCTGTTGTCACTGCCAGGACCTCTGCTTGGAAGACAATGCTGTTGTCGGGGAGGCGTACCGATTTTGATATAGCCAGCAACTCCGAGAACACGCCTGACCCCACCCCGGTTTCCATTGTAGATCCGTCTGTAAAAGCAGCTATGCGTATTGGGTACAAGTCCGTCTCTCCATTCTTCCCTGCTGGGATAGGCACTCGAGAAAGCTGTTGTGGACTCTAAGAATGGCGTAATATAGTCCGTGTTAGGTACATTTGGAACCAATATTTTTAGAGGATCGACGAATGAACCGTTTCATTCAGTTTCCAGTTAGCTGATTGGCTTATTCTCATGGCACTAATGGCGGCTGCAGACTGTCGGCAGCTGATTGAGGATAGCCTCAGGTGGTGCCGATACACGCTAGTCTTTGTAGATTCGTAAAAGCCTTTAGGTAGGTGGCTTTGTTGGTTGCCGGCCACCATACGAGGCTGCCAAAGGAGAGTTAGGTCTTACTATAGCCGTGTACATCCACAGTTTAATTTTGCGGGGGATGGTCTAATTTAGTTTGTTGATGTTGTTTCTCCTAGCTTCCGCCCTTTCAGAAGAATGTTCCTCAAATTAGTATTTCATTTATATTACAATACAATACTTCCTTAGGCGGTCAGAAATGGTGAAACAATATGTCGACCCAAGAGAGTTTACACTATGTATTCTGACTGTAACTGAAGCAATAATTTGGACGGACAACTCCCTTGGACTGAAATTGATGGCGACACAATATTTTTTCGGTATATAGGTATCCCAGGAATTGCTTCTCTTTCGTGTGTGAGTTTTCATTTTTTTAAACGAATAGATGGGTCCTAGAGACATCTGGAGGTGACGCAGTGGACCAGCCAGAGACCCTTCGTTCAGTTCAGAACAAATTTCACTGAGAAACAGTGCTGTAACAAATTAGAGGGAATATTGCACAACATTAACATGCAAGTCAAAAGAAACTATAGGGAATTCAATTTAAGAAGTCGTAATAAATATTTCTTGGTTCTTGCTGAGTTTAGCTCCCAAAAAATACGTATTTCGTTCAAAGTAGTTAGATATCCCTTCAATAAAAATCAAAACAATTTTTTGTTGAAGACTTGACATAGAGCATTAGACAGACAAGTATTTGATGACCTCTCCGACATCTCAGGCGTCATTTTTAGTAACATCATTGAATTTCTCAGAAGTTGGGTTTGCGGTCCATATTTTCATTTGTTTACTGTGATACACAGATCCCGTGTGTTTGTGGTCTCAAAATGGCCTGTGGCGGCCATGCTGTTTTGTTGGCGTCTGTCTAATCTGATGTGGCAAAACTTTATTATCAAAATTATTATAAAATTTTATTATAAAAATAAGAGTTTGTCAGTGGTAATATTGCGCCCATTTTCCGGCAGACGTGCTGGCCCTTCAAAGTCGACTCTCCACAAGAAGTCAGAGTTTCGCAGACTTCCAACTCGTCGAGTTTTGCGTCAGGACTTGAGCCAAGATCAAACTGGTACCAGATCAAACTGGCCCAGGAGCACTATAGAAAGGTGCTAGCTGATGTCTTTCGGCCCAAATTGAACAATATGTTGGCAGACGCCACGATGGAAATTCCGCATGAACGATTAAAGGGGGCTTTGTAAAAAATCGCCCAAAACGAAATCGCAAAAAAACTAAAAATGCAAAAGCAAAAGAATTAGGAGTGACCTTGAAAACAGCTTGAAGAATGGGTCATAAAATCAGAAATGCCATTGGAAAATGACCCAATATTTGTGGGTCAAATTTCATTATGAAAAAAGATCCAAAGAAATATGCAAGAAGAATGTAAAATACCCCAAAAAATAATTGCCGCTGATTGACATAAGAAAAGAATGAAAAATAGCCCAAAACTAATTTGGGCGACTTTTCATCATGTGAAGGCGAGTTCTCAGTTTTTGGGTGATTTTTCGTAGTAAAAAATTGCCCAATTTCTCAAAAAAGAAAAATCACCCAAAAAAAAAAGTTTTGTGCAATTTTTCATTTTCAACATCAAAAAATTGGGCGATTTTTCATTTTGCTTATTTATTTGATTTGCAAAAAAAAACGCTGTTTGCTTTTAATGTCAAGGGCGAACACGCAGGTAGAGGTTTTGGGGGTTGATATTTAAGAGTCAACAGCCGACATTTTCGAGCACTGCCAACAGCATACAAAACGCACTTTTCACGGTTTGACCATACCACTGCACCTCGTCAGTTTAATATGTAACTTGATAACCTTAGATGTGACATGTTTAAAATCGAAAACTGTGTTTTTGTTTGGTATTAAAAATTGGCAACTTTCTTTCAATCATTCTCTTCATACCTGTTGTCTTATTTATTTCTTGGTTTGGATTTTCTTTTTTTTGTTCTTTTCCCTTTTTTTATTTTTTTTTATTTTTTATTTTTTGCTTTGTTTAAAAATAAAATTTTAAAAATAATTTCGCCATAAATTGTCTACATTCGCATCATGTCATCATTACAACTGATTGTAGGTACTCCACTAAAAGCATTATTATAAATGTAAAACCTGAACTTTTGAATCTGTAAATTTATTTAGTTTTAAGCTGCTTTGATATATATGAAATAAAATATTATAATTATTAATATTATAATGGACATCTGCTTATGGGACAGACCACACAAAGCGCAACAGAAAAACATGTTTCGTTTCCGATAGCATGATGGACTCTTATGAAAATTAAAAAAAAATTCAAATGCAAATGCAAATGCATATCCTTGTCCAGTTTGTCGACAATTAGTGGTATTTGTATTTATAAATAGCACATAATGTTAATAACTTCTCATAAAATAAAGAAAATTATTTGCGTTTTTAATTATTTTTCCATTTCATTAAAATTTTTGGGCAATTTTTCATTTTACAAGATTGGCAGTTGGGCATCTATTGAATTTTCTCGGGTCTTTCATTATAACTTTTCCGTTTTGGTTTTGGGGCAATCATATCAAATCGATTTGGGTAAAATTAAATTTTTAGCGATTATTTTTCAGTATACAAAATCAGCCAAACGGCAGCAAATTTAATTCCGCCCAAAGTGAATGACATTCAAATTTAGTTTTTGGGCGGTTCTTCGTTTCTCGGTTTTGGGCGATTTCGGTTAAGGCTATTTTTCGCTTAGTCCTTATGGGTGGTGTTATCTGTCGCAGGTCAGTTTTACCCCGATAGACTTTTTCTTGTGGGGTTTCCTGAAGTTCCAGTGGTATGCCAATAAGCCGCAATCGACCGGTGTCATTAGCCCAACTTAACCACTGCCATCGCTCAAATTCTACCGGATCTAAGCGACAGAAGGCAGATTCATTAAAAATTTCGATCTCCGTGAGAAGCTGCGCCGGACACTTAATCGATGTTACATTGAATACGTGTAATAATAGCATACACCACCAGGTTGAATATGCAATCAAATCTCATCGAGGCTTCCGAGGACTTTCTTCCAAATTACCAACACTTTTCTTGTTTTTATTTTAAAATTCGACTTAAAGTGAAGGCAATAAGAATTGTATTCCAAATGCGGAAACCCCTCAATGAGCTGCGGTGCATATTTCTGACGATCAAACGTCGACTCAAAAGATTCCCATACACACTCGCACACTTGCTAAGGCGAATTTAATCTAAAAATTAGCTGAGGTCGAAACACCGCTGCCTGGATTACCCCAGAGAAATTTCACAAGCACACCATCTAGTTAAAGACAGCCTTCTGTCAAACTCGATTATGATACGAGTATCTATATATATATTCGAGTCTCATGCGAGTGCATATTGGCAGATCAACGTCAGCCTACAATACGATGCCAATCAGTCCGCATATTCCCATGGCCATTTGTATTTCGTGGTAAATATCATTCCCAATTGATTGCGAAGAAGGACACCGACGGGCGACGACTGCGTTGCGATGCATCTGCGCTCCGTATCTACACACACATATAGCATAAAGTGGTCCCGCACAATGAATGCAAACAAATCAATCTGAACAAATACTCACAATGGATACATATAAACATTATATTTATAATGGGAATAGGAGAATGAAAAACAAAAGTAAAACACAACCAAAGGCACGAACCACACAAGAAGAAATCATTGAAACAATTTTTGTGTTGACATTTATTCCCAATGGCCTCGGAGCAAAACAACCCAGCAACCCACCGTCACCGCCACCATCCGGGCACACGGCCACTCGGAACTCCTATCTTCTTGCTTTATTTCCGTCGTCCAGTGCGACGACCGACGACTATACGTACAACTGGTCGCCGCCTTGTTGATCCCTATTTCTCAATCGTCTGTTCGTTATTCTTCTCGGTCGTCTGCGTCTGGCACTGGAGACGGAGAGACTTCGATATTCCTCGATATTCTCTTTGGCAACTTTTAATTAAAAATTATTCTCTTCCGAAGAACAACTGATTGGGGGAAGAGGGTGACACACCAGGATTTTTGTGGATGGGGAGTTTCCATAGCAGATTATTTTTTCCCTAATGTCTTGCTGCCACCCCATCTGGTCGGGACACAAGCCAAACGTAGGTATCTGCAAATTGGGACCGATGCCAGAGGTCATGCCATGAAGAATAATCGAAAACGATTAATCCGAAACGACGCGAAGACCGAGAGGGATCTTTAAAATTTCCCAAAGATAACACTCAAGGAAGTGAGTTATCATTGGGCGCAAGTAATTAAGACGCGAACTTTGAGCACATGCCACTCATTTCGGGGGACTTGTTATCTGGCTATTAACCTCTTATCAGTCGCTCAGACGTGTTAAGCTTCTGTTGTCTTTTTTTTTTGTTTTAATTTTTCCTCCGTTTAGTTTCGTTTTCGTTCGAATATATTGCGTGATGTTTTTTCAGCTAGATTGTGTAACGCAAGGAGGAACAGAAATCAAGCGGTATGTGCTGTTACGAATTGACAGTCAGATTAGGGAATGAAAGGTTAATTATGGCTCCGACGAGGTTTGTGTATAGAAAATGCAGAGTTTTGTTTGGTTCGGTCTTTGTCGTCGTTTATTTGTGATGGGGTTTGGGAGGATGGCTTGATTAACTTGCTGTCCTGTGCAGTGGTGGTAACTGCGGCATTGCAGCAGTCGCATGTCATGTGAAATCACAGGGCAGCATGTCCTGTTCAGCTCGCGTACTTTTGTGGTTTTATTCCTCGTGGTTTAGTTCTTTTTTGTCCAGCAACATGCAGCTGAAAGATGTGCTAATGCGTGACTGGGGGTATCTAAACTAAGATCTAGTTTATTCGGAATACATACGAGTATAGCAGCGGAATATATAGATGAGTCGCTTCATTTATCACTGTGACATAATAGGGTCAGTTACTGCAACCATGACTTGCTGAGGCTTCCAAACATGAGCGGCCTACGAGTGGCTTGGAGAGGAACTGGAAACTGGAAATCCTTCTCATGAGTCTGATTGAAAACAGTCAATTTTCTTGATTCTTGATGGTCTTGCCGAGGTGATTGTAGAAAATTAACCGGGTGAACTGCTTTGAGTAAATTGCTTAAAAATCATCGAGCTATCCGGTTCTAGTTGATTTTTGTTTGACAACCAACAACGTTAGAAGTAAGAGACTGCAAATTTTAAACAAACTTAATGATGACCATTTAGAGACAATGTTTTAACGGGCTTCATTTTCAGCCACTTTTTTCAAATGAGCTAGAATTGACACATAGCAAAGCAGGCTGGGGTCCGATAGTTAAATATGAATTTTGTACTAGCATAAATAAAATAAAATAAAACACAAGAAAAATCAATTACTTTCGACATTATTTTCTAGGACAGTTCTTCCTATTTTTTTGTACCCAGCCGTTTAAAGAGTTGAAAGTCTTTTTTTATAGTTTCAAGCTGGCGGAGTTGTAGGAGAAGGATTTATGTACTGGCAATGGAGCCACTCTTGCCGGATGAAATATTTGAAAATCTTGTTTTTTCGCAAAATTAGAGTAATGTGTTCAAAAATTAATATTATTGCTGCTTTTTAAATTTTGGAACATATTTATATATGAAATATAATTTCATATATTATATGAAGGTATAGCAAGTCGGTTCCTTAAAGCGCTTTTATTACAGTGCTTACGATTACGATTACGAATTTCTGTTTTATTTAAATGTACAGCAGAAAATATTCCTTCAACATTTGCAGCGGAATGTGGAAGCGATAAAATTCGTTGAAATTCATGTTTCGTTAGAGTTGATGGAAAGTTAGTGTAACAGAAATTGTGCAATGGAGCCACATATATAATGGAATCCATAGAAAATTTGTTCAATAGAAAAGGTTGTTTTAATTTGTTAGATCTAGAAAATTGTTGATCTTGAAATTTGATGAATTTGAGGTAAAAAGTCTTGTACATATTTTTGAGCTCAAAAATCTTGAAAAACAAAGATATAACTTGTAATCTGGCATCACTGAATGGAGCAGGTTTCGTTGGATCGCAAAATACGTTTTGCTTTATCTGTGACTGGGTACATTTTTCAGTAAATTTTTTGCCAATTATCGATCAGTGCTTAATCAGCTAGAGTGCCCGATCGATGCGCACTCATTCTCTGTGAACCAGCTTTGCTGACAGTGGGCTAGCACGAGTAAGGGGAGATAGTAGATGTCCCTCTGCAGTATGCGCACTCACCGCCCTCTTACTCTGGTAAAAGGAATGAAATAGAAACTGGACGCCCCACGTTTCTAGAGTTAGCGTATGAAGGACCCCAGTTTATTGGGCTTTCATTGTGATGAAAGCATTGCATATTTGAGAGCAAAACGAAGTCTATTATCATATCACTGCCCTGTTCCCCAACCCACTCCGCGTCTTGTAGGGAACAACCCGCTGGGGCAATACACAAATGTACACCACCTCAAAAACCAGCGGTTTCAAGCTAAATCACTGTCAAAATGTCAGCCCCAAATCAATAAAAGTAAAATGAAAAAATGTGCCTTACAATTTGCGCCTTAAAGGCAACTAAACTGTCATATTCGTACAAGCCCTAAAAGGTGAGTATTTAGACATTTTATAGGCTTTTGAATTTGCTTAATGAACAGTCGATGTGCAGTACAATTTAAAGACTTGGTGTACCAAAAAAGTAAGCCTAGCGACTGTGGGCTACTTTTCCTCGCTGGCCTGTAATTACGAACTCCCACGAAACGAAACTGTATGTTAGACTCGAGGTAGGTAGGTAGGTAGAAGTGGCGGCTTAGCTTTGAGCCCAAGTAGCACTATGATGTGCCTTTTTGTTACCACGACTCGTGTAACCTGGTTTGTGATGATTACTAAGGGTGTGATGCATTCTGTCCTTATATCAAACCTGTGGAGTTGAGGAAACGGATTATATCTAATATCCCTTTACCATAAATTTCGCTAAGGTCGTCGATTGGTTCAGTGTGCGCAATCTGGCTCTTGCTAGGGCCGGACATTTGCAGAGGAAATGGGAGAGAATTTCTTTCTCATTTGTATCTCTGCAATTAGGGTTGTGTGGGATCCCTAATTTGGCCGCATGATGGTCTCCAATTGGCCAATGCCCCGTGATTATTGCCGAGACTCTGACAATATCTGGGCGGCTTCTGTTTAGCAGGTTTCTTGTTCTATTTTGATCGCATGTAGGCCACATCCTCCTTGGTATAACGCAGTTGGTCAACCCCCTCCATTGGAGATTGGCTTTCTGCAGGAAATTTGAATGAATTTGTCCCGTAACCCCATGGACCCTTGCCGCGAGTGAGCTGTGTAGAGCTGACCCCCGCCTGGCCAGCTCATCTGCACGCTCGTTACCTATTATGTCACTATGCCCTGGTACCCAGAGAAGTGTGACACTCAAACGTTCGCCCAGACGGGCAAGCTCGTTCCGGCACTCCTGCACCAGCTTAGAGAATATAGTAGCCGAATTTATGGCTTTGATGGCGGCTTGGCTATCAACAAGTATAGCAATGTTTTGTTTGTGCGTTGTGTCACGCCCTAAATGCGCGCAAGCTTCTCGGATAGCCAGTAATTCGGCCTGGAAAACGCTGGCAAAATCCGGCAAACGATATGATGCTGATACGTGGCGTTCCTCTATGGGCAAATTTGGTTAAGTGGCTGTTGCCTTGTGTTGGCTGAGACTATCCATTGAGTAATACATTCCTCTAAGCCCAGCTCGATCAGAGATTCAAGAATTGCTTCGGTGTGTACGTTGTTAAAAGCTCCCTCTATATCTATAAAGGAGGCGAGGGTGTATTCTTTATGGTGTAAGGATTTTTCAACTGTCCGCTCAACCTCGTGGAGAGCCGATTCCGTTGATCTCCCCTTGAGATAGGCGTGCTGTGATTTGGATAGCGATGGTTCTACTTCGCATGTGGATTTCTAGGACACGTTCTAGAGTTTTAAGTACAAAGGAGGTTGGACTAATTGGTCTGAAGTCCTTCGCGGCTTCATGACCGCGTTTGCCTATACCTTCGGTATAAACACCACTCTATCGCATCTCCAGGAGTAGGGAACGTGGTTTAGTATAATACAGCTTCTGAAGATTGACGCCAGCCAAGATACTGTGGTAGACTCGTGCAAAAAAAAAAAAATGTGACAATGCGTCAAATGAGGCACGGAATATCGTGAGTAAGTGTTTGCAAATACTCGGGATCTAAAGGCTGGTTTTTCGACAATCACTCTTGGATTATCATTCGCCAAAATGCGGCAATTCAGCTTACTGACGAATCCACTGAGGTGAAACTGTGCCGATTAAATTGACCGAAAAAATCACGAAGTCCACGATATGCATTTTGTTTTGAGCGGCCATTTTCATAATAAGCCTGAATAACTTTAACGCGTTGCTCGATTGTCTATCTTTGCAGGGTTCAAATTGAGTTAGTCTGAAATTGAGAAATGTCAAATGAAATGCAGGAAAAAACTTGACGTTTAGGTGTGGTTCACATTCAACATCGGCCCTTAAAATGAAACCACCGTTTATAGTCATAAATATTCACTTCTATGGCTGCTTTCAAGGTTAATCACTTTCTTAAGAATTAACTGGCTTAAGTAGTTGCCCTAGAATTTAGTAGAAGAAAACGATCCCTACACATCGAGTGCCGAGTAGATTTTCCGTTGTTGATCCCTCTGTCGTTGATGAGTTGGTTCAGCTCCCTTTTCCCTTTGTCCTTATCTCTTGCTAAATGCAATATTTGGTGCTGCTATTAAAACGAATATTACCACTTGTTACCATCTAAAGTATCCCAGGCTAGAAAGCAGCGTACACCTGTGCAGCACTTCCGATTGCACCTAAAGACGTTCTTCCTAAAAAACACTTCGTTTCCAAAACAAAACTTCCGCCTTTTCCCACTAAATTTATTGTTCCAGGCGTTGTAAAAAAAAAAAAAAACCTTCTCCCAACCATCCCCAACAACTTTACCCACTCCCCCATTAAATCAACTCCTGTTTCCGGAATTTAATAAAAATCCCATTCACTTTAAACGGCCAGGACTTCAGCTTTATTTGCAAACTATACTCTTTCTCTCTCTCTCAATTATATGGCATTTTCTGGTTCACCTTTAGTTACACATTCCGTCACATTTCTGCAGCGCACCAGGAACCTGAAGCCCACCCTGTGTCTGAGTCTCCAAATATATGTAGGTACGCGTATTGAATTGGGTCAAACATCGGTTTGTTTGTTTTTCTGTTTTGTTTTCTTTTTTTTTTCACATCAATGGTGTTAGCTCACAGGCCATCGCCTGACCCGCAAAATAAAAGGAAACGTCACCGCAATAATTGATTTGTTAGTCCATTTCATGGATTCGGTGAGTTTTGACCCCAAATGCAAATACACACACGCACGCACACAAAACAGAGAATAAATATTTTCAGTGGGATTGTGCGGTTTCCGTACATTTCCGCCGACAGAGCCAGCGCCAAACGGTGTTGGGCTATAAAACTCAATGGCTTTCCCATAGGATTTACATTCTGAACACCGTATACCGCCTTCGAAGTTCGAACTTCGAAGCCAACCGAAACTGCGTCGAGAGTCTGGCGATGCCTCCAAGTCACGCGTTTTTGGCATTTGATAACCGCACGCGAAGTTGCTGCTCCCCGCATATAAAATATATATATTTGGAATCGATAAAACGGTCGGGTCAGTCGGCTCATTCCGCATGCGAGATAACACCTCCTTTAGGGCACTTGATTACAACTTCAGTTAGTCCTCGCATTAAATCAATCGGCGCAGAGCCCCGCACCGAAATCAAAATTGTTATGGTCACCTCGATGCGGATGTCGCGTCCGTCGGTCGTCTTTTACGGATGGTCAATGTCATATAGGCATTATCTTACATGTGTGTGTTTGAATGTTTCATGCATAAAATAAAGGCTTAACAAGGATTTATCGGCATTTTTATTGCGGCAATTTGAGATTTCGTTCGTTGTTCGCCGTTGTACCCTGCACAGAGACACGGTTCACGGTTCTCGAACCGCGATGATAGATGAGGCCTGGAGATGACTTGATCCTGTCGAGTGTGTACTATTTTTTCAGTTTTATTTGTCGGAAACGTATGGTAAATAAAGCGTTTTATGTTTTACGATTTGCCTACCCGACGGAAATAACCATCTTAAATGGCGCGCACCTCATTTAGCTAGTATGTGAGTGTGGCATGAGGACCACCAGGCGGTTTACTTTCGAAATTTATCGAACGAATTTCTATGAGGGTTTTAAGAATCTCTTGTAAATATATATACCTAATCCGGGTGTTACATTGGTGGCATATAAAACGTCGTTAAACTCGAATTTGGGGGAGCAACGCTTAATTGTGATCGACATGGGGGTGGTCTATTGGTTGTTCAAAATTGCTCGCACGCGTTTGTTTGTTTCTTTAAATCTCTTTCACGGACTACATTATGTTTTTTTTTTTTTTGTTGAGGATACTATACCCCTCTCGAACGCACACACGGAAAGCTGTGAGAAACTCACCTTTATGAATAATGTGCACGACATTTATTCTGAATGATGTATTGCAAGCGATGAGGCGATGACTTTCTGTCGACACAGCATGTATGACAGGGATTATTAAGAATTTAAACCACTCTCTGGAGGAGTGGTCCGCGCACATGCTACAAGTACATGTGAAGGTACACACATAGGGCAGAATGGATATTCATGACGTTGTTAACGCTTTAAGGGTGTCTTAAAGGGCTTATGCGATGCAGCTTTAATATGGTTTCGGAAGAACCTTACCATTATTAATATTTACTTTTTTCTTTTTTTCTTTTTCTTTCTAGGTAACTTTTACAACGCAAACGACTTAAATAATCGCACCCAGGCGCAGTGGGTACACTCCTTTTATTATATCGTGACTGTTTTTGACAGACACATAACCAGCCGTCCTTAGGTCCATCAACCTTTCATTTATTTAGTGACTACTCTAAGCAGTTTGTCTCGCTGATGGGTTGATAGGTACTTTTCTCATGCATCTCGTATCCATTCGTTAGATTCCTGATGGGAGTCTGACTTTTTAAACTGTGCTTATAGCTTTTGTTTAACGACTTCAATTTTCATGTATACCTGAGTTTGTTAGCGAGCTATAGGGTCATACTTTGAGAAATAAGGCTTTTCTTCGGATTTCTTTTAAAGTGTGCATCTCTACTTGTTTCGCAACAACAATTTGTATATATAGAATTTTTTAGAGTTCTATCTACAGGTAGAAAAACTCCTTCTTTGAATTCTTAAAATTCTAGCTATAGCCCGCTAAATAACACGTCTGCATCTCTTTGATCAATCACGACACACGATCCCACTAGCCAAAGTTTAAAAAATTCCTAATGAGCGACACCTACTTGCTAACATCAATAACTGTAAAGTCTAGGTGAAACATAATGAGTTGATTGCGAATTCAAAAAAACAAACCCATAGGTGGCTCGAGGTTAGGCTCTAGGTTTTTCCGAGAAACCCGCACGGATCGGTTGAGTAGTTTAAACGTGATTCGTAGACAAAGCCACATAAAACAAGATAGATGTTAAAGGTATGCAGCTAGCAAGACCATTTGAATCGAAGGACCGTCAATGGTGCTATAAATTAAGGCTTTACTCAGAAATATTCGTGCATCAAAACACTTTGTTTTGTTCGCTACACATTCGCTCCTAGGCTTTGGATTCTTAAAATCATTCGCTGCGTGAACTTCTTTGCAGTAACCTTTTTTAAGGATACCTATGCTCATGGATGGTTATTAGATTTGGAACAATAGAAACACGTTTAAGGTGTAATTTGAGTTTTTCCCAGGGTTGAACACGGAACCCCTCGACTAGTAGTCCAGTGTTTTCCCAAGAGTTGATCCTGGAAGCCCTCTTTCACTATCAGTCCTTTTAGCCCACAATTTGGCGTTTAGTTTAAATATATTTATACATCCAGGTTCGGGTATTTAATTTTTTTTTGGATCAGTTGTACACTTCCTACTGTTCGTTCACGGATAGGACAATTCGGCCCATGGAAATTGAGCTGTACTTAAAATATAGTCAATGAATAACTAACGACAGTTGCACAGCATTTTGGGATTGAAAAAGTCAAACACGTCACCTCTAACTATAGTACCTATTAATAAAATTAAACAAAAAAAAAAAACTAACTCCTTTATAGCAAACTGCCCCGTCCACATTTTTTTTTTTGTGATGAGAGTGAATATTTTTCAACCAACCAGCAACGTTTTAAATAATTACGACTCGTGGCTTTGTGTTCAAAAAAATAATGAAAACGGTCCCTTAAAAACAAGAGAGGTCTGATGTACAGTCGACTTAGCTTAGCTGAGACACCAATTAGCCCCAATAATTTTTTTTAATTTAAGCTGTATTTACTCTTAGGCGAACTCGGATAATTAAAAAAATATGTCTGTACGTGACAAATTTAAGGTTTCAATTTTGAGGCGTTTGTACCTGTTTCATCTTTAGGTTAGGTTAAGATAAATAAATATATAGCACAACAGTTCCTCGCTTCTCACAACTATTCGTTTCGTGTGAGTTCTGATTTTTGGGACGACTGGAAGGGACCTACAATTTTATGCCCAGTTCGGCTAAATTGAGAAGCTCTTTCATGGCAGGGTGTTTGTCAGATGTTGGTGGGAGGTGTCACAGTGGAAAAAGCCTCAAGATGTAATTTTGTGGTTTTCCGGGCGACCGTATCTGAGACCCCTGCACACTAACCAGTGAGCCATTGCGTTTAGGTGGAAAATTAGTTAGAAACCCGACAAAAAGCTATAAATACCCAACTTCCCTGGCAGAAACTAAGTATAGTTAGTGCAGTCCATCTCATCAAAATACTGAAAGAAGTACCTTTCCAAAAATAAATAAAGTAGATAAAATTTGTCTAAGGTTGGTCTAAAGAACCCTCTTTCTTTGTGTCTAGATATCGAAGAAATCGTACCGTTCAGTCTTTAGTTAGGTAAGAGTTTGTAGATTTTTTTAGACTTCCAACATTTCCTCTGAATATTTAAAGAAACATGTTAAACCGATGCAACTTTTTGACGTTTATTTTCGTCGTTTTTGGACATTGTTTCTCTGACTGAAATGTGGCTTTCCCATAGGTAGTTGAAGATGCTGCAACAGCTAAAGAGGTATATGCTGGTTTTAACTGGGTTTCAAGAAACCATGGCGGCTTCCTGGATTTACTATGACTTCTAAGTGGCTGCGATATCCACCAAGGTAGGCTCTCTCTATATGAGCAGTAAAAGACTTTTGCTGTTCTATGACAGCTTCCTATCTGGACTTTCAACATTTCTGATGAGGCTCTAGCAGCCCTGTGTATGGATACCACCAAAGAGGCTCTGACAGCTAAAGAGGTATATGCAGGTTTTAACTGGGTTTCAAGGTAGGCTCTCTCTATATGAGTAGTAAAAGACTTATGCGGTGCTATGTCAGCTTCCTATTTGGACTTACAACATTTCTAATGAGGCTCTAACAGCCCTGTGTATGGATATCACCAAACCTTCTAAGAGGCTCAGACAGCTTCCATCAAATATACGTACTCTTTAGCTCTTTGAATCCTCGCAGCAGCTCTAAATACGAGTCCGATAGCTAGCTTGAATGTCCTAAGCAAATTTATTTGTTGGTTCCCGTAGATCTGTTTAATGCTTTGTATAGCCAAGCTACTGATGGCCACGTTGCTCCGACACCTACATAAAACATTGTACGCGCACTAAATAGGGCTATATCGAAGGTCTATACTTGGTCTGAAAACCGCTGGGCGGCTGTTCTTTGCAGGGGCGTTAGCTTACTGGTTTCCAACCTCAACCTCACTCGTTTTTGTCTGCATAATGCATTTAGGCAGTTTCTGACTATCTCAGAATTGACGTCAGTAGATTCCAGTGGCTTTAGTGCAGCTTAGCTATCGGTTGGCGATAGATCCCTTCCAGATATATACATTTCATTGGCATTATCACTGCCAACTGCCCTAAAAACAGCCACAACTTCTGACCTCCTTTTGCGTATCCATTAGTCGTTTAAAGACACATTTAAAGCTTCGACCAAACCCGTGTCTCCCTTTCTTTTTGAGCCGATCTTTAGTATTGTGGTCTGCCTGTGGTTTACGACATTTTTTGACGCATCTTTTGTGCGTTTATCGAAGTTTTTTTTGAAGCACTTTTCGACGGTTTTTTTTATGCCTTTTTCGATGTATTTTTGACGCATCTTTTGTGCGTTTATCGCAGCGTTTTTTGACACAAATTTTGACCGGTTTTTTGGTGCCTTCTTCTGCGCGTTTTTCCATGTGTTTTTGGCGCGATTTTGGTTTATCGAAGCGTTTTTGACGCAGTTTTCGAAGCTTCTTATGTTTTTTTTTTTTTAAATGTTTTTTCGATGTGGTTATTGCGTTTATAAAAAGCGTCTTTTTACGCAATTTTCGCATTTTTTAGGTTTTTTTCGGCGCTTTGTTCGATGCGTATTCTGGCACATTCTTGACGCGCTAAAAAACATAATTTACAACTATACACAAATTCCCAATCACCTTGAAAAACTGTTAGAAAGTAACAGCCACTTCGAAGAGCAATGCTCGTCATTTTCTAAAATGTAAAACCACCAATCTGATCAACAGTTTCTAGCCTACTCCAACGTGCTTACACAGCAAATAGTTCGCTACCAGGTTTCTTCAAATAGATTCCATCTCTCAATGGCATTTTTGTCATTTTTGTGATAACAAACAAATGTTTCCCGAAGCAATTCTATTAATAATTTCATAATCAACAAGCGTTATATCAATTTTAAATGTTCCGTTCTATATTTCGCCAAGGGTCAACGGCCAACACACACTCTATACAATTTGAAATCGGAATCCTCTGATTGTCTACTCAAACGAAAAGCAAATACAAATCGCCCCGAAGCAATTAAATTTTATCGATAGCCCAAGAAACAACGCAGCTTATTTCTTTTTTCCTCCTCCTCCCTCGCTGACATACAAATTTAGCCTTGATGGCAGCAGCACACAATTACAGTCGAACAGTATCTTGTAGCAATTTACACTCCATCGGTTTTTCTGACGCTTCGTGTACACCATGCGAGAGCGTAGCGCGCGCACACACCATAACCATACGAGCACAATGACGCATCACATGGCAAAATTAATTCTAAAACAGAATTGAAAAACAAAACAAAACAAAAATCTCCAACAGGAGATGAAAAATTGTGAAATTCTACACCGGCAACTACGACGACGATAACGAGGATGAAAATCGTTATCTTGCTTCTAGTTTCGATTCGTTTTGTGGTTGTTTCTGTTATCACTCCGTTGCCATGAGCTATCATTTTGCGTTGCTTAAGAACTGCTAACATGAAATAGATAACCGAAGAAAATACAATCACAGACAACAGGCGCACAGACGAGAATTCCATCTCGCAAAAGCGAACAAAAACCAATTGAGGGTGGCAAAAATACGAGCATACGCCTGCGGCAAACATATGTCAAAACACTTTGTGTCAACGATGCCCCGATGGAATATGACGAAGTCTATATCATGTGCCGCGTCCTATCGATGTGTATTGGGATACCAGGAACAAGTGAATAGCTAATGAGGCAGAGCTGCGGCAGTGATATC
This sequence comes from Cheilosia grossa, assembly GCA_963082955.1. NCBI lineage: Eukaryota > Metazoa > Arthropoda > Insecta > Diptera > Syrphidae > Cheilosia > Cheilosia grossa. The sequence continues at coordinate 49,166,362 of OY720147.1, read as the reverse complement.
GATTTGAGTTACTTCGATGGCGATGCTGCCGTGAATGCCTATTGTGTGATAGAGGAACTCGGATGTGCCTCGCAGGCTCATAAGATGACTATGATGGATAGAGTCGATGACAAAAAGTGATTTTTCCTCTGAAAGGAGTAATACTGGTACAGGGACGCACTGCACGCTGATGTTGGCGTTCTTTTGAACGGATTCCGTTATGTACAATTGTACATGCTGAAATACAAATAAACAGGAGGCAGGACTATTGATGTTGGACAGACGATCGATGCTATTAACTTACTGGCTATATAATTGGGTGAGGCAGCTTCACACTATGTTGGCATTTCAGTTGAGAGATTCGCAGTAGTAATTTTGTGCGCGAATATCTATTTGAATTAAATTCGATGGATTTAGACACATGGGAATGGATTGATAATTCATCCCGTCCGTCCGCAATTGCAATTTCTGGACATATTAGGAGAAATTTGAATGCATTCGTAGGAAGTAGGAGCAGGCATCATGTGTTTAACCGAAATAAAGTCCTCCTAGGTAGAGAATGCAATAGCGAACCTTATTTTGCATGGTTATAGGCACTCTTAAGGTGGCAGAATATCACCTCTGCAGAGTTCTTCTTTTGCCAGTCGCATTTTTCTCATGTTATAGAGCCGAGCATTGTGCGCTCCAAGCACTCGTATGAGAATTGAAAGCGATCTTCTACTTCTTCTCTATCGTACGAAGACAAGGAAAGCTGTTTGGTGATGGTGCAACTTTCCATTAAGTAACTCTTGGTCTTGTGGCTTTCTTTCATGCTGCTGATTTGAGCCGACAACAGTGGTTACTCTAAGTTTGTTCTGAAACTGATGTCGAAAATTTGGTTGGGTCACATACATGGAGTATGTACTTTAATCCTCCCCGAAGAATATTCAACTTTATACTACTGAGCAATAGAGCGTTAGAGGAGGATTTGATCTTAGACAGAGGGATCAGTTAAAAAGGACCCTTAGCAACATGTGTTCGCAGCAGCTGGCCAGCTAGCTGGAGAGTGCAAGGGTATGTTAGCCGGATGCCAGGTCCCGCCCGGAATCTAGCAAGATCAAAAGTAAAAGGGATAAGGATGTCGATAAAGAAAGTGACGCTGTCTGGTGGAGGTATTGCCTATAGCGCAAACTAATGGACTACTATTGTCGCTGTCAAGAACGAAATAAACTGGCAAGTTCTGGATGACGAACAGATTTTTAATATGAAGATGTCGGACTGTGTAAGGTTAGGTTAGACTAGAGGGGCAGTTTGCACTATGTGCAATTTCACCTAGAAGTTATTGAGGCCCATTGTGCTTACCCTTATATGGTACACATGATAGGACATAAAATAAACAAAACCACTCAATTCGGTTGATGAATCTTCTTAGATCTGGATATAGGTATTGTTGCGAGGGCTTTTAAAGGCGCTTTTGGCAAGACATGGGGCTCATCTCCTCGAAGGGTCCTTTGGATCTATACGGCAATGGTAAGACCACTTCTTTCATATGCATCGGTTGTATGATGGAACAGGCTTTGGCGGAAATGTGTTACTGCCTCTTTTGCCAAACTTCAAAGAATGGTCTGTCTTGAATGCACAGGCCTCTGTGCCTAGTACTCCGGGCTCTGTTCTAGATGCTATGATGAACCTCCCCCTCTTGATATTTTTACCACGGGGTTTACGATGAAAATCGCATCTCTCGGTTAAATAAAGGTGGTTTTTGGTACCACGCGCATTGGAATTTTGAAGAACTTTGACCCCTGTCTTATTGTCTGACGCAATGACACCAGAAATCCTACTGCGATAAAACTACCACGTCAACTTCCCTCAGGCAACGGAATGGATTCGGACAGACTCTGAGCCAGGGAAGGAATGTCATCGTGTATTCACGGTGGGTCCAGAACCGGACAGGGGTCTGGGAAAGACGGGAAAACTAAGTTCAACCAAGTAAGGTGTCTGTTTGGCAGTACAATGGACCAGTATCTAGTTGTGTCTAAGTGCTCCATCGGATAGTAACAACGTCCGACAGAGAAAAAAAAAAAATAGATGACTTCAAAAAACCGTGCTCCCAAACAAGAGAAGCGGCATTCTTGGTGGGCTGCGAAGTGACAAAGGAGATGTTCCATAGATTCTATTTCCTCTTCGTCTATGCAACTTCTGCAGAAGTCATTTGTAATCATATTTTTACGCATATTTCCAATGATGCAGTGTCCAGTTATTACCCAGACGAGCATTAGGATTTGGTTTCTATCAAGAGATGTTAGGATCTTTGACCTTTTAGTGTCAAATGTGGGCCACAAGCTATTTATACCCGAGGTCATTTTTACTTCGCTTGTGTACACGGCAATGAAGTGAGTGCTAGGTAGATATAACCACTTTTCCATTGTCCCCTGTTCGAATAGACGACTAAGAAAGGTCTTATAAGACGTGATGTAGTCTGTGATGGACACATGACCAACTTTTTTCTTTAGGATGGGTCAAATGACCTCTTTCCAGTGGCCGCCGATTCAACTATATATAAAAGCAAGTCGGAAAGTATTTTAGAAATATCGCCCTACACCCTTAGACCAAGAAACTTTAAATTTTGCAGGGAGGTTCATTGTCAGTAAACCACTACACCTAGAAGCTCCAGATTTGCTATCGAGTTTATAAGAATAGTCAATACCAGGGCCGGACCAACCATATGTGCAAGATGTGCAAATGCACAGGGCGCAAAATTCTGGGGGCGCATTGCTAGGAAGGAAAAATTAATTTTATCTTGAGCGAAGAAATACTTCCATTTGCATTTTAACAAAAAACTTGTTCAAATAAACCCAAAATACCAACATCCATCACACCTGCGCTGAATTATTTCTTGCACAATAACTGAAGAATCTAACTCAAAATATCGAAAAATAAAAAATTTGTTTCTCTTTTGGGTAAATGAGAAATCGCATTTGCCATTTCCCATACATTACGTGCAGAATTAAAACTCGCACCCTACGCACATACGATTCCGTAGGAATAAATTTTTTTATTAGAAATTTTTCCATGCAGATTTTGTGAGTGACGGTGCAAGAAATAAAACCTGCACATACGATACAAGGTGGAACTTTTTTGGTTTGAGTATTTTGTACTATATTCTCTTTTGTAAAATGTAAGGGGAAGTGCAAGAAATATAGCTACACGAAGTCACGAACCGGGAGGAATATTTTGAGATTGAGTAGGTAAGAAATGAGCTTGCATGGGTCTAATGGGATTTTTTATTTGCCGATATTTTGAGTTAGATTCTTCCTTGAGTTAATGTGCAAGAAATAATTCAGCACAGGCACAGCGCACAGGTATGATTGAATATGAAAATATAATATTCTCTTCAACTACAGTGCCTTTGAAAGTGTCACTGTCCGTGTACTTGCGTACTTCATGCCTCAATTTGCAGAATGTTTTAACACTTGGTAGTTTTAAAGATTTAGATGGAGCAGAATTGTATCAAGAGTTAACAGTCATTTCCCACTTGTAACACCACAAAGCTCGTGTTTATATGTGCTAAATTTTATATTCAGTTCAAGCCTTGAAGATCTTGCTCCTAATTTAGTTATTGCTCTTCAAATTCTAAATACAATCCCGTTACAGTAGCTTCAGGAGAACGTAGTTTTTCTAAACTTAAAATTATTAAAAATTATCTCAGGACAACTATGACTCAAGAGAGATTGCTAGGCTTATCTATAATGTCTATAGAAAAGGAATTATTAAAATCTTTAGATTATGATGATCTTATTGCTGAATATGCCAAGGCTAAGGCCAGGAAAAAAAGTTTGCAAGTTTAAACGTTTCCCATCTGCACAATTCTTCGCTGCGTTTAGTTTATGTTTTTCCTTTTTTTTCCTAATGAAATTAACTAAGTTCCTTAAATTAATTCTTTTATTTTATTTATTTTGTAAATATATTTTCATTTAATTTTGATTTTGATTTATTTATTTTTTATTTGTGTAAATACATTTATTTACAATCATTTTTTGTTACTGAGGATAAGGCCTACCGGGGATACCTCAATAAAAACAAGCGCACTACCTACCTCCTGGGTGATGTGGCAAAGACTTATGCATTTGTGCAAATGTGAGAAAAGGGCGCTTTCTGTAAATCTTGCACAGGGCGCTAGTTTGGCTGGAGCCGGCACTGGTCAATACTCTATTAAGGGAGATATTTTTAAAGGTTCTTGAGTTGATAAAAGGGATTCGAACTTGTTTTCTTAAATTTGTAAAATCAACAAACATCAGCTGTCAACGGCAACACTGCAACGTCTGGACGAAGACCAGTTCTGATCGACGGCGAGGATGAGAGAGAGTCGTTCGTTGATTGAGAAGGAGGTTATATTGTGGCATTCTTTGCTCCATACGTTTTATCAGTTTAAGCATTGTATTTAACCCTTTTTAAATTATTCAATAAATACTGAATTCATAACTATTTGGTCATCTTTACAACATCATCCAAAAGACCTTGAAGCTTCAAATTTGGCATGGAATTTCGCTGAATACTTAAGCGTAGACAAAGGGGGTGCTCTATCTCTTTTCTAAAATTTGTTAAATAAAAAACTAATTCAAAAGACACCGCGTAACCTAAACAACTATATTCAGAGGCTTTAGATTTGGCACTTATTTTAACCACATATTCTGGACCCCCTTTTAGGAGATGTTTTTAAAAATTCACCCTCTAAGCATTGATAAAGAGGGTGCAATCTTTTGTTTTTCTTTTTTTTGTGAGTAAAGTTCATTCAACTTATCATTATATTCATAAATCCAAATCAATAGAAAAAAAAAAACTTTAAGCATTTTACAGGCGATAAGTCTCCGAGTACTTGAAGCTAACATTCACCTTAATTCTCTATATTAAAATTAAAAAAAAAATATATTATCTGATCAAGTGGGCAAACGATTGATTCCGATTGTAGCTCCTTTGCTTTTTCTTCGTTAAGTAGAAAGAAAGAAAGGTGTGCACTACATCTATACGGTATATATAAATATAAACCACCCACATATACTCGCAGACTATGCAACGAAGATGAAGATTCAGCAGAACGCATTCGGTGTCACTGTAACTGCCTCATCAGGTTTCGTCATTGCATTTTAGGTTATCTGACAGCCTTCTCAAAGACGTAATAGGATTTGTCCGGTAGTCCGGTATCATGGGCGAGCTCCAATTGAACGAAATCAAAATAGGCCCATTTGTGCCCGCAGTTATTTTGGTAACTTGTTTTCGCCTCTCACAAATATTCTAAATCTAATCTATATCTAACGTACAATTCACTCCCAAATTTATCGGTGCGGTATCGTTGCTGGTTAAAAACTGATTTCCAAGAGTCTCTCCTCATTTTGTCGCCATACTAGTGCGGGTCGGCAAAGGAACGACATATACCGAAATTCGGTACTTGGATCTTTCCAAAGTAAATCGTTATTAACTGCGTGCGGTGGAAAATGACGTTTAGATCGTATTTTTGCGTCGGTTACTTTACTTTGGCAACTTTCGAATCAATTGCCATTTTCAAATTCGTCTTCGGTACACAATTTTGGTTCTTCCATTTACGCCTTCATGAGATGATCCATTACCCCATTTTAATGATTATTTTCTTTTCGAAAATGCAAAGCTCATCTACCCTTTAACGACGCAAAATGTTTCCTAATCCATCAGATGACAACCTATATAACTCATCCTTCAGGACATTAATGCCTCAATATATCTTGACAAACATGAAACAAACCGACACAACGCTTACAGAGTTGGATACTCTAAACCGCACATAGGTACAAACCATTAAATGGTTCAGAAATGTCAATCGGTTGTAATCTTCCCCATGAACTGCAAATCCAAATTTAGACAACTCTATTTGGGTTGTCTCAAAAGTTGCCCACACTGCTGATTGACACGTCCATTTGCGGAAAAACAAAACAAATCACTTCTCCGAGGTGAAAGTAATGTAGTAGTATGCCCCATTGTAAAAGTCTAGTAAAACGGATTGACTACGACGGCGATTGATATCCGTCGTTTCCAATCCAGAACACAGGTTCATCCCGTCTTCGGCAGCATAAAAGCCAAAATAGATATCTCTCATCAATCCAAGCCGGTAGTGCTTGCCGACTGTCGATGCTGTCAGTTCCAGTTAAAAAGGGGTGTTCCTTGCTGGGCCGAGAAACTCGCCTCAGCACTAAGCACACGTGTGTGGTGCTACCAATACCAAAAGGAACACGCAGAAAAATTGACCTTAACCGAGTGGAATTTTCGCTCGGTTAAAAAAAAATGTGTTGAAATCAACTAAGTCTCTGTAGAAAACAAATGAGTTATTATTGTTAAAAACTACCGTGTTAAAAAGGTTAAATACATGTTGTTAAAAATAACACACTAAATGTTTGTTATCAATTAAGTTGCTTCGTTAATATTAACCAACCAGTCTCGTTTTCCTGTTTGGTTAAATTCAAACAAGTATCTTGGTTAAGAAAAACCTACTAAATTTGGGGTTTTAACACATTGATTGGTTATTAATAACCGTGCTACTCATGTAAAATTAACCAAACGAATGTGTGTTAAAATCTAACAAGCTCTCTGTTAAAAACAACCAATAAACGTTGCTTAAATACAACCAATGACTTGTTTGTTTTTAACCCTTTTACTCGTGAGAATTTAACCAAGCGAATGTGTGTTAAAATCTAACAAGCTCTCTGTTGAAAACAACCAATAAACGTTGCTTAAATACAACCAATGACTTGTTTGTTTTTAACCCTTTTACTCGTGAGAATTTAACCAAGCGAATGTGTGTTAAAATCTAACAAGCTCTCTGTTGAAAACAACCAATAAACGTTGCTTAAATACAACCAATGACTTGTTTGTTTTTAACCCTTTTACTCGTGAGAATTTAACCAAGCGAATGTGTGTTAAAATCTAACAAGCTCTCTGTTGAAAACAACCAATAAACGTTGCTTAAATACAACCAATGACTTGTTTGTTTTTAACCCTTTTACTCGTGAGAATTTAACCAAGCGAATGTGTGTTAAAATCTAACAAGCTCTCTGTTGAAAACAACCAATAAACGTTGCTTAAATACAACCAATGACTTGTTTGTTTTTAACCCTTTTACTCGTGAGAATTTAACCAAGCGAATGTGTGTTAAAATCTAACAAGCTCTCTGTTGAAAACAACCAATAAACGTTGCTTAAATACAACCAATGACTTGTTTGTTTTTAACCCTTTTACTCGTGAGAATTTAACCAAGCGAATGTGTGTTAAAATCTAACAAGCTCTCTGTTGAAAACAACCAATAAACGTTGCTTAAATACAACCAATGACTTGTTTGTTTTTAACCCTTTTACTCGTGAGAATTTAACCAAGCGAATGTGTGTTAAAATCTAACAAGCTCTCTGTTGAAAACAACCAATAAACGTTGCTTAAATACAACCAATGACTTGTTTGTTTTTAACCCTTTTACTCGTGAGAATTTAACCAAGCGAATGTGTGTTAAAATCTAACAAGCTCTCTGTTGAAAACAACCAATAAACGTTGCTTAAATACAACCAATGACTTGTTTGTTTTTAACCCTTTTACTCGTGAGAATTTAACCAAGCGAATGTGTGTTAAAATCTAACAAGCTCTCTGTTGAAAACAACCAATAAACGTTGCTTAAATACAACCAATGACTTGTTTGTTTTTAACCCTTTTACTCGTGAGAATTTAACCAAGCGAATGTGTGTTAAAATCTAACAAGCTCTCTGTTGAAAACAACCAATAAACGTTGCTTAAATACAACCAATGACTTGTTTGTTTTTAACCCTTTTACTCGTGAGAATTTAACCAAGCGAATGTGTGTTAAAATCTAACAAGCTCTCTGTTGAAAACAACCAATAAACGTTGCTTAAATACAACCAATGACTTGTTTGTTTTTAACCCTTTTACTCGTGAGAATTTAACCAAGCGGATGTGTGTTAAAATCTAACAAGCTCTCTGTTGAAAACAACCAATAAACGTTGCTTAAATACAACCAATGACTTGTTTGTTTTTAACCCTTTTACTCGTGAGAATTTAACCAAGCGAATGTGTGTTAAAATCTAACAAGCTCTCTGTTGAAAACAACCAATAAACGTTGCTTAAATACAACCAATGACTTGTTTGTTTTTAACCCTTTTACTCGTGAGAATTTCCCAAAAATAAAGTAACATTCTGTTCAAAAAAAGAGAATTCTCCTCGATTTATTTTACATTCCATTTTTCCATAAAACAATTCTATAAAACATTTTCATCGAAATATGTACCTATCTGATATTTGTTATACGTAGAAATTGTGTATCTGTTAATTTTATCATTCAACTTGGTAAATTTCAACAAACACATACTGTTGTTTCTTAACAAGTTATACGCACACCACGAATTACGACGCTGCTTTTTCAAAACGCAGAAACCAGGGATGAAAAAATAATCGCAATTGTACTTTTATCGACACAGTTGATTTAAAGATATATACAAGTACGATTTGCCCAAATTCAGAACTTTGATGAATATATTCTACTTCTGAAAATACGTTCCGACATTCCTTCCGAATTTAGTACATTCACATTTCACGAACAAACTAAATTCTAAACAGGCTAATACAGCCTTAAAAACAAAGTTTTCTCTACTACTTTTTTGGCTTGCAATAGGAAAAAAAGAACACAGACAAAAATGGCCAAAGCAACAATTTTTTTTTTACATTTTTGTCTGATAAAATATGGCTTTTACTCTTAATTGTAGCTAGGCACTTGAAAACTAATTTAAGATAGGTATCTAATTGTAAGAAAATTTGCCAAAGGTACAAATTTAATGCAAAATAAATATTAGCTTTTTATTGAGTCCAATTGACATAATGGCCTTAACGCAATATTAATCTAATCTGTTTCTGTAGATATAATGAAGTAAAATTAAGTAATTTTTCACTCTGCGATTCAATCATTTTGAGAACCAAGCTAATGAAAAAAGCTACACTTTTGCACATGCTGAACAAAATGGTATAGTCTTTAGTTTAGCCCTTTACTTCAAAATTTGTAAGTACCAAACTCGTTTCGACCTATGCGTTGGTGAGAGATGATAATAATAAAACTTATATCGTTTTCCACGCGGCAAAAAGAAGCGTCCGGCAGAGTCCGGAATCAAAAAGATAGATTCTGAGATTTCATCTAATTGTGCTCTACAATATGGTATATATAGTCCTGCATTTATCACTTTATTTCAAAATTTGTTAGTACCAGACTTGTTTTGAACTATGCGTTTTGTGAGAGTTGATAATAACTAAACTCATAATGCAATTGGTACATACACATTTTAAAATAAAGATACAAACAGAAAATTATATATACCATCTTGTAAAGCACAGTTAGGAGAATTTGAAGAAACCAAGGAAGTATTGGTAACCAATCTCGACTTCCAGGAGCAGCCTTGAATAAATCGTCTTTTTCATTGCTGTGCTGCCTTTGCTAGGCCTTTGCGATCACAAATTATTCACGCACAATTGAACCCATTTCGGTACAGCACCTAAAAAATCAGTTTTGTCATCCCTGGTAGAAAATATGTGTGTGGCTGTTGATACAGATCATTCACGAACAATGGAAAACATTTGGGTACAATACCAAAAACTCGTTTTACATTCCTGGTAGGTAGAAATATGTGTGTGGCTGCAGATACAGTCAACTCGGTTAATATCTACAAACACAAGGCTTCTCGTTCATCTGTAAAACAGTGTGTCTCGGTTGATTTTAACACATACATCGTGTTATACGCATACGCATACTATCGCGAATTATGAACGACGCACGCTGCTCGCGACTAGTAATTGAGTCATTAAGTGTTGAACCTTTGTAGTGGCTGGTGGTGTGAAATCTGTGATAAGTGAAAATAAAAAAAACAAAAAAGACAAGGAAAAATTAAAAATTCATATTTATTGGTGAGTACATAATATTATTATCTTGTTTTCCTCTTGTTTAAAACAAATTATTGTCAATTTTGGTGGTTTTTATGTGAAAAAAGAAATAGAACTAAAGCAACGAATTTCAACGTAGTACTCGGTTAATAATTGCCGAGTTGAGAAACACTCGGTTAATATCAACCCTTTCAGTCTGGTATCGTGTTTTGACATGTTTTTTTCTTCTGGGATTCAGGTTCTTTATTAGCGAGTGCATTAACTATGTTGTTTTTCTCGAGTTTTAAACAATTTATTGTCAATTTTGGTGATATTCAAGTGAAAAAAAAATAGAACCAAAGCAAAGAATTTCAACCTAGTACTCGGTTAATAATTGCCGAGTTGAGAAACACTCGGTTAATATCAACCCTTTCAGTCTGGTATCGTGTTTTGACATGTTTTTTTCTTCTGGGATTCAGGTTCTTTATTAGCGAGTGCATTAACTATGTTGTTTTTCTCGAGTTTTAAACAATTTATTGTCAATTTTGGTGATATTCAAGTGAAAAAAAAATAGAACCAAAGCAAAGAATTTCAACCTAGTACTCGGTTAATAATTGCCGAGTTGAGAAACACTCGGTTAATATCAACCCTTTCAGTCTGGTATCGTGTTTTGACATGTTTTTTTCTTCTGGGATTCAGGTTCTTTATTAGCGAGTGCATTAACTATGTTGTTTTTCTCGAGTTTTAAACAATTTATTGTCAATTTTGGTGATATTCAAGTGAAAAAAAAATAGAACCAAAGCAAAGAATTTCAACCTAGTACTCGGTTAATAATTGCCGAGTTGAGAAACACTCGGTTAATATCAACCCTTTCAGTCTGGTATCGTGTTTTGACATGTTTTTTTCTTCTGGGATTCAGGTTCTTTATTAGCGAGTGCATTAACTATGTTGTTTTTCTCGAGTTTTAAACAATTTATTGTCAATTTTGGTGATATTCAAGTGAAAAAAAAATAGAACCAAAGCAAAGAATTTCAACCTAGTACTCGGTTAATAATTGCCGAGTTGAGAAACACTCGGTTAATATCAACCCTTTCAGTCTGGTATCGTGTTTTGACATGTTTTTTTCTTCTGGGATTCAGGTTCTTTATTAGCGAGTGCATTAACTATGTTGTTTTTCTCGAGTTTTAAACAATTTATTGTCAATTTTGGTGATATTCAAGTGAAAAAAAAATAGAACCAAAGCAAAGAATTTCAACCTAGTACTCGGTTAATAATTGCCGAGTTGAGAAACACTCGGTTAATATCAACCCTTTCAGTCTGGTATCGTGTTTTGACATGTTTTTTTCTTCTGGGATTCAGGTTCTTCATTAGCGAGTGCATTAGTTTTGTTTTTCTTGGGCTTTTTTTTTCTTTTATGGCGATGTTCGCAACTTTTCTGGGACGAACTATTTAAAATGATTTCTGTCTATGTTTTCATCATTTCGAATCGTTTGTCACCAATAAATGGCGAACATCGTCTTAAAACCAGGCATAGCCTTAGTTCTCAATGTTTCTGTCAGTAGTAATTTAGTAATTAAATGATCGTATTTTGATATGCACATGCTCATATTAACACGTGCTTCACAGTTATCTAAAATGGATGAAGAAGTGTCAACCTTACTAAAGGAGTGGGGCCTGGAAGCCTACGTAGACATTTTTAAAGGTTCGTTTATATACCAAAACGTAAATTTATACAATATTATTCGCATATAAGAAAGTTGTAATTTGCTTAAAGTATTTTTGCTACACATGTGTTTTGCATTTTTGATTTCGATTCCTTACGGCACGAAAATTCTTTTGCGCTTGAAAAGCTTTTTAGAAGCTTGTGTTTTTCACAGACGATTCTTTCTTATACGCGACTTTCTTATGCAAGGTGGTGCAAAATTAATCCTCCAATTTTGTTTTTGAATTACTTTTTTGCTAAATTAATTTGATTGACGTACGAAGCTATTTGCAAAAATTATAAAATCTTCCGAAAGGGTGATTAAATTTGCGCCATTTTGTATATCTGATAAAAACCTATACTTTGCAAGTGATTAACTACGTGACATTGGTTAATTTTCATTTATAACAGAAAATGCTATAACTTCAATGTCTTTGGCGCTGCTTGGTGCCAGAGAGATAAAGGAAATGATCCCAGTTATAGGGCATCGGGTTCTGTTTACACGGAATTTCGAAGAATGGCGGAAAGCTATGCACCCTAATGCGTCCACGACTTTGGTTGGTTCATATTATTTAACCATTTGAAATGGTAGAAATAAAGTCTTTTTATTTTTCAGACTTTTGAAACTTCAGAATTATCTCTTGCTACAAACACACAAGAACAAAACGACTGCCTTAATTTCTCTTTTAGTGAGATTCTGCCAAATTTCGCTGTTAGCGACAGAGGGGATGCACTAGATTCCCCTTCAAGCGTTGTTGCTGATGATCAATTCAGCGAAAGTTTAGATGTAAGTACAGGGTTTAAATCGGAAAGGTGATTAGTGTTGATTGATGGTCTCTGCTTTCAATTTGCGTTTCTTTATGCATTCAGAGATCAATCAGAATAAATTGACTTATCTATCAGTTTGAGTAAAAAACACTGCATTTATAATCAACTAAGAGAAGGTGATTATAATAGGTGATTGCCACTAATAGCTTTAGCCGATAGTACAAAGGGTTTTTTTTTCACTTATTTTATTAATTATTAATATATTTCACTAATTTTTTATATTTATATGCACATTAAAATATTTTGTTACTAGGAACTTAACAAGCTGCTCGAAAGCTCACTGGAAGGAACCGGTCTACTGTCGCTGGATAAAACTCGACCGCTGGATAACGTTGCTCGACTGCGATTGGTGCGTATTGTCTGCACCAACATTTTAAAGAAAAACCCGGAAAAAAATATCACAGCTCAAATTTATGGGCACTGGACAAATCAGATTGTTCATTTGTTCCCTACCGAGAATAGATCGGTATATTTTCACAACAAGCTGATAAATTCGAGTCGTGGGGTTGTAAACAGATTGGCTGGAAAATTGCCAGATCACATCCACAATCTAAAACGAAAATACCGGGAAAGTGGTGTTATCACTAAAAGGAAGCGTTCGTTTTCCGCTTCTGCGACGTCGTCACCTTCCTCCAGTCGAGTATCCTCTCCCGCATCAGTATCACATCCTATAAAGCGCCTAGCAACAGCTGCCAATTTCGAAGACTTCGAAGGACAATTCCAAGAAGATCTCCAATGGCTAAAAAATTCTAGCCATCCATGGGAAACAACCGAGGACAAATGGGAGAAAACGACCCATGCCCGACTTCACCATTTAAAGGATATGAGCATATCCGAGTATTTTGAGGAATATCCGGCCTTAAAAAAACCATTGGGATTTAAACTGGTAATATTTCATAGAAGTATAATTATATCAGAAATACATTATACATATATTTAGTCTTTAACGTGAACTACAGTTTCACAAGTAAAAGCTCTTATATTTATTAGTTCAGATTTTACTCATAGTTGTCACATAAATGCTTGCGTTATCTATGAGTTTCGATCTTTTCTTTTTATTTGGATATAGTTCAGGCTTTTCTTTACATATAATATTATGTAATTCTTCTTTTCTCTACAGCTGGTAAGGGATTTCGATAAAATATACAGCGACAACTGCAACGGACTGGTTGAAAATTTTCCAAAATTAAAAAAGGACATTTTCCAACTTGCTAGAAGCAAGGGAAAAGGAGTAAGAGGAAAGGATAAATACTTCGCTCACCTGCTGACTCGGGAAAATCGTAAGAAAACGTCATTTGTTAATAAATACATAACCTGCTAATCGAAATAAATCGAAGAATTTCCGATTCGATCGAATTTCAGAAAAAGCGTGGATATTTTAGCTTTACTAGATTGTTCCGAAAAATTTGTTTTTGTTTTGACCATTATGTTTTCTTTAGAAGAAAAAAACAAATCTGCATCATATTTTCTCTATATTTTTTAGCGCATTCTCTATATAGGTATAATTCTTCGAATCAGATTTGCACACATTTTGTGTAGAAAAATTAATTGGACGCATATGACTTATAATTGTTTTATTATTTTATATTTTCTCAGTTTCTGAAGAGATCAGCAACCTCGCGGCATTCCTGCTAATCCCTTCATTGTTGACCACATCAAACGTTAAGGTCAAAGGATCGAAGCAGAAAATTTGGCGACCCTCTAAGGCGGAAGCAAGGGATGGATTCATAACGAGAGTTGCAACGGATGCAGAGATAGATGCAGCAATTACCAGCAGGCGAGAAAAACTACAAGGTATTGGCCTTACATTACAGCCCTTCATTATAGTAGTAGGTAACTCAATCGATGCTATTGGGTCCTATTTTGTAGTTGTAGATGAAACTAAATATTTACTACCTACCATTTTAGAGGCAGTAGATGTTTGTTTCAAACTAATTTTTATTATTAATGCTGAATATCCGCCAGAGAGTAGATGTTCTTGGCTGTTTATTCAAAAAGCATTTTTTAAAATTAAGACAGAGTTCGATAAGGAATCTACCGCGGCCAATACCTTGTTGGGAGAGTTAGGTGTCAAGGAAAGTTAGAGTTTTCCCCTTCCAATTCATTTTCTTACAATGGTTGTTTGTTTCTTATGCAGATCCTACTTAAAGGATCTCAAAGTTCTAAGGCACCACTTTGATTTCAATCACAGTGACCATAACTTCACAACTTATAAATGTCGCGAAGGAGATTGTAAGCGATCGTTTCCAATTTTCAATTCCTTTAGAAGACACTTTAAAAAAAAACACGATTTTCAATGTTCAAATAATCCAACAAATTCTGAGAAGAATGCGGATATACTTAATGAAAGTGTTGTTGCAGAAAAACAATTAGAACAAACCAATAAAACTGAAAATACAGAAACCCTGTCACTTGATAAATCACTATCACTTTTTATAGCATCCCTTTATGCAAATGTGATCTTGCCTAGAAACGTAGTGCAAAAAGTGATTGATGGCTTAGCAGAATATTTCGGTTCATTAAGTTCAAATTTGCAGAACTGTGTAGACAATATATGTATTGAGCATTCTCTATCTAATGATGTTTCAAATCAATTAATGCAAGCACTTGTTCCTTCAATCACCTCCCCCTTAGAATGTTTCCGAACAGAACAAAAAAGAATTTCTTATTTCACAAAACAAAAATCATACATTGAGCCTAAGGGAATAATAATCGGCCAAAGGTTCGATTATGTCAAAAAAGGTGGAATAACACGTATGGAACCTATTCCGTGCCAAGAACATTTTATATCTTTAAGAGATATATTGCAAAGATTTTTCTCCCTCGAGAACGTACTTTCGGAAACTTTTGAATATATGGACAGTCTTCGAAATAAAGATGGAATGGAAAATTTTATTCAAGGTTCACATTGGAAAGAAAGACTTAAGCACCATTCAAATCGCATTGTGTTACCTCTATTTATGTACTTCGATGATTATGAAATCGGAAACGTTCTAGGAAGTCATGCTGGTGTTCACAAACTAGGAGCTGTGTACGTCTCAGTTCCATGTCTTCCACCTTGGCGCTCCTCAGTTCTGTCCAACATATTCCTTATTTTATTATTTCATTCATCCGACAGAGTATCTTTTGGTAATAATGTTATATTTCAACCAATTATTGATGAGTTTAATTTTTTAAGCGAAGTGGGCATAGAAATAGATATTCCATCTTTCAAGGGATCTTTATTTTTTGAACTAGCTCTGATTCTTGGTGACAATTTAGGAATACACTCTCTGATTGGGTTCGTAGAGAGCTTTTCAGCAAATTTTTCTTGTAGAGTGTGCAAAGTTACAAAAGATGTATTGAAAAAGCAACTTTACGAAGATACAACACTTCTTCGAACAATGGCAAGCTATGAAGCAGATCTGGCTTTAAATAATTTATCTTTAACCGGCATTAAGGAAAAGTGCGTTTTTCTGGGCATAAACAACTTCGACTTGTTTCAACAGGTGGGCGTCGATATTATGCATGATATGCTAGAGGGTGTTGCCAAATACATTTTGAGTTTTATACTTTCAGAGTATACCGAAAAAAACAAATTTTTTTCTTTAACAATTTTCAATGATAAGCTATTAGCTTTCTCATATGGCCCTGATACTAAAAACAAACCTTGCCCTATCGAAAGAGAACATCTTAGGCGGGGAAATGTGCGTTTATCTTCAGGAGAAACGCTTACTCTTTTGCGGTTTTTGGGTTTACTTATAGGTGACTTTGTGCCGAGGGGTAATATTATTTGGGAAATGTATATAAAATTAAGACAAATTGTTGACATACTTCTTAGTATAAATGTTTCTGTTGGAACAGAAGATTTCTTGCAAGTATTAATAGCTGAACTTAATGAACAATATACTACACTTACCGAGGACTGTCTTAAGCCAAAGTTCCACAATCTCATTCACTACCATACCGCTTTTAAAAAATACGGCCCATTAACATCTTTGTGGTCAATGAGGTTCGAAGCTAAGCATAGGCAATCCAAAATGTCGGCTAGATCATCATGTAACCGAATGAATATCACTTTAACCTTAGCAATGAAACATCAACTTCAACTTAATGAAATGTTTTTAAGGGGAAAACTTTCTAATCTACTTGACGTTGGACCCAAAAAATATGGCATGTTATTTGAACTTGATAATATACGATCACAGCTATCACTGGACCCTAATAAAACGTTGACTATGGTCAGTTGGGCGACCATGTCTTCTGTACATTATAAAAAGGGATCCGTCTTAGTAAAAAGTCTTAGTTCAGATTGTTATTTGTACGACTTTTTTGTATTGGAAAAAATATATTTGTATGACTCAAGTCAATTGATTTTTGTTGGTATAGTACTTAAAACTAAATGTTTCGATGAACACTACTATGCATATGAGGTAGAAGTTCCATTAATACCTCAACAAATTGTTATTCCACTTGAATTTTTTCTATCGCCAATTCCTAACACTTTAAATATTTTATCTAACTCCAAGCAGTACGTTATTTTAAGAAGTCCACTATAAATAAAAAATAGATTAAATTATAAATGTAAATGATTTCGCTTTAACACTGCAGATTTCATAAATATGCTAATTAAAATAATATTATGTAAATTAATTTATAAAAATACACAATTTTGCACATTTCTTTTTAAATGATGAAATTTATGACCCATATATTTTAAGTAAAATTAAGTTTTGCATTAAAATTAATAAAAACATGTAATAAACAGAAAACATATATTTTGTATTCAAAAATACATTACAAACGATATTATAATAAAAAATCTATGTACTTAATATGAAAAAGATTTTTTTTTTATTTTACGATAAAATTATCCCTTTTAGATGGTTCAATTTTCAGGTGCACTCAAGTTCAACCAAGTAAACTGGTAAATTGGTACCACATGGACTGGCTAATAAGAAGTAAGTAGTTTGGTTAAATTCAACCAAGTAGATGTGCTAATTCCAACCGAGTAAGTTACGTAAATTTAACTTTTAGTTGGTTAAATGCTACCAAGAAAGTTGGCTAATTTTAACCAATTGGAATTGTTAAATGCAACCAAGTCGGTTGGTTAGTAACAACAGAGTAACATGGTTAAATCCAACCAAGTCGGTTGGTTGGTAACAACAGAGTAACATGGTTAAATCCAACCAAGTAGGTTGGTTAGTAACAACAGAGTAGCATGGTTAAATCCAACCAAGTAGGTTGGTTAGTAACAACAGAGTAACATGGTTAAATCCAACCAAGTCGGTTGGTTGGTAACAACAGAGTAACATGGTTAAATCCAACCAAGTAGGTTGGTTAGTAACAACAGAGTAGCATGGTTAAATCCAACCAAGTAGGTTGGTTAGTAACAACAGAGTAACATGGTTAAATCCAACCAAGTCGGTTGGTTAGTAACAACAGAGTGACATGGTTAAATCCAACCAAGTAGGTTGGTTAGTAACAACAGAGTAACATGGTTAAATCCAACCAAGTCGGTTGGTTAGTAACAACAGAGTAGCATGGTTAAATCCAACCAAGTCGGTTGGTTAGTAACAACAGAGTAACATGGTTAAATCCAACCAAGTCGGTTGGTTAGTAACAACAGAGTAACATGGTTAAATCCAACCAAGTAGGTTGGTTACTAACAACAGAGTAACATGGTTAAATTCAACCAAGTCGGTTGGTTAGTAACAACAGAGTAACATGGTTAAATCCAACCAAGTCGGTTGGTTAGTAACAACAGAGTAACATGGTTAAATCCAACCAAGTCGGTTGGTTAGTAACAACAGAGTAACATGGTTAAATCCAACCAAGTCGGTTGGTTAGTAACAACAGAGTAACATGGTTGAATTCAACCATGTGTATTGGCTAATAACAACAGAGTAACTTGGTTGAATTCAGCCAAGTGGGTTGGCTAATAACAACAGATTGAATATGTTGAATTCTACCAAGTGAGTCGGCTAATAGCAACAGACTAAGTAGGTCAAATTCTAACAAGTTAGTTGGTTAAATACAACCAAGTAGGTTGGCTAATTTCAATCAAGTGAGTTGGATAATAACAACACAGTTACGTGGTTAAATTCAACCAAGTGGGTTCGCTTATAACAACAGAGTAACTTGGTTAAATTCAACCATGTGTATTAGCTAATAACAACAGAGTAACATGGTTTAATTCAACCATTGGGTTGGCTAATAACAACAGAGTAATTTGGTTAAATTATACCAAGTTAGTTTGTTATTTACGACCGAGCAAATTTGGAGGGGAAATTGATAAATCGGTTATTTTTAACAGAGTTTCGTTAAACAAGTTGACTCGGTTTATTTTAATCAACTAACTCTGTAGGAGCTATATTAACAGTATCACTTGGTAGTTTTTAACCGAAAGTCGGTTGTTTTTAAATAAGCGATTTTTCTGCGTGAAGCACAACAGAAGAGGACAGATGGATTTGTGCCATACGAACAATGAAAACCTACCGCGCGCGTCAACAAGATGAATATCGAGACAATTTTTCAATTTGGAAAGCACGTTCACGAAATTGACTTAAATTGGAGGCAGCTGACTTTAGCATGGCTCGGTCGTCCCTCACTCCACTATACCGCTATACTATACTAAGTACTGGATGCTGGATGGTCTCCAAATTCATTTCAATTTCGCATTCACAATTTGTTTCCTCCACCCGTTGGCACTCTATTTTATTCATTTCTCATCCACCCTCGCCCCGCTTGATTTTACAACACTACACAGTACGTTCGAGGTTCGGGCTGCTACTGCAAGGACACCGGGAAGGTTTCATATCCGAGTATTGGCCGTAGAAAAAAGCCAATTTAGTCACTTCATTAGAATTTTAAATTTCAAATTTCAAATTATGTATTAGGTATTATTCTTTATTTCGCTTGTTGAAATGATGAAAAGTTTCTCTTTTCAATTGTTGAAGGTCATCCGTTGTCGTCGTCCATCTGTAAATGCAACATAAAAATCAATTTCCCTTCAAAAGCAAAATGCTTACTACTTACAGGCCCGTACTCCGTGTCGTCCTCCTCGAATTATGCTGAGTAAATGGAATGAAATTCGGAGAAAAGTCGTAAAGTCTTTCGGCGTGTTCGGAACGAAACCAAACACACGCTTGAACAAATAATTACCAAGCGTAATATACAAAAAGGAATGTTTCTATTTTGTTTATCCACTGAGGCTTGAAATGATGTAAGGCCTGTCTGCGGGGGCTGGTCGTGTATTGCGAGTATACGGCGGGGGATGAGATAATCCCTTTGCGTAGCAAATGGAGTAAGAATATTTTCATTTTCACCGACAAGAAAGAAGAATTATTTATTTTGATCAATGGCGCACAATAAATGCTTTAGCAAATGACTCTTTGTAGGCATTCCCATCAACAGTTGAATATGTCAGCAATTTTAATTGGTTTCGATTGAGTCTCTCGCATATCTAGGTCTACGATATACGTACATGGTACACTCGGAACAAGTCGGTTCGATTTCAATTATTTTTATGCTTTTATTGGCGCGGGCTGTGTCATAAATGGGAATTTATGGCATAGTTCCACTAAAACTAGATTGATATGGCGAGGTAGATCAGAGCCTGCAATCGTTGTTTCTGTTACTTCGAACGTCCTTTACATGCAAATTTGGGGGGCACAAAAACAGTGATATTTATCGGATACCTGCGGTTTTATGTTTATTCCAAAGCCTACGATAATTGTGGAAAACGAATATATACCATAAAGGCACATGTGCCATTGTTGGTTGGAGGAGACGAACCTGGTACAAATATACAATTTTATAGTGATGGGTATACTTTCTGTTATCCCTGGTTTGTATTTCAACTTCAGTTGGGAATTTTACGAATTCAACTAGAGGGCGTTCCTTATGTGTGTATTTGTATTTGTCAACTAGTTTAGTAAGTCTGACAACCGACTAACTTGATGTATTTCGGTTTGCTGATTGGCCTATATTGGTCGCGTTTCTTTTTCAACTGACGTGCTAGCGGATAATTCTACCTGTAAAAATAAACCTCGAGAATACATTCACAATTCTAGATGAGTAGTCACCGTGTTCGTAAACATAGTCTAGACAAATCCCCATTATCTTTGGAGAGCTGTCAATGCCAGCGTTCCATTGGGGGTGTTCTATTGTTAGTTTAAGTTTAGGTTTAACAATGACAGAAGGTCGCCTTCGTAGGATTTTTCTGAATTTGCATAGGCCTTCATAAACGTCCACAGGGAAATCTAGTGAAAAATATTTAAATGAGAATTCAGTTGACATTTTGATTGTTGGTTTGACGTAATAAACCTGAAGTTAACGACTAATCTAATGTTGTATTCGATTGGGCGCTCTCAGAGCTTTTTGTTTGCTCTCGGAGCAATTTTAATGTTCGTTTGGTACAAAAAAAGCAATCTTTTTCAGACTTCAGAACACTTTTGCGAATCTAGATATCTTCTCAGATTTGCCTCAGATTTACAAATGCAAATGCATTTGAGTTTGACAACTGTTTGTTTAGGTTTTCGTGAATTTTGTCTACAGCAAAGAAAGGCATTGCATCGGGTGGATCTGTTTTTGTAAATTATTTTTTATAAATATATAGAAATCAATGGGAACGGAAATTTCGAATGTTTTAATATAAAATTTTACCAATGCATGGAAATCCCTTAGAAAAGTGTCGAAGACTACACATATTCAAATCACACGAATATCAACAAAAAAAAGAGCAAGTGACGTTTTCGATTGGGCACACGAAATCTGAAATATGATGGCAAATCTGATGAAGCCCAATCGAATACCACATAATTATCTATCGACACGTCAAATTTATGTCAAACTCTTACAACTTCATTTTGGGTTTTTTTTTTTTTCTGTAAACGGACAAATTTGCACTTTGTCCTTTTGAATTTTGATCCTCTTCCTCTATATAAAAGTGGATGCAAAACGTCTTTCTGTCTTTTATAATTTTCTACAACCTTTGTCCGATATGACATCCCAGGATCGCCTTTCATGGGCATTTTGAGGTTGTGCATTTAAGGGGCGTGCCGGTTCATATACAACTTACATACTTTGAAGGCTGATTTTGTCACAAAAAAAAAACTCATAAGCCTTAACAACTTAGGTGGCGCTGTAGTCTAGACTGTAGCTATGGGCATCTACCAATACAACTCTTCAGTTAGCGCAGTCTTTAGCTAACTCTATGTTATCTATTTCTGGATGATTTTACAGGCCGGATCAATTATGTCCATTTGCTCTATTACAACCACAGCTAGAAGATTTGGAGCATGGGATGTTTACACTAGGTATGTGCGAAGGATTTAGCATTATGTTTGCGCTGATTGACAAAGGAGCGTGGCTATATCTTGCTATTTAAATAGCTTTAGTTCTCAAATTTTGTACATTGAAGTACATTGTACATATTATATTGCCTGTTTTGCAAAATATGGGCGCGATCAGGCAATGGGGCGTGGCCGCCCTCTTTGACTGTAAAATTTCGTAAATCGATTCCTAATGTATTATGTAGTAAGCAGTTTGCAAAATTTGCTCTAAAAATTTCATTAAACCTTTCAGCTTCGCGATGTTTCCATCTGCTTAGTTACTGATTCAGATTCTGAAAGACTTGCGAAAGAGTTTCCTAAAATTCTCTATATAAACTGCCTTGTCGGTCTGTAAATCTAGCTTCTCGCAACTTTTTGTTACGATAGACGAAGAATATGTAGTTAACTATTAAATAGACTTCCTCAATTGAGTAACGCAGCCAAAAGTGTCCACAACACTGGGCCCTAATCACTGTGCCAACCAACTTTATGCGACTAATGTTGCATTTTTTCCCTTTTTTTCTCTCTATACCCGATGCGACCGCTTTTCCAAAATTGTCCAGATCACGAAACGAATCCCGTTTTTCAATGAAACACGAAAAGTTTCATAATAAATACTTCACGTAGTGTTGTTGGACTCTCTCTTCATTTTCATAAGTTTAGCCATCAGCTATTTAGCCATAACTTCCATTTTCAATGCAACAATTATTTTTAGTATTACTATTGCCCCTTTTCGAATGCAAATCCCATTTTGTTTACGACTTTTTCAAAATCTTCGAAGCCAGCCCTGGTCGCCTGTCCAGACATAATTTGTTTTAGGTGCACCTCATCGATGACCACTTAGAACGAAATAACTAATAAAGACCCTATAACTCTTGCTTGTTAGTTTCTTTAATTCGTCAAACGAGTAATTTAATCCTTTCTTCCGAATTACTGGCCTGGTGCTGTTAAAAATGAAGAATTGTGCTGCTGTTATGTGTGAGGTAATGCGGTAGTGTCCGGGTAGACTTTTAACGCGTCTTCGATTTCATTCTACCGCAAAAGTTATTATTCTCTGTGACTTCATTGCCAACGACACAAATTGGCTACGATATACACACGTAGCTGCGTAAGAAGCTAAAGCCTTCGCCATTTACTCAGCTTGCAGGAGAGCAAAACGCGTTTTCTAAACATTTTAACAAACTTCAAAATACGCTCTCGATCTGTTTCGCACAACTGAGCCAAATACTTATTAAATAAAGATCTCTGCTTCTGGATGGAGTTAAAATCACGCTCTTCTATCAGTTATAGACTCTGTCTCGACAACCAGAATAGTCATTGTAACAGATTCTATTTTTTGAACAACAACAACAGATCTTATTTGAATGAGCGGCCTCATTTCTTTGCCTTGTTGTTGTAGCTAGAATATTTTTTATTGCAAGAAGGAACTAACTTCAAGCAAACACTGATTCAGCAAAGAATGCTAGCAGCGAAGAACAAGGCTTTCAACGAGTGGAGGGCTCACCCATTGGATCATCCAAAAAATCATCTAGTTGTACATTTACATGTCTCAGAAAAATATCCAACCAAGTGACTATTTAGATGAGAGTGCAACTAACAAACTGCAACTTCTTCTTCGTCTTCTTCTTCTTCCACGAGCTAGACGAGCTTTCCAGCACACCAATAGACAAGATAATGAGCTTCATCAAATCCACAGGATGGTTTGTATGCAATAGCACAGTGAGTACTTAATCCACAAGTACATTCTCATATATATAGGGTTATTACGGGTAAGGAACAACCTTTCCCCCCAATGGGCATCACAATGGGTCAAAATTGACCTGAGTGTGGCACGGAGTACTCCACGCCAACCCGCTTACCTAACCTAACCTAACAAACTTTCGGAATGGTTTGCGCACAGTCTCATTTATAGACAATAAGCATTAGATTAAATTGCCGTTCATTTGCACATTTATCAGGTTTGTAAAACGGTAGAGATTCCTAAAGTAATAAAAAGCTGAGCTTAAGCCTGTGCTTATACAAGCTGTTCGACAAGTCGTACTCCCAAAAGACTGTTCCTTCTTGCTTCAATCGATTTCCGAGGGAGAAAAACCCACAAAACAACGGCGGAGTAACTTAACTTTCCATTCTAGCTAATGGTAGAGACAATAAATGTCTAAATAAACAAATATAGCAGCCGTCGTTGTACTGGAGACCTGTTGAAGGACGCACCCCAGATATGAAAGCAAGAATCTAACAGCAGAGGACAGAACTGTATTCATGGACATCTAAAGGCTTTTGAGCAGAACCAAGCAAATGAGCCGCTTCTGGATTACCACAATAAATCTGCGAATGGGTACATAACATTCTTCTAGGCACATCCATTCGAAGAGTAAAGCCCATTTTATGATAGAACTTATAACGATTTAAGTTCCACATAAATGCCTTGTCCTACTTTTTGTACGGCATAAGCTGTCACATAAGATTTATCTCGAACACAAACTGCTATGTTTTCTCACAAGCAAGTGGTTCTAATTGTTGTACATCATTGGGTTACTTTTCTTTAGTGCCCCATCTATACTTTCCCCAAATTTATCTCTTTTCCGCATAAAAGACCTACTCGGGTCGACGAATAGTAATACTTGCAGCTCTGCTGATGTTAGGTACCAATCTTTATCTTCCTTCTCGGATACTTCCATTCCATGCCATTCTAAACGATGTCCAAGAGACCAAAACAAACTCTGGATTCGTATTGATTCAGTCCAGTTTTTGCATCATTTGCACCGAGTGCCTCAATAGATTGACTCTTGTCATCGGCCATCATTGAGCGCCCTCAAAACTCCGACACCTATTCGATCTGGTACATCTACACCATAATCTGCACAAATATCCAGAAATCTGTTTAAAGCATTACATGAGATAAGTAGAGTAGGCTTTAGTTGTGCTACTTAAGGCCACCCACCATTTGGGCTGTCCATCTGTTAAGCGCAACCGATCAATTGCAACTTTCACCTCATAAAATATTTCTCAAATGTCTGTTTCTCCACGGTTTGATCTTTTTTTAAATGACGTCAATTGCACAAGATATGGAACGACTTGAAAGGAATCAAACACGCCATTTTTTCGCCCACAACATACACAGACAGCCATCAAGCCACAAAGGAGCGCTATAACTTCGGTGTCCATATCCATTATTAATAACTAAACTTTCTTAGACGAAAGAAGGACAAGATACAATAAATTTTGATTGGAATCCCAAGAAACTGAAGATTGCCATCATAAAATATGAACAAGCTGAACGACATTCAGAAGTGTTTCCGCCGAACAAAAAATTTAATTAAAGACAGACCTCCAGGGCGCAGCACACTTGTATTTATCTAATCTATGCATCGACATGTTTGTATAGCAACTAATTCCGAAAAGTGGAATTTGGTAAATAGATTGGCTCGTGCGTGACAAGTTTGCCACCCAGCATGTCCTATTCTGACCAACAACTAGATGACTAATTCTGTTCGGTTAACGCGCAACGACTTACCTCTTTCCCTTAAAAGCCAGCAGATACTTTTTGTTGGCCGGAAAATTATTACTCTGCACAAAGCCGGTGTTCCCAGCCCGGAGCGGGAACTGCTTGTGAAATAATGGAATGCTAACATCGAAGTTGTCACGCATCTGTTGAATACTCATACTGGCCTTGGCCAGAATCGCCTCGCCCGGATCGAATCCCAGTGAATTCTCCACATAATCCGGCCACGTTCCCGAATACAGGTTGAAGATTAGATGATTACGCCCGTTATTCCAGTGTGGCAGTCGTGCCAACCGCGACGGCACATTTCTCACATAGTCCTCGGACAGAGAGTCCCGATCTAACGTATCAATACCGAGCACAAAGAGGCAAGCCTTCTCTGGATCTGGCGTGTAGTAGCGCGACTCGCGAATCGCGGATAGGATTTTCTGATAATTTGAGCTAATTGGCGGCGCTGCGCCCAGAGAATTCAACGGCTCCGACGGGTAAACGTACACAAGAAACTGATCGAAGCACTTTGTGTAATCGAAGCAGGACTCCATGCGGCAAGACTTAGTTCTGGGCTTGTCTGACTGCGCCACGGTAGCATCGTCGCGGAACGTTAGATAATCGCCGCCCTCACTGTTCTGACCAGCGTTGTTGAGGTCAACATAGCTGTCAAGTTTTTCCCGAGCCCGAGTGACCGTAGATGGACGACGAGCGGCTTTCAGTCGATAGCCACCAAAGTAGCAATACGCCAGGAAAGCACATGACACAAAAACTAGAATATAGCGCTTCTTTGCTTGCATATTTCGCGCAACACACACACACAAAAGTTGAACTTTAATTTACTAGATGTAAATGGCACGCAGCATTTTGGGCAACTATTAGGAAGTGACAACTATTGAAAACACAAAAAGGAGAACGGGGAATGGTTTGATACGACTTCGACATTGGTGATTCCAATGCAGACATTTCACAGAATCATTTCCCACACGAGGCCGCCTTCTAATTATTTGGGTGCCCGTTAAGAAATCTCATTGAACTAGGTATTTTTTCCGTCGAAAAGGAAAATATTTTGACATTAAAATGTCAACTGACTACTACGACAGCGACGACTACAAATGCACTTGTCAAAAACTGACAGCGAACAGCACTTTTCCACCTTCACAGCAACGGGTGCGAGTGAGACGGCAATTAACATTTCGCGGCTGCTTTTGCAGAATTCTTTCTTTTTTTTGTATTTTCTTTTGCACAATTATAACAATTATATACAGCCCGAGAAAATCAACGAAAACATTATTTACCGCAATACGATTAGATTTATGCACAATTATTTCCCGTACAAGCGGTTTTTTTTTGTGGGAAGAATTAATGTACACGTTCGAAGGTAACACGATTTGCTTTCTCCCTTGCTTTGACTGTTCTGCGAGCGATACGAGGAGCGGGCACCGGAAAGACACGCAAACCGAACTCGGTGCCAAGGAATCTGTTTCTGAAGCACTGAACTCGACTGGAGCTGTGGAGCTATGTGTCCCAATCTTCCAGTTTACTGGATGGAGCAAAGGCGAAGCTGTTAAGTTGTTGTTGCACAGCAGGGAGACCGATGTGAAATTTGTTGTTTATTTACGAGAGATTTGTAGTTGGAAGTTGACTGGAAATTGTCATGCGTAGAAAAATCAAACTGATTTGGACTGGAATAATAAATGAGTGGTTGGAATGTGTCAGAAGTTTTTGCTGTTTGCAGCGACATCTGAATGTGGATTTCCTGTGGTGAGTTTGTGTAGTATTTTAGGGGAAATGCAGTTTGAATTTTTTGAGAAGGTAAATAATATCGAAATTTGAGTAGAAAGTGGCATGAGGCGAAAGTATTTTACTAATTTGATTTTCATTGAATACCGACTATGTTTAGGCAGTGTGCTAGGTAACCGATTCGTTACTTGAAAAGCGATACTGTTGGATTTCTTATTCAGGAGTTTTTCCACTGTGAAGTGTGCAGTTTTAGTGTATTCCAAGCTTTTGCAGAAGTACGCTGCTTAACCTTAATAAATCAAATTTCATTTTAGAGCTGTACTCGATCGCTTTGTCAAAACGTATCGCATTTTTTTTTT
Organism: Cheilosia grossa; assembly: GCA_963082955.1. Taxonomy (NCBI): domain Eukaryota; kingdom Metazoa; phylum Arthropoda; class Insecta; order Diptera; family Syrphidae; genus Cheilosia; species Cheilosia grossa. The sequence continues at coordinate 49,139,038 of OY720147.1, read as the reverse complement.
ATTTTGTCAACGGCGGAACTAAGTAGCAAACGATAGAGGTTTGGCTACAGATTGTGTTTGAGTCGTGTAAATTTTGACAGATCGTTTCCTGCAGGAGGATTAAATTTTTTGTTCAAAGCTTTGCAGAAGTAATTGTGGAAAGTGAAATAAAAGGAGGTATAAGTGGAAAATTCGTAGGAGAAAAAAAAAAACTTTCTGTTTTTTATTGACCTCATAATGTATGCAGGTATATCTCAAGTAACGTTTCTAGTCGCTTTGTAATTTCGCTTTTCACCCTCTCTGATAAAGATTGGCGTTGAAATAAATTTACTAGAAATTTCTTCACAACTCAACACGTGTCAAATGACTTTTACTTGTGAGAAATGCTCAGTGTGAATCTCAGAAGTGTTGCTTAACTGAGACAAATTCTTACCCAAAATGACTTCTCGTAAACACTTAGCTTGAATTTTAGATTTAGGTAAAGCTTGAGGTACAAAGTCGGGATTTCGCTCGATTTGCTTACTCTCCTTTGCCGAGTCAATAGGTTCATTCGTGTACTTTCAGCTTAGAAAAATTAAAAGTGTCAAATCTCAAAAATCGAGAGAGAAATCTCTCAAATTCAAGGGAAGTTCCTGACCGGTTTTCTTACAAAAAGTTTAAGAAATGTCATTTTGAAATTTAACAAGGTTCTCTTTAAATGCAGCATCTTAAAATAAGTTGGAATTGAATTTTTTACAAGCTAAATACCTATGAAACTTACCATTTTGAACGCGCTAATATGTTCTAGTAGAACATTCAATTATAACTTCTTCCTGTGACATCGTTAAAGACGAAAATAAATAGAGTTTTACCTGTCAAACTATTGAGCTGTCACTTGGTTGTCAGTTTTCATTATTAATTTTTCAGTAAGTCGATATTTGGCGAGTAGAAAATTCCAAAAAAAATAAAAGAGGGGAAATGGATTTCTCTCTAATTTTTTTTTTCAATTTTCTCAGTACGTGGTCGCATTCGCACAGTTTCTTATCAAATTTTTAATAACATTACGTTTGCAGAAAAGTACCCTACGCACTACTTGACACTTCGAGACTCGCAATTGTTGTTTTAATTGCGTGCTGAAAATCCTACTTTACTTTGCTTTGCTGAGACCGAAGCTCAAAAAAACACGCCTAATGTAAATGTGAATTAACATTATTAAAAAAACAAATCTTCGCATATTGACAGTTGACATAACATTTGACGTAACTGCTGTTTTAATAGTTGATAAATGGGAACATTCAAGAATGTAACTATCTTAAGTCAACTAGATTTGTCTGGATAAGATGTAACCTGAACGCAAAAACTAGATGGGTCGGGAACGTCACTTTTTCTAACGTCAGCCATACATGCGAACTGTCAACTTATATGTCGTTTTCTATTTGGTCAGGATTCAGATTCAGAGCAGTTTTTCTGTCTCGAAATCAGCTGTCTGTCAGATTTCATGTTCCATTGGCCGCAAAAAATACTGAGTCAGAGCAATTTTGCGAGTCTCGGAGACTCACACGTACTTACACTTCCACCACAACCTTTATCATCTGCCAAACTTTATAATAAGGGTATTCACTTAAACGCGTAAAACCCGCATAAACCTCATAAACTGCAGATATTTACCACCTCGTAAATGAACTGTCAGATTTCGTATAGAATAGTTTACGCAGGCCTCATAATTTTCCGCGATCAATTAGGCTCGGAAATCGAGTGCGGAAAGTTACACAAATTTACAAATGTCAAATTGTGACAAGCGTTATCCGCGTTGTGTGAATTTCTTTTCAATATTTTAGAGTTGCATCAATGACGGTAAGAATTTAATTAAAAAAATATTTGCTTTATCGTTACCTATTCGCAGCGATTTACGAAATGACATTTCCGAGGTGTGTTCACTTAAAGCACTGCAGAAATGTATGAATTTACGAGCTGCATAAAATTATGAGATTAAGTGAATACCCTTAGTGTGTTTTTTTACATTTTTAGAGAGAGTAGGTATGTGAAAATTAGAGAAAAATTTACATTTGGCCGCTGCAATTGATATTTACATAAATTGAATAGATTTTTATAAACACAAATTACAATTTGAGAACAGCTCACTTTTAAAACACGCACGACCACAAATGCAAAGAAAGAAAAATCTCGTTTTATGTCGGCTTCCACTCCATAAACGCCAACGAAAACAGATTCTCAAGCTCATATAACCGATTTCAGCCAATCAAAACCAAGATACATCTAGTCGGACAGCTGTCAGACTTACTTAACTAGATACTTGAACGTCCTCACTTTTACGCAGACCTTGTTTTCTATCTGCCAAAATTTTTTTTTATTGTTTTATAGTAGAAAGTTCAGTACAGAGTACTAAGCGTGTTAGACTCTAATATCCAATTGCAATCCTCGCCTTTCATAAGCTCACAAGAGACGGGTAATAAATTTAAATAAATGCCCCATGCCCAGCCCAAATCTCTCTTCTTAGCGTCAGCTTTATTAATTTTCCTTGTCTCATACTTACAAATGGAACAAACTTCTTCATACCTCTCCTTATCGCTAAAGGACTTGTAGATTTACTTTCCGCTCTTCTTTAGAGTTGGGCACATCCGCTCCTCCTTGTTGTCGAAGTTCACATATACCTACCTCTTTGATGTGGTCCATTTGCAATTTAATTACCAAATTTTCCTAACGACCTTTTCCGTTTCCTTCCTCAGCATTTTCTATGTCAATATTATAGGTGAGGTTAACTCGTGTAACATGGAAAAAAGACTATACCTCCACTTTCTCTTTCTATTTGTTGTCGGTGATCCAATTAATTTTTGCAAGGATAATAAAAACAAATTTCCAAACAACAAACCAAGGACCTACTCAACAATTTCCATGTGAGTGTGGTTTGCCTGCTTTTTTTTGTCCTTGCCATTTTAATTCTGTGTATAGATGTTGGTTCGAATAATATCAACGAATTAACTCGGAGTCGTCGGTACAGTATATATACAATACAGAATACACCCAGACGGTTCCCGCTACCGATACCCCACCGTATATGCATTGGCGGGGCTATGGGAAATGGGAGTCCTTCAATGTTTACAAAGTGCTTATAATGGAATTTTAAAGCAATTTGACTTAATTGCCTTAATTCGAAGTGGAAATGCTCCTCCTCTCCGCATAACTAACCACAATGAAAAAAGGGAATACACCGAGCGTGAAGATAAGATGTGTGGCAGTAGCGGGAGTGTAGTACTAGTTGGGTTAACGGTAAGTAGGTGAATATGTGTTTGCGTACAATACAAACATGACGAGAAAGGCTCTCGTCCCAATGGGAATTGAATTTAATTTTTTTTTTTTTTTAAGATAATATTGAAGGAAGTAAGTCTTAATAGCTGAGCTGGGACTGGAATCCGGGACTACGAGTACGACTGGGATGTGATTTAAAAATACGATTCTCATGACTGGGGATGGTTTCGAATGGGTGCGTGATAATGGGGCCGGAGCTACAACTTTGTTGTCCTTTTCAAATAACACAGTTGAATGGGGTAATTAAGAAAGGGAATATTTACCAAATAAGCTTAGGAGCTGTTAAGATTGTTTACTTATTGTTATGAGAGTTGGACGGCAGGCATTTCGCCAGCCACATTGAGGGATGAGACCCGTTCAATTGGCACCAGATCTAGGGGAAGACGATTTTCTTTTTACTGTAAAATATAAATGTTACTGTATCTACGTACCGGGTTTCTATATATAAGGTTTGTCCCTAACCTTTAGTACAAAATCATACAAAGCCTCATATAATATTCACTTTCCACATACCTTCCTTTAGACCTATACCTTTCCTTGCAGTCCAGAGTGGTGACATTTTCATTTAAAAGTCACACACCACCTAGCTCCGCTTTCAACTGAATTCAAGTGTGAGCAACAATGCCAGTCATTCAACACCTCATTGCCAAAATCCAAATAAAATAGACTCTTTGTACAATCCAATATACGAAACTAATATCTGTGGCACATGCATACTCCAGCCACGGCCTTAGGCACGTGGTATTCGCTGGCAGGCATATAAGCTATACAACAACCAGCAGCCGCAGCACGGAAGCAGTCACATAATCTGTATATGTGCTGCGATTTGGCTGGTGTATCGTTGGTACGTGCTTTATACCCAAATAAAATCAAAGGAATCTAATAATGTGCAATTCACTGTACGCCATGGCAGGAGTCTCACAAAGAAATACGATGGCAGTGTTTTCAAGTATACAATGAAACTTCACATAAAACATGCAGGAGATGTGCAATCTCTGTGAAGTCAATCGGTTTTTACCCTACTTCTTTCTATTGGAATATTCAACAAGCAAAGAGCCTGGCTATCGGCTCAGCTTGAGTTTGACTGTCGGTTATCGCAAGCGTGCATTTTTCGCCCGTGTAAACACTCAACGAAGCTCTTATTATTCCCCGTGTAGCCCATTTTTGAGGCCCGTTTGCTGATACTACTCCTCGCGATTTAAATTCTACTTTAAAATAACTTATGGGCTACTTTTTCTATGTCATGGTAGGTAGGTAGGTAGGTAAATGGGTGCTCTTGTGACAATTAGGCCACAGCTGCACTTAGACCATCAGTTGGGTCCATTGTGTCCAGTTACGGGAACCATCCAGTGTGACCTGTTAGAAGACTAGAAATAAGCCGCTTTTCACATAGATTAGTAAGAATCTCATGGGCTCTTAAGCTCCGTTGTATCATGATCCTCTAGTTCATCCTATGAGTAGCTAATGATGTGTAGTCTGTTTATCTACTAGAACCACCTAGATTTGAGTATGAATCTCAGGAGTACTTTAAGATCAACATTCTTCAAGTCATCTAGGTCATCGAAGAAGCAACTGTTGAGAATCTTCTGTCTGCTGTTTTTAAGGGCTGGGCATTCGCAGAGTAGATGGCGAACAGATTCTATTTCTTCAACGTTCCTACAACTTCTGCAGAAATCATTATGCAGTATCCAAAGCCGTTCCGCATGTACGCCTATCGCACAGTGTCCAGTAATGACCCTCGTGAGTATGCGAATCTCTTTGCGGCTTAGTCCGATCATGTATTTAGATCTCTTTTTGCTCACCTCTGGCCATAGTTCTTTTGTGTGCCTGCATGTGATGAGATTGGTCCATCGTAGGTTAGTTCTACTCCAGGATTCAATGTCAATCTTCCTTGCAAGTGTGCTTAGCGGAGTTTTTACTGATTTTAGGACCATAGAGGCATGTATTTTCGACCCGTTTCTTGCCAGCTCATCCGCCTGTTCATTACCTGGTGTTTCTTCTCCACCACACTGTTGTACCATATGTTAGGATGGGCCGCACCACAGCTATGTATAGCCAGTGCACCACGTGCGGCCTGAATCCCCATGTGTTGCCGAATGCTCTTCTGCAGGCATATAGTGCCACGTATGCTCTTTTGATGCGATCCTCTATGTTTTCCTTCCAGCTTAGTTTGGAATCTAGGATTACGCCCAGATATCTTGCTGTCCTTGAGATTTCCAGATCCACCACCCTCCCCCCCCCCCATCTTTGATGGGTTCACTCCAATTCCCCGACCCCGAACCCAGTTATTGACTAGCAGGAGTGCGTAACTAAGTCTTTCGGTAAGGACTGGAGTGAATTTACCTGGAACGAGGATAACGACATCGACTGCGTATGCGCTCACGATGAAACCTTCTTTTTACAGTATTTTCAGTAGTTCATCAACTACGAGGAGCCATATGAGTGGTGATAGAACTCCTCCTTGAGGTGTTCCTCTACTGACCTTCCGTTCAGTGCTCACGTCCCCTAGCTGTGACTTTATTCTACGTGTGCCTAGCATGAGTCCAATCCAGTCACATAGACCGCTATTTAGGTGGGCTCTACGCAGGCTGCATAAAATTGCATCAGCTTTTATGTTGTTAAAAGCCCACTCGATGTCTAGGAACGCACTCAGTGTGTACTCTTTATGTTGTAGTGATTCTTCCACTACCGATACTACCCTGTGCAGTGCTGTGTCAACAGATCTGCTTCTTATGTACGCATGTTGTGATTTTGATAGGTAGTTATCGCTGATCGCTTGCCGTACGTAGAGATCAATTAATCGTTCCATTGTTTTAAGCATAAAAGACGACAGACTGATTGGTCTATAGTCCTAAGCTGTGGTGTGACCAGCTTTTGGGATGAAGATCACTCTGACTTCACGCCATGCTCTAGGCCCGTAACATATAGCCTAAGACAGCACCTGTAAATGCATCCAAGCCATGGAATAATGGCTTCCTCTGACTTCTGAAGCATTATGGGTCGAATATTATCTATTCCAGGTGCTTTAAAAGGGGCAAATGGGTTGATTGCCCAGGCTATTTTTTCCTCGTCTTTGATTTTGACGATTGTTTCTAGCTCCATTCCCTTCCTCCTGCCTGGTGTTACTACATCGTAACCATCAGACACATCAGCGCATCCTGGGAAGTGAGTTTCTGTTAGTGTTTCCAGCGTCTCTTTGTGTGATTCCGTCCATCAGATGCCGTCGCTCCTTCTTAGCGAAGATATCAGCACCGGTGCCTTAGAAAGGACTTTTCTCAGCCTAGAAGCTTCGGTTGTGGATTCAATTGATTCGCAGAAAGTTCTCCACGAGGTTTTCTTTGCGAATCTGATCTCACTTTTCAGGGTTCTAACGCTCTCCCTGTAGGTTGCCCACTCGATACGTCCCTCCTTTGCAGACCTTGAAATGCGTATTAGTTCCCCGATCTTGGGACTCCACCAGGGAGGTCGTTTCTTCCCACTTTTTCCACTTTTCGGACAGGATTTTTCAAAAGATCTTGACAGCACTTTTGGTAAAGATTCGACTGCAACATCTACCTCTTCAGCTGTTGTGAGTTCTTTTGCCGGACATAGGTTCCTGTAGCTCTGCATTTCTTCGTTGAATTTTTCCCAGTTCGCTCGCTCAGTCATCAGAGAAACAAAGTGTAACTTTTTGCACTTTTGCTCGATTTCTGGGTAGAGGCCTTTTAAACGGAAATAATAAGTACTTGTGGCGGAATATTAAGCCTTAGGCCTCTTTAGCTTCGTATATACGTCACAATATAGGAAAATAACTGCGGAACTATTATGTGGATATATGTTTCATATAAATCTCGCAATTATGAGCTTCCGTAAATTTACAGTCCGATTGTGGCAGACCTCAAAAAGGTTTCATGTGCACCAGATATACCTACTAAATGTTTCAGTAGCCAAAAGTTCTTGCAACAAAATCGTTTGAACGTTTACCCTTACGGAATTCCACCCCCCAGAATATTTGAGGTACTCAATTCCAGCAGATTTTTCTACACAAGGAGCAGTTTTATTCACTTTGAACGCCAGTCTTAAATCCCAATTTTAAAAAAAGATATAAATTGAATAAGTTCCTACAATAGGCGTTTTTCTTTTTTAGTTCAGAGCTGATCACTGAACTGAGCTCGAGCATTATGAGCGCGCTCTGAACCGAGTGTGCTCAGAGCATTCTGATGTTTTTTTGTCTTTCCTGTTTTTTGTTTCTTTCAAATGTGACTGAAAGTGTGTTTGTACATGTGTCAGATTTTTCCTCAGGCTGCTCAGTCAATTTATTCTGAGCTCATAGAGCGCGCTCTGATCATGCTCTGAACGAAAAAAAGAAACACAAATTTGAGATCTGATGAATCTGAGCTAAAAAAGAAACACGAACTGTTTGTATAACAGTTCAGTGCTCAGCTCTGAACTAAGAAAGAAAAACGCCTCATATTCTACTCGTTTGTTGATTATCCTGATGAGTATTAGATTCAGAGGAAGATTGAGAGTTATGAGTGTCAACAGAAGCAACCAACACTAGCGAATTTTGGTCAGAACGCAGTCACAGTGGCTTCAGTGGTTGAGCTTTCCGATCTTTACTGAGTCATCTGATGGGCCTGTTTGGTTCCCCCTCAGCGATTACTGAGCGAGGAGACCATTGTTACGTCCCCAGAAAACAACAAATTGCACCTCAAATAGTTATTAACTGGCCCGTCTCTAGTGACCATCCTATAACAACGAAAGCCTCTCAAAAGTCAGCCCTTATGCCGCATAAAATGGAAGTTCCTTGCAGTCCTACTCATCTCAAATCGTAAAGTTTGGGAAAAAAAAGAAGTAGTAACAACCATTAGACCTCCTCTTCGTTAGAACCTTCTGGTAAAGCTGAACATACCCTATAAAATCGGGTGTGAACGTGATAGAGAGGTTTCGACAGTCGACACGCTGTCTGTTAGTTGGTTTAGCGTACACTTTGTTTGTACACACAGCCCCCCCATAGACACAGTGTTACTGGACGTTTCGAGGAATTTCTAAAAAAAAAACAAATGGCATCGCATTTGGGTGGCAATTTCAAAACATCACGTACATCCACACTGTCCTCGGCCTGACTGAAGCGCTGCCACTTCCTTCACGCCGCTATTTCCGGTCGATTTACATGCTCTGTACCAGTTGACGCATGTCAAACAGCCAGATCTGATTCTCTCCAACCTACAACCGAGCGGCGGACACACGCAGCCATATTCCGTTTCACAAACGACAACCAAATCTGTCGTCCATCGGTCCTCCATTCAATGGTGACTCAGTGACTGGCATAAAGGACACATAATTACGAATTCATTAGCGTTCGAGTTAATTTCCTAACCGCTTCAAAAACGTTGAATTTTGCCCTCGCTTTCAAAAACCTCCAACAGATATCGGGTGGAGGCGGCTCTGTGGACGAATGGCTCCCCGTCGCGCAGGTTTCATTATTTTGGTTTAATATGGGGTCCTGGAAAAAACTGTCAACCATGAACACATTCCTCTTCGTATTTGGATAATTACACTGCAGTTAAAATGCGCACCCTGCGCTGGGAACCACTCGAATCGAGAGGTGTTGAGTAAATTCAATTTAAGTTTGTGAAATTGATTTTGCGGGCAAACGGAGAGTGGGCGTTTTCCCCATCCGAGACCAGTTGAAGTACTTCGAAAATGAAATAATCTCCCATCATTTACTATACCTGAACTCGTACCTACTTCCTATTACGTTTTCTAAATCAATCGCATCACTTGCGAGACGTTGAATGTACAATTTATCTTCACCAACATGAAAAATCGACAACATTCGCAGTGCGGGTATATATGGGCTTCAATAGGCGGCAGCACAATTTGAACAGATCCCCAACTGCATTCATGGCATGCAAACATTACATTCGCATGCACATAGCCATCTTAAACGGTAAGACGAGAAATATAAGGATTCGGGAGTCTTCACCATCACCCACCGCCACCGCCACCGCCCATGGCACTCTGTCTTCCTAATAGAAACGAAGAAGAAATTGAATTTCAAATTGAAATTCAAGCAAACACACCGACAGCTTTCAATCCTTCATTACAAAGTGTATCTGCTACTCACATGCCTGCGCCCAGCATCCGAAGATACATTATTGTACCATTTTGGGAATCTCTCGACTGCACATGCCAGAGCAGTGGGTGTGTAATATTTTCAAAATAAAAAAAATATATACATTCCATTGCAATAGTTTCGTCTTATGCACACACGCACACATGGTTGTTCGATTTAATTTAAATCGTTTGCAATTGAAAACCAGCCCAGGGACTGCTGCCTTTCTAATTGGGTTTGGTTTGTGTGAATTTCAATACATAAAAAGCGGCACTCGCGCAGCAGGTGCACGAGCGTACACGCCTCAACTGCCCACAAAGCCCTGTGCCTCTGCACAAATAGATGCATTCACTCCAAGCTCCAAGGCCTGTGGCGATGGTACGACCTGCAGCTCTATCATATGTGTGAACGGGGAGCGAAAGAATTCCAGTGGCCACTTTATGTGCTGTTGTGCCTGTGGTCCACTCTCGCTGGCAGTGTTTTGTTCACTCTTTGAACGCGAAAATAGAAATACCCACTTTGGCGGTGGTTGCGTTTTTGCCCGCTCTCGCGCACTCACAAAAGCCCCCCGAATCTGATTCCTTTTATAATTATTATTATCCTTGTGTACACACTGTGTAATTTGCTGGCCTTATTTTTTTCCTCGTTTTCGTTTGCGTTTTGTTCTGTCTTGTGTTGTTTTGTTTTGTATCCTTTTTCGAATGATGATGGAGGACGATGAGAACAATACCATATAACGACCAATGGACTGCATTTTATTACCCTCCCCTGAAAGGATATCTAAAAAAAGGAACAAAAACAAAAAGCGGATAATGGAAAAATAAAATCTAGGACAATATATAGGTTATAGACACAGGGAGCACAAGAACGAGAACAAGCGAGAGTGTACAAGTGTATAGTGGGCGAATGCGCGTATAAAATAGAAATGCAATATTTTTCCACTTCCTTATTAGCAAGAAAATTGCTGTTCCCCTTTTTTCTTTTATTTATTTGCTCGAAAGAAAGACAAACATATAGAAGATCGTCATTTAGCCAGACTCGTTCATCAAACAATATCCTTTTGGACGAACCTTTTGCAGGGAGTCTAAAAAGACAACAAGAACAAGCATTACCATCTCCGTCATATTTCTTGTGCCGTCGTAGATCAATTCTGGGTCTAAAATGCGAGGAGGAAATTGTCGAGGAAGTCTGTTGGGGGAATGAAAGGGGTGAACACAGTATAGGACGAGGGCAAAACTTAAATGAAAATATTTTCTTTATTCGAGCAGAAGAAAATCTGGAATGTCTCGGTGGTGTGGAATGTGGACAAATGATTTTATCGGGATAGTTATGGAATTTCTTTTTATTTTTATTATTTTTTAGATAAATTATGACCGAACTAAGACAGAATGTCCGGAGCCGAACTGTGGAGTGCAAATTGCAATGGCTCGTCGTTGGCCGATGTCTTTGTACACAAAAAAGAATGGATGGGATTAGGGAGGCTAATAAAATAAATGGCTTGTGCCTAAAGCAGCCGGTCTTGTCTTGGATTTGGCTCTTTAAAATGATTTAAGATGATGGAAAATGGGCTTAAGTATTTAATGAATTTATCCATCATTGGGTATTGCAAACTGTGGAAGCTCTGCGCATACAATCAGAGAAATATAGCAAACTCACACAAGGACTGGTTTTTGTCAAAGGCGAAACCCCAATAATGCTAAACTTTGGAACGCCAATTGCAGTCCCCAACTGTTACTTAACTATTACGGCAATAGCTACTTGTTGTGCTGCATCCTTTCTAGTGGGGTTGCACTATAGCTGTGGTCGGAAAGCCTCTCCTAACTCACTTGACTTTGTTGTAGAAGTGTCTGAGTTCAACCTATATTGGGTTCAAGAAAGTTATTAGTGCTTATAGATTATTTTCTTCGAGACCTGGTATTAAATATTTTTGTCTCTTTCGCACTTTAGATACTCTTTCAAAAGGAGTATAATAGTTTCTATCAGAAAGTCATGTTTGGGTTTTTTGACTAGGTATAGTTTCTTTGAGAACCTTCTGGAGTTTTAGATAAAAAAATGTAATCAAAAAAAAGAAGTTAATTGCGTGCTTACGAAAAAAAAAAATTGATTAAAAATGGCAGGAAAGCGATCAGATGAGGCCGACATCTCCTACAACCTCTCCAACCCAAGTATCAAAAACAAAATGTACCAGTTTACTATAACTCTCAATCACCCGGATATCTTCCTAGCTAGCGAGGGTAGAGCCGAGCGGCACGCAATGAGAGAAATAAAGGAATAGAGCCAGTGTGTTACCACCAGTGTTGCTATGTCATTGAGACAGTTTTTCCCTCGGACAGCTAGCTTTTTCCCATTTTTCCCTTATTCCCACAAATTTCCCACTTGTTTAGTTAAAAAAAAAGTTCATTTTCAATATTTTTACTAACAAAAAATAAAAAAGGGCAAACAAATATTCTAAAGTCGGGTATGGTATGGCAGCACATACGTAATTTCCTGAAGGGTGCAGTTGCGACCTGATTTTCAGGTGAAAATTTGTTGTTCCAAACCATAAACTAAGAATTAAATAGACTGGCAGCTTTCCTATGTCTCCCCGATTTTTTCAATACTGGCCCCTCCCTCCCGCTCTCAATTGTACTGTCTGTGCAGCAAAAGAGCAATCGAGTAAAATGTATGGCGAAAGGAGTTTTTAAATGAAAGTCTTTTCGGCCTGACTGTATGACAACGAATGAATCCAGATTTTATTCTATTCTTTTTACAATATCTACATTAAATCTTAAGCCAAGTTACGTTACACAATTCAAATATTTTAAAAATATAGTGAACCTTGTTAATAAGGCGTGAAATTCAAATTTTCATTTCTTGTTAGTACAGTTATGGAATGGAATGAACATTGGAATGGAATGAGCATTATGCCTTTTTATATTAAAGAATATCTTTTAAATTTATTTGGCAACATATATGACCGTTAATTGATGCTGTTGAATGCAAAGACCAATTTCGTTGAACAAAATTCCGGCACATATGACAGAAGTTAATTAAAATTTATGTTGTCGATGAGAAGTGTCTACTAAAACTTTGTATGCACATGATCCGAAACGAAAAACCCCTTACAAAAGTCACACAACGAAATCATGAACGAAAAATTTCGCTCTCCTTTTCGTTTAACAGTACGCAGCTGCTGCGAAATGATGCGGAAAAGTGGGTAATTGTTGTAGATTGCTTGGTACAGTTCTCCACTCTCTTTTCGCACACTATTATTGTACGGGACATTATTTGCTTGCGAAAATTTGACATTAGTACTGCAGTGTTGCCAGCTTTTATAGGCCGTATGGAGCCAAATTGGCAAATATCAAAGCTCTAATATATAAAGATCAATTACACATTATTTTTTGTTTTGCACGCTTATTCGGATTAAATTGTTTTGAAAGACGACAATGTTAAAGGCGGTCATAGCAGAAATTCCGTCAGAAAAAAATAAATAAAATACATAATTAAAACAAATCGACTACCTACCACTGATTGGATTCCACCAGAAGAAAAAATTCCTGGCAGGTGGAACCAGCGTTGCCAAGTCATTCTGGCGTTCGAGCATTGTTTTAGGAACTGTCAGCGTTAATTTTGACCTCTTGCGTTTCTCTTCGTTTAATATGCACCTCCAAATACGGAAATACGGGAGTCGACTGAAGAAAACCAAACTATCAACAACCTATAACATTCTATTGTTTACCCCATGTATGATCAACCTCATCACTCTCTAAAGTCTTTCAAAACACACCTTTCCGCAAGGGGTCAATAATTTAATTAGAGTTCCACTTCAACTGTGTATTTTAACTAACCCGCACTCGCATTGATGTTATATAGTGAAAGCTGGTTTAAATGTCAATTACTCCAGCAAACTTCGTCCTTATATCCATCGGCAAAAACGGACCTCACATTTCAAAGCTCACGCTCGACTACTTCACAAAAGTGACTCGGTCATAAAGTGGCGCATATGCCAGTCGTTTAATGAGCCCAAAGGCTAATTGAATTTTATTCATATATTTCTGGATATAAGGGCATCAAGGACTCTTCAATACACATTGACCTGACCCTCTGTGGATGAATGCAAAAGTGGATATATAATTAAAATTAACTCAAAGGGAGGCTTAGTTTGTGTATAAAAGCACAACTGAAGGGCACTTCGCTTCATAATTAAATTTACAAGCGCTTTTACATTTTTAATCTTTTTTTTCTTCAAATTTTTGTTGTATAATTAGCCGATTTACAAATCCACTCAACAAAAGCGCAGCCCCCCTCCCTGCGCCGACACAACAAAATCGCTCTCTTTATCTATTCTCATATCTTTCGCAAGTTAGTTGTATCTACTTTTTTTCATTACGGGATTATTTATCGCAAGGATACCTACTTTCGCCTGTACGCTGGAAGTATCCACAGTGGCCAATGGAATCTTCTACTCCAAGGAGCAGAGTACTTTCGTGGATTTATCTGAAGACTTGCAAAAGTGAAGCAAAAAAAAAAAGAAGACTTTTTCCCTTTCTTCTTTGAATAACAGGCTTTGCATCTTTCCTTCCTCTTCCCTGAGCTGCTGTTGCTATTTTATCTACCTCGATTGTACACACCCAAAGGAAAGTATAGGTACACCCGAACCAAGCGACCAAACTTCTACTGGCTGTCTTCAAGTCTCGATGGAATTTACTTTCCTTGTCTGGTACCACAAGGATGCCCAGTGTATCTGGTCCCATCCATCGTCCTTGTTGTCTTTATGTCTCAGAGTTGCTCGATGTTGTTTCACTTTGCATTGTGTCTTTCTGTGTGTAGCGGCAAGGACCACCGTTTTCCCTCTCATCCATCTATGTGGTGTACTACAAAATACTTAAGTTCATAATACTTTTGGGGTCATTCAAGTTTCCATACTCCATAAGCGGATTGAATTTTCTGGATGCTTTCATCAGGGACTGGCTGAGGAACGGGTTCTCTTTGCTTTTTTATTTGTTCGTCCTTCTATAGTTCCCTTTTGCATTGTCGGGTCGTCTCTATATGTGCGTGTGTTGAGTTGACAAAACCTACCAAGCGACTACGTCTATCGTGAGCACAGGCAACAGTTCCTCTGGCCAACGAAGTTATGTACCAGAGAAAGTAAAGGTTAATGAATGAGGGAAAATTTAATCAACGTTCTTAATTATTGCACACAACTATACCCAACCGAGAGTGGGTATATGAGTCAGTTACTTCGTCAACTTTGCCGGTTAGACTCTGGGGCCATTGAGATCGGAATTACTGGCATGGTAAGGTAAAGGAGTGCATGCGAAAAGGTAAGAACAAAAGCCCGGCACCAACGGGTGCGGTGGGAGCGCTGATCAACCAACCCACCAACTTGCTAACAAACTGAGGAGTTGCAAACATAAATTCATTAGTACAACCTTTGCTGCTGGTATACTTGCTCGCTGTTCGGCAGCGGGAGCGGTTCGAGGGTGATTTGCTTGGAATCAGGCGCTGATACCGGGAAGATTATGACGCCCAGTTTCGTACAGAATTGACATTCTGTTACGTTTTTTTGATTTATCTGACCATAAGAATGAAGACAGAGAGTGCGGGGCAATTGAAATCTACCTCTCTAAAGTGCTTAGTACAGTTAAACACACTAATCACTAAGCTGATTTGTAAAATGTTGATGCCATATGTTGATACGATCATAGCAGAAAGCAGTTGTCTATTTGTTTTGTTTGCGAACGCTAATAAATCGCTTGCGCACACGACACACGACGCCATGCTTACGACAAACAACACCCGCAACTGATGTGTGCGTTATAAAATAGATTTACCAAGTGTGAGCACATAAATGTCAGTACAATGAAGTGCGCAATTGTTGTGTGCGGTATAAAATAAATTCAGGACTTGTGCGCGCAATAATTATATTCGGCTCACGACAATGAAGTGCGCTATTGTTGTGTGCGGTGTAAAATATATTTGCTTTATGTGCGCACATAAATAAATCTGCTAAGGGCTCATGACCAACGAAGTTCTTGTGGGCGATATAAAACGAGATAACCACACTAATAATAATCAAGCACAAATGTCGACAATTGGTTGGTTGTCAGCTTTAGTAAAAGTGTACAGCATTAGTGAAACCGTACCAATAAAAAATTGGACCTCCACATTTACAAGAGTGACCACTTTCTTAGAATCTACTTCATTTGTTGTCATTGCAGAATTTAAATTTCATAATTTGTTTTCGTGCAAAACAGGTTCAATGGTTTCTATCACAACGAGGATTTTATTCTAAAAAAAGGAACACATAAGTTGCAGTTAATTTTGCCCAACAGATATCTTTCAAAGGCTTTTTGAAGCTTATTATAAGCAAAAAACAAACCAGGAAATGCACAAAATATCCGTTGATCTGTCAAATATCGCATGCAAATCATTAATGCCCTATCGTTCGATCGGACACAATTTTCGGTACTTTTTAAAGTACGCTTTCAATAGTTTTCTAAAACTACTTCACGATTGTTTCATGAGTGCATTAGTGCCGTAATAAAATGCCTTTTAAATTATTCAATAAACAGAACACAGTTTAATTGAATGCTTTGATTTATTCATAGGCTGACGATGCAAATCAAAACTTATTGGTGGTCCAAACATCACAATTGCATCGTTAGCAATGGTACATTATGGATTATAATACTTAATTCGGGAAACTTAGAAACCGACAAAAGTTTAAATTCTCACTGAAATATATAAAGCGCACATTTAACTCCTTCAGGAGCTAATAAATTTGATATTTCACGTGTATTTTGCTGAGTGCTGATAATTACATTCGTAAAGCTATATTTTCCGCGAAGTGAACCTTTTCACACCAATCATTGTTTCATTAGAGATCCTGTTTCATTATGAGCCATCCAAACTTAAGTAAGAAGATATTTTATTCTGTTTGTGACGACTGTCAAGAAGTTCTTGGAAATATCCCAAACTTATATAAAATTAATTTTTTGGTAAGCTTCCATTCGTTGCTTGAAAAAGGAAAACCAATCAAAAAGCAAGAACTAGCGGTTAAACAATATAAAACAGAGAAAAACACAAAAATATATCCTTCAAGTGTTTAGAAATAAAACAAAAATGCAATATTTTTCAATTTATTGCATACATTTGTACAAATTTGTATTTGTTGGACTTAAAACCATTTGCATTGTTGTATCGCAACGAATAAACCTAGAAAACATTTACATTTAACTAAAAATAATTTATAATTGCAAACGCTCCGGTTGACAACAGTGTAATAAAATTGCTCATATTACTGAATTTGATTGATTTTGGACGGTTGGGCAACACTTGTCTTCAAAATGACATTAAGACAGGTGTTTAATTTAGTTTCGGGTTTGGCAAGCTAGTGGACTTTCTTGTTAAATAAAAACAAACAGCTTGAACGTAATCACTTCGATTTATTTCACTATAAAGTTATTTCACATACGACTTTATTGTTTTAAAGTAGACAAACGACTGTTTAAAGGACACGTCTATCTCCTTCAGCGGCTGTTGATCGAATTCCCTGCTGAGAGGACCGAAGGGTAGTACACTGTACACGATCGGTTGCTCATACACTGATAAGTGTGTTGAAATGTGTGTGCAGCCTGTCTCTCTTCGACATCTCTTTCGTTGCGCATGGATAGACACACACGAGTAACCTGAACACAATTTTGCAGGAATATTGAACAACAGGATTTATGTAGCTAATGCCCAAGATAAACATGGCTTTCTCAACATTAACATTTAACCCTACAGTTAGCGATAATCTGGCAACTATATTCGTTTATTGGTAAAGGGATTTTGGAAAGTGTGGAGTCTTTGCGTAAACTGCCAGACTAAAGTTGATTATTGGTAAGGCCGATTGGGTGCCCAAGAGTTTTCCCTTCTTACGATCATGGCAAACAAGTGCGTTACTTTTGTGCGCGATATAAATTTATTGTTAAAAATGCTTTTAATCTATTCCGCGTACATGTACTAAGTCATTCTTAGTCTTCCCTTTACATTTTACAAAGGGTGTTTTCATAAACGTCTGCCTAAGACCTGCGTTAGAATTGCAAAAGATGTGTTCATAAACGTTATAAATGTCATCAGCGTCTGGCAGAGTGTGCATCCATATTTTGTTGACTGCTGAAAGCAGTTGGAAAAATTTAAGTAAAGTAATTTTGTTTACAGTTAAATTTAACTTTTGTAAAGGGGAGAAGAAGCTGCGGCGTCGAATGTGGCAAAAACTCAGCTATTAGTTGATGAAAGAATAGTTTCAACAAAAATTATTCCAATGCCATTTATCTACGAACATTCAGAGATTACTTAAAATAATTGTACTAAAGCAGGCCTGCATACGTTCTGCAGAATAAGTGTGTTCATTAACGCAACAAAGAAGAAAGAAGATTGTACTAGCGCAGATTTTCGACGTTTATGAAAACATCCAAACTCTTAATGCCAACATCCTGCATACAACTGTAGCCATTTTGAGTTACGGTAAATTGAAAGTGTAGTGAAATTGAAGAATGTATTCTAAAAAAAAAGGCGCATAAAACTCTGCAAATCCGCCCCTTTTGCGGCAGGTTGGCACAGCTTGACTTTGCACATGTACTCGGCATTCCTTTGCCCGCGCATGAGTTCGTGTCCTATCCCGTACACCCACATCTCCACGTCTACAGCAGTCGTATTGACGACTCTAAAAGTCAAAGTACAACAGCGGATGATAACACCCTGTGCAAGCAACTGCATTCATGCAGTTGTGATCCAATAAAACGCATGAAGCAAGCAGAACGCGACTTGAATGGGGTGAAACAGAAATTATATTGAAAAACTTTTTCCCCACCCACATCTAAGGCGAACTTGTGTATCCAGTTGATGTTCAAATGATGAGAACATGGGCGACCAGCAACAACGTATACCTCCCCCAGCCGCGGAGGCAGAAGGCAAAGCAAATGATAAGGGAAGTTGGTCTAGTGGCGCGCGGTAGTACGCTGGCCTTGCCTGGTAGTTAGTGTTGATAATAATTACATCAACCCTAATTAATGAGTGTTTTGCGTGTTGTAAGAGCACAATACTGCTTCCGCTACTGTCTGGTGCCTGGTAGACAACAGGAGGGGGTCGGGCTCGCTCCTACGGGAGCTAATCATATGCATCAGTTCGCCTGCAAGGATTTATTATTCGTCGTATATTTTCTCTTTCTCTGGGAGAAATTTTAATGCAGGCACACGGAGATTGCTTGCAGCTGACTTCTGGCTGCGCCGTTGTCGTCGTCGTCGTCATCTCCAATGCTGTCGCATAATATAGTTTTTCTATGAGAGCGGATGTGCGGGTTCCTAATTAAAATCGGCCTTGGGTAAGCTGCCGGAGCACTCACTCACACACAGTCAGCAGTTCCAAGTCAGTGGCCCATATCGCCAAAGCACTTCAGCATAAATGGGCGAATAAGTGGGGAGGTGAGTGCATATTAAAGGATTTAGGAAAGAGCCTTCTAACTCATGTCCAATTAACAATTAAGGCAATTATCACATTAGGGACTACTTCCTCGCAGCCTGTGGAGCTACTCAACGACGTATCGCATCGCGCCAGCCACCTTGCTTAGTCTATTATATTATACTCCCCGTCCCCAGTTCTCTCGCAGTTAAATCCCCTGGAACTGGGTCAACTTATCCGGCAAATCGGAAAGTTCTCTTCTGATTGTGAGCGGTAATTTTGTACGCGGGCTTAGGTATATCCTTGCTCGTTCAGTGTGTTACTTATGTATATAGTTAGTTTGCTTTCCCTAACGTCCCTTGGCCTTGCCCATTTGGTTGATGTTGATGTTGATGAAGACGATGGTGATGACGATGAACTCGTGCGGTGGAGTACATTCCTCCGAAGGAAACGAGAATAAGTTGTTGAGTCCCCTTGGGGGAACTCTGTAGCAAAAAGATTTAAGGGTGAAGGGGACCTGCTCCTATCAGGCGCTGTTTACGATCTAATCGCAATGTTTATGGCCAATGAACTTTAAACCAACGAACGTGATTTACATTGGGGCAGGTTAGTGCTGCGCAAATCCTTGTGGGGATATCCACTTGGATGATTTATTTGCCCAACGTGTACTAGCCGTATTATAGCTTCGTTACAAATTAACTTGCAAATGCGTTGCGCTCGCTGTTTGCTTTTGGTTGTCTTGGATTTGCTTAACTGGTTGCATCGACTCATGAAGTTTGTTTGGAATTTCCTGAATATTCACCATCCGTGCGGAGTTTTGCGGCTTGGCTTGATTTGGACCAAAATCAAAAACTGATAAGAAGACACAGAGTGAACTCTTCACACTGTTACCGCGCAAAGCTTATTTTACCGTGAAAGCATTTGCTTTATGACATCACATCTGTTCGCGGAACACTAAAAGCTCTCGCAAATTCCAAGATTGAACTTCACATGTCTCGATTTAATTTCTGGGGCATAGTTTATGGCTGTGGACAAAGAAAGTGAAATACGGGCCACAGGTATTGCCCTTACCGCAGACTTATGGGCTGCTCTTGTCACTGCCAACATAGTCGCTTGGAAGACAGGGCACATCGATATTGATTGCGAAAAGACGTCTAATCCGTTTTAGATCCGTCTGTCTATACCAAAAAGGATTGCGCGTTGGATGAAAGTCCATCTTTCCATTCGTCCCTCATGAGATAAGTAAGGTACTCACGAAGAATATTCTAAGTATAGCAGTACCAAAGTATTTCTGTAGAATCGTTGAATGGCCGGCCTCATTCATTCTTCTTGACACTTGTCCTTTTTTGAAATGATTACTCTTTCTTTGTCTGCCAATTTTATGCATTTGACAGTACTACCAATACCTGCCGAACTTAAGACTCTGAACATTCGATCATAGAGCACTTGTTTGATGTGCTCGTGTTAGTTTCAAGTTTCAAGTTCCAAAACTTTTTTATTTTTACAATAATATTTAAATTTATAATAGTTTACCCACAAAGCGAAATGCTTATCTGCAGAGGCGGCTATAGAAGTTGATATTATTTAATTTTAAGTGATTAAAGAAATTCAGTTGATATATTTGTTTCAAAGTTCTTTTAAATATTTCGTTTACAAATTGAAAACTAATGCTTAGTATGCAGATGAGCCGAAACGAAATTTTCCGGCGGTCTCCAAATGGACAGCGAAACGTCTGCGGAAAATAATTTGTGGAGAGTTCCATCAGCTGCTGCACAAGTAGCAGTGTTGCCATCACCGGCTATTTATCTCCGATATAGATACTCGAACTTTTCACTGGCTCCTTAAAATTGTCACTTGGGAATTATCTTAATTTAAACTATTTGCTTTAAAGTTCGGCGATTTTTAGGCTCCTTAATAGGTATTTCTCAAAAAGAAAATGCATACTTCAATTGCGAACGTACTCTTTTCGTATAGGCCCCCGTTACATGTAGCCATACGTAAAACGAAACCGTTAACATTTACTTTTGCCTTTTTAGACCACTTCAACTTGATGGTTGAACTCAGCTTTGGTCTTTAAATGTTGTGTTCGAACTATAAAATAAGTTTATCAGTTAGTTTATTTTTGTCACCATCGAGGAAGTTTTTTTCAGGGGTTATCAGGAAGATCTCGATGGTGTTTTGATGGGTATAGATATCTTTAAAATGAAACGACATAATTTCGAGCTCCTCCAGTCCCAATTCATCAATCTGCGGCTGCGGCAGTAAAAAATGCAGGAGTTAATGACATCAAAATGTTTGAAAATTTTAGTGGCCTCTACTTCGAAAAATACGTGGGCTCATATCTAAACTGTTTTGTTCAATCGACGTAGTCACTGCGAGGGGCTGGTTATAGTTAGACCTTCATAAGAAGTTCCGCAATAGATTTAAGTTTCATAAAGGGCGAGTGGGATAGGTAGATATTTATGTAGGGGTCCTTGAAGTTTTGTCGCTAACATATTTCGACCATATGTTGCTAGTTCTGATTCTGAATAACTATCCAGGCCCTTAAAAAAAGTAAATGAGGTTTACCTTCTGCCAAAAGCGAAACTGAAGGTTTCGGAGACGTTGTCTCAACTAAGAATTTTCCGAACCGGCCTCGGCAGGAAGTATTGTTTAAGCAGTCAAACAAAATCTTCGAAGTCCCAACAAACACGGTCTCCGTGGAGACTGCATAAATGCAAAAAGGAAATAATTTAGGGGTCAGATTCTATGAGGTGAAAACGTTATTAATCCTGACCTAGTTCACAAAAGAGACTGTACCAAAACAGTAAGAGAAGCTCGTACAAATCCTTGCAGCAGGCTAAGTGGCTAAGTGCAAAGCTAACATCTGAGCTTTCGAAAGATCTCTCGTTAGAAAATTGTTTCAAACCGTACTGGGGAGTAGCAAGGTTGCTGAACGACATTAGAAGCTTCAAGTGGTTTATCGTGCCCTCTGACTACCTCAGAGAAGTATATTCCCTCGTCCAGAGTTTCGTCGCCTTGTGACCCTTCTCAGAACTCTGCTTGACGGCCTATGCTCTGTCTTGGCCTTTACAAAAATATCCACCTTGGAGCACTTCATCCAGTCTGGTTTCTTTAATGCGAATCTGAGAATGAGTACCGTGCCCATGCGGTTGGTTTATCCTTATCTAGCATTTTGAACTTGCTTTGATATTGAATCCTCTTAGTTGTGCCCAACTGGACCTTGCCTTGGAATATAATCGGCGATCACCAGCAGA
Organism: Cheilosia grossa; assembly: GCA_963082955.1. NCBI lineage: Eukaryota > Metazoa > Arthropoda > Insecta > Diptera > Syrphidae > Cheilosia > Cheilosia grossa. Next base: position 49,116,973 of record OY720147.1, on the reverse strand, counting down.
GCCTGCATAGACCATCGCCTGATATCAATTTTCCTTAGACGTTCCCTCAGTCTAAAAAGTCCCTTTAGGAAGCTTCTTCGGATTTGTAGGCTGTTCTTTCTAAGACTCAATTTTCTTAGGCTATGGTTCCCCAATATTGTTTTTTTTTAGATTGTCTCAGTCCGCATCAATGGCTTATAAAAATTGTAGTCATTCTATCCTTCTCTACTCTTCTTCACTCTATCTGTTTTTTATATGCAATATGCCCTTGTCATACGTTGTCTATCCCTATCCCCCAAAATGGTTCAGGTCCTACGAGGAATTGCCCCTGCCTTACCAGAAAAACCACTGCCTCGTTACCCATGGTACCCTTACGTAGCCCGACGTCCAACAGACAGTCATCCTGTTCTTGCCTAATTTGTTCAGCCAGTATAGACATTTCTATAGACAAGCTTAGACTTGTATTGATGCAAGCGTCAAGTGCCTTGATGGCTTATGATTACCAGACAGATGACCAGAGATATGATTGTTCTTAGTTCCAAACACTCCTGCATCAGCTTCAGTGTCCACTTTCGATCTATGAACCACTTTATGTCCCTGCTGGCCTGCTCAGTCCATAGATATTAATATTTTATTTCCAAATAATCCGACTTGTTTCCTAAGAGCACCTCATCCTTCAACTAATTTCCAAAATTTAACTCACCCCCAAGAGCACATTGAAATAGCAACCGTCAACTAAGTTATGTGCATTTAATTCCCTCTAACAATCATTTAAGAAGTTAATTAAATTTGTAAAATTTATTACCATGCTCACAGGGTATAGGTGTAGAACGGTAGAACGTTCCGCGCAGCAGGCATTATATAATATGTGTCGTACGTCTACCGCTGTGGGTAAACCAAATCTCGCCAATGATTAATGAATTAATCAGCACTTCTATATGCACATATGTACTACCAAAGGTACTGAGCATTCCGCGAAGGCAACTGGAGGCAACTGGAAAATTCAAACTTAAGTTCTCCTCCAGACTATACTTAGTAGTGTGTGCAAATATTTATTTAATCCCGCAAAGCGGTGTGGTAAATTTAATTCTTATACATTTCTATCGTCTTTGGTGTCTGTGTTGCCTATATGTCTTCATCTTAATTACTACATATGCCGATTACAGAGGCAGCCATCCAAGCGCACCTTTGACTAGGGGTGCCATGAGTTACATGTTAATTCTCAGTCCGTAGGAAGGGGACGAAAAGAAATCTCTGCCGCACATGCAAAGGAGTCTCCCGAGATATATTCATAAAAACAGATTACAACTGAATACATAATCCTGTTGAATAGTCGCACATTGTGTGCGCGTACATGAACTGGCGCACACCATCAATACAGTGTGCATAACTCCACTCTTGCCCTAGTTTGGAATCGTTTCGGCCCCGTGATGATTGCAAATGCCAGGCACGTCTGCATCCATATGAACCGACCATTATCCAGTCAGCAAACACCCTGCTACACCCACTACCCGCTGCACACACCCCGGTGCAAAAGTTCACATTGGATGATCAAAGTCAACTTAGTACGGGGAGCGCTTCTATATGGATGGCGGCGGGCGTTTTCCTTACAGGAAGGATTATCCAACAACGTATTCGTCCTTGTCGTCGTCGTCGTCGTTGTGCCAGTGGTAGTGGTAGTTGTCGCTATTGTCCTTGCAGCTATACTTTTTTTCGCATAAATTTCAGGTAATAACAGGAATTCTCAACCCGGGCGATGGTCACTGGGCGTGTAATTATCTAATGTTGCACTAATTCGCATCAGCCTCGACTCTCTCTTGTCGTTCAGCTTCTGCCTGTGCTGGCTATCATTATCATCATCACCTTCAGTACTAGGAAACATATATTAAAATGCAAAAGGGATGACGACGTGTCTCTTCGCCGGCTTCTCCCAAAACTCGGACACTGATTCATGGCACGTAATTTAAATTCAGCTCAGGACAGCCAATTAAGTATTTACATGAATAAATTATGTGCGTTATCTGTGAAGCTTTAATGCTTAAAGGTTTAGTGATGGGTGTAGGACAACAAGTTTTTGAGGGCCCCTGGCCAGGGGTACTCAAACTTTGAATAGGTGCCCCGGCAAGTCTCGCCGAGCGTAAGGGTTAGATGGTTTTGAGAGGGGGGCTGTTTCCTTATCGATTGTGAATACTGTGGGTTACAGGAAGTAACCGATGTGCGAGTTGTTTGTCATGGAAATTGGACTGAAAAAAATGGCAAAGTCGAGAATGTATTGTATTTTTAGGTAGTTGATGAATGCAGGGTGTATAACGTCCTCATGACTGCAGATGCCCTTATGGTGAGTGCAGATATGGAATACCTCTTCGTAGATCTGTTGAATGCGATTTTACTGCCAGGCTACTGAAACTTCTTAATGGGTTCAAGTGAGGTCTGAGGAGTTATAACGTTTCTCGATGGAACTAAGGTGACAATTTCTGTGGGATAATGTTTCGGGACATTTTATCTTATGTGGAGGACTATAGCGTCTAGGACTTTTTTATTTCTCTGGGGAGAGACTAAACACTTGTACTTGCATACTTAAGTGGCGCTATAGTGCAGGCTGGACCTGGGCCTCAATTAATCCGCCTCTCAAGTTAACGAGAGCTTTCCTTCATTGCCTCAGGTCGGCACCTCAAGTTGGTTGGGGCCCCCTTTCACACAGGCACACCTCGATTGCTTATGTTCGAATCGAAGATGTTTCAAGCCGAAGCCGTTCTTAATACATGTCCTAGCCATCTTAGACGATTGATACTTCAGCTTTTAAATATATTGCTATTCTCACTTAGTCAGGTAGATGCCAGGGTTCGGACTTTAGAAATCTTATTTCGAAGTAGATGAAACGAAAAAGCGAAGTAAATTAAATGTTTTTGAAGTAGATTTTTCGATTTATTAAGAACAATGAAAAAAAAATATTTTTCGGAATGAAATGTGAAAAATTTCACATTTAAAAAAATAAACATATACGTACATGTGTATTGCGTATCTTACTTTTCTAGGCTTCATTGAATTTTTGAAATATTTTTTTTACTGCGAAAACATGTATATTACTTTATGATTTTTAAAGGTTCACAATTATGCATTTAATATAAATTTACCATCATCAAATTTATTGTGCTTTAAAAATTTTATTTAAACATCTTTCCGATTTTCCAATAAACATTTTTAGAGCATTCGATTTTTTACATTAAATCTATTTTGGAATATGTTTTTCACTAAATTAACTCCGGAGAATTTTCTTTTAGCCGCTGCACTACTGTGCTAAAATTCTTAAACATGAATACTTCGAAAGTATTTGTATGCTCGGATAAGGAAAGGAAAAACTTGACTAAGTCTAACACGAGAGGAAAACAAACTTTTGTTGGGTAGCGTGAAGTTTATTTCAAAAGTAATAATAATAATCATAGTAATAATAATAATCTATACAAAAAAATTTAAGTAATTTGTTATCACAAAGGAGTGACGAAGTAGATTTAAGAGATGTTGCGAAAAGCGAAGTAGACCTACTCCGATAGGAGTAAAGTCCGAACCCTGGTAGATGCATTTATTCGCTCTTATCGTCCATTTATCCGCTGTTTGACAGAACGAACCACTGAGCTATAAACTTAAAACGGTTTAATTGCAACTTATTTTTGTGGTAAGTGGCGTGTAGTCCGCCAGTGTTTGCCAGTGGTGTATAGTCAAAGAAGGGTTTTGGAAAAGCTTTGACCGCGGTTTTGTTTTTGTATTCTTAGATGCTGTGCATTGCTTTTCTGTTTTGGCGAAGAATTTTACTAAACTCATCAACCAAAACCTATAGGTAAAGGTTGGCGACTTGTTTCTTTTTTTTGTAAACCAACGTTTCGAGATTTGATGTTAGGGCAGATTCTTTTATCAATCAAAGGTGAAACTGCTTATATATGGTTGCTATTAAGTAGGGTAGAGATGTTTCGGGTACAATCGCTAAACACGAAAGGAATATCCAAACTTAGGTCCAACATTTGTTTTATTTCTATTCTATTATTTTCTCTTAATAGGCAACGTTCAAAGATATCGATGTGTTTTCTCTGACAGGAAGTGAAATTTAAACAATTCGATTCACCAAGCGCAACAGAGAGGTTAACAGGACCGGCAGTTCTGTGGTTCCCAAAGTTGTGTCCGTTTTTTTAGGTGTCTTCCTCTTTCTTCTCTTCTTTGACGAAAGCTGCACTATTTCTACAGTTTGAGAGATAGTCTTGTTTGAGAATAAGTCTTATTGTTGGCAAAGAAAGTCGTGACGATAAGGCCAGCAACGATAAAAGAATTGTGCCGATCTCTGACATTAGTTCAATACTGCGTTGCCGTTTGGCCCCTCTTTGAGCCTCAACACCCTTGGCCACCACTCTCTTAAAAATTATCAAACTGGCCGCTTTTTCAGTTTAAGTAAGATTTTATTCTTTATTTAACGAAAAACAATTCAAGCATTTGAAAAAATGTGAATTATTTTTGTTATAAATAAAAAATGTGTGTTTTTTTTTTTTTTTTTCTTATGCTATATTAGTATTTTGTGTCCCTTTTTCAGTTTGCCTCCCTTCTTAGTCCCCTTTTTGAGCGGCAACGCTTCCAACAGTATCAACCTTTGCACATTTTTCATCGCATGCAGAGTTGCGATTTATTATTCTAAAGCTCTGTTCAGACGATTGCCAGATCTGATAATATTGTCAGGTCTACAAATGAAAAAAGTGTCCCATTGTCCATTTCATTGTCTGCCCACCGTGTGAACTGGCAATTTTGTCTACCAATAATTGTCTGACAATGAAATTGTCATGTATCCGCCAATCGTCTGAGCAGAGCACCCAACTTTATCATTGTCAGACCATTGCCAGACGCTTAGGACATTTGCAGACTCATTTGCTATTGGAAGATGTGCTGTGGTCACGAGATCTGCAAATTTTGTCATTTGTAGACAAATATTTTTCATAAATTGAGCGATCGGTGTTTTTTCCTTTGCATTTTTCTGTAGATCGGTGCAAAATGCGTGAATTAAATAATTTTAAATATGTACCAGGTCGACGAAGACAATATAAAAACGAAAAGGATCTAGGAAAGTTTAGAACCCTTTCCTAAAAGGATCTACAAATATTTATGATCCTTTATAATCACTTTTTGCTGTAGGTATGCATATTTTGTATTTCCTCATTTTTATCACATTAAATCATGTTGAAATGTCAGCTTCTACATGCGTATTTCGAAAGGGGTGGCAATTGTTTGCAAAGCAATCACAAATTTTCAAACGAATTTATTTTCACAAACTTAGACGACCTAAAATCATTTTGTTTTCTTCGATAGAAATCAAAAACACAAATATTTAATTGGTTTTGCTTGTCACAGAATCAAAACACGGCCAAATCGAAAAACCACAAACTTCAAAGTGACGGGAGGCAATGTTAAAATGTCAAAAAAAAAAACTGCCAGCATCTTAAAAATATAAATTGCATACATTTTCAATGCATTTTTTTTTTTTTGACATCTCTACTTTTATTAGGGTTGTGTGTACCTACGCACTCACTCCTATCGGGAATTTTCGTAGTAGTTTTTCTTACTGCTCTATAGTTTCATTTTAAAAGTCTGAAAAACGGAAAAATGTAGTGTCATACGGGCTTAAGCCAGAGTGACTTCTATGGACGAATATTAAAACGGCTTTAATCTGCCAGTTATTGCGGCCAATGGCTGCTGGTTTAGCATCAATTCTTCACCATCCATCAATTTGTGGATGACCTTATAGAGGTGAGGTGTCGCTTGTACCTCTTGCAGTGAAGTATTTGGAACAGTGAGAATTGCCTTAAACTTTCAAGTCCACCCGAAACCAGATGGCTTGCTTGTCAATCAGTGACTTTGTGCAAAACTGTTTTGCGGCAACAGAGGAACTTGAAAAAGTTGGTCTCGCAATTCTGTCGTTCTGAGCTTAGGACGCACCTGCAATAAACGAGAAGGCTTCAAGTTAACCGGACGTGCCAAAAAGCGAGTGAAAATAAATGACACTTCGTCACAACGTGCATAAAGATCATCATGTCCAGGCATTTACGCGATAAAATTATTTTCCAAATACTCTTGGTGCCCAGGTATTCAATGTTCCGCGCCCCTGTTCAAGGTCAGACAAGTGCGGACGACTTCACTTCATTCTCTCCGCGCTTGATAACAAGGAAAAGGATTAACACCCATGTAGCTTCTTGTCCCCGAAACTTGTGCAAAACGACGTGAGAATCTATGGAGCACACGGCCTTCAAGGATATTGTATATATAAACTCAAGAAACCCCGCTTGACATTGCAAGGGATGTCTGAAACTCGTACGAAATGGCGCAGTAGGTATTATCTTCCTGAAGCGCACAACAATGTGTTTGGTTTGTCTGACAGTTGATCTTTGATTCTTGGCACGTTCCACTTAGACCACCTCATTCACAGTCAAACTCCGGTAGATGAGAATGAAATTGTCGTATATACGGGTGCTTTTTCTTTCAGATTTTTCTGCTGCTTCCTTATTAAGATGGCTCGAGGATATGTCACCATGGATAACAGATACCTTCTACCTTCTACCTTTTTGCATGAACACCCTTCTTCATACATAACTGAAATATGCACAGTAAACGAGACAATAAATGAGTTCTATGCACATTGCTATCGGAGAGGAAGAACAGCAACATACACAAAGGAAAGAAAATACTGCACATAGTACAACCATATCATATTACCTTCGGGCGAGAAACAGAAGCATAAGGTCGGATGAATGGCGATGCTCTGCGGTATGTGCCTTACACATTTTCTCTATTCTTCTCTATGTTATCCGCCTCGGATGGCATTGACACGATTTTCCGTATGCCTTTCCTTGTGAGTTGTGGGCCCTCTCCCCACAAAAGGTTTTCCATTATCGTGTCCTCTAAATTATATAAGTATACAAATGTTCCATGTTGCAAAGAAAGGCCATTTGCAGCGATACCGAAAAATAATTATCACAAAGGATGTGATTCCCTTTTGTATATATCTGTGTTTTGTTTTTTGTATCTTCCTTTTTTTTCTGCCCCCTCCATCCAACCGCAATGGCAGATAAATGTAAAAGGAATAAAATAAAAAAGTATAATCAAATTAAATGGGAATCCTTGAGAGCTCATGACCTCGTGTGGATGTGTGCTTGGTTAATGGACGCGCTCTTAAGACTTTTTTCAATGCCTTCGACGAAATATGCTATAAGCTATACGCTGTGCTGTGTTTTGCTGTTTTGTGGCTTTGTGCGGTTTTCCCTAGCCACATTACTGGTCCCGGGCTCCGGGGTGGTGGGAATGTGTAAGTGGACAAGACATGAATAATCACAGCCAAAAGAAAAATGTAACTTTAACGTAAAAGTAAAACTTTGGCCAAATTTCAAGTTGTGCACAAACTCTTTTAGAAAATTTCGTGTAATGAATTCTTTTCTGGATACATTTTCGTTATTGGTGGCCTTTTTCTGTTTCTGGGAAAATTGCCAGGGAGCAGAGTGCTATTGCTTGGGTTGCTGGCCTTACTTTTGCCAGCGGATTAATTACAAAGAGTGATTAACAATGATGCATCTATACATCACGACGACGTACGGTTGTGTATATAGTAGCTGTGTGACTGTAACGGTAGATTTATGGTGATTGGAATTTTTTGAATTTGCTCAACCGAGTAGAGATTAGGGCAAGTGAATCAAGGATGCGCTCGATGTGTATAATTCTTTTTGACAGTCGAATGCACAAGCGATGTAGATAAATAGCAGTTTTAAATTCATCTGAAATTGGGAATGACAAGCTTCAGTATACATAAAAGGCATCTACATCCATTCATTCACGGACAGTCAAGCAGCTAGGTATAAATGCCCTTAGCTCGCCTATCATTGACTCCAAATCGGTACTAAGCTGTTTCAACGCCCTTCAAACGCTTGGCCTTAGGAATAAAACCAGACTTTGGTGGATTCCTGGCCATGAGGGCTTTGAGAGAAACGTGAAAGCCGACGAACTAGCCAGTATAGGCTCTGAAACTCCCTCCACAGGGCCTGCACCCTTCTGCAATACTCCTAAGACGTTTATAAATTTAGCCATCAAAAGATGCAAAATTCATTTCATTTTGGAAGAATATCCCAGGCTACGCAGCCTGTCAAAAGGGATGCCACCAAAATCCTAAATCTAAATAGGCATGATATCAAAAACCTAACTGGTTTCCTCACAGGACATCACGACCTAAGATATCATTTAAACAAAACAAACCTAACCGGCTCTTCGCTTTGTCGATTGTCTCTTGAAGAAGACGAAACAGCTGAGCACTTAGTATGTGAATGTCCAGCCCTATGTCAGAATAATGAGACAGCGCATTTGAGTTTTGTAAATTCTGTTGGGCATACGGGAGATTGGTTCACTGAAGCCCTGGGACGTGCGGTGGAATGATAGGTAGAAGCGACGGGGTCATCACTAGTGTTTATGGTAAAAAATTATATTGATTCGCAAAGAGAAGTGTAATCGACATTGCCTCAAGCTATGTTATAAGTTTTAAGCGGTCTTTACCTATAGTGAGACAAAATTAGAGGATCATTGAAAGCTAAACCGCGTTAGGCTGAGAAAACATCTGGTCGTTTAAGGAATGTTCTCAATTTTGGACTTCGACTGGCGTACTTCAGGAGGGAGGCGAACAAAAATTGTGTGCAGAGGGATCGATTCTCGTAAGGCATCGATAACTATGTTTACCACCGTCTTACCAAGTCAAGTGAGGAATGGGTTTAAGGATTACCCCAATATGTAAAAGAGTATTAAGCTCAATATGCTAGGGTAACAAGAAGATTAAACAATGGACAAAGGTTCTTCGTCAAGAAGGTAAAGTGAAGTAAGGGGTTTGTTGAAGTACGTTATAGGGTAAATGATATGCGATCTTTGAGGTATAATGTGGGAAGATTAATTAGAAATTGTTGAAGCTAGCAAGAGTATGTTGGTGAAGAAATGGGTTTGAAAGATGTAGTATCATAAGCTTAGAGAGAGAGTGATCGTTTATAAAGGGTTTTTCAACAGTGACGCTACAAAAGTAGAGCGACAGGGATTGCAAACGACGCCGAATTTTTTACCGCTCTTGACATTTGACATTTCAGTAAGGTTTGAAATTTCATGATGGTAAGATATACGAGCCAACAACGAGTCGAAATTATTAAAATTTACTAATGAAATTCGGAGTCAGCGGCCTCAGCCATGACGTCCAATTTATGGTCGTCATAATCGTCCTAGCAGATCAACAATTGCGCGTCTAGTGGAAAAATTTGAATCCACAGGCACAGTACAAAATGTTCCCGTACCAGTGAGACAAAGAAATGCCCGTAGTGTCGAGAATATTTTTGCCGCTGAGGCTTCAGTTGAAGAAAGCCCAAATGTGTCTCTCACACGTCGTTCTCAAGCGTTGGGCATCTCTGTGATGTCGTTGTGGCGAATTTTGCGAAAAGATCTTGGTTTACATCCTTACAAGATTAAATTGACGCAAGAACTGAAGCCGCTTGACCACCAGAAGCGTCGTATGTTCGTGAATTGGGCTGAGCAACAACTTGAAAATGATTCGGATTTTCATCGAAAAATCATCTTCAGCGATGAGGCTCTTTTCCGGCTGAATGGCTTCGTCAATAAACAAAATATGCGGTATTGGTCAGGCAGCAATCCACACGTACTCCATGAGTCATCATTGCATCCCGAAAAAATTACGGTTTGGTGTGGTTTATGGGCCGGCGGCGTCATTGGGCCGTACTTCTTCCGTGATGATCAAGACCGGCACGTTACGGTGAATGGGAATCGCTACCGTTCAATGATAACCGAATATTTTTGGCCCCAATTGGATGATTTGGACTTGGAGGACACGTGGTTCCAACAGGACGGTGCCACAAGCCAAACAGCGAATGTCACAATCAATTTATTGGAAACCAAGTTTGGAGAACGTGTTATCTCACGAAATGGTCCAGTCGCTTGGCGGCCTCGGTCGGGCGATCTGACGCCGTTAGACTATTTCCTGTGGGGCTACGTCAAGTCCATGGTCTATGCCAACAAGCCAGCGACGATTGATGAACTTCGTACGAATATCAAACGTGAAATTGCAGCAGTACCGATTTATGCTTGAAAAACGTCGAAAATTTGGTTCAGCGTTTGGACTTCTGCAAGCGTGCCCGGGGTGGCATGCAAAAGAAATCGAGTTCCATACATAATGGCATCGAACGTACTTTCACAGGAATAAAGAATTTCATTGATATCCAAAACCGTTTTTGTTTTATTTAAAAAAACTTTTGTAACGCTCTTATTGAAAAACCGTTTAGCCTAGGTTACTACCTTGTAGAACGCTGTCAATATTTGCGAAGAAGCTCTTCTTCAATTTGTCTTGAAAATAAATAAATATGCAAGCAAACGCTGTTAAAAATAGTAAGGCCCAATCAGTAACAAACTAAAATCTCAGCGCCTGGTCGACGATTTAAGAAGGGGGACGAAATAGTCCAAGGAAACTGCTCTGTTCACAATATCCGCAGGAACTTCTATGGGGCGGAAGTGCGGCTTTCTGCGGCCAATTTCTGCAAGGTCTCACCGAATTTGTTTGAATTTCCAAAAGCTTTGAACTTTGAGTTGCATTGAAAATTGTCCAAATTAGATTATAGGATATATTTTACCATTATCCGCTGTCTGGAAGGGGAGATCTAAGCTGATATCCTAGAAAAGTTGTTATTCTCGAATGCCTTCTAACAGCCAGCTTTGGAATGACTTATCCAAATGAAATAAGATTTTTTTATTATAAAGTACGTTATCCTGAAATTGAAGAATAGGCATTAAACTATAAATTGTATGCAATTCAAAAAAGTAAGATGTTCGATTGAAGCTAGATCGTTGGATTACCCCAGCGTTCAGTGGTGGACATTTTTTGTGTGTGTGCGGCAAAATCGGTTTCTCTCTCTGTACCTTTTGTACTCTTTTTGGTTGTTTATTTTTTGTTCGCTCTATTTTTTGAATTGAACTGAAGAGCGAATGTGGCGCATGGTATTGAGAGAGATAGGCTATGAAATGTAATTGCGATTGAGAGGGAGTCACACTCAATTGGGACTTAAAATGCGCTATAGCTATATAAATGGTTCTTTTTCTATCTGAAAATTTCGCCGAGTGGGTTTGTTTGTATAACGCCAATTATTTTGTTTTAAATTTCAGAAGTTGAACTAGCTAGTAAGTCATATAAATTGAAAGTTGTTTTTGCAATAAAGCTGGCAATAACGTTTCCGCTATTTGTCGATTAGTTTTCAACATAATTTACAATTCTACAGCCTGTTGCTGGGACGAATAGAAGGCACCCACAATTTAATACTTTCAGATGTTTGTCACACGCCATTTGTTATTTGTGTTTTTCCGGGGATCGACTCTGAGACCTCTCGCTCAGTAGTCCAGCACACTTGCCACTGAGACACTACGGGTTCTATAAATATCGGAGATCAGTTTTATATAATTAATGGTCAGGTCATAACGAAAGAGAGAAATTTTGTTAACTTCTTGAAACCTTTCGAATTGGGCGTGATAAAAGAAAACTTGCCAAGTAAACCGACCAAATTTTAGTCAGCAATAATTAAGTAATAAAATTTCTCTCTTAATTTGTAGTTATATTTTTCTAAGCATTTATGTTTTTGGTATAGTATCTCTATCTACAAAATGAGGTTTAGTATTTGGTATTAGTATTTGGTATTAAACCTTAATGAAGTAAGAACTTGGCGTACTTTTAGTTCTCAGTACCTATTTTTCACGGCTTTTCACGGCTAACTTCTTGCATAGAGGTTTTTATATAGCAGAACTTGGCTCTTTTTTTAACATTTATGTTTCTGGTCTGATCCCACTACATTTTGTAAGGATTTTAATATTTGTCATGTCAAAATCTCGAAAGATACTGAAAGATAGAAGTGTGGACTTTACTAAAAACCTTCCTATTTTTTTTTTTCTTTTTTGAATATTTTCTTTTTCTTATTGGTTGTTTTGTTTTACGCTTCAATTGTTTCTTCTTGTCCTGGCAAGGAAGTAGTTCTTGTGGAATATTTTTTGAAGATAGGTTGGGCCACTCTCTGTCACAAATTTTTTTGACACGTGCATTCTTAAACTGAAGTGAGGTCAAATCAGGTCTATAGAGACTTCTCAATCTATTATACTCTAAAACAGCACTTTCTTGTGCTTTTATTCGATTTGGGTCCAAATTGATTTAGTAGATACATACCATTAAGAGGTTTAATTCTAGACAGAGCTACGGAAGCCTGGCCGCAGCAAAATAAGGATGACCCAAAACCAATAAGAGCTTTTCGAGACTGAGCCCTTGTATTTTATGTACTGTGATTGTAAATATATGCGAGGCGGATATTAAACTGTTCCCGATATACGAAGCTCTATTTATGACTTCAAATTTGGTTTTAACAGGCATTAAATAATATACAATTCCTTGATTTATTTTAATGGCTACCGCTTGGCTTTTTGCTTGACATCAACATCCGACAATTTTTTTTTAACTATTCCTATGGTTCCGTTGGCCAAACCTTAACTTACGTCTATATTTGTAGTATAACAGTTACACCAAATTTTAACATGTTCCTTCTAGTCCAGCAGTCATAGATGAATCATCTTCATATTTTCCTAAAGCTTCTTGGCCTTTCTTAGACAAGTAGCGATGGCAATCGATTCAGTCAATAGCAATACGTTTAATTTCAGGTCTCGAAATAGTGCTACGCATGCCAATATTGAGTTGATTACACATTTTTTTTTTTGGGTAGTAAGCAAACGTTTGTTTCGGGTTGTTTGGAAAGAAAATCAGAAATTTCGATCAACCTGTCTGTGGTAGACCTAGAAGAGAGGGGAATTAAGCGAGAGAACAGGGTATCCCGATCTTGGTTTGTTGTTAGCCCTAATCTTATTCTTTTCAGCCTTTCAACAAATTCCGTCGTTTAACTGCTTCTTATTTATTTTCAACTCATCATATAAAGTTTTCTCCATAAATTTGGAACACTAAGCGAACCTAAAAGCTTTTTAACTTCAGAAGAAGTTAACTTTTATCTCAAGATGCGTGTACACATAATTTCAAAATGACAATAAACAGAAAATGCCAATGAAAAATCTAAGATTTTCAAGCTCTACCGTTCTACGTAATTTTATTACCTCACAGCAGTCGGAAGTGATCCATATAATTGACAACAATTCTGTGAAAGTGGGCGGAAACCGCGCACCTCAAATTTTCGATTTATTCCTTTGCACCACAAAACCTACCGTTGTGCAAATTAACAAGATTCTACGATGTCGGGAAGTGCACCATCAGTTTGATGATCAGTCAGACAGTCAGTGATTGTTTTTTGATTGTTTTTTTTTTTATTTCTGAAGCCCTATCGCAGGAATGCTAAAAAGTAAAAATAAATTTGGTGAGGTGATCAACTTAGCAAATATTCCGAATTCCGAAGTTTCTGACTTCATTGGTACTGAAGATAGAAAGGCGTCGAAAATCGCCCGAGTTTGTTCCTGTAAAAAGGGTGTAGTGGCAGAACTTTGCCCAGTTTTCCCCATTTTAAGGTGCGACTTTAAATCAACCTTTGCTACTGTCGAGCACAATGCTGATACAAATTTGCTATATTTCCGGACGGATTAAACATAAATGAAACAGTAGGGAAACCTCTTTAAAGGATACGTGCATAATCCGTTCGTAATTCCCTTCAATAATCCCCTATGGCGTATTTAGCATTTCGTTTAAAACTACAAGTCACACCATTCGAATATTCAATATTAAAAGCACCGCCCCCAGTGCGAATAACAAACAACCCCACAATTACATGATACTGATAGCCCAGGTATTATCCTGGGCAATTGTCAAAGCGTTTAATCAGAATCGAATCATTAACGGCATATTTTGGCTTTTTAAGTTTGTTATTTATTGAAATTATACAGGCCCACTATTTATTTTTTTTGTTATCCCCGCTGCCAAGTCTATTATTTTCCAGTTTCCACCCACTTACACAGAATATTAAAATAATCCACGCAGTTGTCAGTTACGTGCCAGCCGATACTAGTCATTAAAAGGGATCAAAGGCATTAAGCTTTCATTTGCATAGGTCCGCATGGCATGCACAGGCACATACAACGAAGTCGGTTGAGAACGAAGAAAAAAATTGCTTTAAATGGATGCATAACCATAATTAACAATGACCCCGGTCCAGCACAGGGCGGATGAAATTAAATTTTAATTTACGAACAAAAACATGCGATTGCTCCTCTTTTCAATTAAAGCTATACACCGAGGAGTGTCAAACTCTTTATAAGCATACGCAGGCGGTAGACGTATACTGCTTAAGCTGGTTTCGGTTATTTAGGTCTGCCTATCTTTTGATATATCACAAATGTTTGAAGTAGATGTGTGTCAGATTGATTTAGAGCGATCCATGTCAGAGACCGGGAATCGTCGTTTAATAAAAATCCTCTGAGTAGGTGGACACACATCAGGCGAACGATAGGACCCTTGTTTCTTGACAAAGCGATTTTTTTCTTGTCTCCAAGCAAATCCTTGTATCCTTTAAATATCACAGAAACATGGAGCAACTGCACAAGCTAGCACAGCAGTAGAGCAAACATTATATGTGCTATGCAAACGTAGTGCTTTTGGATCTCTCCCCATATTGGTGGCTTTACCGGCGACGGGAACCAGCCCTACCCTGACGGATGGTGAAGCTCTGCGTATACGAGCGCATGGTATATCCTCTAAAGCAAATTTGAATATTTCTCCGAGTTGCTTTGCTTTCTCGATTTCGCTTTTTGATTTCGAAACATGTGTTTCTTTTTTTTTTTTTCACAATATAGCATTCAACCGGAAGGACCGGCATATATACTGCGGCGGGGTGGACATTTTAATGTGTGCACGATATACTCGTAGCTACCGCAGACAACCGCATAAATTGTTATTCGGATGGGTTTTTTATAAAGGAACTGGGCATATCAAAAACGGATTAGCTTAGATGAATTTTTGAAACAAATTTTCAAAAGAGCACCTCCGCAGACGGAACTTGCATTAAAATGAGATTCCCTCATGGGTGAATGGGTCAGAGCAAATGTTGGCTTGGTACACAGTCGATTATTTTCAGGTGGTACTGTTGTTGTTATTGCTGCTGCTTCTTTATACCAAGGATAAAGGAAATCTGAAAAGTCAGAAACAAATTCAATGGAATGGGTTCTGGGAATGGCAATGTCTGTTTAATGGGAGAGCATTGGGTTAACGTGCATTATTTGTCCGTTTTATTCTCGATACATGAGGTTATAACAATCAAATAAAAACAGACGACAGTCGAGTTTTATTACCGGAACACATTGAAAGATACCTTAATGGGTGGAGTGGAGTTCAAATTCGGTCAGAACGAGTCGTTTTGTGACTTTTAAGGATGCATGCTAGGATGCATGGAATGGTTTTTAGAACGAAAGCGACATCGATGTCAAAATCAGGCCACAGACTCGACGAAGTCACTTTCAAGGTGGCTTAGACAGTTGATTATGAGCGAAATATGTAATTTTATATAAGGTCTAATAGAAAACAGACGAGGTTAGTAAAAACGTAAAAACATGTATACTTTCCCTGATGGCTTTTCAAACGACAAAAACTGACAGTTTAAAGCACAGCAAAATAATAGTAGGAGATTTGAGAATATCGTTTGCACCATGCCCTACTGTCCCTTCATCCTCCTATGCTTTTATATAACTATAGTTTTGTTTTAATGTTAAATTCTGAATTTCTGTATGGATACAATCGCCAGATAAATTCTAGTCCGATCATTCTTGTTCTTAATTTATTTCATTCTTATGTGCTAAATCTCAAAATAAATCGAATGATTCTTAGAACACAACAAAAATCTAAAACCAAGTTTTTTTATTATTAAATCAAGCCTATGCAATATTAAAATCTGAATCATATCACCTGAATTATTTTTTTCCACGCAAGTACAAGATCAAACAAGAATAAATTGTACTCCCAACCAAGCCGAAATAATCTTAAACTTGCATGATGGATTAATAGCCGTATTTTATTATCAGCGTGATCTGATCCGAATCAGATCACGAAAATAAAACAATACGGATCATAGAAAAATTTCATTTTCGAGTTGTGGCAACAGTTGCTTTCAAAACACGACGGATAATGTATGAAAATGACAAAGTTCATATTGCCACCAACCATATTGCAAACATTCTGTACAACGTGACGTCACAATATGATGTCAATTGACATGAGATTTCATTTGCTTGTCGGGGGTGTTACCATATGAATCAAATTAATAATTTTTATTTTTGGATGTTGTTTTTAAAAAAAATAATTTAAAATTCTATGTTCAAATATGCAACAAATAAACAATATGTTGCTGCTGTATTTCGGTATTTCGGTGTATTCATGCGAGCGAATGATTTTTTTAAACATTTATAAAATGTTCTCGATTTGCTACAGAAACATTTCATAAAAATTTTTCAAACATTTCCGTTTTTGCCGGTGTATACGCCGATTAAGTATTTATTAAACGATTATGAAATTCACGACCAGAGGCTCGAACACAACACGGCTTCCGTAATATGGTGTGTTTTGTTTCTAAAAGGAAATGAGTTTACCTACAATCAGTTCAAAATGTAATGGAAATCTTAATGCAGTTTGCACCTCTGGTCCGCTCAGATTGGAATTCTTAGACAAAGTAAATGACAGCGGTTTAAGCAAGAAATTCCAGAAGAACAAAATGAAGTTAGAATTCGATTTTTCTGTGATAAAAAAGAAAGGTGTTTCCCAGTAATTAGGTTCGACAACAATTTAAATTTATGCAGGCAGCTAGTTTCGATTTTTCATTATTCAAAGATATTCTGGACATTTGTATTTTATGTTAAAAGAACAAAAAAATCTCTCACCTTACCGTAGGGAGACTTGTGAAACAAATTATAAACGAACTGTGAAACATTTCATAAACATTTTTTTGTTGAATAAATGTTTATGAAACATTTACTTAAACATTTCGCTGGTCTGGGCATACTTTTATGGAATGAAAAAGCAAAATCATCTCGAAGGCGGGAAATTTATTCGATGTGAAAAAAAAGCTTTTTGATATTTTGTGTTATGAAGGGTGTTGAATATTTTAGTCTGGCAAGGTGACTGTGTGGCTTGGCTATCGTTTACAACATTGAAAAATGAAACAAGCCACCTAGTACAATAAATTTTCACATCATGATTCGTGATCTCGATGAATAGCAGGATCATGTGCTGTTGTTGTAAGTGCATGTATTTCGATGATCTATATGGATTATGTCTGATAACAAAAAAGGGCTAATGTGCACACCAATTAAGATCTAAACGATCGTGATATACGAATTTATATTCTCGAATCAAACGCAACTAATGTCAAACTGTGGCGATGCAGCTCTAAACTTTCTCATCGAACAGAGCCACAAAACCATAACCATCCACTTCGTTAATAACACACAATGTTAAATTTGCATGATGGATATAGAAAGGCCATTCATTCCGATTGATCTTTCGTATCAAATAACTGATAGGTTGTGCAGAATAAAATGACTTTTGGCTTAATTTCAGCTTACACTTTCTTAAAACTGTTATAGAAAAATCTTAAAATAAGAATTAAAGGTTAAACAAAGAACACACTCAAAGTGAAATTTTTGTATTTATATTAAAATTTGATTATCTTGATAAAGGGTCCGCCAAAAATTTTTTTTTTTTGAAAATGCTATAAAAAAAAACTACCTACTGAATATTTTTTCAAAATTTCTTTTTTTATTTGAAAGTACAATCCTTCCGGTTAATAATGGAAAATAATTTCATTCAAATGGCAGCTTCGGCTGGCCATGCAGTAGCCTACACGATCGGTCCAATTTTTAAGCACATTATCGATTGTGGGCAGCTGTATTTCACCAATGGCTTCACGAATATTGTCCTTTAAAGCGTCAATTGTCTCTGGCTTGTCGGCGTAACACTTATCTTTTACGGCACCCCACAAATAATAGTCCAACGGTGTCAAATCGCAGCTCCGAGGTGGCCAAACGACATCAGCTCTGCGGCTGGTAATGCGATCTTCAAAAATAGGGCGCAAAACATCGAGTGTAGCTTCAGCTGTGTGGCACGTAGCGCCGTCCAGTTGAAACCAAATGTTGCCAAAAACTCGTTCAACATGGCCCGATAACGATCGCCATTGACTGTAACGGCCACTCCTTGCTCATTTTCGAAGAAAAATGGCCCAATTATTCCTCTGGACCAAATTCCGCACCAAACAGTGACTCGTTTTTGGTATATCGGCTTTTCAATGTATGCGTGCGGGTTTTCTGTCCCCAAAATTGACGCTTTAAAGGACAATATTCGTGAAGTTATTGGTGAAATATAGCTGCACACAATCGATAATGTGCTAAAAATTGGACCGATCGTGTAGGCTACTGCATGGCCAGCCGAGGCAGCCATTTGAATGAAATTATTTTTCATTACTTACCGGAAGGATTGTACTTTCAAATAAAAAAATAAATTTGAGAAAATATTCAGTAGTTTCTTTTTATAGTATTTTCAAAAAAAAAAGTTGTTTGGCGGACCCTGTATTATCTCGTTATTCTCCTGATTGTTGTTGTTCATTTAGAGGAAAAAAGTTAGTAAGAAGTTTTTGAACTAAGGGTTTGTAGCTTACCAGTCCCATATGTGACGTAAGCAGAGAGAAAGCTATACTGACAAAACACATGAAAATTGTGAACACACTTTTTAAACAACAAAATAGAAAATAATGTCACCTGTCAATTGATTTGAAAAATCATACGCATTTTATGAATTTAGTACCTAGCCCGTCGCCTCCATCTTTTATTTCTCAGAACGATTGTTACACAAAAAAGAAAGATAAGACTTCATGTTCTTAAAACGAACTGCTGTTAATTTTGTCAAGCGAAGGAACTGTGCTTGGAATAGTAACAAAAAATGTCAAAATAAATGTAATGAAGGTCGTCACATAAGCCGCAATTTAATTTGAGATAGTAAGAAACCGTCCAATCATTGGAAACACTTGTAGAAAATTTAAAACTTGTGCCGCATATTCTTTTATGTAGACTTGACAAGCTTAAAACACTTGATTTCTTTTTCTTGTCTTTATTTCAAAGTCGATTTTTATAAAATATGTCGCATAGATAAATAAATTCCAGTATACTTGTTGTCAGAACCTAGAGAACCTATTTTGGTTCGTAATTTGAATCCACCACGGCTGTGCAACGGCACGCGATTAGTCGTTAAGAAATTAATGGACAACGTTATCGAAGCCATTTTATATGCCAAATTCCGGGGTGAAAGCATATTACTTCCAGGAATCCCTATTATACCAACAGATGTGCCAATTCAATTTAAACGCATTCACTTCCCCATTAGATTGGCATTTGCAATGACTATTAATAAGTCTCAAGGTCAAACAATGTCTGTTTGTGGCTTAGATTTGAGCACACCATGTTTTTCACACGGACAATTATACGTGGCATGCACTCTAGAAATAATTCATATGGCAAAACGAAGGCGAACTTTCGTAAGTTTATTCCCGAAAATAGCTAGTTCTGCTGAACGCAAAAGGCTGGATTATAAAGAGACTGACAGATTTTTAAAAATTTGAAATTATAGAGTATAGTTTATGTAAAACGTCAACTAGATTTGTCTGGATTAGGTATCCGGACGCCTTGACTGACTAAGCAACTTGAAGTGTTCTTGTATTCCGGCGGTCAGCTGTACCGTTCTTCGACAAAATGCAAATCTGGCACTTTTTCTCGAGAGCATGCCATAATTCTTCTCTTTTTTGCCCTTTTTTATTTGGAAAAGGTCCTTCGCAAAAAAAATATTTTCAAATAAGTGCGTACAAAATGAAACACGGTTACCTGTCACAAAGCTATTAATATAGTGTTATGTGAGGTAATGCTTGCTAAATATCGGGTGAAAATTCTTAATTTGCAGAGTAGTTTCAGAAATGGCAACTTATTCTCTCACTGCCCCGTTTTTGAACTTTTCAGAACACTGCAGCGGCCACTCCGTTTATTTTACATTCGATTCTTTGAAATGTCAAATCGTACGGAATAAGCAAAATCCGTCAAACAGGTCTTTTGGTTTTCGCCCATGTCCTTCCTTGGGCCAAAACGAAACCATCAAGCCCAAAATCGTGAAAATCGAACGATCTTTTCTCGAGTTATGCGCGCACACACGGACTTCATTCTCATTAAAAATATAGATTTCACTTAACGCCAGTGATATTAGTTTGTGGAAGTTTTTTTTTATTAAAACGACATTTCTGATTCACAATTACCTAATAGGAAAAGTGTTAAACCTCTTGTCAGCTATCACTTAAAAGTTGCGATGCCTGCAGGCTCAAAATGCACATTGCTTTATGAATTTGACTCAAGGCTAACAAATTTTTTTTTTTTTTAATTTTGCTTGCAAAAAAGGATGCAACTTTTTTTTCCTTTCGAATTGAAACTCATCATTGCTTGTCTTTTTGACAAGTTTTTGTGGAGCAAATATATTGAATGTAATTACGGGTTGATTAAATAGTAAATAAGAAAGTGAAAATATTTCCGCCACTTTTGGAGCTGGTGAGTTGGGTATAGGGAATATTTCTGCCTCCAGGTTGGGATTTTTTAAATTGCAACGTAGTAGCACTATCGATTGTAGGCATTTTGAACTGCTATTATTTTAAATAGACATTTTGCGAAACACAACACTGAGCAGCTTCTTTTTAATATTTTTTTTTAAATAGAATCAAAAAGCGCAGTTATTTCCCAAACTGGAAATCATACACGAGTCAAATTGTTTAACGAAACTCGGTTAAAAATAACCTTTTATTTTATTCCAATTTTTCTCGGTTGTAAATAACAATCTTACTCTGTTGAATTTAACCAGAAACTTGGTTCTTAACAACTGATAAAGTGTGTTATTTTTAGAAGTGTGCTTTTTACCTATTTATATCGGTAGCATTTAACAACGAATACTCGGTGTTTTTCAACAGAGACTTGGTTAATTTTAACCCACTTTTTTTAACCGAGCGAAAATCGCACTCTGTTAGAGCTAATTTTTGAGCGTACATAGAACGATTGCATAGCGGTATCCCCGCCTTAGCTCAAATTGTAGTTTATGACCGTAATTTGCGAGTATTTTTCAAAACTTCCATCAGTGTCTTCAGTCTGGACAGAGAACACTCCCATTTTCTTAATAACTTAATCGGTACTGAATCTATTAAGGTCTTTCAAATATGAAAAGAAAATCAGAACCAACTTCTTCAAGTCCCCAAAAATATCCCTGTGATCCATATACTCGCAACATTTATTCTAAGCCCGAATAGGTATTACGATTTACGAGGACGTCAAAATTGCTCGTGTATAACCAACTTGTAGCACTGATCAATGTGAACCGTACCAGAAAGAAAAGCCCCGCTCTATATCCCTGCACTGCATTGGAAACTATTGTCCAATGCAAAGAAGCACCATCCATCCTCTTGCACCTGATTTAAATTCAAACTTCCGAACAAGCTCGCAATACACCACAAATACCACCTACATAAGCACTCGGATAAGCTGCATGTTAGCCCACGTGGAATATGGCAGACAGAAGAGCAGCAACCTGCACACAAACGTATACATATACATCTCCAGAGATCAAGAGTGAAAGATTTATTAATTTACGGTCAGCAATTTGTTATATACATTGAGGAAAATTTAAATTTAATGGGAATGCTGCTGTCCGACAGCCCACACATTTAAACTTTTCATATCCAATATCCTATCCGCACCACCATATATATAACTATAGGATGTACAGCGCAGTGTATTGGCCAGACCAATGTGCGGCTTCGGTCTTAACACCCCCAGTGCTGCAGTACGAAATGTCCAGCGCCATATAATGGTACAGAAGAATCACTTAATTGAAATTCCTTACAGCTATGACCTCTTTGGTTTTGTGCAGGAGCATTGTGCTCTTGTATACCCAAAGTAGGAAGGTATCGTTGAGTAATTTATTGATTTGCAAATTGTTTTGCGGAAGAAGACAAATGCTAAATGAAACCTAGTCCCACTTCTATGATACAAAAGAAATGAGCATTCGAGTTAACACCATTGCGGATAGGTAAGCCTTCAGTTTGTCGACTTGAGGAAGACGACTATAATTCATTGCCATTGTTGTCGACACCATTAAGCCGGCCGAAATTAATCTATTCTGTCTGACAGGATGCTTTGTACATTTTGTACGCATCCTCAGCAAAACTTGTGCAGTCGAATGCCTCCGTTAAACTGCTTAGAAAGGTGTAACCACTCCTTTGAACAGACCAAAGTCAGAGGGCGACCCCAGCAAACTCAGTCTCCATGCTATATTCCAGGCACATCCTTCGAAATAAAATTTTCTAATTTTCTATCAGACCGCACACAGTTTCGACCCATATCAAAGTGGCAATAGTGCTTTCATTTCGCAAAGCCCCCCACACACACACCCAACATGCGTAACCAGTGAAAAAATATGCGAAGAATATTTGTTATCCTAAGGGTTTAACACAATTTACAGTGATTCCATTTTGAAAAGTTTGCCATGCCAGGATATGATAAAAGCAATGACTTTCCCGAAAGGGTTTCAGTTGGTGGGGTGTGGCGCCGACTACTTTACACAATGTGAATGTATCCAATATCCGTAGAAAGTGCTCCACATTCGAAATTCATTCACTGAATTTCTTGTGTTTCTTCTTTCGGTCTTCCTTATGTGTGTTTCTCTGTATGCGCTCGACATTGGGATTACAGGGCGATCAGTCGTATGGGGGTGGATGTGTGGCTGGGCTTGCAAAAAATAGAGAAAAGGATATAAAGTGAAATCAACCCGCAAACGACAAGCTATTGGGTGAGTAAGCCAAATGTTACACATACGCAGTGGTGCCCTTCAAATCGAACGGCTGGCAAAGAGAAATACGGCTCGAATTGAATTATGCAAATTACACTCCGTGCACACGGGATAAATGGATGTCACGGGTGTAAGTGTATATCCGTTGAGTGATTCTTGCGCGACCATTTAGCAGAGTTTTGACAATTGATTCCATTCGACATGCTTCCACGAGGGAGAGGCGGAGCAATGTCTTTGTTTGATCCCTCGATGGTAAAGTGTAATCGAAGACATGTGGCGGCGTACATGTGGCGGCGTACATGTGGTTTTGCTCCATTTATATTCAGCATTTATGAACTTTAAAATTCATCGAGAACGGAATGCAATTACCTTGTCTGGGCAAATCATTGCTCACAAGAAATGTTGAATGCGCAGTTAGAAATGCAATTATGTGGAAGAGATTCCTCTGTTGTGACTTCTGTTTTGATGCAAGTATATGTTGGACTTGAGCATTTAC
The DNA here is from genome assembly GCA_963082955.1 of Cheilosia grossa. NCBI lineage: Eukaryota > Metazoa > Arthropoda > Insecta > Diptera > Syrphidae > Cheilosia > Cheilosia grossa. The sequence continues at coordinate 49,093,574 of OY720147.1, read as the reverse complement.
AAAGCTGTGCATTGCATATGCCGACATTTTATGGCCTATTAGGGCCAGTTTGGTCTCTGTATAATAGAGGTGGTTGGTAATTGTGTTTTCGGTCCTGTGCGGTGCGTGTGTGTATGTAATTTGTTTGCATTTCGGTGCGTGAGAATTTTTGGGGGTAATGATGCCAATCAACACTGTCGTTTGATTGGCATTCCAGGCAATTGCAAAACGCCTTTGAACTGGAAATTTACAAGCTTGGAATCTGACCGAGGGAATATGCTTGATGTTGTGTGCATGGTGGTCTTCATACGAGTATGGTTCGTGATATTGTGATACTCTGGATGGAAACCTTTTAACTCTAGGGTGTGCTGGGTCCTGGGCGGTTTAATTAATAGCGATGCGATTCGTTTGTCGACGTGCGCACTTGTCTTCTTTTATTGTATTTAGTTTTTGTTTTCACTTTACCAAAGAATGGGATAGGACGGTGGAGTTTGGTTTTAGTGTGCGATTGAGGTAAGTTCGTATGCGATTATAATATGACCGCCAGAATTTTTTGAGTCGTTCGAGAATAAAAAGGAGAATCCCCATAGACGTCAGAGTGCTTTTGCGCAGAGCGCTATTAAAATGCCGGGTGGCTGATGAAAGCCGCTACCAAAAAAAAAAAAATTAATAACTTGTTTTCTATTTCATGAATCTGGTTAGTTTTTTTTTATTTTGCAGATTGATTTTTTGATTTAACAAAAATGGATAACTGGGGCTCTGAAACAAGAATTTGGATTGTCCGCCGCTATCACGCACTGGAGTCCGTAGTTTCGGTTCAAAGAGAGTATAGGTGCACGTTTGGCGGCAATCCTCCGAGCAGATGGACCATAATGAGACTTGTTAACAATTTTGCCGAGCATGGGACAGTCGAAACTCTTCAGTTCGGACGGAGGAAACAATTGCTGCTGTAGCTGCTGCCATACAAAACAATCCAAGAGTTTCGACAAGAAGCTTATCTGCTCAAATGGGTACAAGCAGACAGTCATTGCAGTCAATTATGCACAGTGATTTGGACTGATTCCCATATAAAATTGAAATGGCAGCAGACTTGCCGATTCGGTTGGAATATCGCCAGAAGATGCTTCAAATGGTGGAAGAGGACGGAAACATGTTGAACTGTCTTTTTATGTCCGACGAGGCCCATTTCGATTTAAACGGCAACATAAACAAAGAAAATTGTCGAATGTGGAGTGCTTCCAACCCACAGATACTCCATGAAGCGGAATTGCATCCACTTCGTGTGCAGTTTCATCACGCTGCATTGTCGGGCCCTACTTCTTCGAAGAAAACGGCCACACAGTTACGGTTACTGGAGACCGTTACTTGAGCATGTTGAGAGAGTTTTTCTATCCAGAATCACGCCGAATGAGGATTTCGTTCAACTCTGTGTGGTTTCAGCGAGATGGTGCAACTCCTCAAATAGCCCGGCCTGTTATGACAGAATTGCGATGAAAATTTCCCAATAAGCTGTTATCCAGAAAGAATTTCATACACTGGAAAAAAAGTTATCTGGGTTTCTTAATGTAGCAATATTCATCATTCATCAGCCAAGGAGCCGAAAATCTTAATATTTTCAACGTGTCTTTGCGCGAAAAGAAACTCGCTATGGAACTGTTCGAATAGAGTCCGGAATCTAATTGATTTTTGACAGGATGCGTTTAAGTTTTGACCATGTGCGCCTATGAACTCACAGTCAGTGTGTCCCTTGGGGCGGCGTGGAACAGAAATTCACTGTTGAACTGTTTTAATAGAGTGTAAATTGAATATTTGCAGAGTGCGTCTAAGATTGGACCGCATGTGCGCCTATAATCGAACTCACAGTCAGCGTGCGCCCTAAGGCAGTGTGAAATAGAAGTTCACTCTTGAGCTGTTTTTACGCAGTCTGAATGTCTAAGTTGATTCCTTACAGAGTGCGTTTAAGTTTTGACCATCTGCGTACCTGGTTTCACAGTCAGACCTTTTGGATGGAAGTCAGACCATCCATTTTGTATCATTTTAGCGTGTGCGTTTAGACAATATTGAATACCACAAGATGGTTTTTATAGAAGCCCGATCGATCAAATTGATTTTTATAGTGTGCGTTTATGTTTTGACCATGTGCGCTTATGATTTTACAGTCTAATCCCTTAGATAGGAGTCCGAGCACTTAATTAGTGACATTTTAATAAATTTCCGAGCACAAAGTAGACATTATGTGCGACTAGAATAATTTGACTGCTCACCGGATTGTAAACTTGATTTTTTTAATTAGTTATGTGTCGGTATGGTTAGTTCCACTATAACGGAGGCTGCTTCATATTTCCCATTACGAGCGACATTGAGCTGATTTTAAAGGGGCGAATTAATGACTCTGAGATGCGGACTGAATAAACACCAACGTTGCGGCCCAAAAAGTCTTCGATTACAATACGGCGGAAGAACTGTGGAAAACCGCGCCTAGAAATAGGAGTGAACCACATTCGACTTGTAGTATTCAATATGGCGAGGCGTATATTTGCTGAGGCCCGACTGCGTCGCCTTCTATACTAGGAAAATCGATCAAGATCCGACTTTTATACGGCATTTTTATCCTGTGTAAGTTCTAGTTGAATGCGTGTGCGATAAAAACTGTATATAGAAATTTGAACACCATATGGAGGCCTTTTTATCATGTGCGTTTTATATTTTATCCGTCAAATCGTTTGAATAGTTATCCGATCATTTAGTTGACCTCTCTATCGTGAACGCCGTAACGTGTGTGCTTAACCAAATAGTCTCTTAAGCATTGAAGTCGCCAAGTTGTTGTAACTTTTTACAAAAATAAGAGTGGAGGGCTCTAAGAGGTTGAGTCAACCTATAATTCTTAGTTTTGACCGTAGATATCTATTCCACAAATTTATGAAAAATTGTCAAAACAATTAACCACATTTTCGTTTTTTTATTTCGAGGACTTCGTTAGTATAGTGCCCACGAACATTCTCAGAAGCTTAAATTGCTTCTTCTTCCTTTCATAAGGACTGACTATGCCCTGTTTTAACATTGTTCCTGTGAAATTAAAGTGCTCGTTGAGTCAAGGTGATCAATTGGCTATTTTCTAATTAAAATTAAAGTATTTTTGGTAATTTTATTGCGCACGCCAATTCTTGCTCTGAAAGGAAAAGGACACTTGTGTATTATTCAAACCAACTGCGGCTACATTTCAGTGAGTATAAGTTCTCCCGGCTTACATGGTAAATTTCCATAAATTGTAGAAACCTTCTTTATTTGACCGACCCGTTGCGATGTCACTTTATATTTTTACCCAAAAAATGTATAAAGGTCATGTGCATGTGCCTCCAATCAGCCAAGCATCTTCCTGTGTGTCTTATAACTGATTTAACTCCTACGACTCTAGGGTCGATTAACTTTAGTATAAATGCCTGCCACTTTGGTCATTTATATAGTGAATGCGCCTACACGCTCCATCAATATGTGGGCGAGCACCCTCTCGGGAGTGCTGCGTTTAAGCCTGTCGTCGAACGTCTATTTAAGTGATTACAGCTTCCCAGGTAACTTACCACACTTCATTTGTATTTGCTCCTCACTTTTATTGCCAATAGCTTCTGCGGTGGATGAGTAAGCGATAAACTGAAGACATCAACTTCGTGCGGGAAACCATGAGCTTCGCATATAAAAAGAGAAAAACCAATTTCCCGCATTTGGTGTCCTTAGTGCACACCGTAGATTTATCACCTCGTTCGATGCTAAAGTTGAAGTTTTCTCCACGCTGTCGTCCCCCACTTTGTCATGGTTCACTCCCACTCGCCCAATCGTTTTGAATGTTCGGATAAATAGCGGCACAGATATCACGATAAAAGTGTGTACACATGTCTATCTCTTTGTGTGTGTGTGCGCTCCCATTTTAAAGGGACTTCTCATCTTGAAAACAAATTTACCGGAAAATGGTAAGCTCATCCCGTCTTTCCTGTTTTCCTTCTCCCCACCCCATCCGAATCAGTCATGCAAATGTGCGGAGGGTTATTTTGGCCAACGAAAAGAAATCCACTTAACTCCCATCGAGTTCAATATGCAAATTCCGCTCGTCTCTTCGAGGGTTATACGGCTAAGAGGTGTAAATTGCCGAAGCAGATTGAGCCCGCCATAAACTTTTGTTAACTTTTCACCAAATTAGATGCCATCGATTAGAAATTGATGTCTCAATTGTATACGCAACAGGTACGAGTACTATGTACCAACCTTCAGGCAACTTGCACCAAACTCAAAGACACTTGCGTCTCAATAGAGATTCGAGAGACCTTCCGTACGGCCTTGCTTTAATTAGAAATTCGCCCTTATCCGGAACGAAGTATTTCGGAATACTGGTCATCACCCCCGGACTGGTGCGGTGGGTGAGCAACTTTGGAAAGCAGTTTCGGCAAGTAATCTATCGATCGCTATCCGAAACTTTGCGCTCATAGTCGAAAGTGAATCTCAAGGTATTAGCAGCACCGATGTGGGTGTTGGGGGGGCGGCCTGTGGTTCAATTCAGTGGTCAATATAGGAGAGGACATCCTTTTAAAATTATTATTTGCTCAAATTTGTGCAAACATACGGTAGATTGCAATATAAAATTCCAATGGGTAACTTTGTTTAATGGATAGCTTGATGAAAATCGGATTTACCGACCTTAGTTGAACCGAAATAATGAAATTTTGTGTAGATTTATGTCGGAAAGGGTCTCTTTTATGGCACAAACAAATTGGCCTTTTAGAGTTTCGGAAATTTTGATGGGGCTCTTAGCAGTTACGGTGCCAGAGAGGCATTTGATTTTCGTGTGTTGTATGAGCTTATGCGGTTGTCAACGTCGTGAGTTGTGTAGAGTGTGTATCCCATCAAATTATAGTCATAGGCGGTGTAATGGTTGTAATGGCTTCCATATTATTCGAAGTGTTGTATAGTTCTAGTGGGCATTGGGTTGTGGGCATAGTTGTCATATTCACTACAAAAATAGTCGCAGATGTCATCGTTACCATTTTTTTATTCGTATCGATTACGGAGCCAAACTTTTAGTACACTTCTCGAGCTAAACTTAATATAAGTTGGAATCCAACTTTTCTCTCCAAACATTAGCCAAGATCGTAACTAAATTTTTACATAGAGTACGCTGTGGGTAAGTGTCACAGAAAACAGTTGTTCTTTGAAAAAACTTCTTTCGAAATCTCAATTCTCTACTCCTCCTGCTCGTCGCCGAGCTCTTCCTTTCTTGCTCTTACTCCGCAACATAAAAATACAAAAGAGCCACAGAACACAACGACCTGTCAAAATTAAGTTTGGGAAAATGTGTCGACCACTGTTGAAAAAAGGCTTCCCTACGTTTGTACTGATTTCTGTACTATTTGACTTTGCCGAGTTCGCGAGTACCACTTCTCAGGTTTGAGTACTATTTGCTCTCTTTTTATTTTTCGGAATAAATCGAACATAAAGGTTATTTGAATTGCGGCCATATTATTCACTCCGAAAATTAAACCCAAGTCCATAATATTAAGTCATTAAACCCGAACATAAGCTTAGTTTTTTTTTAAATATGTCGGCGTTTAGTCTGATTGAATTTAAACCGCACAGCGGAGAGTAGCTTAAGTATTTTAATGTTAAATAAAAATTGATTTTTAACCCGGGTTAAAAATTAGTTTCGAAATATTAACATTTCTTCGTTCAGGGAATAAGTAAAAGTGAAACAGAATATAAAAATTAGCAAGAAGCTAAAAAAATATTTCAACTTTTTTCCATTTGTGAAGTCGATGAAATTTGGATGCCTTGATCGTCAGAAGACGAATTTATCGAAGCCCTGATGGAGTTGGTGAATCAACTTCGTCCTCGTCTTCGACTAAGTGTATCGAACCCACAAGCGGGCTAGGGTGTGAGTCAATGTCCGATGCCGTGGATTTTCGGAAATTTTTCAGGCTAAAAAGAAGAGTAATTTTGGAGGCTAAAAAATGAAATTCAGCATACAGCAGATCAAATCAATTTCAAAGTGACAAAACAGAAAAAAAAAATAAGTGTAATTTTATGTGAAATTTGACATAACGTAGGTTTAAATCGGGCTAAACTCGGTGAAACCTCGCACGTAAATGCATATTTATCTAGAGGGTTCAATGCATGTTTTTGAGAGAATATTGTAAATGTAGGGTAAACTGTGCCACAGTGGCTCACGTCCCACAGTGTATCTTTTAAATATACAGAATCTCTGCTCATAAGAGAAAAAGAAAGAGCTTCTCAATTAGCCTAGGCCTTGGGTCCCTTCGGACCTGTCGCGCCAACTATTTATTTATTTTATTTAACCTATCAGCATCTAACATTCGTTACCATTTTTTGTTCGTTATAAGTTTTGTGATATTACTTTCAAGGAAGTCATTTTTGTTTTGTTATTGTTATTACTTTTTGTTGTTTGTATTACTTATGTTTTTGTATTGTATTGTACTTTTTTAATGTTAATGTTAAAAAAAAATATGATTTTTATTAATTATTTATTTTTCTTCTTTAGTTTTCTTATGAAATAATAAATGAACTCTATAGGTTCACTGTGAACTACCCGGTGATTCATTGTGTCCACTCAATAGTAAACAGGGAACCAATTGAGGTGCGTTTTAAAAAACTGAAAATTTACTATTTTCTATGATCTTTCTAAAGCTGGTTGCGGTGAAATACAAAGTTAATAATAAGTACCTTCAAACCGTTTAAAGATTAAACCAATAGTTCAAAAACTACATCGAGTCAAACGAAAATGGGTCCACTGTTGGACAGCTTACCCTTTATTTAAATCATCGGGTGTAAACAAATTCATATGTAAAATTACGAATAAGAAAAGTCGATTTGCATCACTGGTGTCGACCCATTAAATGGGCGCTGTAAATTTTGACAGACGCATGACTATACAGTATACATTCTGAAAAAATGTTTGAATATTTAGCTAAAACTACGTATGCCACTCGACTAAAGGCATTCGCTTGAATTTCCCTCAGCTAAATTTTGGTGAGAGTTTTGTATAGGAGCATAAAAAGGAATCCCAAGCAGCGTTAGCTTTATTTCAGAGCTGATTCTTATAAAATTTTAACCTATTTAGAGGTGAATATTCGTATGTGAATTCCCGCTTGTTCTATTATTTGTCAAACAAAATTAACAAAACTTTGTTTACATTTTGCTAAATATGAGTTTTACTGTAAAAGCCTAGGAAGTGGGTTGTGTCCTCAAGCGCTTCCTTATCACCGCAGCCTCTACAGGGTTCTTCTTCTGTTAAGCGTAGTTTCTTCATATGACACCGCAGAGTGTTGAGACCCGTTAAGATACCTACGAGGATGGACAGAGATTTCCTATCCTTTCGTATTAGACTCTCGGTTCTAAATTCATTAAAGGTTGGCCATAGTATTCTTGTTGTATGGCAGGTTTCTAGCACGGTCCATCTAGCGTTCGCCTCTTCTGTGGCCTTTCTTCCTGCTTCAAGCTTGAGTGAGCAAGGCGGGATGTTCACAGAGGGATCAGCTTCTGCTAATATAGCTGTTGAACCTAGCCTAGCCAATTCGTCAGCTTTCTCGTTGCCCGGAATGCCTTCATGTCCCGGAACCCAACAGAGCAATACCTTGTGCTGAGTGCCAAGAGCCCTGAGTTCTTCGCGACAGCTTTTCACAAGCTTTGATTTTATTTCTATTGCAGTTAATGCCTTTATTGCTGCCTGGCTGTCGATAAAGATGGTAATACCATCAGCTGGTATTGCCCTTATCGCAGACTCACGGGCTGCTGCTGCCATTGCCAGGACCTCTGCTTGGAAGACGCTGCTGTGGTCGGGGAGGCGTATAAATTTTGAGAGACCAAACGCCTCGGAGAAGACGCCTGACCCCACCCCGGTTTCCATTTTAGATCCGTCCGTAAAAACGGCTATGGATTGCGTGTTAGGCACTAGTCCGTCTCTCCATTCTTCCCTGCTGGGATAGGCGCTTGAGAATGGTCTTGTAAAATCTAAGTATGGCGTAATGTAGTCTGTGTTTGGTACATAGCCAAAATATCTTTTAAGGATCGATGAATGACCCGTTTCATTCAGTTTCCAGTTTACTGATTGGCTTATTCTCATGGCACTAAAGGCGGCTGAGAGTTGTATGAAGATGTCTAGCGGCAGCAGGTTGAGGATAGCCTCAAGACCTGCGGTTGGAGTTGTTCTCATCGCACTGGTGGTACCAATACACGCTAGTCTTTGCACTTTCGTAATAGCCTTTAGATAGGTGGTTTTGTTGGTTGCCGGCTACCATACGAGGCTGCCATAGGACAGTATAGGTCTTACTATAGCCTTATACATCCACAGTGTAATTTTGGGGGATGGTCCCCAGGTTTTTCCAAAAATTCTGCTGCAGGAGTAGAAGGCTACTGTGGTTTTTTGATTCTTTCATATGTATTCAGTTTCCAATTTAGTTTTTTGTCCAATATAAGTCCCAAGTATTTTGCACTGTCAGATATTCTGAGGGGTTTACCGCCAACAGAAGGTGCGACAAACTGTGGTATTATCCTTTTATTTGTGAATATAACCAATTCAGTTTTCTGGGGATTTAAAGTTAGGCCGCAGTTCCGGGCCCAGCTGTCGAGGGTTTTTAGAGCGTCGCGAATTTGATCGGAGAGTGTTGGAAGGAATTTACCTGTTGCCAACAACACTACGTCATCGGCATAAGCCGTTGTCCTGACGCCACTGGTTCTAAGCTGCATAAGCACCTCGTTAAGAACAATAACCCAGAGCAGTGGGGATATAACCCCACCCTGAGGAGTTCCTCTGGAGGCGTAAGCTTCTCGCCTAACACCCCCAAGTTTAGCTATAATATGTCTTTCTTCGAGTATGCTAACTATCCAGTCGATAATGTTATTATCAAAGTTAAGCTTACTCAGCGTTCTGCGTACGGCATCCGTTTTGACATTGTTAAACGCTCCTTCAATGTCCAAGAAAGCCGCTAGGGTATATTCTTTATCACTTAAAGTTTTTTCAATTGTACCGACAACACGATGTAGCGCGGTTTCCACGCTTTTACCTTTAGTGTAGGCATGCTGGGCCGGAGATAGATCTGATATGATAATTATAGACTGTACAAAAAACATCGCAGATATGTTTACGTAATTTGAATTATATGCTTGTGTTTGTGTAGTCATTATTAATTTTTGTACTCATGGCAACACTCATAATTGTCATCTAAAAGAGTGTTTTTCGAAGCCCATCCTTTCACAGATGGGCTATCTCTTTCGTTCAAACGTCAAAAAGCTTTTAGGATAAAAAAGCCGATTGATATTGGCAACAGCTCACGATTCCCATTACTTTAACTTCTCAGCTTAAGAAGAAGTTACAAACATCATTTTCCAATTCTACAAGGCCTTTGTCCTGTTTTTCCACGTTATTATAAACTTTTCTGTAAAGTTTTAACACAATTATGCTACAGCCATACAAAATCTGTTTTGTTTTCCTACAAGTTTTATATCTGTCACTTGTTTTTTTTTTCTTCTTCTTATTTGACACTGACATTGTCGCGAACTACCCTAGTGAAGACAAGTATAGCTGACGTAAGTCACTCGCCGTTTCCACGTGTAGGCACGCACAAGCGGTTCTTGGTCTAACCAATTTCCATAGTTTGTTAATCACTTTTCTATACTATTAAAGTTGAACTATTACTACGATTGAGCATGTTTCTATTTCCTTAGAATTTTTCAATTTCAGACTCTTAGGACATCGCATTATTCGAATATGACATCTCCAAAACAATGGATACAAGAAAAGTAGGACAAGATATTATCATTGCTGCAGAAATAATTTCTGTAGTAGTATAAATCCCTCTTGGCACTTTGGCAGTGGGATTTGTCCTGAAAGTTATTGCTGGTCGTTCCTGCACAAGGCCCGTGATTTTTTTTTTATCTCTATGGGTTTTTTGGGTTTCGTTTTCTTTTATTTTATCACGTAAATGTTCTCTGCGGCTTCCTACGAAAAACCTAAAATGAGCACAACACAAACTTTTTCCTCTGTTCCTCAATCTGAAAAGTCATCAAAAGGCATCACTGATATGAATTTAAGAATTCAGCGTGTGAACCTTGCTGAACTGCCTCGCTATATTTCTTAAGTTGAAGTATAGCTTTATTTTAGTCAAGGTTCCATTGCTCTACAACCATTAAAAATCGTTAAATTTGAAGACTATGTAATAAAATAGATTTAAAAACCACTGACACTGAAAAGTTACCAAAATTGACATTAGCTCCTTTAACTTATTACTACAGATTTTATCTTCGTTGAAATTTTTGTACGGGAGATAAAATTTAGCGCGAACAGGATACTAGGCTCTAACTTCATAAAAATAGTTGGCGTAGCTTCCCACAACAACTCATTTTGTAAGGGTTTTTGTTTTTGAGACGTATTGAGGGGGCCTTCAGTTTTATGCCGAGTCCGAACGGCTGATTTGGGAAGTTCTTTCATGACAGTTTTACTCTTGAATGGTTGTCAGACGGTCGCGAGAAGTGGCGCAGTGGAAAAAACCTTCAGATGTTATTTGTGTTAATGACGCATCCGTCACTTTAGGCGTTTTTCTTTTTTAGTTCAGAGCTGAGCACTGAACTGAGCTCGAGCATTATGAGCGCACTCTGAACTGAGCGTGCGCAGAGCATTTTGATGTTTTTTGTTTTTCCTGTCTTTTTTTTTCTGTCCAATGTGACTGAAAGTGTGCTTATACATGCGTAATCAGCATTTTCCTCAGGCTGCTCAGTCAATTTATTCTGAGCTCATAGAGCGAGCTCTGATCATGCTCTGAACGAAAAAAGAAACACAAATTTGAGCTCTGATGTATCTGAGCTAAAAAAGAAACACGAAATTTTTGTATAACAGTTCAGGTTCTGCTCTGAACTAAAAAAGAAAAACGGCTTTTGTCAGATTCGTCATTTAGAGTGAAGTGCTTACGAGTTTCTCTTTTTGCGTATCCCAGCGGAGGGTAAACTATTTTTGTATAGAATGCGAATTCCCCTCTATCTTCATATGGTCATAGGAACATAGATGAAGGTTATATTATCAAGCCGATGACACGCCCTGGTAAGCATCGCCTCATATACAGTCGACAACAAGATTGAATATAGACTTGGTCGAAGTGAGTCTAGTTTACACGCCCTACTGATTCCCATATATTTAGTACTTCTCCCTGAAAACCCCTGGTTGCGTTGGATATGCGAACAAATTTGTAAATGTCTTTCTACTGAGAATAGGCCCGCGGAGTGTGACCACAGTTTATTTTAGAACCATCTGGTGAAGATTGGTATCTCGACTTCTTTAACGAGTGTGTTCTGCTCAGTTCTTGAGGGGAATCTTACAGAGACATTTTTATGTAAGTTGATTTTGGTATTGTGTAGTCGGGAGAGACCATATCCGGACGAGGGAGAGTAGGATTTTTGCTTTCTTTATATACAGCACAAAATATTAAGAATCTCTTTGAGCGTCTCGGTTAGATTTGTCCGTGAATCCAATTCCAGCTGTTCTTTGGACTATGGTAATATGTCGTAAGCTTCACTTAGGGTTAGGAGCACCATACCAAGGACCCATAGCTGAGGATGGTACGTACCACCTAAGAACGATTGCTGCCACTGCCGAAGGTTTTACTATAAATGCTATGTTTGCCTTTCGCACTCGGTGCTCGATATAAGACTTTCAAGTCAGTCGCGTATGAGCTCTTATGTATTGGGCACTGGTGGATAACGAAAGATTATGGTTATTAAAGCGGGCGAGCTCAGTTTAACTTGGGCTAACGCTAAGGAATATTGGAGCCTTGTCGTTGCTTCGTTGAAAATATTTTTGACTTTGGTAGCCAAGTTATGGGAACGTTACCAAAACTGGGCACCACAAGATGCCCTTTAGAGTCCTTCCCTATTCCTACAACACCAGCCGCGTTTACAGTTGTTATGGTCACAATCGTAGAAGTCGAAGTCATTTTGGTCATAGTCCTTTTGGACATAGTCATAGTCTTCTTAGTCATTGTGGCTGTGGACGTATTCACTAGATCAAAGTGGTTATTCTGTTAGTGTTAAGTAGTCCTAAACTCCTAATCATAGGACAGCCTGTCACTTCTTCAATCGAAATGGACTCTCCCTTGAGACACTTATATCCGATCAATATTTTCGTCAAAAACATCCCCAACGTCTTAGTCACTGCTACCAAATAGCACTTCAAATGACTGCGGCAATAAGAATAAGCTAAATAAAGGCCTTGTCATTATACGCTTCTATTACGTTAGAATACGACCCCGCTCTTATATACTGGATATCAAAAGAAGCAATTTTGGCAAAGCCCAAAGCCCGTCACATTCATCAAACGCATTCTAAGGTTAAACGGATGCTTCGAAGAGGCAAAGCAAAATATTTTCTATTTCATTATCCACAGGCTCCACAAAGGACGGCTCGTAGAAAAGAATAAAGGACAGCATAAGGAGATAAATATAGGAAAAAAAAAAAAAACAAAAAACACCATACAGTTTAATGTCAAGATGAGCCTTTTTCTTTCGCTCCATGTCATCCTTTGACTCATAGTCATAGGGGAGGAAATAAAACGCATAACACATGGCGAAGGACTCGACAAATGTAGCTAAACCCTCTTACGCAGTTCGCCTTATGTCAGTCGCTTGCTGTGGTCGAAATTACAGCTGAACGAATAAAAAAGGCAACCACTGAAGAGGACTCACGCAGTGTCTGTCGTCTGTGCTCTGTGCATGCATTTAACACAGAAAAATCCTTTCTAACATTCATCGGTACATACAGTCCCGCGCGTTCATTTGAATAAAAAGAGAATACCATCAGAGGAATTTTTCTCATACTTACGTTGCAAGGAAAACGGGCAAATACGCCATAGGGAATGGGGTGGGAAAGATGTCCTTTGAGATTTATCGGATTTTTATACGTCCAAAGTAGTTGTATTGGAATATGCATGCGAAGGGGTTGGATTACGCAATAATAAACCGTATCAAGTTCTCGTTCCAGCCATTAGAAGAGAAAAAAAAATATCCCTATACAATATACAAATCCTTTCGATCCATTGTGCCGGCAAATCTCTCTCGGTGTGTGCGGCCGTCTCGTTCAATCAGCGACCGTTGCCCCATTTTGTGATAGAAGAAGCATGCTCCTAACAAGGATAACGGATAACTTCTGAACCCCGCACAACAGAGTGTTATACTTTATGGTCGCTGTGAATCGATTCGGTGCCGCACGGAATGGAGCAGCGGAAGACTGTCGGTCGTCCATATAATTCAGTAAATCCCGGCTCTATATAAGACTGGCTGTGAGTCCTCCTCCAGAATATTAGAGCATTCCAGAAATGCCATTTATCATTCGGCAGCCAGCTCACTTTCATATGCACGACAACTGCATTCGAAATTGTTTAAAGGAAACGAAAGCTGGATCCTATGCTGTGTTGTTGGCAAGGGTGTATCCACGAGTGAATTGCATGGACTTTGGCCAACTATGAGGATGTCATTCTTTTCACTCCCTTTGTTGTCTTTTTCTGAATATAAATGCAAATCAGGATAATAGCTCTGAGACTCTACTCTCAGACTAGCGGTCTGTCCGGCTTTGACTACTCTTTATGCTGAATAAATTACTAAGTGGAATTAATTGGTCGCATCCTTCAGGCACGCATGCACAAATAAGAAATCACCACCCTGTAGGTAATTAAATTGAGATTTTTAAGACTCACCACTGTCATGTCGGGAATAATGTTGACGTAGGTGGGTCGTCATAATCTCATGAGCCTATATGTATGGTGCCCCTTGCGATTGCAATTTCGAAATTAATAGTCGTGATTATACGAAATTGTCTGACAGCTGCATTGTGTGCTCTTGAAACCATATTATTACATCACAGGAAGGTATAGTGTGGTAGGTTGCCAGCCAAGACTTATGCCATGGACAAAGTAAAGTAATTTGAGGTTTGCAGATTCGAAAGCAATTACCCGGCATGGGGTATGTCACTATGTCTTATCACAGAGCCGACACGACAGTGTCAACATTAGGCCACAAAAGACAGAGAGTTACCTACATCCATAGTTGGAAGGAAATTAAATTCTCAGCAGCAGCGGTATTTAGACCTTTGAATGCTTTCTATGTATATTGTATAGATACGTGCGTATTGACAAGTCAACAGTAGAGTGTGTGCAGTGAATGTGCATTAGCTCAAACCCCCAATAATGGTGATGAAATGCTGAGGCGGAAATGACCCTCCTTTGGTTTTAACATGTCGATAAGTTCCAATGAAAACCCATAAATGTGGGTGTGATGATACCTCAACCAAGATTGTCAGAAAGGTGTAAAAACCGATTTGGCAATGCGGTATGTTAGTGGGCGTGGCTTGGCTCTAAGACATTTCTCGACTTGGTAGGCAACTGTCCGGGAGTACATGCGAACCTGTTCTACTAGCAATGCAGATGAAGGACACTTGATTATAAAGGGTGATTTTTTAGCTGGTTTGGTTTTGGCAACACTGGTTTTGACAGCTGACGTGTGTTTAGTACCTTGTGTCACTGTCAAACAGCTTCAGTTTGGTTTGCAATTTAACCATGGGTCGTCTTACAAATGAACAACGCTTGCAAATTATTGAATTTTACTATCAAAATTCGTGCTCGGTTCGAAATGTTCATCGCGCGCTGCTTCCATTTTATGATCGGCATTCTCGACCTTCTGAGCAGTCTATTCGGAAGATTGTGACCAAATTTCGCACCAAATTTACTTTGTTGGACATTAAACCACCAACACGTTTACGTACTGTGCGTAGTGAAGAAAATATTGCGGCCGTATCAGCTAGTGTGACAGAAGACCGCGAAATGTCGATTCGGCGCCGTTCCCAGCAGTTAGGCCTTTGTTACAGCACTACGTGGAAAATTTTGCGGAAGGATTTGGGCGTAAAGCCTTTTAAGATACAGCTGGTGCAAGAACTAAAGCCAGCCGACCTACCACAACGCCGAATTTTTGGTGAATGGGCTCTTGGAAAGCTGGCCGAGGATCCGCTTTTTTATCGAAAAATTGTGTTCAGCGATGAGGCTCATTTTTGGTTGAATGGGTACGTAAATAAGCAAAATTGCCGCATTTGGAGTGAAGATCAGCCAGAAGCATTGCAACAGCTACCAATGCATCCCGAAAAAGCCACTGTTTGGTGCGGTTTATGGGCCGGCGGCATTATTGGGCCATATTTCTTCAAAGATGATGCGAATCGCAGCGTTACTGTCAATGGTGAACGCTACCGAGCGATGATAACAAACTTTTTTTTGCCCGAAATGGAAGTTCTTGACTTGCATGATATGTGGTTTCAACAAGACGGTGCCACATGCCACACAGCACGCGAAACAATGGCGCAATTGCGAGGCGAGTTTGGTGAACAGTTAATTTCACGTTTCGGGCCGGTCAATTGGCCGCCTAGATCGTGCGATTTGACACCATTAGATTATTTTTTGTGGGGGTATGCCAAGGCTAATGTGTATAGGGACAAGCCCGCTTCGATTGACGCACTGGAAGCCAACATCCATGCATTCATTCGTGAGATACCGGCCGATATGTGTGAAAGAGTATGCCAAAATTGAACTCAGCGAATGGGCTACCTGAGACGCAGCCGCGGTCAACATTTGCATGAAATTATCTTTAGACATTAAATTGCAAGGTTCAAACTATCGATTCAAATAAATATTTCATTCATTTTTTCGAATTTTTTGTGTTTTTTTTTAAAAAAAAGTTCTAAACCTCTTAAAAAATCACCCGTTATAAGGAAAATGTTTGGGCGACGATCCTGCGAGAGGTCCTACGGGTCCGTCAAAGAATCCACGTCTTGAAACTCCTAGATCTCTTCAAAGTTAAATTAAATGCCTTTTGGAAATATATAGTAGCGTAACAAAAAGTGAAACACAGTTGAAAGCCCAATACCTCACGCCACGCAAACCGAACACCAAATTAAAGGAAAAGAGTGGAGTCATAAGTTTATTCATCTGTCAATGTTTGTTACTTTTCACTCTCAGGCAAAACGCCCACGAAATGGGTATTTACCCACGATCTGGTATCACTGGGGTCAAAAGAAGCACACTAAAGTGTTTCACTTTTCGTTATGCCCTTCACTTGATTGTTGATCGGCAAAATGAACTTTTCTCTATAAGAAAAGTTGTGAATTAGAAGTTTTAGAAAGCTTCGCGATTTACTCACTGGGATTTGACATAAATTTGTGCGACTGTAAGTCCCAAAATCAATGTTCAATTCCGAAAATCAATAACGCAACCAAATGAGATCTAGTATCCTTTTGCGTCAACTACTTTCTTATTTGGCCCCTACCAATTTATCAGTGCAAACGGAGAAATTTCCTTACAGAACTACTCGCTACTATTACTTTAAGAGTTTTCTACTTTTCTCTGCTATAATTTCCAAGAACATTTATAAGCCTTCTGTAAACATCGAAAACGATATTTTATAACGTATGGAGCGTTTTTACTTTTCTTCAGCCAAAAGTTCAAAGAAAGTAAAGTGTAAGTGACGTCGTACTTATCTGTTGGAAGGAACTCGCAATTTCATTACTTAAAGTGACCACTTGAGCCTGTGAATCTACCCGCTGCAAATTTTGAAATCAAATCGCTTACTTTCAGTCTCGAGCGCAGTTAAATTTTCTGCCTGTGAATCGTTTAAAATAGTAGCAACTATTGTCTGAACACGGTTTCTCACCTCCATTCAAGACAACCAAAAAGTAAAAAAGTACGCGAACGCCTTCCCTTTGCAGAAATTCACATTTCACTTCTTTCCCGTGTTGCTTGAATCTATTTCATTGCTGCAAAACAAATGCCAAAAAGGCAAAAACTGAAATGAAAAAAAAAAATATATAAATAGTTGATAATATTTCAGAATTTTGACAGCCACATGACAGTTACACCAAACTCACAAAAAAACAAAAATGGTTCTGTGCTAAAATTTGCAAGTGGTTTTATGGAGGGAAATTATCTTACGCTCTTCTGCCAAAGTTTTACGGAAGGGGACCGAATCCTTGCCGTTGTCTAGAAATGTGTGCAAATGCATAATGCAGATTATTTACCTATTCTTACGCTTCCAACTTGAAACTAATTTTCCTCAATGTTATGCCCCTTTTTTCCTGTTTCTTAAATAAAATTTACCAAAAAGCAAACTGTCGTTCCTAGTTTAAATAAAATCAGTTATTCCCCACCAAACTGCTTCACTCTGCCCTCTAGTAGCCAATTAAGAGACACTCCAAACTCACCATACATTTCCGAGCTTCGACTCACCCGTAAACTTACCACATCACCGTCGATTTGCTGACGTTGAGTCGTTGACGTCCCTCCCAGAGCTCCACGAAAGACAAAACAACAAAAACCAACAAACGTCAACATAATTTATCTGTCAAAGTGTCTTTCAAACAAAAAGAAAGAAGAAGAGAGGAATTTCCTCTTTTTAGAAACTAGCTTGGCGACTCTGAATAAAATCTTGAATTACATATTCGCCAACACTTTTCCCATAACTGGGTGTCGGTTCCAGCATCCTGAGTGTTCCACGGGTGCTTCGCTCCATCCAAGAAAAATCCATCTACAACCAAGTGCCGAAGGGACAACAAATCCAATTCACTCCGGCTACCCACTTGTGTCGTTTTTTTTCTTTTTTTTTTTGATAACACTCTGTCGGTGTGTACTGTGTAGTCTGGTAGTGTACACTGTACACGTCACTAGATTTCTTCGCCGCCGCTAACGTTTGTATAGTTTAGTGAGTAGTTTGATTTCGTGGTGATTTGATCGAGACGCGGGCGTGATGGCAATTAAACCTGGAATGGGACGCAAGTCCTCAAATAAAAACCCACCAATTCTAAGTCACGAATTTGTTATTCAGAATCATGCGGACATTATCTCCTGTGTGGCAATGGTATTCGTCGTGGGATTAATGGATGAGGTGAGTATATGTTGAAATTACGGATGCACCAGTAGGCACTTTGCCACGTATCCTCTCTAGCCTTAACCTCAATCGGATGCCAACCGGACAGTGAAAGAAGTGTAACCTTGCAACACTATCATATACATTGAGATTCACCTTCTCTTCTGGCCGCTTGTTCATTCGGGGGGTTTAGGTGAAAGTTTTTTCGCTACAGGCAAAACAACTTTTCTTATTCAATTTGCCGTGTCTCTGTACTCCATTGGTGTATCTCTATTACAGACAACCGCCAAGTTTGCAAGCCCGTTTGTGTCGCTGCATCATAACGTTAGCGGTGAGGATCCCAGCCATGAGAATCCAACGTAAGTGGGGTTATTGTTAGTGCTTCCTAATCTAATCTATTGTGTGGTTTGCAGGGGAAAGCCGTATACCTACGCAGCTGGAGTCAAGGATCAATGTTCTATCTTCTTCTATACGTTAACATGTATTATCATGCATGCGATTCTGCAAGAGTTTGTCTTGGATGTAAGTAGATAAGTTTGTTAAATGATAATCGAACTCCCTGTTGAAGGTCGAACCACTTTAGGTGGTTGTGCTGTATATTTGAGCGTTTGTCCATTCGCTGGACGTGGCAGTCGCAGTTATTATTAATCGCGTTAAGAAGCTGACAGTCGTCTGTTTTGTTAATGCGAACTACTAAGCACGTGTATCAATTCAGAATCAATGCGCTTGATCCGCGGAAAGGCTTACGATTGCCAGTATCTGTTCGTTTACAAGAAAAACAAATATTTGTGGGTATAAACCGGATTTGCGTGGATACGTGGATAATACAACATTTACCACAAGTTGGTGCTTATTTGTTATGCGGTTTATTTGATAGACAACTTCCAAAGCAAAAGGTGCAACGTCGAAATCTGCCTTTTGTATGCGTGTCAACCTACAATAAACAGGCAATTCTTACGGCAGACTTCCACTCACGTCGACAGAATTTTGGCGTGAATCGCCGCGTATTTGTTTGTTTGTACTGGAATTGGGTATGGGGAATACTTGCAACTGCCTTCTGCCGTTTGCTAAAGCATTTGTCGGGGCTTTCAATGTTTCTTTGCGTAATCGCAACAAGTAAAGCAAGTGGTTTCAATAACTTTTTAGCTGACTGTTCTAATATACAAGGTGTTCAAATATCCAAGGTTCTTTCAAGAACACAGCCGAGTGGGCCGTTTTTTTTTTTTTTATAGTGCCTTGCAGCTGAACGCTTAAGAATGCAAGTCTGTTTGTTGTTTATTTATCTTGATCATTCCGCAGCTGCAGAATATTTTGTTTTTCAATATTTGTCGCTGGAAGTCATATCTTAGAACACTTAATCAGCTCAGTTGATTATCAGCAATGGTTACGAGTTGACGCAGTACGATTGCCAAGTATGTACTTCATATTTCCAGAGATGTTGAAACAGACTGACTGCTTCCTCAATGAGCCTTTGTGATATCAACACAACGATTAGGTTGATGGGATATTTATGTGTGACAGATACTCAGACTAGCTGTTACATATTCAACACAACTGCCTGGGTTTCTTACCGATTTTCCTGATGTTGTTTACATGCAGCTGCAGATAAAATTGTGGTCAGTCAGTGTTTTCTTAGCATCTTCCTTTACATGTGACCAGATGAGACGTGAAGCTCCCACATAGCCACTGGCCACCCACTGACATTGTGAGCTTAAACTCCATGGGACCATAACACAGTACTGCAAGCACTTGTGGCTGAATTTTGTAACACAAAGCTTCAAACCCATTGCTCAGTTTACCAGCACTTGCCAGATATGACGAGTACTTGTTCGACTTAAGGCTTTTTGTTTGTGTTCGGTACAGTCCGTTACCAAGTTCTGCCTTTATAGAGTTAGCCTCCTAGCCCCACTTCAGCTATAATAATTTTTGAAATAAATTCCAGAAAATCTCGAAAAAACTGCACCTCTCCAAATTCAAGCTGTCACTCTTCAACGAATCCGGCCAGCTTGTTGTGTTCTATCTTCTGTCGTTCATCTGCGGTGTCAATGTCATCTTCCGTGAAGGCTACTTCAAGAAGTTCTCCCTACTGTGGGAGGAGTTCCCCAATCATCCGATGATTTTCCTCCACAAGTTCTTCTTCATTGTGCAAATGGCCTACTACTTGCACATGCTGCCCGAGTTGTACTTCCAGAAGGTCAAGAAAGAGGATCAACAACCAAAGATTATCCACGCCATCACCGGATTCTCTGTCATCTGTTTGGCGTATTCCTTTGGGTGAGTACAATTGTCCCCCCCCCCCCTACTAGTTATAGTGCCTGCACTGACCTATGCACGCTGCTATGTAGATGTTCCCAAAAACACATGACATGTTGAATTTTCCGTTTCAGCTTCCAAAGAATCACCCTTGTCCTGCTCACACTGCACTACTTGAGCGAAATCGTCGCCCATGTCTTCCAACTGATTGGCGTCTTTGATCGTGACGAGAAATACGCCAGCATTCTTATCGTGAACAGTGTGTTCTTTGTTTTCGTTCGTTTCGCCACCATGGTCATCGCTGTTCTGACACTCTACTATGGCGTTGCCAACACAGAACAGTCTACCCGCGGATTTATCGCTCTCATCGGAGTCATCATTCTGCAGGGATATCTGATCTTCTCGTTCATCACCGAACAGCTGCGTGCAAAACGCGAACGCCAACGTGAGGCCAAACAACAATCGCAGGCCAAGAAGAACAAAGCGCTCAAAGAAAAGGCCAAGAGGAAGAAGGAGAGCGATCTGCCCGAAGCCGATCAGTCACCCAGCCCAGTACATAGCGGCAAAAGTAAAGTTAAATAAACTACCATCTAGTGTTTGTCCTCCGCCGCCTCATTTCCATTTCACACACTTCCATGTCTTCTGAGAAATCTTTCCTTGAATAGCACCGCCGCCGTGGCCCCCACTCCACTTGCTGTTTAAAGTCAGTTTAATGTGTAGTTGCTCTCAAGTGCAACAATTCCGTTTATTATTGTCCATTAAATGGATTGAGTTCGGTTTTCTCCTCCCGTGGCGGGGTCGCGAATGTGAGCATTTGATTTTTTTTCGTCTTATTATATTTTTTCTTTTTCTTTTTAATTTTGTATGTACATCTAAGCAACTCATTTCGTCCTTTGTTTTCTAATATATTCCTCTTTGGTTAACATGCTCTGATGGTGTGTAAAGACGTTGCATGAGTAATAAAACAGAGAAGCTTGCAACATGCAACAGAATTAGTGCATGCACTTAGAGAGTAGTGAAACTTTTGTCTTTTATTATAATTTTTTTCTTTTGTCAAAGAAGATAACACAAACTATTTTGTACAAACAAAAACAACTGAGAAACTTTTTTTATTAAAAATCAAAAAACAATAAAAAAGAATACAAAGTTATGAAAAAAATAAAAATAAGGAAAACGTGAACAAAATTATTGAAAGTGTTGTTTTCATGCTGCCGATCGGTCCACTGTTTGGGGTAGCTATTCGTTTGCTTAGAACTGAACTGGTTTAGTGGCTCTTTTAAGTGGTAAGCTAATTATTGAATATAAACTCTCAATAGAGTGCCTAATTAAGAACGATAAATTCGGCGTTTTTATTGCTGTTCATCGTCCCCGTAGCTATTGCATAATTTATTTACATATTGTAGGCATTAGTCGACTGGTTTGGGTCTTATTAAATGTAATTTAGGTCTTTATGACTGTTTCAAAGTGTGTATTTGAATGATTTGGAAGGGCGGGGAATTTGTGGTTTACCAAGAACTGTTGTTTTGTTTCTGAAGCTACAGGTGGGCTTAAATGCCGGTTGTCCTTCATGTGATGCACCTTTTTTCAGCGGACTTGTGTAACCACCCTGTTGAGAACCGGATTCTTTTTTTAAGTTGAATAGGTTTCTTACGAATATTTTTAATGAAATCACGTTGGCACTAGTTGCGCACGAAAAAACTTCGATTTGTTGGGAGCGATGGCATCTGTGTAGGAATAACTAAATAAATAAATAAATAGTTGCCCCAACAGGTCTGTAAAGGGACCTCGCAACCAATCGTTTTGTGCGAGTTTTCTGTTTTGGGATGAAGGGAAGGAATGTACAATTGAATGCCGAGTCCAAACGGCTTATTAAGAAGCTCTTTCATGACAGTTTTTTGTTTTCCATTGGTTTCACTCGCAGAAAACTGCTTCTGGTTGAATCCGCAAATGTATTGCCAAAATGTCACAACATTGTTCTCGGCTGCTGCCTGCTAAATGTATAAATGCATAAATTGCACTTGTGTAAGAGCTTCTTGAGTAGACACCTTTTCGAAAGTCCATAAAGTAAACGTATGATGGGTGTAGGCTTGCAAGGAACATCCCGTATCACACTCACATCAGAACTGCTAGTTATATAGGTAGTGGTTACATCTGCAATAAAAACAAACTCCGTCACGTAATGCTCGTTCACGGATGACGCTTTTCGCGTTTCGCAAAGCCTTCTTTTGTTCGTTTCCCTCGTGACCTTTTTTCCTGCTTGAAATTGGGCAAGGTGGGATATTTACAGGGAAATCAGGTTGTTGCGAAACATATGCCGATATTCCTGATGAAATGTTGATAAATAATTACTGAAAGAATACTCAAAAGAGTAGACAAGAAATACGGTTGGGTTCTTAAGAGACCAACACGCTCAACTCTCCATATGATAGGAAGAGTGTGAATGGTGCCTTAGCCAGAGGCTGGAAGGCAATTTGTACGAAATTGTGATTATTACGAGTACTTACTAGTTCGAGGAGTCCGGTGCAGTGTAACCTCTCTGTGTGTTGCCTTTGGAATCAACGGCGATTGGAGTCTGACCCCCATTTAGATAAGATCTAAGCTTGAAAGAGTACAACACTCCAGATCTCAGGTGGAATATGTCACATTGGTCAATACGTACAAGTCGTTTTGGACTACAAAATTAAATTAAGAAACCGTGCAAATGCCTTTATTTCTCTCCATGGTGTATCAAGTAAATATTTTTCATTGAGTAGACATATTTCATCAACGGCAACGAACCAACTTTGTCCTGTCACAGTCACCTGTCCTTTGAATATTTCATCTGTGAATTCGGATGTCCCTATAAGTTGGTCCTATATGCATCTGCTGTGACCATTGTTTGTTTATTTTCGTGATAAATTTGTTGACGACTCCAGTTTGTGAAGTGTAATTTATCTTTTCTGTCAACTATTGCTTTTTACGCTTGTTTAATAGAGAAATATATTGCTGTTGAAGAGTATCTCTATTATCACAATGAACAAAAAAATATTAACTATCGAGGGGGTTTCACCGTAGTGTTTCCCAAAAAATTAATTACGTTTCAATCAAATAATTTCTTGTTTTTGTAGATATTTATAGTAGGAGCTCTTAGGGTGTTGTATCCAGAGCGCAGCAAAATCAATATCGCGTGTGAAGGTCATCGTCTGGACGTTATTTTCGAAATTTTAACGATCTGTGTGTTGTTGGGTGGGAATTACCGGATACATTTGGATAAACAGAATTGATTGTTTTCCCTACATTTGCAAATATTTTGATTTGTGGAAGAATTTACCAATTTTGCTGGTATCAGTACTGTCAAGCTTCTGGTAGGACTTTAATACAGTTTTCATTCTTATCGGACATATACATAGCAAGTTTAAGGGTTTTTCTCCTTCTCTTACCCAAGTGACTGCGATAAAAATCATTTACGATGACTCTTCGGCGCGCTGCATGTCTTCATGGTACACTGAGTCACTGAGTGACCTTTTATACCCCGAAAGAGTTCCAAAATGAGCCTTGCACTTATCCGCTCCTGTACCTATCTGTGCGTCGCCGACTGACTTTCATAACGATATGTCTGCTTCACCATAGCTATAACTGAAGCCTGAAAAGCACGATGGTTATTTGGTAGTCTTAAAAGGTCTGTTCCTTTACTTGTAAATCTTACGAATTTTGACTCAATGAGGTTCCTTCATTCCAAAAACTCGTGTAAGAGAGCGTTATCGAGATAGCAAGATATAACACCTCCTTTCACTGTTACAAATTTTCCAGGTAAGGAACAAGTAGTAGCTTAGTAGAAGCTTATCTGTCCAGTGCTGGCCATCAGACAACGACTGCATAGTATGAATTTTGATCTAACTACTGTCGTATACAACCAGCGCATCGCTTTCGCACAGATGGCCTATCTGAGATCCATCATTATCCTTTGCAGAAGAAGAATGTGGTAGCAGCCCCTGCCCGGCGTACGCTAACGGTGCCGACAATAAAGTGCAGAGCTGTTCTTACCTGTAGTATAAGAGAGACTATAATCTCCAAATCTCCCAGCTGCACAAATCGATTGTCATTGCTGTCGGCTAATGAATTCAACAAGGCATGCAGTCGTGCAGTGCAGTTTGTCCATCACACACTAAGCTAAATAACCTATATTAAATATCTACGTACATTAATAAATCGATATCGATTCCATTTGGGCATGGACATTTTTTCTTTCGAAATCTGTCGAAAATTAAGTAAATGCAATTTTAAACTCTTTACCTTAACAAGGAGTTGCTATTGCTCTCGAATCTTGACAAAATTACGCCATTGGGGCAGACTTTCGAACAGATTCCGCAGTTGCTTTTGCTCCCATCTTCTTCTTTTTTATTAAGAAACTCGACCTTGTAGGAAATTCAGTTCTCTATAACTTTGCTTTGGCAGCGTTCTTTTTTAAATAGATACATTTTGACTTACCGGACACTTCTGTCGTGTTTAGAATTGGCCTGGAAGTGCACCTTTTTTTTCAATAAAATATAGAAAACATAGACAGAGCACTTCTAGATTTGCTCTTTCGGTAGAAAATCGGATATCCCAAACACCACAACAACGAGGAAATACTGTGAGGAGATTCAACCTTGAACGGCTGCAAATGCAACAAACCGCTAGAACCTTTGCCGATCGGGATACGCGATCGAGAAGTCCTGGTAGAACTAGCATCAAGTGCTGAAGACCAGTCGATGCCAACATACCATCTGAAATGTCGCAACTGATGTGCTCGGTTTCACTAAGACAACCCCACGAAACCCTTGGTTCGATGAGGAATGCCGGCAAGCGCATGCAGCAAAGAAAAGTGCCTACGGAGCAGTGCTGCACAAAAGGACGAGAGCAGCTCGTGAGCTCTACGAGCAAAATAGGAGGGAAGAACACCGGCTTCTCCGAAAGAAAAAGAAAGAGTATGAGACGCGCCCCATCGAGGAGATAGAGAGGTGTTACTCCAGGACAAATGTTCGGAAGTTTTATCAAAAGGTTAAAAGAACGCAACAAGACCCGAAAAGAGACCTCGCATACTGATTGGATCCTATCCAACCGACCAAATATTGACACCACGGCAGATCCTGGAGAAAACCCAAGAATTCCAAATCGATACCCACCACCTGTTTATCGATTTTAAGGCCGCATATGAGACGAGCTGTACAGAGCTGTACCTAGTTTTGGCATCCCTGCCAAGCCCGTCAATTGTGCAGAATGATGATGGAGAACGCTAGCTGCTCCATAAAGGTCGAAAACAATCTCACCGAGACCTTTGATGTCAAAAAAGGATTTAAACAAGGTAACGCGCTGTCGACAGCGGTCTTGAGAAAATTGTGCGAAATTCGCAAGCCAACACCAGGGGCACAATTTTCAAAGAGTTTGCGCGAAGAATTAAACTTGCCAACCGCTGTTATATCGGCCTGTGAAGACAATTGATTAGTAAGGCCTTGTCGAGAAATACTAAGGAGACTCTATATAAGACCCTCATCACCCCAGTCCTGCTTTATGGTGCAGAAGCTTGGACGCTATCAAAGGCGGATGAAGATCTCCTTAGTCGTTTTGAACGTAAAATTCTTCGAGTGATTTTTGGTCCCGTTCGCGTTGACGGGCTTTGAAGGAGGCGATTCGACATGGTCAGAGCAGTATCTATGCATCAGTCGCATCAAGGATGGCGAAGAGCCTTCGATTCCAACCCGAAGGGACAACGCAGTAGAGGAAGAGCTCGCCTTAGGTGGAGCGCGCAAGTGGAAGGGGACCTCCACCAAATTGGAGTGCGCAACTGGATGCAGAGAGGAGAATTGGTTGAGGCCCAATTCCACCCCGGACTGTAGCGCCACCCAAGTAAGTATAGAAAAGGCAATTATTTTCTTCAATCGAAAAGGCCATTAATTAATTACCCAACAGAAGCATCGTTTTTTAATAAAAAAATGAAAGAACTTCCCTTTTCCGAATAGAACAATAACCACTAAAAATAACTATTGAATAACGGCCACTAATATATTCCAATAAAAATTCGCAAAATCTTGATAGATCTCATCATAGCTTAACAATTTTTTTCTATCCCAATTTTAATTGTTTGTCTTACTAATTTATTATCAAAATTAGCATAATATTATATGAGTAGACAGTACAGAGTACACAAGCCAATTATTTGTTTGAAATGAACTCAACTACCAACAAGTTAGTCATTGTCAGGTTGCGGTGTACCTACTCAGTCAGCCATTGCCTCAATGAAAAGATGAAAAGAATAACAATAATGCTGACGTCGAAGAAAAGGCAGAAGATTCTTTCACTCTACCACAACGAACGGAGGGGCTGTACAAATTCCCAACCGTCTGAGGCGCTCTTAAACATTCGCACGTAGCACAAAACAGTCGTCAACCTCCGTATAAAAGGTTAACTCTTCCATCCGGGCAGGTTAGTTTAGGCCCAATCGTCGTGGAATCTAAATCGTTAAATTACTCTGTTGTTCTTGATATAAACCTACTCGAATACTTGCAAACATGAAAATCACTTGTCTTGTACTTGCCGTCTTCGGATTAGCGGCTTTGGCATCTGCAGGTAACTAAACACGTTCAGCAGAATCTGAATATGTATGATCTAGTGGTGGATCGGACTATTACGTCACTGTGGGTGACCCCCAAAGAGTTGTGATAGAGAAATTATTAAGTTTTTTCTTTAATTTTTGTAAATTACAAAACTGTGTTAATTTTTTATATCTACCTATCGTCATACTTTGTGCAATCAAACAAGTTGAGGTTCAAAGTGAAAGAATTGATGGGAAAAAACCCAACAGTGTTGCAGTGGACAACTGCACGATTTCTGCGGTCGCGCATGAGTCATGATCATGATCATATGAGTGCAAATCATCGCCGTTCAGTGATCTCGAACGTGATGGCTCAAAGGAGGAAGTCAATCTTGCTGACCCTCGCTCTGTCACTGAAGCGTTTTTCGTGCTGTTCGTTTGTCAACAGAATGCGGTAAACGTGTCTTATAAGCCAGTAGCTCACGCACACCGCCGGAATAATCAACAACGCGACACATCTTCATCGCGGCAATGAAAAGTAGAATTTCACATGACTGACAAGAGCAAGATTGATGGGAGCTTTCTAAAGAACAACATTTCGGTAAACGTTCTCTAGACATTAACCTCGTTAAAAGAACAGTCGTATTGAAAACGTATTGCGACGATGCAAATGATTATTATACGGCAATTAGGTGCGACTCTATGGGAAGGCGGATTTCCCCGCAAACCAGTTTCGCTGAAATTGATGTCCGTTTGTTGTTCTATCTTATTTGGTTGCTTCGGTGTACTTTGTTTTGAACAGAAATTCCCCGAGCTACCTGAAACTTTCGCACTAATGAGTTAGATAATTTATAGACCAAGCTCGTCCGCATAATTTTTGCTTCTTTGTTTTGTTTTTTTTTTTTACGGACTTTGTGTATTTTTTTTATTTACATTTGTTGTTGAAATGAAATTTTTAATATTTTTCAAGACTCTGGCTTTTTTGTACCGAAAGCTTTCTACAACTTGGATGCCGAGGGTCATAAGTCGCACGTAGTCGAGATCAATCCTCACGTATGTATCCCTGAAATCGGCTTGTGGACAATTTTACTTTTTATTTTTAATACTTAAAGCAAGCAAACATTTTGAGGCGTCTAAGGAGGCAGATTTCCGTCGGCGGCTCCACCAGCAGCAGTAGCAGCTCTTTCTCCAGCAGCGACGGTGGTCCAGTGTACTTTACTTCTCACCAAGTGGTGCAACATGTTCCAGAGTGAGGATAGCTTACCTTAGTTTAAATGTTTGAAAACTAATCGCATACTTTTATATATTATTGCAGATTTGAAAGCCGTTTTGGTGGTGATTCCCGGCCTGTGGGACAAGCTGTGCATACCACTGGTGTCATTGAGAACGGCAAGGTGGTCTACCAAACAACCAAAACCGATAGATTGTAAAAATGTGAAGCGTTCTTTTATACATTTTGGAATAAAATTCGAAGCATGTGGACAATTTTTTTATTGGATCGTCTATTTGTCTATTTTTGGCGCAGTGGCTTAGTGGTTAGTGTGTTGGACTACTAAGCGAGGGGTCCCAGGTTCGAATCCCGCAAAAACCCAAATTCCAACTTAGGGTTTTTTCACTGCGCCACCTCTCGCGAACGTCTGACAAACATCCAAGAGAATAAATGTCTTGAAAGAGCTTCTCAATTATCAGTTTGGAATCGGCATAAAATTGTAGATCCCTTCCATTCTTTCCAAAAATGAAACTCACACAAAACGAATGGTTGTGAGAAGCTATGCCTTGGGTCCCTTCTGACCTGTTGCGCCAACTAATTATTATTATTATTATTTGTCTTTCCAATAAGTCCGGACCTTTGCTAAATGCCTCCCAGTTGCACTCTCTCCGTCGGATGAGGTTGCCTTTCGTATACTCCATGACCCGACGAAGACTGCATTTTCTTAGCAATTTCAAGCGACTGATGCGATGTTTTTGACTAGGTCGATGTACAGGTACATCTTCTTAAATTCGTCTTTGAATCTCCTTCAACAAAGCCAGCCGTCAAACGCGATCAAGAATATTGAAAATAACATTTTTCTTTTGAAGGACCAAGGTCCGAGGACATCTTTATCAGCTTTACATAGAGAGAAAATCTGAAGCAACAAAGAATCTCCCTATAATAAAAACCAATTTGAAGTTGGTAAGTCCAAGGACTATGTCAGCTGAAAATTTACCCAGATGCTATTAGACTTAAGGGACTTTCAAATATAGGATGATCTAACAGAAAGTAGGTGCAGGCTCTTCATTTTATAGCCAATAGTTCCTTACGAAGGCTTGCAGGGTATGCAAAATTTGTTATTTTGTGTTTCTCTCATACATGTACGGCGTACATCTAAGTATTAAATAGGTTCATTTGCGTACAAGGTTTAAATCTAATGCAATCGATAAAAATCAATCGCAGTCACACAAAGTCTACACACGTTCTCCTAAAAAATTACATAAAAAGAGAAAATAAGCAATATAACGAGTAACGAGTAGTTTCTCTCTTGGCTCGAAACAGCTCACAGAATTTCAACCGGCAAGTACTGAAAAATAAGTTAAATGCACAAATTTGACAAATAACAAATTCAAAATGCGTCTTAAAAATCAATTGTTCAGGAAAATTAAATCTGTGAAAATAAAAAAAAATTGGTGGTGGTCGAATATTCCCCTAGAACGTTTCATATTTTACAGATATTTAAGTTATGTATTTATTTGTGATGTGGATTAGTGATGTCAAAAATGAAAGTTGCTCAAAATATCTCGAAGTCTATCCACGTACTTTTGAGTATAATTTCAGGTCTCAGAGAGTTTCGCTGATTTTCTTGAGTCCGACAGATTTTTAGTGTTTGACTCCGGAAAGTAAGCGAATAGAACTAGTATTTATTTTTATACTATTCCTTCATATAACAACTAATATTGGTAACAACCAGCTTATGAATTGTATCAAAACTGGAAACGAACAAAGGCGACGCAGTGTCTTTGCTCGCCACCGACTTGGCCAGGCGGATTCTCTAGCAAGAAAAGGGGGTGCTAGGGCCTGAAGCATTGTGTTAAGTTCAAAAGGGAATTTAAAAGTTCGGGCATTTGTTAAGAAATAAGAAGGCCTTCACTTAAAATATTGTTTTCCAATATGTTATAGTCAACGAATATTTTGCACACAAGAATGTAAACTCACAAGCACTCTTGAGAATACTAGAGTTCGCCCAGTGGTAGAAATTCTACCATTATAGTAACCTGGCTTATAAAGACAACATACTGGAAAACAAATAACAGGCAGCATTGCGTTTCTGCATAATCTTCTCAACAAACAACCGAATATGTTGTGTTTAGGGCAGTGAAAGTGGTTCGCCTATTTATATATAAGATAATATCTTCTCTTTGAATGTTTAAACATTTCATTTTTCTATGTCGGCTATTAGTATAAGCTACAAAGCTAGTAATCTTGTAGTCTCAAGCACACACCAAAAATCGAGTAGACATACCTACACCAAAAAAGAGATTTTTTACTACTTTGTCACAAACTGCTGCAGACTTTCGGGCTGAGTCGATACAACTGCCTCTTTAAAGTTGTATTTTGTTTGCCTTGCTTTGCTAAGAAAAATGCTCCACAAATCAAGCCACCGTCAACAAAATGGCCGACTTTTATTATCTAACTCATTAGACACTAAGTATTAGTAATGAAATGTAGGTAGTTACCAACAGCTTAAAATTGGACGTAAACCCTGATTTAGTAGCTGTGTGGAAACTTGTATTGCCTTGATCTGTGGAAATATTTATGTTACCTAAACTTACTGACAGATAAACGAGCTGAATTTATTGCATATCTCCTTGAGATCAACATTTTCACACACACCAGTCGAAAAAAGTACAAATGTTGACCAATTTTAGAAAGTATGCTGAGAAGCTTTTAGAACCTACATAAAATAACAAACATTTCAAAGAACGGCTTCTATAAATCTTTGACTACGTTACTAGGTACTACTTTTAACTTACTTTTCTAACTTGCATTTTCACGATAAAAAATTATAAAGTTTGGTTCCAATAAAAAGAAGAGATTTTTTGCCTGTTAAGAACAGTACTGATCGGCAGTACTTAGGTTTCAGCTGATTCATCGAAGTTAACTTTCGATCTGAGCTATATATAGGTATAGGCCCAGGCCCAGTGACTAAGTGGTTAGTGTGTTGGACTACCAAGTGAGGGGTCACAAGTTGGATTCCCGGCACACAAATTACATCCTAAGGTTTTGGTCAACTGCGCCATCTCTGGCGAACGTCTGACAAACATTCGAGAGTATAACTGTCAAGAAACAGCTTCTCATTGGCCTTTTGGACTCGGCACGAAATTGTTGATCCCTTCCATTCGTCAACCGAATGGTTGCAAAGAAGCTAGGCATAGGGTCCCTATACGGCCTGTTCCAATAACTAGTTATTTATTCATGTAATATGAATCACCACACAAATAGTAGTGAGAAAATTTGCCTCGCAGAACATAAAACGTACCAGTACTTGCAGAAATTGTAAGCGTCACTGGAGTCGCCTTAAAATATAATGTGAATTTTGAATTGTAGAACGATCATAAGATTTTGCGAAGGAACTCAATTGGCGTTGACATTTAGGCGTTATGACTTATAATGTGGCCCGTTTTATAATGATTTATAAAACAAACTTATTATGTACTTTATTATTTGAAAATATTTTCTATGCATCGCAAATTGCCATAACAAGCGTCGCAACTCAAATGAAAAAATGGGAGAAGCAAAATAAGGAATCCAAATATTTTGAACACTCAAGGTTGTCCGGTAGCACTTTGAACATTGACAAACAGTTTTCATTGCTAAGATCCTTTCTATACTTCATAGAATTATGGGAAAATTTTTCTAATTTATTTGTTCTATTTATTGAAATGGCAGGTGTTGTACCAAAGAGACATTTGAGTAATGCGCGATAGTTTTATTTGTATTTTGCCGAAATTCAAAAATAAATTTAATTGTAAATGACAGGTCACAAAATGTTCATCAAAATATTTTTATTTTTTTAGGTAAATACTGATGATATCTTTAAATATTTAAAATCGCCTGTAAAACTGTGAGTATTGCACTTTCGAACTATTGTTATTTTTCGTCAGCATAAAAAAGTCTACGGTTGTACTGTTGTTCGTGAAACGCCTGTAGTTTTTTTTTATTTAAAATTGTAGGAAACGAGCCTTAAAATTACGCCTTCTAGTTTTGTAAAACGATTTCCAGGTATGACAAATTTAAATTTGTCTTTCTTTATCTTTTTACCTGATAACAAGACAGTTTAAGTTGAGTTATTGAGTCTTGAGAAGAAGTTACTCTCCATTTCGTTATAGGTAGGAACACACTTTTAAACACACTTCAGCCCATTAAAAAACTTGTAACAAAAAAACAAAGAACAGCTTTTTTTCTGTAAATCTTAATTTTACTGAACACATCCGCAAACTTTTAGTTCAAACGATTCTCGTAGTTATTTTTAGTAAAAATATATCAACTCCTTTTTATTCTAAAAAAGTAAGACTTAAAAACCAATTTAAAATGAACTTAAATATTTTAAAAAGACAACATGAATCTAAATAATAGTTCTAGCAGAGGCTGGAGGAAACATTAACTCTGTAGTTGTTCTTACTGGAGTTGGATATGTAAATGGTTCGTCTGGGCGTTTGTAGACATACCCCTCAAAGACATCAACCACTTCTCCTGAATCCGCACTTTCGCCATCAAAAGGAATTTGAGGCCTTTGGTAGTCGTAGCCCCTTCTTAACATATAGTATATTGGCCTTGTTTGAATTGTTTCGTATTGACTCTTCAGAAGTGCCTGCTCCCGGAGGATGTTGTCGTTCTCGGTAATCTCACGCACCAAAGGAACTAATTTTACTGGACCAAACACTATATAAAAGATAGACGCTTTAAATATATTCAAACGTTTTGCTCTCTATACATACTTTGTGCAACCACGAGAAAAGTAACAATCAGTAATTTTGTTGTTAACATATTTTTAACACTTTGCCAGCTGGTAACTGACTTCTTTGTAATGAGAGTTTCCTTTAAATATCTTTTAAATTTTACGGTTTTGTTAACCCGCATTCTTTTATTTACATCCGTTAAGCGAAAGTATTCTTATTTGTTCAGATAAAGGGTTTTTTTTTTCTTGTAATATTAAAACACATTTCATTTCTGGAGTAAGTCAATGAAGCAAAAAATGTGCTTTCGATGAAGTGTGCTTTCACAGAGAGCGGTGTTAATTTGGGCATCTATAAAAGGTAACCACAAACCAGCAAAAACTGCTAGAATACACAATAGATTTAATACAGAAATTTTCCAAGTTGTACCTATTCAGTAAGAAAAATAACAGAAATAAATTTTGCATAGCAGAAACATTGCATCAATTTCGAAAATATGCTATGCAAATGAAAACTTCACTGCAAGCAAAATGAACTAAATTTTAACTATTTGCATGAAGCAAATTGTATTTGTAAAGTTGTGTTTTTTTTTTCGACAATTCCGAAGAGGCTCTTAAATACGTCTGTTATTTTTTTCTGCTTTTCTGTGGGTCTCAGAGTCACGGAACAGAGCTACATTTCAGATTTTCAATTTTCTCAACGCTCTTTTTTTGCACATTTTTTTCCTAAAATTAAACGCTTTTAATAAAATCAATAAGAACCGTATAAGGCCTGTTTCATATACGCTCAAAATTGTACGAAACATTACGAAATGCTCTTCCCATACAGTAGACGCAATTTTGCCCAAGAGATTTCTCAAAAAAAAATCTTAATGACGCATTTGAACATGAAACACAACTGACATTTATGTGTTTCCGCTTTAAAAGCTGAAGGTTTTGTTATTGTTCATCCAAACGTTCCCGTAGTTTTCAGCGGTTTTTGCTTTTCACTGAATTTTTCTAAAAATGAGAAAGTACAGTCCCATATTTACTTATAAGTAAAAACTGTAATTTTCGCATTTAATTTGAAATCCATAAATACATATTTCGAAAAGTCTTGCATGTAGCGGTACTAAATACAGCCAAGTATTACAAATTTTCACCCAGGCAAAATAAATGTGTAAATTCTAAGAAAATGTATGCATTTTCGATTTTGTTTAGACGATTCTGTTTGTGTATTTTCATGTCGCTTCTAATCTCATATTTGTACTATTTACTTTGGGTGAATAATACCTCCAATGCTGAGAAACATTAGCACTTCGGAATGTCAACTAGTAATCCGGCAGGAATTTCTTCAACTGGCTACGTGCTCATTTTTAAACGTCACCTAAATGAATTGTCATCAACCTAGACCAATCAAACGATTTACAGGATGCTGTCAAAAAACCTCGATTTCTAAATTTGCTGAATTTCAAGTTTCGACGTTAGCTATTTAGTTAACCAAATGAACAAGAGCATTGACAGTTCAAAAAGACGAAATTTAACAAAACTGACAATTTTTAAAAGGGTGGTTGCCTTCGCTGTCAATGCCAGCCTGACTCGAGATTATCTTTTCTTTGTAGGTACGCACTGCATATCTAGAACGTATACGTACACATGCAAGGCCAAATTTGTCCGTAAACTTCATTTTGGACATAAGTAACAAAGGCTGTCCCAGATTCAAGAAGAGTAGCTCCGTAAACAAAAGTGGTTCCTTTCAGCATATTTCGCTGTCCCAGAAAAGCTGAAACTAAGCGGTTTTCATCATATTGCTGGGTGTTTGCTTATTTTTGACAGCTTAAAAATCAGAAAAATAAAACAAAACCGTCTAGAATATCATTCATTTTGGCGTTCCTATTTTACTAGCTTTTTCTATATCACGTTCTAAGTCATCGGTGAACATTAAGCTATAAAAAAATGTATCACAAAATTATTTGCTAGTTTTAATTTAGTGGAAACAAATTTAGCTTAAAATGTATGCTGCTCAGCTTAACTGTTTCGCTTCATCTTATTTTTTGAGACATTTTTGTATGTGGGCTTAATTTGAGCGCGCACAGTGTACTAGGCTTTATTTTCAATAGTTAAACTTGGAACGCAGTCCAGATGGCCTCGTTCTATTGACCAATACAATATATATTAGCGCAATGTCAAACAACATTTTGCGCTAAACCTCTCACACAAATGTGTGGAGGATGGAATTTTAAGTGAAAGGTTTAAAATTTATCGTCTTATGGAAAAAAGTTAATTTTTTTATTCTTTTTCCGATATTATTATATATTTGACGTCTAGTGTCAATATATAGAACGCGTTCATTACTTAGGAGTAATCCAGCTTACGTCCATACATGATTACACTGAAATCATACATTTGGTTCATTTTATTATTAGCGCTCGAACGTTTGAACAAACTTTAAAGTATGAATACTATCAAATAATGCCATTGTGGTTGAGCCTTCAATACACCAGAGATCCCAACAAACCCAAAACGAATCTAAAAAAAGTCTGCATCAATCGAAAGGTAAAACCAAACCGGTCTGTATTTCCTCTCAATTTAATGGAATACATTTTCATACAATTTTCATTGCATTACTTTGATTATAATTCCAAATGTGTTAACCAGCGTCACTGCAATCTGTGCAATCTTCCGGTCAAACCACACTATTTGCCTACACCTTTTAAACAGAATTCATTGTTAAAATATTTGTCTCGTTGGAGGTGCGGGCTGTTGGCTTTGACGTCCCTCTTCAAGTCAAACACAAGCCAGAGTCGCACTGGTATTTTAATAATTGCTGCGGCACGTTGAGGAAATAATGTTGTTTGATTTTGTTTTTCTTTCGTCTTCATACCCACACTTGCAGACATCATTATTCATTATTCATTGAGCAACCACGGCTGTTGACCGACACACAAAACACATTCGTTGATGTTAAATAATCACCTACCGATTCCTGTTATGAAATAAGTTCAATAACTACTGGGTTAGTGGGTGTTATATATCTACCTGTTTATACTTTATTCAATACCTAACTAGCTGGACCCGGCATAACTCCGATTTCGATTTCGATTTTCTTTCTGCCTTAACCTGAAATACAGAAATACGAACAAAACAGAAAAAGAATCTTGAAAATCGGCTCAGCGGTTATCCAGTTAAAACGTCATCGAGTTTCACCCCGAAGGAATTATAAATATATACAAGATTTATTTATAAATAATACTCGCAATTATATAAGCGGAAGATGAAAGCAACAATAGCCAGAGTGAAGACCTCTTTTGATCAACTCTTAATGAGCTTACTCGCATTTAAAAAGCCATCCTGGACTAAAGTGATTTGAAGCCGTTACCGGGAGCTTGTTTGTCAAATGATCCGTCTTGTTCGCGGTGATTGCCATGTTTTTAGTGACGGTGCAAAATATTTAACGAATTGTGTGAATGAAGTCAACGTTTGGATTGCCGCATGAAGATAGTTGTGCAGAAGAAAGGGTGATGATACTCCGTTCTGTAGACGCGGTACTAATTGGTACTTTTGGATTTCTAAAATCGGTCACTTTTTTTTCTCGGGTAGCCATATTTATTTTATTTATATGGCTACCTATTATACCATTTAGGTATGTGATCCTGGCAGAATAAAACGATCGGATAATTGGCGTAATTAGGTACTGCTTTGAGACTTGTTCTGATTCCGACTTGACCTGTTTTTTAGCAAACTTGTTCAAGCAGAAATCTTTCAAAAAAGGTGTCTTCCACATGGACTATTCTTGGTCTAAATGTATAACTAGTAAGTGAGTTGGCCAGGAATTGCGGTCCGGGCATACTGCTGGGCGCGTTGTTTTTCTATACACGCTTTAAGAGGCAATGAATAATGCCTCAGTCAATAAGTCAGACAGTGACGGGTGACAAAGATTAGCGGATACCTTCAGTCTATCCGCTTACAGCCTCTGATGGCACCCCGTTGTTGGATATATATACGGATTGGAAAAGCAATTATTAATATTTTGAGAGCTTGTCTTGCAAAAAAAAAATAATTACAACCGGGAAAAGAAGTAAAATGTGTATTTGAGGAGGAATTTTCCCTGAAAATAACGTTTTCCGCGTTACAAAATTTGTGGGCTACAGCGTTTCCGTACTTTAGTTTGTCTACAACCTTGAAGTATAGCCGTTTGAAATGGAAAATCTTTCTAACCAGTTTTAGAAACCCTCGTGAGAAAAATCTCAATAAAACTCATTGTAGAATCAGAAGTTCAATCGCACAATTGACAGTTTAACTTATATAGCTATTTGCATGGTAGATAGTTTCTGGAGTAGAGGTATAGCCGTCCGCCGATGAAACTGTTGACTTTGATGTATCGTTATACCTTGTTTGTACATAGTATCAGTAGGTTCCCAACTTTCAAAAAACCTTAAGATGTAATTTGTGTTTTTCCAGGTATCAAACCTCAGACCCCCTCGATCAGTAGTTTAGCACACTAACAACTGAGCTACTGCCTCATTAAAATGTGCTTTCATCAAAACTATCTACATCCAGAGTTGCTTATGTAACATCCAATTAACTGTCCCAAGCGTAGATTTTAGAACCCACGAATTGAAACATTTTCATATAATCTCCAATTTGGGATTCCCCTAGTTCCCGCACGCTGCAAACAATTAAAAGACAAAAAACTTGAGTTGGCAACTCAGAAGGCATAAACGGTGTTACGTTCTAAACATTATACCAACTTAGATTTAAGAAGGTGGAAGCGCTTATAGTTGTTCTTTCATTTCTTACCTACAAAAAGAGGTAAACGGACTTTTAATAAGAAATGTGCCAATTTTTTTTTTTTTTGTGGTCTTTATCAATTAGCACAAACATAATTAGTTATTTCTTGATGAATTGCTATTCAAATTATAGTGAAAACATTTTGACTACTTCCTTTCACATTCGACAGTGTTCATGGATATGTCCTCATTATAATTTCAC
The DNA here is from genome assembly GCA_963082955.1 of Cheilosia grossa. NCBI lineage: Eukaryota > Metazoa > Arthropoda > Insecta > Diptera > Syrphidae > Cheilosia > Cheilosia grossa. The sequence continues at coordinate 49,055,952 of OY720147.1, read as the reverse complement.
CTTTAGCATGTGTAGCCTTCACCGTCTACAATTTCTGTATCAAGAGTGAGTGGTTAGTGTGCTGGGGCCCTACTCTGTATCTCGTTTCAAAAGTAATATTTTTCGAAAATGGACGTTTTGTACTCTCTATTTCGAGCTGAATGAAATGAACAACTACTCCGATTTAGAATTCCGAAAGTATTACGATTACCAACTTAAAAGCAATTTCGAATAGGATTGACTTTCGAAACGAAATGGAAAGTAGGGCCCCTGGTCTCCTGAGCGAGGTGTCTCTGGTTCGACTACTAGAAAGACGCAAAAATATATTTAAAGGCTTTTTCCTCTGTGCCATACGAGAGTAAGACTGTCCAGGAAAAGCTTCTCAATTAAGCCCTCCGGACTTGGAATAAGAAGTTATTAGTCTCTTCTATCTGTCACAGAAATAAAACTGTCTGTGAGAAAAATCTTCAGGTTCTGTAAGGACCTGTTGCCGCAGGTTGCAAACTTTAGAGCACATTTCCTGGAGACGTGATTCCGGAGAACTACAACTTGAGTGCAGACCCAACATCTTCATAGACACTGCTGAAATATTGTTAGTTCGCCACATACGAAAAAAAAGATGTATGCCAAAAGCAGATTTCATAATTTGCATATGGATACGTTCATTTGGCTGGCATTTGAATTCGTTGAATCACATGCAGACTCTTTATGCCTCCTATTGGCATGTAAATTTTGTTTAATTAATGATGAAATGTCAAATAGGAATAGTTTGGCAATGGCTGCTTCTGACCGACGGTCTCTACGAAAGCCAACGCTCAATAACAACGACGACACCTTTATGATCCTCAGATAAATGTCAAACAGGCATGCTAACCCAAATCATAAAAGTAACCTACTTAAGTATGTATAGTAGAAACTTGTTTAACAAAGTGTACACACCTAAATTCATAATTAATTCCGACCCGTCCTATGAGATACCGGACTTCGAGTCTTAAAACAAACCCACACTTAAACTAAAAGTCGACACCATAGCCTCAGTGAAGTCCACCAAAATCATCGTCAACTAGTCCACCGCGGGGGGGAAAAAAAAAACAATTCAAGCGTTAAGAGACCGCTGCGCGCTGCATCTCTAACCCACACCAGCAACCCAACATCGGCATCACTCTAAAAAATTACATAAGGATCACTCGCAATAACAGGTGCCTGTTGGCCCGTTTGATTTTTGGGACGTTGTGGTCTGGTCCGGCACCAAAGCTGGTTATTTTAATACATGTACGCAAACTACTCCACTAAAACGTTTCGATGTGAGACATTCCAACGATGACCTCGAACACTATGCGAATTACGTGCGACTGGACCTTTATGTTGGTGTGAAATCAATGAAATGGAAGCAGAAGATACACCTACCGACAACGTTTTGATAGAAAATTCATTAGATAATAATTAACGACATCGCAATCTGCTATCTGGTAAAACCGGCGCATGCGTACGTATTTCCAAACTCCCGCTAAAAAATAAGATGATTGTGTGGCGGACTGCGAGCATGCCAGGTATATAAAATAACTGTCCACTCGTCTCCACTGTTCAGTTCAAAGTTTATTCCATCCGCGAACATCAGTCCAATTATTATGTATCGATTCGTGCTAATTGTTTGCGCCGTGGGCGCTTTAGCCCTTGCCCTGCCTGCAGTGAGTGAAACTATTTTGTAAAATTATTAAATTCGTTGTTTATTGCTTTGTTACGTTATAAAAGTGTTACATTCGGCAGGAGTGTCCCTAGGAGCGTACGCATTTCGGACGCTTAGTAGACCGATCCATGTCGCATTTTTCAAAAGTGTTGCACTTGACGTTGCCACAGTAGGTCCCCGAACCCCCGGAATCTGCCAATAGACGTATCCCACACAATTATTATTCAATTTTGTGCACAATGTACTTACTCTTGTTGAATGGGCTGGTGTCCGATCCAGAATTGGAAAGAACATTCGGTTGTGCGCAGGAACGCCCGTTGCATAAATTGGGGCAACATTTGCCACCAATAGCGCTGCATTCACTATCCTGCAGGCATTTCGGGGTGCAATTCTGAACCTTGGAGTATGATGGACACTCTAAAAACGGTATTTTGTAACAGATTTTGACGCAATTACGACAGTCTTACCCGCAGCGGTTGCAACAGATACGCAGAAAATAATTACTGCCAAGCCGATGACGAGTTTCACTGAAATTGAGTTGCAGATGATAATCTGAGTATAGGACTCTTGCAGTTTCTTTGTATTTATTTACCCATGATGCACGACGTCTTGTTTGTTCAACTTTGTGGCAGCGACTGATTGTGTTTTAAAGTCATTGTCGCCGACTGTGATTTTATATAGAAATATACGGGTGGCCATGTTTTGTATAGATTCCAATTGAGAGGCTACGCTTAAGTGCCAGTGAAGTCATCACATTACCGCCATTATTCGTTTGCATGTACAGGCGAGACAGAACTATATGTGTATACACGGAAAGTTCAGAGTCAAACCAGTTTAAGCGCCAGATAACCACTAATTGAGGAATATATTTTCCTACTTGTTTATATAAAGCAATAAAAGGTCGTTCATCAAAGAGAAGAGAATAATGCCTCAACCGCTAATTCTGTTTTTCATTTTGCATCTTCGAAGTGAGACATACATTTTCTTGATAGCTATATTTAAATAGGCGTTGGAAGTGTCCAAGATGCATGTACAATATCATTTAGAAAAGCGAACACGTTATGTACCTACTGTTAAATGACAGCCTTTTAAAGCAGTTTCTGCGAGCATGATAATTATTCCTCTATAGCTGAATGGGTAACTAATGGCTGAATTTCGAAAGTGACTTCTCTTTGGATTGGACTGCGATTTTGTAGACAAGATTTTTCAAGCTGTCCTTAAGATCAATTTTTTATCTCTCAGACAAGTGATTAATCCAGCTTAAGCTACTGTGGGACTACACCAAAATTGTGCGTCATGCCAATGAGAGGATTACCGAACAATTTCAACGCTTTGACTAACGGTCCCACCGAAATTTGTCATTCCAAATCGTTTCCAAATGTTTACAAATTCCTATAATATTTCCGACATTTTAAAATTCGGCGAAATGTGGAATTTCAAGTCTAAAGTTTTGATTGCAGAATGTTGCTGCCCGAACGCACATTATATGACTTGTTTCATATTCCTATTGAGTTTTTCTGTCAATTTTTGTTTTTAATAGGCTGCACCGGTTTTTATCGTACAGATTTCTTCGGTATTTCGAAACCGATTGTTATGAAATTCGAAACAAATCAATGGTGAGTTTCAATAGGTAAAATTCCCGCAGTTGAATTTACATTATCTACATGTCTTCAATAATTAAGCTTAATCCGAATATCTACCTACTTAAAAAAATGTGTTCCTCTAGAATACTCGGCGATACTGATAATATTATTTTTAGTGTCAATGTTAAATTTTTTCTTGCACATTGTGACCTACAAAAATGTTTAGTGTGCTGGTTAAAAATGATTATTAGTAAGGATTTTGATTAGTTGTTTGCAGTTTGTAGATGTAAAAAGAAGTGTCAAAATATTTTCAGACTCAACATTTTTTTTTTTTTAAGAATAAAAAATTTAAAACATGGACAGCAGAATGACAGGAGCACATTTTTGTTGTTGATTTAGTGATATAAGACTGCAAAACTGAGATTTTTCTACGTCAACTGTCATATTATTCGCAAATCAGCAATAAAGGAACAGCGAAATGGAATTTGGAAATTTGTTCGTGAAACTCCAGCTTTTATTCTTTGGATTTTCGTCAATTTTTGACAACATTATCACATCATTGATGGCACCTGAGTAATAGAAGAAATTAAATCCCCCGACTTAACAGAGGTAGAATTAGTCGTCTCCGTTTCCGAAAAAAAATCTGTCTTCAAAATGAAGCTTACCTTCTTGGTTGTATTTTATGCCACGAACTTCAAGCTGTTTTCTTGTTTCTTTCAGTAAGATTTGCTAATAAAACAAAATAGTTGTGCTCTCAAACGCCAAAAATTGTATTTTTGTCAAGAGTTGTGGTTTAGACGAACTCCCTCGCCCGATAAAGATGAGTAGGAAGGCAATTACATTTTTTCAGTAGAAAAGCGCACAATTCAGTCTGTTCAAGCTCACACAGTGCAGTGTAGTTGACAGTCACTGACATATATTAAGTGGCAGTTTCATAGGAAAATGCGTGAAGAAAGGGGGACCAACTTAAGCAATAGTTCCTTTATTTCAGTAAAACATTAAAAGCTAAAAATTTGTACTTCCCATAAGCAGATTTAATGGAGAATCATAATGGTATAAAGTAAGCTAGCTTAAGCCAATTGGCGACTAAAATGCATTGAAATTGTATCACACACAATACACCCCCGAAATAAAATTAATGCTTCTTAGCAACAGATGTCGCTTCCGTGCAATTTGACAAAAACGATGAAATTTAAGGCAATATGAATCGAAATTAACTTCATATGACTCTTTTATTACTCTTTTCATTATTATGAATGGTCTTGCCTAACAGAAAAATCTATCTAATTTGTGAACTTTCAAGTTTACATTTTAGTAATCCAGCCATCCCGCAAAAATGTTGCCTTACACTTCCAGAGAACGTTGATGAGAACCCTCAAGCCGCTCATCGAACAACTTCCCATTAGTAACATCCCGCCACACATGTCAACCCACGGCAGCTTACCCAATTAATTCTAAAATCAGAAACTGGAATGAATGCGAATTAATAGATCAGCGCACACCCAAGTTCATAATTTATTCCGACCGATCCTAAGAAAAGAGATAAGCTCTGCCAAACCCCAGCATTAATAAATCGCTATTGTTTTCTAGTGCTTGCGAAAGCATTAACAAAACCCGAGACTCACCATCTCTATAAATAACTTTACGATTGCGCTGCGTTCGCATACCTCTTAAATTGAGTTAATTTGGTTTTAAATCCAGCCTCAAGTTTGCCATCCACAAAAAAATCTGTTTATATTTACCATCAAAATGATTGCAAAGTGTTGCATCTGCAATTTCACAACCGAAACTTGTTTGGGCAAGCATAATAATTTATCAATATTACTATGCCAAATCTTACATAAGGGTACTCGCGCAAAAGCTGCCCGTTTAGCCGGTTTCTTTGGAGGGCTTTTGAGTTGGTCTATCCATAGATAAAGACCAAAGGAAACCCTGACCTCCAACAAACTACGGCGAGTATTTTGTGAATGATGACAGCAACTTGATGAAACGTTGACAACATCTTGATAGGAAATTTATTAGATAGAACTCGAATATCCCAAATCCCATTAAGAAAAAAGAAGTAAAAATGGGTGTGTATTTCACGGAGTCGGTATATAATAACCGGCGAGTGATCTCCACTCCTCAGTTCAAAGTTTATACACCATCGGCGAACATCCTACTCGTGAAAGAAAACCTCGCCAAAAAATAATTATGTTCAGATTTGTGGCTATCATTTTCGCTGTTGGGGCTGTTGTCCTTGCCCTGCCCGCAGTAGTGAGTGAAACATAACTTATTTTATTTATATTTAACATTTTCTCTTCTTTTTTTTTGTATAAAAATGATTATTTGCGCATGCATCTCATGCGTTTCGTTGCCGGATCCATGATGCACTTTTCAAACGGGCTGCACTTGACATTGCCACAATAGGTTCCAGGACCTCCAGAGCCTGTAAACAAACAGCCATAGATTCCAATTATTTCCAACGAATTTTGTTCACGACTCACGCATATTCTTTGCATTGCCAGGACTGTCATTGTATCCGGATTTTGATAGAACATTCGGTTGCGCACATGATCGACCGTTGCACACATTCGGGCAGCACTTGCCGCCAATGGCACTGCATTCGGTATCCTGCCAGCATTTCGGGGTGCAGTTCAGCACCTTTGTGTATGATGGACATTCTATGAAGAAAATTAATTACTAGCAGGTGGCTATTATATTTGGTAGTAATACCCGCTGCGGTTGCAACAGCAACGAAGAGTAGAGCGACGCAAATAACGAGTTTAACTGAAACGAAATCGGTTTCAAATACTGGAACACGTATACGTCGATTTTGCTTGTTAATTACCCATTCTGCAGGTCTTGCTTCCTCGACACAATGGCACAGACTGATCAGCACTTGCAGGGATAAGTTGGCTTCCGAGTTGTAGTAGAAAACCCCTGCATTGATAACCGCATTCAGAAGAAAACGACAAGATTGTAATTTAACTATCAGACTCTGACGTTGTAATAATATTTCATTCACCGCCCGATATGCGGTCTGACTAACTACAAGTAAATTGCGAGTCTGCTGTTTAAATTGGTTTCTTCGAAAACGTTAATTTATACAACTGGCATTGTTTACAATATGTATAAACAGCTGGCACTTTATGAACTTGATAGATTGATGTTGATCATTCGTTGGAACCGCAGTTTTAATAAGCTCTGTGGGGATCCACAATTCTGTCGATTGGTCGCCAGTTTCAGTTTCGATATAAACTTTCATAATCCACCTCGATTGGTGTTTTTCAAGGCGAACGCTAGTCATGCCGATGAAATGGACTTTCACGAATCGTAAGCCAAATAAGTCAAGCGTGATGAAACGACTTTTGTAGGGACCAACTGCATGGAGTTAGGACCCGATCGCACACATTTGTGAGCGAACGGATGGTGATTTATACGTAAATACAAACAACTCTTCATTTGTTATTTTTCGTAGAACATAAAAATGCTTAAATTTTTTCACGCACACCTTAATGTGCGCTTTGTTATTTCGTGTGCGCTTTTATTTTAAGCATCGAATTACATGCAATCACGCGTAAAACAGGACGAAATGCATAAGTTCCATATCCAGCGTTAAATATTTTCAAGAAATTATCCCCTTTTCTCACTTTTTAAGTTGTAGCAAGCTCGCCACCTACACTCCACTATACAACCTCTTATTTTCTACTCAATATAGCCTCAGGAATCCTCCCACGTGCGACAAGCGCCACAGGATCCCAACATCTCAGCTGATGACGCCAAAGCTGAGCTCGAACGTTTCCAGAACGAAAACGCCCACTACTCATTCGATTCCACCGTCAACGATGACATCAACGATCAGGCTCTCCAGAGGTCAGAAACTCGTGACGGCACCAAAGTAGAAGGCAAATACTCCTACAGTGATGGTTTCGTTCGCCGTACCGTCCATTACGTTGCCGATGAGAACGGTTACAGGATTGTCAAGGAAGACACCGAAGAAATCGGCAACGGTCCAGTATTCAACGCCGATGGACGTGCTGATATCTCTGGATCACAAATCGGTTCGTACTCCATCAAGTTGGATCGCGACGACGAAGAGAAGCACTACAAGGAAGTCAAAGCACAATAAGATAACTCGCGCACAGAACTACAAGCTTTCTATATTAGACTGAAATCATTTTGACTTAGCTGTAAGATTGTGTAAAAATGTAAATGTGAATGCAAAATAAATGTGTGCATAAGTTGACTTGCAGACATTTAATTCAACGTGTGCTATGTAACATCGAAATTATATTTTGATCTCCTTTCATTTGAGAGAAAGACCTTGCCCCGCGCGCTGGCAACTCACATCTCATTGTGAACGGTGACATCACATTCGCCGCTAATGGAGCTGTTGCTGCTGTTGGATATGATTAATGCCTTCTCTGAATCTGTCAGATTGATGAATTTGTTTTTGGTCTTTAGCTCGTTTTGAATCGAGGAGAGGAGGTCCGGCGATTTGGGGCGCTTCTCATTCTGAATGGTGAAGCTATTATGCGGAAGCTCTTCGCTCATGGTTGGTTCCAGTTCCTTGTGTTCGTTCTTCTTCTTGAGTCGCTTCGATCCCTTGGTGATTAGCATTACTGCTGGTGATTCATGCGACAGCGCTTCGATGACTGTCTTTAGCAGTTTGGGCGGCGTTTCGGGTGTCTTGGGATTGCCAATCACCACATCTGCTTGCACGGTAGTGCGTCGTGCCTCTTCACGCTCGCGGGCGGCATTCTTTCGCATGAGTGTGCGGGCTCGTTTTCGGAGAATCGCCTGTGCATTCGGGTAGTAGACAATGACTTCATTCAAATCGGACTTGGACAGGACAAACAGATTGGCATAGCCCTTAGACCGTACATCCGCTGTTCGGCGGTCAGCTCCGTTGATGCCTAGCAGGCTGATCTCTCCAAACACAGAGCCCTCGGAGAGCGTGGCAAGAACTATTTCGTTGTTAGGGCCGCCCATCACTTGGACCTGCCCCAGTTTTATGATATACATCTCACGGCCTACTTCACCTTTGCGGCAGACATAGTCGCCCGGTAGAAATGTGACAGCGCGGAGCTTGAGCACCAAATCGCGCAGAAGTGCTTCTTCGCAGTCGGCGAACAGTTGAACCTTGGAGAGGGTTTGAATGTGCACGGATATGGCGATGTCGGTCTTAAGGTTGATCGGCAGTGAGTCCAAAATGTTGCTCTCGTCTAAAAAAGAGTTTTCGAGTCTGAATAAGGAAGCTATATATGACAGACTGACCTAGGGTTCGTTGCTGGTCCCATGTGAATTTGAACCACATTTTCACTCTCCGTTGGACATCGGCAGGTAGGTTCAAGCGGCGCATGTACTCTAGGGTCTCATCCTCCAGCTGGCGGTATTCATTCTTGTTCCTCGTGGCTGTCGATATGATATCTCGAATTTGGCCTATGAGCAGGGCGAACACGAACACGCCCATCAACCAAGCAGCCGTCATGAAAACGTATTCCCCTTCCTTTTCGGGCTTTGGGTTTTTTCCTTTAAGAATAGATAAGAAGTTTTAAAAAAATTCAAAAATTCGCGTTAATAAGCTGAATTTGGCATCACTTTTTATAGCAAACCGACCCGTAGGCGTGTGAATCTTGCCAAGAACATATGACATTCAACTGCCACCTTCTACTTTGGACTTAAACTTCCTGTTCGTGAACAGGCGCAAGCAGTTTCCTATAATTCACCGGAAACGGTGATGCCAAATTAATTGTCTGTGTCGCCCTTCTTACCAATAGAAGTCGCTGTCTTTGTTGCGAATGCAAAGCATCGTACATACGGATGGCCGTTTCCACTAAACACCCATCGATTAGTTCCGAGGCCTAAAATGAAAAAAAAAAAAAAAACAAGCTTACAATTTGCCCGGGGAAAAGCTTCAAGCAGTTGAGTCGTGATCGTGACATATGATTTGCATACCGATTTGCACAATGCGATCGACTCACTCACCTTGATATGAACTATACGCGTAGTACGAACAGGCAGTCAGGTGAATCATATAAAGCATGTAGGTCAGGGTTTTCGCAACTCGAACCTAAAAGAAGATAAATTGTAGTCCTTGTAGTGACAGCTAGAAGACATCTTCGGAGTACATCAGTGGATGCATCTGAGCTGCCAAGTTATCTGAAAAGCGATAAACTTACAAAATGCGGTGAAGAGATGACACGGTCCAGCAGTTTGAAGACCTCCCAGAAGCTCTGAATCTTGAGGAACCGTGGGAAACGCCAATACACCGCACCAGTTCCGTACTTGAAGTACAGCAAGTCCAGGGGGAGCAGCGACAGCAGATCCAACTGGAATTCAAAATTTGTTCAAACCCCCTTATCAGTGTATGGTATACCAATGCCCACCTTAAACTGAAGCTTCCTCATGTAGTTCTTTCTTGTGAGGTTCTTGTTCTTCACCCAAAAACCCTCAAAGAGGTACATAACTCGATGTTTGAAGAACACCACGTCCAGCAGATAGATGAGATCGGCGCAGAAGTCACAAATCAGCCAAGCGTTGGTGTTCTCCTCGGTCTGGAAGGGGAAAGTAGATCGCAGTGGTATCACCCAGGCGTTGTAGAGGAAACTTATGGAAACCACACATAGCCAAGAGATGTAGACTTTTCCCTGCGGATCGAGGGTCTTCTCGTCGTTGTTGCTGCCACAAAGGCTGGAGCACACCCACAGGCTGGACTCGGGATTATCGGCCTCGAATTGTCTGCGATTACTTTTGGTTATGACTTTGATGTTGAACTTGTTGTCTCCTTTTTTGGGCTGTTTTGTTAGCGACAGGGGGGCGGCAGGTGGCGGTGGGGATGGCGAGCTGGCGCTGCTCGACGGAGTTGGTGGGAGTTCTAGCCGCGACTTAACTTTGTTCGCACGAGCTGTGAAGCGGCGCACCAAATGGCGCACCTGATCACGTAAGAACTGCTGACCATCGGAGTCAAGGCTGAAAGGAACCTGTTTAAATATAAATTCATGAGGGGTTTGAATTTTCGGACATACCTTCCTGGGATGGATCGATTGATGGCATTTGCGGAAGAAGTGTCTGCATCAGGATCGTTGACAGCTACTAACTCGCTCTCGTTGAGGTGGTCCGGTTGCACCTCACGGGTATTTGTCTCGTCGTTGCCCAAGTCGGGCGGTTCCATGTAGCAGATCTGGACATCTTGCTCGTCTTCATCTTCAACGACTTTAACCTCCTCCAATGGGTGAGAACAGCTGTCAAATGTTTCCTCAGTGAGGGGCGACTCCTCTTTTTCTTCTCCGGCGTCTAGAGCCCTCCCCGAACCTTCGTACTCTTCCACTGGCACCTGCCCCGGTAACAGGCATTCATTCAAAATCTTTCGCACACTCTCCGGACTGACCAGTGGCTTTTCGGTCTCGTACTTTAAAATGTTCTTAACCAGAGCATGCGTGCTCTCAATATTCGAAGTGTTTTGCTCCGCTTCGAGGCATCCGATCTTCCCATTGCGGAAGTACAGCTTTGAATTGAGAGACCTTGGACTGCCCGGCTTGGACCTTTTGTTCTTGAACGAGTTTATCTTGTACGTTATGGCCTTCTGTGAGTTCTTTCTCGACGACGGTGAAGTCTTCTTTGACGGACTTGGGGTTTTATTTTCCTTGTTCGGGCTGAAGGCCTCCGTCGATTTACGATGCCTGTCTTCCAATTTGCGACGTTTCTCTCTCGCGTACAGCTCTTTGTCACGTTCCCTCTCCCGTCGAATGATGTTCTCGGTAACTGTGAGAAAGTCTTCAATTTCCTTGATATCCTTTGATATCTCTTCCAAGCTCTTTCGTACCGAAGCCTCCTTTTCACTTGGCGACGAATACTTCACCTCAATGCCCTTGGAGTTTATCACATTCCGCATGAACGGGTGTCGCTCCAAGGTCTCCGAGAACATAGGCGAAATGGGCCTATTTATACGTGTGGTGGGCGCGGGCGTGGACATCTTTCGCGTGACCTTCCGGAAGTCTTCGTATGGGAAATTCTCCAAAATATTCGGCGACGACTTTAACAGCGAATCTGACTCGCAGCCCAGGGCCTATATAACGAATGCATTAAATTTACGAATTTAAATCAATTACACTCGCACTAATCCAACCACGCTTGTGGAATGCAAACTGAAACTCAAACCAAAACTGACACCGACCAATTGTAAAGATTCATTGACCAAAGCACTGCGATTGAGTATAATATAAGCAGGTTTCTGATAAAGTCGGAATGACGACGAGCGTCACGTCGCCAATGGAAGCAAGTACACCGATTGACTATCAATTGGCTACATTAATCACGGACTTGAGCAATTTTGTTTTCGTTTTATTCAATGTTGTTGTTGATGTTTTTATTTTACGAGTTAAAGTTGCAGGCATATGTGTCTTGCTGTGAGCTGGGTTTGAGTATAGTCGCAAACCACGGTAAGGACGCGATCAGAACTTGTCCAAAAAATGTTACTTACCTTTCGCATCAGTCCAACGTTATCCATCGTCAGTGTTAATGGTTTTCTTTGTGGTACGCTGACTTCACTTTAGGTTTCCCTTTCTGTAACGTCTTCTGGAAAAGATTGTAATTAAACCTGTCTTTATTGTCGTATACTATAATTAAGTAGTAAATGGGAAAACATAAATTAGCGGCTTCCACTTACGGAGATCATGATGAAACCGTAAATTAATATTCGAAAGAAGTTTTTTGAGTTCTGTCAACTTCACTTTGGGTTCTGTTTGTAAATAGCTTTAAAGTGAGATGCAGAGAACAGCTCATCAGAGTTATATACGTCTCAAAACGCTGTGAAAACTGTTTACATCAATTTTAAGGGTGTGGGTAAATAAAATACAGGGCAATGGTTTTGTAAATTCTACACCCCTGGGAGGGCATCAAACACTTAAAATGCTAGTTTTCCGGACTGTTATGACGTAAGCAAATAAAAAATATGTGAACTATTAATGCAAAAGCTGGACACAAAACTGAAGTATACTAAATGCTTGCTGAACTCCAGCAAATGTGTGACTTGATTACATCTCATCTGTTAAGAGCAACAAGCAAGCAGCCCTTATGAAGATGGCTTTTGACACGAATCGAACTTCACGGTCGGCTGAGTTTTGGGAAAAACCCGAGCACTCCAAATCGATACTCTGCTCATGAGGTAACATTTTTCAGTTACAGGTCTCTGGTCTCTGCTACTTCTATTCAAATAGAGAACTCAGGGAAAACTTCTGAAAATACCGTGCAACAGAAGACAGGCTGCAGATTTCTTATAGACATTCGGGCATAATTGCTTTACTTGTCCTCTTCCGGCAGAGTTGCGCCATCAACGGATGTGTTCGTGGGAAACCCACTCGCCATTGAAACTCTTAACAGCAAATGATGTCAAGTCCAAGCGTTAGGTTAGGGGCGTCTGAAAATATTTTCTGCAAGTTCATTTTCGATTCCCTTAGCCTGGATATGATTGCGAGAAGGAAACAAGGACTTTTTTAAAGTTTCGTCTTGCCACGAAATGCATATAAATCGTACACACTACTTTCAAAGTGCGGCCGCCGCTCTAAGTGCAAGCAAACTGCCTTCCTATTGAAAAGTCAGCACTGGCGATTATATCTCTGGAGCCGGCCTTGAAAATTCAGTTTACTTTTCAGTTCGAGTTCGGGCTGAGGCCAGTCCAAGACAAGTCGACTGAAGATTTTTTTCGTGTAATAGTAAAGGTACCCCAAAAGGGCTTCGAGAGAGAAGTAAAACACACATCAATTGACATAATCGAAACAGAGAATGTCAAGTTTGCAGTCCATGATACTTATATCAAGAAGAAGCAAGTTCATCTGAGTAGACTCGGACATGAGTCTAAAATCAGGCAAAGTCAATACCACAATTTAGTCTCGACATTAATAGATAAAATAAGAACTCATATGAGAACATATCGTTCATAAGAAACACCGCGTCACTTTGTTTCTTATAAATATAAGTATTCGCATATAAAAACAACTCGGATGAAATAATTTGTTTTTGTTAGATCTCATAGAGCTTTCTTATGTTGGTTGTGGACGTAGGAGGAAAATCTCAATGCCCTTTAAAATCTCTCTAAATTTTTGAAATATATTCAGAAAAGGTTGAAAAGGCTGTATTTTAAGTTATACGTATTCAAAAAGTGAACGAACTTATGCATTTCTTCAAATTAATTTTAAAGCTATGGACGATGTACTAATCGTACCCGGATCCGATTGCATCAAAGAACACTCAAATATTCTTTAAATAGATTAATAAAGTCCTAAATCTGCTTATAGGGTTAGCATTGACAAATAACAGTTCACATAAATTACTTCCCTGCGGCACTCTGGAAGAACTGCTAATACTAAAACTAATATAAAGAAATCCAGCTCTATTTTAGAAAAATTCCAAAAGCAAAGGGAAAATTGAGTGATTTACCCAGTCAAAGCATTCGCTGAAATTAAAAATCAAATTTGGTGTTAATTGCGCTATTAAAAGGCGAATATTTACCGCAAAGAGTTTGAAATGGTATAATAGTTCTCGAAACTATTTTTATTTACACCCTTATGAATTCGCAGAAGGAGCAAAGTATTCCATATATTAAGAAACACACTTAAAAATCGAACGGCTGCACATATTAGCAATGACGTACTCGTATAGTACCTCCACAGTTTTTCAATAAACCAACATCGCCAAAATAAAGGTTTGGCTAAAAATACTTAAAACCCAACAAAACCACAGCATAGCTACGGTGTTCATTCATTATAGATAGGTACCTTTACCTACCTCATTCATTATAATATGAACAGTTCTGTATTTGAAGCCGATGTTCATTATAAATTATTTTGGTTTCAAAAACATGTAATCTTGTGTTTTTTAGAAGATGTTAACTTTTTGTTTTTAAATCCTTAAAAACAATAACGTTAAGAAAATCAGAATTCAATCAATAAAATGATAATGTTAATGTGCTCCAAACTTGCCGAAAGAGCAAATATTTAATCTAGTGCTTAAATATGCATTCTTTTTAAGTTTTCTTAAAGTTTTTCTTTATAAAGTTCTTATTTGAATCGTTCCTTGGGAAAATCAACTGGTCTGGTGTTGCAGGACTTTGAGAAAGCTTTTGATTGTGTATGGCATTTGGCGCTTGTCTATAAATTGTTGATTTTATCGTTTTACCCCATACCCCATAAAGCTTATCCTGAGCTTTCATTCTGATCGTTTTTTTTAAGTTTTCGTGATCTACTGTTTTTCTGTTTGTCATAGTGTTGTTGCTGGTGTGCCTCAAGGATCAGTTTTGGGTCCCTATATTTTTATGTCTGATATTCCAAGACTTCCTTATGATGAATTAGTTATTTGTGCGGATGTCAAGGCAATATATTCTTCGCAAGAGTTTAGTCTCAACGTGGAGACAAACCTAGCAAATGCAAATTCAAATATTGCTAAGTTATTATAGTTGCTGGAAAATTAAACTAAATGTTGACAAGCTATCTTTTTGTTTTCTTCCAAGCAATTGGCTAATTGTTAATAACACAAGTAACTTTTAAATGGGACCCAACCGTGAGATATTTAGGCATTCATCTGGATACAAAACTCACATTCAAGGAACATACTGCTAAACAATGCACAAAGTGAATATACAGTCAACATGTTGTACCCCTTCATAAACAGAAAGTCCTTACTGAACAACGCCAACAAGATCGTAATTTTTAAAGTAATTTTTCAGTGACTTGATTCAAGATCGAATTACAAAGTCAACCGCCAAACTTCTCCGCAACTGTGAGATCTCCGAAAACCCACTTATTAACCAACTAAATGTTTAATCATGTTTTTTGTTTTAAATGCTTCTTGTGTATCAGAAATTATTATTTGTTATTGATTATACTTGTTTTGTTTTATTTGCTATTTATAATCTTACTAGCTGACCCAGCGAACTTCATTCCGCCCAAATTCATTAATGTACCTAATAAAAATAATAATTCTGAGCATGCAGAATGCACGTGCTGCTTTATG
Organism: Cheilosia grossa; assembly: GCA_963082955.1. Classification (NCBI taxonomy): domain Eukaryota; kingdom Metazoa; phylum Arthropoda; class Insecta; order Diptera; family Syrphidae; genus Cheilosia; species Cheilosia grossa. The sequence goes on along the minus strand of OY720147.1, from coordinate 49,040,712 downwards.
AAATAAATGAAGTACATACTATAGCAATATCGATGGGTTTGCTCACACGTGAGCACGCCATATACAATTGACCATGTGAGAAACATGGGAATTGAATTGATGCCACAAATATCCAGCGATTGTCCTTGCGATTATTTGTCATAGTGAAAGCGAGGGGCACACGGAAAATTTAAGACGCTCAAATACGAATGGCAAATCGTTCTGAATAAGAGGATTCCGCTGTATGAAAATGTTGGCATTTGAATTTTTCCCTAAAAATCGTTTGCTGCATGACATTCGATTTGAGATTCTTCACAATCAAATCAAATGCGTTCCGTTGCAAACTTTCGGAGCATTTAGGTTGCGCAACAAAATTATAACTGAGCCGACTTTCAATTTCATCCTATCTTTTAAATACAGCAATACGAATAAAACAAAGAAAGAATCATGAAAATTGGCCTAGTAAATTAATTGCTCAGTAGAAAGATATAATATAAATATCAAATGTAAATTCCAATACGAAAATAAATTATCTTATCTATCTTATTTGAAAAATCTGTTCAAATGTGCTTCTTTTTCTTTTGTCTATATTATTTTAAATTCTAAAATGTGCTCCCCGTAAGCATAGCGCAGTTCTAAAGACTCCACGTTATGAAAATTGCTGTGGTTATAATACTGATTCAAAGAATATAGGGAAAACTTGTATAAAAGACCCTCCTCAAATTCATATCCTTGAAATCCCAGTTGTACGGTTTGAATTTCTAAAATGTCAATTAGCTTTACTTTCCACAAAACTAATATATCTTTTGTATAAAGGATCCTACTAAGACTTGTCTGTTTCTCACGCAGTTTATTTAATTTGAACCACGTAATTATTGCCAGATTTCTTAAACGTTTCAAAGGCTCACTATTATGGTAAAAAAAATTAACTTATTTAATTCCGTTGAGTGTATATAACGGCTTAATAAAAGCATCCGAGAAAGAGTATTACGTGACTGGTCTTGTGTTTTTGAAGCGAAATTGGGCACATTCAAAAATCAAGTCCTCTTGAGTCGACTAGATTTATCTGAAGTGGATGTGGACTTTAACTTGTTTTCAGATATTCAAAAAAAAAAAGCGTTACCTTTGAACTATGAAAAACTGTTTTGTTCTTATATCTTAACCACATAGATTCTTAAAAATCTTAGAAAAAAAATATATTTTTTAGAAATATTTGCAAATGCATTTTGGAATAGATTTTTTTAAAAAGAAATACATGTTTGGAATATTTATACGTTGTTCTGAAAAATTCTCTCCGGTAGTAGGTAAGCAGCAAATTTTTACTTTTGACAAAATCATTAGATTTTATTCGCCTTTTTTGAATACGCGTATATTTTGTATTTTAAAGTTAAAAAAGTATTTAAATTCAGTACTAGAATAGAGTTATTTTGATTTTAACAACGAAATGGAATGAGGAACACAAGTAGGTTTTGATTTTAACCCAAATATTCAAATAAAAATGAAATTCTGACAACGACATCACATCAGAAATCAAACGAAGAGTTACACTTGCCAACCGCTGTTTCTTCGGCCTAAAAAGGCAATTGGGAAGTAAGGTCTTGTCAAGAACCACTGAGGAGACTCTATATAAGACCCTCATCATCCCAGTCCTACTCTATGGCGCAGAAGCATGGACGTTATCAAAGGCGGATGAAGATCTCCTTGGTCGTTTTGAACGCAAACACTCGAAAACTTCATCGAATGCAGAAGTTTTCCCATAGATATTTCAGTTTTCAAAACGAGCCGTTTAATCTTTGGGTTGTTGAAACAGACACACCTTTTTTAATATTCAGACAAATTCAGCAGAATAGATGACCGAACAAATGTCACAACTTAAAATCATTTTCCACACTTAATTGATGGGCTAATATTATTTCTAAATGCTCTGAATTCATTTTATTTGTAAATTTTTACGATCAAAATTTGTAACACAAATAATTTGCACCGAAGCTTAACGACTAGTGTCTGTCTGACAGCTGATTGAAATGCCAAACGAAAACTAGTTGGTAATAATTATAATAATTTTCAACAACGCTGTAGCCAAAATGATGACACGTAAAAGCGACAGGTTGTTGAGAAATAACTTCGATTGCCTATGAATTGGAAACGAATAAGGTTGAAAACTTCCTTTGGCTCGTAGAGTGGTAATTTCGAATTATGAAACCAAGTTCTTGAAAGAATTAACTCTGTCCGTAGCACGTTTTATCAGTCGTGCAGCATCCAGCTTCATTAAGTTTCAGTTCTATCTTTCTAGCCTGAGCATTTGGATGCAGTAACCCCACACCTGCATTTTGGAGTTTCTTTTGTTCTTTTGAGTTACAGTTTGCTTATGTTTTGAAAAAGAACTCGACCACACTTTTGTGTAAAAGAAATCGTCATTGAACTAATAAGTTCCAGAGTCAGCTTACAGAATTTTACATAGAATAATTTGACCTGACGGTGTCACAAAGAACTGAAGAACCTACAATTTTGTCATGTCACTATCACTCGTTTTACATTAGGTATCTTATCTTTAGTGGTGTTTGGTGTCTATAACACTGGAAAGGAGTGTAGGTAATTTGTAAATGAACAACGTACAGACAGCCAAATAAACATAGTCAGAGGACTGTCGTGAAAAAAAAAAAAAAAAAAAAAAAAAAAAAAAAAAAAAACAATAAACTGTTGCGTTCGTCCTACCTCTACCAAACGATGAGTAGATGCTATCGATTTTTACCCAGACTATTTGTTCACACAAATGTTTATGGACTTTGTAATTCTTAAACAAAATCGTAAATTCCTTTTCTTTTTTGTTTAAATGCTTGGAATGCTTGGAGCTTGATCATTTTTCTTTAAACACCTTTGCTTGTTAATCAACTGTGGTAGCAATTTCCCACACATTCAGATTTGGAAAGCCCACCTGAGTCCGCAAAACCGCTTATCCTTGTCACTGATTTCACTGTTCAAAGACTACAACTTATTATTTAAATTTTACATCCAAATAGAAACGGACATTTATTTTTTCCCGACAGACGAAAATCTTTATACCGAATCGACTCCGCCACATTTCACAATGAATTATCTGCAGCTATAGTGTGCCGAAGAAAAAAATTGAGTGCGCATGTCCTTGCAGAGATAAGCAATATCAACTGGTGCTTCAAATTATGTAAACAAAAATTGGCATTCACCTTAAACGAAAATGCGAAAATTGACCCTACCTCTTGATGTGTATATATATTTATTTGTATAATATGTACAGTTACAATCGGTTTGTGAAAAATCGGTCAATCAGAGTCAGGCAAGCGGCGGGCTGATCCGTGGGTACCATATGTCCCGAATTCAATACTGAGACTTCATAGAAGTTCTTGGCTCTAGTGACATAGCCGTGCAATCTTCCATTTACCATGAACGGCTTGCGTGGAGCCTTTCTGTACTCCTCAGCACCGCTCCATTGCATTTGGTGGAACGCATTTTCAGACAGTGGGTATGCTACAATAAAGTCCCAGTTGCCGTTGTAGTACATTATGCGAAGTCCTGCGTTGAGTAATCGCGCCGTCCAGTGCATTGCGGTGGTCATAAAGTCGTTGCTGAGGTGGGTGTAGACCGAATTTGGACCGGAAAACGGATGATTGCCGACGTGGAGTGCCTCTCGAACCTGGCAAAGGATTTTGTCAAAATAAACTCGCAAAAGCAGCTCAACTTACATGGGGCTGCTCAATAAAGGCCTTGAAAGGAAACAGGTCAATTGCTTCGGGTTGTTGGATATTGTAGAGGTTGCTGTAGTTGCTGTGGACAGTGAATAGATGCAGGGTGGAGTCCCAGTACTACAAAATAAAAGAATTATATCCCAAAGGCCTTGAAAAGTACAAGGGTATGCCTACAGCCTTGGCCAACTTCGGTTCATCGATATACGCACGTATGAGGTCCTCTGTAAGCTTCATTTCCTGATAGCCCGGACGGCCAATCAAGCCCACTTGATAGGCGAAGGCTGAGTAGTCCACCATGTTGGCTGGATCCGAAAGTGCATTCCCCATAGCTAGGCCCTGGTGATTCAAAAAGCAGAAATGGTCGTTTATCAAGGAATGCAATTGTAAATGATACTACGAATACACCCTAAAAAATGTTAACCATAATTTGCGGCCATTACCGACACTGACCACAAAATAGTAATGGACCATTAAACGTCGACACAAACAATATAAAATACCACTCAAACGTGACTCACCTTTAGGTTGATTTTAAGATAGTTCTGCGGTATGCTATTCTGTTGGAAGATCACATCTCCGATCGCTGGAATGTACTTGCCAGCAAACGACTCGCCGGTGATGTAAAAGTCATTTCTCTGCAGGTCCGGAAACAGCTTGAAGAACTGTACTAATCCAATGTACAAGTCGCGTGCCACCTCCGGAATTGTCTCACAATACCCGTGAGAGCTGGTGAAACTGAAGCCCGTGCCCACAGGATTGTCAATGTACAGCATATGATACTTCTTGTGCCACGAATAGGGATTCTCTACGAGCAATTTAGTTCACATACTATTCAGTTCATTGCATCAATGTATAATAACAAACCTTTCAACGTTGAGCCGTCCAAAAGGAAGGGCCCATTCTCTGTGAACAACGCCAACAACGACGAAACTCCTGGTCCGCCCTGTAGCCACAAGACAACAGGTTTCCCGTCGCCTCCGTAGTTTGATTCATTGCTGATGGATTTATTGGCAGACAGCTTCTTGAGGAAATCATGATCAAAGTCGGTGTCTTCGGTTTCACCCGTCTCTGCTTCATTGTCTAGGTCGTTATCCGCGCCCGACAACAATCGCTGTGAACCCTCAGCCGGGAAAAACCAGAAGAATAAGTTCGAATCGCGCTGCTCGTCCACCGTCAGATAGCCTTTGTGGGTGAAAGTTATAAAATGACCATGAACGGATTGCACATGGACTTACCAGCATAACTTGTCGTATTGAGGAAGAGACCCCTGTTCACTCTGGCCAATTTCCTGGCTGTCGGCTGTAGGCCGGCCTCGATGTATGGTGTCAGCAGAAGTCTGCCATCTTCCAGGTCGTTTTTGTGGAAGCTATATCCATCCGAGGGTAGATTTGGCACTGCAAATGTCGGAAGCAACTGACCACACACTGCCGGGAGGAGAGCAACGAAATATCCCAAAACCTGTAGTGTTTCCATTTCTTTCTTGCGGAACGTTCACGACTGAGTGGTAAGGCTTCGACTGCCTCTGCGTCAGAACAAGCGATAATCTTTATACGGGCACAACGGATGGCCATTGTTGTGCTACCGATGTTATTTCCCTGTCCTTCTCTTTTCATTGTTGATTGTTGTTGGGTCATAATCAGGCAAATAACCACATGTGGGTACAGAATTTAAAGTGGCACTCTCCTGGGCTGGCTGTATGGCGACGATGATTGACTTAAAGACGGTTTTGTTCGGGCTTTTGGCCGATTACTCTATCAGGTTGTTTACATGGACAGGTGGTGCTTAATCGGTTTCATTATTTTTATTTTGCTTCTAGTTGGCGTGTCTTTGCATTTTTATCTTTTCCCCACATTACATAGGTACTTAGCAGTATGTAGGTATAGTACACGGGACGCCATTGAACGGACGGGGAGTAGTGTGGATGAAGTTGAAGTTGAAGATAGAGGGCGATAACCGATGGGTTCGGTGATAATAGATTAAAACGGAGTATAGGTGTTTGGGGTCTTTTCGAAAAGGTGCAAATTTAAAGTCGTGTCAAATTTCTTGAAGATGCTACTAGCATTAGGATATATCTCGGTTTATAGTTAGTGCAACAATAACGCCGATCCTGCCTTGGGTCGTCCGTATTGCTTGAAATATAGTCTAATAGACTGCCGAGGTCAAGAAGCAAAGGTTTTTATGGCCGATTCGATGAAACCTATTTAAATCCTAAACTTTTTGAAGTAAAACTTCTCGTTGGCAGTAATTCCGAGCTCCGATGAAACGAAAAAGCGACTGATAACCCATGATGTCCTATGTGTTCCTTACTCATCATATTAAAGAGATAGATCTTTTATGGAAAATATATGGAGGAATGTAGGTATTTTAGACCTTCATATTTAAAGCCAAGTGTACCCGAAGAAGCCCTGACGATTCCTTCTACAGCAAATTAACTCAAAAGTTTAATAAGTGCCAACAAGGTGTGCGCAATGCTTTCCCGTAAGTTAGATCATTTTCAAATAGTAACTTTACATTTTGACACAGTGTGCAAAACACTGCCTTAATTATTTTAATATTCGCATGCAACCAGCCGACACCTTATGGGCAAATTACTAAAATGTACTTGGACTTTGAAGATCGACCCAGATAAAAAGCTGAATTATTAACAAAATATTGTGGCGATTTTCTACTAAAACTTGATCCAGATCAAGTCGTGTGAATAGTTAAATACAGCTGTTGAGGAAGCACCATTTTGTTCAATTCACGCAATCAAAATTTAAGCAAAATCACTTTAGCCGTCCCCCGTACTGTCCTTTGAAATGTAGGCGGCCAAAAAAAAAAGCCTATGTACTTAATTCATTAATTGTTCCAAGAGGTTTATATAAGCTCTGTTCTTTCATATCCTAGCGATTTTAATAAATCGTGTTCCCGTTAACGAAATTTCGAACAATATAAACTGCGAAGATTTTACTTGCCTACACTCCATGAAAAACTTACTTAATTTAAAGCCAAGAAGTTAAGATAGATTAATTTTGCGTAATCTGTCGAACGGAACTGACTTCCGTGTTAGATTCTATACTTTAAAAACTTAAAAACTTCACATTTTGCTGGCCAAACTGTTCCAGAAGAAAAATGTGTCCCCACTCTTCTAAATTTGATGTTCAAGATTTTACTAAGAAAAACACGGTAACACAATTACTATTCATCTAAATAAAAAAGTTGTCGGCCTTTTTTAAGTTACAAACTTATACATTGGCCATAAAATGCCGAAACGCTGTTTGGAAATCTATCGAAAAACTGCGTTATTCCTATTTATCTACACTTCTCAATGAAACTAACGATGCCGTAGGATGCAGTGCACAGTTTTATTTTCAACTTTATTCGCCTCATTACAAACAAAAAGATTGTACCTTCACAGCCCACCTATTTCGATTTCTAGAAATTAAAAATGTCCCACAGATCACAAGCCACCAATGCCAGTCATCGCAACAACTATCACCATTATCTGGTGAAACACCATTTTTTCACTACCTTTTTTAACAAACAAATTTGTATTTTGTATAATCTGTTTGTTACCAGATGTTTATCGTTAGCCATTCCATTAAATCAAAAAATTATTCCCATAATAAGCCGAAACTCAGATACACCTGCAACTAAACACCTAAAAGTATGCTATAGTTGTCTGTCAATTTATTTTTTCGAAATCGGGTGTATACATCTGGGTGTGTGGTTTGTGCATTTAAATTAGGTACCTATCTAGCTAACATTAGCCTTGACGGTCAGTCAATGTTTTTGTTTTTTGTTGCAGAAAGATACTATACTAATCGGAATTGTGTTTGCTATTATTTTCCCATCATAAAAAGCTACTACGAAAGTAATTAACTAAGAAACATCAATCTCCGTCAATTTGTCTTGGCAGTGTCGCGTTGTAAAAAATATTTTTTTTTTCAGTGATCCCTAAATAATTATTATAACTAATCGCTAGTGGTTCCAGCTTTTTCGAATTCGATTGCAAAACAATTATTAAGAATCGGTAAGCGAGATTTATTGAATTAATTTAAAAATGCTGAAAATATTAAAAAAATATAAATAAAAATATTTCGTATAAATGGTCGCATTTTGACAGGTCCCACCATTTTCGAATATGACCTTTGTAGGGTTTTGTTTTAAAGATTTGTGGTTTTTGGTGTCTTATACATATTTTAGACGAAGGTCCTCCTTTTTTCGCAAGTTTTTAGTTCGTATTCGTTAGCGAAACTCACAAAAGTGAATTTTTGAAATTATAATCATCAGTGTTTGTGGTGTCTTTAATTATATATAAATCTGTATAAAATGTGTTACAAATTATTTCGTAGTTTTCACGGATAAGTGAGGATCGGTTTAAGAACGTGCATTTCAATTGAAGTTTTCATCGTACAGTTTCGGGATACCTACAATGTTCCGCCGGTCGTATTATTACAACAACGACCGACGAAGTGGCTATTGCTTTTTACCGACTTACGTTTGTCTGGCTTTGAGACACGGCGTAATTTATTTACGTATGTAACGGGAGACTATTTCCATAAAAAATAGAGTTTTAACAAGCAAGTTGAGCCATAGATTGTACAGAATGATGTCCGAAAATGAATACTGGAGTTTAGAATGCTTGCAATAATTATAACCTTTGCATTTAGTAACGTAACCATGTCCGATGTCCCGGATACCGACGGGCGATTGGCAATAGAAAAAAGCCAATAAACAAATGTACAAGTTTGATTGGTTTGGTACTGAATAAACGGCAGATAGCAGACAAAAATAGCTGTTACTATTCACTCCTGTCATTCACGTAACGCAATAGCGTGCGGTTACCTATGAGTGGTTCGCTTTTCTCGCAGCAGAAGGTCTCAATTTCATACTGCACGATTTGGACCGGAATTATTTATTTAAAATACTTTAAATAAAAATATATTTGGCTAAGTTATGTCGCATTCGCCAGTCAAACGTTAGTCGGTACCTACAACGCCTGAATAACCGGTTTATAGCATCGCAGAGGTCAATGCACTTCAGACATTTTAATATTCTTATAACCAACAAATTTAGTTCAGTGATTGGTTTGCGGTTTTGAACAAATCGACTGTTTTATAATGAATCGGTGAGTACATTTTCCATTGTTTAAGTTCTCGTATAACCAAAATAAGAACGATTAGAAAATAAGTTTTGTACAGTGTTATTGAGGTTTTATGCAGTTTTTGAATCGAAAAGTCTCTGTAGTTGTTCTGTATTCCTACTTTAACCAATTCTTAACCGAATATAAGTTGCTATTTTCAAATAAGTTGTACTACACACCCACTCAGGCAATCAGGGTGCCCCTGTAGATCATTCACTATCACCTTCAATGCTGGGGCCTAACTACTGCCCCAAACTCCTCTTTTTCTACCATTCATAGAAGAACTGCTTAACACGATAATGAGACAACGCAATTTCATATCCCATATGGTCTAGTGGCTAGGATATCTGGCTTTCACCCAGAAGGCCCGGGTTCGATTCCCGGTATGGGAAGGTATTTTTTTTTTCTTTTTGCGAGCCATTTGGGTTGTGCATTTCACGTTTCCTTCCGTCCTCATTGCAGCCCAAGCCCCACCTTCTTGCAACGCTTTCATATGCATATCTGAAACCCTTCCCCCAACCAGAACAAAGAAAACGACGCATTTTAATGTAATGTGTAGTTTTATAATTTTAGTACTTCTAACAGACAGTTAATTGCGTGTTATTCAAGATCGATACAAAAAGAAATGTGTATGTGGGCGCATCAAGAAGGGAACAATAGGCGGCTGCTGTTGTGATCTTGCGCACTTCCCCCTCTCAAAAACCGTGTAGCCTATCTACTTTTTGGACTTGTCGTCCTTGCTTTTGTCGGTCTTCTCCTCTTTTTTGTCCTTGTCTTTCGCATCTTTGTTGTCCTTATCCTTCTTTTCCTTGCCATCGTCCTTCTTGCCCTCCTCGGCATCCCTATTCGTTAGTTTGTTGTTGATAAGATTGTGCAAGGCAATAATGGACCTGACCATCGATGCCAAGTACACCACCAACATCTGATCGTTTGTCTTCACGTACATAGTCTCAGAGAACTGATCGGAGGTGATGTCTGGCAGCAGGTTGAAGATGTCTTGCATTTGATAGACGATTTGATGGTTGATGGGCAGCTTGCCATCGCCGACTTTCTGCAGGTAGTTCTTGATGTCCTTGAGTTGAGCATTTAATCCTTTGAGACCGTGCAACTGATTCGTGATCTTCTGCGACAGGCTACCAACAGTTGTGTCCTTGATGTCACGCAGCAAATGTTCTACACCGACTTCTTCCGCCTCCTCGGCTCCGATTTCACTGGGCACATGTTCGAATGTCTTGCTCGTGGGTGAACCATCATCATGGACTTCCTCCACAGCGATATACGCCTCGGTCGGCAGTCCCAAATCCTTTGGCTTCGCATCAATGATAACCAGCACCGAATTTGGACAATATCGCCGAACCAACTCGTTGATAGCAATATCGTTCTGGTGGAGCTTAGGTCCAGTGTGATACCAGCCCACCACTCTTTCTCTGGCGTTCACCTTCTTGAACATTCCATACATATTCTCCAAGTAATCATGGTCAAGGAACCACACAGATTTGTCTTTTTCATCTTCATCGAATGGAACTAAAAGAAATTCAAACCGACTTATGACTCATCCGTAATAGCGATTTGCAAAATACTCACCAGCGAAGCTGTTGGAAACATCCAGTACACCCTTTGATCGCCAGCAACCGAGGAGCACCCCAACAACGCGTTTTTGGTTTCCGATTTTTCCCATGCGATTGAAGTGGTCCACTACACTGAGCAGTACCAAGGGATGAACTATTACCTTATTTACGGTTACTACCTTGTTAATAACGACTTCGGAGACAGGCATTTTGATCGATATTTATTTTGTTTAGATTTATTAAATGCACAACAAGACAAAGGAGGCTTTTTAAGCAGAAAAAAATTGCATATAGCTCTGAAAATGATGATTTTACGTTTTTCTCTCGTACGAATGCGGCTCTCAAACACGAAATGACAGGCAACAATTTGACGAGCCCGAGTGAAGTTAGAAACGATTCAAATTATATCTTTTCGAATTCATGGGGTGAGGACACACTAAAGAAATTTTTTATTTGACTACTACGTACCTACATTTAACAATTTACTTGAGGGTTAAACGAAATACTTTCCTTAGCAACCGGTTCGTTCCCAAGTGTTTATTGTTTACAAAAATAAATTGCATAGGTAACTAAATAATGAAATAAACTAAACTTTAAAAATATTCCTTTAAATCAATAAAAACATTTGCATGTACCTGTGGGATTTTTGGGACGATTATTATATATATTTTCCGGAAAAGGCTTCGTTTTTTACCACAATTTGTTTCTGTGAATTTTGTTCCATTCTTGTTTCCATTCATTCCATTGTGTGCTCTTGTTCAGTTCACTGTCAATTTATCTCGGGCTTGGATTTAAACACGACCCGCACCAAATGGCTAATATGAAAATTCTTGTCACGTTGTCTGATATACTACTTACATGGAAAATATTAATCTTTCAGTCAACTGACAGATACTATGTTCAGTCACTTAATTCGTATAAACACATATTATAATAACCTACCAACATAATTGCTGTCAAATGTTTCAATTCACCTCAAAATACTTTTCGAACACAACGCTTTGAACACACTCATGCTATAAAAAGACATAACCTTTTGGCTGTCAAAGTTACCCAGCTGAAGCCTCCTCATTTCACTTGCGGAATTTTATCAATTTCTATTTTCAATTTTGAAACACTTTTCGGCATTATTATCTTAGCAAAATGCCTTTTATGAAAGGCGCAGCACCTGTCCGCAGGACCATGAAATACCTAAACGGAGGCAAGCTGGTTCTCAAAGAGAAAGTGAAGATTTTCAGTGTCAATTACAACACACACGGCGAGCATCATCTCGGTGCGCGGTAAGGCCTTTTCCGAATGGCTACCATTTAGCGATTAAGTAATACTTACTCCCATTATCGTAGAGATTTCGTCTTCTGGAACATCCCGCAGATCCAGTACAAAAATCCTGCCGTTCAAGTGGTGACCTTTAAAAATATGACTCCTTCACCGTTCATTCGGTGTTATTACGAGGATGGCAGGGACATACTTATTGACATTGATAGCAGAAATCGTGAACAAATCCTAGACCACCTCATACAAGTAGTCGGAAAGTCACAGTAAGGCCGAATTTCACTCTATTCTTACTGCCGGTTGATGGCTTCTTTTATCGTTTAGTGAACAACTAGAGGCTGACGCCCGTCTAGCCGAGCGAAAAGATAACCCCGCAAACTTTGGTGTTGGCTGTGACAGACACTGCATCTGCGAGATACCTGGGCAAGTCCCTTGCCCCGGAACAGTGCCACTACCGCAACATATGCGCGGTAAGCATTTATTCCAGCCAAAGTAGTCTATTCATAGAAGTAGTCCTGATTCTTAAATAAAACTAAACGCGTAATTATAATGAATGCAATTTATGTCTAAAAATAATTTCGTCAGGGGTTTACAAAAAAAAAAAAAAAAAATCAAAGTCACAGCAACACGCAATCAACTCAAAATGAACACAAAGAAATGAGGAGGGCATTACAGATACAGAGGTATTGTCAGGAATAAAGATATTCATCTTGACTATCGTCGCTTTGGGCGGTGGTTCCGGTTGTAGGGACCTGATGAGCCTCTGTGCTTTACATACTGCATCCGTGTGCTGAAGCCACCTCTCTGGCCACTTGAGCTGGTGCCGTCATTGTTCTTGTTGAATTGGTATTTCTGAATCAATGGCGTTTGGAAGTTGGAATTGTTGCCCATTTCTATTTCCTCGTCCAGCGTTCGCTTCTCCAGTGAGTTGAGTTTCGCTTCGATTGCCCGTATCGCGTCTTCTTTGCTGATTTTTGAGTCGGCTGGACGGGTGCCTAAAGCAGGGATCTCTATTCGAGGTTTCGGCTTCTCTAAATCGTCCTACAAAAGACATACAGTTTACAAAACTGGTTTACTTTGATTTTAATTTACTTACATAGCTGAGATTCTTGGCCAACCGCACAGCGAGTGGCTTCTTCCCCACGTATTGTCCGTTCAATTTATGCAGCGCCCTTACAGTCGCATCAGCCTAGTGAAATTCACTGTCAATACGAACACGTCCATGGGATATTAAGCCAAACTTACCGATTTAAATGTGATAAATGCATATCCGCGAGACTGTCCAACCAGCGGGCCGTTCTTATGGAACAGCATGTCGAACTTTTCGATTGGACCGCATTGTTGCACAATTTTTAGTAGTTGATACCAACATTTTGAAAATAAATACACACAAATTAGTTTTAAAGGTCAATGGAAGTTTGCAGGCAAAGCCCGAATATGGTATATATTTGGGTAAAATCAATAACAAGGCGAACTTACTCGGTGAGACGTGTGTCCAAGTTTCCAACCCAAATTCGGCGTTCTTCTTGTCCCTGAATAGTATTTATTTGTTAGTCTTAAATATGGAATGGGTAATATTTTTAAAGGAAAATACCTCACTACCCATTTGATTGGCTTTTGTTTGGAAGAATCTCACAAGAAAAAGAAGACGATGTCTACGAGGTATTTCATCAATAGATTTTCACTTCTCTGCGTGACACATCTGCTGCTTTCAGCATGTCAAAACTGACATTGAAAACAGAAGTGGTGAGATCTAGTGTGGTGGATTTGTAAGTACTATTAAGGTTGTACCACATTTGGAAAATATATCTATTCAGTTTCATTTATTTTATTAGGTAAAGAAATAAAAATTAGTCATTCTAAAGTTTGTGCAATATTCGGGAGCATCCAAATTTATATGGTATTCGGTTGGGCTTCTTCAGATTTTCTGTGCCTAATCGAACATAAAAACGCTCTTGCTCTTTTTTTTGTTGATATTCGTGCGACTTGAATAAGCGCTTTCCATGCACTGGTTAAATTTTATATTAAAACATTCGAAATTTCCGTCACTATTGATTTCGAATTATTTGTACATAAATAATTTATAAAAATAGATTCACCCGATGCAATGTCAAACTCAAATGCACTTGTATTGGTAAATCTGAGGGCAAATCTGAGAAAATATCTAGATTCACTAAAATCTGAAAAAGATTGTTTCTCTTTGTACCAAACGAACATTAAAATTGCTCTGAGAGCAAAAAAGTGCTCTGACAGCGCCCAATCCATTACCACATTACAAAATAAATCACTTCTGTAATCGTTCCATTGGCTCTTTTTGCTTTTTGGTTAGTTTTGATACGACACAAATACACCGCGTCGCCTCTGTCTATGCTTTCGGGTCCTTTTTTGTGGTCTTTCTTAACCCTCTCTGCATATCTATGTTTCAAACTTCAGCTTCCTAGTCGCACTTGTTTTTGAGTTGTTTTATAATCTGACAGAGATTGCTTACCGATAACAGGACGGGCTATTATTTTTTAATTTAAAAGCCATATTCTTTCTGCCAGTTGAAATTGAGTTTTGGGCTTTCTTTCTAAAGTATTATAAAATCGATGATGATGGAAAAATGCACTGACTGAGCATTTCGTTTTCGCAACAACCGTCGAAAAACGTGAGCGAACTTTAGAGTTCAAAAAAGGACACGTCTTTATTATTTGCTTGTTCACAGTCCAATCAGTTTATTCTAGCAATCTGTCAAACATATTATTCATATTCGACTTATTGATTACCCATTTATGTATACCCAATAATAATACAGTACAGATTTTGTCGATACTACATCACTTTCTTCTCTTTCTTTTTTTAAAAATGGCATACAATCTCTTTCGTTAGCACATTTACTATAATACCGATAGCCATTTGTCGATTCCTCGAACAAAATCAGCTTGCCACGTACAAGTCATTTTTTATGCACGCTTAGAAACGCGTTACAAAATATGCCAGGAATACTATGAAAAACAGGTCGAAAATGATCAGCAAGCGCATCAAAAACACGTCAAGAAACACGCCAAAACAAAGCGTCGGAAAACAATTCAAAATCGCATCAAAAAACGAGTCTAAAAAGAACCCGAAGAACGCTTGAAAAGCCTTGTATTGTATCCTGCTTGCACTTAATTGTAGGGTCTCTAGTCTCCATTTCGTTTGTCCAACCAAATCAAAGCTAGATATAGAAAAAAAAAAAAAAACATATGGGCCAGTCGGAGTTGACTGTCTCAATATTGCAGTGAGATTTGTCCTGCAAATTTCCTATTATTGGCTCGGATTCGAAAAGATAAAACACTATTCTGTTAAACTTTTCTAGTAAAATCACTTTTATTACACTTTTATGGATTATTCACTTATTAAGTACCAGAACAATATTACTTAAACAATTCTTCAGCGATTCAAACCAATCACTTAATTCACTCTATTACTTTGCACTTATTTATCATCACAACCGATTACTCTTTGGAACTTTAACCAATCACTTTTACAAATCAACTGTTTCCCCCTGTTCTAAAACCTGGCTTTTTATATCTGCTCCGCCATCTCTTCAAGAACTTCGTAGCTAGTTCCAATTGGTTCTACAATTGGCTCACATAAATTGATAAATTTCCAGTTAATTCCGTCTGGTTCTAGAATAAGCTTAGTGTGGAAATACACTTATTTGACATATTCCAGTCTATAATTGGAAGTGGAACTTGTTTGGTGACTAATGGGTTGTTTTCACTTCACCATTTTAGGTTCCACGATTCATTCCATGCCTCAATATCATGAAAATGGTTTTTTTGGTCTTGCGTTTTCTTTTGTTTATGTTCTCTGAGGTTTCCTACAAAGAATCCAAAGTAAACCTTTTCTTCCGTTTTTATGCCAAAATTTATCTTCGATTTAATGTAGCGTACATTTTTTTCGCGACTTAAGTAGGTGGAAACAGGATACCGCTAAACTGCCTCTCAAAATTGTATCTCTTTTGATATTTTTGTATGGAAGCAAAATTTAGCTTAAACTTGTTTTAGAAAAGAGTCAAGAACAAAAGACATCATAAAAGCGTAGAAAACGGTTCAAAAGAAGTTAAAAAATAGAAAATTACATAAAAAAAAAACACGTTAAAAACCGAATCTAAAAACAGGTAAGAAAAAGCGGACCCGAGAAGTGTGACTAAGAAAAATGGTTGTTTAGATTTGGAAATCAATATCGACCTGATCTGCTCGGTTTAAGTAGGTAAGCCCCAAGTTTGGGGAACATTGGCTCAGTAGTTAATATTAACGATGAGTCTCAAGTTCGATCCCTAGAAACACAAAAATCTCATCTGCTGTGCTACCTGTTGCGAACGTCTGGCAAAAATCCGAGTTGAATTTTCCTGAGTAAGCTTGTCATTTCAGCCATTCGAACTTGTCATAAATTTGAAGTCCTTTCAATTCGGCCCAAAAATAAATACAAAGCTAGACCCAGGGAGCCTTTCTAGCCATCTTTTTATCCAGTAAAATACAATTTGTCTCTCGATTTTGTTTAACCATTTAAACTATTTTATTTAATTGATTTCTCTATCTACATTTTAAATAAACACTTATCAATATAATAAATGTGTATAAAATAATATAACAATTAAAAAAAAAAAACTTTTAAAAAAATGCAGGAAGATAATAACTACTTATCTAAGAAAAAGTCTGTTCAACTTATAACGTAAGGTCACCTACGCTAAACCTTCGCCGGGTACAAATGACCTAAAGTGCAATTTGCGCGCGCAATTCTCTCGAATTCCAGTGAAGTACAATGTAAATGGACCTATATTTGCAGGTCCTACAGAAGACCGTCAGAGAAGGTTTCTATGCAGATGGGCCTTTTCAAGACCGGCATAAAAGGTCCGTGCAAATCGCACTTAAACTATTCAAATCCGAACTCTCTTAAAGCTACAACAATATTATATATGTGTGTACGTGTTTGTGGTCATTTTCGTGTGATTGTAACAAGTCTTATGCAATGATAAACGATCCAAAAAAATGATCTAACAACAGATTAACGACCCCCCGCCCCGCTTAGCCTATAACTTTCGTTTAAAATCGAAAACCCCCCTCACATTCACATTCCAATCAATTTTCAAGATATTTGGGCAACATCGCGGAAAAGGCGCTTAAAATCGTATCTCCCCTTGGTTGATCTTCTTATACTTGTCCACGGTGAGGGGTTCATACTTCCCCTTGCTGGTTTGGTAGTACAACGCATCTGTGATGACAGCCGGATCGAATCCCTCCTTTTGCAGGTCAACCTTGCGAAGTTTGAAAGTTCCTGTTAGATCGATTTTTGTTAGGAACCGCAGGAATTGCGGCCGGGCATATGTGGGCAATAGCTTCTGAAGTTCCAGTGAAAATTTGTCCAAATCCACGGACTTGTCGGGGTCATAGATAGCAGCCATACCGGCCCTGCCTTCTGTGTGCGGAATAGACACTCCGTAGACAACGGTGTCCTTGTAGCCGGCGACGTTGCTTACTTGGGCTTCCACCTCGCTCGTTGAGACATTTTCACCCTTCCACCGGAAGGTGTCACCCGTGCGATCCATGAAGAAGAGATAGCCACGTTCGTCAGCCATCAACAGATCGCCGGAAAGAAAGGCGAGATCTCCCTTCTTAAAGACGTCGTGGACAACCTTCTTTGCTGAGGCTTTTTCGTCTACATAGCCCAAAAACTCTCTGGACGGATTTCCCTTGATGATTTTCCCGATGAAGACACCGGGTTCGTTTGGTTTGCACAGTTGACAAAGTCCGTCCGGTCCCCTTATAGGCTCTCCAGTGTCCTGATCGGCGCGGATGATCGATATGGGATAGATGGATGGAAGAATGCGTGAAACGAAACCAATGGCTCCGACCGTGCTGTCGTTGTTCATGATGTTAGCATTGCCCTCCGTAGCGCCGTAGAACTCGCCCACTTTCGGGATATTGAAGCGTTCGATGAACTGTGGCCAGATTTGCGGCCTCAGTCCGTTGCCGAAGAGAACTCGGATTTTGTGCTTCTTGTCGTTCTCTGACGGAGGAGTGGCCAGGATGTACCGGCACATCTCTCCAATGTACTGTCCAACCTGGGCGAGTAAAAAGAAAATAGTTTGAACATATTACAAGTATATTCATTGTTTGCTTACCGTGGCATTGAACTTGACGCAGTCCGCAAAGTAAGCAGATGCCGAGAACTTCTTGCGGATAGCCACCGTGGCACCGAACAATAGAGCCTGTCCCATGCTCATGATACCTCCTGCGGTATGGTAGAGTGGTAGTGGTGTGTAGAACGTGTCGTCGCACTTGAAATCCATCGTGTAATGAATACCAGCACATATGAACAAATATCTAGAGAAGAAAACCGCAAAAGAGTCACCACATCATCAGATCACTTCGAATTGAGTTCACTCACCTGGAATGCGAGATGACAGCTGCCTTGGGCAGGCCAGTAGTACCCGACGTGTAAATGTACACCAATTTGTCGTGATGACTGGGCGGCTCAATCGACGAGGGTATACTGTCCTTGGAAGCACTTTGCAGCAATGTGGTCAGATCCTTTGCCAGCCCAGTCACTGGCTTGTTCTCCTCGTTGTTGAACTGATATAGCGCCATTGAGGAGGGTAGTTCACCCGAGATACTCTCCGTGGCTTCGGCAAAGCTTTCGCCGTAGATCAGAGCCGAACATTTGGCCACTGTTATACTGTGAAGGAGTGATGGCCCTCGCAGGTTGGAATTTATCAATGGGGTGATAACCCCAAGTTTCGACAGACCCAACCAGATGCCAACGAATTCGGGCCTGTTTTCCAACAGAAGACCAACAACGTCGGCCTTCTTGTAGCCATGGCTGTGGAATATGTTAGCTATGCGGTTGGAAAATTCATTTAGTTGTCGGAAGGTCCAAACTTGATCTTCGCAGAGAATGGCCGCTTTTTCGGGGTGTTTGGCGACGTTAATGTGAAAGATGTCCGAAATCGTGAGGTTCTTCTTCTCGTATTTCTTTATCAGCGACAGGAGTTTGGCGTAGGCGATAAGAGCACTGTAAAGAAATATTGAAAGTGATTATTTAAAAAAGAGATCTAGGATTGCCAGCGCGTGATAAGGTGGTCATAAATTGTTACCAATTAAGCTGTCGATATAGTGTTGGTTATCTTGATACTTTTGTTCCGCAAAATGCGACGCAAACGGATCGAACAATTGAAGCGGTTTAATTCTGCGATCGTGTACGGAGAAGACAAATATGCTCAGACCAAAATCCTTTTCCGTGTTCAGTTAAACAGTAGAGATAGCAAGGAAGTCGGTGTCAGGCAGTATCCCCCGCTCAACTTGATAAATGACAGTCAAAACTTCGGGCCACTCGACCAAGACGAAATCCGATTGCGATATCCAAACTTAAAGGCTCTTAATAGCAGCGGGAGAAGCCTTGGTAAGGCGCACGCACCAACCTTTCTGAAAAATATTGCCCAATGTTCCGGATTGATGCTTTTTATAGACTTCAGAGTCGCCTACGATAGTGACACAAATCGATGCAAAGCCATGCCATGTTTTGAAACTCCTGCAAAGCTCGACTGTTTGTTGAGGATGATGATGGAGGAAGCTGCTCCGTCCAAACCCTTTGACGTCAAACAAATTTGTGACAAGGTGATGAGCTTCTTTAGCATTGGTTTTAAAGCAACAACAAGGCACAACCCAACATCAGAGGAACGTACTCTGCAACGATCATTGACATTGGCAGGTGAATGCAACGAGCTGTCATTAACGCGAGTGCAAGTATTCAAACGCGAAGATGAGTCTGGCTATTAACGAGGACAAACTGACAAATGACAGTGACTGACAGTGAACTCCACTGTGTCAATTAGGCAGAGTCGACAATCTTAAGGGACCTTTCTCAAAGAGGCATGTTCTTCATTTACACTGAGTTGACAGATATAGCTTTGAGCGAAAGACTTTGCCAACCTAAATAAAAAAATAAATAGTGGGGCGCAACAATTCCGCATAACTACCCTTGATCTACCTTCCATTCGTTTGTTGGAATTAATTCTATATTTGGAACGAACGAGAGGGGCCTACAATTTTATACAGAATTGTAACTGCCTAAACACAATGAGGCCGCTGTAGTAGCGGGATGCGGCGGTAGTACAAGCTGTCAAAGTTTGCGGCGCTGCACACACAAAAAGTGTATACAATGAAGAAGCGCGATACGCCAAATTCAAATAATTTGTTTGTATGATTTTCTTTAACAAATTTTTTGTTTTTTGTAAAATTCAGCTACTCTTTAACGCGTATAGCTTTGAAATAAATGCTCTTTTTCTATTACCAATTCTATTAGTTTTTGAACATCGCAATCTTCCTGCATTTTATCAAAGTACTTATAACCGAACCGACTTGAAAATTTTAAGAACTTTTTTTGGCGAATGGTAACACTTAGCTCATGTCTGATTTGACAGATAATTAGTTTTATCCTTCCGCTGAACGAATATGGTTGTGTATACGCTTGAACAACGCTGGGAAATATTGCGACATTACTTTGAAAATCATGGTAATGTTGCAGAATGTGTGCGAAAATTTCGTACGGAATTTGGAAGAAGAGAAGCACCGTCAGCTCCGTATGTTCGTTATATTGTGAAAAAAGTGAAAGAAACTGGCATCCTCATCGATAAACCAAAGCGTGAAAAGCCAAAAACAGTGCGTACACCCGAGAAAATTGCTGCTGTGGCAGAAAGTGTGCGTGAAGCGCCATCAACATCAATTCACCGTCGTTCTCAACAAATGAACATTTCGGAGACATCATTGAGACGAATTTTGCATAAGGTCCTTGGTATGACGCCATACAAAGTCCAATTGGTTCAGGAGTTGAAGCCAAATGACCATCCAATGCGTTGGACCGATCGTATAGGCTACTGCATGGCCAGCCGAGGCAGCCATTTGAATGAAATTATTTTCCATTATTAACCGGAAGGATTGTACTTTCAAATAAAAAAAGAAATTTGAGAAAATATTTAGTAGTTTTTTTTTATAGCATTTTCAAAAAAAAGAAAAGTTATTTGGCGGACCCTGTACTACAGCCGTCCATTATGTTCACGTTATATGTAATCAGTGTGTATAACTTTGACAACGCTACATACAGGTACTACAGCGGCCTCATTGTATTTAGGCAGTAAAGCTTGCTGAGGACAGTTGCAAACTTAGAAGTTTGTCACAGGTTCTCAAGAGTTAACATAGTCAAAACAACTTTCAGGTGTAGTTTGGTTTTTTTCTGATGGGGGCTCCCTTGTTCTGCTGTCCAGCAGACTTCCTGCTAAGCTACTGATTTCACAAGACTGAATAGGCTAATATAAGCTTCTTTTTTTTTATAGAAGTTTTACGAAATTTTACCGAATTTGGTACATGAAAAATTCACAGCCCAAAATTAATCATAATCATTTATTTAGTGTCCAGGCTTAATTTTACGAACTAACAATAGCGAAATTTTTTATATAAAATTGACCATTGCGATCTACAAAATATTTAGTCCAATGGGTAAAAATGGTTATTAGTCCACAAAAAAAAAATTGTTTACAAAGATGTATCCTAGAAATCTCATTTGGAGAAAGTTGTAAAGTCTATCAAATTGAAATAATGGACTGAAGTTTGTGTGATTCCCCTTTTAAACACTTGTTCAACCACTTTCACGCATGTATAACTGGGCAAATTAAAAATAGTTAGGCGGTTAGATTCGTCTAGCCTGAACGTAAAAACCCGTTTGGTCGGAAACGTCACTTTTCCGACATCAGCCACATGTACGAACTGTCAACTTGTTACTTAGTCATGAAATTATTTACTAGATTTGTCGTTTACCCCTCCATAAACGTCAACCGAAAAAAACTATTCAAGTGAGCCAATAAAAATTGAAATACATCGAGTCAGTCAGCTGTCAGACTTTATTATTATTATTATTTTTAAAAGGTAAATAAATTACAGTTTAATTGGTCTTACAGAACTAGCTACTTAGGCCTTCGGCTAAGATGTCAGACTTACTAAACTAGATTCTTGATCGTCTCCGGTTTGCCATAGTTATTCTTTATAATTTGACAGGATGAAAGAAAATGCCACGGACGTGTAGCGAAATATTTAACACAAGCAGGGGCGAACGCAGGTAGGGGTTTTGGGGGTTGAAACCCCTCCTGAAATATCTGGAATACAAAAATAAGGAATATCTATTTTCCTTAGAAGTGATAAAAGTATTTTATTATTTTTAAGTTGATGAAAAGACGGTGACTGCCGAATTGAAATTCGTTCGTCTTTTCCGGGATTTGATTCAGTGTGAAAGTTGGGTCTAGTCGACCTGGCGGGCAAAACTATGTGTGGCCGATTAGTGTGTTGCAGAACTGCTTGAGACGTTCACACAGTTAGCATCTCATATACAAATTTAGTAGGGAGTCTGTTTCCTCGTTGTGCTTAAGTTTTTAAATAGCTAAGCCAACTGTGCGTTTATCCCCACACTCTGGGATCACTGCTTCATACACGCCACCGACGATGCTGTGTTGAAATCTCCGGAAGCACATTTTTTTATTGAAATCTACTGTATGGAATATCCTGCTGGCGCGGTACGTATTGCAAGGAAATAAACTAAACGGAAACATGCAATCACAGTAATGTGTTGAATAAATCGTAGAACTCCCACTTTTGAGCTGTTTAAACATTTTTGAAATTTTCCATATTTGTACAAATTCAAGAGCCGACATTTTCTAGCCCTGTTCTTGTTTGGTGTTGAAGTATGGCTGCTTTCCTTTAAGCATTCTGTTCATACCTGTGGTCTTATTTAGTATTGTTTTTGTTCTTTTTCCTTTTTTTGTTTTTGTTTTTTTGCTTTGTTTTTAAATTAAATTTTAAAAATAATTTCCCCATAAATTGTCTACTTCTAACATATTTGACATTCGCATCATGACAACTGATTGCAGGTACTCCAATATTTCATACAGAATACTTTATTATACATTTAAAATCTGAACTTTAAAATTTGTACATTTATTTAGTCTGCTTTGATATGAAATAAAATATTATTATTATTATTTTAATAATGGACATCTGCTTATGGAGCAGACCACACGGCATGTATGGAAACACAAAGCGAAACAGAAAAACATGTTTCGTTTCCGATAGCTTGATGGACCCTTATGAAAATTAAAAACTTTTTTCAAAACCCGCCCGACATTTTTGTCTCTTGTTACGGTCGTATACACATATAGTATTTTCCTTCATTCTGCTATTGACGTTCACATACTTTGAAGGACTGTTCCTTTACTTTCAAATCGTTAAATTGTACGAATTTTTACTCAATGACGTTTCTTAACTCGAAAAATTCGTAAAAGAACGCTTCTTCGAGTGAGCAGGATACTACTCCTCCACTAAGAATTTTACGTTCTAGCTTTTACACAATAAATTTCTTGTAGTAAGAATTGAATAAGCTGTCTGCCACCTGAGAATTTGACAGATGATTTGATATTTGTTGCCCTATTTGACATATGCAGGCATATGTTTTAATTTGTAGTTCAGCCAGTAAAAACTATTCCACATACCTAGGTACTGGGTTTTAATTACATCGCTAAATGAATTATCTAATGTTGTTAATTCTGGAAATATTTTTGGTTTTTTTCAGACATTTCAACGACATTTCTCAACCACTGCAATTTATAAACTTTCTGTCATTTTTCATAGATTTCTCTCTTTTTGAAAGAGAATTTATCCCCATCACATTTGAGAGTCTTTACCATTCTTGCTACAAAAGTAAAGGAACAAACGTTAAGTCTTCGTTTCGCTGAGAAAATTGGCTCCAAGCGTAAATAGACCTAAAAGTTGTCTGCGGGATATCTATTTATTAGCCCATATCCGCTCCGGTCTGTAGCGCCATCAAAATTAAACACTTCCATTAGCTCATCTATTACGAAAAGCAATAAAATTTAATTTTCACAGGTTTCTCTACGCAGTTATGATCTGTCCTAGTTTCCAGTCATTGATCTTAGTACAACTCTCAGATAACCACACGACAATAATGAGAGACATTCATTTTGTATTGCAATCGAGTGGCTATATATAGAAGCTTGTCTTAATACTTCGAATGGATCTGAATTGAGATAAAACCGCACAAAATATCTGCCAAGAACAACTATTAGTTGGTTATACTAGGTACAGCAGTTTACACGCATTTGAGCGCTTGCAGCCACTCCATAGAGAAACGTTAATTGCAGCTGGAAATTCGAGCTTTATATCTACTTGTAGGGGGAAAGTGGGAAACGGGGAGTAGATCCGAAACCACACACTGGTTTTAAATGACTCGTGTGTGTATCCATAACATTTCTAGTGGCTCTCTTGTATGTTTGCATTGCACAGCAAAAACCAGTGACCTTTGCTTCAAGCAGTCTCCCCTCTCAGCTGTCGCTTAAAGACGGCTGTTTCGGTGTGACTTAAGGTCATTGACACACCTTTCGCGCATGAAATTCGTTTCCAGATAGACTACTGGCGTTTCCGCGTTGTGCCTAATGAATATTATCGTTTGCTTCTTCCAATTGAAGTATAATAAAGGCCTTTCAACTCCCCAAAGGTTAGCTCTGCATGCGATGTAGAGTGAACTAGCTTTCTCCTCGTTTGTTTTGTCTTCGCAGAAGTTGAAGAACCCGTTTTGGTTATGAAGCTGCAGCGGATGGAATTCATTAAAGCCAAATTAATTGCTGTTTGTCTTGAGGTGTAGATATGTTCAAGGTCAAGGTTGGGTTTGATTTGCGGCCATTTTACCTGTTTCTTCAATAAAACCCCAAAAGATTATTACTAAAACTAGTTCTGACATTGGAAATATCTCATAACAACGTTTCTTTTCCGCTTCCAACAATATACGCGCCACTTTTTGCTGTGTCAAATATTTTGCATAGCTATAAGGTGTCGTCTATTTTTTTTACTCCGTCTACGATGACGGCGGTGTTTGGACGTGGAATGAATTTTAAAAGTCCGGCACATTACACTGGCAGCACATGGGGGACTCACAAAAGAGGCCCCGTCGGAAACAAAAAGTGTTTTTCAAATGAAAAATCCAAACGACGCACGTAGCAATATCTGAGTATATACCTTACAATGCCAATGTCACAGTAAAAGCAGCAAGTACGAGTACATTGATTCCTACGAAAATCAGATTTTTTTGCATTTATAGCCAACGTGAGAAGTAGGTGAGCACGAGTAGGAGAGACGGCCAAAATCCAAACTCCATGTCCGAAGGCCTATCTAATCTGGAAGTTGTTTTGTTTTTTTTCTGGATGGCTGTTCTACATATTTGCGCTCAGATTTGACTGCTTACTTGGAATGTGTGGAGCGATTACGTTATCCATGTTTGAGGCTTGACGTTGGAATTCTAATTCTGATAGCGTATGGGCAAACGCACGCAGTTGGAAGTTGACTTTTGGTTTCTTATAGGGAAATCAGGTTTGGTTTGTTTTTATTGGCCTTTAAAATGCAATATGCAAATGTAGTGAGAATGTCTCGTAATTTATCGCAATGAATAGGTATCAGCTGTAGGAAACAATGGACTGACAATAACCACTGACGGTGTGATGTAAACAATCAAAGGTCCATGCAAGTGACTCGCAGTAAAGTGAATGAAATTCGCTTACAGGCTGAGCATCGCGAGTAGACTCGGAAGGTATATTGCAATTAGTGCAATTGTGTTCTATTGATCGATCTATTTTAAATTTATCTAATCAATTACAGTGGGCATCGATAATTGCCTTGGATTGGTTTTAAATATGCAACTGTGCTCAATTCAAATTGTTGCTCACAGCTACGAGAACGTCCAAAACTACACACTCAAAAGTAAAGTTGAACGTTTGAGATAGGCGTTCCGTTTGGTCTCCACAAGTATTCAACAAAAACTAGCTGGACCAACTCCGTTTCGTCAGCAACAGTTGGTTGAAATAATGCAAACAGATCGATTTTCCGGAATTTTCTTTCTGCCTAAACCTTAAATGCAGCATTACGAACAAAACCAATAAAAAATAATCATGTAAATCGGCCCAGCGGTTATCGAATTATAACGTCATCGAATTTCACCCCGAAGGAATTATTATAAACGGTCGTCATAAATTCGAAACCGCCATTATCCAGAAAATCATCATCTTCGTACGTGATCTGTCATGAGGTCTGTGCAGAAAGAAACTTCTAAAAATATCATATTTGACAAAAGATTGGGCACGCTCAAAACCCTAATTAACTGCATAAGTCTGACTTGGTGTGTTTCAGTTCTTATTGGCCCAAATTGGTCAAATAAGCAGTTTTTTTTACGTTTGAGGAGAGGTATTCGACATATCCATTCAAGAATTTCTAGACTGAGTACTCAGTTGAAATTTCGATTGTAACGTTGTAAGAGCGACATAAACGCACAATATAGTTTTTGCGTTTAGAACTAGATAAATTAAGACAACTAGATTTTAGAATGCGCACATTTAATTTTAATGAAAATTTCGTAAGAATTTCTATTACACACATTTTTTTGTGAGATTGAGTAAAATTGCGTAAAATATATTATATACATCGCAAGTCAGAATTTTATGTCGGAAGATATCGCAAGAAGAGTTTTTGATTTTAACTTGAAAGTGGGCTTTTTATTGCTAGATATGTCATATACTTAACGTTTGGTGAGAAAGTATGAACGGATTTTAGTTTTGAGGTTTCTTATTGTCAAAAAAGTGTTTAAATCCTTTCTTTGTAGTATTTTAATAGGAATTTTCTTGAAATGCCGTGACAGTTACAGTCATACATTACATCCGGTGGATGGCAGGTTTAGAGTTTAACATTAATTTGACGCGTCGCTAGACATTTAGCTGTCAACAGAACTCGTGCCAATGTATTTCGTCAACAAAATGGAAGTGTTGCGGTAGATGGAAAGGCAGCAAGTAACATTTTTCTAAAATTTCTGAACTTATTGGCCTTAGTTGGAGTATTCTATCGGACAGTTTTTCTTCCTAATTTAAGTCTCGTAAAAAAATGAAAAGCCTCGTTTTCCAAGAAACTCATGTGGTATTCGATTGGGCGCTCTCAGAGCACTTTTTTGCCCTCAGAGCAATTTTTATGTTCGTTTGGTATCTACAAAAAAAAGCAATCTTTTTCAATACAATGCATTTGAGTTTGACATTTGGTGGAGTTTATTTACATTTACGTGAATTTTTTCTACAGCAAAGAAAGGCATTGCATCGGGCGGATCTATTTTCGTAAATTATTTGTTAATGTAACAAATCAATCGGGACGGAAATTTCGAATGTTTTAATATAAAATTTAACCAGTGAATGGAAAGCGCTTAGAAAGGTGTCGAAGACTACACATATTCAAGTCGCACGAATATCAAAAAAAAAAAAGAGCAAGAGCGTTTTTATGTTCGATTAGGCACACGAAATCTGAAATCTGAGGGCAAATCTGAAGAAGCCCAAACGAATACCACATCAGTATTTGCATCAGCAATAAGTGTGCTCATCATCAGCAGATCGCATTTAAGGAGCACATACTGCGCATTGTTCGACTACTAAGCGAGGGGTCCAGATTCGAATCCCGGAAAAACCCGTATTCCATCTTAAAGATTTTTTCCACTGTGCAGACGTGTGACTAACATCCGAAAGTATAACTGTCTTGAAAGAGCTTATCAATTAGCCGTTTGGCATAAAATTGTAGATCCCTTCCATTCGTTCCAATTATTTATTTTTTTTTTCTGTGCATTTGTTTGACGTTTTTGAATTCATTCCAAAATCTTAATTTATGTGAGTGCAAAAAATAAGCGATACTGAAGCAATAAATTCACATTTATGTAAAACATAAATGCTTCCATATTTTTCTACAAAATATTACAAAGTTCAATTTCTTATCGTTGTTTCATTTAAAACTTTGGTCTAAGATTAGATTAGTCTACCCCAAGACGGAGGTCATTTGTCTATCAAATATGATTGGAATAGTCTATAGTCCATTGCTCCCTAAATGTTTATAGTGATTTGTTTGCTATGCCTGGCAACACTTTCTTTTGAGAAAGTTTTTTTTTTTTTTCTGTCTGAAATAGGGAGAACAAACCCAGTAAAAACTTTTTAAATTTGTATTCCTCAATCAGAAAATAAGAGTTATAACCAGTTTTCTTGATTTTAAGAGGTTTTATAAGTAATTGGCTTGAAAGTGATGCATTCGACTAATTAAGGTTAAGCCATATTTTGTGCATTTGATTACAATTTGCTGTTTATTTGACCACTCCCAAGCTACACTCTTTCAAATCTTTCAATATGTATTCGGACTAGGACAGCAATTATGTAATGCGAATATCTAACAGGTGGCATAAGGCGGCCTCAATTATCGTCATGACATTTCACATTAAAACCCAAAAACAATGGGGATTGCTAGTTTAGTAAGTTGGACAGCTGTCTGACTAGATGTAATCCAGTTTTTATTGGCCCAGAGTGCCCACGTGATTAGTTTTTGCAGTTGACGTTTATGGAGGGCAGCCGACAAATCTAGGCTAGAAAATACTGCTGCATACTCAGTTGACATTTGACAGAGTGACTGTGGCAGAATTCTGAAGAGTCGGTTTGAGAAAAAGTTGTCATTTGTAAAGCTACTGAGCAAAA
The DNA here is from genome assembly GCA_963082955.1 of Cheilosia grossa. Classification (NCBI taxonomy): domain Eukaryota; kingdom Metazoa; phylum Arthropoda; class Insecta; order Diptera; family Syrphidae; genus Cheilosia; species Cheilosia grossa. Next base: position 49,012,428 of record OY720147.1, on the reverse strand, counting down.
TTTCGAATTTTCGCACGATATTTAACAACCATTAGTTCGTATAACGCTATAATAGTGTTGTAATAGGCAACCGTGTTACATTTTAAATGTACTTAATTGAAAATAACTATTTTTGAAAAATTTATGAAGGGCCTTTTCCAAATAAAAAAGGGCAATATCAAACAAAGGTAAAGCTGACGGCGAGTATACAAAAACAATTCACGTTGCCTAGTCCACGCGTTCGGATTCCTATTCCCGACAAATCTAGGTGAATGTTTTACATAGACTAGGTATCCGAACGTTCCCAATGTCTCTTAGAACAGGGGCCCTACTCTCTATTTCGTTCCGAAGGTCACTCCGATTCGAAATTGCTTTTTATTTGGTACTCTGTAATACATTCTAAATCGGAGTTGTAGTACATTTCATTCAGCTTTCGAAATAGAGAGTAGAAAACGTTCATTTTCGAAAAATGTAACTTTCGAAACGAGATACAGAGTAGGGCCCCAGAACTAATTAGAAAAAGATAGAAGTCGATTTCCCCTTTTTATATATTTGTTTTCATCTCAGAAAAAAATTAAAAACTGTAGCATCCTTGGCCCTGCTTCTTATTCTCTGACGTTTTCTGTCAAACACAAAACTTTTTAATTATTTTTTGAAATGGTTCTAAAGGCAACCTGTGATATAACTCTCAATCTCTTGATTGCTGTTTCTTTTGGCCAAATCTTTTTCTGACAAGTTATTGAATAACGCATCGCATAATGTGTTATATCGTTTATCGTGGTATAATGTCACTTTACGCGACGGAAGATTTTTGGATCTGTACAAAATTGACTGTCTAATTTTTATTTTTGTGAATGTGTCACTGTAAAATAAATGATGGGTTAAAAGTTTTCTCAGATTCACATTCAGTTTTTGATTTGATGTCTGAATTTTAACAAATGTTCTAGGCAGAGGACACAAATATGTCAAAAGGAGCCAGTGTGCTCAGGGAATTGTAGCCGTCCATCTATAATTCGTGAACGCTATTTTGGCGAACATAGTTTTGTAAGTTATGCGGTGTTAAATATTGAACAGCATGTGCCAAACTCGATTTTAGGGTGGAGTGCTCAGATAATATGATTTTTATTTTATATTTGTAAAAATGTTTGTATAGGGACTTAATTTAAGCTCGAACAGTAAAGCAGGGTAGGTACAAACTCCCATTGGAACCCTCTTCGTTTATACATTGATATAATTGACAGAACACAGCCACAACTAGCTGTCATCAGCGCGCTTACAAATATTCGGACGCAAGCGGCAAGAATGGGTTTAGTTGTGAGTGAAGGCAATAACAAATATTTGTGATCAACCATGGGCGAATCGGACAAAACGTCACAATTGACATTTATTTAATTTCTAGGTTGATTGGGCCCATTTGTCTTGACAATAAAAACTCAAACACAACAAATGATTGTGAACGGGCCTGTTGCGCTAGCGACTCCACTCTTTGGTGCAGCTGACATCTGTATATAAGCGTCAAACAATGTCAAACGTATGAAATCTCAAATTTAATCCTATCGTTTACCAAAAAGCAAGCTGGTTGCAAAATAGCTTGGCATTCTAAATTTAAATTATTTTTAAATTACCATATATCTGTCAAATTAAAATTGGAAATGTGGCAAAGAAACTGACCTTGCATTTGTTTAACCTTTCCCGCCGTCTTACTTCTCACAAATTGGTTGTTAAATTTCTGTTAAACTAAAATATCCGAGCAAATGAATCAATGCCAGCCAAACCGAATACCGGTTGCTTTCCAGTCATGACCTTAACCGACACAACGAGATTGTTTATCAATAATAATCATTACTTGTTGTTCTTCATTCATTGAGCGGCTTTTCTCACTAAAATGCGACACAAGTACGAGTAGGTGTACGGTCTACGGTGACAACGATGTTTATTTACCTACGTAGTTAAAATCCGAAGAAAGTTAGTTAAATTATAACAAAAAAAACAATTTTTACGTAGGCACAGATATTTCTGTATTTATGCAAACTGTTATATTTTGTGCAGATGGCTTCACATCCAATACACAAAAACTTTACCTATCAAATGTTGTTTCCTTTTGTCACGACGACATGCAAGCAAATCGACTACCACAATGACAAATGGCGCAGGTGCTAAAGCCGAGTCTATAGCTAAACACTCTAGCTCGAAAACAATTAAATTGTTTGCACTGATTTCCAGACGTTGCCTTTTGTTATAGCGCACTGAGGAGGTCAAAGGTAAGCCCTGTTGTATGTAACTCAAGCCTCTTAAGAGCCCAACTACAATCGCACATTACCATAAGTACATTGAAGTTAATTGCGCAACATGCGCGTTCACTTATTATTCTCTGTTTTGGCATTTAACTGTATGCCTTTACGTTGACTGGTGTTTTTTATATTTTTGTTTCGCTTACTACCTATTTTTACTCATTCACTTTCGGAACTCTTCGTCTCGCGTTTATTGTCGCTGATTCTACACAAAAATAAGAAGCAGAAAAAAAAACACACGTCGGAGCAAATGGAAAGGAGAAAATCCCAACGGAGTGTCCGCTCTTATACTGCCTTTTCGGTCCGATCTTTCAACAAACTGGGAGGCTGGGACTGAGATCGAAATTAATCTAATTTGACAAACAAGGTGCCCGAGTGATTGATGCATTTGTGAGCATCTTGCGCAACTGATCACTTCACAAAAGTATCTTATTGACGCGGGTGATATTAAAAAAAAAAAAAAAAACTAGCTTCAGTAAAAAAATACTTATGAAAATTCAACTTACACGATATCTCGTTTGCTGGTAACTCCTGCGATGTAGAACCAGCGCCAACCGACTGTCGTCAGGACGATGGCGATGATAGCGACCAGCATCGCTGGCAGACCGTATTCCCAACCCATGTAGCACCACAGTAGGACAACAGCAGCGATCAAAATACAAATACCAACCAACGCGGTGGCCGCACGACAATAGACTGCTGCTTGCGATCGCTTCGCAAGCTTTGCACGCTCGTCGTTCGTAGACTGGTTGTGATTGTTGTTGCTAGTGCCGCCTGGAGCTGCTGGAGTTGATGTGCTTGCTGTTCCGTTTCCGTTTGTTACAAAATGTGGCGCTTCAAGCGAGTTCCCATTCGCCTTGCAATCTGCGTTTGAAGCTTTTTCGATTTCAATTGAAACGTGCTCTGCCGCAGCAGCTGATGTCTGGTCTTGCTGTTCTGCTTGTGGCTGCTGACGATAAGAATTGTAAGTGGAATTGAATAAACGATTGCGATACTTAAGGTAGTGACGTTCAAATAAATGACGTCATAATATGAAATGTGGTGATCGCATTGGCAAATGACTGCTCGAGCGGAATATGAAGTTTCGCATTAGCATATTCTTAGGCGGTTGTGAAATTTATTATGTACTTCTCTCAAAAGGTATGTATGCACACTCAAAGTGGATTGTCGGTAGATAATTGTTTTTGGATCTGAATAAGATGACGCAAAATAGATGCGGGCGAAAAATCGATAAGTAAATAGTACACAGGCAACAACACTTAGATAGTCCTTTTCGCACAAAATAAAAACGATTTTTAAACAAAATCGTTTGTTTACATTCGAACTGGTCAATGTTTCGGCTTTTCACAGATGTTTTGATTGAAAAAGCGACCGACAGATGTTTATTGCGAGAGAGCGGGTGTGACACCAATACACGATGAGTTTCAGGAGTGGTTACCATATTAAGTGCTCTGGTTTGGATAACCTACTTTGATTTTGCGTAGAAGGAGGTATGGCAATATTTCTTTGACGTCTGCATTTGCACCGCCATCTTGAGGTGAGTAGAGTTTTTTTTTTAACATGGGTAATGCGTTTCATTCGCCGTTGTGTAGGCAATGATTTATGTGTTTTAAATCAGAGACGGTGTTTGATGGCTAATTTATAAAATATATGAAACTCTTTGGGGCACTGACTTTTAACTGAAATTTGTAATCTAATCAATGTTCTATTTGTCAAGCCTGCCACGCAAATTGTGAAAGGAAAAAAAGACATGTCATTCAAATGTCGACAAGCGAAATTATGGAAGTGCAACTTTCTGGCAAACACAACATACGTACCCATATACCTACTTAACAAAATTTTTCTCGTAACTAAAGCTACATTAAATTGCGTGTTTTCTTCAAGAATGTGACATTACAATCTGTATTTTCATATTTTTGTGTAGTTTTCTTTGTAAATTAGATATCAGTTTAGGGTCGACTTTGTGACAGCAAAATTCAACTCCATTGAAATTCTTAGAATCGAACCATAAACTTTGACGTGAAATTAAACTAAGAAATAGTTATTTAAGGCTTGATTTTCCATCACTCAAAGCTCGAATTTTGTTTCAAAGCGCCAAATTTAATTATAAATCTTTAGTGGTTGATATTAAATCGTATTTCTGACAGGAAGCAACTCAGCTGTCAAACTGTGCAACACAAAATATACATTAGTGACTCTTATCTGTTCCTTTTCTCTTAAAGAAAGTTATGCACTCTTTTAAATGCCTCTAATCGCAAAAACTTTATTTATAAACAAAATTCAACTATGTATAAGCTAGACGCGTTTGGAGGTTGTTTACTGCCTGTTTAGAGGTAGAATAGTATCGATATGTCATTTTGACTTCGCAATATTGAGCAAAAAAGCTTTCCCTTTTAATTATTATCGACTTTCGTATTTCTCACAAGCTGCTAAGTTTTTTTTTTATGTTTTTGGGCAGATAAATGTAATAGACTTCTACTTTTTATTACTTTTTCTGACACAAGCCCTGTATAACTAATGTGCATGGGGAAGTGTTTTAAAAATAAGAATTTCTGGGAGCGTGTATAAAAGATGTATAAATAATTATACACTGCAAACTATACACGTGTTTGGGGGCATTTTTGCAAGTTCTAATAAATAAGGCTGTAAATGTACTTAGTCATACTAAAAAGAGAGTAAGGTAGATAATCGGACTATTTTTCGAACAAGACTGTACCGTTAGTCGTCTCTTACTAGCTTTAAAATTATTTATTCAATTATTTACTATACATTATTTTTTTTTTATGTTCAATATTACATTTGCTTGTTGCCGCAATTATTTACAATCACAGAGATATGATATTAATAATCTTACTACTGAGCAGTTGAAAATTATATTGAAATAATAATTTTTGGAAATAAACATTTTATTTTGGGGAAGCAACAAAAAAAAAAAAACCTCAAATTCATCAATTATTTATTCATATACTGTTTTTAACTATCGAAATTTTCTCTTTACAGCTGCATACATTTGACGATTGCTATTTAAAACAGTGTCACTAATGTCACATAAAAAAACTGTAAGTGAAAAATAACTATTGTGGAGAGCAATGATAATGATAAATAGTTTTAAGTTCTGCTCGCACTTTTGGTTATGCTAGGTTTCGGTCTGTGGCTCAACTTCTCCATCAAGGAGAAAGCTTAAATTAATGGATGTGTGAAGTATTCTTTTGTTGTCCTATTGATTTAGAACTATACTTGGGTAAGACTGGGTAAAAAAAAATCCAGTCAAGAACGCACCCAAAAAGTGGCAATGAACAACAAAGGCTTAGGAATAAATAACATAATTAAATAGTTGGCGCAACAGGTCCGTAGGTACCCTAAGCTTAGCTTCTGACAGCAAATCGCTTTGTGTGTGTTTTTTTTTTCACTTTTGGAACGAATTGAAGGGATCTACAATTTTATGCCGAGTCCAAACGGCTAATTGAGAAGCTCTTCCAAGACAGTTAGGTGGCACAGTGGAAAAAAACACCCTAAGTTTGAATTTGGGTTTTTGGGCTTAGGAAACATCTCAAAAATAGTTTCGTTGAAATCGGTCCAGCAGTTTTCACTTCAACCGCGCACAGACATGAAAACGCCTACTGATATTATATATATATATATAAATAAACCAAATCCAATCGATTTCAACTATGGTCCGTTCGACTACAATTGCTCATTAATTAAAATACCGTCATAGGTCAAAAATCTAAATTTTGTAATACCATGTTCCCACCAAACTGAAAGCAGGGTCAGATTCTGTAAGTTGAAACGTTTTTGTGCGCTCGAATGGTTTGCTCTAACCTCTAATATACAGAAAAGCTTTGTTGGTTTTTTCTTACAGAATGCCGACCTTGGAGTTGAATCCACCATCCTATTTTCAGCGCCCTACGTTAGCCGACTATTTTCATAGTGAAACCCTTATTACAATTATGAAAAAACATTTCAGCAACCGTTTCTTTAAACATGCTCCATTTAATCATTTGAAACAAATTAAATATCCTTTTTCAATACCTCTGCCTTATAGGTAATAATAAATAAGCTGTTTCCCTACTATATTAAAAAACAGCATGAACTGCCTTGCGAATTTTCACTAGCAATTGTGATATAAGTCAACTAGGGCTGCCCCGGTTAAGTCACAGCAAAAAGTAGATTAATTCGTGCCTGCTAGGCCTTTTGCATTGTAAATTTCGTAACCTACAGGTTAAGAAGTATTTTCAATGATTCCACGACGCGATATTCACACGAAAAAGAAAGAAACAAGAAATCGTAATTAATACGAGAACATTTACATAATTGCTGTATACCTAACGAGGGCGTTTCTCCATTAGACAGGGCATCGACATAGATAGAATTATTATAAAAACATATTTTAATTCAAATAAAAAAAATGGTTTCCCGTCTATGGAAGTTGTTTATGAAGTAGGTATGCAGCGTGCAGTTGAAGAGGCCTCGGTGGACCGTGGGCACTTCCTTGTTCACACCCGGTTGCTGTGGGGTCCTTTCGATGAAATATTTTGCCGATCAGTTTGTTTATTATTTTATTTAGATGGTTCGAAATTTTAATGAGGCTGATACTAGGTTGTTGTTGAAGAGTAGTAGTCCAATTATTAGAATAACTACCTTTGCCCATTTGGAAGCTAGCGTGTCCATGATGATATTGTAAACATACCCCTAGCCCTTCTCATTTTTGGTCACGGACGATCATGTGCATGAATAAAAAACTTAATTTAAAAAAACCAAAAAACCCGACTCACTGTAAAAAAGATTTAAAAAGATCAAAACAAGACACTTTCAAGTGTAACTAACTGGCAGTCGGAGGCTGCGCATATTTTTGTCAGATTGTGTAGGTAGTCTTACAAAGCCGGTTATATTCACTACAAGCTCATAATTCGACCTTTTATATATGAACTTCAATGCTGATTGTACGGCACAATAAGGTCTAACGAATTTGATGCGTTCGTATTCCATAAGTGACTTCTTTAACAAATAATAAATTGAACTAGGCGGTCAGACCATGGGTGTATATGATCTTCGCGAGCTCAGGCCCAATCTTTCAGATTATGTCTTGCTTTTCCTTGCAAAACTCTTAAGCAAATACTTATTCATCATACATTGACGAAGGCGACTAAATGGCAAAGCTATAATGAAGTTGGAAAGCGAAAGCGAAACGAATGACTACTTTGAATCTAACCTGTCATGAAGTTACTATTGGCCATACCAATCTCAATTGTTCAAATTTGCAGTTAGGTGCGTTTGCTAGATTGAATAGTCGTACAATCTGAAAAAAATATGCACAGCCTCCGACTGCCAATTAGTTATACTCGAAAGTATCTTGTTTTAATCTTTTTAAATCTTTTTTACAGTCTGTCGGGTTTTTTGGTTTTTTAAATTAAGTTTTTTATTTCGAGCTTTTTAGTTTAATATGTATGTATTCGGACTTCGGAGAGGAAGCAGGTTCGTTAGTATTGTTGTGAGTTTGTTAGTAGCGCTTAAAATCTTTAGGCGTTCATTTTTTTTTAGTTTTTTTTTTAGTTTTGTGAAAGGAAAAGTGCGAGTAAACTTAATTTATACATTTCGTACGATAAGGGCCGTGAAGATGTAAGTGTCCGGTTGCAGAGTTGAGATGTAGATGCCGCTGGGTGCTGGGGATGAGATGTGATGACTCCCCGAAAGACTATTACATTCACTGTGAAAAAATGTCATGAATTAAAGCCACGTTTTCACTCAGCCTCACTGCACGATTTAGGCTATTTCGAATTTCAATACATATTAACATACTCGTGACTATCATTTGTGACTATTAATAATAATAGATTAATCTATTATACACAGTTAGGTTTATAGAAAACGTCAATTATAAACTTCTAATTGAAATGTTCAATATCATGATGTGCCGACTAGCGCCATCTGTGAGAATGAGTGCAAATTACTATTTGTGTTGAGAAGTACAATGGTACTTACTAATAAACATTTTTAGTTTCGACTCTAATTTTTAGTAGTTCACAGTGACTATTTCCTTACAAATTCTGCAATTGAGAGCTTCCGTAAAATTTTAAATCGTACAGCGCAAACCACAATTTTATCAAATGATTAAAAATATGTACAAAATTAAATTTCCATAAAACGATTCCAAATTGTATGGAATGTGTAAAATGTAGGTATGTACATTTACAAAAAAGTATTAAACTGTTTCTTTTGTGAATGGTGTGCAATATATTTATTTGTCCATCAACATGGAGTATCGGTCATTTTATACGTTTCTCTACAAAGTGCTGGATGTCTTCCCTCTTCGCCAAGTTTAATGTTCTCTCTATTTTATCAATCTCTTGTAATCATCGCGGGACTAGTCACTATGGTACACCTTTTTGATTATGCGGCTGTAGATCACTTTCCGTGTGGACTTCGATACTTCCTCTACATATTTGGCTCAAGGCTATTTAAATACAATCACAATAAGCTGATACAAAATCGGTGTTAAGCTTTCATAGTCAATGTCAGGATTCAACTCAAGATTTATCTCCATTTATTTAACTGTACAGTCTTTCTTTATATTATATGCAGAGCTACTTTTTTTCGGCAGTCGGGAAACGGACAATCTTGAGACTTTTAGTAGGTAGCCCTCTTGTAGGTGCATAGGGCTTGGTGATCACAGGAGATAAACTTGTGCCTAACCTTGGTATATATAATTAGGGATCTTCGGTAAAAGGTAAAGTGTAAAGTTTTTAACAGCCTTGTAGTTTTTCATTTCCCACACTTGTTCAGCACAAGGCTGCTTGGACTCCGGGACTACTTCGAAAATTGAATATTTACTGAGACATATCTACTTCTGAAACGTTACGTTGATGGCAGTTGATTCCTTTGAACATTTTTCTTTCGATTAGCTTTTTCCACCTCAAGGTTTTGCCTGAGGTAAGCTCCAAGATATACTTATGCTTTTTAACAACTTCCATATTTCTTTTTCACGCTATTTTGCATTCAAGAATTTCTGGCTTCTTATTTATGATGACTTTCGACTTGTCTTAAATAAAAATTAGGTCCACACACCCTTTTCCTCATTCGCTGTAAGGTTTTGAGAGAGTACGCTATAGAAGCACAGTTTAATCTACAAAAGGAAGTGGTCAAAAGCAGAACTGCATGCTCAAAGTAACAATTTTAGAATCTGAAAGTGATGAAGACTTCAGCTGAGATGATAGTTAGCATTGACGAAATTTTGAAATATCGGACGCTCAATAGCCTGATTGTCATGGCAAAATAAAATTTTCCTTTTACTTAGTCTTTCGTCTCTTGGAAGAAGCTGTGGATACGACCTCATCTTTTTTTTGGCATAGTCTCTGAGTATCCTTTTCGTATGCGAAACCAAAATTATGCTGATTTAGTGCAGTCTTTTGAAGCCTTAAAGCAAAGAATCCAGATTTTATACGGTTCAGTGATTGGATGTATTGAAAAATGTTCGATCTGTTGCAAAGCTGCTAAAAGTTCGTCGACATTAACTTTGAACCCTTTGGCAATATTCTGTTGAGTGCTTTACATTATACGAACATACGCTTTGGTACGATTTTGAGCAGGTCACATTTTGTCAATGATTTTACTGCGTGTACCAGCATTTACTTGCAGATTTGTAAAAGTAGGTACACGCCTTCTATTGTCCAAATCCAATTCTGCCAAGTGGCTACGTTTTGTTGGAGATGCGCGCCCGTTTCGGCTGCACGGTTCCAACTTATTTTGCCAGGAAGATGGCAGTAAGTGCTCCTTTTCCTTCAGAAAGTGCCTCTGTTAAGCACTTCATAAGTTGAATGAAGTGTTTCAAAAATAGCGCGAAAAATTGTTCATTTCACCAGTTTGATGGAATAGCTCCTACAAAACAACCAGTCGCAGTGCCGATTGACATGTGTGTTGATTGAAACGACAGTTTAACTGTGCAATTTTTATCCTATAGTCTCATGGTCAGCTTAAGAGGCTTTCTCTACGTTATAAAATGTTTACCCGATGTGTATTTTTTAGTAATAATTTCAAAGGAAACATGACGAAGCCATGTGGTATTTCAAATCATCCTCTCTTGCACTCTGCCTATCTCTTGCATTAGTTGAAGCGATTAGTTATTTCTTTGCTTATAAAAATTATCCGCAGCTTGGTCTCAGCTTTGAATTTTCCACAATGGACTTGACAAAAATTTACAATTATTTAATTTAATTTCTCTCAACAAATCACTTACAAGACCAACGTCATCGCACTGTCACTTTTCCAGCTGGAGACTCCGTGGACTTGTGCAACATGCCATAACTGATTCGTTCTAAACACAGCTCTAATAATTTGCGTGTTACTCACTGCGGAAAAAGCAAGCTTAAGTGACATTGACCCTTTGAGTTTACGGGTCACCAACAATCTTTTTTAATCTTCACTTTAATTGACGGACACTAAAAGTCATTACCAGTACCGCGTCACGATGTACGTCTCAAATCTGATAGTCATATAAGTGCATCGCCCCTTGAAAAATATTTTTGAAACTCTTTTAAGCTGTGTTTTCGTTTCTTGATCAAAACTTCGTCTGCTTTATTGCAGCAATTAGTCCTAAACCGATTTCCATTCAAACAAGTTATCTAATTCATATAATTTCACTTCTACCTGACGTACGTCACGAAACAGCATAATTGACAAAGTCGACTCAATTACCATTGTTGCTATTTTTCACATTATTGTTTTCTGATTTAATTCACAGCTTTATTATCCATTTTAGTGCACTTAAGCTCAGTGCTAGCTAAGTACCGGAACCCAATGTTGCAACCTACTGGTTGAGAATGCCTTGAACGTGCATTCACCATCGCCTTCGGTAAACATTTTGCACAAGAAGTAATTATTATCGAAAGTCTGTCTGTTGCAAAATATAAACAATTCGAACATGAAAAAGGTTTTCCAATGATAACTGCTCTATTGACGAAAGACGTGCTAATTGGAACATGGAATACTGTCCCTCATACGACAGAATAAGTAGATTCCGGCGGCAGTTGCGGCCATTATGTTTTTATTCTTTATATGACCCAATCTAAATTATTTTGTTATGAGAAGTTTTAGCTTTGATTGACCACTGTCAAGTAATATGAAACTTAAACTTGACAAACGCTAGGCAAATATAAAGTGCGCAATTAGTGTATTTGACATTTTGACATACTCACTTGATTAGTGTAAACAAGTTTTGTATTTTATTCAAAACGAGAAGACCTTTCTTTGGGAATACACAACTAACAAGTTACAAGTACGAAGCCAGCACAGAGCAAAGTAAACAGCAAGACAAGAGGTTAATGTTTGTTATTATTTCTGAGGCGACCAACTGATGTTATGGCGAGAGTAAGTTATGTTCTTATCTGCAGGGAAATCATGTTTTTTTTTTTCATTGCCAGAAAGGTGTATACCCACTTGCGTTTTGTCTCAATGAAAGTGGCTGTTTCGATATACTTACTATTTCCTTTCACCAATTTTAGTTGACATTTATTGTAACTTCTTGAATGCATTTAAAAACACGCCTACACTCTTAAAGCGAATTGAGCAATAAATCTGAATATATTTTGTCCTAGCATTTACAATTAAACACAAAGGCGGTTTTTCTTTTTAAATGTTTGTTCGAATTTTTCAACCTTTTGTGGATTTTATAAAAAAAAAATAAGTATACGCAAGAGTAACCTAGAACAAATTTTTGTGAGATATTCTGATATCTGAATCAGAAAGTTTTTTTCCTCAGAAAAATTTGTTCTAGATTACTCTTATACTTATTTTCTTTTTATAAGACCCACAAAAGGTTGAAAAATTCGAATAAATATTTAAAAAAAACAATTCGAACGGTGTTTTCAAATGAAGTAATGGAAACTCTTTTAGGGATAAGAAGTCACGTGGCAAGTGAGTTGGAATGAATTGCCGAGCAGGAGTTCATATTTATATAAAAATCTTAGACTACTTTTTCATATATTCGGTGATCACTTCTGAAAGGATTTCTGCATTTTCACGTTATTGTCGCACATAATTTAAGCCCGGATCGATATTTATCACTCAACACTCAAGTGAGTTGAAAGCTTAAATTGATTATTCCATCTCATTCAGAGGCAAGTCGAACATGACAATTTTATACTTTAGTTCGTTCAAAATACAATTCAACTATATATTTAAAAAAAAAAGATCAGTTCTAATCGTTGGTTTCCCAGGAAGCTTAAATTCTTTGCCGACATACTGTTTGTAGATAAAATTTAGTCGTTTCGTGGATGAGTTGTCGGGGTATGAGCTGGCCATGGATGGGTTGATATGATTCGATTTATTTCTTGGCAAAGAGACGATTTACTGTTGCTTTTAGTTTATTTAAAAACAATATCATGTTCATGTTGAAGAACAAATTTGTTACGTTACAAATTTGTAAAAAAAGATTCGTCAACATTTGAAAAGCCTGTCGCCCCTCGTACTCGAAAGCCGTAAAATAAATAAAACAAATAGTTAAGCGGAGGTAGATATCCTGGGCCTAGTTTTTCACAACCATTCATTTTATGTGACATTGCTTTTTCTTGCTGTAACCATGTTATTCGGTTATAGCCAACAAACTGAACGTGTCACTCATGTGTCATGTACTGATTCACATTTTCCAAGCTCTTGATGACATTAGTCACCGTACTTGGGTCTATGCCAGTGCTGCCAGATTATTCTTGCCAAAATTCCCGTATCCGTTTTTCCCCACTTTTTTCTATTCATTGAAGAAAAGTAAAAAGATTGCTTTCTTTGTACCAAACGAACATAAAAATGCTCTGCGAGCAAAAAAAAAGTTTAGTGAACTGAATGTTGAAACGACACATGTGATGAAAGCTGGTGCTCAGTTCGAAATGAGCTTGAAGCTAAATCGCTTGGATTCTATAAACGTGGTGATGTTGTTATGTTCGGGATTTATTTGAAAGTTACACGAGTCTTATTTTTAAAATATGCAAAATTGATAAACATGCGTGTATTTAGTTTCTTCCCCATTTTCCCCATTTTACCCATTAAGTGAAAAATTCTCCAAAATGGGGTAAGAAAATTGCGAAATTGTGTGAACTTTTTGGAAAACTAAAGCAATAAGAATAAAAATCAGGAGTGCGTTCCTTAATGCTAGTACCAGCTCTACCAAATCTGTCATTTTGCATATCAAAAACTCTCTTATAAAACAGTGATCCCGCTTAAGCCATTGTGTGTTGCAACATAAATTACATACCGTGATTCTAAAGGAATGAATAACACATTTCAAGGTTCTACCTTAAAAGACTTTCATTTAAATTTGACACAAGGTTAAGTCCACATAAATTACTCGAATTGCTTGTAATTACGTCAATCTGACAATGGAATGTACTATTTTAAATACTCCACCTTAAACCCAAAAGTTGCATTCCTTTAAATAAATTTTGTTTTCTGAATTTTGGAATATCTTTTGTGAAGCCTTAAGTTTTTTAATGAAATATAAATCAATGTAAAGTTACATAATCCGATGACTCTATTTGAGGGTGGGATGTATCCGCCATATCACATGAAAAGGTTTGTGTTGTACTTACAGATTTTTGTCGTCAAATTGTATATGCCCCAGGAACATAAAGGTCAACTTTTATAGGATTATGCTGACTTTAGCTGGTTTCCAAAATTAAATGAGAGTCCAAATAATTTGAGTCAAATACTTGAAATGGGCCATAAGCTCTATTACAATCACGTCGTAAAATCGTGCATCGTATAGTCGTGCATTGGCTTAAGTTGGATTAATCCCATGCAATTTAGTTATTGTTCTTCACTTTGGTGTAAATGAAGGCTCAAAACACTGAAAGACCTATTGGATTTGTTGACAATTTATGCTTGAAGGAGAAGACTACAGTTAGTTAACCCTTTCTGTCATGTGATGTAATACCGGAAAATTCCCCGCATTTTCTCTTGAGTTTTGGTGCGAACTTTATATCTTCATTTACACCTTCAATTCCTGAAATGTTGGTCAAGAATCATGACACACCTTCACATTTCTTTCACCAATATTATTGAAGACACTCGCCTGCATATTCTGTGCTCTTATTGAGCACCTAAACAAAGAAGAACCTTCGCCGTATCTCCTTCGTGACATCGTTTAACGTGCGCAGTTTATTCAACTGCGGTCTTACCATGTCTGTAAAGCTTTCCCTTGACACACACTTCTAGCCAAATAGCACCAGCAATTTACTATAATCACTATACATTAAATTATTTCTTGAGTTGAATCTGTCGCTATAGGTGATCGAATCACGAAAACCAGTTATCTAGCCACAACAAGTCTTAGGGTCGCATAGTATTACAAAGCCAGTACCTAGTGCAAGTTTAAGTAAATGCCGTGAAGAAATATTTATTTTTCTTCCAAAGAGATTGATGGAGATTGATGTGCTATCGAAAATACCCACAAACAAGGTTGTGTACCTCAAAAGCTGTGTCGAGATGAGTAACCCCATAGCAGCCACATGCAATGAACGTATAAAATTAACAGCCAACAATCATAAAAACGTTGTGGTAACAAGGCCTTGTATACTGAGGTCTTTGTTCGTTTATATACTGGAATTTTAACATTCACAGCTTCACAATGCAGCCGAGGTTTCTATTCGATGATGCGAGCGTCGAAATTTTGTTTCAAGTGAAATTTCTGTCCCTTCCGGGAAGTTGCGTAAAGATCTTTTAGAAAATTTTCTCATACACCTTACATGCGGCTATCGGTAATTAACGAGTTTATTTACCTACTCACCCAACACCAGTTAGCTGGCTTAGAAAACAACTCATGCATCTAGTCAGTTCAATTTTCTATAGACAATTAACTGAGCCACAAAGTAAGAAAGAGAATTGCGTGCTTGAGGTTCTTACTGAAATTTAGCTTTGCTTTTAATTTCAAGTGGGTTAAGTTTCAACACACACAGCTTAAACTACCGGAATTGATATTTGCGGCAAATGGATATGATGAGTTAGTGCACACAACACATTCGGTGGGAAGTTGTTCTTAAAGTGGTAATTAAATTAGATTGAAACGAAAGTCCGGTACGACAAGTGCTTGGATGTGTCTAATGAGAGGGGTTTGGGAAAGTTAACGAATCGGCATCGGCTTTTGAAAAGAGGTAAGTCTCCAGATTTGAGTTTGAAGTAAAATACCAACTACATGGATCAACTGATCAAGGTTGTGGCGTCAACGTTCAAAGTTTACGACTTAACGGAAACTGTTTGAAACAAAATGAGCTTTTGTTTCATTCTTTGTAGTCAGCGAACCAATTATAGTGGCTCTGTCGTGGTTAATAGTTCAATTGGAAGAATATACAAATGAATCTATTTTAATTGTTGTGTTTACTTGTTCACTTTAGAATAAGATATACCAGACAAATGGTTGTTTGCTGCTTGGAATCAGTTCTGCCATACCCAATAATAATGCTATATTAGTGCCCTATTAAGTAGGCAATTTGGTAGTTGTTTTCTTTTTAAGTTGATTTCACAGCTCTTGAGTAAACAGACTCTGTTCGATTCCAAAGCCTTTTTTAAGGTTGATTTTTCGAAATGGTAACACTTTTTCTAGAGACAACCATATTGACAGCTGACAACTGATTTGTGTTCGGTTTTCTTTTTTATCCCTCAATGGAAATAGACAAAGACATATGATATATGGTCCAGCTGCTCGAAAAACTTGCTGAAAATCCAAAACGAATTAAGGGTTTTTTTCTTTTAGAAATGCAACACTTTTTTCTCAAAACAATAAATTCTACAGGTGACAGCATGTTTAAGCTCAAGTTCATTTGATAATCCACCACGAGTATAAACTTTGTGCCCAGCCCCAGCTGCTGGAAAGAGTAGTCCAAAATAAGAAACCATATATACGGTTTTTTCAGGTGTGTGCTCCGTATTGGCAACACTTTTTCGGGGGCTTACCCATTTTATAGCTGAGAACCGATTTGTAGGGATTTTCACTTGCCACTATATCACGAGTACAAACTGCCTGGCTGTGCGAAAGACTAGTCAAAAATCCGAAACCAAACAAGGGGGGTTATTATTATAGATATAGCTTTGGCATTGGCAACACTTTTTCGAAAGGCTACGCATTTTACAACTGACAGCTGATTTGCGCAGATTTTGATTTGCCAGTTCACTACGGGAATAGACTGACGATACACGGCGCCAACTGCGCCAAAAATTGGCCAAAAATAAGAAAGCATACAAATTTGTTCATTGTGGATGTTTGTTTTTTGCATTGGAAACACTCAACATTTTACAGCATTTAACTGATTTCTACTGATGCCCTCAAACCATGAGTAGATGTATATTCGTTTGACATTTCCTGATGACTAAATACACTTGCCGTATCCTGCCCGAACTGATCGAAAATTGGACTTCTCGATTAAGCTTTATTTGAACCAGTTTAGGGTTCATTAATGCCCAAAATCATAGCTAAAGTTCAATATCTTGGTCATTATATGATTTCTGTGTGTTTTGTTTGATTTTGAAGTTCATCATCTTTAAAAAATCACTCTACATATGTTCAAAGCCACATTTCCTCAGTACTTAGTGTGCTGGAAAACTAAGCGAGGGGTCTCAAGTTCCACCACCAGAAAACCATAAATTACATCTTCAGACTTTTTCCGTGTGGCACCTTTTTTGAGATTAACTGTCGCAAGCAAGCTTAAAAATGTTTGTGTTCGGATTCGGCATAAAATTGTAGAACCCTTCGATTCGTTTTAAAAATTAAAACTCGGATAAACTGGTAGTTGTAAGGAGCTGAGGGTCCTATACGAGACAGTTGCTTTTACCATGTTTTCCTAATTTGAGGAAGAGGCATCCTTTTATGTTGACAAAGTTATAGTCTTCTAAGTGTTGATTTCTGGTCGGTGGCACAAACATTCAACCCTCGGGTTACAAGTAGACACTTTAAAACAACAGATGGTGACACATCAGAGACATTTCAATTTGACAGAAGATATCAAAATGTTCAACTAAGTGAGCATGACTGATCCTTTCTTCAGACTGTTTTGGTCACCCTTCTTCTGTCTCCCCGAAGATAAGCCGTTACCCATACTGTGGGAAATACGGATTGACTGTTTCAGCCACACTTCAGTCACCCCAACGCGGAACTTCACACAGCTTCTCCTCAAAAGTAGCTCGTACGAAGCAACACGGCCGGAAGTACGACTGGTCTAAAATATGTAACCTTCCCTTCCTGTCACTAATGTCGTAGTCGTCTTAGTATGTCTTTTAGCCAACTAACCGAAGCTAACCTAGAATGGCTGATGGGTTTGGGCTTGGCACCTATAAGTATATGGTCTTTAAGAAATGCAACTTTGCGAATTATGTATTGTACGTAAAATCAGCAGAGAATATAATTTTCCAACAAAGTATTCCCGATAATATGGCCATTTTTAAAAGCGCATTAAGACAAGATCGGTTCTATTCATCTCTTATATCATTTTCCATTTGACTGGGTGTAGCTACTTTGTGCGGCTTAACCCTGCTATACCAGCATGACTACAGTTGATGTTGTGTTCTGCTTGGCTAACAATTAATGCGAGAGTATTTTTTTTTCTTTGAAATATTTTATTCAGCATGACTAGCATAATCTAACCTAACCATAAACCAGAACTAAGCGAATTTCTAATCAAGGACGGTTTTGTTTTCTGCTATTCTAAGGCCGATAAGTTTACCGATTTAGTGATTTGCCAAAACGTTTCTAAATGTTCAGGTACCTACTCAATTTTGTTGCTGGATGTACCTCCACTTTACTGTACTGTACTGTACTTGAAGGCTTGAACTTAACGAAATGAACAGTGATCTCATGTGACGGTAATACGAGCAATAAATCAACACACAAATCGGACCGCAAAAAAATCCATAGAATCGTGAATGTTATATGGGGAGTAAATAGTGATTAGGTAGGTTTATTATGTTTACGGTCTGGGGGGTAGTAAAAAACAAAACCGCTATCAATAAAAGTAATAATTGGCATATGGGAAACGCTTTCGCTTTAAACAATAATTTGTGCGGCTATTTTTAAATCGACTCGATTAAAGTCGAATTGAAGTCCGGACATACAGTTGATGTAATTTGTGTACTTCTAGTACACACTGAAAACTGCTGCGAGATAACCTCTAAAGTCTAAATGCTACTGTTTAATCAATATGTGTTCTGTGCGCAGTGGCATCTTATCGATGGTTGTATTTCATGCAATCGTAAAGACATCGATCCGTATTTTGTCGTATTTTCAACTTCTGTTTGTGGCGGGTAACGAGACACTTTTTGCTGTCAAAATTTTATTTTGAATTTCCTTTCGAAATCACAATTCAATTTGACAGTGAAATGCAGAACCATTTTCTTTGGAGTGAATATAACTTGCAAGCATCCTATGTTGTTCCTTTCTGCCACTCGTTTGTTTTTTTAGATGAAAGATTATACCATCTCCAAATGGCAACATTGAGAAACTTTCTAGTATAATCCATTGGCTTTTCCCAAATAGGACATTGCATTTCTATGGTGCTCAACCTTATATCCATCGCTCTAATAGTCAATACCACTAATAATCCATTCAGCCAAGATACTTCCGTATGTATATATATATTTTTTTTCTCCATATGTACATAGAGACCTTCACAGAGTCCATTATATATATAGTTGGCGCAACAGGTCCGTAGGGACCCAAGGCCTAGCTTCTCGCAACCATTCGTTTTGTGTGAGTTTTATTTTTGGAACGAATGGAAGGGATCTACAATTTTATGCCGATTCCAAACGGCTAATTGAGAAGCTCTTAAGACAGTTATACTCTCGGATGTTTGTCAGACGTTCGCAGAGTCCATTAGGTTATTCTAAATGTTGTTTTTAAATTAGATTTAATCATTTTTGTCTAGTATATAAGTTTAATTAAGGGTATAAATGAAAATGCATTTAAAACGAAAAAAAAGAGTCCACTAGGTAATAGACTTAAACCGCTGGACCAAAGGCAACTTGTTAAAAGAAAGTAAGAAGGACATTCACTTTAATCTTTTCAGGTTTTTATTTTTTTTCAGTGAATAACCATAATAATAGGTTTATTAGTTACATTAATTCTTCTCTAAATAAAGAATACGAGTTGCAAAGGTTATTTCTAAAATTGACAGAAGAAGATATTTCTGTTTTCAGTAATTCTCTGTGGGGCTTTAAAATGCAATTGGAAGCTGTCAGTCTTTTACATGTATTTTGTGTTATCCGGAAGGTTCAGTGTTGTTTTCGGCTCATCAGACTATGAGTGGCATTTTGTATGGTGAAACGGTCAGTCGTTTTCACATACAATTTCTGAAACGAAATTAAGAGAATGAAACCTATGTCATTGACGTTTTCGCTTTAATTCTATACAACTCCTAAAACGAAACATATTTACTTCATATAATATAGAAACGAAAGAAAGTTTCGTTTCCACGAAAGTAAAACGGAACCTATTTCATCAAAGTTCTCGGCTTCTTGTATATAACTCCAAAAACGAAACACTTTTTGTTTCTTGTTTAGCCTTGTATGTTGTAGCCAGGTCAATCATTTCGCTGCGTTTTTGGTGACTCCATATAACCATTTCAACGGAGTATATAAACTCTTTCGGTTTCATTACAAGTGACATTCATGGATTCATGGTAGGCTGAAAGGTTCAGATATCGCATAAATTTTGTTTTGCAAAGATTTTGTTCTTCTTCGGCTTACTCTATTGGCTTACCCCATATAAGTATACAGATCGGAAATTAATGAGTGTCAGAATAAGATAAAAGGTGCCAGGGAGATCAATAATAAGTTGTTGCTATATAGATTATCTCGAGAAAGGGTGCCGGACTTAAAACACAGCCCTGGGGAACTCCACCACTACAGTATGGTGAGTTGTAGACACAAATTCAACGGCCAGAAAGATAGTGTCTTATGTAATGAAATAAGAGACCCGTCGATCCTAAGCAGGCTTTTCCGCCAAAAAGTCTCGATAATATCAAACGCAATAGTCTTCGTTTCACTAGACTAGGGGAGAGATGGGTTCCACTCTTCGGCGATATGAGCTATCATATCACTAGTGAATCTGTTGAGCAAAAAATCTTTTTAACTGAAAACGCTTGAAACAACAAGTATTTCTATGTACATAAAACAATAACTGACGGCGTCGTGGAACATTAATTATATAAACAAGTAGGAATTTTTGGATTTGACCCCACCTTCCCTTATATAACGCGTTTTTTAAAACTCACAAACTGTCAGTCGTTAAACTACTCTTATTGACAAAGAAGTAAAAATGGTGAAATTAATATTGCGACACATTCGGAAATAAAACCCCTGACCCCTTATTGAAGGGTAAACTATTAAAACTATAAACTCAAGGGCTGTAACTTTCTATTCACTTACTACACCGTTGTGCGGTTTTTCATTATCAAAGAGAATAGAAAATACTTGGACATATTTTTCGGGGGTTGTTATTTCTATAGAATATCTCTCTTTAGTGGGGCAATTACGAGCATGGCATGGACATATTCGTAAAAGCTATTTTTAAGTCGGATTTACTTGAAACTTAGCAGTGACATTCGATAATACTTATAGCTCCGCATTCCCTTGTCGTTTTAGGGAACATTTCTATTTGTCATTTCATTGATTGATTTGAATATTTATACGTTGTTTAAAAAGTATACCTATATAAGAGGCCTGTAGGCGTTTTTGAAAACGACTCCCTAATTTACTTGTAATTGTTTTCAAAAATTATACCTCAGCATTAGATGATTGTCAATATGCGGAATGTATTGCCTCGCGCTGTTTTCCCTTCTAAGAAGTTACAATCATTTTATAACCCACACCAGTATCTCTACTCTGACCTTCCTATCAACTCTTCGACTCGTGCTGCGTGCTGAAAATTTAAGGAACAAAAACCCCTCAAGCCCTAATAAATCAGTAAACTAAAGTTGAGCATGTAATAACATTCAAAGTTCAAGGGCCAGTGGTAGAGAACTTGCATCTATCTGTAAGTAAATTACAGAGCAAACAAGTTGGGAAACGAATTTTTCCATAGAGAAGTTGTGGTCTATTAAACCCATTAGTTGAATATTTGGCAGCCGTTGTGTTTGCTGTTAAGTTTTAGTGCGTGGCACACCCATACAAACAGGTGATTTTGAGAAGCTAGGCCTTGGGCACTCATACGGACTAACTATTTTTTTTTTCTCAGAGTTTGCCACTGAACTGTTCCATTGTTCTACTTGAGGGACAGCAATCAAGGTTAGCTTGGAGAGAGCTGGGATGCTCGCAGTTTTTCAGTGTTGAAACGTATTCGCAAAATAATCTTCAGGCAATAGTTAAATAGTTATTATTTTGAACCTCTGCCTTAAAGAATATGCTGGACACAATATAGGTCTGCTTCTATCGAACAATTTATCCAGCACGCTAATACTATTATTACTACCGCACTTGGCCTGAAAACACTCTGCCACTTCTCGTCATATTATTCAATATATTCAACAACTATTTCATCTTCAGACAAACTAAAGAACCCTTGAACACTTTGTACATTGTGTGATAGAAATCTGAGGGTGAATTGGAACCTCAAACTCACTAATGCAGAAACAAGCACATAATCGTACCTTCCAATTACGAGTGCGACTTTCGATTTTAATGTGCGGCTAATGACTACGTCTGGCTTTCGCAATGAATCCAGTCGCATTCGGAATGCAACCACCAACTGATAATTGCTTGGTTAAACAACATCGAATCCACATTACCACACAAGGTAATTTAAAAACAAAAAACAAAACCAACTCTGTACTTATTTCGGTTAACAAAGCCAGGCGGCTCATCGGCTGGCTTTATTGAAATGTAATGCTTTGTGGTTTCATAAAAATATTCTTGAAATAAAAACTCGTTGCTTAAGCGGACATACAGACATACATTGGTATTGGTACACACGCCTCCGTCAATAAGCCTAAATTATGTTTACTTTGATTCTACAGAACACATTCTCTCATTTGATTTTCACCAAACGTAACCACTCGACCGTATTGTAAAGTCATTAAACAATTTTATAGCATATTGGCTTTTTTTCTAAGTCAAGGTTAGATCGGAGTCGCTTGTGATTTGATTTGGAGTTATATTTTGTTGGACCTATCAACGATTAAGTCGAATGAGTGTAATTGAAACTTTTTCGCCTATGTTCGGTTACTAAGCATTCGAAGGGCTTAGTAATTTTTTTATTGAAAATGTTTCCACTGCAAGTTCGAACACGGTCACCGGAAAAGGTTGCCAGTACCTTCGTATATCTCTTTGATAGGGGTTACATTGCAATCTAAAAAATCCTCCCACAGAAGTACACCGGTTTCAGTGGAGTGCATTAAAATGACTCTTGCGTTCTTGAAATGCAAAAGTTGTACATACGTAAACTGTAACCGCATCAGAAAAATGATAGCTCTGCAGAGATGCTCAGCTCATACTTAAAATGCACAGGCACGCCTCCCCGCAGTTTACTTCTTTACGTGATGTACGAAATGCTTCGTTTTTCATTGTTACCATATTTGTGTAATTGTTAAACACTCGCCTCGTTTTGTTTTGTCCGGTGCGATAGCCTTTTGCATTCGATTGTTGATGATTTTCTCCTTTGTATTAAAGACACGAGGAGCTTTTTTTGCCGCCACGAGTACATGGGGTACCATTAACCACAAGGTGCCTGTTTGTCTCGCTGTCATGAGCTCCTCCGCCAGACAATAGATAAATGTAAAGTCAGGCAATTAGGTGATGGCGTTTGATTTATTTTTCTCACTATTTTTTATTTTATTTAGAAAGGAGAACAATTGCACTTTTGTTAGGATAACCTTAGGAAAAACTTTGCCTTCCAAATGCTGTCATCGTTAGAAACTGATTTTAATGTCATTACATTTTGTGTAAATATATTTCCATTTTTACTGATGTGTACATGACAAATTGGACAAATTCACGAATAGCTAATTTTAGAGGTTTGCCCTTGTATAGGAGTATAGGAGTATATCCGTTTTGGGTTTGAGGAGTCGTTACCCTCGTCATAATTTTTTTTAGGGGCAAAATATCGATTTCAGTTAGATTTTTGTATATTCAATGGTCTACACACGCACCCAAGGTTATTAGGTTTTAGTCAAACAAAAAGGGAAAAAATAAACATAAAATAAAGACAGCGAATGGACAGTCGAATGTTCCGAGTTAGTTGGTAAATTGAGTTTGGGAAACGGGCAAGGAAATCAGTCAAAATGTGTACACCACCATAAGTGGGTTTTGTTTTGTATCCGAAGAGTTTCCTTTTCATAGAAGTATAGTTAGATTGGTCCGGACAGATTTATAAACTTCTCTGGCGAAATGAAAGTACTGCCGATATTGCGTAGGGTAAGTTGCTCGTCTTTATATGTGATCGCTTGGATTTGTTTTTTTAAATAACTTTGCTTGTGTTAAACTGCGTGGTGTGAAAGTGGAAAACCAATGGCTGAGTGGAGTGGTGTGTTAATTTGAGTAGAACGCAGTTCTATGGCTGCTGAGAAGGACAACCTTCTTTTGTTTGAGTATTTAGTGTACCGCATTTAGTTTTCATATTCCAAGTTGTGGACCATTCGGTATGGATTTAATAAATAAATAACAACATTTACGCTCGCACGACACTCTCGAGAAGCTGTGGATTTTTTTTTATCTATCCTAAGCCGCAATTATTGAATACAATTGAATCGCAAATTCACCATCTATTGGTCTAATTGGAATTGCCGAAGTGTTCTTTGTTTCACTGTGCTTAAAATGTGACGGAATTCCTTAAAATTTTGAACTTGTAAGTAAATATTTGTTGCACCGTGTCTCCGCCTGGGCTATATGTAGTATTTCAAATGTTTTTGTTGTCAAACAGGCACTGCCACGCCCAATTCTTTATCACTATCTACATTTTGCAAAATTTCGTTCAACAGTCAAGATACGTCTATTACGAAATGTGCCTAAATTTTCCTAAATGCCATGATATTTAATTTTAAAATTTTGCAAATATAGCTGCCATTCCATGAAAACCATGAATTTGGAACCATCCCTATACGACTAATATCACTGATGATTATGCCTTCCATTTGTAGCATAATTTTTGAGCTGCGTATTTTGTTTATGTATTCATACGTGAAGGGGTGTTATACCTATTAAGGCTTCTATAGCAGACAGGTCCGGAAAGACCCAGACATGCGAAGCGTTCTGCCTTGCTTTCGCAAATGGCAATCGATGAAGTGATGAATTAAAAGGAGTCCACTGTATGTGCCTCTTATTCATACGTTGTACACACCGCATTTGATTAGATGAGAGGCTTCAATTTTCTCGAAATTATTAACTGGGTAACCTCTTGTAAGTAAATATTTGTTGCAGATTTTCATTTGAAAGTTCACATTGTACTTTTCGGATATGAAAATTGAGTGTTTATCACACACCATTCCCTTGTGGCTCAATATTACAACCATGTACAGGAACAGGGAAGACCAACTCGTCTAAGAATATAAAACAGTGTATCCAGGAGCAGGCAACTGTGCTAACCGCATAGTAAGAAAAATAAGTACAAATGAAATCAAGAATTTTACAAAAGATTCATTGACGAGGTAATTTGACTTCCAATCAAGCTTCTTTGTTGTGGTTTGGAAGGGTCGAAGGCACTGATGGGCGTGTGCACTTAAATACTCGACAAATTTTATTGTTATTTGAGACATGCGGACATACTAGATGATAGTTTTGAATTGGCGACAGAAGATCCACTTAGTTTAGTTTAGTTTTAATGAATAGGACAGTTACTTTTAGCCGTGTCAGGGTAAATTTTTCTGTGAACTGAGGCCAAATTACCGCATCCGTGAGCAAGCCATACATCACTGAATTTTGTGAATTTTACAAGCAAAACAATAACAAATTCAGTCACGTATTACTCGATCACGGGTGCGGTAATTTAACCCCTGTTCCGTACGCTTTTGGTACTTTTTATACGAATTTAAAAAAAAAAGAACGTCCAAACAATATATGTACTCGTATTAGCCGCTAAATTTTGAGAGTCGAACTGTCTATTTAGGCAGGTGTGTTCCACGTCGGTCATCCATTAAGGATCACTAGCAATACCTCTATTATTTCAAAGTAAGGAATTCTAAAAACAAAATCCTCCCTAACCAAAAATAGGTCACAATTGTACAGAAAAAAAAAGACTTTCACAGATCACACTGCCTTGAATAAATAAAGCTATACTCAATATAAATCTATAAATCTTATCTCCCAGTTCGTCCTTATAAGTCCTAAAATAAGATGGGCTATTGCCATTTTTTCCTTACATCCACATGCTAATTCCACTGGGAGTCTGTGAAAACCAGTTCTTGGGAACTATAGCCACTGCCTGCCTTTATTTCGTCTAAACTTGAGTGGACTAACTTTTCCCGTCTCACAATGTAGGCAAATATATTTATTTCTCGTTCATAAACAACACACCGTTTTGTTTATCTTCATAAAAAATACAAAAGACTATTTCGGTCAGGGAAGTATAGGTAGGCAGCAGAAGTTCAAGGCGAACTTTGATGGTTTATACATGAGACTAAATTTGAATATTTAACTGACGAATAAAAACCACCTCAAGTCTGTAGTGATCATACATGAACGCTGAACATCTGCATGATTATATTCAGAACTTCGTTTCGACACTAGATACTTGTAAAATTCCAAGATGTTACGTAGTAGTACCAAAATAGGACAAACTGCTAGTAGGCTGGGTAGCCGAAGGTTCATAGTTGGCCAAGTTGCCAAGTAATTCGAGTGTGGAATTTGGACAGCCGAATTAGTCAGAATGTGAAAACCGTAGGGTGTAGTTGGTGATATTTCTGGATAATAAACTTTTCCCCAAAGTGTTTTAATTCCTGTCAAAATGAATGTGTCAAAAGCAGTTTGCAGTGTAAGCCATAAGTTTAGCATATATAACCATGTGCATGCAGTATCGGTTGCATTATCAATGTGAAGATCAGTGAAAAATTGTGCTCAAAACAGTAACTAAAACATATTCAAATTCAAAACTCCACTAACCTCAATTTTCTCGTCCGCCATCGTTAAGATAATCCAATAAGCAGGGCAGAAAACGAAAGTGATTTTTATTAGCACAGCTGACTACACAGTTTTTGAATTCATTTAAAAAATATATTCAAGAATAATTCACGATTAATTCACTAATCCGAACTAAAACTCATTCACAGTGTTATATTGCAAATAAAAAAAAAAAACGCCGGAAAAGTGTGCTCTCACTTCTAGCGATTTACCCGAATGCCGTTGCCGATGCAGGTTATGGGTGCCCTATTTAAAATTCAAATCTACAACGAATAACACTTTGCTTAGGTCCAACCAAAACCACCGGTTCAATGCTAACAACCGTCTGCTACAGTAGATCGCTTACAAGTAAGTCGCGATCGCGATCACTGTGAACAACTCCCAGTGAAGCTTTCGCTGCAATCGAGTGCGGTGTGTGTAAGCTTTTGTAAAAGAAACACGGCCACTGAGGATGGATTGACGTTTTATTAGACTGTTGCTGCACGCAAGCGATTTCTATCATACTGCGATCGCTGGGGTAGTGGTACCGATAACGATGGGGAGATTCTATGAAAAGTAGGTGGTATCTATAGAAGCTTCTTCAACATAGAACTCAAAACCAGCACAAATTGGGAACTTGTTCTGAACCGATTCGAGGCAATTTTCTTGTATGACGAGGCAGTACTTTTGCAATTGACAGTCGAAGTCGATGGGCAAAAAATAATCAATAGCCACCCCTTTCCTATTCGCCATTTCATCTTCAAGTAGTTAAGCTGTTTTTGTGGGACGCAATTAGAATTTCAATCAGACAATTGGAGGCGACTACGTTTATAACGAAAAAAAAAAAAACTAGGGAAATTACGTTAGCAGTGGTGTTTTTACAACCAATTATTGTGTATAACAATTTATGTGAGAACTGGTTGGCACATTTTGAACTTTTGCTTAAATTTTGGCAATTGTTTCCCCACAATGATTTAGGAAACAATTTTATTCATAACTGTTTGAGAAAACCGTATCCACAAGATTTGTACAAACACATTTCTGACTTTGTTTAAACTTTCAATTTAGAGCCTCGCTACCCGACTACCGAAAGTATAGAGCCTCTTCTATGGTCCGTCAAACCTCTGCTTCCGATCGCCGTCTTATAACTAATGACTTTTTAAAAGAACGTTTGACATTAGGACTGCGGTGATGCAGTTAAAGAAGCCATATGCAAAGTGCATACCTGTCGTCGTTGCTGTCGCAGATCAGTTAGTCAGCACTCTGACATGTTTTCAAAGGTCTTTATTTTTGGAAATTTTGGTCTTCTAATAACTCAAAAAAAACGTACTGTTATTTGGTTATAGCTCTTTCTTTATATTCAGTGCTTTTTTGGCATACTATCATGAAAATAACAACTGCGTATTGGTCAGACTTGATCGGAAATTCAGCCTCTTTCTAACGTGACGACGAAGTTAAATTAGGTAAATTAGTTAGGGAGACAGATGTACTTATCGCATTAAGGTCAATGTAGATCCATTGTGATGCTCTTGAAGTTACCAAGCCAGCCTCGCAAAATTCTCCCGCGACTTTTTGTGGATCGATAAAGAGACATTGTAGGTCGAAAGATCGATGTTCAGGCCTTAGGAATAGATGATTAATTGATCATTGGTTAGCTATAAGGCTTTAAAAATTCAAAGGTATACTAACGTGCTTTCTTAAAAGCTGTCGAAAAGGGGTATTAAAAACCTAGTATAGTGAACCATTCTAGCAATTGTATATTGTTGTTTTTTTAAGTTCTTAAAAGAAATCTATTTTTACAGAAAAATTGATACTTGGCAGACATTTGCGGGAATTGGCGTGGCGAAAAAATCAATCTTTGAAAAACCCGCCTAAAAGCTTTAGAACAAAGAGTCCACCAAATATCGTCGCGAAGAACGTCCCAGACGCATAACGTTTAAAAAAAAATCACAAAAAATAAAACAAGTCAAAACCCGAGAATCGCGTCGAAAAACGCCATCGAAATAGTGTGAAAAATCACTTAAAAATCCTTCCAAACAGCGCCTTAACAAATTAAAGGGGAAATTGCCAACGACGTCTAAAAAACGAATAACAAACCGGCATAAACAGAACTAAACCTGGGCGGAAAAAAGAAAAATAGGTTAGAAAAAATAAGTAACAATGAAAACCCTTCAAAAAACTTTCAAAGAAATCTCGTCCATGTACTAGTCAATAGTGCGCTACAAAAAAACCTGCAAAAACAACGCAGACAAAAAAAAATAAGCCCCTGAAAAAGCTTCAAAAACGTCCCAAAAATGCGTTAACAAAAACTATTCGAAAATGAGTCGAAAAATGTTGTAAAAACGCGATGCCCCAAATAACGTCTTGAAAAACGAATCAAAAAATGATAAAAAAAAAACCTGCCAAAATAGCAAGAAAAAGAGTTAAAACACGGCCGCATAAAAGCTTAAAAAATGTACAAGAAATGTATTAAAAAATAAATCTAAAACTCTCAAACAAAAAATGCTCCATAAATGCGTCGAAAAGTCACCCGAAAATCTCGTCAAAAAACGTCGATAAACCCCAGAAATAGTCCGTAAACATTTCAATAAAATAGTCGAAATAATCGGCAATAAGTTACTAAACATACGTGCAAAACAAAAATCAAAAGGGAATGAAAATTAAACTGTAAAGGACCATTCACATAAGAGCGAATAGCGAACTGCGAACTGGCGAGTTTTCGTAGATTCTGACATTTCATTCACGTGAAAACTTTTATTAGTCGCGAATCATTTGCATTGTTGAAGGTTAAGTTTGAACTTATTTTTCATTCGCGGGTTTGTGGAACGCGACTGTTTTATGTGGATTGTGAACAGAGTGTGACAGTTCGCGGCAAGAATTTTCAATTCGCGAGAAAATTGCTGTAATTGTAAATTTCGCTATTTTAATCAATTAAGACTCAGTTTTTTTTTTAGATAAGGTGTTAGATTAATTGAATGTAATGCTTTTGTGGTAAGACAAATAGCAATTTTCAATACATAAATAGAGTTAAATTGATTTGTTCGCAATTCGCCTATTCGCAGTTCGCGCTCATGTGAACGGTCCTAAACAGCCGGTGTTTTAAAATTTGACTTTAGCCCATTTGTCTCTGTTTATGAGATAGTAAAGCTCTCACACAAGAATGAAAAGAATCCTTTTTCCATTTGATTTTACCTCCAGCTTAATCAAGCTGTTTGTTGTAATACGTTTCAAAGCAGTCGCTATTGCCAATGAGAAGTCCATATGAACATTTTCGATAACGCATATTTGAAAAACAAATTCCTCAACATTTACTACCTATTCCAAATTAGTTTTTATAAAAGTATTAAAAAGAAAAAACAAAAATTTACTTAACCTGAAGAAACAATAAATTTTCAAAACGACTCATCCTTCACTCTGATTTCCAAAGCACACAACTTATTTTTATAAAATCTTTAAAATCGATTATGCTTAAAAATTCTCCGTAAATAACAAAAATAAACTCGATGCACTTTGTAATATATAACAAAAATGTTAAACAAATTCAGCAAAACGCACAATAATAGTAGCTACACCATGAACCGAACTGGTATCTTTTAATCTGTCCAACTATTTATCCAAATTATCATTTGGAATGCTATAACCTATAACAATATAATCAGTTCTCTTATCGAGGTGCATATCTACAAAAATACATTCGAATATGAATAAATAATAAACACCGTTTATGGGAACAACATTTAGATTAACTGTCGCAATCGCAAATCCATCGATACAAGGGGGTTAAGTTCTAAAAACTGCTATCAATACCGAAAAGTCCAAAAAGTCCGTGCATAGTACCATTAACAGCTGCTACCGCACTGCAGACAATGGTAAGTGAAAGTGCAGATGCATTGTGGCCTATTTGAGAGATTTCTTGAGAAATCCATAAAAATGCACTCATTACGAGTATTGTTAACAATGAGATGCGGGCCACCGTCTTACTCTCACAAGATGTGCGAAAGTCTCCCGTCCACATTGTCGTGCTGTCGATTGAAAGCAACACTCACTGTTTGTGTAAATGCTAATGTGCCTCGGAGAACAATGTCATTTGAAAATAATTAAAACAGAACAATAAAATGTACGCACAATTAGAAGAGGATCCGATTCCGTACCCTCGACGAAACAGCAGCTTGGCTTTGAAAGTAAATATCTAAGCGGGTGTGTCAGTTGCGTGCTCTTGTATGGACTTAATTTTTGCAGGTTTTTGGTTTTTTGCTGGGAGTCTCAGCGGCCTTGATTATATTTCTTCTGCTGTATTACTCGGCGCTGCTGAAGTCTGAAAAGGAGACAGCTGTCCTTCAAAAGTTTGAGAAGATGCTAGAGCAGCAGAATCAAACGAATATTTATGCCGGATTTTAAGAAAATGTACCCGAATTCATCTTTAATGAGGGCGCCGAATGGCCGGGTGGTGCTGGACTTTAAAATTTTATGCGAGGGAGTGAGTAATTATTTTTGGATGTGTTCAGTGTGTGCTTTGTGGTTTGTTGCTTTTTCGTTCCTGAAAGGTCATGGTTCATTTCCATGCCGAGTTTGAAATGGCAAGTTGTAAAAAAAAACACTTCAACAAAAAACTAAAGACTTGTATAAAAAGTGGGCTTAAACTTGGAGTCTGTCAGGAACTTTATTTCTTTTGCATTAGTTTGTCGAATCCCACTGTCCAGTCTCAGTAAAATGCTAAGCGACTTGTCCCCAGTACTATAACAAATTTAAAAATGACAGCCGAAGTTGGTCTTATAATTGGTCAAGTATACGGAGATGAGCATTAAGAGAGCAATTTTTTTCCAATTCATAAAACTACCCGTAAATTATTGTTGTCTAAGAGTTTTCTTTGCCAAATGAACTCATTTCAATTAACTTGTTTTTGGTTAAGAAAAAATAAGTAGAATTGTAGCCATGCAGAGGCTATTAGGTATGATCTTGAACTCTGTTTTGGAAATTTTGTATTTCAAAGCGTTGCCGTACTAAATATTTGCATATTTTTTTGTTGTGGCTAAATGAACTCATGCTTTTATAGAATATCTATTCAATACAGGAAAAAAAGGTACGAGAACAGACCTATTGTGCGAGCACTTTGTAGGTTTTGAGACTGCAACGTAAGAACTTGTATCAGATCGTCAAACATTTTTTTCGGCGGAAATCTGTTTGGAAAAAATTCAGAGTTTCTTCTGGTCTTACAGCCCGATTCTGGCAAACCGCACTGATACCTCACAAGTAAAAAAACTCTCACAACGTGAATTGAAATTGATTTGTGAGCTCACGAAAGCAATCGATATTGTGATCTCCTTTTGAGCAGGTCACAACTCAGAAGTCACTAATTTTTCGGTTTCATTTATTCTGCGAAAACATGAAAATAACGGAAATAGATTTGATTCTTGTTCATCTTGTTACAGAACTCTCATCAGATACTGAAAGGTAAGATTTACAGCAGTACTAATATTAAAACAACCTAACCATACCGTTAGATTGCAGCGCATACGTCTTTTGCGGAAATTAAGAGACGAAAATGATCAGTAAATTCTTTTGCTTTCGAAAATCAATTCAAAATCTTTTTGCAGGGATATCATTCAAAGCTTGAAGCTCTGTGATAATCACAGAACTACTTTGGCCTTTGTTGTACGAGTATGTATTTAACTATTGATCTTTGAACTGCAGTTTTATAAAACATGTTTTGTGTAGTTTCTTTCAGTGCGTTATTTTCTAGGGAATAACTGGCTAATCCCTTTAAGCCAAGCAACAATTTCTAGAAATATTACCTAAATATGCAAGCTCATAGTTTAAGTTAAAGGAGAAATGCTTCGGTTTCCAAAGACAAATTAAGAGTGTGTCCGTGTATAGCTAAACAAATTGGGTGTGTTGCTTGTTTTTAGAATAAAATATACAATGTTTTTATTCCCTTAATGATGAAAGAAAAATATACATTACCTTTCATTACATATCAAATCATTGTTTAATTTTATCAACAATATTTACACATGAAGCACAAAATTATTTTATTCATTCTTAAATATTCGGAATAAACCTCAGCTTGAGACTTGTGAGGCCTCACAACGGCAGAATCGGGCTGATATCTTATTTTTATGAAACTTTTGTGTCTTGGTGTGAAAACAATTACAAATTTTCTACACGCAACAAAATATTCAATGGGGAAAATCACGAACTATCGACGATCGTCTGTACGTTTACGATTTGCAAAAAATATCTCAATAAACCATTGATTTCTCGTTTATGACAATTGTAATACATTCTGTCTGTGGGCACTTGCATTTAGAACACGTAAATATCGTTTCAAGAGTTACGTGGTTAAACGATAGTTTCTACAAGTATATGTACTAGAATGGAAAGACCGATTCGGAATGGCTGAATTAAGAAGCTCTTCCCAGACAGTTGTACTCTCCGATCTCTGTCTGGCGTTCGCTTGAGGTGGCGCATTGGACAAAGATCTTAAGATGTGATTTGTGTTTTTCCGCGAATCGAACCAGAGTAGTTTTGTCGAAACGTTGGCTGACACTCCACTTTGTGACTAAGTTTAAGCCACTGATGCAGCAACCCGCAGAAATAAGGTTTTTTCTCAATAAATTGTTCGGCTCTTGTAAACTCGCTTATTTTATTCAAAATGATTGCTACATGAGTCCCCGTTCCTTGAAAGGAAGCTCTCCGCCATCATCAACTATTTTTCCAGACTTGACTTGTATTTTAAAATCAGTTAAAAAAAAAGGTTTGGAATTCATCCTTATTTGTTTGAAAATTTGAACTTAAATATAGTCTTAGTCCTGGGAAGGAATTAAAAGTAACACAACTAGAGAGTGCCTTATTAGGATTTTTGTTTTTTAATTGGTAACCACTTCCAACCAATTTGACAGCAGACAGATTATTTATGCTCTTTTTAGTTTGCCACCTGACTGCTCGAAAAACAGGTCGAAAATTACCTATAAAATAAATTCACCATGTTATAGGCGCCCATTTTTAGCAGTGCATCTGAAAAAATTGCTTCGAATTTTCGAAAATGTCATAAATTTTATGGCTTTGGCTTTGGAACAACCATTTTTACTGGCAACTAGTACGTAAATATATCTGGTTAAACTATGTTTAATTTTAATGTGCTATTTTAATATCGCGAAGAATAGGTAAAAAATGTGTCATCAATTTAGTGACGCGCAGTGTAAGGCCACTATAATTTCAGGTACCCAAAGCCCTCTTTAAGCGATAGAATTTCCATAGACCATTGGCTTGGTGTCCTGGCTATTCAATTTAAATGCGCATTCATAAGATTTAAGGTGATAAAATAGGTTTCGTTACACTTACATCGGGGATTGTGAAAATTCATACCACTTAAATTTAACTCTTAACATTCCTTCATTAAGTATGTATGATTGAGTGGCTGCTTAAACCCTACTGATGCTTACAAAACTTAAAAATTGTGTTTGTCTATTTCTTTTCTATAGATCATTGGTTGTTTTGCAACAGGAATTGCTATAGTCATCTTAGTTGGAATGGGATTTGCCCTAATGTATCTCCTCCAGCCATTGTTAAATGTTTTCCATTCCAACCACAACCACACCAGTGAACAACAATTCATTGAACAAGAACTCAATTCGTCCCTTATTACCAGGGATACCATAAGTTAGTGTTTTTCTTTTTTTATTTAATTTTATTGTTAATTCGTTTACACACATACTATGTACCTTTTTTTGAATAAATCAAATTAACCACAAAAACAAAACGTCATACAAAATTAAGTCTTTGGCAATATACAAAACAAAAAATATGAAAAAAAACAAATTGTTTCCTCTACTTATATATGAAAATCATCATTAAAACTTGCTCTATTGTACAGTGAATGTCCAGCGCTGTTGCTGCGATTCAACCATCCAAAGCAACCACGCCGGTAGACAATGAGGGCTCCAAAGGTCATTGGTATGCCAACCAGTATACCAATGAGCAGTCCGATCAACAATCGTCCGTCATTCTCTGGGTGAGTGTCGTCGATGCAGCGCAGATTTTTCTTATCTTCGTTCAATCGAATCAAGGGTTCTCCGCTCCATGCAGGCGGGGAGGCGCAAAGCACCATTTTTACAAGCTGGGGACTAGTACCGTTGATTTGTGTCATTAGTGTGTTAATCAACCAACTGTTGTCGCAGTCACACGTCCAGGGATTCAGACGTAAATCGATGATTTTGACCTTATCCCAACGTACCAACAGATCGTGATCCAGCGCTGAAAGGTTGTTGTTGTGGAGGAAGAGCTGGAGGGGAGTAATATCGTTTGTTAATGAAAAAAAAAAAAAAAAAAAATATATTTATTTGTTATAACTCCGAACTTATAAGAAAATCTAGTATCTTAAAATTTTAAATTTTTGAAAGATGTGATTTTGAGACAAAAC
Organism: Cheilosia grossa; assembly: GCA_963082955.1. Lineage (NCBI taxonomy): Eukaryota > Metazoa > Arthropoda > Insecta > Diptera > Syrphidae > Cheilosia > Cheilosia grossa. The sequence goes on along the minus strand of OY720147.1, from coordinate 48,977,688 downwards.
TAAAAGCACAGCCCTAATATCATATTTTGGTCTCGACTTAAATTTTACGGAAGCTCACAATTGCAAAATTTGTATGGAAAATATAGCCACTGTGAACTACTAAAATTTAGAGTCCAAACTAAAATTTGTTTTACCCAATCGATCACAATGTTACCCAAACATTTTATGGGAAATGTAGTTATTGTGAACTACTTGAAATTTAAATCGGAACTCAAATTACTTATTATTACTAAGATCCAGTGAATCGGCAACTTTAATACTGGAATCATTAATATTGTAATCATTTTCGTTTTGACATTAAATTAATGGTGTTCATGTTCACATTAGCGCTATTTTCTATGCAAATTTTGTGAGCTTTTCTTAATTAACAAGCGATACTAAAGTTTGTTATTAATGCGCCGTACTAATAACCAATTTTAGTGTCGACTTAAAATTTACGGAAACTCGCAATTGCGAAATTTTTATCCGAAATATAACCACTGTGAACTACTAACATTTAGAGTCGAAACTAAAAATGTTTATTGGTAAGACCCATAGTTGTGGCGTTAGATATTCCCACTCTTCACGACTGTCAAACAAGAACTGACACATGGCAGCCAAAGAAGCTCGGCTTGTGACACAAAACGAACCATGTTTATCAATCAATATAATAAATTACCTCTTCAATCGGTGGATAGTCGAAAATAATTGGATTTACTGTTGCCTTTGCAAACGCCTTGGGATGGATGTATGACAACTTCGGATTGCTGGACAGCACAAGTGTCTTTAAGCCTAAAGGGATTAGATATTTGTATTGAAGGAGAAAATTTACCCAGTCGTGTCACCCAAGAAAATTGCTGGCGACCTGAAACGACTTTCATTGTAAATATATTTTATTTTTTTTGCATCGTTGCGTGTGCAATTTCTCGAGTGACAGAACCATATTTCCTTTCCTACTTACTTTGCAATTGACTGAATGATCCATTTTCGATTCTGATTAAATCGTTGGAGTATGAAATACTAAGGTATTCCAATTTGGTCAAGTTCGGGAACACACTACATAAAAAGAGATTGATTTTTGTTATGTTTTTTTTTAAAATGAAATATTGGCAATAAATTGAAATTAGCATTTATAAAATATTCTACTAACTATTATTTTTAACCTCCACCGTGAATGTTTTGTAGGTCACAATAGATAGTTCGTAAAATTTGGTCTAAACACTAATAATGCAAAAAATGCTAAGTTTAACTAGATTTGTCGGAACTTCTGAGCCTTAACTCAAGTGTCACTTTGTAAAACGCACTATTTTTTTATTACATTGGATTTTTAAAAGAAAACTTTTATAAAAAAGTTGCTTTTGCATTTATTTCAAATTCCATAAAATATTTAATAATTTACAAATTTAAGCAAAATTCTACTCAATGATATTCCTAATCAATGAAGGCACTAATAGATTATGATGACATTTGGTTTCAATTTTACAAGAGTCATTGTCAAAAGACAAAGCAAATATATGACGTATTATAGATTACCTATAGATTAGATATTATATATATAGCCTTGGGTATTATAGATTCCGCCACAAGTGCTTAGCATTTTCTCTTACCGTGCACAGATGCTGCACAATTAAGCAGTAACTAAATCACAGTGTATACTGAACAATTTTTCTCGCAGTCCAGTTCGGACTGTCAAATATCTGACAGGTGACAGATGATTTCATTCTTTTATATATTAAATTTTGTATTTATTCTTAATACAAAAGGAAGTAGGACCTAAATTGTTAAAAAACTTTGACAGATCGAAATGTAAACTTAGCACTTAGGTAAGAGTTTCCTAACGGAATTGACGGCTCCCCGTTCTCAAAACGTGTAACAATTGTTGTATAGAAATTTGATCGTACCAATTCTTTAATTTAACCACACTTGCTGCTTTGACGTGTTTGTCGAAGTCAAACAAAGGCAGAGAAAACGCTTTTGTAGACATTGTCATAGGGAATTATAACTCTGAAGGCGTAAGAGTTTAACCAACTTGAACTTGTCCGACAGTCAGTCAGTTATTTTGTTTAATTCTACTGCGTAGATATGTTTCTGACATGCGGCCATTCACCTACAGGGAATTACGTTTCATTTGACTCACACCTTGCCGAAACTCACAATTTCAAAATTTGTGTGGAAAATATAGCCACTGTGAACTACTAAAATTTGGAGTCGAAACTATAAATATGTTTATTGGTAAGGCCCCTTAAAAAAGTCGTAATTGGTACGGCTTTCCTATCAAACTTACTTCTCTCCGCCCAAATTCCCCATGGGATTTTCGTCAAAAGTCAATCGCTTCAAATTAACAGCCAGTTCCATGCCATCAGGTATCTCGTCCAAAAGATTTCCGGTAAGAAGCAAATTCTCCAAGTCTCTCGGCGAATGCAGCAAGTTATCTGGCAAATCATCCAGTTCCATATACGACAGATCGAGAGTCTGGAAAAAAAATTAATTCATCAATTGACCGATCCGAATTGAAATCAATCATCAAAATACCTTCAAGTTAGTCAATCCGCCGATGGCGATTTCAGCGGAATGATCAATCACATGGAAGGTGTTTCCTCCCAAAATCAAAATCTCCAATTTTGGTAAATGCTCAAAGACATCTGCATCCAGAGTATGCAGATTGTTGTGGCCCAAATCCAATTCAACCACATTCGGCAGAGGTTCGTAGTCATGTGAGTTGTAGTTTCCCTGAAACACCGCCGGCTTTAGCACCTTCGATGTGATCTTGTTGTAAGACAAGTCCAATATTGTCAAATTAAGCAAATTGTGAAAAGCGCTGTTCTCGATCTTCTCAATGACATTGTGTTTGAGGTAAAGGTTCTTCACTGGCATCGCATTCAGTACCGGAATACTTGTTATGTTATTGTACTCCAACCGAATTGTCTCGAAGAGTACATCTCCATTGGCTAGGGTGTCCCAATCGTCATCGTTGAACCATGATTGCATGGATTTGTTCCGACAATCGAGCAGCAGAACTGGAATGTCGCACTTGCACTTTTTACAGAGCGCACTGTCTTTGGTGTTGACTTTCGGCTGAATGGATGCGAAAAGAAAACGAATTATTTGTGGGTATACTTTTAGGCGGTTGAAAGGTTGTTGTGCATTATTTGGTGTGGTGGTTACAGTTGCGGTGAGAAAACAAATTTCAGGCGTGAATATTTTTGATGTAGGTATGTACTTTTCATCTAGCTGTTGGTTCATTTTTCATTTTCGACAAATGTAGTGAAAGATGATGATAGTGTAAGAAATTCGGCCAAAATACAACTTATTACGGTCTTCAAATCCTAAAATTTTAAAATCGATCAAAAATCCATACAAAATTCGAACACAGTGGCTATATTTTCCATACAAATTTCGCTACTGTGAGCTCTCGTAAACTTAAAGTCGAAACTAAAAATGGTTGTTGGTAAGGCGCAAGGGGTCATATTCATAGTTATACTTTAAACCTGGGTCTAACTAAACTCGAATCCAAATTTAACCCACAGGTAAAACACAAGTGCTATTCATAAAGTATTTGGTAGCTCTGTTTAATTAGATCCGATTCTAACGTGTATTCTACTACAAATCTATTACATAAATACTTTCTGACAGCAATAAGTCGAAAGGATTGTTGTGGTTCGGCTTGGTTTTAGCTTTTCTTTAAAACAAAAATAAGGTATGCATTTTAGTGCAAGGTAGGTAGGTAGAGGAGTGGCGGTTCAGCTTTGAACCCAAGTAGCACTATGATGTGCCTTTTTGTTACCACGACTCGTGTTACCTGGTTCGTAATGATTGTTAAGGGTGTGATGCGTTCTGTACTTATATCCAACCTGTGGAGTTGAGGAAACGGATTATATCTGATATCCCTTTACTCGAAATGTCGCTAAGGTCGTCGGAAAAAGGTTGGTTCAGTGTGCGCAATCTGGCTCTTGCTGGTGCCGGACATTTGCAGAGGAAATGGAAGAGAGTTTCTTTCTCATTTGTATTTCCGCAACTGCGGCAGTGAAGGTTATATGGGATCCCAAGTTTGACCGCGTGGTCTCCAATTGGCCAATGCCCCGTGATTATTGCCGAGACTCTGGCAATATCTGGGCGGGTTCTGTTTAGAAGGTTTCTTGTTCTATTTTAATCGTATGTTGGCCATATCTTCCTTGATATGACGCAGTTTGTCAGCCCCTTTCATTGGAGATTGGCTTTCTGCCGAAAAAGCGAATGAATTTGTCCCTTGACCACTCCTAGTGGAACGTGGACCCTTGCCGCGAGTGAGCTGTGTAGAGCTGAACCCCGCCTGGCCAGCTCATTTGTACGCTCGTTACTATGCCCTGGTACCCAGAGAAGTGTGACACTGAAACGTTCGCCCAGGCGGGGAAGCTCGTTCCGGCACTCCTGCACCAGCTTAGAGGATATGGTAGCCGAATTGATGGCTTTGATGGCGGCTTGGCTATCTATCAGGATAGCAATGTTTTGTTTGTGCGTTGTGTCACGCCCCAAATGCGCGCAAGCTTCTCGGATAGCCAGTAATTCAGCCTGGAAAACGCTGGCAAAATCCGGCAAACGATATGATTCTGATATATTCGGTGATTCTAAGTAGACCCCGGCCCCCACACCACAGTTCATCTTAGATCCGTCAGTGTATATGACCGTGTCGAAACCCTGCACTACTTCGTTCCTCTTCCACTGAGCTCTGGAAGGCCAACTTACCTGGAAGCCTTTTTTGAAACGTGACCATGCAGTTTGGTAATGAGTCCAGGATGTTGCTGTGGCCATACGGCCTTGCACTCCAGCACCCAGACTCCCTGAGTCTTATAGTATCTTTGGTGTGTAGATCGAGAGGTAAGAGATACAAGAGCACAGTAAGGGCATCCGTTGGGGCTGAGAGAGATTCAAGAATTGCTTCAGTGTGTACGTTATTAAAAGCTCCCTCTATGTCTAGAAAGGAGGCTAGGGTGTATTCTTTATAGTGTAAGGATTTTTCAATTGCCCACACTACTTCGTGGAGAGCCGTTTCCGTAGATCTCTCCTTGAGGTAGGCGTGCTGTGATTTGGATAGCGATGATTCTACTAGAAAGCATAATTATGTGCAAACATAATTATGATTTGTGATATAAACAAAAATTATAAAATTGCAGATGAGCGGCAAAGAAAATATTAAAAGAGCAAGAGAAGAAAAATGGTCGGGAAGCAGAAAAAGAAATGCTAAGTGACTTGGTCCAAAGGCATTTAAATTTTGTGGACTTATCGTCCGATGTCAAAATGATATCGAAAAAAACTGCAAAAATTTGACTTGTTGTATTTCTCAATTTGTAGATGGGAATGAAACAAAGTTTGGAAGCTGTAGCGCCAATTTTCGTGATGTCTGGGCAATAACTCGGCTAACGATTGGTTGGGAAATTCCATGAAGGTCGCCTATATTAATGACGAAATATAATAGTTATCACATCACATTGGTATAAACTTCGCGTTACCTATATCACTTTGATGAACATTTCGACCAAAAAATCTCAAAGCCGTTAAGACTTGAAGGCTTCCAGATAAAGGCAAGCCTCTCTTGGATGGTGTGTCCTGAATGTTATACAAATCAATTATAAAAGTTGCCGTATCTTTGTCGAATCGATATCTTTCATAAAATTCGTCATTAGTCAATGATTGAAATGGATCCATTCGGGTTCTGTCGCGCTTCAGTCTTCTAGTTGGTGGTACCATAGCAATATCTTTCAAAATATCAAAATCTTCCTCAATGTTGTTATCGACCGACATTTTTCCTTTACTTTTTTTTGGTGAATAATTACGCGCTACGTTATTTTAATTATTGTAAACCAAATATGAGATTGTTTGCGAAATTCTTAAATTTTCTTTTCGTTCACTTGGTTTTGACGTATAATTTAGTTAAAACCAACTTAAACATACGTTCTGTCGTGTTTAATGTTAGACTCGAGTTTTTCGTTTAGACATGGGCTTAAATTGTCTATGAATAACATAAACTCCGGTTTAGTTTAGTTATAACATAGTAATAGCTTATCAAAGATCTATGAATATGCCCCAATATCGTCTTCTCGTTAAAATCTACTTAATCAAACGTAACTCAATCAGAACGCAAAGCAGATGTTCACATCGGCGTAGTACAAGCTAAAGTACTGACAATGGCAGCAGCTACTAAAGGGATTGCAATGATCTAACACTAATTTCATTCGTAGAATATGTTGAGGTTTGTGAAGAAATAAATCGTTGCGAAACTAGTGAACAACAGGCAAATATCACAGGAAAGATTTCATCAAAAAAAGTAGGGAGTTAAGCAGTGTTTTTGGCTCATATTTAATAAAGCTTTTTTAGTCTACCTGTTAAATTTCACTAGGTCAAAATCGTGATATTTTCATATGAAATTTAGTACTGTGTTCCAGAAAAAATTTAATCCGCAGGTCAGAAATAAATTTAGGATAGGCCCAGTATACACTTTGCATATAGTTTTGTGCTATAGGTTCGAAGCAACCCAAGTGCTTTGCAAATTATATTCCTGCTGCAGTAAATAGACGTTTCGTTTTCTAAAATTTAGCACGGTGCTCGAGCTGAATTTGACCATCCATACAAAATTCTCTCCAAAATTTAGCTGAGCTAAATTTAAGCGAATCCCCTTAGCCGAGTGGTACGCAGCACGAGCTAAAAAATCAAGCCTTTGGTTCAGAATGTCAATCCTGTACCTGTCAAAATTTAGCACGCTCATTTGATGGGGGACACATTTTCTCAAGCTATGACAGATCGTTGTGTTCTATTGTTCTGTTCGATTTTTCGTCGACGAGGAGTACATCTGAACCTTAAATGGTTGGAATAAGAGAGAATTGCGTTTTTAAAGGAAGTTTTTTCAAAGAACAGCTGTTTTCTGTGGCACTTATCCACAGAGTACTCTGTCAAAATTCAGCTAAGATTTTACCTATTTGGAGAGAAAAGTTGGAGAGCAGCTAAAATTTAGCTAAGCTCGAGTAGTGTAAGCAGAAGATATAAAATGATCTTGAGTATTGTATTTCATTAAATTTTAGGAATCTAATCTATTTTCAAATTGACATTTGTGATAGGAAAATTCTCACCATTAAACTCCTTCCTCGAATGGTTGATTAGCGAATTCGAGCTTTTGAATACAGGGTTAAAGAAAGATGAGGACATTTGTAAGGGGTCCTTTACTAGAAGTAGGGACATTAAAATCTGCAATAGAAAAAGAAGAAATATGTATACCGAAACCGCAGTTGTTCACATACGAAGAAAAAGCCATCAAACGCATTTCAAATATAAGGGCAATAGTTTAAAAGAAACTATTTCGGTGGCAATAATTTCTATTTTCCGTAATTAAAGTAACGTAAGTATTTCTGATTTCTGCTATCTCGATTTGCGCCATCGACATTTTTTAATCTACCTCTATACATCCATAATCCACATACATAGATACAGCCAGCGCTGCGAAATGACACGATCGACTGTAAATTGTTATCGCCTCTCAGCTTTACGGCTTAAAAGTATGAACCAATTTATGTTTTTTTGTATAATTGTGTGAAGCTACACACAAGGTATTAAGATATTTTTTGAAATGCAAATTCTTAATCGTAGTGCAGTTCAACGCCCTAGGGACTTTTACGAATTTTCGACGATAAGTCTTGACGATATGTTGACGTCGTCGCGCCGGTCGGCTTTGTCGTATAAAGGGAGAAGGTAACTTTACATAGACAAATTTAGAAATCGGGCTTATCTAATCGAGTGTCAAACGGAAAACTGTTTCTTTTGGATAGTTTATCAGTGTTAACTGTTATTTAGCTTTTTTGGTTGTGTTCAAATTTGTTTGAGTTCATTCTCTGTTTCCTTAAAAAAAAGGAGAAACACACGTCCTCTCTTTGAGTTTGTTCCGACATCTTTTTATGCTTGGCGGACATTGACAGTTGTTTGCAATTAAAAGCCGAGTTCCGAAAACGTAACAATCATTTGTTGTGCTTATAACTACTCTAACAAAGCAAGTTCGCTGGTTTACAATGACGAAGTGTTGACTGGGTAGATGCTAGAACAAAAGTGATTCTACAGAACATGACGTCGCATATGAAACTGTACATGGAACAAAAAAACTACAAGGACTATAACGGCAATGCTCTCACCAGCAACAGACTTAATGAAAATCAAAAGTTCAAGTGGTTGAATGGTGATGAGTGATTACCAACGGCACTTGGTGAGCAAGAAGATAAAAACAGCAGCATAAGGACAAGCATAGAGATCTTAGCCAACTATAGGGTATGTTACATTATGTTAGGTTGGTAGATAATTTAGAAATATAAATTTTAAGATTTGAAAAATTTAAGTAATTAAGAATATCAGAAATTAATTCCTTAACAACAGTGTTTAATTCTTTTTTATTATCGATTGGTGAAAATAAGTGTTGGCAGCGTTGTCGTTAAAAAAATTTAAAAAGGGGACAACAAAGGGGCCCGAGCCGAAAAAGGTGCTTTCACATAAAATACTAATATAGCACAAAAAAAAAAAGACAGCAAAAAAGACATTTATTTTTAACAAATAAAAAACAAATTCATTCATTACTAAACACTTCTTTTCATATGGTTGCATTATTTAATGTTTATTCAATAAAGAATAAAATCTTACTTAAACTGAAAAAGGGGCCATTTTGATCATTTTTCAAAAAGTGATGGCCAAGGGTCCTGTGACTCACAAACTAAAGGGGCCAAACGGCACTGCTGTCTGTAGGTGTATGCAATAAAGAAAGCAATATTGTACTCGTATGGCTACGAAAGTTTCGCTATGATTACAAAATATGTTTCTAATTTAGATGCTTCCAAGTCGATTCTGGTTCGAAATGCACAAGAAAATATTTCTATTTAGATTTCTGATGCTCCTGAATGCTTTCTTTTGCATAATGAAAAACGTTATCAGAGTGGGTTGTCCAAGAAAGGGAAAATCGACTTGGAGAATTGGTTAGATAAGGTTGTAAGGGAAAAAGTCATCAGGCCCACTTGCAGACTTAAATGTCCATTGTGGATCCTCAGCTAAGAGTGGGACTAGAAAAGAGATGGAGCATACCAAAGCCCTTTGCGTATACCTTGGGAACCAGGTAATGCTCCTATTCAATAGAGTGAAATCGAATACTTGAAAGTCTTTTAACTATGCAGAGCTTTGCGGAGATTCGTAGGTGCGTATAGACGGGCGTAGACGTCGGTCTTGCAGAGCGGATATTTGGCAAAGCAGATGTTGGATTGATTCCCCGTCGTTGGACTTTATCACAAATATGCAGAGAATGAATCCAATGGCACAGTGTTCCATAATACAACCGCATGATCCAGATGGAGGGAGTGTTAAGTGCCAGTAGGCTCGTTGTTTCGTTTTTCTTAAGTTTGTATAGTCCACCCACATAGCCAGAAAGTATTGGCATCTTTGCCTATTTCACTGGTGTTCATTTTCGATCCCATTATTTGCAAAGCCCAGCTGAGTTTAGTTGAATGGTGACTAATTATACCGATCAGCGTGTCGCTGATTTGATTTAATTGATTTTCGGACTGCCTAACTGTCGACGAAAATATTTATATCTAACGCAGAAGGGTCACTGCTTTCTATGTGTCTTGCAGCTTTTTCTATTGCCGAGATTTCCCGCTTTGGAACACAATCAACGCCTATGGTGGTCTTGAGAGGTTTCTGTTTTTGTAGTGTCTCCGACTTAGACTTATCTTCATTTCAAAGCCATTCGTGTACATTGTACTCTCTAGGTTGTCATCTTTGCTAATAAATTTCCACTCTGCCTGGCTTGGAAATAGGTTTGGGATATCAAGATCGAGGTCATTAGGGAACAGTGTAATCCGATTTAACTGTGAAGTTTTCAAAGTTATATTTCCTACCCATTGTCCATATTGTGTTTAATACTTTCTATAGAAGGGTCTGTTTTTAAACTGAGACAGTCAGAATAGGCAGAACCTTTGATGAACAAGTCCAGGTTGAATATGTGAAGAATCATGTCAAGCGCCCTACTCGCAGTGTGCTTTTCACAATTCCACTAGTGAAAAGTTCTACTATCCTTTGCACTTTTCAGAGTTCTCTCATATAGCTCTTTATGGTAGTTGATGTCAACCATTTTACAATTACAATTTCTTCTAACCTCTTCCCAAAGGTCCTCTTACGACAAGAAGTGCATTCACTCTTTCTCGGTCCCTTCTTTAGTATTCCTTTTCCAAGACAACTTGAAGTCTAGAATGACGCCGATATATATCGCCTTGTTGGAGTTATGGAACTGAACAAATTTAGAGGGCTTTCGGCATTCCTATGAAAAACTGAAGAAAATGCCAAAAAATGGGTCGAAACAATCGGAGTTAGACGAGGTTTTACTTGAGGGACTCGGCTATATCTGTTGTGAATTAATATTTTATTCACTGTTTTGAATTATGAAGCAAATCTGTGCCGTTTGCAGGCCAATCAAATACAGTAGTGTAAGAAAAAATAGTAAAATAGTAAAATAGATAGGTTTTCACTTTAGAAATATATCCGAATCGTCGTTCAATCTCATTTTTTAATTTTTAATATTCACACTAAATATTTTGTAGGTCAGAATTGGTAATTTTAAATGGAAAATTCAGAAACTTGACTTTAGCACCACTAAAATCATTATAACGGGTGATTTTTTAAGAGGTTTAGAACTTTTTTAAAAAAAAAAACACAAAAAATTCGAAAAAATGAATGAAATATTTATTTGAATCGATAGTTTGAACCTTGCAATTTATTGTTTAAAGATAATTTCATGCAAATGTTGACCGCGGCTGCGTCTCAGGTAGCCCATCCGCTGATTCCAATTTTGGCACACTCTTTCACACATATCGGCCGGTATCTCACGAATGAATGCATGGATGTTGGCTTCCAGTGCGTCAATCGAAGCGGGCTTGTCCCTATACACATTAGCCTTGGCATACCCCCACAAAAAATAATCTAATGGTGTCAAATCGCACGATCTAGGCGGCCAATTGACCGGCCCGAAACGTGAAATTAACTGTTCACCAAACTCGCCTCGCAATTGCGCCATTGTTTCGCGTGCTGTGTGGCATGTGGCACCGTCTTGTTGAAACCACATATCATGCAAGTCAAGAACTTTCATTTCGGGCAAAAAAAAGTTTGTTATCATCGCTCGGTAGCGTTCACCATTGACAGTAACGCTGCGATTCGCATCATCTTTGAAGAAATATGGCCCAATAATGCCGCCGGCCCATAAACCGCACCAAACAGTGGCTTTTTCGGGATGCATTGGTAGCTGTTGCAATGCTTCTGGCTGATCTTCACTCCAAATGCGGCAATTTTGCTTATTTACGTACCCATTCAACCAAAAATGAGCCTCATCGCTGAACACAATTTTTCGATAAAAAAGCGGATCCTCGGCCAGCTTTCCAAGAGCCCATTCACCAAAAATTCGGCGTTGTGGTAGGTCGGCTGGCTTTAGTTCTTGCACCAGCTGTATCTTAAAAGGCTTTACGCCCAAATTCTTCCGCAAAATTTTCAACGTAGTGCTGTAACAAAGGCCTAACCGCTGGGAACGGCGCCGAATCGACATTTCGCGGTCTTCTGTCACACTAGCTGATACGGCCGCAATATTTTCTTCACTACGCACAGTACGTAAACGTGTTGGTGGTTTAATGTCCAACAAAGTAAATTTGGTGCGAAATTTGGTCACAATCTTCCGAATAGACTGCTCAGAAGGTCGAGAATGCCGATCATAAAATGGAAGCAGCGCGCGATGAACATTTCGAACCGAGCACGAATTTTGATAGTAAAATTCAATAATTTGCAAGCGTTGTTCATTTGTAAGACGATCCATGGTTAAATTGCAAACCAAACTGAAGCTGTTTGACAGTGACACAAGGTACTAAACACACGTCAGCTGTCAAAACCAGTGTTGCCAAAACCAAACTAGCTAAAAAATCACCCTTTATTAATACGTGAACATCAAAAGTTTCCGTACACTTTTCAAGTATTTATTATGAAATGAGGAGAATGAAACTTATATCATTCGAAAGGTACTGTGTACATAGATGTGCCCAAACAAAATTGTTGGTATGCTTATCAAGTTAAATGAAATCGTTTTGGTAACACTCAAATTGTCGCCGCCATATTACCATTTTTATTGTATTGTAAGTAATGGGCTCCGTACACTGCGACCAGAAGAGATCTATTGTGTTGGCCTCTATTATTTAACCCAGGGAGCTGTTAAGGCTCTTGATAAACCTCAGTACCCTTCTTGGTTCCATGTTTCCTTTATCTGCAGGACTTAAGAACGCCCCTTGTATGTGGATAGCTCTGCCCCTTGCCACAGCAGGGCATTCGCAGAGTACATGTTCCGTTGTCTCCTCCTCTTCTCCGCAGAGTCGATAGGACTCATCATCGGAAAGTCCCATTTTTTTGAGATGGTCTTAGTGGCCAATGACCAGTAAGGTAACCTTATAGAATCCTCAGATCTTCTTTGCTTAGCTCAAGTAACTTTTTTGTTTTACTATGAGCTAGGATTATGAATCTTTTTGCCTGCCTCTGTCCTTTGGATTCCGTCCAGTATTCAGCAAGGTGATCATCTTCCACTTCCTAAATTTTAAATGTACGTGTAACTCAAAGGCAACCCGAAGTAGAGCTCAGGACCAGTGATCAGGCGTGATGCGCCTCTTCTCGCCAGACAATCCGCACGTTCATTGCCCTCAAATCCCTCATGACCTGGTATCCAAGCAACCGTGACAACCGTTGTCCTTGGCCAGATCTTCGAGGAGGTTGAAACATTCCCAAACCAGCTTTGATCTGGTCGAATGTGATCTTAGGCCCTCAAGTGCTGGCTGGCTGTCTGAGAGGATGTAGATGCGGGCACCTTTAGTGTTCCTTCGTAAGCATTCTCGGACACATATCTCTATGGCGTGTACCTCCGCTTGAAAGATGTCTGGTGATTTTCCCAGTAATATAGCTCTTTGGAACCTAGGCCCATAGACCCCAGCACCGGTGGCATCATCTTCCATCTTTGAACCATCGGTGTACCAGATTACCATACTAACGTAATTCGAATATAACTCATCTTAGATTAGAACCTATTCTTGAAGGAATGCAATTCACCTTCCCCCTAAAAGTAAGCAATTATGCACCTAATTTTAATTCAGGGGGCATAATTTTTCACATCGAATAAATTTCCCGCCTTCGAGATGATTTTGCTTTTTCATTCCATAAAGGAATGCCCAGACCAGCGAAATATTTAAGTAAATGTTTCATAAACATTTATTTAACAAAAAAAAAAGTTTATGAAATGTTGCGCAGTTCGTTAATAATTTGTTTCACAGGTGTTTTCTGTTCTAACATAAAATACAAATGTCCAGAAAATCTTGGAATAATGAAAAATCGAAACTAGCTGCCTTCATAAATTTAAATTGTTTTCGAAACCAGTTATTGGGAAACACGTTTCTTTTTTATCACAGAAAAATCTAATTCTAACTTAATTTTGTTCTTCTGGAATTTCGTGCCTAAACTGCTGTCATTTACTTTGTCTAAGAATTCCAATATGAGCGGACCAGAGGTGCAAACTGGAAACTGCATTAAGATTTTCATTACATTTTGAACTGATTGTAGGTAAACTCATTTCCTTTTAGAAACAAAACAATATTACAGAAGCCGTGTTGTTGTTTTCGAGCCTCTGGTCGTGAATTTCCGACAGTAAAAAGTATTTCATAAACGTTTAATAAATACTTAATCGGCGTATACACCGGCAAAAACAGAAATGTTTGACAAATGTTTATGAAATGTTTCTGAAGCAAATCGAGAACATTTCATAAATGTTTAAAAAAATCATTCGCTCGCATGAATACACCGAAATACCGAAATACAGCAGCAAAATATTGTTTATTTGTTGCAGTTTTGAACATAGAATTTTAAATTATTTTTTTTAAAAACAATATCCAAAAATAAAAATTATTAATTTGATTCATATGGTAACACCCCCGACAAGCAAATGACATCTCATGTCAATTGACATCATATTGTGACGTCACGTTGTACAGAATGTTTGCAATATGGTTGGTGGCAACATGAAGTTTGTCATTGACAAAATACATTATTTACTATTTTAAGTGGTTCGTTCTTCAAATATTACATTTTGTTGTGTACGAACTTGAGCTGGTAGGGTGATTTGTGTATTAATTTATAAAGTAGATTTCACATTGAATCTTATATGATTTCAAAATATTTTTTTTTGTAGATTCTTTCATGAAAAAAAAAAATCTTTTTATGGAATATTTTATTTTGTCATATGTTTTCATCCGCTTTAAAATAATTTTTGCGCACTACTGTCTTCATTTATATTGCGCTTGAATGGGGATGTAGGAAAGGCCTGCACTTAAGGGAAAATGGGTTCAGCTTATTATTGAAAACTGCAATCAAATGAAATCAGCCGTCGCTGGTGGTATAATCGTTGGGTATCCTATAAAATCGATGACAGTGAACTATTACTGCTAACTTGTGATAAAGGCGAATAAAGATAGCATTTACGCTTTTCACCTATAGCGTCTCCTTATAATTGTCAGGCTGAAAGCCATACAAATCGAAACATATTGGTGTACTACCTCCTCTGCTACCATTAGTTTTCTTTTGTCAAGGCAACTTTTGGTTGTATGCAATCACTTCAATCAAAAGACGTCCTATTTGCACTGCTGCTATCTGAAGGCAAATATTTGAGTTTAAACACTAGTATGTACCTTTGGTGCAACTGTCGTTGTGGTTGTTGATGTCGCATTAGTATCTGCTCCATTTGTGTGCGCGAACAAGACGACCGCGACCAATGTCACAAGGCACGCTTTCCACTTCATTTTTCCACCTGTAAAATTGAAATATTATTTTTTATTTTTTTATTTCACAATCCCGAAATAGTGAATTCGAGTAAATGTGATTCATTTACGGGTCTTATCGAAATGTCTTATCACAGCGATAGGTGGTTTTCATATTGGCGATTACACACATTGTTCTATGGAATTAGCCATTTTCTTTTGGCACCGATCAAAACGCAATAAGGTTCATAATTTGTAAAGCTTGTAAACCATTGAACATTGAACAGAGAATTGTATTATTCACCTTTGTTTGGAAGGGTTGATTGTATTTTTAAGAATCACTCTAGTAATGCGTGAGGGGAGTTTTTTCCGTCACCTTCGGTTGGAATCACAATTAAAACTAATCGCCTCAAGCTAGTTCGAGCTTCAAGTGTAGTGCCTATAGCGGCTCTTATCGCCCTATCTATTCTTATCGTTAATTTTAGTCACCGACAGAGAAGGCTAAAGGTATCTGGTAGAGTTTTTGTTCAAGTGAATTGAGACAAAATAAAAATAAATATATACGTCATGACTGGAATTGAGTGATAAATTCGTTGGTGGTGGTGGACACGGAAGTGGAAGAGGGCTAGGGTATAGCAGTACTATATAATTCTCTGATATTGTTTAACAAACACTGCGATCAGAGATATGTGTGTGGCTTTCATCTAGTTCTGAGTATGATAGAGAAGTTATACTTCCTAATTGCTTTTATTATCCATTTTTTAATTATAAATTTAATCAATGAATTTTTATCATATTCACTCATATACTAAAGGGTGGTTAATTTTTAAGGGCTGATGTTGATTTTGAATAAAACATTATTTAGGAAATTACTGTCATTTCTTTTTATTATGACAATTTTCGTATGGTTCAATTATGTTTGGAACAAAATATCGGCCAAATGGCCGCCGCGACCTCGGCGGCACACCTCCATCCGATGGTCCAAATTTTCGATGACGCTGAGGCATAATTGAGGTTCTATGCCGTTAATGTGCCGAATTATCTAATCCTTTAGCTCTTGAATTGTTGCTGGCTTATCGACGGACACCTTTTATTTCAAATAACCCTAAAGAAAGAAGTCAAATCGCATGATCGTGGCGGCCAATTAACATCGCCACGACGCGACGTGAGATAACACGGCCATTGAATTTCTCCCGCAAAAGAGCCATTGTTTCGATAGCTGTGTGGCAAGTGGCACCGTCCTGTTGAAACCAAATATCGTCCACATCCATATGTTCCCATTCGGGCCATAAAAAGTTCATTATCATCTCACGATAGCGAACACCATTCACAGTAACTGCCAGACCGGCCTCATTTTGGAAAAAATACGGCCAGATGATGCCGCCAGCCCATAAACCGCACCAAACAGTCACTCTTTGTGGGTGCATTGGTTTTTCGACAATCACTCTTGGATTATCATTCGCCCAAATGCGGCAATTCTGCTTATTGACGAATCCACTGAGGTAAAAATGTGGCGATTAACCTTTAGAGTACCAAGTAAATTTTGAGACCCAAGAGACGGAGTATGAGGTACCATAGGTCCCATAGGTTTATTTTAATAGATACTGTTTATAGCCGAAATACATTAAGAAATGCAATTTGCAAAGTTTATATTCTTTAAATTCATAAAAAGTACGAATTTTTCTAGTTTTGTCTTGGAATACAAGATTTCAATAATATTGACTTTAACTTAAAAAAAATTGTAGGGAGTAATACCCTTGCCAGAAACAAAAAAAGGTCGGACAAATCGATTTTTTGCCATTTTTAAATAAAACAAGAAAATGCTTCTTAAATTACGAAGTGGAGGTAACTATGGTCCCTCTTACTTTGTAATTAATCTTTCGTAATTAAAAAATCGCCAAAAATGTGTAATCATGTTGAATTTCTTTTAAGAATGTCAAAAAACTTGACTACTTGAAAAAAGAATTAAAAGCAATTATTATTAAACTGAGTATAGACAAAAACGTGGTCGTGGGGGACCTAAAGTCCCCCAAGCGGTACTCTAAAGGTTAAATTGACCGAAAAAATCAGGAAGAAATTCATAACAAGCCGGAATAACTTTAAAGCTTTGCTCGATTGTGTATCTTTCCATTGTTCAAATTGAGTTAGTCTGAAATTGAGAAATGTCAAATGAAATGCAGAAAAAAACTTGACGTTTAGGTGTGGTTCACATCCAACATCGGCCCTTAAAATGTAACCACTCTTTATATGCGAATGTCATGACATAGCGAAGCTACAAAAGGGAAGCTACTTCTTTAGAAACATGAACGCGTGGGTTGCAGCCACGCAGTGTGCGACTAGCGACTATTTATGAAAGAGACGGGTAGTGTCAACAATACAATAAAAATTATTTAAAATGTTTAATTTTCCAATTCTTTTGATGTTCCGGGTGAAACTAAAAGTCGGCTCAGTTATAATTTTGCTGCGCAACCTCAATCCTCCGAAAGTTTGCAACGGAACGCGTTTGATTTGATTGTGAAGAATCTCAAAACAAATGTCATGCAAGCAAACGATTTTGAGGGGAAAATTCAAAGGCAAACATTTTCGTTCGACGGATCCGCTTATTCAGAATGATTTACCATTCGTATTGAGGCGTCTTCAGATTCGGATTCAGATTTTCAGATTTTATTGATATTTCACATAAAAACTTTGCAATGTTTGATTTTATTATCTGCAAAGCATTAAGTGCTTTTCTGCAGAAGACTATGTACCGAAATGTATAGTTTTCTTAATAAATATTATTACTTAACACAATTGTTTTTTTTTTATGTAGTTAGTTTCATTTAAATATACATGTATAATTTTTTTAATCAATACTGTTTTTGGAAGATCTCCTAGTTCTGTAGGAATTTTATTCTATGCTGTTGGCACTACAACGTCGTATCGACTTTGCCCACACTCGTTCCAGTATCTGGGGATGTTAAATTGCAGTTGATTCCTTCTTCGCGTATTTACAGTTTGTTGGGTAGGCAAAGGTAAGTATGTAACGTTTGATGTTATTTCAAGGTTGTATATTTGCAATATGTTAAGTAATCGTGTGTCCTTGTCGATTTGCCCCCTGTTGTAATGTTGCCCTAATGTAGCCCGATATGTAATCTTTTGTATTTTTAAATGAATATTCGTAAGTCCTGTAAGTTGAAGTGCATTTCCCCACACAAGTATGCCATACCTTGGATGTGACTCAACCAGTCCAAAGTAGCTTTGCCTTAAAACCTCTGCTGGGCAATGGTAGCCAAGGTGAAAAAGAGCGTACGCACTCTGCCGCAGTTTCGTGATCAGCGCTTTAATGTGGTAACTCCACTTGAGATTGTAATCAAGTATAACTCCGAGGTATTTGTATGTTGATACATTTTCCATTGTATCTTTTATAGATAAAGATGGTCTTGTGCTCTAATGCAAACATTGAATTTCGTGCACTTTTATTTTAATCTTGTGTTTCATAATGTGTGGGGGACGAATGACTTTAGACTTCAGTTTTTTGGACATTTATTACAAGACCGTGGTTATTGCCTCTGCTTCTCCACGTTTCGATGACTTACTAAAATTGCTGTGTCATCAGCGTATATGCAAATCCCGTGCTCTGTTTAAGAACTGAGAGTAAGTCTTTTACATGAGTTATAAAAGCAGTGGACCTAGTTTTCAACTTTGCGGAGCTCCATAAATGATGTTTTCTTCTTCACTATACTTGTCCATGATTTGGACCTTAAACTTGCTCCCTTGGAGGTAGCTTTCAAACCATTTCCCGTTCGTCACGCTTTCGCTTACTTACTTACTTAAGGTGGCGCTACAGTCCGGGGTGGACCTGGGCCTCAACCAACAAGCGTCTCCAGCCAGCGCGATCTTTAGCTAGCTGTCTCCAGTTTCGCACGCTAAGTTGGTTAAGGTCCCCTTCCACTTGCGTGCGCCACCTGAGTCGCGGTCTTCCTCTACTGCGCCTTCCCTCGGGTATGGATTCGAAGATCTTCCGGGCCGGAGCATTCGTGTCCATTCGCTCTACATGACCCAGCCACCTCAGTCGTTGGACCTTCACTCTTCTGACTAGGTCGATGTCGCTGTACAGCCCGTACAGTTCGTCGTTAAATCTCCTTCTCCATTCACCGTCAATGCAGACGGGACCAAAAATAACACGGAGAATTTTTCTCTCGAAGCAACCAAGAGTAACCTCATCCGCTTTTGATAGAGTCCATGCCTCTGCGCCATATAGCAGAACTGGGATGATAAGGGTCTTATAAAGGGTCACTTTAGTTGTTCGAGAGAGGGCTTTGCTACTCAATTGCCTTCTTAGCCCAAAGAAACAGCGGTTGGCAAGAGTAATTCTACGTTTAACCTCAGCGCTGGTGTCATTGTCTGAGTTCATAGCGGAGCCTAAGTAGACAAAGTCCTTAACCACCTCAAAGTTATATCTGTCTATTGTGACGTTCTCTCCGAGCCGTCGGTGTTGGGTGTCCTTTTTAGCTGACAGCATATACTTCGTCTTGCCCTCATTAACCGCCAAACCCATCTTCGCCGCCTCAGTCTCAATACTCACAAACGC
Source organism: Cheilosia grossa (assembly GCA_963082955.1). NCBI lineage: Eukaryota > Metazoa > Arthropoda > Insecta > Diptera > Syrphidae > Cheilosia > Cheilosia grossa. Next base: position 48,958,317 of record OY720147.1, on the reverse strand, counting down.
GCCATTGACATCACGCTGCGTTGTGCCAATTATGTCAATGTCATCGGCGTATGCGAGTAATTGGACGGACTTTTGAAAGATAGTGCCTCTGGTGTTGGCGTTTGAGTTTTGCACTATTCTTTCAAGAACGATGTTGAAAAAGTCACATGACAGCGCATCGCCTTGTCTAAATCCTTTTTTGACATCGAAGGTCTCGGTAAGTTCTTTACCGACCTTGATGGAGCAGCGTGCATTCTCCATCGTCATCCTGCACAAACGGACGAGTTTGGCAGGGATGCCAAAACTAGACATTGCTCTATATAGTTCGTCCCTATAAATGCTGTCATAGGCGGCCTTAAAGTCGATGAAAAGGTGGTGGGTATCGATTTGAAGTTCCTGGGTTTTCTCCAAGATCTGCCGCAGTGTGAATATTTGGTCTATGGTGGACTTTCCTGGCCTGAAGCCACACTGATATGGACCAATCAGGTTGTTTACGAAAGGCTTCAGGCGTTCACACAAAACGGCAGATAAGATCTTGTAGGCAATGTTTAGAAGACTGATACCTCTGTAATTGGCGCAGTTCAGAGGGTCTCCTTTCTTGAGGATCGGGCAAACAATGCTGAGGTTCCATTCATCGGGCATGCTTTCCTCCGACCATATTTTACAGATGAGTTGGTGCATGCTCCTAGCCAAGTCATCGCCTGCCGCTTTGAACAACTCGGCGGCTAGGCCATCTGCTCCAGCGGCTTTGTTGGACTTCAGTTTAGATATAGCTATCTTCACCTCGTCCAGGTCGGGTGGACGGTATTGTTGATCCTCATCGTCCAGGTTGAACGGTTCATTCTGCCTGACAGCGGAATTTAAGTCGTCATCGCCGTCAAACAGTCTGCAGAAGTAGTTCTTCCATATCCTCAGCATCGACTGCGATTCTACTACGATGTTCCCTTGTTCGTCCTTGCAGGCTTCGGTTCGGGTTTTGTAGCCTTGTGAAGTTCTTTTTACCCTCTGGTAGAACTTCCGAACCTCATTCCTGTTGTAACATCTCTCTATTTCCTCGATCGCGCGCTTCTCATGCTCTTTCTTTTTTCTCCTTAGAAGCCGGTGTTCGTCTCTTCTCTTCTGCGCGTAGAGCTCACGAGCAGCTCTTGTCCTCCTTTGCAGCGCCGCTTTGTATGCCTCTTGCTTCGCTGCATGTGCTTGCCGGCACTCGTCGTCGAACCAGGGGTTTCGTTGTGGTGGTCGGGTGAAACCCAGCACATCAGAGGCGGCGTCTCTGATGGCTTTTTGGCAATGTCGCCACTGGTCTTCAATACTTGATGCTGGCTGCATTGGACCTCTTGAGAGATTGAGAGAGACTCGATCGGAAAAGGATCTGGTGATCTCTTGCGATTGTAGCCTTCCGACGTCAAACTTCCTCCCAGTATTTACTTGTCTTGGCGGCGTTCGGGATATCCGGAGTCGTACCTTGGCTACAACAAGGTAGTGGTCCGAGTCAATGTTGGCCCCTCGGAATGTTCGGACATCCATAATACTGGAGGAGTGCCTTGCGTCGATCGCAACGTGGTCAATCTGGTTGACGGTTGATTGATCAGGAGATCTCCATGTGCCTTTGTGAATATCGAGATGCGGGAACCGTGTGCTAGCTATGACAACGTTTCGCCCCGCCGCGAAATCGATCAGCCTAAATCCGTTGTCGGAGGTGGTCTCGTGTAGGCTGTACTTTCCGACAGTGCTACCAAAGATGCCCTCTCTTCCTAGCTTGGCGTTAAAATCGCCTAAGACAATTTTAATGTCATAGCCAGGGCATTGCTCGTAAGTGTGGTCCAAGAGCTCGTAGAACCTTTCTTTGGTGTCGTCGTCTTTCTCCTCCGTGGGGGCGTGCGCGCATATTAAGCTAATGTTGCCGAATTTAGCCTTGATGCGGATTGTCGTGATGCGCTCGTTTACATAGTTGAAACTTAAGACTTCTTGCCTAAGTCTGGCGCCAACGACGAATCCACATCCGAATAAGCGCTGTTTTTGTTGCCGATAGCAGTCGCCGTAATAAATATCGCAGTTTTTCATCCTCTTTTTACCCGGGCCATCCCATCGCACTTCTTGGATGGCGGTTACATCTGCTTTATAGTGGTTCAGGGCTTCCGCTAATTGTTCGGCTGCACGCGGTCTGTTAAGGGACCTAACATTCCACGTACAGATCCGAAATTCGTTGTCCTTTAATCGTTTGCCAGGTTCGTCAACAGTAAGATCATCCGTATCCGAGGCTTGTTGGTGCTTCGCAACTATGACATTTTTACGTAGTCGGGCAGTTACCCCGGCGTACAACCCCCAACCTGGAGGACCGGGCCCTTTTTGCGACCCCTTGGACAAAAGGAGCCGGAATATTCCGGAGTCAGTAACCCGCTGCGGGGATGTGAGAGCTGCCGTTGACCCATTAAGGGCTCTTCCGCCACCATCTCTTTTTCAACACCCTGACTAGTGTTGAAAATCCTCAATGACCTCAGCTCCAAATACGTCAGAGTAGCCCATTGAGGTATCTGCCATGTTGACTGTTGACGCCACCGTTGATTCAGCTATGTGAATTCATCCGCCGTACGTCCTCTTTCTGAGGGGCTCATGTTAGACTTCTGAGACTCGAGCAGACAGTCAATCCGACAGAGCATTATAGTGTTGCTATTTTCTTCGTGTTCAACACTCGCGCTTATAAGTTTAGCAAGTCAAGTCCGGGTGGACATAGACCAGTACCCGGTGGTGACCACGGGGAGGTAAAATAAGCACAATTGGTGAGTGTGAGATAGTTGCGACACTGGACATCGCCAAGTTGATGCCAATCAGATGCCCATCCCTATTCACACAACACCCAACCACCTCACGCTTTCGCTATGACAATTAATAAGCCGCAAGGACAATCCCTGGAAATTTGTTGCATCAATGAATTCCCGTGTTTCTCACATAATCAATTGTATGTGGCGTGCTCACGTGTGTGTAAACCGTCCGCTGAAGGTTGCGGTTTGTTAAAACACATCGACATTGCTGTATGTACTTCAGTTATTTCTCTTTTATGAGTACATATAAGTTTTGAGTAAAGAATTTTAATTTACCGTGCATTGTGCATGCTCGGAATTATTATTTTCATTCCATTATGAATTTGGCGGAACGAAGTTCGCCATGTCAGCTAGTACTATATGTATATAAGATTATATGATAAAGTTTACTACTTAAGTGAAATTTTTCTTTCCAAAAGGGATCTCAATATTCACGTCATTGACCGACAACCGTTAACATTCAACTACTTTCTGGAATAAAGTTAGAAAAAACATGCAAACTTGATATTTTTGAATACAAATTGATCAAGTGATCAGAAAGATGAAAATGGTTTATGTTTTTGAATAAGAAATCCGTATCAAATACCGTAGACATTTTTCAGAACTCCTCGACTTACCGAAGAACAATGGCGGCGTTCCACTGCCCCTAGATGATTATAGACATGTCAAACTCCATATAAAAAAATTAACATTTCACCATTTGCGCTAGAGACGTCAAGCACTTTTTGTTAAATTTTCCTTTCAATCTGCATCTGCATCGAAAAAAAGCACTTGTCAAAGGCAACCGTTCAAACGTTTAAAAAATAAACAAAAAATACGAAGCCGAACAAGTGCAATTGTGATAAAATTGGCAATAACGTCATTAAAATAGGAATTCAGATATTGTTTTTATAACATATTGTATAATTTCTTTAATTGTAGTGTGGAAATAATTATATATTCGCGGCTTTCATTGCTACCAGGTAGTTTCAAAATGTCGCCCGAAATATAATCAAATTCTGGAGTTTTTTTTGTCGGGTTCATCTTTTCTTTTATTTCTATGGCCATTTCCTTAGCGATTGTCCTAGTGAAGTTGATTCTCTAAAAGCATTCTACAAATAAGTTTTATTTTGAAAAGTCAGGCAAAGACTAAGTAACTAACGCACTGCGAGTATGCCATGAACTAAAGTTGTTAATGCCCAAAGTTAAAAGCTAGTCCGTTGGCAAAAAAGTTTTATTGACCTCGATGCCCATAAAAATGCTGTGCATAAAGTTCCTGGGGCAATGCAGCTTAATCTCTGTGTAATTTCCATTGTGCCTTGTCCCTTATATGGCCTTTGCGTTTGTGGAAGGTTTCACTAAGCTGTTCTGCCTAAACACGGAAATTCCTTCGTCCAACGGTTAACTATAAAGACGTTTTTCATTCTACAAAGTATTAATTGATCGTCACAAGAACTGCTTACATAGGCTTTCAAAATACACCTTTTGTTTTCAATTCATGATGTCAAAGTCCATGCAGTCCAAGATACCACCGAGTCCCTTTAAATTCCCCCACCACTGCCTGCATTAATATTCACCATCGGATGAAAGCGAAAGTCCATTCAAGTCTCTTTGACATCAACACATATCCAGAAAAACAAACTTTTATTTATCACCAATGGACAAAAAATACTACAAAAGAAAAAACGGCATTTTATCCATTCCCCGGTCGCGTTTTCATTTCAAAGTCAACAAAACAAAACTAAAAGCAAACAAATCAAAGCGCACACAGCCTTTATATCCGTACAGTCCAGCATCAGCAACGTCACACATGTGGTTTCACTTCAACACTAAGCCCCACCAGACAAGACAGAGCAACAGCGACGACCGACGATCGACGAAATAAAATAAACTCCCGGAATGTTTTCCAAAAAACAAGCCAACAAACCTACTGAAATGACTATTTGCTGTCTTACACAACCATAAACATTCAGCCGGACCCATCGCACCATCAAATCTCTGTCTTTGCTGTCTACTAAAAATCTCTTGAATGCACGTCGTAAAATTGACGAACTGTTGTCTATAACTCCTTCATGGGTCATGCATTTTCCACTGAAACCAGAGGAGGAATCCTTTTATTTTCTTTCCGAAATCCTCCCCCAACTTTGGAATACTCTGATGGAATGGTTTTCTTTCAAACGTTTCACGTGTGCGTTTTTGTGTGTAGATGTTTATGTTATTTCAAATCCCTAATGGAATTCTCGAATGCTACTAAAGTTACTAGCGCGACGCATCAGAGTTGAGTAGTAGCGTCCGCCTCCACCATCACCACCACCTTACACGAAGAGAGTCCCCGTTCGTGTTTGGGACCATTCTCAGTCATTAAGAATAATACCTCGCCTTGCACATGCAGACCCGTAAACAATGGATTAGTGTTCTAAAAAAAGAATCCTCTCTATAACCCAACCACAAATGGGATTCGATAGTCTGGAAGTCGTCGTTTTGGAGAATTGCCCTTCGGTATAGGATATTTTTTGAATTTATTAAAAAAAAATAAAGAATCAACTCCTGTTGTTATAATCACCCTAAAATCGTCGACCTTTCCAACATCAATGAGTGTCGTGTTGCAGACGTTCCCAATAGAGTCGTGTCCTTGGAGGTTTTTTATTTTTTTTATTTTTTTAGGTGCCGCCTATAACAAATCAAGTCCTCTGCTAGATTGGGTCAAAGGGTCGTTCAAGTGATTTATTATTACACTGAGTGCAGTTGACAAGGGATTGCCGGAGGCATTTGGCAAGGACTAACGGGTCATTGTTGATGAATTTAAAGTAGGCGATCGGCCATTTTGCAGTCTTATTCGGTCCAGTTGATTAGTTCAGTGTACGGAAAACGAAGTTTTAAGTAGACACTGTGCAGTTGGGATAATGCTCCGTAATTGGAAGATAGAGTTCAATGCGTTTTTCGTCGAGTTTTTGGCGGGATTTTCGTCGCATTTTCTATTTTGTTCATTGTCGCTTTTTTTCAGCGTTTCTCAAAGCTTTTTTGACGGGTTTTTCGAAGCATTTTTCGGTGGTTTTTTTAATCTTTTTTGTTATCGCTTTTTGCAACGTTTTTCATCGCATTTTTTGACGTGGTTTGGCAAGATTTTGACGCGTTATGTGAACGTTTCTTGATTAATTCTTTTCTAACTTGTTTATTATCGCTTTTTTGACGCGTTTTTCGTCACGTTTTTACGCGTTATATGAAGTGTTTCTTGATTTATTTTTCGATGCTTTTTTTCTCTAGTTTACTGTCGCTTTTTTGAACCTTTTTTAAATCGCATTTCTGATGTGACTTTCAAACGGTTTTTATGCATTTTTCGACGCGCTTTTTATGTTGCTTGCTCTATTTTTTTAACTGTTTTTTTTTTTGACGCGTTTCTTGTCGAGCTTTTCTCCTTAGTTTATGCCCCTTTTGCCCTTTTTGACTCGTTTTACGACGCATTTTTTGGCGTATGTTTTAATGAAGAGAGCAATCTTAAAAAGTGTAAATAAACAGCTCCTTTTCTGGTCAATAATTACTTTTGTGACTCAACATTGATAATACCTAATACATTAAAAGGAAATTTTAAATTTACATTACAGTAATCGTTCGTCGAACTGCGACAGAGACTTTGGCATCATTGTGAAGCTATCGGCTGTCAAATTTTTCTTCGGATACAAAGCTAGGGTAGATTTTAACATAATCTCCGGAATTTTTTCATTAGAAGATGACAACTTTGATACATCGATCGTCATCAGGTGGCATAGTTGTTCAAACAAAAATGGCTTCTTTCGATACTCACCTGATTTATACCCAACTTTATATAGTTAGCGTCATTCCCAACCAATCAATTCAGTCTCCAACTACATCGTCTGAGGAACTACTCATCGAACAACTCATCAAAAACAGTTATTCCCTTTCGTTTAACACGACTCCAATCACCCCACCCCCACCTTGGAGCGATGAAAACCATTCAAATTCATACTCCATAAAACTTTCAGGACGATTTATGGACCAATTCCATTCCCCCCGCCCATCTTCACGCACGGCAGCGGATTCCAATAACAAAACAACATGAAATTCTTACATAAATTCGATTTAAATGTGGATTATGTTTGGCTGTCGAAAAATGTTCTCTTCCACCAACCACCCATTTATAGCAAGTGTTTTCCACGAACGCACACACATCCCCTTGCTGTTATAATAATTCTCGTGATCAAAACTGTGGGAAAATACTGAAAATGTCTTAACGGGCCGCGGTGCGTAAGAATGTATAACTAAGAGGACAACAAAAAAAAATCGCTCCACATAGCTGCTGAGATCAATCAACGTTGTAATCCGCCTCCTCTCCGCCGACTTCCATCCCATTCGGTGTGTCATCTGCATGTGATCTTTCGAAAGAATCCGCACTGCGATGAAGAAAGATCCTCGCATTTCCCCTCTGGAACAGATGTCTGTGTTCTCTCTTGCGCCCTGGGCCATGTAGATGCGCGTTTAATGAGCATTACTGTCGCGTTTGGTTGCAAGGCTTCCATAAAATAAAGAAATTTCGAGGACCGCATACGCATTACTGATCCTAACTTAATTAGGAAGTCATCATGGTATCATATTGCTTATTTGGAATAGTGGATTAGGTTTGAGTTAGCCTGTAATGAAATGCAAGTCTCCCATGACAGGTAGGAGTTTGTAGGGCGTGTCTTTTGCTCACCATGGCAAATATGGATCATAGGAAGTAAAAACAAAAACAAAAAACAAAAAAACCAGCACCACTATACTCTTGGTACATCAACATGTGTTGGAGGAAATAATAAAAAAAACTCACATTCTGCGTTACGTAAACAAGTTTTATTGACTTACAGATAAACTGAGGCGAAAAGTCTTTCTGGGTGGTTTTGTTGCCCAACTGGGTCGCAATGTTTACGTTCCAACCGAAGACTGCGCGCCCTTGTGTAGGTCAGAGGGGGAGTCTCTTTAGGGTGCTTTTCATAGTGAATCTTAGGAAATCACATTGTTGTTCCAGCCTCTAACAACAGATCGGTTTTGCAGAGCGATGCGTATTCAAAGGTACCGTGTTTATATTTAATTATTTTTAAAAGCTTTGAAGCTTTTTAACATAAGGCATCGACTTAAAGATTCAAACTCTTGTTTTGCCGCTTCAGTAGCAAATTAAAAAATAAGTGCACGACTGGGTCACGCAAAACTTCTTCGTCAATTGCAAGTTGTTTTATGTATAACTAGCTGACCCAGCGAACGTAGTTCCGCCCAAATTCGTGAATGCAGGGAAAATAATAATTCCGAGCATTCCACCTGATGATTTGTAATTCAAAAATTATATTAAAAGCAATTGTAATAACTTAATTATAACATTGTCGATGTGTTTCAATCTTTGTTTGAATTTTCCTCTCAAAATCGTACCTTTAATGACATTTGATTTGATTTGAGATTCTTCACAATCAACAAAATTCGGAGCGAATAAAGAAATGTTCGAGCGAACTCATCCCCTCGGCAAAAGGGCTGCTGTTTCATAATTTCGTTGGGGAGTACCGGGGAGTACAGAACAAAAATCAAGATACTAATTTTTAGCCAAGTGTTTTGCAATTGACACGGATCCATGTTGGTATCCTGTGACGGCCATGTTGTTCTGGTGGCGTTTGTCTAATCTGGTGTTTATTATTAAGTCTTACTTACTTAAGGTGGCGCTACAGTCCGGGGTGGATCTGGGCCTCAACCAACAAGCGTCTCCAGCCAGCGCGATCTTTAGCTAGCTGTCTCCAGTTTCGCACGCTAAGTTGGTTAAGGTCCCCTTCCACTTGCGTGCGTCACCTGAGTCGCGGTCTTCCTCTACTGCGCCTTCCCTCGGGTATGGATTCGAAGATCTTCCGGGCCGGAGCATTCGTGTCCATTCGCTCTACATGACCCAGCCACCTCAGTCGTTGGACCTTCACTCTTCTGACTAGGTCGATGTCGCTGTACAGCCCGTACAGTTCGTCGTTAAATCTCCTTCTCCATTCACCGTCAATGCAGACGGGACCAAAAATAACACGGAGAATTTTTCTCTCGAAGCAACCAAGAGTAACCTCATCCGCTTTTGACAGAGTCCATGCCTCTGCGCCATATAGCAGAACTGGGATGATAAGGGTCTTATAAAGGGTCACTTTAGTTGTTCGAGAGAGGGCTTTGCTACTCAATTGCCTTCTTAGCCCAAAGAAACAGCGGTTGGCAAGAGTAATTCTACGTTTAACCTCAGCGCTGGTGTCATTGTCTGAGTTCATAGCGGAGCCTAAGTAGACAAAGTCCTTAACCACCTCAAAGTTATATCTGTCTATTGTGACGTTCTCTCCGAGCCGTCGGTGTTGGGTGTCCTTTTTAGCTGACAGCATATACTTCGTCTTGCCCTCATTAACCGCCAAACCCATCTTCGCCGCCTCAGTCTCAATACTCACAAACGCGCCATTGACATCACGCTGCGTTGTGCCAATTATGTCAATGTCATCGGCGTATGCGAGTAATTGGACGGACTTTTGAAAGATAGTGCCTCTGGTGTTGGCGTTTGAGTTTTGCACTATTCTTTCAAGAACGATGTTGAAAAAGTCACATGACAGCGCATCGCCTTGTCTAAATCCTTTTTTGACATCGAAGGTCTCGGTAAGTTCTTTACCGACCTTGATGGAGCAGCGTGCATTCTCCATCGTCATCCTGCACAAACGGACGAGTTTGGCAGGGATGCCAAAACTAGACATTGCTCTATATAGTTCGTCCCTATAAATGCTGTCATAGGCGGCCTTAAAGTCGATGAAAAGGTGGTGGGTATCGATTTGAAGTTCCTGGGTTTTCTCCAAGATCTGCCGCAGTGTGAATATTTGGTCTATGGTGGACTTTCCTGGCCTGAAGCCACACTGATATGGACCAATCAGGTTGTTTACGAAAGGCTTCAGGCGTTCACACAAAACGGCAGATAAGATCTTGTAGGCAATGTTTAGAAGACTGATACCTCTGTAATTGGCGCAGTTCAGAGGGTCTCCTTTCTTGAGGATCGGGCAAACAATGCTGAGGTTCCATTCATCGGGCATGCTTTCCTCCGACCATATTTTACAGATGAGTTGGTGCATGCTCCTAGCCAAGTCATCGCCTGCCGCTTTGAACAACTCGGCGGCTAGGCCATCTGCTCCAGCGGCTTTGTTGGACTTCAGTTTAGATATAGCTATCTTCACCTCGTCCAGGTCGGGTGGACGGTATTGTTGATCCTCATCGTCCAGGTTGAACGGTTCATTCTGCCTGACAGCGGAATTTAAGTCGTCATCGCCGTCAAACAGTCTGCAGAAGTAGTTCTTCCATATCCTCAGCATCGACTGCGATTCTACTACGATGTTCCCTTGTTCGTCCTTGCAGGCTTCGGTTCGGGTTTTGTAGCCTTGTGAAGTTCTTTTTACCCTCTGGTAGAACTTCCGAACCTCATTCCTGTTGTAACATCTCTCTATTTCCTCGATCGCGCGCTTCTCATGCTCTTTCTTTTTTCTCCTTAGAAGCCGGTGTTCGTCTCTTCTCTTCTGCGCGTAGAGCTCACGAGCAGCTCTTGTCCTCCTTTGCAGCGCCGCTTTGTATGCCTCTTGCTTCGCTGCATGTGCTTGCCGGCACTCGTCGTCGAACCAGGGGTTTCGTTGTGGTGGTCGGGTGAAACCCAGCACATCAGAGGCGGCGTCTCTGATGGCTTTTTGGCAATGTCGCCACTGGTCTTCAATACTTGATGCTGGCTGCATTGGACCTCTTGAGAGATTGAGAGAGACTCGATCGGAAAAGGATCTGGTGATCTCTTGCGATTGTAGCCTTCCGACGTCAAACTTCCTCCCAGTATTTACTTGTCTTGGCGGCGTTCGGGATATCCGGAGTCGTACCTTGGCTACAACAAGGTAGTGGTCCGAGTCAATGTTGGCCCCTCGGAATGTTCGGACATCCATAATACTGGAGGAGTGCCTTGCGTCGATCGCAACGTGGTCAATCTGGTTGACGGTTGATTGATCAGGAGATCTCCATGTGCCTTTGTGAATATCGAGATGCGGGAACCGTGTGCTAGCTATGACAACGTTTCGCCCCGCCGCGAAATCGATCAGCCTAAATCCGTTGTCGGAGGTGGTCTCGTGTAGGCTGTACTTTCCGACAGTGCTACCAAAGATGCCCTCTCTTCCTAGCTTGGCGTTAAAATCGCCTAAGACAATTTTAATGTCATAGCCAGGGCATTGCTCGTAAGTGTGGTCCAAGAGCTCGTAGAACCTTTCTTTGGTGTCGTCGTCTTTCTCCTCCGTGGGGGCGTGCGCGCATATTAAGCTAATGTTGCCGAATTTAGCCTTGATGCGGATTGTCGTGATGCGCTCGTTTACATAGTTGAAACTTAAGACTTCTTGCCTAAGTCTGGCGCCAACGACGAATCCACATCCGAATGAGCGCTGTTTTTGTTGCCGATAGCAGTCGCCGTAATAAATATCGCAGTTTTTCATCCTCTTTTTACCCGGGCCATCCCATCGCACTTCTTGGATGGCGGTTACATCTGCTTTATAGTGGTTCAGGGCTTCCGCTAATTGTTCGGCTGCACGCGGTCTGTTAAGGGACCTAACATTCCACGTACAGATCCGAAATTCGTTGTCCTTTAATCGTTTGCCAGGTTCGTCAACAGTAAGATCATCCGTATCCGAGGCTTGTTGGTGCTTCGCAACTATGACATTTTTACGTAGTCGGGCAGTTACCCCGGCGTACAACCCCCAACCTGGAGGACCGGGCCCTTTTTGCGACCCCTTGGACAAAAGGAGCCGGAATATTCCGGAGTCAGTAACCCGCTGCGGGGATGTGAGAGCTGCCGTTGACCCATTAAGGGCTCTTCCGCCACCATCTCTTTTTCAACACCCTGACTAGTGTTGAAAATCCTCAATGACCTCAGCTCCAAATACGTCAGAGTAGCCAATTGAGGTATCTGCCATGTTGACTGTTGACGCCACCGTTGATTCAGCTATGTGAATTCATCCGCCGTACGTCCTCTTTCTGAGGGGCTCATGTTAGACTTCTGAGACTCGAGCAGACAGTCAATCCGACAGAGCATTATAGTGTTGCTATTTTCTTCGTGTTCAACACTCGCGCTTATAAGTTTAGCAAGTCAAGTCCGGGTGGACATAGACCAGTACCCGGTGGTGACCACGGGGAGGTAAAATAAGCACAATTGGTGAGTGTGAGATAGTTGCGACACTGGACATCGCCAAGTTGATGCCAATCAGATGCCCATCCCTATTCACACAACACCCAACCACCTTATTATTAAGTCAAATCACCATGGTAAATTTTGATCAGCACGTCCAAATGATAAGACTTGACTATCAAAATGAGTGTTCGTAAGGGTTGCGCCCATTTTACGGCAGACGCTGTAGCTCTTCAAAGTCGACTCTCCAACCTTTGATGGCTTAAAGCAAGACAACCGGTTTTTTGAATAATCAGTCAAAAACTGGACAATTATTGATTTGTTGATTTTTATTATTACCTCACACACAGTCTGTTTTATTCCACTTCAACTCCGACTCGTCCTTATGGAAAAAGCCTTTAAATAGTGTCAGAAAATTTAATTTTAGGGGTCCGCAAGAGTTTGTTCGCGGCAAATATAAAAAAATCGATCAGTAAACAAAACATAAAATAGGTTTTGCAATTTACCTAGTACATTATAGAAAAAATGTGAAGGTAAATGGTAAATCCGAAATAAAAATAGGAGTACAATTTGTCTTTGGGGAGAACGGCCGACGAAAAGGAGTGTAATATCCTTATTGTTGTACTTTCGGCAAGTGTCGATGAAATTTGTTAAGAGTCCTCTGCCCAGAAATCGAGCAAAAATGCAAAAAATTGCATTTTGTTTCTCTGACTGATAAATTATTACTGGAACGATTGAGTTGAAACTGAATGCATTTGCAAGAATAGAATTTCCTCTTCAAAAACGCCGGAGGAGGTTTTTAAAGAAACATCTCAGTTATAAATATTTTATTTAAAGGATTCCCTCTTAATATTGTTGCATTTGCTCGATCGGCTCTCTGGGTTGCATTGGCTGCCATGAAATAGGGATTTGATTGGGTTAAATACCTCAATGCTCAACGTTGATATGAGTCTGCAAGACTTTCGACAAAAACGTGCAGTATCGACACAGTCCAACTATTTCCAATGACAAAATTTGGTCCTCTCACCTTCATCGTGAATGGTTTTCCATTTTCCGCTGGGTATCGACGCCAATAAAACGGATATCCATCATTACCATTGATTGTGTCTGATACTATGCACGTGGATATATATGGTGACAGTGGGTTGTGGTCAAGTTCGGGGTAAGTCCGGATCGGAAATCTCAGCAGAAACGATTTCTTCAATTGTCTCTGGCTTGTCGGCGTAACACTTTCTTTTACGGCACCCCACAAATAATAGTCCAACGGTGTCAAATCGCAGCTCCGAGGTGGCCAAACGAAATCAGCTCTGCGGCTGATAATGCGATCTTCAAAAACAGGGCGCAAAACATCGAGTGTAGCTTCGGCTGTGTGGCACATAGCGCCGTCCTGTTGAATCAAATGCTGCCAAAAATTCGTTCAACATGGCCCGATAACGATCGCCATTGACTGTAACGGCCACTCCTTGCTCATTTTCGAAGAAAAATGGCCCAATTATGCCTCTGGACCAAATTCCGCACCAAACAGTGACTCGTTTTGGGTATATCGGCTTTTCAATGTATGCGTGCGGGTTTTCTGTGCCCCAAATGCGACAATTTTGCTTGTTTACATACCCGCCAAGATAACGAACATACGGAGCTGACGGTGCTTCTCTTCTTCCAAATTCCGTACGCAATTTTCGCACACATTCTGCAACATTACCATGATTTTCAAAGTAATGTCGCAATATTTCCCAGCGTTGTTCAAGCGTATACACAACCATATTCGTTCAGCGGAAGGATAAAACTAATTATCTGTGAAATCAGACATGAGCTAGGTGTTACCATTCGCGAAATAAGCACTAGTTGAAAAAAAAAGAAGTTAGGTGGCGGACCCTTTATATAGATATAATACATATTTCATTCACTTTCGTTTAATCCTAAGAAAAGCCTTTTTACAAAAAAAAAATTGAATAAACAAAGTAAATAAACTTTTTTTAAATGTGGTCCTGGGCCCTACCATCAACGTTTCACTTTACGCTTTGCAAAATAAATCCTTCCTGATGTGATTCATTTAAAATGCAAATTTTCTGATGGCGGACCGAATTAAGTTCCGATAAGATCTTAATAAATGGAGGGGGGACAGCTGTACGTTTTTAGTTTTATGTATTTAACAGTAGTTTCATATAGATTGAAATAAATAAATGTGTTGCTTTTCCACATTGATTGCAGTCGTTTCTTTTTTGAGACATAGCTTATCGCCTATAAACCTTTAAACCCGAACAACATTTTTGTTGAATGTATACGTAAGTTAAATTGTTTGTTTTGAAAAATGGAAAATAAAATATGCTAATCATAATAACAGTTGGGAAACTAAAAAACATGCAGATATATTTCCTTTACTGAACTGAAGTTAAAACTGAGAGTATATTTTCCAATTTTATCATGTATCAGATTTTATTACATTTTGACTTTTTATTCAACAATTTAATTTTCAAAGGCTGTAAACAATTTCTTCTTATCACAAATATTTAAGTTCTAAAAATGTTAACATTCCAACAACAATACTATTTTCAAATTGTAAACAATTTATTGTTGGGGTAACAGTATATTGCTCTTAAAAGTCTGACATTTTTTAACTGTTGAAATAAGAACACATACTGTTGGCTCTAATGGCTCTTTTGGTTGTAACATTTTTATTTTTGTTTTGAAAATGTAGGTTCTTACATCACTACCAACACTTACATTCTTTAATCAACAATTTTGATTGTTGGGTTAATTTTAACCACTGAAAATTGTTGGCATGATGTATGTAATTCCTCGCATAACAAGGTTTTTTCTGAGTCAGTTTTCCCTAATTTGCATTTTGCAATCTTTCACCCGTTTTTGCAAAACGCAAAGTGTAGCTTTTTCACCAATTAAAAACGTGTTTTGCAAACTTCCAAAGTAAAACAATAATAGATAATGTTCTCTGGGATTGGCCACCTCGAGTTTGATGTCTTTTGAAAAATAAGAAAACTACCAGTTCAAAAAATGTTCTTTGGCGAAGATTAAGTACGGCGAAATATTTTCGGTCTAGCCGAGATACGTTAGGTGGCTTTCGTAGCATTATTTTATTTATATTTATTAATTTTCATTCGAACTTCAGGACAGAATTTGTAAAGGCCGAAATAAAGCACTAAAGGGTGTTTTCTTTAGAAGTGTTTTTAAGGTTCCGTACCCAAAGGGGAAAAAACGGAACCTTATTAGTTTCGCTTCTGTATGTCTGTCCGAACCCACCAGACTAATTTCGTACCAGGTCTATCTCAGAAACTGATTGACGTAGAAGGCTGAAATTTGCAAACAACATTCGGTATAACCTCTAGTTAAACAACAAATAGCAATTTGGCGAAAACAAATATTTTCGTTCGCACAAAAAGCTGTTTATTTCTTGGTTTACAAAAAAAATGGATGTACTTTTTTTTAGAACATGCTCGTAGCTATATATGTGCCGAAGACTGTTTTGCGGTAAAGTTAATATTTTAAAAGATATTTACAAACAACTGTAAATCACTGTATAAAGTGATTTCTAACCATTTTACATTCGTCATTGGTGTGTTCTCTTAATCAATCGCAATTGGAATTGTTTCCTGCCTAATTTGATTTGCCCTTTGACTAGGGAAATACTTTTCCAATACACGCTGCCAACTAACCGAGAAATATACTCGTTGATTACACTTTATTGGTCCTCAATGGTAATTGCAGAAAATGATCACTCTCCCAAAGGCAATTCTATTACCGTGATTTGTGAGTGTGTTTTATTTAATACTTTACAGACTCCTTCCTCTAAAATAACACCCTATCCAATTATAGACATGAAACTCCTTCGTTAAGTTTAACAAAAACCACTTGGTGGAAAAGTCATGTCCCTGTCCTCGTATTGGCAATATTCCCCATTTGTAAACGTTGGCGCACATTCCAAATCATACCAAATTTATGTCCAACTAAAACGTCGCCTCGGCCATCCGCATTTCGCTCTCACTTCCACATGCAAAATTCCTTTCCCCACAATTGAACCAATAATGTTGTCATCTTAAAGATTTATTCCAAATAAATGGCTCCTATACTACACAGTTACCCGTGCAATTATAAATTCCTCAAACCATTCCACAGAACCATTAAATACCCAGCAGCCCAGCTTCACCTCCCACATACCCGACGGGCGGCGCTGCGTGTGAAATTAGAACATTTTATGGCCACTAGTCGTATATACCTACGTCTACCCCGCCAAATTCAAAACATATGTCGTCTTTTGTCCACTGACTCAGAACGCCAGCCGACAAACGACAAACGATGACTTTTGCATTTGCGAGAAAGGCAATTTCGCCGACTTGTCTCCTCCAATCGTCGGCGGCCCGATGCGACTGTTCTTTATTTAGAACGATAGACGAAAATGCTGCGGGAAATTCTCAGTCACACACACACAGCCACACCAGAATACAACAAGATAAACAAAAAGTTGAATCAAAACAATACATCGTTCATTTTCTTTGATTTTTCTCCCTTTTCGATATTGAACGCTTCGGTCCGAAAAGTCCATTTCGAAAATGTCAGTCAAATTGATGATGAGGATGACAAAGAACTGCCTGTATATACCTAGATCCTCGGGGTTTCTATCCTTTTTTTGCTCGGCCCTTGACGAAATTTAATATTATTTGGAAGCTATTTTTAAACGCATCCCTCTTGTGCGCATCCATCCATCCATATATGTACTAGAGATAGAGATCCTTGAGAAACGCTGAAGAGGCTCTTCAGTGTGCGACATGACAGCTCCGAAACGGAACCCCTTTAATCGCTTCAACTTTCTCTAAGTGGAATTTTGGTTTTTGATTTATACCATTTTTAATTGCTTCGCTTTTCTCCACTTTCTCTTAGTGGATGCGTTCGCCTTCATTTATCATCGTAAATCGTGGAGAAATTAATTCCGCTGAAACCACAATATGCCACGGCTAGGTGATGCCATCGATTGTCCACGAAGAGAAGGGAAATATTTTTAATAACTCGCCCTGTTGACAGCCTATTTTCTGGTTTCCACACGTTTCGGGTGCCGCACTAGACGTGTGCTCGTAGACTGAGATAATAGGTGATTTTGGGGAAGGCATTTGACAGGTCCTATCTTTGTTTTGTTTAGAACGGCTTGGGGAAAAGTGTTGTGGGTAATAGGCGGAGAAATTAACTGCAAATGTGTTTCAACAGACAGATTTATAAGGGACAATGTTTGGAAGTGGGGACGTCTTTGGGGGTTCTGATTACCATTCCTCTGGGCTTTTGCAGTCTTTACTCCAAACTCTTAAAATTGTGCATTCAATCTATATCTATAGGTCTCGAATGTTTTACCGCAAAGACAAGCAAGTAGGTAGTTGAAATTTCTGTTTGGAAGTTGATTAAGATTGGTATCGATATTTTATCTCGAGCTATCGTTTGCCTCTGATTAATTTGGTTGTTACTAGTGAGATGTTCGTGGTTCTATTAAAAAAAAAAAAAAATAATGAAAACCCAACGTATTTTTGAACCTGCACAAATCTTCGGAAGCTTTTTAAACTTCAGGCTTCAGATCCGCACTAAACTGTACCTATACATCTATTACATTTGGGCCAAAATATTAAAATAAGAAATCCTTAAACAATTTACAAAAATGAAACGGAAAATTCGCGAATTTCCTATATTTTCCTAACAAATTCTCATACAATTTGATGTCGTAGTTGAAGTCTTGAGAAGCTTACTTGGGACAGGAGCATTTTCTGATGTTTGTCAGACGTTCACAAGAGGTGAAAAATAAAATAAATTCTCGCAGACAGTCGTTTGTTATTTTTTTTACCGACGAATAGAAGGGACCTAAAATTTTATGTGGAGCCTAAAGGGAGAGTTGTTCTCTCGGACATTTGTCAGACGTTCGCGATTGGTGGCTCAGTGGGTGGGCGTTGGAAAAAACCTGAGATGTAATTTTTATTTTTCCTACCTCCAATTTGACACTTTTTTTGAGAATTTTTTTCTATTTGGCCGTTTTTTTAGTGGGAAAAGGCGCTTCGCAATTTTTGAAATGCTGTTATTTCCAAATAATGGAACGCAGTTGCTTCTAACAAAACTATTTAAGTGTTTAGCGAGCCAATGCTTGTTAAAAATCGTGCAGAAATTCTGAATTTGCAGAATAGTTTCAGAAATGACACTTTTTTTCTCATTTTTCATTTTCAAAATTCTACTGTGGTGTGATCACTCTGACCGCCACTGTTGAAAAATGAATACTTTCGCACTGATTTCAGTACTATTCGACTTTCGCGAGTACCTAAGTACCACTTTACAATTTCGAGCACTACTTGTACTATTTAAATTTTTTTAAATAAATCGCGTGTGTGTGAGGTTTTCCACTTACATCCAAATTATTCACTCCAAAAATGAAACTCAAGTCCAAAATATTCAGTCATTA
Source organism: Cheilosia grossa (assembly GCA_963082955.1). Classification (NCBI taxonomy): domain Eukaryota; kingdom Metazoa; phylum Arthropoda; class Insecta; order Diptera; family Syrphidae; genus Cheilosia; species Cheilosia grossa. The sequence goes on along the minus strand of OY720147.1, from coordinate 48,939,917 downwards.
AACCCGAACAGAAACTGCGTTTTTTTAAGCTCGTCGCCGTTTAATACGATTAAATTTAACTGATGTATTTCTTAAAGCAATTAAAATGCCAATAGAGATCTTAGATTTCGTGGAACAGATGAGAATTTTTATTTTGGTTGTAAAAAAAAATTAAACAAATGAAACTCAAGTACAATAACCATTTCTTTTTTGCAAAGGATGTATTCTTGTACAACTCGCGGATAAGGGTGAGTCTGAGTCGTCTCCAAAGAGTGGGTCTTCCTTTATATAACTGAAAACGACTGCAAAATAGCCATCGTTCAATCGAATTGTTTCGACGAGGGTATTTGACGTTCGAATTAGTAACGTGAAGCAACAAAAAACGATGATCGTCCAATCGTTTCGACGATTATCGTTTTTTGGTTGTTACACGAAGTGGAAGCATCGTCGAGACGATGTCGTTCGATCGTTTTGTGCTTACGCGATTAGAGCCCAGGAAATAAGTAAAAGTGAAATAGAACATAAAAAGTAGCAAGAAGCACAAACCAACGAAATAAAAAATGGATTTCATTTGGGAAGTGTATCAAATTTTGATGGGTTCGTCGTCAGAAAATGGTGAATAACCGACGTCTTCGTCCTCGACTGTATCGATTGCACAGGCGAGCTTGCGTCAGTGGCTACAATGTCGCGGACTTTCTGAATTATGTCCGACTAAAATAAAAGGCATTTTGATGACTAAATTCATAATTAATACAACAGAAATGAAAATCAGCACACATCAAATCAAATCAATTTCATTATCATTATGTTAAATTTGACAATAATTAAGTTTGAATCCAGCTAAAATCGGCTTAAACTGCGCGCTTAAGGCATCTTTTTCCAGGTTTATCCAGGTTAAATGGATGTTTTTTTGCTTGAATGCTATATTTATGTTGTGGCACTAAAAACAACTATGTATTATTTTCTACGTTTCGTTACTATTACTTTTCAGTTTTCACTACAATCGAGAAAAGTTGTTTTGCATCACTGCTGCCGGCGGTTGAATTTTGAACCTCTCAGTCCACAGTCCAACCGCTGAGTTATTAATGCTACAATCAGAGATTTCCTTAAAATTTCTTTAAAAATCTCATTGTGGGCGCAGTATTTCGAGGGACCATAGCCTTGATCCCCGAAAAAACACACCCTGCCAAAGCCAACTATTTTTTATTTTGTTTTTAAAATCACGAAAAATGTTATATATAAATAAAAAACGCCCTCAAAAAGTATATATGTGTCAAAAAAATGGCGAACGGACGAATAGTAAGATGTACACTACAGGGTCCGCCAAATAACTTTTTTTTTTTTTTGAAAATGCTATAAAAAAAACTACTGAATATTTTCTCAAATTTATTTTTTTATTTGAAAGTACAATCCTTCCGGTTAATAATGGAAAAAAATTTCATTCAAATGGCTGCCTCGGCTGGCCATGCAGTAGCCTACACGATCGGTCCAATTTTTAAGCACATTATCGATTGTATGCAGCTGTATTTCACCAAAAGCGTCAATTGTCTCTGGCTTGTCGGCGTAACACTTATCTTTTACGGCACCCCACAAATAATAGTCCAACGGTGTCAAATCGCAGCTCCGAGGTGGCAAAACGACATCAAATCTGCGGCTGATAATGCGATATTCAAAAAAAACGAGTGTAGCCCACTTAGCGAAGCGAAAACGCATCGGATGGTCATTTGGCTTAAACTTCTGAACCAATTGGACTTTGTATGGCGTCATTACAAGGTTTTTATGCAAAATTCGTCTCAATGATGTCTCCGAAATGTTCAATTGTTGAGAACGATGGTGAATTGATGTTGATAGCGCTTCACGCACACTTTCTGCCACAGCAGCAATTTTCTCGGATTTAGGTAGGTACGCACTGTTTTTGGCTTTTCACGCTTTGGTTTATCGATGAGGATGCCAGTTTCTTTCACTTTTTTCACAAGATAACGAACATACGGAGCTGATTGGAAAATTAAGTCCATGGACATTATCTTCATAAATTGCGAAAAATTCAATTATCACTTCAATCGATAGCACAATTTTCATCTAGACAAATAGGAGGCAATTCCAGTTAGGGATTTTTATTTTTTTAGCTTAAGACGGAAATCTTTCCACAAAAGAAAGTGCTTCTTTTTGGAACGAATTTGTATTTCTTTTTTCTGTCAGAACATGATCAGAGCACCTACGACTTCATAATATATTTACTGAGCATTCTGAGTACTGGATATTTTCACAATTAAAAGTCCCAGCAATCTGTGCAGGGCCTTTGATATGAAACATGGCATTTTCTTTGTGACGATGTGTATTTTTTTCTGGCAATCTGTGCTTCAATTCCGAAACATGTTCACTATCATGTTGCGAATTCGCAAACTCATTTTCCAGATGCCATATGTAGAGTGGAGTAAATTTATAAACTAGTTAAGGTTAGGCTAGTTAAGGAGGTGTTTCCGTCGTAAGAACATCTCTACAGTGGCTACAAAAAGTTGGCTGGCCAGTATTAAGGGAAACGCAATGCAAAACTAAATTCAGCACTCTCGGTTGTCTAACTGCAATTCATACAGCACCTTGAGGAATCACGTGAAATTTGGACGCACATTACACCCTCAGTACAATAGAGCGATATACCAAAACATAAAGCTTCGAGAAACGATATCTAAAAAGTTAGTATATTTTGAACATGAAAATGGCAAGCAATCAACACAATGTAAATGGAAATCAAAACACTGAACACGAAGGTGTGGAGGAATGCGTTGAATGTGCTTTTGGCTAGTTGCGTTAATATGCATTTCAAAGGCTTAAATCTAGGCCTAAACATTGCTGCAAGGCCCATTAATTAACTACAATTATTCCACGAAAGATATAAATTCCAACACGCGGCACGAACAATACGACAGCGCACGAAACTAAGTGGCAAATGTGCCGAGCCGCCGAGATGACTCCCTCTTGCCATAGGCAACTGCGTATGCAAATCTAGGGCTACGTTCTTACGAATAAGGAATTCTTAAATAAGTAAAACACTAGAACGAATATGTACTAAAAGTAGTTGCGTTGCACTCTTACTATAGTCCTTTAACATGGGACATTAATAAAACAAAAACTTTCCATGTAGTAAATTGCAGGGGAATAGAGGTAATATTGACATTAAGGGTATTCATTTAAACGCGTAAAACCCGCATAAACCCTATAAACTGCAGATATTTACCACCCCGTAAATGAACTGTCAGATTATGTTTGGAGAATAGTTTACGCAGGCCTCATAATTTTCCGCGATCAATTAGGCTCGGAAATCGAGTGCGGAAAGTTACACAAATTTACAAATGTCAAATTGCGACAAGCGTTATCCGCGTTGTGTGAATTTCTTTTCAATATTTTAGAGTTGCATCAATGATGGTAAGAATTTAATTAAAAAAATATTTGCTTTATCGTTATTCGCAGCGATTTACGAAATGACATTTCCGAGGTGTGTTCACTTAAAGCACCGCAAAAATGTATGAATTTACGAGCTGCATAAAATTATGAGATTAAGTGAATACCCTTATTATAAAACCAATAATTGCAAGTATTTATTACGGTCACTGACCCAATGTACGCTACATCTGGTTTCTAATACATATAGAGCACCGAGATTACTTCAATTCTCGGTATAGAAAATTAGATCACTCGCTATTAGATCGCCAAGCAATACGGAAATAAAGCTTATAACGTTCACCTAACGATTTTCTTGTATTTGCTATTGCCAAGCGGCTCTTGTGCAATAAAGAATCGCTGTCAAGGTACATCCCCTTGCAACAGTTCGCCTTGCTAAGGAAAGCCCCAAAGCAAGCAAATCGTACTTCCAACTCGCCTCAGTTCGGAACACGCTTAGAATAAAAATACCTTTGAAAGCAACACTTCCTCACATTTTCTGACTTTCCGCTCTATTGCACTGGGGGGCGTTCAGATCGTGAGGATGATTTTTGTCGACTAACTACGGGCGGAAAACCCACGCTTTCGCCTCTTGACATATTTGTTCTGGTACGGCATATTGAATAATAAATATTTTTCTACTCATTGCATCTTCATTTGAAAACTGCAAATAAAGTTTACTCTGTAGGAAGGATGTTTTTTTTTAAGACATCGCCTTCTATTAAATTTTCAAACTGGCAGTCCATTTTTATAACGAGAACTAAAACGAAGGCTGAAGTTTAAACATCTTAAACGCGAGTCATGGTATTCACAGATTTGGTTTTCAATTTCCCCTGTTTTGGTAGTGTTGCACACATTTGGGAACATCTTTTCGATAGTTTCCAAAGCTGTTCAAGAGTAACTCTTCCAGAAATATGGTTCTACGTTTCTTTAAATTTTTTTTGACAGTGCGTCTAGAACAGATATGCTGGTCCGCCTCCTTTTGAGATGTATTTCGGAGTACAGACAACTTAATGATGGATAATTTAGTAAGAAAGAAAGAGCTTTCAGTGTCAAGAAAAAGACCCGAGATATGCTGGGTATTCAAGTAATAATAAATAAAATAAATAGTTTGCGCAACAGGTCCGCATAGGTACCCTAGAATTAGCTTCTCACAGCCATTCGTTTTGTGGGAGTTTTTATATTTGGGCCGAATGGAAGGGACCTACGATTTTATGCCGAGTCCGAATTGAGAAGCTCTTTCATGAGGGCTAGATATACTGTCGTATGCTTGTCAGACGTTCGTGAGATGTCTGACACCTTAAGATGTAATTTGTGTTTTTTCGGTAATCGAAGCCACTGAGCCACTGGGCCCACAGCTAGAAAGTAGTTAATATTTAATGCGCTCAACCGTGCAAAAGTCGGGACAAATTGAGGGCGGTGCCGTGCGGTTTTCTTATTGATTTTGTGCAACAACGAGCGTTTAATCGAAATTAAATCGTTGGCGACGAGCGAAAGAAAAATATGTTCAAACAACGATGCGCAAAGGGAAAAAGCAAAAAAAAAAAACCAAACGAGAGCCTTTCTTAGAACGTTAGAATTTTTAAAGTTACCAATAGATGGTCCAGATCCAAGTGGACGAGAAATACACTCAGCAACAACCAGCAACGCATCTCCAAGGTTTACGCAGTGATGTACATAACGACCGCGAGTATATAAGCACCTTTGATAAGTCGAGAGGAAATCGACGATTTATCGACTAAAATGAGAGAAATAAACCCTTGGCGGTAAACCAATGATTAGAAATCGAATTAAATTGCGCAACTGAACCAATAAAAACTCATTTCACGTTTTACTACCTTCACAGTTATGTGCAAAAATTTGGACAGAATGGATTTCCTATATAACTACTGCTTTCGGCAGAAAACTCTAAGTTAAACTTTACTATTGTTCTGAGCCTTATGACGCTGTGTTTACTTTACTTTACTTTAGATTGCGCCTATATTTAGTACTTTCACCACACCACCATTCACACGCTCCTGTAGCCAGCTCGATCGGCAGCTAGCTGTCTTTACTTACATACTCAAAGTCGGTTGAGGTCGTTCTACTCTGCTTCGTTGTTAGGGATGGACTTTCAAAATCATAGGGCTGGTGAGTAATTGCTGATATATGCTTCACGTATCTAAGTCGTTTCAGCCTTATTATTACTATGTGAAGGGGTTGTTGTACTGCGACATTTTGGTCTATTGTACGCCCTGTTAGCTCCTCAGCGAGGTGTATTCCCTCATAAGAGTTCCCCTCACATTATAATTCCTTTCGGAATCTCGTCTCAGCCTTAGTATTTTAATTTATGTGACCTATTCAATGTCGCTGCATAGCCCTGGGTTAGGTTAGAATATAGGTTTCTGCAAAGTTCCTCATTGAATCTCCTTCTCCACATTCCATTGATAAAAACTGCACTAAATATCACTCGAAAAATATTTTCCTCGAAGCGTCTCAAAAGGTTCTAAACCTCTATTGACATGATACATGCTTCTGCCGATATTGGGAGCCCTTTTTCGATGACAACATATACTTCGTTTCCACTTTAACAGAATTTTCGCGCCTCTTTTCTAATACCTTAAAATGTGCGACTGACTCCAATTGCGTTCTCCTGACAATGTCAATACTCGTTTCAACAGCATATGCAAGTAGTTGAAGGAACCTTTGAAAGATTGTAACTATGAATGTGTCACGCAACAGCTTTGACCTTCGAAACGATACAGTTCTGAAAATATAGCTGCGCAAAGCAAATAGTTTTAGATCTAAGTAAGTAGGCTGGGTGACTGGCCAACGATCAAGAAACACATTTCGACTACAAGTTGGTCGTTATGGATCTATTCGCAAAGGGACATGCACCTCGCTTATAAGTTCCGAAATCTCAAACTATTACCTTTTCGAAAACTTAGCGTTCCTTTGACAGAGGAGCATGATCCTACGTGATTATTTGTACCTTCATCCGGGAACCCGGTCGAGAAAGATTTCAAACCGGTGGCTAACTTTGGCCAGTGTCCCCCTTTAGTTCTCGATGAGCTTTGACGTAGAAGGGGCTTTAAACACGACCTAGTGGTCGACAAAGGCGTATATTTGTTCAAACGCCCACTCCCAAGCTACACCGCTACACCCCAATTCAGAACCATCTGTAAATAAGGGTATTTCGAAATCATTCAGTATTGTGCCATATTCGGTTTATGTTGGAGCCGTAAAAGCATTTTTGGAAGTTAAGTTTGGGTTTCGGGTTTCCAGAGATGGGCCCCTTCCATGGGACTTGCTCCCGTAAATATATAAAAACCATATCCATCTTTTCAGTTCATGCGTCTCTATCGTTTTCAGAAACCATTCAATGGATGTTGGGACTATGGCTATGAAATCAGAAACATATCTTTCATATCTCTATATCTATATTTTTAACGATTAAATTCTATTTACGTTGCCGCCCTCCATTGCAATTGCAAGACGGGTCTCCTTTCTACAATCGAAACTATACATGCTATACACTTTAGGTATGTTCTTGCCTTCTTACTTCACACGTACATAATCGGATTGTGACCGTAAAATTAACAAAAAAAAAACCCTCTAGCGCCTCAAAAATAACCTTTGATACTTTTCGCAGTGCGAGAAAGAGAGGCGCTATGCATACGGGCACAATCACACTCCCTCCTCGGCACCGCTGATGCTTCTTAAGAAATATATAAAAATTAGCATCAGCAATATCGTACATAGTGTTTTGTTTTGTGTGTCCTATTGTCCATAGCAGGCCTAGGAATTTCAGAGCATGCTGCGGATTTTCAAATGCTCATATGGAACGCAGTGTTTTTTCCCAACATATGTTTTTGATTGCCCTGCCACTTTAAGAGGTCTTGTAGACTACAAAAAGCCATAAAACCCAACTCCCTTTCACTGTGCGCAGCGGTATTCGCACGTGGTACATAGACACCAACATGATGCCAAAAAGAACACAAGCGCCAGCCGAGAATTGCATCAGTGATGCAAAACTAAAAAATAACAGAGGCGTCGAGTTGTGCCTATCAAAGGGATGCATCTGCCCAGGGATATGCAACGGACGGCTATTGTGTCCAAATTTAGCCCAACTACGGGGGGAAACACCGCCTCGAGTACATGTTTTCATTAATGAGCTGGAATCAATGAATCCGCCAAAAGTCTGCACATCTGCACCAAGCGACTGAGGAAATGTTCACTTGCTCTAAAAATACACTTCTTCTCGTCAGAAGACTATACAGATTGATTTGAATCAACAAGAAGGCAACAGTTGTGCCATCAGGGTCAGCCTCAGCCTCAGCATAGGAAATGTGTCATCGCGCGAGACGCGCACTCCCCCACTTGAGACAGAAGAAAATAGATACCACTCACACCCCCATGTCGTTATAGACCCCATAATCGGGAGCCACTCCAAAGTTTATAATTTATCACGTAATTGCTGTAAATGCTCGTCTAACTCTTCAGAAAGCAAGTCCCGCAGTGGAGCACACACCAGCCTTCCGTTCCGATTCGGATTCGGTTGTGTCCCGTTGAAATTCAATACGCTATCTGTTTTGAATTAGTGACGCCATGTTCTCGAGTTTTCAATCTGACAGAGAATATACCATTTGCACTGTCAGTGAGGGTGGAGATGTTTTTTTTTTTCCCCTTCTTCTTTGTGCTTCGGTCTCGGTTCTGTTTAGGGCCAAGTTGAATTGGCTGCGCGCAAAATGGTTGGATATGCCGGATAATATAATGTGACAATAAAACGAAACGGCGGGTGGTGGACTGGGCAGAGACTCTGATTCTGATTCTGGATTAATTTCGATCGACTTGTGACAGATGAAAAGCGAAATCTTGGCATTGGGTAGTCGCCATTTTTTACGGCTTTATTTACAAGTGAAGAAATGTTCTTCTATACATAGTACTTTGTTTATTTTTTTATGAGGAAGAGAGGGAAACAAATATTAAACTTGGTGCGGATTCAGATACATTATTTTTGGTATTTTTAAATTTCGTTTTTTTTTTATATCAATTTTCAAATGTGTAGGTGATGATAGTTGGGAACTGAAGAGCGCAATATCTACACACCGAAATATGATGGCTGTTTACAGACACGCTTTTATGAGTTTTCTTGACGAAGGACGACCTTTCTTCTTGCCTACAGTCTTATAGAATGTTTCTGGGTATGACATGTGGATGGCCATCTCTAGCACTTGCTGATTGATTTTAGATGATAGTGTCCAATGGTCATTGGAGGTTCAAAATATCAAATAAGAAGCACTTGAGGCGCAGTGGTTAGGGTGTTGGACTACTGAGCGAAGGCTGTCAGGTTTTTACAAAAATTACATCTTAAGATGTTTTTTTCCACACCTGACAAACATCGTATAGTACAGCGTGTTATTTTTGTATTCAAAGAAAAATGCCATTTTTGGAGATAAATGGTCGGATGTTTATTTCATAATAAAGAGGAAGGTATGCCGTTAATAATGAAAAACAATATTAGCCAAATGGCCACCACGAGCACGCATACAGGACCATATCCTTTTCATGAAATTTTCCATAACCAAATCGCAAAGTGGCTGCCCTCTGTCCTCGATAGCCTCACGAATTTTATCCTTGAGGTCTTGAATCGACGCTGGGCTATTGGCGTAGACCTTAGCTTTCACGTGGCCCCAAAGGAAGAAGTCGCAAGGTGTTAAATCACAAGATCTCGGTGGTCAATTGTGATCACCTCTTCGGGGGATAACACGGCCCGGAAACTTTTCCCGTAAAAGATCAATGCTTTCGTTGCTTGTATGGCACGTAGCGCCGTCTTGTTGAAAATAAACGTTGTCCAGATCAATACCATCCAACTCTGACCAAAAAAAATCATTAATCTTCTCTCGATAGCACAATCAATTTACCGTAACCTCATTTTCGAAAAAGTAAGGGTCAATGACCCCGCCGGACCATAAACCGCACCAAACAGTCACACGTTGAGGATGGAGAGGCTTCTCAACAATAACTCTTGGGTTTTCCGAGCCCCAGATGCGACAATTTTGCTTGTTGACGTAGCCACCGAGGTGAAAATGGGCCTCATCAGTCAAGATGAATTTTCAATGGAATTCCGAATCATTTTCATGCATTTCAAGGACCCAATCAGCAAAGACACGAAGTTGTTGATGCGTGTATCGTTCCATTTTTAGTAATGGCGTAGTTTCTACTTCTACTTATCTCAAAGAATAAAAGCTTCAAAAGTGGCAGCATCCGAAATAGCGGGTTGTTCACAAAAACACCTCTCATTGGAAAACCTTTTATATAATGAAATAGCTTCTCAATTACCCGATTGAAGGTCTAACCTCGTCTTATAGCTGACTTCTTTGAGCACTTAGTTTACTTTTTTTTTTATCTTAAATGACACCTTACATTCTAGTGGACCATGACCTACACTAGCAACAGCATCCCCCAGCTCGTATTTTCTGCCCCCAGTTATAGTTGTGCACACGAATTATATTGAATTTAATTAAATAAAATCGAATAATATTTAAAAACAACGGACACAGTTTTACATACGCCTTTGTTATAGTATTTTCAAGTTTGCCATTTGAATAGGACAATATTTAAAGCTACTCACTTCAAGTGCAATTTAAATTAAAAACAAGAATTCCTTTTCATTTCGGGTTTCCATGTACTCTTCCGACCTTGAAAATTTATGTTGGGGTTACGCAAACTTCTCAACCTACTAACAATTTTCCTTTTAGCTCCTCAATAGACTAAGAATTTCCTCCAAAAGGGAAATCGCCCACGATCTAGTCGCACTTATCTGTAGGCCCAATAACAATTTCAAAATTATGAAAGAAAAAAAAACTAATAGAACGGGAATTGAACGTATGTCCAATTTTCGACAAAACTTATTTCGAAAAGAAATTCCGATCGAGGGAAAAATGTCTCCTAGAAAAAATTGATATCGTTAATGAAATTCCCCCAGAGATTTTTCCTCAATTAGTTTACTAGAAGAAATTTAAAGCGGAAGCAGTTATAATTTGAAGAGTAGCTCGTTTCGTCTTATAAATCTTCTAGGTTGTGGTTTTTTGTTTGATTTTAAACAATTTGCTATTTAATTGTGGTCAACCTAAAACTTGAGGCTAGTGTTTTATTTAGCCATTTTAAAAAGAACAAACATGTCAGGGAATATATTTCAACTTCTTACTTATAAATATGGACTTGAATTAGGATTTATTTAAGCTGAAGTAGCTAAAAACTATTAGAGAAAATTAAATCGGGTCCGACCTTGTTTGAAGTTGTGCAATTTTAAAATGTTCGTTGTGCTCAGTTCGCCTTTTTTCACGTTTGTAGTATTTCTTGAGTTTCTTTGCTTGTATTAAGAGGTATAATAACAAAACAAAAGTCAATGCGTCTGTTATAGTCTGTTTAAAGCGAACAAGCTCGAATTCGTTCGGAATATAGCACAGGGGTAACTGCCATTGTTTTCAGTAGCAATAGAAGAAAAGAGAATGTAAAAATGTTTTGAAAACTTTCAGTGCGGCCTGAACAGCAAGGTAGCATTTTTTCTCTCAAAATCGTTTAAATGTTCCTAGAATGACAACTGTGCTTAGTTTTATCTCAAGATAATATCAAACTTCTGGTCTGGTAACCACTTCCTATAAAGAATCGCAGACATGATTTCTGCTCGGAGAAGGAAGATGTGTCGTTTTTTTTGGTTGTAAATCCAGCAAATATGTAAGGAAAACTTTATTCACAGAGCTAATTCTGATTAATTTATTATATTTCTTTTGCAGCTCTATTTTATGTCTACAACGCATGTGGCAACATCGGGGGAAATGTACTTATCTCTTAAAGTTCTACGGATTGATCTTTGTTTGAAATATTATGTTTGGATACATATTTATATCCGGTGGTGGTCTTTACCTTGGTTAGCAATTTAAACATACAGCTTTCCTGTTTGTAAGTTTGTTATTTTCTTTGCGAAACATTTTATAAAAAAAAATGGTTTAGTCAAACCCGTTTATTATAATATAACCACAAAAATAAGTGCAATATCCCGGTATAGTAGAAATTATCAAAAAAAAAAAACATTTAAATATGAGCTTAAAAATGTGAAGGGAATAAAAAGCTATTGACATCTGTTAAGGTATTCGATCATCGTTTTGAAATAAATTCCGATGGGAACTGACGAAAGGAGAAGTTATATATACAGCCCTGTACTAACAAAAATTTGGAAATATATATTAAAGTCATTCACACGATTCCTTATAAAAAAGTATACTTTGCCTATGACGTTCGAAGTATCTGTATACGTTTCAACTATTGAAAAAATCAATTATTTTTTTTGAATCAGTCTTTTTTAAATTCGAATAATCTATAAATAAGTTAAGGGATTGACGTTTTAATTTTTCCGTTAAGGATTAGTAGGGGACTGGATGTTTTCTAATGTTTTCTAACAAAAAAAAACATTTTCTTTCCGTGGGTGTGTTTCGTACCGTCGTTACCATAAAAGTACAGGGGCCTTGTTCAGGCCCCTCCTCTCACGGGGGCTCCCCAATGGCCGATACATTATAATTTTTCCTCTATTTTGGTTGATATAGCTTGACATATAGCGACTTTATGGCAATGATAAGCCAATGGCATTGCCGACGCCGAGTGCAACAGAAAGTGTGGCATTGTCTGTAAGGAAATAATGTAGTTCGCCACCGTCTAAACTCTTTTTTTTTCGGACTGAACGAGGAATTGCCGTCAATTCTAGATTAAAATATCAATCAGACATCAGATCAGTTTTTTTTAATTATTTCCTAAACAGTGAACATTTTTATACTTATACAAATACATACCTCGAGTACGTACCCAAAAAGTAAGACTAATTATCCGAGTCAAAATTTTAAAATTATTTTTAAACTTAGATTTCTTTGGGAATTTGGTATTCTTTTTACTCTAAATATTCTTACACCAGTATTTGACGACCAAGAATTTTCTTTAATAGAAAATTATGGTTCGTTTTAAATTATTTTAGATTACATTTTAGAATTTTAGGTTTCGAATTTAATTTAATAAACTTCTTTTTTCGCTACCTTCATTTATATATTTAGAGAACTGAAAAAAAAAAACAGCTAGATGTTCAGCCCGAGTCGAAAATGTTCATTTATTTTGCTGAAACCCCTGAAAAACTATCTTAGAGCTAAACCTGCCGTTAAATCTACTGAAAAAAAAACAACATATTTGAGCACCTGAACCTCCTGACAGAAGTTATTTTATCCTCTAAACCTTTCGACAAAACTTAGATTTTCAATAACATCATATAACATATAAAAATAATTATTTTGTATTAATATTAATTAATTTAAATCATAGAGATTTCAATCTTGAGCTTCATGAATAATAATTATTTTTTATGGTTAGATTATTTTTGTTCAATTTATTATTGTTATTATCTGACCCGTGATCGCGTTGCTTCTCAGAGTTCAGAGAGAAAACTTTTGCTGGCTTTCTAGATATTTTTATTTTTTTTTGTCATTCTCCTTTTTTATTTTCCAATGGGGCCACATTTTCTTCCATTTTTTATTTACGACTAAGGTAAACTATTGTAGCAAATTATACTTGAACACTGTGGCAACAAGGAAAAACAACATAAGTCATTTTTAGCCACTTTTCAGGAGCACAGGTTAAAGGTTTGCCTTCCAGATATGGGAAGACGATTTATGCGGTTTTTCCTGTTCCATGACACAGCAACCGTAACAGATATTTGAATGAAAAAAAATATGACTTATAAAGGGTGGTTAGGTTTTAAGGGCCGATGTTGATTTTGAATAAAACACAAATTATTTAGGAAATTACTGTCATTTCTTTTTATTATGATAATATTGGTATGATTCAATTATGTATGGAACAAAATATCGGCCAAATGGCCGCCGCGACCTCAGCGGCACACCTCCATGCGATGGTCCAATTTTTCGATGACGCTGAGGCATAATTGAGGTTCTTAATGTCCGTTAATGTGCCGAATTATCTCATCCTTTAGCTCTTGAATTGTTGCTGGCTTATCGACGTACACCTTTTCTTTCAAATAACCCCAAAGAAAGAAGTCAAATCGCATGATCGTGGCGGCCAATTGACATCGCCACGACGTGAGATAACATGGCCATTGAATTTCTCCGGCAAAAGAGCCATTGTATCGTTAGCTGTGTGGCAAGTGGCACCGTCCTGTTGAAACGACATATCGTCCACATCCATATGTTCCAATTCGGGCCATAAAAAGTTCGTTATCATCTCACGATAGCGACCACCATTCACAGTAACTGCCTGACCGGCCTCATGTTGGAAAAAATACGGCCCGATGATGCCGCCAGCCCATAAACCGCCTCAAACAGTCACTCTTTGTGGGTGCATTGGTTTTTCGACAATCACTCTTGGATTATCATTCGCCCAAATGCGACAATTCTGCTTATTGACGAATCCACTGAGGTGAAAATGTGCCGATTAAATTGAACGAAAAAAATCAGGAAGAAATTCATAATAAGCCTGAATAACTTTAACGCGTTGCTCGATTGTGTACCTTTCCATGGTTCAAATTGAGTTAGTCTGAAATTGAGAAATTTCAAATGAAATGCAGACTTGACGTTTAGGTGTGGTTCACATTCAACATCGGCCCTTAAAATTTAACCACCCTTTAGAACAGGGTACTGTCCGATCGTTACATTAACCCAATTTTGACATAAGTCGACTTCTGCTGTTTTTCCTTGTTTTTGTATTTGAGAACGGTTTGTGGGATACAGCCCATTGGCCATTCCCAAAATATATTTAAACTTGATTTATTTTTCTTACTCGGCATTAGGCTATATCGACATATTAAATAATAAGCTACTGGGGTTAGGATGGGCAGTTAAAAGGAAAGGAAAGGGGATCGTTATTCGTCTTCTATAGGTAATAAGTAACCAAATCATTGGCTTCAGTCTCAAAAGTCTTCCTAAATGTTTCTATTTTCCTCCACCAGGTTTTGTATTGAAGTATTCACATGTGCCTTCGTGGATTAAGTCATAATGCTTAACCACATATTTTCTCTGTATATCTTGGACCTACTTCATCTACCCTTAGATCTCTGTGTAGATTGTTATGTCGAGCGTTAACACTACTTCTTAGTACTTTGCTTTGAAGAGTTTGAATCATTTGTAGATGAGATATTTTCGTACAACCCCAAAGCAGAATTCCATGGTCTTATATAATCTGCTTATAAGTGTGGGTTTTGTTTTCAATTGAAAGTACTGAGCTTTGTTAGTTTAATGTCTAGATCTTCTTTTTTTTTCTTTTTGACATGTTATTTCCACTTGAGGCTAGAATTTAGCGCCATGCAGTTCTTAGATACAGTACTTCCATCTATTATAACTGTTACAGTATTTGTTTTCCTATTGGTAGACTTAATTAATCCACCAACTCTAGGAAATATATAAAGACTATTTTTCTTCATATAGACCTCTTAGTTTGTTTGCTGTTACTTCCAGTCGCCACTGTTATTATTGCTGTATCATCAGAAAAAGTGGCAAGGCTAGCTTCTCCATGTTCAGGCAAATCTCTTGTATACAAAAGGTGCAAGATTGGCACTGTGCTGTGGTACACAAGCCGTTCTTCTTCAGATCCGATTGTTCATAATTATATTTTACTCGGAAATACTTGTACGTATAAAAATGCAATGAAAATCCTTACTCTCAGGAAAATCCACTTTCAATTTACGTTCTAGGCCTTGGTGAAAAAGTTTATCAAATGCTTGGGCTAAATTTAAAATAAAGTCCACAAAAGGGGTCGAACGAACATTCTCGTTCATCAAAAGTTTGGTTGTATGTTTTCTTATTTAAAAGGTAGGTAAAAATCGTAGAACCGATGAATAGTTATAAATAAAATCCACTTTTGGGTTATTCATCTGATACGGCAGTATTTATATCAAATAACAATGAGAGTTTTTATAAGTTGAGGCTCTCAGCAACAAACAGTTGTCGGAAGTTCTGGTTAGAGAGTTGTAAGCCTACTGTACTATTTTAAAACACAGCAAAGTGTAGCAGGAGTTACTGTTTTCTAATCTGCTAGGGCGAGCTTTTATTTTTGACTGGAATAGATTACTGGCGCTGGTTTAAGTTGGAAGTAGAGTTCGTGGTAGACCGAAATCCTTACAAAAATATAATTATATGTAAGAATGCATGGGATTTGTTTTTGAATTTGCGTTTGTAGTTAAACAAAACTGAATAACTCGATAGGGGAGGGTGGGGGTGCAAATGAAGTCGCAGTTTCTGATTGTGTAAGCTCCAAGTAGAAGGAATTAGTTTAAGTTGCATATTTTATATGTTTGAGAAAAGGAAGAAATGGGTAATATTTGGTAATATTTGTCAAAAAAAAGTTTTGCGTAGCTGTTATTGCGTTTTATTGAAAGTAGATCTAGTACCGTAGATGTCTGAAAATAGATCGGGAAATATATATATATAATTAAACAATTTTTTCCAATATTTTGAGAAAAACTAAGTACAGGATCTTATTAGGAATACTGATATTATCCTTAGTATGTATTTTGATCAAAATCGTTTTCCTAAAATTATGTAGATAAAACAGTAACAAATTTTTAAATTTGTTTGAAAAGTACTATTCACCTGAGCGTTAGATATTGTTCGGGATATAAGCATTATTTGGCTTATGCAAATCGAAAATGGGGTTTTCGAGACATGAGCTGTTTCTAAAATAATCGTTTTCGGTGATTCGAATTGAAAATTAAGGAAGCCAGAATTTTGAAAACATCAATTTTAGCTACTCAACCATGCATTTTGGTCAAAATCCTTGGTACAGTTTTCAGGTGAACTAAAGAAAACAAATTTTAATAAAAAATCCAACATAGAGAAAACATGAGTTTGCTTTTTAGTTAGAAATGATCATGTTACCTTAGAAATGAATGTTTGTTACAATCGGATGAACAGTTTTCGGGATATGTCCAAATTTCAAAAGTATTATTTATATTTTGGTGAAAATCGTTAGAGCCGTTTTCGAACAAATCAAACATTTTATATGAAAAGTACCATTAATATGGTGGTTACCTTGCAACAAAAAAAAAACGGCCCCGAACTGTAGGCCCACAAACTCCAAATACGAAGTTTGTACCAAGTCAGGGCAGCTGTTTAGGCTGTAGGCCTCAGGAGGACAGACGGACAGAATTTTGCGACCCACTTTTTTGAGTTCTTCTGTCTTCGTAATGTCGGAAATTATGTACCAAAAAAATAAATTTCTCTTACTACGTAATCGAGAAAGTTTAAAAATGACCACAAACTTTTTTTTTTTGTTTCCTGTGCCTTTTCTATAATACTCGCACTCGTTGAATAAGGGAATGGCTTTCTCTAAGCCCACATTGGTGAGCGGTAGCCTAATGCCTGTACTCAATTCCTTGTTTAAGCCTCCCTAGGAATACCAGATCACTGCAATTATACTTTCTAAATATTAGCAATTTTACGCTCGAAAATACTCGTCCGTGGGCGCTAGTTCAATGAAGTTCGACTGTCACTTTCAGATAAAGCTTCGCCAGGCGAATCTTTCTACTCGAAGCGAGAATCAATGTGGACCCGTTGCAGTTTTTAAAAGTCTGAAGTGGATAATTATTGCAATTTCATAAATCGAAAAGTGTACATTTTATTCGAACTCGTCTCAAAAATAAAACAACACGACAGGGAATTTTGTTTAACTTTCGAAATTTAGATAATTGCTTGACCGGCAATTTTAAAAAACTCCCAATCTCGGGTCTCAAATGATTTCCAATTCAAACACCCCGCCTCACAAATCACTCCGAAACCTCGACAGTTTCATATACCTTCGGTTGTTTTTACGCGTCTTTGTCTAACCATACGGAATTTAAAAAAAAATTATCTCTCGTTTCAACTCGCGTCTTTCCCAGTGTAATTTAGAAAACCCACAAAAGGGACCTCCATGGGACCTAGGAAAACCATGTGACCACGCAGGTACCTATACTCCTACACAATTTTTCGAACTTCCGGATTTACCGGATTTGCGCGACGTAAACTTGCGCTGAATTCAATCTGCATTCGCATATGCTTACGAGTGATCGTCACCAAAATTTCCCAGAAAATACACAAAACCACACCCAGCGCTGATACAGGACCCAGAAAATTGGAGTAACAGGAAAAAAAACTCATCACAAAATAATAAATCACCACCGGATGCGCAAGCTGAAGACATCGTTCCACTGAAATGTTTGGGGACCGCTCCCTTATTTCCAACTGTTTCGCTTTGTCCTTCGAATTAAAAAATAAAGAAAGCAAATATTGTCACAGCATATAAAACAAATCGTTTTGTGGGAAGAACGACTTTTGTCGTCTGATGGAAAGAACGCCTCCCAAAGGGGGACTGCAAGAAAAGACTGTCAGTCTAGGGTGTTGGTGTTGTTATATATTTTAAATACAATAATAATTATCAACATAGTTCACGTATATATTACATATATAAAAAAAAATAAAATAATAGTTCAAGTATACGCTCTTGTTTTAGTTTGTTTTTTTTTTTTAAATTAATTACTTATCGTCTAAATGGAAATGCGAAGTGGAAGATATACGAGTTCGGCCCAGTACTGCGGAGTGGAGTCTTCTATGATTTGTTGTGGGAATCGCCCTCCATGCGCCACACTCCGAAGAGGTAGCTCAGCTTCTCTGGGGGTATTATGGGGCCGGTGCGGCGGCCCTTTGACTCGTCGTTCAGGACTGACGCGCCGAGTGCGAATCCCCCGAGGTTGCCCGTGTTGCCCTGTGTCACACCGTGGTTGTCCAACGCCTTCAGAAGGCTGATCTCGCTGGTCGATAGAACTCGGCATAGAAAATCGATATATCTGTAAGAATGGGGAAGAATGGGTTTGATTAGATATAAAGGGACGAGTGCGGAGCACTGTGTATCACCTACCTTGTGGCTAATTTCAATGTTTGGATTTTGCTGAGTTTATCGCTGGGGAGCGTCGGAATGATCTGTTGCAGGGACTTGAAGGCGTCGTTGAGACTCTGGGTGCGCTGGCGTTCTCGTACATTGGCCATGACTCGCTGATTCTGGAATTCCTCAGCGTCCTCGGACTTGCTGGATTTTCTCTTTGTCCGCCGGCGGGGTTTGCGAAACTTGGACGGATCACTGCCAGCCGACATCTGCTGCAGATCGTCCTCGTTGTGGTACATGTAGGCCGATTGCCTGTACTCCATTTCGTCCCTGTCCGAGCTGGAGTATGTGCTGCCGTTCAGGGAGTTAGCCTGCTCGTAGTCGAAGAGTCCCTGCGGTGGGGCACTTGCCCCGATTGGACCTTGGACCATGGGGTGGGCCGCCATCTCTGATGGCTGATGGAATGGTTGGTACTTGAAGTTGTCCTGACTAGTTTCGCAGATGTCCTCGTCGTTTACGTTGTACTGGTCAAAGGGCGGCGACACGTTGGCCGACTGACCACTCACCTCATCCACAGTCGTCGGCAGGTATTCTATGAAGAACTTTCCATTGGTGGTCGGGACTTCCCGAGGAATGTGATGGAAGTGATCCGCGTCGGTGTATATCAGAGACTTCTTGTTGTCCTGCAGCATTTCGGTGCTGCAATCAAAGTCCTGGCGACGTTTGCCATTCTCATTCATAAAGTGCTGCAAGTCGTTGCTGTTGTACACCGAATTGTTGTTGTTGTTGTTGTTGTTCTCCTTTTGCAGTGGCGGTGTTCCGTTGGGTGTGCTGCTGGCCGAGCTTAGAATTTCACTACTCGGAATGTTGTAGTCGTTGTCGGGCTCATGGTCCATTGGGCCGGCGGCGTACCCATGTGGCGGGTTATATCCCTGCATATTCTGTTGCATTTGCATGTAAGTTGGTTCGGCTTGAAGGACCTTGATCACGTTCTGATTGAGATTCATAATGTTGTCACTGTTTCTATGGTTCAGGGGCTTGTAACTAATATCCAGTAAAACTTTCGGCGAAGCAGACCGCACGGACATAGCTCACAGTACCAGAGGTATTTTCTATTATTTTTATTTTTTTTTGTTGTCTTTTCTTCTTTTTATTGTTTTACAACGTATGGACACTTTTTAAATATTCATCCGTCTTTGAAACACTATCGAGAGAATTATCCGCGCTCACTACGAGTTGCTTATCATCACCGAACGAGTAGATTCAAACTGATTGAGTGTCCTTATGCGCATCCTAAAAGTAGCTACAATGCGCATCTAGTTCTAAAATACGACTCGCTTTACTAATTACTGCCAGAGTGGGACAGTCGGATCTGGTGGTAAAGTTGTGCACCCGCAGGTAGCTGTTGAAAGAAAGGGACCAATGCTTTTTTCAATAGCCCGTCATATAAGTCGGTGTACAACGTCTCGCCCAATCACAGTGGAGTGCAGCAGACGGAGAGAGATGGCTATAGAGCGGGTGAGATAAAAATACATCTTAAGGGAGCTTTGCTGTGTGTATCATTGGGATTGGCGGCTGCCTTTGTTCGTCGCTGGATGTTCTTTGAATGGTGTTTACATGAATTCGAATTTGATGCCCGAGGCATTAGTGGTGAATTAAGTGAATCTGATATGAATTTCAATGCGAATTGCGATAGATGTCAATTTTGTTATGTGCCACTGGGACTTTGGTAGGTACAGCATTCAAGCAGACCTCAATGGATAGGTATATGCAAACATAAAAGTATAATTGTTAGGGCGTTTAGCGATTGAAGGCAGGAAAGTGTGCTAGGAATATTTAAGAAGTGGATAGGGACTAGGTGTTTTATACAAATACCTGCTTGTGAAGCAGTTGCAGTAATAGGGGCATTTTTCTTAATAATTGTTATTGAACGCAATGGCAAAGATCATTGGACTCGAGGTATGGGTAGTTATACCTAGTTTTTTTTAGACAGAACTAACATTTTTTATATTTAAAAAAAAATAAATCAATGAAAGAAATCTCAGAATATGTTACAATTTGACATTTTTGCAAAGGTGGACAATTACCTATACCTTCAAGTTCCATACAGTCTTCAATAATATTCTGCTCGCAATTTCATGTAAGGTTCGTTTCAGGCACGCAAACAATTGTGAAATATGAGTGAAGATTAGAGCTGGAAACAGATACAGTCGACCACGCATATAGGAAACAATCATATAAGAAAAACTGGCTTTTAAGAAACGCATGTGAAAAAACGGAGATTTTTTTTGCTATATGATACCTATGTAAAAAACTCGCTTGAAAGAAGTATATAAGATATAAGAAACGTATTTTTATTCACACACTTTATTATTATATTGAAATCATTACACAAGAAACATAATTTTTTCCTTTGTTGAGCGGGATTTCAATTTAAATGAAAAAAAAAAAAACAGCTCAACTATGCATGTAAACGAATTACGGTATGATGCGAACACCCCTTTCAATGACAGCTGTGCTACTGTCAGTAGAAAAAAAGGCCGCCAAATCGTCCTACACACTCTCTTCGCGTTGACTCTCCTTTATCGGTTGGTTTCATATAAGAAACCAGTGGACCCCAGCCTGCTTTGCTAGGTGTTACAATTTTAACTTTTTCAAACTTCATATTTTGCTTCGTTGAGTCGAGGAGCTTCGTTAAATCATGCGATAAAAAAATTCAAATTTTTCGCATTTTTCGGGAATTTCCCGAGTTTTCCAAAAATAATTTTCTATTTTTCAATTCGAATAGCAATTCCGGAACAATTGCCCATAAAATTCCATACAAAAAATCTATTTTAAATGTTTCCAATTTCCCGACTTTTCCGGATTGTTTTCCCAAAATTTTCTGTCGTGAGAACCTTCTCCTGGCAATTACGAACAATTGAAAAATCGGCTCATCCGTTCTCAATTGATGAATTACCATACATTTTTCACACCATTTTTATATTTATAGATTTTGTTTCTTATAAACGTCGTTTTCATATAAAAACAACTCGGATATAAGAAACAAATCTCGTTGTTTTTTTTTATGTTTCCTCTATCCGTGTTGGTCTGTAGTCTTCAAAAATGAAACCAAAGAATAATGGCAATTGTAGGTATATTCCCATTGGATGGGTTGTATTATTCTGCAAGTGGCGTCACTATAGTCGGGTATAGAGTTTGAAAGGCTGTACCTACTATTTTTATTCATTTATTCAATTAATTTTCAAAGTCCCACTTATCCATGCTTAAGTGACTACTTTCAACTCAACTCTCGATCTTCCGCCACCGGCTCCAAGTCATAAAGAGCAATCCCCATTCAAGTAGAGGAGAGATTTCGGACTGATCTAACCATCCCTTCCAGGGTCTACCTAGACGATGCCTACCCGGATGGCAGGGATTCGTGCTTGATACAGAACTGTCCCAAAAAAAAACGCCCCAAACTAGTGTTTGTGAGAGGCTAGACCCAAAGGTGACTTTACGGACCAGCTGCTTCAACTACTTATTTACTTATTAGTGGCTTGAAGTGCAGCCTGACTACAGGCACAATTGCTTTGCGGCATCCAACAGTTCCTCATACAACTTAGTAACTTAAATCTTAGATTTTCTGACTAAAAACCATCAAGCATTTATGAAGCCAAGGTTAACATGCCTTGTGTTGCCAGCTGATTAGCAAAAATCTTCGTCTTAAAGCCTAAATAAATTTACGCAACAACTACTCTTTTCCCATCCTTTGCGAACAACCAAAATGAATTACTAGTGCCAACCTTAATATTTTGTTAAAACATTATTTGCCATCGTTCTGTCTATTGGCGCAAGTTGTAGAAGCTTGGTTGATAAGTGGCAAATATATGTGTTGAAGGCGGTGAAAGTAGCTCTTAACTATTTGCCTTCGTCTTCGTTAAACAGTAGTCTGTCGCTATAAATTCAGAGTTCGTTGCTCCGTTTGTTAGCAAGTTTTTTATTCTCTCAAACAACATATCAAATCACAAGTTGTTAAATAAATTTTAAATGGATTTCGCTACCCAATTCAAGCGAGAAAGGTTGTTGCTCCTCGCATTGCCTCAGTTGGATATCGTTTTACTCTACGAAGGCAGCAACATCGGAAGTCGAAACCCTGACATGTCCCAAAGCAATCTCTACGTACCTATAAATCTTCTGACTCAAACGTAACCGAAACCATAGAGTTGGGATTTTGTTAAAAAAAAAAAAACACTTTCGCATTTAAAAAAACGAACAAAATCACGTGAAAACGAGAATTCAAGTGGATCGGGATTCTGTAAGGTGAAAACGCTGTGCACGATAACAAGTTACTTTTATAAAATAGAACAAAACATGCGCCACGCGAAAACGTTTCAACGTTTCTGGCTTACACAATGCGGACCCTGCTTTCATGTTTTTCTACTTATTCTAATTCTATTCGTTTTCTGTTAATGTGTCCAGTTTAAAGTGCGTAATTCGAGGACGATTTTTTTACTTGAAGAGCTAAAACCACCACTTGAATATATACTTACCACTTGTCCTTATGTGCCTCTTGCGTTCTAAATACATAAATACCTAGTTTAATTATAAATATTTTATTTTGTTGAACAAACTATCCTCTGATCATTCGTTTTGTTGTGGGATGTTTCCACTCAAGGGCTGTAAGTGGCATCGCCAGCTGTCTTGATGGCATACTCAGCTGTATTTGTGCAAATTATAATCGGTTTGGGAATGTCGCTTCTTTTGACATCTTGTTGGGTGCGAAAGTCGCAATTGGGATCTTCATATACCCAGTATGGAAATATTCAAAGGATATCAGAAAGAACAATAAAAAAGCTGTCGTTATTTGCCTTTCGGATGAGACGAAAATCGTTTCAACTTCCATAAAGTTAAAAAAAAAGTGCAGCTTACGCTTCGCGCAGATGAAAATTCCTTTCTTTTTCGAAGAGTTAACGATTTACCATTTTCCTCTAACAGAGAATTCTCTTCTGACTTCTTTTAAATCAGGAAATAACCTTTAAGGAAGCGCCAATGGCATAAAAAACAGTGGCATCTTTAGCAGAAGCCGTCGAGACTTAGAAAGAGAAAGAGGTACCTTTGATTGCAGTTTTGCTAAACCAGCCGTGAAATATTGACGTGAGAATTTATTCTCTAAAAAATACGAATGCCTATCAAAGGGTTGGCTGATAGTTGTAAGATATTGTAATTCAATAAGATCCTCTTTTCCGAAACTGAGTTTATACGTTTTGCCATACCAAAATCACCCTTTAACTAACATGCGTCTTCCAGGATGACTAAGTTCAAGAATTAAAGCTATCATTGAAATGTCACGTCCTTTATTCCCAGTTGAGACAAACTCCTACTCCTTCTCGTGGATGAACACACCATCAGTTGTATTAGGTTAGACACTGTACATTAAGACTGGGTCTTGGATCATGTGTAGAGTCGACACGATGCTAGCATACTCGCGTGGAAACCAGCAGCCTTGACCACATTTAACAGATGGAGTTGATCTCCATGCAGCACTATTGTGGAGACGGAACCTTGCCTTCTTGGCGGGTTCTGTTGTTCACCAACGTCTCCATTCGAATTTCTCGGACCTATACCACCAATGCTTCGTCTACATAATTACACAACATGTCGACTGCCAATACCGATTGATTTTTCAGAATCACCCTCGATATCAATGGAAGAACCTAGCGCGTAATATTTCCCGCAGCCAGCACCCTTCGTCCAACCAACAAGATTCTGCTGAACGGTTCCTTGCCGATGAAGATGTTGCATTTGTGTCGGGGTGTGTTGGCAAAGCAACTTTCTCTTCACGGGCAACTCCACCCAGTATGTGCGCAGTGCGCACGCTTTCATTCCACTAAAAATGCGTCACGTGATGTATGTTCGTGGTTGCTTCACAATGTTTACTTTGAGTACCTATTGCGTCAAAGCAAGTATTTGTAGATTGTCCTCAAAGCTACATCTAGGGCGAACGTGCAATACTTAATTCGGTATACAAATCGAGCTCTCATTATATAGCTTCTCCTTATATAACTTGAACCCACATTATACGTATATATGGAAATCTTCAGCGGCGCCATGATGGAATAATGGGATCCAACTGTGCTTCTCTTCTTAGCGCAGCGCTTACCAAAAATAAAACAAACACAAGTAGCACATTACGAAAATTGGAGTTACACCTCACACAACAACGCAAGTACCTTTGAAAAACGGGAAATTCCCTCACCGTTTTAAAAGCCGATGCAAAGGTGCGGGAAACACTGCATTAATGTCCTTTTTGTGTACACTGCAAAATTCCCACAATAATAGCTATTTTTGTTTGCTTGATTATGCATAGAGCTGAATTAAACTGACATCGCGCAGCACTTGAGTCAGGAGTCCGCTCTCCGGATGTTTGTAATTTCCAAGATGTTGTTATTGTGTTCATAAAAAATTATATGTTTTTATTGTAGGATAAACAGGGTTTTCCTTTTATGATTGCAAAATACCCGCAATAATTACTAATTATTTAGATGCCCCAGAGTCTCTGGAAATCCGGCTACCTGTAGTTGATTGAGACTGCGAGTTTGATACCCGTGTTCGCATCAAGGAATCCCCCGTCCAGCCGAGCAGTGGTATTATTTACATGCGTGGTATTTTTGGTTTGTGGGTTTTCTGGTTGGGATTGGGATATCCCTTCGATCGCGGCAGGATGTCGTCTAGATGTCTACGTTTTTATTGTGCATTCACAATTTCTAATTTCAGGTCGGTGACGGTTGCAAGAATGTTGCACGAAAGTGTTGCACCAACAAAATTATTAAATAAGAAATAAATGCTCACCAGCAACATTGTATTTAGTTGCGGCAGTAAAACTGTCATAAACGTGACAAGAATGCGTCAAGTCACACTTTCATCTTTGATGACGGCATTCGCTCGGTTGCATTTCGCCAAATGTTTGTACAAAGTCTGCCGTGGCTGCTTCAAAGCAGGAAATCGTTTTTATGTGCAAATAAAAACAAATGCGTTCGAAGGCAAGAATGTATCTACATAATATTTTTGACAGCCATTAATTAGACTAGTCGGTTGTTTTGGGGCGGGTAAACCGAGTGGGAGGGTCAAACAGATCCATGAAGATGTGGGAGAACGAACGCTTTCTACCATTTAGTGTGGTGGGACAGAGTTAACTACCCAACATAGACGATTGGGAGCTTTGGGTGCGAGTATATGCTATAGCATAGTCTACAACCCATGTGTAGTTGGTTCATACAATTTCTGTATGATGGCGCGGTGCGTTTAGCTATGACAAGAGTCATATCTCGTATTACTATATCGTAGATTTGAGGTGGACATTTCAAGAAGACTGTTCAACCTGTGTCCATGTTCTGTTAGTACCGCATCGATATTATTATCTATCATACTACCACATTACCCATGCGTTCTGTAATTGTGTGAATCGAAAACAATATCACACGACCCAATTCGATATGAAACCCCTGGAAATATGTGATACTTACAGGTTCTGTAACTAAATATGAGAGCGAGAACTGTCGAAATTTATCACAACACACAGAGCTTGTGGTAATAAAAAGTAAAAGAAAGAATAATACAAAAACGTAAATAATTAGAAAAATGTAATTTTTTGCGGGCTTAAAACATTTCAAAACACCTACACGTCAATGTCTACGCGCGTGCGTTGACAACTTATGTAGAATCAAAGTGTTTATAAAATGCTGCCACACAAAATACAACGTCAGGCGTTGAATCGACTTTAGATCGTAAACATCGTAAAGTTCAACGCGACGCCTGAGTAGACCTACTTTCTACAATTACGCGCGTTTGACAACTTTAGAATTTCGACTTGTTCGATTTTTTTTTACATTTTTAAATTAATTTTTTATTAATTTCTTTCTTTAAACTTACATACTAGACAAAAATGATTAAATCTAATTTAAAAACTAACATTTATCTTAATCTAGCTTACTGGCTCTAAGCGAGCGCTCTAAACTTATCAATATCCTTAAAATTATTGCCTTTCGGCCTTAAATCTATCTATATCTATGATTTGTTTTGTTTTTTAATTTTCAAGAAACTTTAGAAAACTTTAATTCCTTATTTGTTTAAAACTACTTAAAACTACCTAAGCTACTTAACCTAACTTACCTATAATCAGGGTGGTGAGCAATCTCATCGATTGGTCCCCATCCTGATCGCGTCCATGGGCGCCTGACAGCCGCCCACAAGGGTTCATCAGTGCCACCGAGACCCGAGCGAGGCCGTAAGCGTTGACTTGTTCGATTTGAAGGAATAGAATGTGCCGTTCATAGTAGGAGTGACACAGATCCACTAATGTTTACTACACACAACTTTTAAGGGGCTACCTATATGATGTTCTTTCAATGCAAATTAATTAATTCAGTGTGTGACGTATAACATTTTTTTTTTTTTTCGAGCAACTACTAATTTCTTTAGATTTCTTGGAGAAAAAATATTAATCATTTATGGTTGCTTTTTGATTTGATATGTATATATATATATTGTTAAATATAATTTTCTTGTATTTTGGAGAATCCTTTTTCAATTCGTGCATAAAAATTACAGATAGAAGAAAAAAGGAGTAGAATTGAAATTTGAATTCTGCTCTGAATTTGTGTTGTTTAGCCAAAAACAAACCGAACTTTTAGTCTGTCATATCTACTCTCGAGAGAGTGTGTAAAAGCGCGTCGACGCACGCACGCGTTCAACGCTGAATTGTGAATTGGGCTTGTTGAATTTGTGGCTGACTGTGGAATGACCTAAAGGCTTCTACCAAGAAACAAATTAATCTCTGTAGACATTCTATGAACAAGACGGTGGCTCACACCTCTCCCAACTTAAAGAGCGCAGCTAAGAGAATATAGATCTTTAGAACTTGTTTGGGACAAAAATTCGGCGCTTGATTTTTCATATATATATTTAACTAGCGGTACCCCGCTCGCTTCGCTAGACGTTTCCATTATTTGCTTGCTAAATAAGATAAATTAGGCAATCTAATCCATCTACTGTTTTCAAATTTGCAAAGGATGTTGGTCCACGAACGTTGATTAATAGAAGACGTAAATAAAAACAATCTTCATATCTCGGATGCATCTGTTTGTAATACATTTTGATGAGCTGGAACTGGCTCCCCTTGCTTGCGTCTTTCAACAACACGTTGGTCGAGTTGTAAGACTGAATATATTTCATGAAATGCTTTGACTCAGCTGTTGTGCCAGAAAGTAATGTACATAAAGGTTCAGGTGGTCGGCAATCTTATGTCCTTTTCCATTGGGGCAGAAAAAGCAGTTTTTCAGCTCTCGAAATCAGCTGACTGTCAGATTTCAAGTTCCATTGGCCGCAAAAAAAAACACTTTGAGTCAGAGCAATTTTGCGAATCTTGATATCTGAGCGATGTTCACACCTACGTACACTAACACCAAAACATTTGTCAAACTTTAAAATGTGTTATAAATAACGTTTTTTGATAACTTTGATCAGCAAAGGGTAACAAAGACCCAAGTCTATGGTAAACCTGGCCTTGAATCTGTTGAATATGAAAAGTTGCACAATCGTGCGTCTCACTATTATCAAAATAAACATAATTACCTTGAACGTTGGCATAAAATTGTCACGAATAATATTTGTCGCATCGAACGAAGTCATTTGAAAACCTGAATTATACGCTTGCATGTTTGACAAACAAATTCTTCTAAATCGATGTGCCACCAGTTACCAAAGAACGCAAGGACTCAGATTTTGATTCTGGAAACATCCATAAACCTACAAAGACCGTATATACTCACAAACCATAACGTCACCTTTCATTGGAAATTTTTAGAATCAAAATCGGTTCACGCTTTACAGAGAACATTGGCGACAAACACAATACAACTTATTTTTATATATAGATTTTATTATTTCAGAACTATTTTTTATTTGATGCTAGTTGACCCGGCGAACTTCGTTCCGCTCAAATTCCTAATGCACATGCTTCTTTATGTCATTAGGTCATTTCAAATTCTTTATACAAAAGTTATATTAAATACAATGACACTTATATAGAAAAGAAAAAAATAACAAAGTTCAATCCTGAAGTGCACTTTTGCTAGTGACCTCTAAATTCAACCTAACATTTCATAGAAATGAAACAAATTTAACGAAAATCAACTTCTGCTAGCTATTGTGACTGAATTTTGTTGTTTCACCTAGGGCGAGCTTCATTGTTATGCTTTTACATATAAAGCAAGTGGAAATTCGAAAAAAGTAAAAACGCTTGTGGTTTGTCTAATCTGACAAACGCCACTTTAATTGACTCAAATGACTATTCCCCAAATTAAATTCAATTTATTTGTAATCTAGACAAAGAGTTACATTTTATGACAAAAGTCGTATCTAAAATGTTTTATTGCTAAGGGCCAATAGAAATAACTGAAGTATAGCAATGTCGATGTGTTTCAATCAAATCGCAATGATTGACGTGTCGGCCAGCCTTCCGCTTTTTCACTAAAGTGCTTTACGCTACACGACGCAACGTACAAGCGGAAGGTTTGCTCACACGTGAGCACGCCACATATAATTGACCATGCGAGGAACATGGGAATTCAAGATAGATTCCACAAAAATTCAGCGATTGTCCTTGCGACTTATTATTTGTCATAGTGAAAGGTAGACGCAATGGCAAATCGTTTTGAAGAAGCGTAATCGGCGAAATGAAAATGTTTGCCTTTCAATTTACCACACAAAATCGTCGCTTGTATTTATGTACGCGATCCGTTTCCAAGTTTCGGTGCATTGAGCTTGCGCAACAAAATTATAACTGAGAGGACTTTCAATTTGTGTTGTTTTGCATGATGTACCTGAAAAAGAAGAAATTACCTTGCAAGTCGGCATGAAACCAATTTCTTGAATGGTTTCTGTTCCGAACGAAGTCGTGGGAAAGCTCTTTTTGTACTGTCGAAAGTTCCTTAGAAATTCATCCGAATCAGTCAACGATCTAAATGGGTCCGGAGGAGCATTTAATGGAACCGATTTCACCTTGCCACTTGGAGGGCCAGTTCCGTGCGTTTCGCCTTTAAATTTCAACGCGTTTCAATGGTGGCACGCAATAGTCATTGCTCCAATATCGAAAATCGCATCACCAATCCCACATAGTTTTCTGCTGGTTCATTCCGAAATGCTAGTCGTTCGTAGGTCGGCAACGATGCGCGTCTTGCCACTCTTCAATTTGAACTTGGTTGCTCACTTACAGTACGATTTGACGCGGTTCTCATTACATGCACCCTCAAATTGCTTGTATGTTAATCTGGTCCAGTGATGCCAACTAGGCACAATTATGCCATTTAGGCATAGCACCGGTGCTTGACGCATTGAGGAATAATTTTGAGAAAAAGCGTTGGTACTTTTTTCTGATATGTTCTTTAAATTAACCCATACAAATAAATTTTGTATTTTGTAAATCTGATACTTTGATCAAAGTTGCATCACTCATCTTCATTCGGAACTGTGTGTCATGCTGATCGTTCAAACAAAATATATACAAAAAATTGGGAACGAAATCTTCTGTTAGCTTCTTGTATTTTTTTATTTATTTTAGCTGGCCTCTGGGCTTCTTGAATTGCAGAGAGCTAAAAACTTTTAATTACCAATCGATCAACCAACATTTCGTTAACAAATTTTAATCACTATGTGCGATTGGTTCGTTGTACTCCCATAGTAAGAAAAAACATGGCATAATTTTTTTTAAAAAGATATAATTTTTTTTAGGTTTAGTTAGAAAAACTGCGATTCGGGTTGACAGAGCTGAGCTTGTCTTATGCGATGTCACATTCCCAGTCTTTCGGCTTCTCTATGTGCTTTGCGTTCTTCTTCAGTTTGACTTCGTTGATATAAATATTTGTTGTTGACTTGCTTCCCTTGTTCGTTGGCCAATATCTGCGCATCTTGGCATTACTTTTCAATAACTCTTTTGTTCGCGTTTGAACTTTTAATAAGCGATGAAACTGTTGAAGCGATGCGCAAAATCAAGCACAAACCAACACTGTGGACAAACGTATAGAAACTATCAGTATTCTCAATTTACTTTTTGGTAAAACAAAATAAAACCGCACAAAAGTAGTTTGATAATTAATTTTTGACTTAGAAAAGTCAAAATAAATATTTAATAGGAAGAATCATTGGATGCCAAATCAGGACCTCATGGCGATTTTCCTAAACCTTCCTTCTTTCTAAACCTGATATACAGCAATACGAACAAAACCAAAAAAGAATCATGAAAATCTTCCCGGGGGTTATCGAATTATAACATCATCGAGTTTCACCCCGAAAGAATTATATATATAAAAGAATATAATGTATAGATAGATATTATTGTTATTGTATTATTATGTTATAGAAGATACTCGAATTCAACTGAAAAACGAAATGTCTGCCTACAGCGCCATTTGTTGAGAATTTTCCCACTTTTCTTTTTTCTGATGAAAGACCAACAAAACAAAAATCGGTTGAGCCGCTCTCGAGTTTTTACCCGACTAACGCACAGCAATTGATTTTTATGTATATAAATTAAAGCTGCAATATATACGTTAAGCCACCTGGTCATACCCTGCCCTGATGCCTGATATATCCCAGAAATCACATTTTTGGTTCTAAATCACCTTCAACCGGTGATGTTATTCACAAGTTGCCTTTCTGTCAACAGCTAACCACTGCCTACAATCCTTTAAGCTCGATGATTGTAATAAACTCTTATGAATTATACAAAATACGTCTGTAA
This sequence comes from Cheilosia grossa, assembly GCA_963082955.1. Taxonomy (NCBI): domain Eukaryota; kingdom Metazoa; phylum Arthropoda; class Insecta; order Diptera; family Syrphidae; genus Cheilosia; species Cheilosia grossa. The sequence continues at coordinate 48,908,833 of OY720147.1, read as the reverse complement.
AAATGTTTCCATCCCTCAGCAACAAACTCAAAAGTACAGTCCTATTTGATGTCATATTTGCCAACAACTTTTAAATGAATCTCATTGTTCTACATCATCCTTGTTATCAAGGATTAGTGTGGCACAAAGAGTTGTCAAATTTATAAAACCATCCACCTTTGGGTACGTTGTGTACACCACTGCAAATACCTGTAAAATAAATTTGAACTAATTTGTATTGTCTGGTTTTCCAGTATCTTGACAGCTTGGGGAAATCGATTCAAAATTGCCATGAAAAGGAGTTAAAAGCTAGAGGATACTTTTTCGCATGGAGTTAGTTTCCAGATTGCGATAAACGGCGGAACGTTTTGTTCCTAAGTTTTCGATGCGAAATGACTTACAGAACATGGGCACTGGATATATTATGTAAACTTGTAATAGTTGTGCAGTTAGTTATTCGTGGTATGTTGGAAACGTATTTCAGAAAGGAATTTCGTTCATGGTTAGTTCCAGCTTGTAAGATGGGATAGTTTTGGATCCGATAGGTGGCGCTGTTGTCGAATTTTATTAATAAATATTTAAAAACTTATTCTCTAACTCTAGGTCTTAAGCTACAGTTTCGGTGCAATCGATTTTGATTCGCGAACTATGCGAATGTTGGTTAGAGAAGGGTGTATGGCATACGATGGCATACGCCAACACCATTTCCACTCGGAGGCCCTAAAGCCCATTGTGATTCCTTTCATATGATTAAACAAACCCCATAACAATCGGGTGGACTATTTATTTTTCTGATTGATTAAACCAGTGATTTTCGTGAATTTGAGAAGATACGATATCTCTGCTCCGGCCGACATTGGCACAGGAAATGTTGGATCGTCTCCTCTTCCTCCTCGTCTCCACAGCTTCTGCATAGGTCGTTAGTTCTCGTTTCCATTTCCGGAGTATGGATTTGGTTGCGCAGTGACCAGTCATTATACCTATAAATGTAAGCGAATGCAACTCGTGTGCTTTCGCGCGATTAGAATATTTCCGGTGTAAGCGAGTTTTACTCAGGCGAAGTTATCGAATTATTTATGTAAGTTAGTGAATTATTTCAGTATTCGCGTTTTGGAGTATCGTGCTTTTCAAGAGCTGATTCATGTCGTTCTGTAAAAAAAAACTATTTCATCCAACAGTTTTGCATTCTTAGAAGTCTTTCCTGTGCAGGCCCCTATCGGTTTTCGATTCTTAACTGCATAAATTAGCCTCTCCGAATTTATTTTGCACGAATAGTATACACAACTAAGCACAAATCAGTCAAGGCTAAAAACAAACAAATACTTTATTCGCTTGGTTCGCGCAAATAAAATAGAAATGAAACCGTCGGAAGATCGCTGGGACTCGCTAAGTCCGGGCGACTAAATTGTATGCACCCGAACCACCGAACCGAATCAAAATCAATCCTTACACTTCTGAACCTGTTGATTGAATTAAATCTAAACTGTAATTACATGAAAACAAAATGCAAACATAAACTCCAACAATAGAAAATGTTGGATTGGATTGCATTATATGTAAATCAATGTTAATATTAAATCTTAGTATAAATTCAGACGCCATTTATCGATGTTTTTGGGAGATAATATTGTAAAGTTTAGTGCTTTGGTAAACAAGGCACTTTGAAGAAAATAGGCGGAATAAAAAAAAAAGGAGAATCTGACTCCCAATTCAACAAAATTATTTAAATTTTCTAAAATTATATTATTTAGACTTTTAGAGCATTAGCTTTAAAATTTGGTAAATGGTCATATAGTACATTGCCTGCTGGAAAGATTCTAGAAAGGGGCGTTGCACCTTAAAAAAAAATTTCCAAATGTCTAACTCAAATTTCGTATTTTAAACCAAAACTCCTCTATGAATATCATCCATTTCAAATAAATGTTGAAATGTTTTATCTTTCGTTCTAATTAGTCTAGTAACTTATATTCATTTATTACTTTTTCTCAAGCTCAGGCGAGACTAGTAACGAGTAATTAAAATTCTGTTGCAAATTAAAAGTTTTACTAGCTGACCCGGCGAACTTCGTTCCACCCAAATTCGTTATAATAAAATAAATAAATAATAATTCCGAGCATGCAAAATGCACATGCTGCTTTGTGTCATTCGGTGAATTAAAATTCTTTATTCAAATCTTATACTCATACAATAGAATCAACTGAAGTACATAAATAGCAATGTCGATGTGTTTCAATCGAACCGCAATGGTTTACGTGGCGGCCAACCTTCCGCTTTTTCACTAAAGTGCTTTATGGTACACGACGTACAGAGCGGAAGGTTTGCACTCACGTGAGCACGCCACATACAATTGACCATGCGAGTAACATGGGAACTCAAGATTGATGCAACAAATTTGCGGCATAGCGAAAGCGAGACGCACGGGAAATTGAAGACGTTTAACCCTTAACCCGTACAGAGTAGGTACCCGGGTACTTATGCAAAAAATGCGAGTATTCCTCACTCCGTTTAATTAGATACCTTAGTTTCGGATGGAAATTTCATAAATTATTCATAAACTTTTGCAATATAATTATAATAATAATAATAAAAAAATTCAATTAAATATTATTTCCAAAAACCATCAATGTTCCTATATTTCATCCGAGTACCGAATAGTCTCTATGGCAGACGGAGGGGGACCTTTTTAAAAGTTGAAACAAAATGGTCATCTTCCTTAAATTTTGTTTATTAAATAATTTTTTATTGCTTAAAACAACTCTTTGTAAGATGTCAAGAGAACTTAATGAAAAATATTTAATATTACCAAAACTATGACACTTAAAAAGGAATTCGTGCCCGGTCTCCGTACGGTAACATAAGGGTTAAATACGAATGACAAATTGATCTGAATAAGCGGAATCCGCGGAATGAAAATGTTTGCCTTTGAATTTTCCCCTCAAATTCGATTGCTTGCACGACATTTGTTTTGAGATTCTTCAAAATCAAATCAAACGCGCTCCGTTGCAAATTTTCGGAGGATTGAGGTTGCGCAGCAAAATTATAACTGAGCTGACTTTTAATTTCACCCGGAACATCAAAAGAATTGGAAAATTAAACATTTTAAAAATTTTTTATTCTGTTGGTGACCCTACCCGTTTTTCTGTCCAGTCTAAGTGCGGTTCCCCATACAGCCTTCTATCCCCTTAAAGTTTTCTTTCACGATAAAAAGTAGCATAGTCCTTACGAATCCACCAAGCCCAAAATCGCAAAAATCGAACAATCCGTTCCAGAGTTTTGAGTGCATATACGGACGTAGTCTCCACCCAACCGATTTTGCCCCTGTCTTTCGTATTAGGTCCCGACCCCATCCGCAAACTGCTTTATTTTGACAATGTCCGTTAGTAATTTTAACTATACAACTTTAGATACAGCGCTTGAATTTTATTTTTATTTTTTGAATGGGTGGTGCCACAACCCGTTTTCCTATCCCTCTAATCTTGAATAAAGTGCCACCTTTAGGGTCCAAAACTATCCTATCCTTCAAACTGGAACCAACCATACCCATCCACAAAATTTAACCGAAATCGGTTGAGTTGTTTCGGAGATCGACAACAGGCCCACCTATCGGGTCCGAAGTATCCTATCTTTTAAGTCTACCTTAACCTGAAATACAGCTTTATACGAACAAAACAAAAAAAAAATCATGAAAATTAAAATTAAACGTCTAAATTTGTATAGATATATAGAGTAGATATTTTAGAAGATAATAAAAGATTCAAACCAATTTTTTTTAATTATTTAAATGCAAACTTGGTCATTATATTAAGAAATGACCCCGTTCCTACCCATCATTGATTAGAATATCTAAATTTTCCTTGAATTGGGTCTGATAAATTGCAACATACAGTGTTGATCGTGTAAGAAAACAGGGCACTTTTTTTTCATATTGCTTCCAAACTTTAAATCTTCTTCGAGACAGTTGATAATTTTTCTTTGTCCAACCATTTGAATTCTTAACGCTTAAATCCTTTCTGGGCGGCCTCCTTTGTATCCCGATTTTTCATAAGACCTGCATTCAAAATAGGGTTTTCCCACACCTACGCGAAAGAATATTAGTCAATGATTTTAAAGATTGGAAGCTTATTTAAAGAATTTCTTTTATTTAAATACATTCAATGACCTTGTTCAAATAGTTGACCATGGAGAAGAAGTCACAAATCCCAGCTTCAGCCAGTAGAAATAGAAACAGATTAACCGGAAATCCGGTGTGCGAATAAATTTCCTGTAAACTTAATTGTTTGCAGCTTACTCTCTCTCCACCTACCGGACGAAGCAGCATCTATAATCATTCCCCGTTACAAATCCCTGCTACTATGGTGCGGCAATGAATCGGCAATACTGAATAGCGGTCATTCCATTTTTTTTATATATTATCTTTCAATTCCCAAGACCTTCAATATCAATTAGCGCGGCGCCGCGAAAACCAGGACCGAAGTCTACAATGCATAGAGCGTCAGAAACACGCCTCAGACCAATAAGACACGGTACTACGGTGTTCCACACATCACGCACATTATAATTTTGGTGAATTAATTAATTCCATACAACTTTGTATCACGTTAGATATATCGCTGCATGGAAGTTTTGTTAAACACTTGTTTCGGACCTCGCAGCATACAGCTCGCCCCTTGTGCCGCGCCGCGCACATGTATAGTTGGCTTGGCCGTTTTATGTTCAACTTCAGCAAGTTAAAGCGGCTAAAGTTATTTATCGCCGACAAGCACTCGTACTAATAACTCCAATGTTATTAGTGCAGGAGCCCACAGTAGTGGGGTGGAAAAAATAACTAAAACGAGATTATTTTAAATTAGTCAACGGCACCCAGCATCAGCGCAGCAAACTATAAAGCGAGACCAACAACGCAGTGACTTTGCTCGGTAGCCTGTGTGTCACTGATTTATATCACATGTTCCTCCTGGGGCATGAGAGAGTGTATGTGCAGGTAGGGAAGGTTCCTAAAGCGGTTTTGGAGATCTCGGATTGAGATCTGGTTTTGGGCTTATGTCGTTTTTGTTCGAGATGCTATACCACCCCTCGCTCGCCGAGAGTGCTACCACACCGCGAACAATCATACACCCAGCTGAGGGTTGATATTAGCATTCGACTGACGAATGGGCCAGCAGTGAGCGCAATGTAATCCGTGGTGAGAAATGCCAGCGATCAATAAACCTCTCACCAAGATTTGCACAGCACGCCGCAGCAGTGACCGGCGCGTCGTCATTGACCACTTCATTCCGTCGTGGTCCTGGTGCTCTGTGCGGACACTTACATTGGTTGGATAATGTCCGTCAATTTGTATCCTTCATAATTACAGGAGTGTGTAGCGCGGTAGTACTACAGGAACGATGCAGGATTCACAACATTCTTCATTTGGTGAACTGAGTTGACGGGGACGGACCTAGGTGAAGGTTGGCGGCATACTAGTGTGTTTCAGAGAGATTTGTCATGTGTGAGTCGTAGAAAAGTTACAGTCGGTGGCGAAGGGACAGAAGAGTGTTACTCCCCAGGTCCTAACTTTTGCATATTCGACTTAGCATTTCTTGTTTTGTTGTCACGATGACGGACCCTCTGACATTGTAAAATTGTCGGTGAGTGTGACCTGGACTGTTCAAACTTAGATCCACTATAACAACACAGCTTACAGAGTGGCGTAAAAGAAACAAAGTCCATAACATCTTAGCTTTAATTTGTTTGGCGTTCAAAATAGACTTGGAAAATTCAAAATTGCCGACGAAAATTGTCGGATTTTATTTAGAAAAAAACAACAGTCAATTAAACACTTATCGCGGTTTTTTCAATGAGGGAACATAAGCCGAATGATTGGGCATTTTCAACAACAAGTTACTGTCTCTTCGAATTGGAAAACAACAAACCGCTCGCACTAAAGAAAGTTTTCAGCTAGTGCAAAAGAAGTCACGAAAGTCAAACAACGTCAACAAGGAGACATTCAACGCATTTGATTGTCGCGGAAATCGACAGATTTTAGAAAAATTGCAAGTGTTTCGCCTATTAAGTGGATAGACATCCACAAATGCGGTTTCAACAAGATGGAGCCACTATGCATACAGCAAAACGTTTTCGGTGATCACGAATTTTTAAGGAGTGCTTTCGATTGATTGGTTGATTGCTCCCGATATGCTCCTTTGGGGATTTCTTAAGAGAACGGGAATAAACTAGCGACAATTCTCCAACTCCAACTAAAGTATTATATTCGCGAAGAAATTCGAGCTGAAATTCTTGCGTGTAAAACCATGAAAAGTATTTGAAAGACCGCAACTTTGCGAAGCTTATTATTTTCCATATTGGAACCAAACAAAATCCCCGCTAATGATTTAGCCATAGGCAATGAATCCTTTGCGCCACCCTGTACTTACATAGTGGAAATATCATTTGTGCATATTTCTCCGAACAAAGACTACCCAAAACAGCAGCGGCGCTCCTAATTAACAGTGGATAAGTGAAGAAGTTTAAGCCACCGACAAATTTAAATTTTTATAGACTCGTAGTTAATACGTAAACGAAGGAGGTACATTAACATTCTGTCGAAAGGTTTTGGAAATAGGACTGAGTATCGTCTGCGAATTTGTGACAACTGACAATCATCGTACCATCAGCGTTCGGTACATCACAAATATACCAAATATGGGGTGGGTCCTAAAAGACGGCCCTGTGGGACGCCTGCTTCTATTATATTAAGTTCAGAGTACCATATCGTACTCTAAAGAACCTATCTGCTTTATAAGACGAAATTATCTCATACTATTGTCGTTTATGATCCTTATGGAGCTTACATTCTAAACCCTTTTCCAAACTTTTTCTAAAGCCTGCTTCAGCCTAGGATTAGACTTGGACTTTTTCGAAGACAACTTATTTGTCCAAGATTTAAAGCAAAGCTAAACTAAATGAAATTTATGCAGAGTTAAGTTTTTTATTTAGGACGGAATTCTCGATAACTGAATACGAATTGCGAATGCAAAAAAAAAACGAACCTAAACCTCTGTTGCACTTCTGTTGCGACAAATTAAAATGCAAGCATTTTACTAGAACTAGTATTTATTGGAGTGTTCCTTCTGCAACATTGGTCGAGTGTTTATTTCTAAGCTCGAACTGATAAGTAGGAATCAGCCTTCTTTGTTCCATCTGACTCAAACACTTTTATTATACCGGTAGAAATAAGTTTTGCCTCAATGAGCTGACCTCTGAAAGGAGTTTTCTTTGTTTAGGTATAACTTCTGTTATCCTACACTTTTCTTTCTTTAAAGTATGCATTAATCATGATCTTATTTGTCTAAATTCTAATAAGGTCAGTTCTTTCAGGATTTTGGCAGTTATGTAATCATACCCTTGCGATTTTCATTCAGGCAGTTTTTGAATACATGTGGTGATCTATATTAGCGAAACATAAGGGATTGTGTCTTCAACTAGTCTAACAGAAAATTCAAGGGGTTCGTTTGCCACTCTATGTAGAAAAAAGCTTTTTGTGCTCTTATAAAAGTTTGACCTTTTTCATTACCAATCAGATGCTTTTTTCCCGGTGGATCTTGCACTAGAGGTATCTTTGTTGTAAACCTTTCCAAAGGTATGCAATTTCCGCGATACTAATAATAATTCTTAGTGTCAGGGCTAAATTTTTCAAGCTCACGCGGAATTTTTCTTACAAAATTGCATATTGTGAACTACTGAAGGATTAAAATGATTATTAGTAAGGCAATATGACTTTATCTAACTAAAAAATGTTTACTTAGAGGTCTATTTTTCAATTATCCAAAAAATTTTGTATATTTGTTTTTAGTCTATAGAAAAAAACAAATAAAATAAATAACAGGCCCGTTTTTTTTTAACACCTAGTAATTTAGTAAAGTAGGAGAATGCGTGAAAATTGGTTCCAGTTCTGAGTGGTCTAAACTTATATAAAATTTTGTCTGTCCCGACTCTAAGATTGCAGTTTCCTAGCAAGTTCCAACATAAGCTGCTGCTGTCAATTCAATTCCATTTGGGATTAATACGTAGTGTGACTTTTCTCTGCTTTGCTGAAACAGAAGATAAAAAAACAAGTCTTTTGTCATCCAAAGCGCAAACGACTTTTCGATGCAGATCATATCTCCTTCAACAAGTTGTCCTTTTTAAGGTTCCGTACCCAGAGGGAAAAAACGAAACCTTATTTTTTGTTTGTCCGTCTGTCCGACCATAGACTAATTTTGTACCTAGGTCTATCTCAGTAAAAAAATTGACGTAGAAGGCTGAAATTTGCACTCAACATCCGGTATAACCTATAGTTGAACGACAAATACCAATGGTAGCGATACATTGACTGGTTTTAGAGCAATAAGTGATTTGGTGAAAAGGTATTTTCATTCGCACAAAAAGCTGTTTATTTCTTGATTTACACAAAAATGGATACAAACCTTTTTTGTAGATCATGCTCGTAGCTATATATGTGCCGAAGACTGTTTTGTGGAAAAGTTGATATTTTAAACGATGATTACAAAAAACTTTTGGCCACTATATAAAGAACGCTCATTTTAACCATTCTTCATTCGTTATTGGTGTGTTCTCTTAATCGATTTCAATTGGAATTTTCAATGAATACTCATTTCTACTCCTTCTCATTGGAACTTTTCCAATGGATACTCATTCTCATCCACTCATATTGTTGTTTGTTGTTTGTTCGCAACTCTAAAGTAGTTCGAAACCTTAGGTGCGCGAGTAGAACCCGCACTTGGCCGGTGGTACTTGTTTCTTCACGTTTCCGCTGTAAAACAAAAGCGTTTCTGCTTTTACAGTTTACAGTTTACAGTCCATGTATTAAAAGATAAAAGGCCTTACTTGTGATCTTATGCATTAAGAGGCGAAGGCAAATGTTTAGTTAAGAAGCAGTTTCACTGCCTTCATGTTTGTTTTTTTTTTTTTTTTTTTTTGTAAATTGAGAATTTTGCAGATATGCAATGTTCTGTGTAATTTGTTTTTCAAAATGTTGTGTACCTAAACAATACTATTGTCGTTACACCTCCATAAATATCGACCCGGTGTCAAAGCTGAGAACAGTATCCAATCCAGTCTTTCGGTAAATATAATAAAATTATCAAATTGTTTGAACTCTGTGGTCACTACGCTGGACTGTTGAGTCAATGCTTTAAAGTCACAAATGACATCTTCAGCTATTTTTAACTGCGCCATCTTACGCAATCGTCTGACAAACACTCGAGAGTATACAACTGTTTTGAAGAAGCTACCAAATTCAGCCGTTCGGAGTCGGCATAAATTTGTAGGTCCCTTCTATTCATCCGAAAAATAAAAACTCACACATTTATTAGAAGCTAGACCTAGGGTCCTCTATGGATCTACTGCCACATCTATTTGTTTTTGTTTTTTCTAGAAAAGAACAATCAGCCTTACTAATAATCATTTTCAAATCAAATATTTTATGAGTCGCAATGGGTAGTTTTATATGGAAAATTTCGCCATTGTGAGTCCGTAAAATCTAGCCTTGACATTATTGGTATCGCACAATGAATTTCAAATAACTATTTCGCAGTATTTCAATGTTCTTTTTGCGTCATATTTTTTAACATTTCGTCTAGAACAAACTGCATTCTGTGATTGTATGAGGTGTTTCCAATCCAGTTGTAATTGAAATGGTCCAATCTAATTTTGTAATTGTTTTCTTCAAAAATCAGGTCGGAACTACCAAACTTTACCAACTTACAAAGCTTATATGTTTTTCAAACAGTAGTTGTACGAAAAAAAAGAAAAACGGGAAAAGAACAATTTTTATTTAAAAAAAAAATATAGTTTTTTTGGGATTATTTGTATAGGTACCTACTATTCATTTTTTTTCTTAATGAAAAAGGACTTATTGAAATGGACTTAGCATTGAATGTCGACTATCGTAAAGTTGTAGATTCGTGTGCAAAATCGTGACTTCGTCGTTATCGACCTTCCTTTCATGCAATTTCCAAAACATCTCCGGATTTGATTTAGTGAACTTGTAGAATTTATTGGCTTTCATCCTTAGAGTTCAGTCGGCTGTTCCCTTCGGTCAATGTTTTGCTCTTTACAGCGAGAACTCGTTCGTCTGGCAATTTTTGGTTTACATATGATTGAATAGTTCAACCCAAAAACGTTTCGGGACGGGCACTTTAATAGAAACGTAGTCTTATTCCATTTGCAAAAGTAACATGTGCTTATTATGAACGTGTAATGGGAACGCTGCTGCCAACCGTATTATAATTATGCTTCATGTATGACAATTTCAGGTCGTGTATGATGTATGATAGAAAGTCATTATCATACCCAAAATGTATGATAATTGTTCGAATGATGCATTACCGTAAATATCTTGCGATCACCCTAAGTAGTAATTTTGCCACTGAGCGATTTACTTGCGAAATGTACTAGTTTTGTTCTTTTCTATCATTATCTACCTTTCTTCTACCTTTATGAAAATAAATGGAGTCGCTTTTCTAATTTGGAGGAACGAACGCACATTTTAAGTTTTTTCCAATAATTACAGAAAATTTAAACCAAAGTCCAAACATTTTGCAAATGCTTCATGTTAACATGATTTATAGTTATAATTGAAAGTATCTTGTTTTAATCTTTTTAAATCATTTTTAAAGTCAGTCGGGTTTTTTGGTTTTAATTATCTAACATTTTTATTTTGTTTTGTTTTTTTTTTTTTTAATTTATATTTTTATATTTATTTTTTTTAGCATTTGACACTCCTACCAAGAAAGAATACCAATTTAATAACACCTCACTCTTTAAAATCGGTCAAGCCGATGCGCGAAACACATAAGCCTCCCTGTTTCCAGTCGGGTAAAAGGCAAAACAACATTTTATGGTTTCGTTTTACGTATAGCTATAACTGTGATCTATTTAAGAGCTGGCGTTGAAATCTTAGTTTTTGGTCCATTGCCTGTTTTACAGTAAGTGGTAGTATCCGACAAATTTGTTTACACGTTGTCAAAATTGTGTGGAGCATCAAAAGAAACATAATTCTGCACTTCCAATATTATTTTCAAATGGAAAGAAAAACGCCCCAAAAATTTGAATGTCATCATTAGGTTACCAAAACCACATTCACATCCTCGCTGTTTTCCTCTTGTGCGATATGATCCCGACTATTTGAAAATTGCATTCCAATGTTAACGAGTTAGGATATGCTAGATCTAATGCTATTATAGAGAAAGTGTCATATATTGTGTGAGTTATTCTTTTGTTTAAGAATATTTAATTAATGAGTTATTTCTTTAACTGAACTAAGTAAAATACGAGCTAGGAGGCACTTGCGAGTTTTTGAGAGACAAAGAATATAAACCAAAGACAGAGGGTGCTCAAAAATCTAGTCCAGCGCTGTGGTTACCCCAGTTGCCAATCCCCATATAGGTATATGCCTAAGATAATTTACTATTTCATTTTAAGGTTCTGTCCCGCTAACAAACTCTGTACCAAGAATCGACGTATTCTTATTTTCTGGTAATAAACACCTCACAACGCTTTTTCAAACTTTGTATGATAATTTCAGGTCTCGTATGATAAAAATTACCAAATTGTATAATAACTAACTTCCAAGAATATGGTAGCACTGAATGTGAATGAATAATAATAAATAATTAATTTAATTAATTACGTCTGATACATGTTTTTCAAATAGTCGGAAATTTAATAAATTCTTAAATTTGGAACAAAGTATTAAATGCAAATAACACACTTTTCTATCCTTCCATTGTGTTGCCAGGCTGTCGAGACATTGTGCCTTAGTAATAATTATTTCTAAATAAATAGTTTGTGGGTCAACACATATACATAAAAGGTCGCCATTGGCTGCTCTTAAATTTTCCCACGGCAAAATGATTATTAGTATAGCTCTCTGCGCAATGTCGTGTTCCAAAATTAAGTTATTTGCATTCGAGACGTCTTTGCCAGATAAATTATTTTAAATGATAAATTTGGTTTTACGTGGTTCAAAATATATTTAGTTGGCCAGTTTTTTTGAGCAAAATTGCAGGATCTGATTTTTACCATCAAAATACAAGAGCATCCTATAAAATGCGGAATAGTTGTGCAGAATAGTTATGTGTGTAGTCATGGCTAATGGAGTTGGGCTACATTTTCTTATTTGACAAAAGTTGGTACTGAAATTGATAAGTGGAGTTGCCGGGTTTCGGTATTTGTACTCGTTTGAATATTTTTGTGGTAGGGATGTGTCAATCTGTGGCAATAAGTTAAAGTAGCTTATGTCAATTTTGGTAATTTTAATGTGAGCAATACAAATTTATCTTGTGCTTTATAAATCAATTGTATCTATTACATAGTCTCAATAAACTTAAGCTGTTCAGTTCTCTTCAGATTTAACGATTTTTAATGGAGAGTAAGTGGGACCTGGACTAAAATAAAAGGAGATCTTGGTAATGTAAAAAAAAACTCGAATTTGGCTTATGTCGACATAAGCTCTTTCAACTTATTGCCACAGATAGCGAGTAGGTAAATTAAATCGGACAGACTGAGTGAGTTGCATTTCGCAATAGTCGCTCTGTAGCAATGGAAAATATATTTTCACTTTGTTTAGATTTAGAGAATACCTTGAAGACTTGATGCTAAGAAATCGAAATCTGTTAGTAGGCCAGAGGCACGTAAATATGAACTTCATCTGTCAGAACGTGGAACGCCCTCAGCGTGAAAATTTATTTTGCTAAAAAATCTATTTCACCCCAGCCTTTCAGTAGTTGTCCTTGTCTTTAGCCTAAGCAATACTTCCGCCAAATGCCTACTGTGAGTGAATAACATCCCGAATACCAGCCCGTCTGTCACACCCAACACCAATTGTAACCAATTGTCAGCAACAACCACAGCCTTTGACTTCTTTGTACGCTAGGAATGTGGTTGTTTCCACAGTCAAATTGATTGGAATTTAAATGCTAAAAATTGCTGGCCGACTATCTGAATCTAGTCAGTTTATTAGCTTTGTGACCAGTGTACATTGTAGCCTCTCACGATCTCATATCAACGTCCACTGCACTCGTACTCGTAGTCGGACTCGAATGGCGGAAAGTTATCGAATACCCTCATTAAAGTCCAATCTCGTCGTGAAAAGCACATTTTCCACGTCGTCTGTCCCAATTTGAAGATCGAAAAGCATAAACACAAATATGCCAGACGCATGTCCGTCTCTTGATAAATAATCCCAGCTCGCTACCGTGTTCGCCAGGTAATGTTTGCATTTATCTTTCACCTTCTCCGCGATGGACGGCAGTCGTCGTGGTCGTCGCGCATAGCGTTCAGCGTATATATAGTAACGTCACAGCGCCAATCGATTGCATTAACCAAATTACAGATGGATTGAAATTTGTCATTTGTTATTATTATTGTGTCGATGACATGTTCGTCGTTTGCATTGATTATGGTGCTGGCGTCCCCTAGAGTGGGCTACAGGTTTCGAGGTGCTTCTGGAGAGCCTACTGTATATACCAGCAGCTCTTCGATACACGCATTCTCACTGATGCTGGGTTGCTGCTGCTGTGGACCGATTTGATGCGAAAAATTGGACACTTGCGGTATAGGTACTATGGGATGGTGAAAACGCGCCGCACCTAGTTTGGGGAACTGAGACCGTGTTCCACGTTGTGACTGTGGGTCCGGATCGTGGCCGGATTTCTGTGGGCTTCAATGACTGTACAAATGGTAGCATAATTTTTCTTGTCTTTATTTAGATGGCTACTTAGTTTATGGGGTCCCATTCGGCACAGAATGGGGAATACTGTGTGCGCGGTCTCATACGGAGTCCGGTAATCAGTGCACGATGTTCTATTTGAGATGCATTGAGATGTATTTGATGTGTTTTGAGTGCCTGGAGGATCCGGACTACGATGTGGGTTGCATGTGTAAGGTTTTATGGCGGACAATTGATCGAGCGGGACTATTTGTTTCTATATATTTACATAGGATGAGGGTAGGCTATAATTGCTTTCGAGCGGGGCTTTCACTTTGAAAAACGTCTGACTGTGTACATGATATTCAAATGGAGTATGGAGTTCATACAGATAATCGAAATAAAATTAACTAACCGACACGTGGGTATAGACGCGGTCCAACAGAAAAAGGTCATAACTTCGGGATCTTACTCAACTTTGGCTTGACAGTGTTTAGTTATGTAATGCAGATGTTTTTTGTAAATTTAGTTCAATTAAATAATTATTATTATTCATGAATTTGGTTAGATTTGAATGATACTCTGTTAGGCTTTTGTATTTAGATCGGAGAGAGTATAGTACAGGTTACACAAGAACTATTTAATGTAGTAAAACTGTTCAAATTTTTGTTGGCTATACTTTGCGCGTTAACATTTTCTCAACTGTGATGTACAACAAATATTTTTCTGTTATTGTATAACCCCAAAGAGGAGTTGTTCATCAAAGAAACTTATGGAGACATTCATCTCAAGCTATGAGACTACCTGTCGTTTTTAGATAAGGCGCAGCCTCTCTCATACCTAGCGAGTAGGAGTTACGGTTCGTGTTAAAAGCAAGAGATTCCAATATATTTTTGTAAATTTCTACTCCACAGACAGACGAAATTGGCATTTTGTCACAACATTTTGTACCAACAAATTATATAAATAAATTCATTGTGACTGCATTTATTAAGTTTGTGTTTTTGTTTATATCCTTTCAGATAATCGACAATCTAACCAAGGCGAAGCGCATCTAATATTAATGAAGTCAATAACTGCTTTAGTCAATTTCAAGAAACTGCAGGAAACTACTCGAATAGGTACCATAAACAAATGGATTCCGAGTGGAAGTCGCCGATCATTACAACGAATATCTGACCAGTTAGCTTTACAATTTTTTTTATGGAAGATCAAATGTTAATTTTAGCAAGTCCTTCATTTACACGAAGAGTAGTTACGTTATATATAAAAAAAAAAAAAACAAATGTTTTCAAACATTATTTCCATTAATTTATAGAACACATTCGGTTATATTTAGTTAATCTTTCTATATAATGTGTAGTGTATGCATATACAATTTAATTTGAAATAAATAAAGCTACCTACACAATGTGAATTGAGTTTTTATTCATACGGGATGCAACCTAGTAAGTCGAAAAAGACTGTAGGGGTCAATTACTAAAGAATATCCAGAAACAATTCCATTTCAACTTCTCTCAAATTGATTAAAGAATATTTGCCATGTATTTTGAAGAGCAATCTACCAAATTTCATTAATATCCTTCTACCGGTTTCTATTTATTCTATTCTTAAAAGCGATATTTAATTGCCTACCAAAAACATTAAACATCAAATCCAAATGCGTCTTCAAGTCCTTTTAACTTCAAAATGAATGAAACTATTTTAATCAAACATCACATATATCTGGCTAGAACATTTTCCTGCTGAATTGCTTAAGCATGTCAATCAATGCAGAAGGGACCACTACAACATTTTAAAATGTCCTTTTGGCCCGATCCTGCTAAAAAGAAAGAACAGTGCTTTACTCCATCTGATAGTTTAAGGTTAACACACGCTCAAAATTTCATAAAGATCCATAAAACCGTTTACGAGTTATGACGATTTAAACTGACAATTATGACAATTCCCCTTAAATAGGTGAAAAACCTCGAAAGGGGCAGCGGAAAACAACGAATGTTGCGAAACTTTTTTTACTATTTTGAACTCAAGCTAGTGTAACTCAAAACCGAATCGGTGGATGTTTATGAAATTTATGATATAGGTCGATTATGAGATGGACTTGAAATTAGAATGAAAAACTTTTCGTCCTTTTTTATCAGGATAAGAGCCTAAAGATATTTTTCAAAACTAGTTGTAAACTACATTTTGGAACCCCCCGGCAATAAAATATGAACTCTTCGTATATGCCATCCGCTAGAAAACCTTATAGGTAAAAGGCAGTAAAAATTTGATGGAATTCCTTTGAGCTGTTCAGAAGTTATAAGGATCAGAAATAGCACATCGTCCTTATGCTTATTTTTTGGGCAAAAGACTATTAAAATTTCAAAAATCTATATCTCGAAAACCAATCGAAGGATTTCAATGAAATTTAGTAAAATACCGCAACAGAGGTTAAGCTTTAAAATAGATTATGCAATTTCTCAGTGGCTCAATTAGAAATGAGTAACAGCGGTATTTTTTTGAATAAATTTGAGGAAAACGTTAATATACGCAACGCCCTTTCAACGAATTTAGACATTTTTAAAACTTTTATAAAGACCTAAAATCAATATACGTACCGCATTTAACTGAAATCCTTCGACTTGTTTTAGAGACATAAATTTTTGAAAATAAAATGGTACATATTCCCAAAAATTAAAAATAAGGACGATGTGCTATTTCTTGTCCTTACAACTTCTAAACATCTCAAAGGAATTCCATCAAATGGCATATACAAAAAGTTCATATTTTATTGCTGGGGGGCTCCCAAATGTAGTTTACAACCGGTTTTGAAAAATGTCCTTGTCCCATCCTGGTACAAGGGACGACAAGTTTTCTGTTATGTTTTAAAGAACAGAGAACGGGAGATTAGATTCTTATGAAATCTTAAACATAGCTTGCTTTGAAGGTCTGTAGCCTGGGCCTGGAAAGGACGTTATTAAGTCAGTGAGGAACCCTATTTGGACGAATTGTTGATATTGATTATAACTTTGTGCAGTGTCTTCTGTGGATATGTGACTGACAAGGATCTGTGCTAAATTGCAATCAAGAACTCACATGATTTTAATAAATAGATATAAGGATTCATGTCGATATTGGCTACTCCCCTGCGAAGTGTTTGCAATCGCTTGTTTCGTCCTTGAAAAGGAGTTGGAAATAATGGATGACAATTTAATTTGCGACAGTCTACTATTCTACAGACGTTACGTATTTCATTTCATTCGAGAGTGTTGAGTGGTTACAGAATTTTTTTTTTTATTATAATTGATATTGATATGGATATTGATATTGATTTAGTAAAACTTATTGGGCCTTACCAATAAACATTTTTAGTTTCGACTCTAAACTTTAGTATTTCAGTAGTTTGTGAGCTTCCGTAGTCGAGACTAAAATTTGTTAGTACGACGCATTGTGTAGCTATAGTTTAGACCCCGAGCATCCTACAATTCTGATCCATACCAAGATTGGAGGAATCCCATCATCAACTTTATCAACTCCAACTCAACCAGCGATGACATCATTTTGCCGGGCGGTCCGATTTCAAGACGTACTGCCAATTCTCACTTCACAGTCTGCCAATCACTCTAAAATTGTTCGTAATTAAGAAAAAATCAAACGCAATACCATTTCAAATCGAATTTTTATTCAAAAGCAGACAATATAATAAATACGTGTATATTCTTCAACAAGTCATTTCATTTTGTAATATTTAAATATCTATTTCTCTTTTCAACAATATATCTTTTTTGTTTGTCTACAAAACATTATTTTATTTAGCACCATTTAATTAGATTGAAAGAATCCATATTCATATAGTTTTCGAATGTCAAATACTAAATTAAATTTGTTTAAAAATGGAATGCAGTTTTTGTTTTTCTCTAATAAAGTGTGAAATAGTACCCAAATGCGTGTGAACTCATTTGCAAACAAATAAAAAAATGTTTTTTGTTCGTTTTTGTTTTGCTTCTTCAACTAAAACAGAAAAAAATCTATTTACAATAAACAAAAATTTCGCTACATTATATCTAAAGACAATAAAAACAGTATTGCAAAGTAAAATTAAAATAGAATGCATTACAAAATAAAATAAAAATAAAAACCTCTTATGCATTTAAATTAAAATAATAAATAGTAAATAAAAACTGGGATTTGTTGTTGTTTCTTTGTTTACACTATAACTACATGCTTAATCTGCTAGATTGATAAAATTATTTACTGGTTTTCAGAATTCATTGTAATGCCATAGTTGATGTTTTAAATTAAACAATTCTATTGTATATTCTGTGTAAATGGTAGATAATAATTGTAAAGATAATAAATAAAAAAATTAAACAAGAAAATGTACAAAACGTTTTACTGGCCTCCTAGATGAGATTTTCGTTCAAAATTAAATTAATAATGTTATCCTTACGGTAAGAAAACTATAATATGCGATTAAATAAGCTTAGACCTAACCTATCCTGTAATAACTGGTTTTTGTTGTTAACTGGCTATAGTATACTGGCAATTAAGTTCCGTTTTCGTATAAAAAATATATACCTACATAATATCATTGCCACGCCCCCCTCCTTGTCGTACCTCCCTCTTTTCGGCTGGCTCTCTACTGGCTTTAGATACACAAAAAAAAAATTCCATACATACGTGTACTAATGAATCTCTTGCTTTCTTCAACATTTCGCTAACTAAAATAAATAAAATACAGAATCGAAGATCAGTGAGTTCAATGGAGAAACGGAAATTTCGTGAGACGAGTGATGATGAATGGGTCATTGCGTGGGGTGGTAGATGTCTAGATGTCAGTGTCGTCGCATGTGCAGTGATAGATGATCGGAACGGCTGAACGATCGCGTGCATAGTTTGCATCGGAACGGCTTCACACCGGTGTGCTTGCGGTAGTGTCTGGTGAGCTCGTCGGACCGCGCAAAGCGCCATATGCAGCCTTCCCATGTGCACACATAGGGCTTCTCACCTACCAAATAAAAAGAGAAACAATATATGACTTGCAGTTCGAAGATCAACTTCCAACTTACCCGTGTGCGTCCGCTTGTGAGCCTTGAGATGGGAACTTTTCGTGTAGACCTTATCACAACCCTCAGTGTCGCATTTGTGCACTTTGCGGTTTTTCGAGAGATCACTTCCATTGGCACTCGCATCGTCGGCCCTACTGAAGGCACCACTGCCCAGCAAACCACCGCCGCCACCCACAATACTGCTGAAGGCACTCTTTCGATTACAGCCGCCACTGCCCGTCGACGAGGTGAACGAGTTGTAGGAAGGACTCAGCGCTTGCGATGCCGCCGCCATCACCTTCCACGGCGAGCACGATGAAGACGCCGGTGAGGGTGCAATCGAGCTTAATCTACTAATGGCAGGATTTGATGAAGTTGGACTACTGTTGCTGTAGCTTCGCGACGATACCGGTGTTATCGATAGCGCCGACGGTATCGTCGCTGATCGTGGTGAGATCGGTGGTGGTCGCTCCGCGTATTTATACGGATTCTTAAAGAGACTCAGTAGGCTGAATTTTCGATCGTAGTCATGAAAGATAGATCTAGAGGCAGCTGCGGCCGCTGCCGCTGCCGCTGTCGAGGTGGTTAACGATGATCCTGTCATGTTGCTATTGTAACCGTAGTGATTGTTGTTTGCATAGCTAAGGCTATTGTTGTTCGTCTCCTCTTTGAAACGGCGATACGTGAAGAGGAATGGCGAGGCTGCCAACAACGGAGGTATGGGCCGCTTCGATGAGGCCGATGCTGATGAGGCGGAAGAGAACGCCGACGATGCGGATGTGGGCGAGTAGTTGTGTAACGCTGACGTTGACGATGAGAATGAAGACGACGATGCTGATGATTTGTGATGGACATGGTGATAGGATCCTGAAAATGTAAAGGGAAAGCCGATTCAATTTTTGTAATCTCAAAAAAGTCTACCAAATGTCAATTTTGAATATATAAGAGGTCAGGCAATTTTAAGTGGGGGGCACAGAGTTCTAGCCTATAGGATGTTTTTTCTGAGTAGCAGTAGTTTCGGAAAATAATTGAAAAATAGTATTAAAGCAAGCTTCGCAAGTCCGAAATTCCATTGACGTCAATTAAAGTTTTACTTCTGGTAAGGGAAAAGGGACCCTAATTAGGACAAGGACAACGGCCGAGAATATCTTAATATTCAATGACTCGGATTCGTAGGGCAGGGCTGACAATGTTGCGAATACCAATTCGATCGTAGTTATAAGAGCTCCACAATGACTTATTTTATTAAACAAATAGTCTATCTTTAGGCGAAAGGCAAGATTACTTTAAGAGTTACTTGAGAGCTTTTAAAACATTAAATCATAAAACTTGCGAGCCTTTAATACACCGCCTTAAAGTTACGGAGAACGCCAGTAAAGTCGGAAAGTTATCGGGCTAAAACGGATAGGTCTTGTATTTCTTTTAATATTTTTTTAATTTGAATTTTGTGAGGTTTAAATTGATCACATTATTGTATTTCTTAAAACCTTTTACCAGATAACTGATGGGGTCATTACTTGTATAGTCTATTTGTATACAAAATTTGGATACCTAGTTGTCCTTTGTCTTGTATTGATGTTTTAAAAACTAAGAACATAGCTAAAGTTGACATTACCAGTCAGAACGCAACCAAAAATAAAGCATTTGCTATTTAACTTTGTTTTTCCAAGATCTGCAGATTCGTCAACTTTAATGGACTTATGTAGGGGGGCAAGACGAATTTCTGGGTCCTAAGGTAAATCACATAACGCAAAGAAATAAACGGCTTTTGAAAATTCGCAGTTCAGTAGTCAAACAGGAATATAGTATTCCAAAAAAGATTGTTCTAGATATTTGGGTCTATATATTACTTTATTAAACGTTTTACAAAAACCAATGGGCTTTTGGCCTCACTTGACAATGGATCCAAGTGGAGGTTAAAGTTAAGCTTCATGTCGAAGATTACTACAAGACAATTAAAGTGGTACATCCTCTCGTTAGAGACCTCAAAAACTACCAACTAAGAGCAAAAAGTACGAGTTTAAAAGCTTCATCGAGTTCATTCTCCGCAAATGTATTGAAAATTTACGATAACATATATAAAAAAATCGGCCAACATAACTTATTTTGATCATCAAAATTTCAAACGTGATCTGACCCCAGAATTTAAAAAGTACGAAGTATGAAGCTTAATAAAAACAAACAAAATAAATAATAGTTGAGGCAGCAGGTCCTTAGAAACCCTAGGTCTAGCTTCTCACAACTATTCGTTCTGTGTGAGTTTTCATTATTGGGACGAATGGAAGGGATCCAAAATGTTATGCCTTGTCCAAACGGCTTATTAAGAACCTCTTTCATGTCGAGGTTCTCGACGTTCGAAAAGTTCTCAGACGTTCGCGAGAGATGGCGCAGGGAAAAAAAACTTAGGCTGGATTTTTTATTTCCCGAATCGAACCTGGGACCCATTTTTATATATTTTAAGTTTACAAAAAAAATCTGAACTGTCCTACATTTTGCAAAAAAGATCGGTACAACTCTGCTTTCAATATTCGGAAGCAATCCTCCTATTAAGCAAACCTCGGAACTTTAATTTCAAAATATTCGGCCCTAGCGAGGTATCCATCGGTGCGGAAAATTCTCCGATTTTAAATATATGATTCGCCAGGTATTCTTCGAAACAACTGTTCGGAGAATTGTTCAGATACAAATGTCATGCCCTCCAGCGTTTTGAGTTGCGATCAAGTTTCTTTTTGAGTGACATTTTGGACAGTTTCATAAGAATTGTTTCCTATATCCTCCGACAAGAAGCAGTCGCGGAATTTATTAACGATTTGCAGTGAAGTTTTAATAAATGTGAGCAATTTTTTTATATATGTTGCTTCAATTTGTGTTTCCAGTGCAAAATCAAGCGAAAAACAAGCACGAAACGTCAACGCATTTAAGTTATTTTTTCCCGAAAACGGATACTTCGAATGTGATTTGAGGTTCCGACAGAGTGTGCGCTCCGGAGAATTTTCCGTTCCGACGGATACCTCGCTAGGGCCGATAGGCTTCATAAGTACTGTGATCAATTTCATGCTGTAAAATGATGCATCTAACATCAGGGGCTGCTTCAAGAGTAAGTCAACTTGCAGTCATCAGTAAAAAGTAAAATCTTGATAAATAACAGAAAGAGAAGTGGATCAAGTTGAGTACCTTGATGGACACCAACATAAACGACGATTTTGAAATTGAAGAATTTAGTTTTGCGTTTTACGGGGATTCACTATATGTACTAGATTTTCTTAAATAATATAACTCATGGTTAAAGTGTTCGAATGATTTAATTGAGCCAGCATAAATAACATCTGTTAGTAACCCATTCATCGTGCTTTCTTTACAATGGGAGGAGAACTTTATAATATTAGTTGAAGTTAATTTTCTGAGACAAAGGACAAAAGCTCCTGCCAGACAAGCATACGACTGTCATAGAGGCCTAAAAAGTAGGGTCACTCGATAGGGTATCGTCATGCCGAGGGGATCGCTCATCACGGGGGTCAGAGTTGAATAGGCTTGTAAAGGACAAACGGCACATTTCAAATTACAATGAAGAAAACCGCACGCACAATTGATGAACGCATCTCTGCGTTCCGAAATGGTAACAAGATTAAGACTACCTAAGGTTAGTTTAGGTATGTGGGCAGGCGCGGAATAATGACCCGACACCCGTCCGAAGAAAGAGTTTGTCCCTTGCTCTAAGTCGGTCTTGATAAGAAGACTTGGTAATGGGGATCGGTCAAATACACACATCGAAGAGCAAATTAAAATAAACAACCTTGTATTTTTTAGAAATAAGAAGGAGGATGCAGAAGCTTTGTTGTTAAGAAATTGGTTAGCATATTTTGATATCGTCCAAAGCAGGGAGAAATAGTTTAAGTGTTATTTTCCTAAATTTCTATATACAGGGTTCGCCAAATAACTTTTTTGTTTTGAAAATGCTATAAAAAAAACTACTGAATATTTTCTCAAATTTCTTTTTTTATTTGAAAGTACAATCCTTCCGGTTAATAATGGAAAATAATTTCATTCAAATGGCTGCCTCGGCTGGCCATGCAGTAGCCTACACGATCGGTCCAATTTTTAAGCACATTATCGATTGTGTGCAGATGTATTTCAGCAATGGCTTCACGAATATTGTCCTTTAAAGCGTCAATTGTCTCTGGCTTGTCGGCGTAGCACTTATCTTTTACGGCACCCCACAAATAATAGTCCAACGGTGTCAAATCGCAGCTCCGATGTGGCCAAACGACATCAGCTCGATCTCTCAATGATTTATAGAAAACAGCCACTTTTTAACTTTACTTACAAATTTTGATTCATTTCTCTTGCTTCTTAATTCATCGGGAAGTAAATTAAATAAGCGCGCCGAAATAACTGTATAAAAATGAAAAAAAAAAACCGAATTTAAAAACTCTAGGAACACTCACAAAATTACAGTTATTAGCTCTTAAACTGTAGTCTTCTGTAGTCTGAAACCTAGAGCAGCAAGGTGAATGATAAGTTAAGAAGAGACCTTCAGGAACTACACCCAATAAGTTAAAGAACATAAACTTTGTTTTGCTACTTATAACTAGCTAATGAAACATAAACCAATGACGGAGAATTTCTAAATCATATTTCATTGAGCCTTGAGGAATACCCATACTTAAGAAGCTTTTCGAGCTCAGATTAATTTTGATCCGGGTTCTTTGATTACGATTCGTTAAGTACGAGCAAAACCAATCATAAACAAATCCCTTAAATCCCGCTTTAAAAAGTTTTCTCAACAATAAGTCGTGGTCAACCATATCAAAAGCTTTTGTTATATCAATGAACAAGGCTGATGGAATATTGGATTCATTGATTGAATTATAAATTTCACTACAGAATTTAATAAGCCATCTTTTGCCGATTTTCCATTTCTGAAACCGAATTGACAATTAATAAAGAACTCAGTTCTATTTAGAAATGCCATTATTCTGATTTTCATACCCCTTTCAAAAACTTTAGAAAAAACCGGACAGAAGAGAAACAGGTCTATAGTTATTTAAGTCAATTGAATCTCCTCTTTTATGCAATGGGATTACTATAGCTGTTTTCAACGAATCCGGAAACACACCCATTCTAACACTAAGGTTAAATATGTAACATAAGATATCTGCAATTAAAAATGAGATATTTTTAAGCAAGTGACTTGAAATATGGTCATGGGACATAGAATTCGTAGATTTAAGTGTTGTAGTTAATTAATTTGTGATTTTCGAGAGCAGAAAAATCAGAACAGAACAGAAACTATCTGGACTAAGAACATCATTACAAATAACGTCATCATTGAGATGAGAATTATCACCCTGGAACGAACAGGGAAGTGAAGAAAAATACTCATTAAAGGTATTAGCTATATAGATTTGTTCGAGTTCGCACATAAGTTGGTCGATATGAGACCTATTGTTTCCATTTTTGGGCCGAACGGTCTGTTGGTTGGATGAAATCAAAAACTTCGCCCTCAGCCCTTGAAGCTGAACGTCTCTTAGTGGATTTTGTGTAGATAAATTTGTGAAATCAAAATGCCTCCAAGTATGCCCCAACATTTTAAACACGACAAGGACTCGAAATCTGAAAACAATTTAAGAACTTGCAACACTCTTCAATTCAAGTCTAGCTAAATCAAATAATTCAAGGCCCAAGGCGGCTATTCGATGACACACTGCATCTTCCAATGGCCATTTCGAGCTGAAAACGCACAACTATTTAACACCTCCACAGTCGCTAATTGTATCCACTTTTGCCACCATTGCCACATCTCTTGATCTGTTGACAACCCCATTAGTTTCGGCAACTGGACGGTGCGATTAAAACCTCCATATCGCTTATAAAGACATTAATGCGCGCGCGCACACAATACAATTCATGTACTCCGCTCCACATGCGCTGCGGTGGCTCCAACGCCAACCGTATACAGCCATACACTCGAGAGCATTTAAATCAATCGCAATAAATCGCCGTATGATTATTGGGGGGTACTTAGACATAAATTATATTCGGTCTGCGTCGCGCCGCGCCGCGCCAAATCGAAACGGACCCACTGTGCGCCAGTTCAGTTCACATCATCGTACTGAACTTTGGTGCAGCGAAAACGGAACTGTTCCACACACAATTCGCGCACCAGCAGCAGCAGCAGACAGCTTCAAGCCGAGCGCACTCCATTAGCCCGCCAGCTAGACACGTACAAAGTAAATTAAATGCGAACTAGCACTGGCGCACACACAACACAACACACTGAGCCTGAGCACACCTAGCTCTTTATGTACCTGTTGGCAGATCCGAGATAACCCTTTAAAATATGAGAGCATTTAGATGCCAGATGCGCACGCTTTCAGTTCTATTGTCGCTGGCGCACTGGGGCCAGATGATCGGCCGTGCAGGGGGTTAGAACGGCAGCGCACACACACAATACATACATGTCGACGACGACGCTGCTGGAGCATACCAAGTGGTGGTCATCTATTAAACTCACACTTTCGACGAAGATGAAAATCAATTTACCGTACACAGAGAGGTGTACCGTAAGCACAAGACACTGCTGCAAGAGCCGAGTTGGGCCTCGCAGCGGGCTAGCTGACCGTTTAATTAACCAAATTCTCACATCACCGCTATATGGGGGGGAAATAATGGGGCGCGCATTTTATGATTATAATTGGAAAACAGCACTCTGCGCATTAATAGTCCAATAAATATTGGCAATTGCGCAGCCCAGCTGCTGGCGCTGCAGATGCTGGGTAACACGGTTGCGCAAGTGAAAGGATGCGCTGCTGCGCCGCCGCCGGTCGTTCGGTCGTAACCTTAATCCCTTTCCGACGGGGATCAAAAGATTCTTATCCCCTGACATAATCCCAGAGCAGGAGACGGCCGCTCGCGACTGATCGACTCTAATCGAGTGATCCCAAAAATGCGCTTAATTGCAAAATGTGATTCCAAGCGACTGCCATGCGATGACGAGGACGATTGTGGGAATGGGAATCACAAGAAATGATTCATTAGCCGAGACATGTTTTGATCGCGCTCTCCCCACTCATGAGCCGATGCGTTGCGTATTGCGGAAATCCATCTCATACGTAGATGCACACAGCTCCCGCGAATTAATCATGAAATCAATAGAGAAACACAGGGGAATGTGTGATCCGGGCACAGGTCGCCACAGGATAATTGCAATTATTAATTCAAAGCAAAGCATTGGTCTGTGCGCTGGCTGGCGATGCGATTCCATGCGAATCACTGAGATGCTCTGCCGTGTGCAGATTAATCAGAGTAGGCTACAGCTATACACACAAGAGGAGCGCAGAGTTGGATGATGCCCCGAAGATATGAGCCAATGATTTGTGTGCGAAGTACAGTGTTGAGATGTGAGAAGTATTATACGTAGTAGCGTGCGTGAGTCACTGTGGAGTGCATATAATTTGCGATTCGGGTGTTGCACACAGTGCCCGCGGTCGCATACTGTGCAAATTATGAAGTGATTGAACCTATTTTGATCTGATAACGACAGGCTCATAAATATTGATTCAACATTGTCCCAAGGCTGCTATTAGCAAGTTATGGAGATAGATGGGGAATCATGCACTGCAAATGGGGCCTTTGAAATGACCCAATATGATCCGATTCGTATTTATGTGGACAAGAGCACATGTATGGCTCCTGGCTTAGCGTTGACCGTCCTGCTTTTTTGTAAACTGTTGAAATCCCACTCGCTTTCGATCACCATAACTTCCGAACCAGAGAAGCACTTTGGTCAACATGAAAACTACAATCTGCTCGTTCATTTCGATAGCAGAGAAGATGAATAGCTCCATGGCTTAAGCTTACGCAATCTCTCTGGCTAACGAGTTTGCAACTTCTGAAGTAGAAAATAAGTTATTTTCATTCACAGGCGAGCTCCACAGAAGAAGATTTCTTTCGCTGGCGCAGCAAATTCATCTGAAAATGCTTATGTGCGAAGTGGTGTTGAAGTCGCAGTTTATGTAGATGAAAGAATCGCCGACGACTCGCGAAAATCTACGCGAAAGAACAAAATACAAACATTTTCTTGAGGAAGGTAATGCAAATTGGGTAAAAAATTACTAATGTAGTTTTTGTCATAGATAAAAATATGCGAAATACACGTCGCTGATTTATACTTTCCTAGTTTCCATTTCTATAGACTCTTGCTTCATGTACAATTTATATAATGGATACCAAATTGGAAGTGTTTTTATTGTGAAAAACGTAAGTGAACTTGAGAATAATAATGTGTTCACTAATTACAGTACATTTTTTTCTTTTTCAAGGTCTCAAGCTAATAAAACGCAAATACGGATCCTTTGCACATTTCTGCTTCTTTCCATAAGGACATTTTTCGAAAAATCTTGAATGCACAGAAATAAATGCGATTTTTTAAATATGCATTCTTCGGATTTGGAAGTTCCAAGATATTCGCTTTATTTCTCAGGTTTCTTCTCAATAGTTGGACATTTTTGTAATTATGTTCTTCATTTCTGTAGAAAAGTTCCAAGAAATAGACATTGCACTTCACGAATTTTCAAATTTCACTAAATTTTCTTTTTAGTTTAATTTATTTAATATACCTATACTCATTTCACAAAAGCAGTTAATTTATTTGGAGTTGAAGCCGGAGTGCATACATATGAAAATGACACAATGTATGAAAGCGACACCTAAATAGCTGTCACATAAAATTGATCCCAAAAAGGCGATTGTCAATGTGATAATCACCTTACGTGGACGTAAAGCTTTGATTTTGATTGTCGACTATCAACTATCACCTTAGCCGATTCCACCCCAGTTAATTGAACCAATTTTGGTGGCATTCAATTCGTCGCCCCCATATTGCCACAGTTATCTATTCAAAATATTATATCATCTAAGATCAGAACCTATTTTCTAAGGCACGCAATTAACCTACCCCTGAAAGTAAGCAAATATGTATCTTATTTCAATTCAGGGGCATATATCTGCGAGGTGCTGACGACCATTGGTTTTATAGATGTTGCTGTGGAAGCGAAAAATGTTCGACATGAATATTTTGCTCTAAATTTGCATAGTGACGTACGTATTCAAATGTTAATCATGAGTAAATCTATTTTCAAAGGAGCGTATTTTTTCGATCTCAAGCAAAACCTATATATATAATATATATAGATATATGATGCCTAGCCTGGACAAACCAGAATTCCACTATATTCGCCCTAACCACTGCCCGAAGTCATACTTAAAAAACAGTACTGGGATAACATGTTCATTACCATGACCATGATTTGTATGTGTTTTATTTTATTTCAAAATTGTTTTCTCTATAGGAAACACCCTATATCAAAACAAAAATGTTAAAATCTCTTTGAAGTGCAATTTTGTTACCATCTTTTGACAGAACATTTTTAGCAATTATTCGTCAAGGCATTTAAAAGGAGGCTTAAGTTGTTCTATGTGAGCCCATTGGTTAAGTGGTTAGCTTGTTGGACTACTAAGCGAGGGGTCCACTGCGCCACCTGTCGCGAACGTCTGACAAACACCCGAGAGTATAACTCTCCTAAAAGAGCTTCTCAGTTAGCCGTTTCGAATCGGCCTAAAATTGTAGATCCCTTCCATTCGTTCCAAATATGAAAAACTTACACAAAACGAATGGTTGTGAGAAGCTAGGCCTATGCTCCCTACGGGGCTGTTGCGCAATCTATTTATTTTTATTTCAGAAGAGTATTTTTGTGGAACGGTTTAAAACGTTTTATTTTTTCAATTTCGGACTCTTCCGCACGCTTTTTTTTCGATGAAAACGACAGTGTACTGTCAGGTTTAGTTTATAAAAAAAAAAACTACGCTTAACTCCAGAAGAATTTTCATGCGATTTATCTTATTTATGATTCTCCTAGTCCCCCGCTCGCTCAAAGTGAATGGCGGTGAAAGCAGTTTACCGGGTCCCAATTGATACCAAATTTGAGTATGTAAATCGTATATACCTTATATAAAAGTAATAAGAACATTTTAATGCGTCTGTTTTGATATAGGGGTAACCTCTAATCACATACTAAATGACTAACATCTTAATCCCAATGTAAACAGACATCGCAACCATATCGTAGCTTAACATAATATGAATATTTATCAAGACTCCTCAATTTCGTGCGTTGGAGTTGTGGTGCGGGATTAATTCAGACAAGCACCGTGTTAGCAGTGTGGGTAATCGCGCAGACATATTGACCAATTAATTACAAGACGACACATCGGTCCGGTTAGAATGATGATCAGGATCTCAAATTGAGAGTGACTTAACTCCGCATTTAAGGGACAATTTGAGGATATCTTCTTTTCAACATAAAGATGGTTAAATTAAAATAATAAAAGCATCTACTGCAATCGTCCCATATAGAATCATTTTCAGAATAGCTTTGTATAATTTTTGGTTTAGGAGAATTCTTTTTTCAAACAGATGGAAGATACAAGTTCCTTACAATCCTGTGGCAAAAGGGTGACCATAGCAGTTTTAATGGATTAACAACCCCAAAAGTGTGAAACCTCTACTCTTCCTGCTCTTGTTTTGACGATATTAAATAAAATTCTAACTACTATAGGTATGTTTCAAACTTTCTTTCAGACAAGGTAGGATTTCCTGAAGCGGAATTATTTAAATTTCGTGAAAAGCTAGAAAGTTTTCATCAGATTATTCAACTCAATACTGTAACATCCTCTCAAAGATCAGCAACCCCTTCTTTTACGCAAAAATCTTATAAAGCCCAAGAGTTCAAACTATTTTTGTAATCGCTTTTTTTTGGATCGACAACTTGTTCTGTAAAACAAAAAAAAAAAACTATAAACTTGCAATGAATGAGAAAGATTTGGCTACTTAGTCGTGAACTTTATTTTTTAGTCAAAGAAGACACATTTACGGGTAAACGCTATCATTTTTTAAAACCATAAGCAATACGTAAAACAGCAAGTTCCAAAATATAGCACTTTAGAGATTGACGGAGAAAAAAGTCTATGGTCCAGAAAGTGGCATATAATAAAATTAGAAAATAAAACGAAATTCATTATTCACAAGCAGAAATAGCAGAAACAGACTTACTAGTCGGCTCAACAAAGGCCACATCTAACAAGCCTCTCCAGGTAGACCGGCATTTAGCTATGTGCCTCCAGTTGCGCACTTCAAGTCAGTTGAGGTCCCCTTCTACTAGCAATTATACATAGAATTAAAGGCGAAGTCTTGCTGTAATGTGTTGTCGCTCTAGGTTAGATTCGAAGACCCTACGAGCTGGAGCATTTCTGCCCGTTCTAGTTAATTTACTGATGGGCGTTTGTTTTTTTTTTTTTTATTAGTTCGATGTCAATCTCAGCCGCATAGTCCGCCATTGAGCCTTCTCGTCCAAAGCCAGTCAAACCCGAATGAAAGTTTTACGAAGAACCCTCATCCGAAAGAGTTCATGGCTCGGCGCCATAAACCTTAATCTGAATCTGAATATCCCTCTCATACTCAATTGTTTCTCATTTCATGGAAAGACTGCTCGTTTAATTTCTGCTAAGATGTGTTCATCAGAAATTATAGCAGAATCGAGGTAGACAAAGAGCCTTTCAGCCTGAAAGTTATAGCTGTTGGTTGTGTTCGATTCGACGATGTCTTCCGATGCGCTTCCATTTTTTTTACTTCCAAACGCTCAAGTGACAGCTCTTTGTATTCTAGTAAGTCAATTTTAATGCTGCTTTGAAATCGACAAGATGGTGCGAACCGCTATAAATTTTGATCGGCGGTGGACCTAGAATTCTAATTAATTCTCTGAAAAATGCCTCCTCTTTTAGACAACAAAATGGCGAATAACAGAAAATTCCGCTCAGAAGGCTCAAAATTCAAATAGGCGAAACTCATATTCATTACACACACGCGGCGTGTGGTATTGGTCCAAAAAGGCAAAACTCGTGGAAAAATACTAAATTCGATATTTTTTTTACTGTTTTGTTTTTATTTCTAACAGAAATATAAACGGAGCTTCAAAAACAGCAAACAAAATAATCTTAGGTTTATTGTTGTTTTATATGTAGGTAAATACATTTTTTATTTTTTGTTTGAGTAGAGCCACAAAAAATTCTCAAGAGTAAGTTCCCGCAGAAAATGACCACGAAAGTTGACCCTAACTATTTGTTAAACCATATGCAAAATTGTAGCTGCAACTATTTGCCATGTTCGGAGAAATTGCAATTTGCTGTTCCCAGTGTTGCCATTTTGGCCTTAAAAGCAAATTTCCTTATGGAGTATTTCAATTATTTTCTTAATTAAAAGAGCGTTAAATGTTCTTCTTATGTCAATTAAAAAAATAGTTTTGTTATTATTTTGATCGTTAATCTACCCATCAGCCAGCGAGAAATTACGAATTTGGAATTTCGCCATTACACGCTAGAACAAGATGTATGGAGTTCGTTCTAAAACTAGCTTATGGACTTTACCAAGAAGATAAGAGCATCGACAAGAAAGAAGCCGAAAAAATAATAAGAAAAGCGGATATACTAAGTCTCGGGTTAATTATTGAGCCGCTAAAGCAGCATGAAAAATGATGGAAACACTTCAAGAAGATTTTTCGAAAATGCAGAAGTAACGTCAGCTGTAGACAAGGAACTTATAAAGAAATTACAAGTTGTTTTAAATGCACTATCATCCAAGGAATGTATTAATGTAGATAAATTCAACGAGTATACCAAAACCACTTCTGATCTTCTAAAAGCCAAATACAGGTACAAGCTCCTCACCCAGCACTTCAGAAAATATTGGACCATGGTGGGGAACTTATACACACAATTTTGACAAAAGGGGAGCTTTCAGAAGAAGCACAGGAATCAAGGAATAAAGACTATAAGCGATATCATACTCAAATGCATGCAAGGTTTCACGAAATATATCATCAGATCCACTTGTTTCATCTTTAACACACGTTAGATCCGAAAAAGAGCTGAAAAAAGTTATTGTCCAGAACTTATAAGTCATTTAAATGTTTAAAATTATGACGATGATGGCAATGAATTTTTTCGACTTCGTTACTTTTTTCCTACACTGTTTCATATAAAATATATCACTCAAACAGTTTATAGGATATACAGATGCGCCACAAAATTAAAACATACTGTTTATATACTTTTTAAGAACATTAAAAATTGGTTCATTGGTTTTATGCATCCACTGCTATAAAAAAAAATTGTAGGATCACCCTGTGAACAATTATCTTTTTACAAGTTTTGTAAAATTTTACCTCTTTTCAAAGAAACACCCTGTGAAGCAATTAAGACAATTTGTAGCATTATCTTCATGCGTTCGAAAGTTATGATTTTTGCAACCAAAAAAATCATTTTGGACCACAGTGCGCATTCAAAAAAACCGACCCCAATCCACCGTCTGAAAATGGCATTTCCTAAGCTAAACAAGGCCACCTCTGGCACCTAATGGTAGCCTGTCAAAGCCCGTTGCAACTCCCCTTACTCTCATTCAGTTTATTATACAATCGGTAATCCAAGTGTGAACTAACATTTGATTGCAAGCAATAAAGGGTCTTAATGTGTATATTGCAGACGGTAGTAAAAAGTCATACCCTTCAACACGGCAATCGCAAATGCCTAAGCCGTGACAAACGCTAGACGTCAGACGGACTTGTTCAGGGTATTATCCTCTGTTTACAGAAAATATCCACAATTTACGACTTTAATATCCGTTGTCATAAAATGTGCTTGCACAATAGCAACCAACAGACTAATTTGTATCGCCAATTGCAAATCTAAATCAAAGCATCGTTACAGCGGCCACATTGATGGCGGCCATTAGGTATACATATCGCTAGGCCGAATTATAGCATCTCGTATGAAATCGCGGATTTAATGAGCTGATCAGGCTTTAAGCTGGATAATCGGCACTGGGAGGTGATCAATTGCTCCCAGAGTGTGTTCGCATACTAGAGAAGTAACGAAATCACGCGGCAAGCCCGCACACACTCACATTGATACCATAGTGCCAGTCACTCACGGTGCCGTAAAAACAAAAGTGAATGTTGTCGCGTCCTAATTATGATGCCACCATTCGCGTATAAGAGATCTGCTTCACGGATCTAAGATGTCAAGCTTTTAATAAATGGCCCCGGAGTACGCGAGTCGCCCTCGGAGCTCGCCGAGGCAGTATGTGGTTCGCACACAAACTCTGCTCACGCTCACTCTCACTGGCGGGGGATGGTTCAGACCATAATCCCACGAGAGACGTACGACTACAACTCCGAGTATTAGAATTGCAAAACTAATCGACAGCAATTATAATTATTACAATTACGGTTACATTTTATTGCGAGAGAGATGATAATTAAAATTCATTGAGGAGTTAAAACGGATGCATATCGGTCCAGCCTCCAATCGGGCGGCAAACGGCCCGATAATCTCGAAATTTGCATGCGAATTACTTGAAAGTTGGCGTTATCGGGGAGAACACTTAACACCGAGCGACACGCCAGGCCAAGAGGTTGCTAGAGCGCGGCCCCAAGCCAGCCGAACGCCAGTACAGACTATAGACTACAATCAGGCAAAAGAGTCGCTCGCTCTCGCTCTCTGTCTCCCTCACTCTAAGCGGTGTCAGGGAATATTTATTGCGATTGGTCGCCCGATCACGATATAGATTTCGATGATATTTTGTAATGTCACAATTAGAACACTGAAAACATCGACGATTGGTGGTGGCATGGAGTGCGGTAGCTGCACGACATTTCGCCCCAGCGCCAGCACATGTATATCTACTCTCCGGGATACGATGTTTTGTCTCATGAGCATGGCGCGATTGAGATGTACCTATCGCAGCGTAGTGCGGGAAAACTATTTTGCAAGTGCATATTCAAGTAGTTCGGTAGCAAGTGCGACAGGGGTGCACGTTTAAATGGCATGGTGTTAAGGACGACGCAAAGTCGTGAAATGTTTAGAAGGTTGCAGAGTGCATATAGGGATTTGTCCTTTAACAATGGTTTGTGGAACTATTTGTTAATGTGTTCATCGCCGCAGGACTCATCGATGAGCTGGTAGATATTTACGATAAATCGAAGTTAGGAACAGCAGCTGAGAGTTTGGGTTTGGAAAGTATGGTGTCGTGGTACACACTCCCGGAAGGACAATTTTTAATGCCCAATACAAAGTTTTTTGAGAGTACATTTATTTTTTATGCAGCATTTTGGGTTCTAAAACTAAGTTTAACAGTTGTTCTTCAGCCCGAGACTTACTATAATTTGCAAGAAGTTGGTTATTAGAAGGAGAGAGGTGGCATTTCGTGCGAATCGAATCTCAATACCAAGTTTGTTGTGCTATGATTGCTGGTTCCATATTAGAGGTCGTTTCCAGAACGCCTGCTCAATGCATTCTGCATGCAAGTATGAAGTCCAAGGAAGTGGAAAAGTCAGTCATGAGAATTGGACTGGCCCAATTTTTAAACATCTGTCACTCTCTTATTAGAAAAACGTTTGTCCCATCTTTAACGTATATGGTCAAATAAGACTTGAGAAGGTTTGACCGACAAAATTACGACCGTGGATACCAAATGGATCTTCGTTGCAGTGTTTCTCTCAGTATAAGAAATTCCTGAATACGTGAGCTCCTGAATATCAATGATTGGAATTTGTGTTATGTTAGACGAATGTCCAATGAACGCCCTCTGTTCCTTTTCTAAACAATGCTGGTTCGTTCGACAACACGCCGTGTTTATCCACGAGAAAAACTGTCAATATCAAGGGAAAATGCCAAAGAACGACAAGATGAATATATTATGTTTGATCTAAGGAACGACGACTGTAACAAAAAAAGCATTAATAAGACGCCCTCAAGAAGCAGTATCATTATCACCACTATGAAAAATAAAATTCTTGCCGCCCTAGACAACTGCGAGTTATACAAACGAAATGCAAAATGACTCACGCAAAGTATGATCAAATGCAGAGTACCTCCTCAACCTCCCTCCAGTATAAATAAGTCAGCCTGTGGTATAAAACTTCTCTTTGTCCAAAAATGTAATCCCAGGTGGTGTTGACATGAAGACCCTTCTATCAGTGAGTATTATGTCCAACCCCTCGATTCAGGTTACTGACTTCATGTCCTTAAAAGTCAACTTCCGTCGGAAGTGTGAGATACCCATATTGGATGGGTCAGTCTTCCAAAAGACGCGCATTGGGTGGCCCAAGACAAGTTGCATTCTATTTTGCATGGTAGACGAAAGGTACAAAAATGCAAATTAGTATTGGGGCAACACCTCAGCCGTCCTTGGAGGACGCAAAATATTTTTAAGCTAAAGTCTATTCAATTCTGTGCCAAAACATATGTATGACGAAATCTCAGAAACCCAAACGTCAGCATATTGTCAGACAGCGCACGTCTGGGACTATCGGAACACTTTCAAAAAAGCCACAATTTTCTAGGCTCAAAGCAAAAAGGAAAAATAAAGGCCTCTTGGTCTAGCTCGTAAAAGTCCACTCATAACTACTGTCTACCAATCTACCACCAAAGTACCCAATGCCTCATGTAGATACCCCATGAGTAACACACAGCCAGAGTAACAGACAGCGCAGTCAAAAAGCGCATTGCCAAAGACACACTCTTTGAATGCCGATGACTTCATTCAATTCAAGCAACTCGATTTCGGAGCAAAGTCTTTCAGGACTTTTCTCGTTGAAATGCACGTTGCGACACTTATTGATACACGCTCAAAAATAGACCTAACACAGTGCGGTTTGTTTGGTTAAAAAAAACATGGTTAAAATTAACCAAGCCTCTTTTGAGAAAAACAAGAATTCGTTCTTAAAAACTACCGATATAAAAAGGTTAAATGTTTATGAGAACACACTTAATAAGTTTTTATCAACCAAGCTTCTGGATTAATATCAACCAAACAAAGTAGGTTGCTTAAGTTCTACAGATGCAATTTTTTATTAACGATCGAGGATATTTGGAGGGGAAATTGATTAATCAGTTTTTTTAAACGAGTTTCAACAAGTTTGCTCGGTTACGTTTAATCCACTAACTCGGGTGGGAGCTATATTAACAGTTCTGCTTTGGTTGATTTTAACCGAAAGTTGGTTGATTTTAAGTGATTTAAATTCATTTTTATTAATTCTTTGTTTAACTAACATACTAGACAAAAACGATAAAATCTAATTCAAAACTAACATTTATCTCTTCATCTTCAGTACAAACGCGTGCACGTGAATCTTAAAGAGTTTTTCCAAGCTTTACAGCGAGAAGAAAGAAAGACTTACAGCTCCGAAACTCGAGGAAGTAGTCATTTTATCTATTTTTTTTGAAATAAAAGCTACTCGAACCATAAGCCAAGGTATAGGGATATATGCCAGATACGCAATGAGGGTCATCTTCATAGTGGGTTGGAACTGGCTTAGTAACTGGCTTAGATGAAAGCCTTTATATGCGACTTAGATCAAGTTCGGCCTGTGCGGGCGGGGCTAAGATGTGGCCCAATCGTTGACTGGTTACCCGAAAAATAAGTTTCCACCTGAAGGATCGTCTCGACTTTGATTGCTTCGCTTCTATTGACAACTTTAACCAATCTACTGGATTCATCTAGTCCCAGAGTCTCGATCTTTCGACTTTTCCGACTTTTCGACAAACGAAATTTTTTTTTGTTGGAGGTTGTTACTATTCGATGGAGCCTCAGACATAACTACTGGTCCATTGCACTGCCAAAACAGACACCTTACATAATTGTACTTAGTTGTCCCGTCTTTCGAAGAAAGATGAGAAGGAGCTTCAGTGATGAAGGGCTTAGATGTTGGGCACTCACCACATAAACCCACAAGATCAGCCACCTGATGCGAGGAAAGCAGGACAGCTACAGAGGAAGTGTTCCGCTGTATCGTCGTCCTCTCCACAAGCAGGACAGATGGTGGAATCGCTCAAGCCCAATGCAATCAAGTCTTTGGCAAAAGCCTGAGAGACAGAAGGAAAGTCGCGGACTTTTTGCAGATGTCCGGACGCAGTCGCTTGGTCTGTCTGCAGCCAGCATAGTCACGCCGCCGACTTCCGTGTTCACGAGAAATCCAAGTATCAATGGATGACCTAACCGCAGATGCAGCAGACCCAACGCAGGTTCAGGTCCTGAGAAAGCTTCTTGTGAACCCAGCCTGGCAAGCTCATCAGCGATCTCATTTCTCTGGATACCAGTGTGACCTGGGACCCAAACAAGATTCACTTTGTTAAGCCTTCCTACCAAGTTCAGAGAAAGCTTGAGTTCGAGCAATAACTTAGACGAGGTGAGAGGGTTAAGCAGAGCTTTTAATGCAGCTTGGCTGTCACTGCAAACGCATATGCTTCTAATCCTCCACCTATTTGTCACAATATAGCGCGAAAATCTCCGCTTGGAAGACAGACGCATGGTTACCTAAGGGGCAGTGTAGTCTAATGTTCTCGCTTTCCACAAAGACTCCAGATCCAGACCCCTGTTCGGAGTCTGGCCGAAGCCATTCCGATGCCTGAGGAAAGTTGACTTGGTAGCTTTGCCGCAGTAGGATAATTCTCGCTCAAGTTTTTCAAAATTCCAATGCGTGTGGTACCAAAAACCACCTCTTTTTAAACGAAAGATAGTTTTCAGCGCAAACCCCGTTGTGAAAATAACAAGAGGTTCATCATAGCATCTAGAGCAGAGCCCGGCGTTCTAGGGAAGGCCCCTGTGCATTCAAGACAGACCGTTCTTTGAAGTTTGGCAAAAGAGGCAGTAACAAGTTTCAGCGAAAGCCTGTTCTACCATACAACCGATGCATATGAGAGAAGTGGTCTTATCATTGCCGTGTAGACCCAAAGGACCCTATTGGGAGATAAGCTCCATGTCTTGCCAAAAGCGCCTTTGCACTGCCAGAAGGTTGACAGCGCTTAGTCGGTTTTCGATTCGACATGTTTGGACGAAAGGAGCTTTCTATCTAGGATTACTCCCAGATATTTGACTTCATCGGAGAACGAGATAGTGACGCCTTTTAGCACAAGTTGAGTCAGACCATTGGCATTCTTCCTTCTCGTGAAGAGAACAAACGTAGCTTTAAGAGGATTCACTGAAAGCCCATATCTTGCGCAGCAACCATCGATAAAGCCTAAGGATCTCTGCGCCAGAGAGCAGACAGTCCTTAGGTCAGAACCGCAGACACAACGGCGACATCATCCGCGTAGGCTTGTGTGTAGGTTCCAGCAGAGAGTCAACTACCATACACCATAAAAGTTGAGACAGAACACCACCACAAACGACATAAGTGCTTCTTTTCTTTTGCTTTAAATCAGACAAGGTTCCAATGTCTATCTCAATTTTTCTTGTAATGATAGACCGATTAAAAAGTTTCACGTCTCTGTAGTCAGTCCTGCGATGCATCAGGGCACTCACAGAAGCAATTGATGGCTACTCAGGTTTTGAGAAGCATCTCGGACCTTCCGTCTTGTACGGTCTAATTAGTTTTCCGAGTTCGTTTTGACAAAGAAATGCGTTTGCATTTGATTTTGGAGAGCGATGTACCATTAGCGTTGCTCCTGAAAATTCTCAAAAAGGGGCAGAGTCGACAAAGGGGCCTCCACAAAAACTACTAATAGGTATAGCACGAAGAAAAAACAGAACAACAAAGACAAAAGTACATATTTATTCTTTACGAAATACTTCTTTTCATATGTGTGCATTCTTTTACGTTCAGTAAAGCATAAAATTTTACTTAAACTGAAAAAGGAGCGATTTTGATAATTTTTCAAAAAGTGGGGTCCTGAGGCTCAAAAAGGGGCCAAACGCTGATGACCGATGACCATGATACGACAGAGATACTTCCTACAGAACTCTCCAGTTTACTTTGGAATTGATTGTGGGTTAGAAACCTCACCCCAACCCGCTTCATAAGCACGCGAAAGCATTTGCTGGCACAGGTTCCTCCATCTATCCCTCCGCCAGCTGTTTTTATGTTTCGGTGTGCGGGCCACCTAAGTAGTCCATCCGAATCCAACTACGCAGTGTTTTCAATTTTACATGAGCCATGCAACAACAGCAACCTCTCAACAAATCATTGAGTTTTGTTGAGGAGCGCAACAACATTCCACGGATTTATGCATCAGGCTGTATCATCCCGCTCTCGCACACTATCGTACTATTACTTTAATTAATATGATTATTTTCCAATGGCACAGCGGCAGCTCCAGCCATAACACTCGCCACAACATTGTTATAGCATGGCCCGTGGGTGCCATAAAAATCATCAACGGCTCGTAAAATTATTAAATATGGACATGAGTGCTTACATTTTAAGCGCGCCAACCCCAAACCGCATCTCGCACGCACTTGCCTTTCCGTCGATTATAACTTTTTCCTATAGACTCACAGCTCACACTTAATGGACGGCCGCACTTTATTGTGTGTGCGACGCGACGCGGCCACTAGCGACTATGCGTGATCGTCAAGTTGTTGTACAAAATCATAAATTAAACAACAACAACAACAATGATGATTATGCTTCTTCTTTTTGTGATGGTTGTGTGTGGGGGGTGGGGGGAGGGAGGTTTGTGGTTGTTGTTGTTGATCGAAGCAATTGCAAAGTGAAAATTACAAATGCCAAGTTGCAAATAAATCGCTGCCGGTGGCTTGGTGGTGTTGGGTTGGCTGCGCGCGGCTATGCGCCTAAATCACCGCGGCTGCTCCACCTCAAATGGCTTTCGAATGGGATGCGAATCGTGCTTCATCTTCATGGATAATTTATTTGAAAGCAAAACTTATTAATGCGTTATAATCACACCAAACGGGCATTAAGTGCGTTGTTTAGCCATTCTGTGTATGTGAGTGTTTCCTCGGAAATGGCACGATAATTTCTCCGATCTTTGATTAACTGATGGGCTGCACGTAAAGTGAAAGGCAGGTGTTTTTTTTTTTTTTTTTTTTTTCTTTATTTTTTTGATTTGGGAGACGATCCATGAGAGTTTGTCCAAACAAACGAATGATTTGGTCTGGCTCTGGAGTGACACACCTTGCCATGTGAGAATAGAGGGTAATGCAATGGGTAATGGAAAGATGGGCTCCCTAAAGCACGACAGGGATCATTAGTACCTATAGTGTATGTCCCGAACCAATCTGCGGAAGGAGGGATCACATCTTCAAAGAAGAATTTAGGAAAATAGAAAGCAAGACAGCCATGGCAGCTGGAAAAACACCTGCAGCATAATAGGCAAACCAAGCAACGTCTAGGGGAGCATACCCAATATAGTTCAAATGATACATTAGAATGAGCAAAAATAACCTCCCTAAAGAACAGGGAGCTGTACTTAAGGAGCAGCTAAGCAAACTAGGTATATATAAGAAAGGTCTCCGAGGTTTCTGCAATCAATCTAGTAAGACCCCATGTGCAGTCATCATGACCCAAAAAAGCTGAAATATTGGGGTACCTAAGTTATGTAAGTATACCAAGATCAAATATTGGTTGGCACTGGGGCCAATTCTCATTATTAGATTTTAAAAAGCAACTGGATTAGGGTGAGTGCTATAGGATCGATTTTTTTAGCCAAAGCTGTAGGTAGTATAACAGCGGGTTTCGGAACTGATTCGGAAAGTACTCGCAGTGCGATGGTAACTCTTCTGAGTGCAAATACTTTTCCAGGGTGTGAGTAGAGGTACAATACACCCAAAGGTTGGAGTACACCATACCTACTAATTGAATAATAATTAAATAGCGCCGTCTAAAAATCTATGACAGGGGATTCTCAAGTTGATGACATGAGAAAGATGCTGAAATGCGTCTTCAATGACTGGAGTATTTTTGGTCGGATTTCATTGACACAGGACTTGCCAACTTTCAGCAAGTGATTTCCCCTTTTCGCGCTGTGACGGATCTATCATCCTCAATGCCCTGTTCTGGATTAAAAAACTCGGAGAAGACTCGCTCTATCTGCGTGAGATTTAACATCAATCAATCCGCCACAGGATGAGGATCCTTGAGGTCTAATTTTCGGCACTTTTTAGATAATTTGGGTCTGTAGATCACTGCTTAAGATGAAAGTCATTTACTCATACAAAATTACCAACTCTGGTCGTATATTTTGAAGCAACTGGAATAGTATAGATCACTACTTGAGATCATCATTTACGCGTTAAAAATTACCAACGCTGGTCGTTTAAACTTTGTCTTTGCCGACAATAATTGCTGCCTCTTCATCCGTACAGTGTGACCACCCCCATGCCAGGATAAATAAAGACTTCAGCTTGGACTCGCATGGCTTCAAAATAAAACCGCAAATTATCGGTAGCGACCATTCTGCTGGCAAAATTAAGTGCAAGAAATTGCTTCAATCCCGGATAGCAACATTTGTTTCCATGCGCAATCAGACGTCCTCCACCATGCAAGCATTTAATTCAAGTCATGCACACTCCTCATTCACCTCACGAATTACCACTGATTGCTTTCCATCAAAACAAAACACGGTGACAGGCCAACAAACACTCATATACCTTTCCATTCCGTAACATCATCTGTACCGCAGGTGCATCACACAGAGTCTCGTCTGCACCGCAACCCACCACCACCATACCGAGAACATGAATCACGATCACGCGCTCGGTCTCATTATCTCTGTGATGTTGGGTTACACCCATCCCCCATTGCATTTGGGCAATAAGTAGCTCTGCAGCATCGGCAGCTTCCTCCTTTCGATTTTCATTAGTGGCCCCAAAAACGAAAAGAAAAATACATACAAGCGGTAACGCCGCACCACTCTCACTTTGTGCGCTGCTGCGCGTACCATCGGCAACATCTGCGAATGCAATCGAATTCACTTATTGTGCAATAGACCTTCACTGCACCGAGAGAGCACCACCACCACCAACAGCAGCAGCAGGTTGTACTCCAAATTTAGTAACGATAATTGCAATAATTATACTATACACCGAGCGAGCACAGAACGTCAGTCAGACAGTCGGTGGTGGGGCTTTTGTTTGGCCAGTTCCGCCCGGGCGACGCGGAGAGGTCACCATAAGATGAGGCTACTCTCGCATATACACCGCGAGTATACACCAATGTAATCGACCGAAGCAGGACTTTGCCAAAACAAGAAAACGCGCCGCCATGCTTTATGGTAGTAAAACGACCGTCGGTGCGCTGCACTCATGATCAAGTGAATGGCGGTGGGCTTCGTGGTGGCGGCGGCGGTGGCAGAGGAGTGATGTGTGGCGGCCACTGCTACACCATACTCGAGATTTCCATAATGAATTTTAACGCCTTTCGCAAGTAGGTACATGCGAAGCTGCGGGAATCGGATATGAGTATTTGCACTTGGTCGTCGCGTCGCACAGCCGTTGCCGTTGCCATTGCCGTTGCTGTTGTCGTAGCAGTTGCCGTTGCCGTTTTCCGTCATCGTCAAGAGTTGTTGTTGGCAATAAAAGCCATTTAAGATAATGAAGTAATTGTAGAGCCAGCGTATAGAGCCGACTAAATAATAATATGCACCGCACCGCGACCGCTTGCGCACACCATTCACACTGCTGCAACTGTTGTCGGGCATTATAATGCGCCTTGAAATGATTTTCCGCTTAAGTTAAAAAAAAACTGATTTTCTGCGCGCTTTGTGGATCATTTGCGACTGCTATACGGCTGATTGGGTTTGTAGGTTCGGGGTATCCGAGGCGGACACGTCATGGTACATCAGTTTGCTTTTCACACGAACAGTAGCGGCCGCGAAAAATATACATCCGGAAAGGGTTACAATTTTAGGAAATATTGGCGACTGCTTTGAGTCGAACTTATAGCCGTTCTTAAATTTGGCGGCAATCAAATTTGTATAAGAAATATGTTCACTGGAAAATAGTATAATTGAGGGTCCACCCAAAAAATAAAATAAATAAAAAATGCCACCGCCAATAGTGCTGGAAAGAGAGTCACGATCAACAATCAAGTGCGTGAAGTGGTCTGAAGAGGATTTGGTCTCACATACCCAAGAAGCCGTTGAGTTTGATAGCAAAATTATCTCCAGGAATGAACCTGTGTCAAAGATCGTGTGAAATGCTCCCGCTGTACTATTTTCTGCAGGAGTACAAACTACTCCACGGGTAAGTGTATCTGTAAAAAATGCAATGAAATCCACTTTCGCATTTAAAAAAACCAAAGAAATCATATAGCGACAAGAACATTCTTCATGTCAGTCCTATTATTGTATCCTTCAAACTTTTAAGAAGCTGGGTAGTTTTGACTGTATACTTCTTGGACTATTTTCACAGTGCGGCCTTCTCTTTCAAAAGTAGTTGGGTGGCAGAGCCGCAGATTAAATGTTTGCTTTAGAACTCATTAAGTAAAATAAAAAGAGGTTTTGTTAACCTTTGCGCGAAATGAAAATGTCTTCCGTTTGTAGAGTAGCATAACGAAAAGAAAAACGAAAACGTCAGTAAAATAGCATTCCTTTCTTTTATTTTGCTTCAGCGCAGACGAAAATTCCATTCGATTTCATAACTATACAAGAAGCAAAAATGTTCATGCTAGCAAAAGCTTCCTTTGTATTTCATAGTAAAAGACTCTCGAGAGTTTCGAATTTCGGTCGTCAAATAATTAAGCAATTGTTTGGCCAACTAGGACTTCCGTTACTGATCGTCGTAAAACGAAACCCTTTGTGCAGTACTGCCTATATTGCTTGT
Organism: Cheilosia grossa; assembly: GCA_963082955.1. Taxonomy (NCBI): domain Eukaryota; kingdom Metazoa; phylum Arthropoda; class Insecta; order Diptera; family Syrphidae; genus Cheilosia; species Cheilosia grossa. Next base: position 48,865,461 of record OY720147.1, on the reverse strand, counting down.
GGTTTCAGTACATCCTAAATATCTTCCATTTGAAAACGTCCTTTTGCGAGAACCTCCTCGGCTCAAATAAATCTGACAGAAAATAGGAGTACTTTTTTAAGTTCAAAAAAGTTAGGAACAAATATTACGGCTGCTACTGTTTTTTTTTTTGGTTACATTTTAGTGTTGGTTGCTGAATGAAATAGCAAAAAAAAAAATTAAACGAAAAAAGGAACACCATCCATTTGTACATATACGAGGAGTATACAATACAAATGGCGTTTAAACTTGCGGGCACACCTCTGGGGGCTAATACAGACATGCCAGTCAACCGCAGCTCAGTCCACACATGTGTTTGTTGTATATAGATTTTTGTAGTGCACACCAGGCACACTGCACACACAGCGCACCGGTTAAGCACAATTAATTATACCAACTTTATCATGGACTTGTTATTGGAGTTAATTGCGAAAGCGCCTATTCCAAGTCCCAGCAAATGTGCAATTAGTCGTTGTTTAGATTAGACAAGACGGCCGGTCTCGTTGGACCTATACGTTATAATCGCGATCGGGATGACGACGAATCGCTGCTCATCAATTTCTAGAGTAACTACACACATATACGGTGTGGATTTGGCCAAGTGAGCGGCGGCGTTAATACACAGTGCAGTTAAGTAGGATCTGTGGAGGATCGATCAACCGCAGGCTAATGTTCAAGTGGTGTTAAGATTTTTTTTTTTTTCTTTGCCATATGCACAATTCAAATGAGAAACGGATAAATAGAGGAACAATTAAAAAGCGATTATGTTCGAACATGAGTGTATGCCAGAAGCATTACATAAAGCGGATACCGAAGGCGAATTCCTATAAGGTTTTCGATTAGATTGGCGCAACTTGTCTCTCAACCTAGCACACACAACATGGGTGTACTTGTATGCTTGTTAATGATGGGATATTCCATTATCGTTTGGGTAACAGGCTTATTTTTGCTGTGAGTATAGATGTTGTGTCTTGGGGTTTGCGGTCGTTTCGCAAACATCTGGGCTGTGTGACGCACCATCTGAGGTGATTCTTTGATCTGTATATCTGTGCAAAATAAAGGACCAACCTATAGCAAAAAAAAAAAAGCCCATGGGTTCATGCTCGTTCGTTTTATTTATGACCTAAGTCTGCGACATAAACTTACTAAACAGGCTAAGGTCGGAAATAATATTCGCAAAAATAACACAATTCAACTGTCTTTGGAAAAAACTCGGAGAGCTAGATCTAAGATCGAGTTCAACGGAGAAAGACTAATTTGACAAGATGTTCAACCCGTCAAACAAGGCGGCCGTAACATTATTATATTATATAAAAGAGGGTTGATTTATAATTGGAAATCGAAACAATGCAATAATAGACAGAGCGAAATATAGACACGCACTCTTAAAAATATTTCTAAACGATGCCCAAACGATGTAAGATAGAGAAGCACGATTTCAATTCAATTTTCTTGGACAACATATTATTAGAGGCGGCGATTATAGCAGCACACATGCATTTTGGGGATTCAAATGCTTGACGGAAGTTAACGCTTTGTGTATGAGCACAATTGTCATTTTCATTCGAGAAGAAATTTGGTTTTTAGTTAAATTATTACCTTCGATAGATTTTTTATTACAAAAGGACTACCCGTCAATAGTGTCAAAAACTAAAAAATAAAGTTTGATTTAAGCATCCTGCCATCTTGACAACAACTGAGGAGCCTGATGAAAATTAAAAAGAAACATCTAGACTAATAAAGGGCGAAACTGATGATGAAGGCTTTAAAAAAGATGCCACAGGACAATTGTTACTGAAGAGTGCGTGTATCATTCCAGGCGCCCTTAAAACCACAGAAGTCTCGTGTAGCGGAAAACACAAATTAAATCTTAAGGTTTGTTTTTTCACTGCGCCACCTCTCGCGAATGTCTGACAAACATCCGAGAGTATAACTTCATCCCAAATTTGAAAAATCACACACAAAATTAATATTTGTGAGAAGCTAGGCCTAGGGTCCTTACTAAGCTGTTGCGCCGACTATTTTTATAGTTTACCAGAGAAAAACATGGGAAGAAAATTTGCAATTTCAAATCTCCGGCTATCTTAAGTCGTATTGATTCAGATTTAAAATAAACTAGATTGGTCGGCAACGTTACTTTTAGAACGTCAGCTACACACACGAAATGCCAACTTAGTACTCCTTCTAGAATACTATGAGTAGATTTGGCGGTTAAGCCTCCATAAAAGCCAACTGACAGAAACTGTTCATGAATCTAGACCAATAAAAATGCGCACACATACGACGGCTGCTTGCTGTTAGACCTACACAGCAAGCTAGAGATTTGAACGTCATCAATAATGGGTATGATTGAGGCAAAGCAAGGGGCCTTTGAGATGGCAACAAACTCATAAGCCTAGACGTGTAGCATAGATGTAAACATGCCCTCAAATCAAGTGTGTCCCCCTATTGTCAAATGTCACTTAAACTGTCATATTAGGTAAACAGGGCAGTGGGCAGGACACCACAGTCAGCCGAACATACAACACGCGTTTGTTAATACCACTAGACGTATTTGAATCGATTTTGCAACTTACCTACAAGGTTTGGTAAAGTTTTAAGAACCATGGAAGGTGGCAGTTTTGCCACACATTTGGAATGAAATTTCAAAACAAGGGTGTCAAGTCAAGTCATCAAACCGAACATTTGAGAAAAGTGTGTTTAGAAACTTTTCAATCACGAACCTCTCCAGGAACCAACCAACCAACAAACCAAGCCCAAAAACCCCGAGCTTACACTTGATGATGGGAGAACTCCTTACTAAGCTTCTTCACATCATAAAAGATTAGATTAGAATACAACACTTGAGTCAATGGCAAGTCAGGGATGTCACGAGACCCATCTCGCTTCTTCCAATCCTTCAAAAGTTTTTGACAGAAGATTACTCGGGTGTGTGTATTTATTATTATTTTGAAATGTAATGTCCGTCACTGTGCGCCACCTATGAGTAAGAAGGTACAATTTCTTTCACCAAATTCTAGTACAATCGTCCGCCTTTGTTGAACCTCGATTTCTGAGCAAGGTTTAGAAAGAGGGTGTGAGAATGTCGAAAAAAGAAGAAGGAGAAGGAAAACTGGTTTCATATTTGTTTGGAATTAAAAATTAGTTTGACCACGCTACTCCTAATAGAAAAAACTCAATTTCACATTTCCATTGTATGTCAACATATTATCAGCACTCTCGGGCGGGTGTCCCATTCCCAGCAAAACCCATGCACATTTACAGGTGCGCTCGATCCAATTACAAAATTATTCCCATAGAATCTAATGCAGATTCATCATTTTAGCTTATACATTTTAGTACAAATAGCCATAAAAATATTTAAATAAAATGACTTTACGTTCAGAAGTCAATTGTTTTACTTTTTAAACTCAACTCTGTAATAAAAAGAGATTCTAGGTCAAAACAATATTGATTGGCGGTGACATTGTGGGAGGTATCAAAATGTTTTTTGGTGAATTGAAAATAAGAAAAATTAAATATAATTGAAGATAAACGCCTTATGCCGGACCACCAGTTCGGGTTTATAAGGATTATTAGGCGATCGTTCAAGTGCTTAATTGACATTATAGGGAAGGCTCTTGAAGGAAATAAAATTTAGTCTGTCATATTAATGTGCGTTTCGCAAGCATCTTAGTCACTAAAGCCTCAACTGCAAGATAAGACACCAAAAGATATTAGAATCATATCATATGTCGAAAATATTCGTATTCAGAATTTTCATTGCAACAAGGAACCGTTCTTGGACAACTGCCAATTTTGCAAATGCCCTTTCCAAATGCAGTCAAGCCGTTATCAAATCCTGCCCTGTTTATAAGATAAAATAAATAAATAGTTGGTGCAACATAACCATACCACCTTAGAGCTTCCCTCAACTATTTCTTTGAGTGATCTTCATTTTGGACGAATGGAAGGAAAAGAACATTCAATTGTATTGTATACACGGATGAGTTGTTCAATAGATCAGTTGTCTCATAGATGACTTGGTTGCGATGCTATATTTTTATACCTTTATATACAAATTAAGCTTGAATTTGCTTGAGCTCGCAAAACTCGAAAATCAGTCCGATTGACTTCTAATTTTGACACAAGTTGCACAGTGTTTTCAAAAATAGACACATAAGAAAAGCACATTGCAAAAGGTAACATGAGAGCTAAGGGTGTAAAGTTGTAAGATTTTAAATATGGGTGTGTGTTTTCCAAAAAAAAGGCACTTTGCGGAATGTGGGTGGCATTTATTTATAAGTTTTTAAAATGCTTTTCAACCTCGTTTCCACTAAAATTTTAAATCTGCTATTGAACAGAAAGTGATTTCATTTACATTTCTGCACAGCTGCACCAACAGCAGAGGAAACAGTCTTGGATCGATGAAGCTCAGAAATATGATATGACAGCGAGTTATAAACCGACAGCATATAGCTTCAAGTTCGGTCCTCCTGATAACGGAATGACCCAGCTGTCTTTACATGACCTCAGCCTCACCAATCCTACAGAAAAACTCAGCATTGACTCCATCCCCCTGTGTGTTCCCAAAATTCGATGAATCTGGCAGCTATGTGGAAAATTTCTTTACCTTGGAGGAAAGGAAATTTCCTATGAACGCAACTAGGAGAATGATGTACAACGGAGAACCCTGCTATTGGTGGATCGGCGAAGTTTAAAACGCTTAGAGAAAAATGACTCTAGACCGTAAGAATAAGAAAGCTGGACATCTTTGGGCTGAAAAGACGCGATTTTTTAAAGACTTAAGGTAACACAGCAAGACTCGTTAACGAATGATATTTAGGATGTTGAAGAAGAAACTGATTGGCAGAAGGCCGATTTGCTCGACGACGTTAAGGATGTCAAGGGTAAAGCATTCTTTGGAAACCATCAAGAGGAAGATCATCAGCAAGCTATATAAATTCTGTTTAGAGTTATACGATGAATGCATTGAGATAGGCGGCAATAAAGCGACTGTACCGGACCAGAGTGAAAGTTAAGGCTTTTGATGCAAATATTCCTTTAGGGTCATTGTGAGTCACAGAATCTCAACATTTTGCGAAGCCAAAACTAAACAAGTCATTCAAATCAGGAGAACCAGCTTCCTAACAGCTCATACCGTGACGAAAGACATAAGGTCTGTCACATGTCTATAGAAACTTACTAGATTAAGACTGGCTAATCGAAGGAACAGAAGTTTCCCCTTTAGCCAGCCAAAGACGCGTCTTTGGTTGATAACCAACGGAAACAATCTATACAACAGGCTTAACTTCAAAACGAAAGCTGAGTACTCTAGTAAAAAGGCATCAGAGATGCTGAACAAAATCGTTGGGACTTAAGAAACTGCCATTCAGTTAAATCAAGTCAATCTTACCCTGTTCAGTTTAGGTCGAGAGCACTTACCATTTACGATGAGGCAAACGAGGTGAAGGCTTATCAATTAGATATTGGAACAAAAAGAATAAGACCACCATTAGCCTGTTGACTTTCTCGCCAAGCAGGTAGAAAATTAGGCAACGGCGAACTGCGAAGAGACCTCCCCTATCAGCAGGCTTCTTTGGCACCAAGCCAGGTGGGATAACATGGATAAAACTATAAAATGATTACCAATTTCAGGGCCGGACGCGGAACCTTACACAGTTTCAGCAGTATATTCAAATATTTGGACACGACAGCTCAATAGCCTACTGATGTGTCCAAATCAGGCGGAAATATTCTGTATCGCACTGCAAGAGCTTCTCAGAGGGAGGGGTGTAACTGCCTCTGGTTACTGAAGTCGACTGGTTGGAGATTAGCTGCTGTCAAGCTCCCGAAAGTTACAACACGTTGAGCATATATTCGAAATTGATTGATCTAGAACTAGATTGATATTGCGATTTTTTATCCAAAAATATCAACCGAACGAAGGAGCTTTCCTGCTGCTTCTTTGAAACCGCATCTCACAGACCCAACGAGTGAATTTGATTTGACAACTTTCCGCAATAAAAACAGACCAACCAGAGATGTTCACAAGAAAGACAGTGTAATACGAAAGCGGACTCACTTTCCACCCATGAGCCATGATCCACCCCATCCACAAAATTGATAAATCGCACACATCCACTGCGATCTGTTGCTTGGTTCGCATAGCTGTCCGTTGCACCGCCTAATCGTGTCGTCACATTGTCTACGCGGACTGAAACCGAAACAGAAATTCATGTATATGCACGCTGCCTGCACGAAGTAGACCATTCAACAGTTCGCGAACGAGATAAACATCGCTCACGAGATGTCTCACACATGCACTCCGTGTAGTCGCAAATCTAACGACGAGCAGTCGCGCACCGCTATGCGTGCTATATGTCGCTATTCACACAAGCAACCACACACACAGACACACACTTCGGTGGTGGAAAGTGTTTGGCCCCAATTTGTCCGCGGCGCGTTCGCAATTCTTCCGGACTCCCATCGGCGCAGCGCCCCTATATTAGAAAGTTCGATTTACCTAATTCAATTTCGAAACTCAAGCTCAACCTGCAAATGCAACAAATGTTCGCAACAACCGTGCTGCGTAATAAATCACACGGATCACATAGTCGCGCGGGTAGGCATTACCATCGCGCACGTAAGTCACGTAAAATATTGATTTCTCTTCCGACAATTGATGATGCACTCCGCTCATCCCACCAACTGTCTGTATAGCGTGTGTGTGTGTGTGTGATTGCAGCGCAGAGTGGGCTGATTGAATTATGACCAAATTAAAATTCGATAACTCCAAGGAAGCATGCAACGCGAACGCCTCTTTCTTTAATTTTTTTTTCTTTGTTTTCTTCCTTTGAGCTGAGATGCTCTGTGTTGGAAGTTCCCAGTGCTGCTGGTTGTAAGCGCGGCGCTGATCTTGATCTCAGTGCGTTGCACCAGCAGCAGCAGTTGTTGCTTTCTAACCAGGATCACTTTATTTGCATATGTGCAGCCAACTTGAGTCGCACAACTGACAGATTTATCATCGGACCGTGCAGCTTAAAATGCCATTTTTCAATTCGATTGCATATTAATCAGCTGCCGTTAACAATGGCGTGCAGCAGAGGGACTGGCTGCGCAACAGGCGCGAGGTGAATTGAGCCCTCAAGGCCATCGTGATGCTCATTAATATGCCCTGGGCCCCGCGACCGATGACTTTTATGAGCTGCACACGAGTCATTCGCTGCTGCGTACGCGCTGGACTTGCATGCGTGCACCACTCTATGATGATGACTTTTCATAGGATTATGGATTCTTTTATTGGTGGGGTTCTGCATGACGAAATGCAAAAGGTGTTGGGTCCACCCCGGATATAATTACACGCGAGTCGCTCTTAACTAAGCCCGATTGGAGAGTTGCAATTACAACTGATTAGTGGGAATACGAAATGAGTTGAATTAAATTTCAAATGGCACTGCTGCGGTTTAACAGCTTTGAATTGTGCTGCAGAGGTTTCTTTTTCTGTTGTTTTTATTATTGCCCATCGGAATGGTCATAAAAACCAATCAACGTCGTCACAAATTGCTGACGATGTCGATAGTATAAAGGCAGACGTGGAGGGGGCCCAGTAGGAAAAAAACAACGACTCGTTGATGGGAATCCACCTCAAAGAATCGATCCCCAGTGGAATGCCCCGTCGCTGAGGGCCAGCAGCGCAAGGATTAATTGTCACTTCTTGAGGAGCCGCGAGAAACGCGGAGTCCACTCAATCGTTTGCTGTTTTTCGTTGTACACTGCACAAGCTTGGCTAAATGGGGGTCTCTAATTTATTTCATTAGTTCGGTTGAATTATTTCCCCGACCGCAATCATTTCTAGATAATGTCTTCTTAGATAACGTTACAGGGATAGGGAGAGAGAGAGAGAGAGAGAGAAAGAGAGAGGCGAGGGGGCAATTAAATGTCAATTTCATTTATTCCATGTGCGCTGATGAGGCCCCAGATGGTGCAAAACAATGAAATCTATTAATTCGAATGAAAATTTAAGCAGCTACCTATAATGAAATTGATTACTGAGGCTGCCAGAGATTTAATTAGCGCTGGATGGATGCAATAAATAGCCCAACTGTCTGGTGTTCAATTTTGAACACGTCATTTATTGCAGGCCAAATTGTGTTCGATGGATAAGAGTGGATCCCCGTTTGGAAGATTTAATTATCGTGGCACCTGGGGGACTTTCTAATAGTCTAATAGGAGGGAGCTACCATACTGAATTGGGAACTCCTTTGTGTTTTGAGTTTAAGTGGTTAGGGCCGATTGGAGGCGGCTGTAAGTGCAGTCTTCAAGGAATGCTGGCGAAGAGAATTTAAAGAAAAAGGCTGCTGGAAAGATATCTGCACATTTTTGATAACTTTAGTGTGAAATTTGTGTCGTCGAGGGGGAAGTTCTTTCAAGTTCGATGGTCTTATCTGTGTCTAGAACACACTGCTCACTGCTTTTGACCGGAGCAATTCTGGGAAGGTCCAAAAGTGTGATCTCAACACCTCGGTGGAATCCTCGTGGTCTCAAGGACAAAACGTGCAGACTGTTGTTTGAATTTTACCAGAAAACTTCTATGGGCAACCAAACTTCTAAAAAGCAAGTCTGTAGAAAACTCTTAATTTATTCAAATTAATTGATCCTAGGGGCGGACCTTGATACCAGCAAACGTCGGCACTTATTCGGTTATCGCTGGCCTACGCAGGATTGACATATATGCTGAATGCTGGTATCTTTTCAGAAGATCTAAGGAAAACGCCTGCCCTTCGATCTCCCAAAAAAAAGCAACCCCTTTCACTCACTGGTTGGCCGATAAGTATGGCAGAAAGCTATGGTTATATTTATACCGACAGTCAGTCAGGTGTCAAGTCCCGCATATCCAGGAGAATAAAATCAAGGCCAGTAGGAGGTTAGCGTACATTGGTTAGCGAGACTGCCAAACAATTTACCATCACCCTTTGCTGGGTTCCTGGTCAATGTTAATGTCCTGAAGCCAGGTTATTGACAAATTGGATAGATGAGGTAGGTACATCCAGTCGTACTCTGCAGCGCAAATGTCGCTTCGAAAACTCCATACTCACCCTGATACATTGAACAAGATAAATCTTGGACTTTCCTAAGAGAATGCAAGACATCTAAGCTTATGTGGCCAAACCTAGCCCATGAAAGGTCCACCGGATTTCAAGGACACACAAGAGGTTCCATTGCCACACTTACAAATCCCTCAGAGGTTGGGTATTCCCTTTATCGATTTATATAAAGGAGCTGCAGAGATGAGAAAAAGGAGGAGACAATAGTGCACTTCCTATGTACTTGGCGTGTGTGTTCTCACCTGTATCAGAAGGGCCATTTCATCACCTTTGTCACGGTCTCAAGTATCTTAAAGATGTCAGCATAAACAAAAATATAGAAAATATTTGGCGCAAGAGGTTCGTAGGGCACCTACTCCTAGATTTTCACAATCATTCGTTACGTGTGTTTTTCATTTTTGGAACGAATGGAAGGGATCTACAATTTTATGCCAAGTTCAAACGGCTAATTCAGACATTTATACGCACGGATGTTTGTCAGACGTTCGCGAGAGGTGGCGCTGTAGAAAAAAACCCTTGTTGTGATTTTTCTTTTTTGGGATTTGAGCCTGGGCCCCTCGCTTGGTAGTCCTACACACTAACCATTAAGCAACCAAAATAGAGATTCAAACTTTGTCATTCTTTTCACTTTTGTGTCATAAATGAGGGAGCTGTCAGAAATCACCTCGCAGTTAAACACAAATTTATTTCACAGATTTAATATTGCAATTGAAAATCCAAAATGGAAAAATCTCTCTCAAAGAATCAGTTCACTGAATCGTTGCCCCATTTTCTGGTAGCATCAACCAAATCGTTTCTTTAAAAAAAAAAAAACAAATGCAATTCTCCCCTCAACAATTAACATCACTGTTTACAAGAAAACAACTGACCACATCTGATCCAAGTCGCAACGGGCCACAAGCAACCCAACCATTTAGGACTAAAAACGCCCCAAGCCCATTATGTTCAATCGTTTAGTATCCCCATAGAAAATCGTAGAAAAAGAAAAACGGTCCATAATCGAGTACACTACTTACTATAGGAATAGGTGCTGTCATCTTTTACCGCAGCCGCCGAAAAATGCGGTAAATCTCATTTAGTTTAGGAACTCAGAGTCGATAATTTGCTAGGCCATACATACATACGACCAGTGTCCAGTCGCGTATGGCAAGAGCAACTGACTGTCTCACACAAAAATAGTCGCAGCAGTCTCCCAACTCAGAGACACACTGTGCGCGCGCGCACCTCTTTGTCCGCGTAGATTGACATCTAACAAATGCGCATAAAATTTGTAACAAAGTGCAGAGACACAAAACTGTTCACTCCATGCCAGGAAAATATGGTCACAACAATTCCAAACAACCACACCAAGTATCCATCCCCCCATATAAGCACATCTCGAAAGCTTATTTTTGTTGTCGCCGCCGCCGCCGCCTCTGGCATAGTTACAGAGCCCAGCACTGCAGATGAGAGAGCGAACACAACAGAAAAACAACAGAATCGGCAAAAATGTTGCCCAGAAATGCCTTTTCACACCTCGAACCTCGAAGGCACCCGACAACGACGACGACGACGACGACGATGATGATGACGAGGCCAACACTATGCGGTACAAAGCAGAGCGGCGAGGACCGGAGTAGAAGAGCAATTATCTTGCCAATGTAGCCCAGTGCATTCAAGGAAATATCACTGAAATCACGCAAAAGTACACGAGACAGTGCACAAAACAGCAACACCTGAGAACCTGGACAGGACCAGCAGCCGGCGCACACAGCGCACAGAAAAAAGAGGCGAAAATCACTAAGAGTGCCGGCCAAATAGGCAAAGAGAATTCCATGGGTGACCATTATTAGATGGCATTTAAAAACTCCGACAGCCAAATTGAGAGAATTTACTACTGGCACCGGCACCGGTACTGGCACAGCGGCGCGGTACGACTGCGAAGAGTGCAGCGCAGTGGCTTCCCGCATTGTTGGTCGAACGACGACGACAAAAACAGCGAAAACAATTCCAGTTTTGGGCCGAGCAAGGATTATTGCGTAATTCGATGCCGCTACAGGGCACCGACATACCTCGTGTACGCGACTCGCACTCACGGACAAATCGATCCAAATCTATCCGACACCAATCCAAGTCGATCTGACAACTGCCTTCCCACTGGATATGGACACCGCAAAGGTATCCAACACGTACTCGCACTCGGTACTTGACTGATGTCCCCGGCTGCGCGCACTGGCCCGCTCAAAGTGCAAAATTAATTTAAATTTATCGGCGGTGTCACTGCGATCACCTTAAGAAGCACACTGCTGCCATATCTAGAGCACTTTTGATCGGCGCAGTTTCAATGCTAACTCAGCGCAGGTGCAATAAAACTTAATTCTCTCGCGCGAGCAGTCCATTATTATTTTTACCGGCCAGAGAAATTTCCATTTTCGGATTTGGGGGATTTTTCCTGGGAAAATCGTTTCCCAACCGACAATGTGTGTGTGTGTGTGGGAAAAGTGTCGGGCACCTAGAACATTTCCCATTTCAATGCGAACATAAATTTCATTAGCACCGCGCACAGTCTGGCTGCGGGGTTCTTACAGGTGATTGCATGTCAAAGATCTCGCAACGAGAGCAGCTGAATGGAGTGCTCCACTCCGGGTATGGTCGGCGAATAAATTCGCTGCAAAGTACAAAAATGGAAGGAGCAGGCGAAATTGCACCGGCCAGTCCATATATACGCCGGTGACAAATTGTCCAAACACTGCGTTGGGCTTATGGGAGTTTGAGTATATATGGCATTGTGTTGTTGGGCTTTGTTTATAAATATGGTAAGCTGGATGCGAGGAGTTAAAGTTCAGTGCAGACGCGGATGCAATTCATGAGAAAATCATGACCTATAATAGCAAAAGGATGTATGGATTTTGATTGTCGCTTTTTTAAGTCTGCGTCGCGATGTTTGTGTCAGGAAAGGATGTTAGTTAGAGTTAGAAGTAGAAAGTGGTTTTACTCAGTTAATGCAAGCTGTCCTTTGATTTACTTGGGAGCCAGTTTTTATTATCAACCTACTGCACTTGGAATAATAAATTAAATATATTTTACACCCTACCTCAAGTATCACACATAGCTGCCAGCTCTTCAGGGGTCGAACCTGAGATCCCTCGCCCAGTAGATCAGCACACAGATTACTGAGCTTGGGATAGGCGCTCCTAATAAGCTGCAACAGCTGCCCAAATATGCTTGATAGCAGCGTTGCCGCTGAAAAATATCACAAAGGAAAATAAAAAGGGGCCCCAGCCGATAAAATGGGCCTCCACATAAAATACTAAAACAGCAAAAACAAAAAAAAAAAACACAGAGCAATAAAAAACATTTAGTTTTAACGAAACAGAAATTTACTTATGACGAAACACTTGTTTTCATATGTTTGCATTCTTTTTCGTTCAATAAAGAATAAAATCTTACTTAAACTGAAAAAGGGACCATTTTGATCATTTTTCAAAAGGTGGGGGCCAAGGGTCCTAAGGCACAAAAAGGGGCCATTTGGCCTAATGGGGCCAAACAACAACGCTGATCGATACTTCTGTACCTGAATTGATGGACGTTGCATGTTGTGATGCTGTGTTTATAAAGGAAGACAATTGATCATAATTGATCTCTTCATGTTGAGAACTTATTTTAACGATGACACTCTACACCCAGCTAAAGGAACGCAACTTGGTTACCCATTTCACCGTTAGACTCTTTTGTTTCGCATGGTTGGGTTAGGATAGCGTGACGTGGCCACTAAACCGAATTTGAACCAAAGTGAACTTCGAATGAAGCGTAAGCGACCTCGAATGGCTGTGTTTTTCCGCTCCCTATGTGCGGAGTTTTCGTATTTGGCAAAAAGCTGGTAAGGGAAAGACAACATCAGACAACTTCTACAAAAATTCTTTTAAATTCCTTGGGGCAGTGCAGTTCAGATTGTCTACAAATCAGTGTCCAGTGATAATACCTAGCGCAGGAATGCAATCTTCTGAAAGGGATCAAACTCTTTGACCGATCAAAATCCAGATAAGGCCAAGCCCGCTTTATTTTGTATACCTCTCGCAAACATTTCTCAAAGTCTTGTTAAGACTAAGACTTACCAACTTGTGAATAGGGCAAAATGTGACATTGATGATGATGACGATGAAGCGGAAAGATTGAATTCTGGTTTCGAAACGACCAAATTGATTGTGAAAATCTTGTAACATTCGGGAGGCTTTTCAAAGCCGTTGTATAAAAATTCCACCAACAAAACGCAACGGCAGGGGACATCGCAACGGGATACTGATTGCAGACGATGGATAAATCTTTCGACTTCAATCAATATACCTTACCGGCATTGGTGCACAGCGCGATGAAGATTGTAGTTACCTTAACACTGAATAAGTACATTTAGGAATCTCTCACAAAGCTGGCTCTGACAGAGTGCGAATTTTGCTCGGTTGAAAAAAAAATGGGTTAAAATTAACCAAGTCTCTGTTGAAAAACACCGAGTATTCGTTGTTAAATACTACCGATATACATAGGTAAATTGCATACTGTTAAAAATAACACACTTTATAAGTTGTTAAGAACCAAGTTTCTAGTTAAATATCAAACAGTTGGTTAAATTCAACAGAATTAGTTTGTTATTTACAACCGAGAACAATTGATGAAAGGTTATTTTTAACCGAGTTTCGTTAAACAAGTTGACTGCGTTATTTTTAATCCACTAACTCTGTAGGATCTATATTAACAGTATCACTTGGAATTGGAGCACAGTGAGGCAATTTCCCCGAGTCTCCTCTGAATCGACCCTCCAGCCACAATAACATAGGAGGGAGCATAAAGGTCGCTGTGCTAGTTAAACCTGGCTCAAGACCTCAGAGTGGAGGGAGTCTTCCATCGATGTGGTCGGTGCGCAGCTCTACACTTGACAAGACGACTCGTTAAAGGCTTTTGACCGCTTTGTCATACTGATTTTCCTCCAATAATAAAACAGAATTACTTCTGGGACTGCAAGCATCGATTGGAGTCTCAGAAGTACAGATCACTAATCTACATAGAATTTGCTAAACTATGAGTCCGCTTTAATAGAAGTAGCATCTGTGGATGTTAGTCACTATAGCCAGAGTCAGATCTGGACACTTTGAACGAGCTTTCAACTAGATATCATAGGTGTGCAACTTTATTGACTTATTTTCATTCAACTCATCTTCCAATTTGTTGCAATAAGAGTAGGTCAGAAAGAGGCGATGGCCGTCAAGATGCTTGTGGATAATATTGACATCCTAAAGGGCTTCAAATTCCTCGTCTTAAAAGCTCCACAAATAGACATCATCTCTGAGAATGGTTCGTCCAGTGTGAGAGCGTTCAAAGCTGTAACAGTCAAAGGAGATCTTTGATACAAAATTTGGATCAGTTGGTGATTTTTTGGTGGTCAATCCAGAGACCCCTAGCTCTAAGTCACCCACCTTTAAAATTGAATCCACAAGTTGCTGGTTATTAGCACACGACTTTACTAAGGACAGTAGCCTACTTGTCCATTTGAGAAAGACAGCTCTCAATCAAGGTAGAGCTGTACTCGGACTTTCATATATAGTTCAATTACCCAGTTCATTGGAGTTTTGCGCATAAGTACCTAAGTGAACCGCGGGTGAGTTTCGTAGTAATCGTGTCAGAGACTCACTGACAGAACGTTTTTTTTATGTAACAAGGGGATTCCAAACCTGGAGCTTTCAGCCTCGAGTTTTTGTCAATAAGACCTCTTTTCTGGTAAAGTGGTAAAGAAACTCTGATATCATTCGTTTCTTGTTATGGTAATTGACAATCGCGCTGAAACTTATGTATCACGTAAGCACTCTAAACAATGTCCATCCTAATTTTAATATAGACCTTCTTATATATTCTACCTCTTCTGCAACTTTGACGAAAAATAAAGAACTTCCCCACCATCTGCAAATAACGAAACATATCTTCCCTCTCGCACAACCGCCATGGGTTATGAAATCTTCAAGAAGCGCATATCGACACAGAAGGGCACAAAGAAAAGTAGCTAATCCCGACCACAACAATAAGCATTTGGTCTGCGTAAGTGATAGGATGGGATCTCCCTTGTGGCATCAGACCTTCACCAAAGATCACAAATATAAAAGAAATACAATTTCCAACGAAAGTGCACTTAGCCAAACAAAAGTGACTGTCACGTCTTCGCACCCATATCTCTCACAACGTCTGTACAAGAACATCTCTTCGCGCGACCTACATTCACAGATTCCCCCAAACACCAAGCGGAACAATCAAATGCCGCAGGGAGACACGGCTATCGAAGTCCTCCCATCGCACTGAGAGAAGCGACGACTACGACGATGGCGACCCACCCAGCCCCTACATCCAAGTCGTGGGAACAGACTATCTATCGCTCCAGAAATACGAAAACTACACCAATACACACAACGATTCAAATGGATCTAACCTCGCGCGCCGCCGCCACCGCCGCCGCTAAGCCCCCGGGACACACGAAATGAATACCCATCGCACTCTGCGCATGCAGATTGCCAATGCGCGCTACAGTCGCACAACCTCGCCATCGTCGTAGTCGTCGCGTATACACCTTTAGCCAAAAGTTCAGGTTATATTACATCGGAGACATTGATCTGGCCGTCCGATATCGATTTGTTAAACATGTCTCTTTGGGTTTTCAGCAAGATCCAGCAACGATACTAGCTCTGTCCTTCTCTGGCCACGGCTGCGACGATTTATTATCAGCAGTTCGCAGTGCTGTTAATCCGCGTTTCATTGAAGGCTCCGTGGGTTGCTGCATCGGCTGCAAAATCGATCAGTTCAAATGCATAAATTTGTAGCTAATCAACCCATAGGTGGTCAGATGTCAAAGCCGAATTAAAATATCCCCCTGGGGGGCTGTGCGCGGGGGCGCGCGCTCGCACAATCTGGCCAATCGATCGACATTGCATACAGACGACTGGCAGTGCGGCAGCGTGTACTCCTGCACGGGTATCGTAGTTGGCACACAGATCTTTAATGGGATTCCATGAATGCTACAAAAGGCTTAATTAATTGTGTGAAGTTGTACATGGGCCCCGGTATGTGATTCGAATTCGTAAACAGATGTTGGGCGCTGATTGGGTTGAACCTCGATTTTACCGGTTCCTGGGGCAGAGCGGATTCTGCACACACAGCCGTGACCATGAGAAAATCAGCCGCCGAAAAGGTGGTACACAAATCAGTGTATCGGTGCTTTAATGGCGTTTATATAGCACATGGCCTAGAACAATAGGCTGTTGCGTTCGCTTATCAGTTGCGGGAATCGTTGCTGTTGCTGTTGCTGTTGCTGTGGCTGTTGCTGTGTCGGTATGGGCTCTTAATTAAATTTTCAAAATCCCATACCACAGACCATATAGTACTCCAGATGGTGAATGAACTGTTGCGGTGCGACTTCATGGAGTGTGACTCTTTTATCTGAGCCAAGTATCTCGGCTTTTTATGCGCGCACTTGCGGAAACGTATGGCCAATTGAAAGGCCACCTCATCACCAACAGCCGAGTGCAGCGCGGCAGCGTTGGTGGCGCGTTATGATGCGCGCATTAGCGCATGCGATTTGTTGCCTTTGTTCACGTTGCATGTGGCATGCGTAAATCGCTGAACGTGCGCGCAATTGAATTTTAATGAAGATTCCACCTCCCGCCCGAATCGGTGTGGTCGGGCTTCGTACGAGCGCAGTTCTTTCTTCTTCTTTTTTCCTGTAGTGGGCTGCGTTGCTCCGCCCTTGCGGGAGGAAAAGATTTTCTCTGAGAAAAATCCAATTTAATTGTGCGCACGGGAAACATCGATTTGTATGCTGTAACAACAGCAACGACTGGGAAAGGTGTTTTAAATGCGCACCACAGATGCATGGTCATGTTGCAGTTGTATGGTTCGCGCGCACCGATAAATCGTGCTGAAGGTGAACTTTTCGCGTCGTCTTCGCAAAAGCAAGATGCACTCGCGCAACGTTCACATAATGGCTATTTGGCTTAGGAGATGGGCCGTCTGTATGTAGGATTGGGTGTATACCTACTATAGCTCTGCTTTAACGGATTTTGCACGCTCTGTATAGC
Source organism: Cheilosia grossa (assembly GCA_963082955.1). NCBI lineage: Eukaryota > Metazoa > Arthropoda > Insecta > Diptera > Syrphidae > Cheilosia > Cheilosia grossa. Next base: position 48,848,267 of record OY720147.1, on the reverse strand, counting down.
AGCGCAGAGTATGTGTTGCTGCTTGTCGTGGCTGCTTGTATGTGGCAGTGGGTTTTCGTTCGGTACATTGCATATACAATTTGCGCCTGCTGTATTTGAAATGGTGTCTAGTATCGCATTTTTCGTCTGGGCCTCGTCTTTCACTCTCGTTCGAGAGATTGTGTCGGTTTTATGGAAGTTTGCGATCGGAGGTTGATTACTTGTCGATTTTGCTTAGAGTTGGTGGTGGAAAATGGCAGAACTGAATAGGTGTCATACAAACGGAAACAGGGCTTTTGCGAGCTCCTCGATAATATGCTGCCAAGGAATCATTCTAGAAAAAGCATTGAACACAGATTTTTCCTTTTAGAGAAAGGCAGAAGGAGCTTAAGACGAATGCGACGGACAATAAATTTGGATTTTATGCGGAGGGGTTAAGGGTGGAAACAGAGACTGAGTCTGACGGGTTTTGTAGATCACCTTGTGGAAGCTTTTGAGTCATGAAACCCGTTTTAAAGTCCCTCGGTCCCTCGTAGGTAGGCTTTGATTACCTCTACTGCAGTCAGTTCGAAGAGGCTTTAAAGGTCACGAACAATAGGTAGAACATTCAGCCAATATTTGGCCGGAACTACATGCCAAAAGAACTTGATAACTTCTTTTCACTATATTAGGAACAAAATCAGCTCCATCGTAAAGGCAGGATATTCACCCCTATCGAGGCTATGACATACAGGGCACCTTGTCGCATTGCGTTAAACCCCGTTACACCACTTTTTTTTTGACAGCTACACGGCACATTTTTTCCGAAGCTCACCGACAACTGAACGCGATTATATGCTTCATTTATTTTGTTCGGAGACGGATACTACGAACTGAATTTGAGTTTCTGATCGAAACTTTCGCATCGGAATTTTTTCCGAACGGATACCTCGATAAAGGTGATTGTCTGATAGGAAGCAAGCCCCTAGAATGGGAGTACCCTACAACGATTTCTGCAAGAGTTGTAGAGCAGAGAATGAAGAAGAAATCCTTTGCATCTGTCCAGGGGTTGAACTACCGCATCCGTGATCGAGTACTACGTGGCTGATGAATTTTTTTATTATTTTGCTTGTAGAATCCACAATATTCAGTGACGTATTGCTCGCTCACGTATGCGGTAATTCGACCTAAGGTTATGCCACTTTGCGTAAAGTAGGTTTAGGAGGTTAATTCATTGAAGGTCTGAGCGGCTTACTCCCACGGACGTACTCTGTGTCAGTAAATTCTTTTACGCGTGGTATCCATTTCCGCTGAAAGCGAGGATTGCTTCAATCACACGGCTCTGCCTCGCACCAGTAGCTTCTCTTCAGACCGGATGTCACTATGTAAGAGGTTAAAAGCGAGGGTTTGACTGTTTCGCGTTTCGGGATTCGTCTGTATTCACAGAAAAGTCGTTAACCGGTCACACCCACCTTGAACCCACCACCGACGACCTTTCTGAGGCAATTGACGGGGGTAGTCTGCCTCAACCGGTGGTGTGAACTGTATCAGTTACCTTCATCTCTAACCCATAAATTTATCCACAGAATCACATAATCGGCTCGACTTTCTCGGTCACAAATTGTAAGACATCATGTTTTGAATCAAAATTGACGTCAAAAAATATTTCTAACTAGAAGTCACCAGCGATTTCGGTTAGCTTTTCGGCACAAGTGTGACCCTGCGCATCTAAAAAAATGTTTCTTTGTCTACCAACGTGTAAAGTTATCAAACAAGCGTCGAAACTATAAAAATGCACCACAAAATGGAGAGGGCGTTCCTGCACCCCTTGGGAGTTAACTTCTTTAATGGGCTGAGCCACAAGTTTTACTATTCTTATTATTGAGCGATATTGCTCTAGTTTCAAATACACTTCAAATATATTTGGTCCCATAGACATGTTTATTTTCCAACCCTCCCTTAGTTGATGCCCCCAAAAATAAAGTTAAAAAAAAATTTCCTGAAATACGTGTGTAATTATTTCTTAGTCTCAGTAGCTGTCTAAAATTGCACAACGATGTTGAAAGCTAGGAAGTTATACCCCTTAGGAAAAGTACACATTTATTAATATATACTTTCACCCCAAAAGGGGGGCAGAGGGGCCATTTGGAGAAACTGCGAAACACCTATACAATTATTTTTACTTCACTATAAACGTGCAATGTTTCAAGTTAAATGCTTTATTTAAAAAAAAATATATGCATACAAAAAAGTCTCAACACTCTCTTGACTGGACAGATCATATCCCAATCCCAACCCAAAGGCGGATAAAATTTATTTAACTAAACCTTTATGTTTCAGAATTCATACATTTTACGTTCCGTTAGAGACTATGCGGACACGCATATTTGTCACAAATTATTTTATTTTATTCCCTAAGACGACTCTCGACTCTTAAGCTCTTCTTAGTGATACTTTTTACTCAAATATTAGTGGTTTACAAAAAGGACGTTTTGAACCTCATTTTATATCCTGTTTGGCTATGATTTCGTTTTAAAAAGAAAGTCACAGGAAGCGTTTCTTGATGTAGGTACCTATTTGGGAATGAAGAAGTTAGGTATTTGTTAAAAAAAAATTTGGATGGAGAACTCCCTTGGGCGGACACACATTGTGTCACAGTAAGAAAAGACCCATCAACACTTCTCAAACTAATTTAAATATGTTCGCTGTCTATCAGCCTCGCTTTTTTACTTACAACACTTCTAACATGCGTTCACAATTTGCAAGTCTTGCTCAAGATTTTGCGATGACTGAGTGGACTCAATTAAAGTTCCTCAACTAATGATGATGAGAGATCAAAAGCCTATCGTCATTTTAGAAAAGCTAAATTGTGGGTTCTCATTCGGTCCTCCGAAACACTATAGCATATCCCCGGTGAGATTAATGATGATACAAGACATTAGACGGCCTTCGGCCAAACCAAATAGACTTAGACACCTTTTTTTTTTAACATTTATATTAAAATAAAGACAACTACTATTACTACTACTTCTACTACAAGTGTCCACTTTAAGTCGTAGGAACACATGGTATAAGCTCAAAATATCCACATTTTCTTAAAGAGCTACGCTAAATATCACTCCCCATAAACGTTTTGGCCACTCATCTCTTAAGGAGATAAATAGGTTTAGCTTTTCTGGCGTCTGGGCGCATTGGTATACTCCAGCGAGCTGTAAGGCTGATAAAATCGTTTATCGTGAAAGTACACTAAAAATTATACCAGACAGAGGCACCGTAGGTGTATGCTCTTATCTTCAAAGACTGCTTCTAGGCGCTTTAACAGTTTCATCCCTGGGCATTGCCTCTTCGGCCAGTATAAGCCATTCGGCTTAATATTTGTCCAACGGATTTTTGAGGGCGCTTCTTGGACAACGAAGAGCGAATGTAGGAGCACACTTTTCTTCACTTTTTGTGGACTGAATTTCATCTGTGATAAAGGTTGCACCTAAAACCTTATGTGACAGATTATGCCTAGAAAAAAGAGCCCATAAATTATATAATTTTAATCGTTATATGTCGCAGTAACGAACAAGTTCCGCAAACTCTCAAGCTTCTACCTCTAATGGATGGATTATAGAGTGAGGCTAAAGCTAAACTCCGCCATTTCCAGGAAGATTTGGCCAACTTACTACAGTGCCTGAGCGAAGAGCCCCTCAGTTAGAACGCGTGCAGATATCGCTACGGCCACATTTGGCATCCCATCGAAGCCTGGCAAATGCAAATAAGGACGAATCAATGTTCCACTTTATTTGTGAGTCTCCAGCGATAGTCTAGTTCTCTGATCACATCTGGACAGTCTCAGACTTTAAATGCAGCAAGATCATCAACTTCCTATTCTTCACAGCCACAGGCTGGTTTAAAACTTCATCGACATCTCTCTTCTTAGTATCCACCTCCTGAGTTGTAGATAGCCCCAAAACGACGCTGAAGCTCTAATTGAGTCACTCCTGAAAGGAAGTAGGAATATAGACACTTAAACTAACCTTCCCACTAGGGAGATGTCGTCCTTAACCTAACATAACACTACGACACTACGCTTTCAAGGAATTCGTCTGTTAAACATTTAGTTATTAGTTTGGTAGTAAGATTGAACGATTGTTTAATTCCTCCAAAAGCTAGACTATTCGACGATGGACCGCTTTAAAAAAAAAAAAACCCACAAAGTCGATTGACACTCGCCCAAGGTGTTTATGTGTATAGCTGCTGCAGACTTAAGGATTGACATATATTAAATGAACTGCTCTTCAAGAGGCTCTGTTGAGACAACACTAAGGACAACAAGGTCTGGTGAAAAAAATACAGCGGCCATATGGCCTATCGCCAGACAAAATTGAGATAACCTCCTCCAAATATTAAAGACAGTAAAGTTTAGACCTACAGTTAATGACGGGTTCTTCAAAAGCACGTATACCTACCTCCCCCAGTTTAACTGAGCATCTGAGCGTTTACACCAAAAACCATTCGTTTGCTGCTTTTGCCCAAAAAAGTTATCTTTTCCCATGCCCAAACCACGCTGCTGGGGAGTAGGTACTGTGTGACTGAATAGTAAAGTTGTTGTTCCCATGGGATAGATCGTCGCGCGATTCACGATCTCGGTGGTGTTGCCCTGCGCGAGCACACCATCACTGGGTGGGTATATACTATACACCCTGCCCGCCCGACTTAAACAAATAATGCAAATAGACGCAAATAAACCTGAAAACAGTACAAGAACGGAGCGCAGCACGACGATGACTCCTCAACGAAGACGACGACGACCAGTAAATATACAAGGGGTATACGACGAAAGTCAAGATTATGGTTATGGTGCGCGATGAAGGTGATCGTGTACTCAATTGGGTATTGCCGGTTCGCGCAATACTCTGCGCCCAACAGAATGAAGGAACTATAGCGAGAAGCGCGTTCGTGATGTGTCGATCCCCGCACACCTTCCTCTGGGATATGATGACCAATGTTCTCACAATGTTCAACATGACATCAGAGACGGCGACGGAGACTCGTCGCGCGCGCGATCGTCATGCGTTACCACAGTCCACACACACCACTCAGCAACAGGATGCGCAATGCCCTACATGCAATTAAGGCTTATATCGTTCACTTTACGAGCAAGCAATCGCGTAATGCCCAAAGTGACACCTTTCTAATCGGACTCGATTCGCCGCGAAGCGGTCAACACCAACTACCGTGGGAAAATCAAATTTTCCCAATAAGTAATAACTACATGAGAGTGGTGTACACGGGAACACAAACTGGTGGCGGCGGCGGTCGCTTCGCCTGCGCGCAACCGCAAACCAATTATTTTTTATCGATCGGCTTCCAGAGTACGAATACGAACAGTAGGCAAATGATATTTACTTTTCTGCATCATTACGCGGCCCGCAAGTTGAATGTAATCATCGCACCGATCACGTACTGGATACACTTTATCAGGACTACGGGCGCTGGTCGCCAGTCACTGGTAGGTAGCTCAGTCGTTTTACTATCGCCAACGGATCACTCGAGCAGCGGTACCATTTAACTGTGCGCACAAAAATGACAAGTTCACCCACAATCATAACTATCCGTTCGAATTCCGACGAGTGGAAAATTTAGCGACAGCGATATGCCCCAGCAGATAGCACAACGACAGCTGGACGACCGCGCGCAATCCCGTCCAGTTAGCATAGCACACATCCTCACGAAGGTGGACTCAAATACACTCAAGTGTGTTTATATCATAACAGACATTCGATTTATTGACACATTTATTACGTTTGCAATTTTAGTGCTCGCCAACGAGCTGTGTATGCGCACACACAGCACCCAGTTGTCCATCTGTCTGTCCTGGCCGTTGTTGTTGTTGGTGCAGCTCCGGCCGATCTCTGATCGTTTAGAGTCATGGCAATTATTCAGTGGAGTGGATGGAAATGCAGGGCAGTCGCCGCAATCGGATTCCCCCGGTTCGGCTTGAAAGTGGTCTAGGTCTAGTGGTAGTTTGGACGCGCAAGTTAAACGGTACAACCCGCCGCGATACAGGTCTTTATGACGTCCGCATAACCTTTGCAGTGCGCCCCCAGAGGATGAGGTTTGTGCTGCCATTTTGCCATGCAGTGCATCTCGCTGCGGCTAATGAGCCTTGTAAATTTTACAAGCACTATGTATTTGCAATTAGCGGTCGGGGGACGACGATGACCGCATCGGCGGCTAAGTTCTGCCTGCCCAAAAGGAGGCAGGAGTGTTTTGCTGTTTTGCAGTTTTGCTGCTTTGCCCCAGGGGCGAGTTCTTGTGCATCATTAGCAAATTCAGGTGTACGCGGTGATTTGTATACACATCGACAGTGTGGTGCGTTAGCCAAATGCGATTGGCGCTGGCCTGTGCATCCATGAGTCATATGCGAATAAAGATTCTCTCGGGAGTGCTGCTTGTGGGATAATGGCAGACTTCCTGAATATCTAATATGGATTTGGTCGTTTTGGGTAGCTTTCTAAATGTGACACTGGATGGAGCGCTGTTCATGGAGCCGACCGAAGAGTGCTTGGGAATTTTTTTTTTCAAAAATGTTCCTTTTCGAGGGATAGTTATAGTTGAAATATTTTAGAAATGCTAGCATTTTTAGTTTATATTCACAATATCGCATATAAAATGATCCATTGTGATCTACAAAATATATATGGTGAAAATTAAATATGATTAGCTGGGATCCAAGGATGTTGCGTAATATTATTAGACATAAATCATATTAAGTGTTCAGGCTAGTTTTTGTGAACTCACAATGGTTAGTTTTTCTATGCCAAATTACCCATTGTGACCCACAAAATATTTAGTCTGAAGGCTAAAAATAATTAAAAGTAAGACTCCTAGACTCAGTAAAAAATGAAATTCGTTCTGCATTGTGTCTTTGGTCCTTTCTATTTATTTTACATACCAAATTACACATTGTGACCTAGAAAATATTTAGTCTGAAGGTTTAAAATAATTAAAAGTAAGGCTCCTAGACTCAGTAAAAATTAAAATTCGTTCTGAATGTTGTTCTTGGACCTTTCTATTTATTTTCCATACCAAATTACACATTGTGACCTACAAAATATTTAATCTGAAGGTTAAAAAATTATAAGTGAGGCTCTTAGTCTCAGTAAAAATAATAATAATGGATCTTTCTATTTATTTATTTATGAAAAAAGAACTATAAATATTTTGTAGGTCACAATAGTTGGTAATGAATGAAAGAATTGACCTCTGTGAGTAACTTATTGTGAAATCTGGAAAATAAAAAAAAAGATTATTGGTACCGCTCTTTATGTTGGACTGTGAACAATTTTTCCCACTGATCCTAGATGGAAATGAGACGCGTTTTTGGTCATTGACTGAACTTCAGTTCTCGCTCTACTTCTTCTCGAACTATTTCAGCTCGATGCACAAATCATTTTGGAATTTTAAGAAGTCAAAAAGAACACAATGGCCCTTTCAATTAATTGAAATAAATGGCGCAACAGGTCAGTAGGGACCATAGGCCTAGCTTTTCACAACCATTCGTTATATGTCTCACTTTTAGACGAATAGAAGTGAAAGTTAAAAAAAGGAAGGGATCTTGAATTGTATGCAGAGTCCAAACGACTAATTAATGTTTCTTATCGGATGTCTCTTCTCGGATGTTTGCCAGACGTTCGCGAGAGGTTCCGCGGTGGAAAAAACCTTAAGATTAAAACTTATGATGTAGACCGCAAAAGCCTACACAGACTTGCGGTATATAGTATCGCATGGTGGTCGGCAATCTCCTAAAGGCTAAAAATAATACAAGTTTGCATTGGAGCCAATAACGCACAATAAAGACAAGTTTAAGCGCCGTACTTGACGCACCAATTAGTGCCAAGAGAAACATCCAATCAGCCGACTCGACATTGAATGAAACGGTTCATTCGTGGATTCTACAGAAATAACTTGGCCATTTACCTTTCACAGGCGATACAACGTCAGATTTTAAATTTTCTAGACCTTTTCTTATACCCAGGTTCCTATCCACGCTTCTGCAAGTCTTAAGGAGACAATACTCTGCGGTACAACATGATGAATAAAATGCGCCTGACGGAAGAAGAACACAGGAAAATATTCATTGCGAGGTTCTTCTTCTCTAGACGGACAAGATTGTGGTCTTCATCATATACTCGGATTGGTTTGAATGTAGCAGCGCATAATATAAAATAGATTGGGTTACTTCAGGCAAGGGACAACCTCTTTCAACCGATGGGTATCACAATAGCAATGGATCAGTATTGACCTAAGCTTGACACGGGCTACTCCTCGTCAGTCCACAAACCCTAACCTAAGGTGGTCAATAACTAACTAAGTGTAACTAGGATTTTTCAAATAGTTTTCACTTTTTGGATCGAATTCGTTACTAAATTACATTTCGATTAATTAGCACAATTTTGGGTAATTTTGAAGTTTTTGGGAGAGGTTTTGAAACTTTAAACAAATTTTGTGGACATTTAAGATCGCCATGAAAATTCACAACTTTTGAATTGATTTGAGCAATTTTCATATTTTTTGGAAATTTATCCAAGGATCAGCAGTTTTCGGCAACTTTTTGAAATATTTTCTGAACTTTTCTGAAATTTAGTGACCAAAAATTGAGCATCTCTAATTCTCAACACATGCATGACACTGGAATTGGAATCAGTTATGCAGTGAATAACTCGAAATACAACTGTCTGAATTTCAGCACAATTTCAGAGACTGACAGAATTTTATTAAAGTTAGTTATGCGATTACTGATTATATATAAAAATAACATCATGGTGTCAAGTAAATGAAAAAATTTAAGTTCAGCTGCCAGATAGACAACAGAATACTAGCGACTCAGTGCTGAAGTTGGACGCTTCAGAATAGTATCCAGTTCAACCGTCATCAATATATCTAATACAAAAATGCCGATTTTTGTCACCCAGGTTCTTACGGTGGAATACTTGGTCGTCCCGGCGATGATCGCAATACGAGATCTGCCACATTGCCGTCTTGAGTGACTATTTAGAAAGTATACATGTTTAAGCAAATAAAACGGAGGCGAATGGACTAGAAATAAGAAAAACAAAGTGCATGGTCGCTTACAGATACAAAGAAGTAATTCTTCAAAAAGTACCTCGGGACGACCTAATATCGTAAAGGCGATATACCAATAGAAATACACAAATCAGTACATTCAGAAAATGAATGCTCAAAATTCAGTACAAAATCAGCTGAAATCAAGATTAAACTCAAATTTAGAAAACAGTAGCGATGGGACTCTTTGGGCATATTTCCTCGGACGACAATGAACGGATGAGGTTGGAAAAAGTATCCTAAATTGGTTCTCGCTTATTTTAAGAATTTCCCTAGATCCTTTGATAAATTTCTTACATATTTCAGAGTCTAAAATGTAGGCTAGTTAAAAAGTTAGATGGCGATATACCTTTCAGAAATTACTCCCGTCAGCATCAGTTCCGCCACCCTAAAAACAATAAGGAACACGTTGAGAAAGGTGCTCAGTGCCGTCGTAAGGATGGTACGCAGCACATTTCTAATTTAAAACTTTAAGAAAAATACAGGCGTGAAATAAGAAAAACACACGGTTGGTTCACCAATTCCAAGGTAAACATAAATTCGACCCCACAACAGACAGTTAATGGATGAATAGTGCTGTAACACCGAACATAATTGCCCCTTGACAGCTGTGTGAACTTGTACCAAAATAAAGGCAAAAGTCAGGCACCATTCATGTCAGCCTGCGATATGAAATCAGCAAATATTAGTACGTAGAAAAGAAATACAAACATTTTGAAAGTCTGGCACTTCTGCGAAAATTCCAATTTCGACTTGAAACTTGCGAAAAATGTAATAGATTTCTGTAGGACTCAATACAAACTACGGTGGAAAGAGAATTAAATTTTTTAAATCTCTGCATTTTACCTAATTTAAGTTCGCAACTAACTAATAGTTAGGCCATCAATGCAACCTCCTTTTTGTACATCAAAAATTAGACCCGATTCAAAATTCGTCATGCGAATCATACACTGCAATCCAAATCTTTCACTCCCAGTGGGGGTGATATAGGTCAATTTGTACACAACTTCTAGCGTGGGACCTTTTGCTCTATTACAACTTGTCTACAAGTTCCCAAAAGACAGAAACAACAAATCCATAGGACACGCATGACTCCGTCATTAATTCACCCGTCAATCTTATTCGCACCTCATTTAGATATCCATTCACGGACAGAGGGTCACGACGCGCAATACCCCCAAAACTGTGGCTGCCTCAAAAATATGAAAAAAAAAAATTGTAAACGCTCAATAATCAAACAAATTTTCACACTTAGCCGGATTTTTTCCCACAGGTAACACCGCGCACCGCCTCGGACTCGGACTCCCCTGCTACCGCTACTGCGCCGAATCATAGCTGTCAAACATTTCAAGTCTGCATTCATCGCCTCCGCATTTGGCCACACAAATTACACCGATCATCTACACCACACAGCCAACAATCAGACAGTAGATGGACGCGGACAGACGGACAGACAAACAATCGCCTTGTGTTGTGCCATGTTAATAACTGAAACAGCAGAGATCAGCTCCGCGAGCAGGCTGCCGAGAGATGTTATAGTCAGATAAGCGCAAGCTGATGATGGCGCGAACACAATGCTCTGAAATGTAAGATAACAGTACACAAAGCGACGCAATGTGCCGTGTGTTGATGCCTTGCGGGTCATTCAACACAACAGGCTGTTCTGTGACTGAGACGTTGTTTCATCGTTGTCGCGCATTGCGTTGATTCTGCCTCGGGTCGGGATTACAATCGGGCGACAATGTTCGTGTGTGTGCAAGACGACAAAGAAGACAGCGGCATAATCGATCAATTTGTCGTTCCTGCGAATCACGGGGCAGAGTTATAAACAGTAATGACGTTTGTCGTGCCAGACGTTAAGAGATGGAATTACGACTGTTTGTGATGGCGCAACGTCATCGTATCGATCGATGTGCAGAGTGCAGTTGCCATCGAAATTGCTTAGTGCGAATGGTTGAAGTGAGTGAATGCAATGCACGCCGTGGAAGGATGAAATATATACAGCGCTTGTGGGAGGATTGCTTTGGAAGAATTCAAATACTTGAAACACTACTCGTAAAAGGAGTCCGATGATAACGGATTGTTCGATATTTGCGCAACAAAATGGTTTCTTTGCCGAAGAAATTTTGGGGTTGAGCCATTTTCCGAGCCATTCCACACAAGTTTAAGCCACATTAGTTAAATGAAAACGAGCAGAGAGTTTTCTGTTAATTTCTTAAGAAAATAAATGCAAAATTTTATGGTGAATTTTTTATAACCGGCTTTGTCTTTGTGACGGCGTTCAGTCGAGTGAATTCTCAATTTCTGATTAGGTTCTCTTACATTTGTTTTAAGAAAATGATGTTTAAGTTTTGCGACAAATGAGAGCCATTTCCCCTTGGCTCAGAGCGTTGAAAAATACCTGAGCCAAACTACCCAATTGGGTACTTCAGCACAACGCTGGTCAGTAGGTACGAACGTGGTTATATTGTAAGAAGAATTTTGCAAGCCTTTTCCGACTTATCAAGAAATTAGACTTGCGAACATTTATCCTGAGTTCGGAAGTTGAGTCTCCTTACTTATTTCTCAGGAAATTATTTAACTATTTGCGATGGTAAATAAAGTCTCACTAGCTAATAAATTTCAGTATACCTACTGGGCGCAGTTGTACAAAACTATTTTCTGAGATTTAAAAAAAATTGTAAAAAAGTAAGGCTCACAAGCCAGTCACATACTCAAGCAAAGTAAGAAAAAAGGTTGTAACGAATTCAGTCGAATTACATAAACAAATATTAACACTTTTACTATAGGTATATTTTATCAACGGTTTTATTGAACCGACCTCTTAAAATCTGAAACATGAAATTAGATTCTCTCAATCTCAACTTACACGAAAAATAAAAATTGCTAGCAAAAATGAATTTTGGAGAAGAAAGCTAAACAAAATGAGTTCACGAGCCTTTTACCTTTTTTAGAACGGGATTTAAGTTGACGAAAGCTTGCGGATTTTGAATGGTCACTATACCCGATGAGGAACTGCTTAGATGTAGATTCGAACATAAAAACATTCATTGCTATATCCACTGCGTTACATTTTATTTCGTTTCAGCAATCCGTTGAGGTGTGCGTTCTATGTTTGTCCGCAGTTGACATGAAAACTAACGGACAGATTTCGATTAAATTATTTTTTAAATGCTTTCTAAGACTCAAAGAAGGCTATATAAGATATGTTGTTCATTGCCTACTTTTTAGGAGGAGGAGGTTTTAAAAACAATGTTTATTTGTATAAAAAGAAAAACGCCTATAAGCAAAAGATTCTTAATCAATATAAAAAAACAAGAATACTTATGCCTGTCGTCCACTAAGTGCAAAACTCATCAGTACATTTTTAATTTTCTAGGCGACAAACAAATTTTTGAATTGTGTTAATTATGATTGCCCGTGACAGCCAACGCATCCCGATGATTTCTATGCCGGTATGTTCGACGTCAAGCGACTGGAAATCACGACGTTCAGTTTAAAAGTCATAAACAGACGACACTATGTTTTAACAAAAAGAGCAGCTTTACTCTAGGGTAGCTAAGCCTATAGGCGAAGCCGCGGGGCAACAGCTTATCCATCGATTGTAGATAAAATATAAAAAATAATTTTTGCTTGTCTGTCTATGGGCTTCTATGGGCATCTTTGGTAAGTTGTTGTGCACACGTCAATAAATCTGAGCGGTATTCAACAAAGGGGCGTGGCACGTCCCATCGAAGGAATAAGACATTCCAAATGCTATTTACGGCACTTTTATAATAAAATTTGGAATACTGAAGTGTCTCGTCTGAACAAAGCACTACGCAAAATGTGGGCAGGATTGGAGGTGGAGGCGTGACACCTCTCATACATCAAACTCATAGAAATCACCATAAATTGACGTCTATGATGGCTTTTGACTTCAAATTTAGTAAATTAAGTAAAACATCAACTGCCTGTCGGAAGCAACGTGAAAGATGTGGGCGATATTGGACAAAGGGCCTTGGAACCTCTTAAGCAACAAACACATTGAAATCGCTTTTTAGTGACGTAAAGTTACAGAAATGTTGACTATAAATACGTGACGTGGTGAGATGATAGGAGAGAGCCACTAATATTTTCATTTAATAGTTTTGACCTTTGAAAGGTGTCACGCCCCGCACTTAGGATCAAACTTTCAGCAACTTAACTTGCCAAGCATACACTCAGAAAAATATCCCAAGCTGAATTCAAGTCCGATCAGGCTTATTCTTAATTCTCACGTGTTAAATCTCAAAATAAATCAAATGATTCTTAGAACAATAAAAAAAAAACTCTAAAATCAAGCTTTTTATTATTTAATTTATTATTTTTATCAATCCATTTTAATATCTGAATCATATCACCTGAATTATATATTTTTGCATGCAAATACAAATACAATACAATCAAGCCGAAATAATCTTAAACTTATAAGGATTAACGTGCACACCAATTAAGATCTAAACGATCATGACTATACGAATTTATATTCTCGAATCAAACGCAACCAATGTCCACCATTACAGAATTAACAAGCCGGACAATGTAAAATTTGCACGATGGATGAGGAAAGTTCTTTCACTCCGAATGATCTCTCTTACAGTTCACGTGTTTCCGTAGTTAGGAGTTCTCTAAAAAATTAAATAAGTGGTAAATTGTAATAAAGCGTAAGTGATACAAAAAAGGATGGATTTAATTCTCGTGTCTGACAATAGTAAACTATTGCAAAATGTTGCCCCGATGAACTAATTTGTAAGACTATTCTTAGTAAAACAATGAATTTAACTAAAGAGGAATACTTTTATCAAATAACACATAATAATTGCGAATTTAATTTTAAAAATTGTGAAGTGGAAAATAATTTATTTTCGTTTTGTAGCCAGACTTTATTTAAGTTACTTCTATTTAGCTCTTGATCAGAACATTATTTAATAAAGTTAGTTATAAAAGCTGTGAACTGTTTAGATAAAATTATTTATGATTCAAAATCAAAATGTTTATGTCATGTGCCAACCAATTCTAATCCATGAGTTTGACTGTCATTTTTCCAATCATTTGAAGTTGCGACATTATTATTAAATATTATTGTAATAAAAAAATATGTCTGATTTTAGTAGTCCCCCCCTTACATTTGTATCCATTAAATAATGGAATGATTTATTTTATATTTAAGTCCATTTAAGCGTTTTTGTTTCAATAAATAAATACGATTTGTAGAATACCTATGTTACATTATTTAATATAAGGACAATACCTATAACTTGATCTTATTTAAATTTTTCTAAGTTCACATGCAGAGTAATTATTCATGGTTTAAGGTAGCATTATTATTACTGCTGATAAATAGGTAGAAAATAAGGTGATTTTGAGCTTAACTTAAGCTCGCACATTCTTCATTGCTTCATTGAATACATAAGCTTAATTTAAGTTTACAATGACCTAAAACCAAATTGTGGAATTCTTTGAATGAAAAGACTTTCGGCTTAATTTAAGCTTACACGTTCTTAAAACTGCTATATAGAACAATTTTAAAGGAAATAAGAATTTAAGGTTAATCAAAACACATACTCAAAGCAAGATTTTTGTATTTGGATTAAGAATTTCCGAGCTCAACAGACTTTTGAACGGATATAAATGCTTTCGAGGGGAAAATCCTAGAAAATCTCGTTCGAATTTAAAAGAAATGTGCTGTAAGATATTTTACCCAAACGTATGAACACCAATTTCAATGATTATTTTTAGAATTTTTACAAATGCGACATGTCTCATGTTTGAAAATGTTATGTCAAGGAATTGCCCGCAGTTCTTCAAATCGTGATTTGATGCTATCCATGCAAGACCAATCAGGTGATCCTGCTATTAATTCTTTTATAGGAAGACATAAATGTCATGTTCAATTAATCATGTGTTCCATATGCTGAATAACTAAGCAAGGCCATCTTATTAGACAAGAATTAGACATTTTTTTTCTGTCGGAAGACTGACAAAAATCTGCACCTACACATCTGACGTCAAGTGATAAAAGATCAGAACCATGTTAATCATAGAAAACCACGTCGGCCGACTGCCGTCTCAAACAATGCCAACATGACTGTATAGACAAAACAAAATTCACATCCGGATATATCTCGCCTCGAAGCGTTGAATCATTAATTAACACATGGCCAGAATCCAACGGTAAAACCGCCCGAATGTGGACACAAAAAGTGTCGCTTCACACTTCAGTGTTGGCTGTAGAGCATGCTGCTTTGATATTTATAGTTTCGGTGGAAAAAACAAAACATTCTCGCTGTGTAAACTCTACTGCCTACGATCGAAGCCTATGCAGACTCTGTACAAACACAGCACCCGACCCAGCCCTCGCCTGCATGTCTCGGTTTCAATTAATCACTCCCCAACTTATGCATAAATGGAACAAAACCCAACCACGCCCGACACATCTTCCCAGCGGCGGTATGGCGCGGCGGCGGCGCCCCCTACAACAAGCTCTCATTCCTGTGCCAGGTCTCCACCTTTTCTCTTTGTGTCTGATGGATGCTACTGCGCTGTGAGCGGTTTATGCGGAATTACTGTACCGCCGAAAGTAGGTGTGCTGCTTCCTTAATTGAAACAAAACGATTTCGCGCGGGATTCACACCCTTTGCACTGCGATGACTGGCGATGATTGTGTGCACCGCGGTCTTCACAAAGTGTCAAGCCTATCTTTTGAACGACGAAAACACCAAACCCATGTCAATGCGTCGTCTTCAGCTCAGGCTGATGCAAGGCAGCACCACACTACCCACCCATGACAGGTGTGATATTTTTGCACGTTCCACCCCGGATTCGCCGTACACAATACCAGCTGTACTGATCCATCAATCAAAGCTCATTAAAACGAACAACCGTGGAGGAATTACCGAGCGGATGACGCAAGAATCTCTTAGACAACATGTACAACTACAACCTACTCCACTCGTACTCCATCAATTTCCATTGAGAGAGCGAGCGCGAGAGGACGAATTTACATGTTCATCAAGGTTGCACACCTCTTCGCATTAAAATTCATCGCGAGCAGATACAGAAGAGGCCTACAACAGCGGACCACAACAGATGCAGCCAGACCTTTCAGATCAATCAGAGCAGATAATGGGGCTTGTGTTAGGCTTTCGTTATTAAAACGCGCGGTGGATCACATCGAACCGCATGTGTACGTCGCAGCGGATACAATGTGCGCGGACGCGACTCTCCGCAGCGCCGACTTATTTTGAATTTTGGCCGACATAAACGACGACTGGCGATTGATTGACGATCGTTTAGAATCTCGACCTGTTACACTTTTAATTTCTTTATTGCTTCGAATGGCAGTGGCAGCGGCGGCGGCGGTCCAATGCCAAGCTAGCTGTCCAAGCCGATCTTATCCGATTGCACCTGAACCGCGTACAAGAACCGCATCGTTTAATCGGCGATCGTTTTGGGTTTTTGGATGCGATCGATCTTGCTGCTGCTGTTGCAGCAGTTACACACACACAATGCTGTGAAGAGAATTGTTGCCGTTAGTTTTGGTTCTCTGTCCTTGTTGTAGATAAAAGCAATTGTGCCGGCTGCAGCACGATCCGTCAGTCAAAATTTGCCTGTGCAGCGCTTGCGCTTGCGCCGATTACGTAATTTTGAAAAATTTGTAACATATGTCGCGGCAGTCGTCCTGCTTGCTGTATACTCGTACCATTCTTACCGTCTATGTACCCAGAGAGCAGCCTAGTACCTTGTACTTCGTTTACTTGGTTTTTTCCGAAAAATTCGCGATCGTTAAACATTTGGAGCAATAACAACAGCAGCAGCAGTGGCAACAAAAAAGATCGCGTAATTGATCCGTAGTGTTGTATAGTCTGGCGAAACGGAATAACACATAGACACCGACACCGGACGGACGAACGAACGGACGGACGGGCGAAATGGACAGACGGATGTAAAGAAGGCAGCAGCCCCCATTTCGGAGCGCTCCGGACTGACCTCGTTTTGGCCGTTTGAGTTATTGTCTCTGCAGATACTCAACATAAATAGATTTCTTCGAAATGCACTGTTTCTGTGTTTCGTACATTTTTTTCCCCCATCTGTCCTGTCTCAGCGCCCGCTCGGATGTGTGTTTTCCTTCAATCGGTCGTTTGGGCAATCACCAGAAGTTATCGAAATTTGACGATCGCATTGGCAACGTGAGAAAATTACAGCATGCTTGCGCGCATTGGGATGCCAATTTAGGAGTGTGGGGTTCTTTTGTGCGATCGCATTGTGAACAGTGAACAGTGGACGACAGCGCGAGTGCATTATTTGCGGAAAGCATGTTGACGACTTTTATATCGGTGATCTCGGATTGAGCAGAGCGCGCGGAAGAATGAGTTATGCCGGGCTGTCGCTCATGAAATCGAACACCTGAGTGTTGGTGATCAACAACATCTGATTGGCTTACATGTTTGGTGGTTTCTTTCCCCATATAACAAATACTGTAAATAGCCGGGTAATGGCCTAAGGAATTGGCTATTTAAACCAAGGGGGTATAAAGTAAACCAAGGAACGTGGTAATGTTGTGCATTTCTAATGCACAATCAGTGTGTTAATTTGACAAATGCCTGGTGAGTTTTTTTTTTTCTGACACGTTACATCGATAGATACTTAGACGCAGAGTGGATAATTGCGAAGACTAATTTGAGCGAACGGAACGTGTGATGAAGAATGTTGGCGTATCGCCTGTTTTTGTTTTTTTTCTCTTGTCAAAGGCAGTACAGTTTGAATGACCGTCTGATGTCTGTCCAAAGGTGAATCAGTTGGATTATGGGAATATCCTCGATGCGTCAATAACGGCTTAGGGTTGACAGGCACAGGCAGCTTGTTCAGCACAAGGGCATTGGAACGCTAAAAGACGGAATGGAAAGTATTGCCGGTAGATGGCAGAGGAAAGGCATACAGCACGTGGCTCACAAAAGATAAATTAAGACTTCAGTAGGAGGAACTAAACATAAAAAAAATAAAAAAATCGTCATCCCAACAATGTTGTTTAGGATCTGGAGATCGAACCTCAGACCCCTTACTTAGTAGTCCGCACGCAATATCCACTGAGCCACTGCGCCCACAAGAGTAAAAATTCGAGTCAAAAATCGGAAGAAGATGGGAGAAGAGCGTCCACAGCAGCAGTGGAAGCAGCGAGCAGGTGTGACAGCAGAACTGGTTACTGAATTTGTAAGGAGCTGACTCGCTTTCATCGTGCTTGTCGACACCCGGTTAACAACTTAGATAGTTCTTTACTTGTTTAGGGTGGGGTGCAGTTCAAAAGACTGTACTGCTTTGAACTGTGTTTTTTCTAGCAAAATGTATCCAAGTCGAATAGAGCTGCCAAAGGTAACAGATGTCTGACTACATGCAGAAACTCTGATTAAAGATGAGACGACTACTGCTGATCAAAGCTCTTAAAGATAACGAGGCACAGACCAAACTGCAGCGAAGTGAGTTTTACGTGAAGCGCCAAAAGCAACAGAGCTGTTCGCTTGAAATCTTTCATTATTTGTTATCCTCTTTAACTTACTCCATTACGGAGTAAGAGTAAGATATTGTATTCGTACAAAATGAGATGTTAAAAAATTCTGACATTGCTATGATAGAGGACCTCACAAAAGGGGGGTCTCGAAATTCTGTCCATCTGTCTGTCTGTTCGTATGCTCCCGAGGCCTACAGCGTTAACGGCTGCCCGGATTTTGTTCAAACTTCGATTTAGATGAGGTTACCATGACCGCATAACAAATTTTTGGCAAAAAATATCAAATAATGGTACTTTTGAAATTTTGACATGTCTCGAAAACGGTCCACACAATTGTGGGAAAAATGCATTTCTAAGGTAATATGGTCATTTATAACCTTTTGTTTTTGTCTATAAAAGGTATTTTTTTTATTTGGTTTTCTTAGAAATTTAGACCGAAATTCATACGTCCTTAATTTTCAGTTTTCAAAAACTACGTATATCTCGGAAACCCCATTTTCGATTTCGATAAAACTGCCAAAACCAAGTAATGCTTACATTTCAAACAGTATCTAATACTCAGCTTTCAGATAAATAGATAAGCAATATATATATATAGTTGGCGCAACAGGTCTGTAGAGACCCAAGGCCTAGCTTCTCACAACCATTCGTTTTGTGTGAGTTTCATTTTTGGAACGAATGGAAGGGATCTACAATTTTATGCCGATTCCAAACGGCTAATTAAGAAGCTCTTAAGACAGTTATACTCTCGGATGTTTGTCGGACGTTCGCGAGAGGCGGCGCAGTGGAAAAAACCCTAAGTTGGAGTTTTGGGTTTTTGCGGGATTCGAACCTGAGACCCCTCGCTTAGTAGTCCAACACACTAACCACTAAGCCACTGCGCCTAAATAGATAAGCAATAGTAACCAAAAATTGCAAAATTTGTTACTGTTTTGTGTGCCAAATTTTACAAAAACCGCTCTAACGATTTTGATCAAAATACATATTAAAGATTAAATGAGTATTATAAATAAGATTCCATACTTGGTGTTTCTTAAAAGAATCGAATAAATCCGTTTTTTAATTACTTCTCAAAAATTACTACCCAATCCCGATCTGTCTTCGTATATTTTTGTAAAACTACACACCGAACTGCCAATAAAAATGCAATTGCAACTTCTTTTTAGCAAATATTTAACACTTCTTCTTTTTTTCAAACATATTAAATGTGCGCCTTAAAATAATTCCCACCACTTGGAGCCTTACACAATCAGAAACTCCCACTTAATTTGTCAATTGGCATATTCGGTTTGTAACGGCTAATGCAAATTCAAAAACAAATCTTTTAAATCTTACATATAAAACTATGTGAATATATCGGTCTAAGACGAACCCTACTTCCAATCAAAGGCACCTTAAACTAGCGTTACTAATCTATTCCAGTCAAAAACAATAACATGTCCCAACAGATCAAAAAACAGAAGCTCCTACTACACTTGTCCTCGTACTCAAAAATCTTGTAAAGGGTAAGAGGATGTAAAATATTACAGTAGGCGCTTACAACTGTCTAACTGACAAACATCCGAGAGTATAACTGTCTTGAAATAGCTTCTCAATTAGCCGTTTGGACTCGGCGTACAAGTGTAGATCCCTTCCATTTGTCCCAAAAAATGGAAAATGAAAAACTCACAAAAAACGAGTAGTTGTGCGAACGGTACCCACGGACCTGTTGCGTCAACTATTTTTTTATTTATTTTTACCTAATAAAACAAGGAAACAACCAACAAAACATTTTACGAACGAGCAAGTTTCGTTCGAAACAGCTTTATATCTTTTATTTCTCGGTGTGAAAATATGTAGTAAGGATTTCAGTTTCATCATGAAGCGTTTAACGGTTTCCGAATTATTTAAAAAAATTGCCAAAGTTCAGTTTACGTACCCGAGGATAGGGTGACCTAAAATTGGAGCCATCGAGTGCGTCAATGTATATAGATTCGTAGTGGACATTAAAACGAAATAAGCGCACTGCTTAAGCTTCAATACAGGTTATATATTGTGTCAAAAAGCGAGTTTTTATTTCGTTGCTGATGACTTTATTATTTTCCCCTTACCTCAAGCCGACAAAAAAGAAGCAACGAACAAAGGGAAACATCGCGACACACGATTAGGATTACCATAAGTCCATGCGCAAACAATTCCCAAAAAGAGGCACTCATGTCAGCTGACATCTCAAGCTGTGAAGTTAACGCGGAAAACTTGTGCGTCGAAAATGACATCTGTCACAATTTTGAAAACCTTTAATTCGTTTATCTTTTGAACAAGTTGACGTTGGCTGCGAAAGCCCGCGATACCAAACGCTTGACAGGTAATCATACTTAGTGAGAAATAAGACAAATGTTTAAGTCATAATGACGACCGCATGTCAAAATTTGACATGAAAAGTGCCATGTGTAATCGTAGCTTAAGGCCTATGGTTTTCTGAGAATTCATATTCATTGGGTGAGGAGTTTTAAAGTGGTGATGGTGATCACTCTTATTGAAAAAGAGTTTTCTTTACAATAAGTGGAGGAAAGGAACGATTGCCAAGCTCCTTTGAAAAGAAAGTCTTATGGTTGCGAAAGCAAGAGAGGGATTGGACCTTTTTCTGTAGTTATTAAGGTAATAGCTAATACATCTTGAAAAGACACTCCCTGGTAATAAGCAAGTGACTGCCGTGGGTCTTCCTGGGTCTTCACCTGTTGTTCACCGAGTTTGAATTTGACATTTGACACTGATGACAACAGAGAGGTTTACAACATATGATGGTTAAGAAATAAATTCAATACCACTGGAAATCTATTACTTCCATGACTTCCAAAACCTTTGTGATGTCTCACTGTCGAATCTTTACAGGTTTTCGATGACAGCGGGATGGCTGGACCGCGATTGGGAACCACAGGAAGGACATGAGAATAATCGATGTAACACCAACCGCCGAAAAAGGGCATCACTATGGGTTCTAAATGACCTTTCAATTCTTCCTCAAGTAAGACGACCGAGGATGGTGGTTAACTGAATGTAGTCAACCGAACCCACAAAGCAAGCTTGGAATTTCGTCCAAGACTTAAACACCAAGCGACGTCTGTCCCGTTCCAACGTGGTATCGGTGCTGTTAGCACACTGTAAGCTACTTCCACGAAAATGCTGCAGCCCAGTTTGCTGTGTCTGCGACATCTGTACTTATGATTTGCTAGCCTAATTGTATTTCTAATGAATCAGAAATTCAGAATTCGCAAGGCTAAGTTTTCAAAAAAGAATAAAAACACAAGATAGAAGAAGAGCGGGTTTATACTAAAAAATATACTATGGAGTCAGACTACGGAGTAAGAAATCAAGACAACTGACGAGAGCTATAGGGCTATAGCATATTGTCAAAACCGTCAGCTTGTACAGTAAGACGATAAAGAACACTTGTTGCTCAATTAAACTCAAAAACAGTCTCGCCGATGCCCAACGTTCAATTGAAACACGCAAGCTAGGCACAATTATTCAAAAATGTATATGCAATTACTTAGATACGTTAATGACATTGACATTATTGGCAGAATTCAGCGTGCTGTGACTTTCGCATTAGGAAATATTGACAGAAGCTGGAAAATGCGCCAAGTCGTCAGTGAGAACAAAACCAAGCGAGATCTACAAGGTGCAAGTACACTCCAAGCACTCAATAAGATTATAAGGCCCAAGAGAACACAAGCGGAAACAGGACTGAATTAAAGTTTCGCCGGACCAAAGCTGATTAGCTCGACTGAAAGAAAAATCAAACCGACCATCTAATCCGTGGCCTTTTAAAACCCACACAGATACATACGAACTTCAGACCAACTTCAGGGCCCAACCTATAGAATCCATCGCATCCGTTGCGGCAACGTATTAGACTGACCGGTGGATAGAATACGCTATACACAGCAGGAAGCTGACCCTTAAGGAAGCAGCGCATGTGCCTGATGCGACAGTTTACCTACTTTCCAATTTTCTGTCAGTTGCACCCGTTGAAAGTCATTGGAGGAAATATTGAGAGCATGAGAGAAACTGTCACCGGCTGTTACCAGTTTTCTTATATCGTGGGATTTCTTCCTTTCTGTGGGAATTTCGGTGTCCGAAAATCATTCCGTGGGAAAAGAGAAAAAGCTGCCAAAAACATTTAGCAAATCGCCTTTTAAAAAGATTCTCTAATACCGACATTTTCTAGTCCAACACAGTCATTTTTATACCAAAGGTAATTTAATGTGATCTTCTTTTCGTATGATAAAATTTCACAAAAAGTACATATTAAGGGAATTATTTAAAAGGCAATTTGAGGACGGTGAAAAGGGTAAAAAAAAATTTAAAATGACAACGTTTGGTGGGAAAAATGAGGATAGAGTACTTAAAACACTGACTGTCACCGACTGCTTGTTCCGTCGAATACGTCAAATCCGTCGACGCAACGGATTCTATGGACTGGACACTTTAATGTACTGTAAATATTGCTTTTTGGAGCTATCTCGAAGAATTTTCAATATGAAACTCTAAAAATTTAAAGCATTTAACTTTTTTTTTTTTTTAATTTGGTTAAAACAAAAGGATATGTTGAACAATACTCCAAATTACTTCACACAGAAACAAATAGCAAAAGCGACAAAATAAGACCAACGTTTCCTTTTAGAGATTTTGAAAAGAAAGGAAAACATCGCAACTGCTGAGGGAAAAATTATACACGATGCACTCGACGACGACAGAAATAATATGAGAAGAGAGTGTTCGAAAAAAAAGAGGACTTAGCATGTAAGAAACCAATCAAGCTTCGTAGGCGTACAAGCTTTTAAAGAACTGATCATACATTGAGGTTTAAAGGTCTGTTAACCAAAGAGCTGCATATCTAAACCTGCACTTGAACACGTCGTTTAATAGAATTGAAAACGAGTTCACCTGTTCCCGTACTTTTCGCCGTAAAATACAAATATAAAGAAGAACTTACGAGAAGTGAGAGTTGAGGAACGCTTGAACAATAAGTTAACGAAATTTTTAACCTATTGAGCGGCCACACCAAAACTTCACTTTGTCTTTGATTGTTCTATTTGACAGATTTACAAAAATGTACCAATGGAACATTTTTGGTTAAAAATGAAAAGAAATTGAATTTTTATATTTGGGACATTTTTCATTTTTGTCTTTTCTTTGTTAGTACGGGAACAGTGTTTGGTAAAATATTGTGTAAGACAGTTGATTTCTTGCTCTTCTACTGTACAAAATAGAGTCTCAGGCCGGATTATTATTTGTTTTCTTTTCTTCTTTTATGTGAAGTTGGTTGCGATTTGAGAATGAATGTTTTTGTCCTCAGGGGTCGGGTGCAGCTGATTCCCGGACAATTCATCCCGAGCCAAATTCCCCACCTAGCGCCATCTACATCTCAACTCTGCAACTGAAAACCAATATTCACATCACTCACCTTAAGTAGTGTAACCATCAAACGAGTATTATGTTGATTGTTTGGTTAAAGTTTCTTTGTGGAATTTGGAAAGATATATGGGGGAAAGAGGTAGGTACCAAATTTATGTAATGCTAAGTAGGAGATAATAAGGAAATGATTTATGTGTGTTGTACCTGGAATGGAGTTATAAGATTGAAGGACGGTAAATATTTAATTAATTTCTATCATTCGCGCGAATTCTTTACTTTTATTTTCCCAAATTCTCTGAAGCTAAAAGTCAAAACACTTTCTCAAAACACTTATTGTTTTAACTTTAGACAATCTAAGAAAATAAAAGACAAATAAATAATCGGAAAAGTAATCATCCAGCCTGTGTAGCACCTACTCCATTTCACAAAATTTTTTGTTGTTGTTTTGTTTGGGGCTTCGCTGGAAGGAAAAATCATCGAAATACATTGCAGAGCAAGTAGGCGAGGGATGCTTCTGCAATAGTGAGGGACTCGAACAACCTCTAAAAAAACCTCCCGGGAGGGACTGACTGTCGTCATCCCGAATGGGATTGCACCTTGTCGTTCGACTAATCGGCAATTTATTTTTAAATTATTTGGAAAATTCAGAAGAAGAATCAGCCGGTTGACGGATTTCGAAAATTTTTTGTTTGAAGATATTACTTAATCTCTTGGCCTTGGCTAGCTCTTATTGATCAAGGGGTCTTACCCGCCTCAATCTTCTGATTACATTGTCAGTATTTGATAGTTCTATAAGTTCTACGTTAACATGGTTGAGAAGCCTACTTCTGTGCCTTTGGGCAACTTTTTTAACTTCATCTTCAACCATTTCAATATTTAGATCTCTATGTAGATGAGCGTTGCGTATGTACCAAGGTGCATTAACTACGTTCCTTAGTACTTTATTTTGGAAGACCTGCATTTTTTGTAAATTTGTTTGGCATGTGCATGCCCACAATTGGAGCCCGTAGGTCCATATTGGTTTCAAGACTTGCTTGTATAGCAGTTATTTATTGTAGTTAGACAGGGATGAGTATCTCCCAATAAGCCAATACATTTTACTGTATCGCATGTTCAACTCATCTCTTTTTTTCTTTACATGCGCTTTCCAACGCAGTTTAGCGTCTAGGGTCATGCCCAGATATTTAGCTGTATTTGAGTATTCCACTACATTGTTATTAATGTATACTGGAATGTGTGGTACGTTTTTATATGTTAAATTAATATGGACTAACTTAAGGTCATTCAATTAACAAAATGGTTTAAAAAAACAATAACCCACCACCAAACTTCGAACACAAATTGACTTGTTGTATGGTAACACTTATTTCTGACAATAAATCCCATAGACTACAACTCGAACGATAAGGGTGAGTAGTAAGAACGTAACTGTCCAGTTGTAGAGTTGAGATGTACATGTCGTGAGGTGCAGGTGACGAGTTGTCGGGGGATGAGTTGCGATGACACCCTGCTCAGTCCTATAATGGATTTCATTTAGATGTTGGCATACAGGTGGCGGTGTTATATATCTTAGAATCGTCAGATTTCGTAAAGACTCTAGTGAAGTTGTGAATGAAAAAGTGTTGTCCATATTTTTAAAAAAGGACTTCCTGAGGCATAAAATATATCTATAATATATATTTTAATGCAGATCGATTGAGTGGATATGTCAAGGGTAATTGTTTGTCATAAGTGAGATTTCCCACAAGTGTGTTATTTTATTTAGCAAAGAGCTTTTGTAAGTGAAGCCTCAGCAAGAAAACTGACTTGAGTTCCACCAGAATCGCAGACACTTAAAAAAAAATCCCACAAAATTTGTCTATCCATCCAAACCAGACACAACTTGCAAACAGGTCTCATAGTTGCCAAAGGAAAACATCTGACAAAATTCAACATAAAATAAACAGAATAGACCCAACCAATCATAAAGAAGCCCCGAAGCCCAGCTGCCAAAAAAAAACTAAACAACGAAATACTCGTACGAATATGTTAACTTGCACCCCCTTGTGCCGCTGCTTGTAAACCTGATAACTTTGTGGGCAACCTCTTTCCCTCTGATTAATGGCTTCACACCTCTCGAAAAATGCTGCTATAATTTAATTATTAACAACACCTGTCAGTCCGAGAGTCCAAAAAAAAATACCAAATCAAATAGAGAAACATTTATCTTGTTCTTCACGCGAACGCCCAGGCGGGCACGTACTATTACTCATCACGATCTTGATTGAAGCTACACCTTTTGACATAGAGCTAACAAAAATCCCGTGAGCTGGTCGTGGTCGTCGGCTGTCGAATGGGAATCTTTTGCGCCATGCGGCAAACCTTAGTCATAGCCTCCGTTCGCCTATCAAGCGATTCTAATTGTTTAAGACCCGTGCTGAAATCAATAAAACCGGCACCGCAGCGACAGCGAAAACCAATCATAGCCGACCGCGCACTGATGTATATAGTTGAACTTGCATCGCGCGAGCCGATGAAATGATTTATTTGATAAGTCCGCTCTCATATGGTGGATGCGCGATTAGATCTGGATTTCTGTGCACGAAGTACCGGCGGAATTCGGGAAGCTACGATGATGTGATGATACGCCACTGTACGCGCTTGTGCAGTCTCAATCTCAATTAGTAATTATTTTCACTTAATAGTCGTTTGGGCGACACATTTACAAGAGCGAGAGAGAGGGAGACATTCCTGCGCTGGCACGCATGCGTCACAATCAATTAAATGTAATTAACCGTGATCGAGAAGTTATGCACGACAACTGACGGCGGCGCGCAGCTAGATTTATACCAACCACTGGGAGGGGTGCCTTCAGAGTTTGCGGCAAAAACAAGCCGCATGCATACCGGGTGAAAGAAGATAGACACAGCCGCGCGAGCTTTATTTTTTGTCATTCAAAAGGCAGTTGATGCTCTACGGAAAGAGGCTGCGGTGGAATTAGAACTTCTAATGAGGGACGTGAGTCGAATGTGTGTTCACAATGAACTGCGAGAAGTCGGGTAGTATCGTTAAAATGCCTTGGCGTGGAATATGCTGCTGATGGGAGAGAAGGCAGTACATTTTCGCGCGTCCATTTGAAGGAGGGTTGAAAAGGTCGAAGTGAAATTTAGGGAGGAATACAGGATAAAGCTCTCTGGGCCGGGAAGTGATGCTTTCGATAAAAATTCTATCGCTTAAATAAAGACTGCTAACTCATCGACTTGCTTCGCATTTCAAATCAATTGCGCAGTGGAATTTAGATTAAATACTGTTTCTCAAACACAAGGACACGAAAAAGGAATGGACATCACTTAGAGGATGTTCTAAAATTTGTGAAAAAATTGAAGAAATTGGGGCTTCTGGAAGGTGTTTAAAGGAGTCATAAGCAAGGACAAATGTGATGTTTGAAAATTCAAAAAAATATCTGACCTCAAAATGAGTACCAGCTTTAAAAGGCTGCCCGCATGGTGGAGTAGGTATTATAAGCAATCTTGCGGACATTGATGACCTGCTTCGAATGCGAAGAAAGACTTGATAGTCATTTCAAGGGGCAAACGTCCACCCACTACCACCCACTGGCCACCAAGATCGCCTGATTTGACTATTTCAGACTTCGTTTTGTGGGTTTTTTGAAGTCACGAGTCTATTTAGGAAAGCCTCAGACTCAAGAAGCCCCCAAAGGGAGTATCCATCAAGAATACGTGGACCCATCGTCGGAAATTCTAGCAAGGATGATGGAAAATAAATCGGACTCAAATGGTCATCAATTCTGGCGGCGGTCACTTAGCCGGAAAGAAATTCAAGGCATCAAATAAACCTAATCCAAAAGCTTAACCAAGGCCTTTCATTCATAAAAAAAATTACTGCCACAGAAAATCGGGGGACAACTTGTACAGAACCTTAACCTGTCAGAACCAATAAGGCGGGGCTGGCAAACTTAGATATGGCTCCGGACACCCTATCTTTCGCTATATACGATATGAAAGGTAACTTTTTAGACTTCATGAACATACAGTAAATTTGAATTTCTAGGTCTAATCCAAGATCTGCCTATTAATCAACTTTCCCGGCCTAAAAGTTGTAGGTGACCGTCTTTTCAAGCCAACTGTGTGATTTTATGCACGGGCAAAACCGGGTGGGTTCAGCTAAAATAGACTGACGTCCGCATGTGCACTCATAGCTCGGGAATAGATCGTTCTATTTTTACGATTTTGGGCCCGGTGGAATTGTTTTGTCGGGAAAATTAAAGTCTAAGGCGATGAGATTGGGGATGGAACTTTGTATGGAGAGCCGCACTTTAAAAAAATAGGACTGCATAGAAAAACGGGTAGTGTCACATAAAATACAAGTAAACTTATTTAAATTCTGTGGATGTTCCGGGGGTGCCGTGACATAGTGACGCTTTTGAAAGTGACACTAGGCCGAATTATAGCATTTGGCATAATTTCACTCAAGTAAAGTGTCATAAGGCCAAACTAGTTTGTGACATTAGGCCAAATGAACTAACAAGAGTGGTTGAGACTGTACACACTTCACTTGTTAGCCAAATCGGTTTTTTGAAATCATCTGTTTTACAGTAAGACTTTGGGCAATATTTGCTTAAGTGAAATTTAAAACACTCCCACGCCTATCATTCGTAGCGCACCGGCCGCTTCAAACGCAACGTGGCAGAATGGCAAATTCCAGTGATTTAATATACAGTTTCGAGTTTTGTGAAGGTTTGATTAGAGGATGTAAGCTTCTCTTCATTGCTGAAATTAAACATTTGTATAGATTCGACAGTGATTCCAAAATGTACAAGCGATACATTTGTTATGATAAGTTATGCCTTATGCCGCGCTAGAGCAGATATCGATTTTGAAAACACAACTTTAGCCCGAATTCCGGAATATAGTCCCGCGCATAACCATCCAACTAGCCAAGACATTCGACAAAAATTGAAAGTAGTTAGTGAAATTAAAAGCAGGTGTGGAAATGTTTCACTTAAGAGAAGTGGAATTCGTGAAGTATTCGAAAAGGTTTCTGGCCAGAGCAAAGCAGAAGCTCGTATGTATGATCGTTTTCGTCGTCGTCTTTTATGTACAGTGTATCCCAATATTTCTTGGAGATTCCCAAGTATAAATTTTTTTACATTTTCGTTTGCGCTGTAAATATTTGTTAACCTAGTTCGCTGATACCTTTTGGAAAAATGTGTAGGCAATTAATAAGAATTCGAAACAAGGCGATGCCGAAAGCTCATGGTAATGCAAAAGACGTGCTGGATTTGTTTAGAACTCAGAGTGTAATGGAAACTCTTAGAATGTCCCGTTACGAAAATATTGTACCGTTTAAAAGGAGCACAATACTTGAGGATAACTACAGTTACACTATATTTAAGTCCCCAACTAGTGCAACGGCAAAACGAAATCTACCCGAAACATCTACTAGAAACTAACTTTTAGATGGCACTTTCAATGTTGTTTCATCTTCGGCTACAAACAGTTGTTCTGAACAAATGGATCTGCATTTATTTCACTACATTGAAGCAAATTTGTTTCAATTTACACCAAGTTCGTTTGTTACAGATTTTGAAAAGGCTTTAAGGAACAGCTTACATATAGTCTTTCCAAAGGCAAAATATTAAACTTGTTGGTTTCACTATTCCCAAGCTGTAAAGAGAAATGCGTCAAAAATAGAAAGATTTGTTAGTTTTTTAAACAAAATTAAGGCAGCGAAAAGGCTTTTCCCGCTCTTGAGACCTGAAGATATGAGTTCAGCTTTTGAAATTTTGCATACAGAAGCAATTGTATAATAGAAATGGACACACTGGACAAGGAATTTTTGATTTAATCCAAAATCAATGGATGGATAAAGTAAGAGTGAACACATTTTAAGAAATACAGGGTCCGCCAAATAACTTTTTTCTTTGAAAATGCTATAAAAAAAAACTGCTGAATATTTTCTCAAATTTCTTTTTTTATTTGAAAGTACAATTCTTCCGGTTAATAATGGAAAATAATTTCATTCAAATGGCTGCCTCGGCTGGCCATGCAGTAGCCTACACGATCGGTCCAATTTTTAAGCACATTATCGATTGTGTGCAGCTGTATTTCACCAATGGCTTCACGAATATTGTCCTTTAAAGCGTCAATTGTCTCTGGCTTGTCGGCGTAACACTTATCTTTTACGGCACCCCACAAATAATAGTTCAACGGTGTCAAATCGCAGCTCCATCTGAAAAGATGATTTTTTTAGCAAAATCGGCATCTTCTCTAAGTCGATCGCAGGCCCACTTAGCGAAGCGAAAACGCATTGGATGGTCATTTGGCTTCAACTCCTGAACCAATTGGACTTTGTATGGCGTTATACCAAGGTCTTTATGCAAAATTCGTCTCAATGATGTCTCCGAAATGTTCAATGTTGAGAATGACGGTGAATTGATGTTGATGGCGCTTCACGCACACTTTCTGCCACAGCAGCTATTTTCTCGGGTGTACGCACTGTTTTTGGTTTTTCACGCTTTGGTTTATCGATGAGGATGCCAGTTTCTTTCACTTTTTTCACAAGATAACGAACATACGGAGCTGACGGTGCTTCTCTTCTTCCAAATTCCGTACGTAATTTTCGCACACATTCTGCAACATTACCATGATTTTCAAAGTAATGTCGCAATATTTGCCAGCGTTGTTCAAGCGTATACCAAACTATATTCGTTCAGCGGAAGGATAAAACTAATTATCTGTCAAATCAGACATGAGCTAAGTGTTACCATTCGCGAAATAAGCACTAGTTGGAAAAAAAAAGTTAGATGGCGGACCCTTTATAACACACAGAGAAAAACTTTTATAGCTATAGGAAACCCCTTCATCTGTTTCCGTTTTCAATACCCAAATGAGGGCAGCAAGTGCTCTTGAAGGTTACATCAGCCGACTAAGCCGCAAGCTCACAAAGCATGGTAGCTTTTTCAAGTCTTTAGATTGCTCATTGGATGAAGACGGGATAAAATCCAGAGAGTTTACTATGTCCCTAGATGGAACTTTTGATATATTTGAACCCCAACAAAAAATTAAAGAAATAAACCTCTAAAAACTTTGGGTAACAAAATTATTTCACTTAATGACTTCCTTAACCAGATGATAATTCTACAAACCAATCTAGTAACTGAAGAGGCTGCAAATTTAGAAGATCTTGAATATGAAGATGATGAAGAAAATGAGCACCAAGACAATGCAGACATTTTGAAAGCAGACGAAATGCCAATCCTTTGTGTTATTTGCACTGAAAATACACAAACTGTTCTCCTGCAGCCGTGCAACCATTTCAAACTTTGTTTAAATTGCTGTCGGAGAAATATACAGCAAACAATTGCTAAGAATAGCACACGAATTTATTGTTAAAATTTATTTCATTAGTTATCTCCACATTTGTATAAATCAATGTACATAATTATGTATTATAATATGTTTAACCAAACAGAATGTTAAATTTCATTTAAATTCGAATAAAATTATTTGCAAACATTGAATTTTCGTGCCAAACTTTCAGAACGAAAATGAAGCGTTAGCTATGTTCACACGATTGCCAGATCTGCCAATATTGTCAGGTCTACAAATGATATAGCAATGAGCTACAAAGGAACTGACAAAAGCAAACTAACTTACTATACCAAATTGCCAGCTCAAACAGTTGCCAGGCTTTATCCCAAACTCTAACAATTTCATTTGCACATGATATGCCTACAAATAATGTTTCTGGTAACGTTGTCAGGTAGAAAATTGCCAGTTCACACGGTTGGTAGATGTTTGCTCACCAAATATTTGCAGATCCGTTCGCAGACATTGTCAGACAAAGCGAGAATGAATTGCCACATAAACGTCGTCGTGTTTGCACGAAGGATAGGGTGGCCTGACCAACAGAACTGAGGAGCCACAATTGTATCGCAATTGTTTGAGTATGTATTCTGAGCAATTCGATGATCGTGTTGCTTTAGTGAATCCGCATATCCAAAAGCAAGAAACGAATTTGCGTGCGAGCATTTCAGCGGCTTTTGTATTGACTTTACGATACCTAGCTACCGGGGAACATTTTCGGTCCCTGCAATATCTGTTCCGCATTCCTGCGTCAACGACCTCGTCCATCATTCCAGATGTTTTGGATGCCATGTAGATGCACGTGGAAAATTTTCAATTTTCGAAAAGCACAATTTGAGTTCTAGACGCCGAGAACACCAGAGGCCTGGGATTCTGTTGCTACCAAATTTACGAACTTTGGCAATTTCCGAACTGCATTTAGGAAAGGATCACAAATATCTCTAGATCCTATTGCTAGGGTCATAAAAGGAAGAATACAAAGGACAAAACAAAAAATAATTAAGAAGGATCATATGCATTTCCAGATATTTACTTTTACAAGAAAAAAAAACGGAAAATACGAAATATAACTGACCACAACACGTTCATATTTCCATTGGCAGCTGTTTTGTCTCTACAAGGCTTGCGACACTCCTTCGTTTATTGTACACTCTTACCAAGGACACCATTGAAAAATAACACAGATTGACTGCCAAACTAGGCAGTGACTCCAATTCAGCACGAAAGCCCAGGTAGGAGCAACAAGCTTTGGGCGGGACACCATTTATTTACGACCGCAATATTGACACATCAATTAGTCTCGTGCAAGCTGCATTGCCTCCACGGTCGTAGGCACTGGGATGGGTATGTTGGTTCAGGTATATTCGATGTGGGCTCACGCGCAGCTAACAAGTGCCCTACATTTCGGACTCTATCGTGACGCACTCAACACTGTTTACAATTATAACGAACGCGCGCGCAGTACTTCAACTTATCATCATTCGCACGATCCCATCCGTCGGCAAATCAATCAAGCAAACGCTTCACGATAACCAATATACTCTTGTTACATGGTAAAACGCGAATACAGGTATCGCCGGTACACACGCGTTGCCGTTGATATTTCATTTCTCGCATAACGTGAGACCACCGTCGCCAGCGTGCAGCATCCTCTCTGATGCGATCCGATCAGGTGATGGTAAATCAGATCAACTAAAAGGCGATATACGACGATGTTAATGCTTGTTGTTGTTGCTAGGTAAAACAAGCGCACATGCCGCATGCATTCAGTTCAAAGGAAGCCGCCTGCGGACTCCTTTTACTCGTCGCGTCGGTCGTATCGTATCGTATAGTCATCGTCGTCGTTGTCGTGCGATGTTCTATGAGGCGCTTCTACATCGCTTCACTCTTTGCCTGATGCTGCCGCTTTTGATGGCACATCCCAGCTCTCCGAACGCTCCAAGATCTAGCTCTGCGATTATGGGGCTGCCTTTGGTGGCAAAGACGATCCAACTCCAAGTGGTCAAGTGGGAGAGAACCAGACCGAACTCTATAATGCTGAATTTAATTTGAAAATAAATTTTATTGCAGTGCTTGGACATCATGTTCTACCCGTGTCCGTGTTTAATGTCCGCTCTTAAAGTGAGTTATAGATATGGAGATGCCGCTCCTGCTGCACACATCATGTGGCGGTGGCGTTTCCCGGCCAAGGGAGAGATTGTCAACAGCGATTGTCGGATCTAGTTGTGTCAGGGGGGTTCCGATACCGATGCACAACAACAAGTCGAGTGCTTTGGTTTTTGGAAAAATAAATTGCGCCAGCCATCCTTAGAAGGAAGCCGGTAGCCGCCTGGCTTGGCTTGTACTAATTGTGATATGTTTGGACGGCGCAGATTCACTTGGGTTTGGTTCCCACAGTTTTCGGGATGATTTCCCGCCGCTGCCGCCGAATGATTTATGAGAGCTACCATTGCTGATCATAAATAAAGTCGAAGCCCCTGACGACAGACACCTCCTGGTGCCTGCGCGGTGCAACTATTTCGGTGTTAACCTTTGCCTATGGCCCGTACCAAAAAAAAAAAAGATCACCAGATTGACTCGGCGACTCGACGAATTGTCATCATTTAAATGTGTCGGAGGTTAGGGAAGAATGGAAGTGGGTAGCACACCAAACCCATCCCATCATAGAGCGCATACTGTATGCCTTGGGCATGATCGCCCGCCGTTGTTGTCTTCTTCATTCGACACTGAAGAGAAACCAAATCGGAAAATCGCAAAAATCGAAACAAAAATCGCAAAAATAAACCGAAAAGAGTCGTCTCCCCTGTTGGCGCTCTCCGGTGTGGTGCTCCAGTGCAGCGTCAGCTCCTCTGTGGGTTATGTGAAAGGTCAAGTTCGTGATCGCATTCAAAATTGTTGTGTGCCAGCATCCGTAACTGGCAGATGAAGATGAACAAGGAGACGAAGCAGTAGACGAAGAAGCGACAAAAAGAAGAGCCACCACCAACACATAGGCACCACAACCGCTACCATCCTCATCATCATCATCATCGCTGTGGTCGTTGTCGTAGTCGTGGTCGTCTTCGTCGAAGAAAATACGAAGTGAGTGCTTCACATGGAGACATGTTGTCTCCATCATCAGCCTGGCTGGTTGGCTCTTTGAATTCCTTTATTCGTAACGAGGAGGCAACATCATCGTCGTCGTCGTCTCTAAATGCAAAGACCTTCTCGATGACACGTTAACGGGATCCACCTTTCAAATCATAATCAATAGAGCATGTTGTTCCCATTTGGGAGCAGTGTGTTTCGTCAGCGACATCGTCGTCATGAGTTCGATTGCTTGCGATATTTGGCCCCACGGTTCATGGAATTCCTCGCGCGCTTCCAATGCGGGTAGGATAAGTTTTGCTTGTTTTGGTTTTTTTTTCCTTGCCTGCTTTTTGACGAATGAAAGGCAAACGAATATTTTTCGGATATTTATGAATAAATTTTCATAAAGTCGACGACATATGGGTACGTGACATGACATTCTTGGACATGGCCACCAATGGTACCAATTGCTTGAGAAATCAGATTTTGCCTTGGAGAAGAGTAGATAAATAGGAACCATGAGTCGGCTCGAAATAAATTGAATCAAGAGTTGAAAGCAAAGAAAACCGTGACGAGTTATTAGATCGTGGAATCCTTATCCAAGTTTCGAACCATTGCATCAACAATTAGGCTTTTGAGGGACAGGGTTCTACACTGCAGCACAGAAGAGTCATCTGTTTTGTGGAAAGTTTTCGTATGGGTATCCACACTCGCCTAGGACCAACTCCAAAAAGAAGGAGACTGATATTTCGCAGCTGCTTAAAATGGACAAGTAGGTCCTGGGGTTTCAAGTGTTTCGGGACCCGGGGCAGTGTAACACGTCACAAAGGCAGTCTAAATCATTTTTGAAGTGCCTAGAGACAGAGTTTTAGCTGTCAATAGATTTTCAAACCCCCGCTGTCAAAAATTGGGTCACAATGACTAGCACTACCTTGGATATTGCTATAATATATAAGTATCAATATTAAGTTGCTTAAACTTGTAATTGTTATGGTTCGTGTTAGTGACATTCAATAACAGTTAAAATCTCTTGCGTTGCCATCATTTTTAGGTCGCTATCTAATGGTTTCTCTTGATTCGCCAATATCCGAGGTCGCTTGATGTAAGTAAACATCGAATGAACCGAGTTCTGACAACTCCAATTTAGCCGATACATTAACCGACAGTATATTTTAAAATTAATGGGCTACACATTTTTTTGTGGTACGGCCTCTTTTTCAAAACCAATTTTTACAAAATATGGACAAAATAAAACGAAACAAAAGAACTAACGAGTAGAAACCCAATATCCAAACACGGGTAGTTTTAGGAGGCTTCGATTTTACTTAATAAAATTCACATTTGGTGCCGCAAATCCTAACCGGCAGAGCATCTCACAATCATTCGTTTGTTAAATTTTTTAGGTGGCCAATAGAAGGCAACTGCAATTTTAAGACGAGCTCGAATTGACTTTCTCAAGACAGTAGAGCTCTTGGATGTTTGTCCGACATTCGCGAAAGGTGGAGCTGTGGGAAAAAATCGTCTGGAGATCGAACCTAGAACCCCTCGCTCAGTAGTCCAGTAGACTAACCACAGAGCCACTACGCCAACCAATTGTATTCAAAAAGAGACGGCTACCATTTTTTTTATGGTAGAAGAGGAGTAAAAAGCAGCTTCTGACAATTTTTAAATGGGAAACTTCACACGAATTTTCAATTGATGCCAGCTTGGCTATAAACAGTTCTAATTACTCAACAGACACCTTTCAGTAA
Source organism: Cheilosia grossa (assembly GCA_963082955.1). Lineage (NCBI taxonomy): Eukaryota > Metazoa > Arthropoda > Insecta > Diptera > Syrphidae > Cheilosia > Cheilosia grossa. The sequence continues at coordinate 48,812,082 of OY720147.1, read as the reverse complement.
TTGTTTGACAAGTGAAAATCAGACAGTCGGTTCCCTGGGTCTATTCGTCAGACATTTGAAGACATTTTCACCGCCAGAAAGTAAGGCCTGCATTTGGCTGTACTGTAAATTGACCGTTCTACCAGGCCCCCAAGTCTGAAAAACACCAGATAGGTTGACTGGACTCCATTTGCTTTGCTGGCCTTATAACCCAAGCCCCTTAAGAGAAACAACAGCGATGCGGGTGTAAAAATTGACACAACAAGAGTCTCGACCAATACTCGCTAGTTCTGTGCTCATTTTCGACACTCACATGACACAATCCCCATTTGGCGCATTCCATTTGATGATAGGGTTCATGCATCACGGGACATTCGTGTTGTTCTGGTGCGCGCAAGCGCCAAATGCTAAATTACCACATTGGGCTCACATTGGGACACAGCGACACAGCGACACATCGAGCAACGAAACATTGTGTCGCATTCGTGTAGAAAGTGAGATGTCGTCGCGGCGGGTGAATTGCGTGTGAGGAAACACTGTGGCGTGCGCCTTGCACGAATGATGCCCCAGGGACCAGTGTATGCGCCTCCTCCACGCGTTTCAATTATTGATTTGCCAAATTGTGTGTGAATTTGTCGATTGGCATCGCGGAGTGAGCGCAGAGGAAAATAAAAAACTTATGCCAATAGTTTTAATGGACTTGCAAAAATAGTGGCGAGGTTTTCTATTATTTTTTTTTTTTTTTTGTGCAGCTATCGTGCAGAGGAGAAGTGTGCGCCTGAGCCTTTCTCTTTTTCTTCTAGAGCTGGGCTGGTGTTCCTATCCGCTGGATAAGCGATTGCACCCGCGCAATAACAATGCGCCATAACTGTAGGTAGGCTGGTCATGTGGAGCCACTTTGGCTCCATCGGTTACATGGTATAGGCGCTGCTATTGCTACGGGAGATCTACTTGAGATCAATAAAAATTCATAAGAGACTCTGTGCAAACTGGAGCGCGGCAAAGCTGCTGCTGCTGCTGCGGCTTTTTTGATTGTTTTTGCAGTTTGTTGTTAACGCTCCCCCTATATGTGGGCATTGAACATAGTCCGAGGTTAAACTATTTATATTGTCCAGTGCTTCCTTTAACACACAGCGCATACACGCAGTGTTTTTTTTTTTTTTTTTTGTGGCACCACACAGCAGCTGTATGGTGCGCTGGTCGTTTTTGCCATGGCTTTTGACTTCTCCTTAATTATGGCCAAACAAACAGTGTTTGTGGTGTTGAGAGCGGCTTTGATTTTATTTGCTGTTTCGTTGTTTTGCATATGCAAGAGAGGCACCCACCATCCGGCAGCGCAGTTCGAGCGTATATACACCATCTTTGGTGAGATGAAACTAAGAGACACGACTTCTGGTGGCACATTTGGGTTAGTACTAATTTCTGGCAGCTAAATACCATCTCCCAGGCCCAGGTTGTGCTAGTAGGTAGTCGTCTCAGTTGTACCCGGGGAGTTTATGTGGGAACGAAACATGTGTGCGCCGTGTATGTAGCTGTGGGCAGTGGGGGGCACACATATAATTTTGTAATGCGGTTACATATTTGGCTAAGAGGATTGTACCAATCCAAATGCAGTTTAGCTCTTTACAATTTGCTTATGCTGATCACGCAAATCTGAATGCATGCTGTTGTAAGTTGTGACTTGCAAGTCGAACGCCGAAGAGGGTGCTAGGGAATGTGCCGTGAATCCGAGAGACCTTTTCGAAAGATCCGGATGACGCAGATGGTCAAGCTGGAGGCAATGCAACATTTCCGAGCGGTATTTAGGTTGATTTTGCAATTGGTGACATGGAGTGCTGAGAATGGACGCTTAGTTGAGGGGTTGCGTTTGAAAGTCGTTCCTTTTGCAGGTGCTCAAGTTTCGAGATGAACACGGTTTCGAGCGGGTGACTGGAGACTACCTTGAAGAGCCCATAAGAATTGCATCTATGGAAGCCCCAATCGATTTCAAAGCCGCCTATCGCAGCTTTTGTATATAAAGACGAGGTACACAGAGCCTTGTGCGGAAGAGTTAGATGACGGGATTCAGACAATGTGACTTTCTGTTATATGCGACTTCTTTCATACAAAAAACAGTGCTAAGCGTACGAAAGCCGGCACAAAATGTTGCAATCTCTAAGCAAATTACTAATCCTCTACATGACAGCCTCATCCTTCATAGTCCATTCAATTACTTGCATACTTAAACACCTTAACCTCACACTGGTGGTTTATACACGGTAACGATTTACCAGGGTAAGACCAAGAAGTAGCTCTCAACATTCACTAATCGAACAAAACATCACAATCGACAGCTACAAGTTTAAGGTAGTTATTGGGACATCATCTGCCCCGGTTCAGGTATAAATGTTGATATCTATGTCACGGTAGCAAAAATGAAGACTCGGAAAGCAGCCGGAGCTTCGAAACTTGGATTCCATTTGAACATTCACCCTAAAAGTTGACAGAAATGTGTTTGTTTCATTGATTTTTATCCTATATTTGAATTTGCAGCCCACCAATAGATGGCGCTTTTATTCCATTCAATCCATAGGCAACTTAACCCATTGAGCTAAAATTGTACGGGCCATCTTCGGTATTGGTATTTAATTAGAAATATGTAGCCGTTTCCGAACCTCAAGTAGCCTTTTGGACTCGGCATCAAATTGCAGATCGCTTCCATATGTCCCAATTATGAAAAACCTCACACAAAACGAATAGTTTTGAGAAGCTAGGCCTAGGGTCCGTATACGGACCTGATGCGCCACCTATTTATTTTTGTTCCTCTTATGCGGCTCTACAGTGCGATTCTCAACTAACTGCTGGTATAGCTAGTTTTTTAAATAAACTTTCGGCCTGCGCGTGCTTGTCCTCGCAAGACTCGAAAAATAATCGGTCGATTGATTTGCAATTTTGACGTAGCTTTGCATGTTTTTGCTGCAAAATTAAACTTCAAAGGGGCGTGGCACATCCCATGTAACAAAATTATTTAAAACTTGAGATTTCTGAAAGTTTTATCTTTAAAAAAAATGTGGTTGGTATATTGCTAGCTGGAATCATGTAACATAATATGGGAAAGGATGGAAAAAAGGGGCGTGGCACTGTCGATGCAGAAAAAACATTTCAACGCTATTTGTTGACACTCTTGGGAGCATTAGTTGTAAAACTTGGAACATTGATATTCAAAAAACTTTCCGAAATGTGGGTGGTATTGGAAAAGGGGCGTGGCACAGCTCATACATAAAAACTGCACTGCAAACGCATTTTTTTTTTCGAAAAATCGAGTAGAGGAGCATAAAAGGGTCTATTGGACAGCATCTGCAGAAAAACTTTCTTTCTAAAGTCAATATAGCCCTTGAGTCAAAAAGGTTTTTCGCGTATTGAAAAGCGTCTTTATAATTTAGTTAATTCAAGGTTGGGATTTGCATCTTAATGATCCGTTTTTTTTTAGGAAAAATGGCCATTTAAAGTATGGCTTATCCTAAGTAAATGAAACTTGGTGGTCCACTGATACCTCAGCCATTCAATCGAACTTAAATTACTATAGTTCCTATTTAGCAATAACTGATTAAAGCAATAACTGTTTACTAATTTGAAATTAGAGCTCCACATTGGGAAGGTTAAGTGCAAAAGGTCGTGGTGCGAAAAACAAGATGCAGAGTTGTTTAACGCGAAGAACCTCGCTCAATTGGTTGATAAAAAAACAAATCAAAGATGGTGTTTTATTCAAGTGGGTATTCATGTATCTACAGTATATAGGATGCAAACTTAAGCCCATAGGCAGAAGCGGAAGTTGCTTTTAGAATCTCCCTCCCAACACAATACAAGGTGAAACATCATCTACTGTTTAGCAAGTTGAACTCCTTAGGTACATAGGCTGAGCCCCTAAGTCTTGTTGCCCTTACCCAAATAAAACTCATCAAGATGAGCACACCTAGTACGAATAGCCCAACTTCCCCCACTAGGTGTCAATGAGCTTACACCTTCAGTTCTGCAGCAGGAAGCCGAACTTGATTTTGGTTTCACGCTTTTCCCGCTACATCGCCAGCGTCTCAATGATTAATCTCACCGATTAAGCCGCATGAGTGCGGATATTAATCAACCGACTATCGGCCTTTTGTCTCTAAATGTGCATGCGCGTTGCCCATACGCATATATCTCAAAGAGTGAGAATATTCTCAAGGAGCCACAGTCTGCTGTGTAGCAAAAGAGAAAGGCAAACCAGATCAACTGCATATTTCGCGCTCGGCGTATAGAAAAACCCACCACCACCACCACCACCACCACCAGCAACCGCTACAGCTACAGCAGCAGCACCAGCACCAGCACCACCACAGACGCATACCTATTACCAACTGGTGTAAGACAAGTGAAAGACACTCTGTGACACAAGAGCCGACAGCACGCCCGCCTGCCGCCGCGGCGGTCGCCCGAGTATCAAAAACAAGTCACGACTATAACCACCAAACCCACATTTCGATTTGAAGAAGATTTGCTTTTTCTGTTTGTTTGGATATTTTGTGGCGGCGGCAGTGGCACCACCAGCCACCAGGCACCAGGCACCATTGCCACAACCAAAATGTCAATTTAAATCGTCGCTCCTAATAATTACGCTGACAGTTGCTTCTTCGAATGTGCCAATATGGAACAGCAGAGAGATAGAGCGAACCCAGTCTAGGTAAGACGAGGAGCCTCCGCCGCCATCCGTGCAACTTATGGGGTTCGTGTACACGCCGGCCGTTTGGGGTGACGCCTGAATCGTCAGCACTAGCGACATTTGGCGACAACAATTACGTGAAGATTCGCAGAAGGAGTTCAGGCAACCATCAGATATACGCACAGAGTAGAGCAACGCGAACGGGAATTAATGCAGAGACGAGACGCCGCGCCAACAATTATAACCTTCTTGCGTACACGGGGGAATCATTGCCAGCCAGTGCCTGCCAACCAGATACCAGACAGCTGGACAGTGCGTTGTCGTCTTCCTAGTACCGCGGTCTACATTTTCACCCATCATCGACGTGGACAGTGTCTGCTCGGAGCCATGTACGACAAGCGAAGAAATCATCTCGAATGTAAATTTATGGGACGCACGCATGCGCTTCACGCATAGTTCCCTGAAACTGCATTTTGCACGCGTAATGTGCGCTCGCGCGTACGCAATTTGAGGATAATTAAAGCGTTTCGCGTATGGCGCATGCAAAGCGACTCTGGCGACTATACTCTGCCATTGTGCTGGTGTGGACTGTGGAGGTGGAGGAAGTTTCCACGAACAACGCTCCCACAGTGTAATTGCCCTCCATTGAGGCATGACGCAGCTACTGCCTCTTCAAATAAGGACTTGCCGTCTTGTTAATATCGAATCTCCTCTCCGAGATTAGTCGGTACACGGTTAATTTGTATAGGTCGGCTACGCTTGGCTACATATGAGAGTGGAACCCACAAATCACCACTCTAAACAGGAGACCGTAATTAAAATAGATCCCCGCGCCCGCAGCACCGGCAACCACTGTTCTTGATATTAAAATATTCTATCGGCAGAGAGCCAGTTCACCTTAGCGCCTTAGCGGTCGGTGGTGATGGCGACGTGTGGTTCAAAATAGCATACGCGGACATAAGGCCAAGACTTGGCCGTCCTATAAAGCATGTCGCAAGTGATTTTTTTTTTTTTTTTTTTTTTCATTCTCTCTCTATTTACCTTACCTTGACTATCGCGCTATGCCTGACCGATGATGGTGGCTGCACGGCTAAGTTATGATTCAAAGAGGCCCAAAACAGGGCATAAGAACTATGGACTGGTACACTGGTGCACTGTGTGGCTTGTTCACTTGCGCGTCATTTAATTAGTGCACGCTACGTGATTATATGGAGCACTTGTCTCAGTGTCTCTCCCTCTCTCTCTCTCTCTCTCTCTCTCTTTATCTATATCAGTTTCAGTTATCATAAGTCGCAGGCGGTTTATTAAGCACAAGACTATCGACTGAAGGCCGCTACATCTGTAAACCCTGTATGACCATGAATATGTATGGATGCCCAGAGCATCCATCCGCCATCCGTCGAACTGCTCATTATGTGACTGCGCTGCGTCGAGTCTTAATGATTAGCTCTCTAATGATCCGCTCCGGACTGACAAATGAACGATAATGGCAGTAAATCGTTTTCGTGGCCAATTAGCCCCGTGGCCACTCAGCCAGTCGGCCGCAGTTTGCATGTTTAACTCCTCAAAACGCGGAATTTAATTAATTACAGTGATCCAATTGGGGGGCCAATTACAGAAAAGCGTTTATTGGTTTTCCGTTTTCTCTTCGCTCACTGGGGAGTGGAGCGTTTGGGCTAAGAAACCGAAGAAAAAAAACGCCTGGGAGTAGGTACAGGCATGGGTAGCGCCCCCCGGGTTTCGGCAGTTTTTTGGCGAGTAAATTAATAGATTTTGGGCTTTCTTTAGGAACCGTGTCATGCAACTGTTGATAGTGGAGCAGCAATTAATAACGCGGGGAGCTTGGCTGTAATTATTTCTGTCATCATTTCGGTTTTAAGCCAAACACAAATGGGACTTACCGTTCAAGAGTGGCCTGATTAGAAAAATAAAGGTTTGGGATGGTGAAGCGGTGTATGAAGAACTGTGGACATGTATGTACCATGGGTGCGAGTGGGTCTATAGAAGTGGGACCTCAATTGTAGAGGAAATGACGAGATTACAAACATTAAAGGGGTTGTCACCAAGACCCGACTCACTTAGAGCTTTACAAGGTTCCATATGGTCACAAGGTCCTTGAAATTGGTCTCGTTGAATCAGTTTCAGCTTGTAAGCAGTTTCGGCACACGTATTTGAAGGGTAAAAGCAGCTCAAAAGGAAGTAGAAAGGAGCCTTCATAATGAGGAATTTGCTGTAGCAACCTTTTTGGTCATTGGAGGGACCTCAAAAACGATTTTACACACCCAAATAAACATGCAACGGAAAGGCAAGGTAAATGCCGACGATGCCATTAGCAACTGTCTTCAAAAGATGCTCCACGCGAGAAATATAAATTCCACTGTCGGACAAAGCACAAGAAAAAAATCGGTCACTAGAGGCAGTCCCCAGTTAGGTGCTGTCTCTCGCATTTATTAGATTTCTGTCAAACACAATATATACTCAAGGAAATTAGCAAAAGAGGGTTTAACGTCACTATGCTTATGCAGACGATGTGGCGAATCTTGGGTCACATTATTACACATGCGGTCTAGTTTAGAGGAGACCACTTACAAGAGGGTGCAAGGAAAACATTCTTCGCCACAACATCACTGGTGCTCGCAGCACTACGCCCACGGCTGCACTTGAAGCAGTAATTTGTGTTGTTCCGGGACCCCCCGCTCAGTAGTCCATCACACCAAAGACTGGGCCACGTCCGCTTACAGGTCAATGAATAGCAATATTCATACCTATGCTGACGATAGCATACTCTGCGCGTGAAACCACGTTTAACAGTCCAAGAACTAAATAAAGCTCTGGACAAGATCTCGAAGTGGGACGAAGACAACTTTAGCTGACTGCTAAGGAGACCCAGTTCAGCACCTTTTCTTGAACTGACTGTACAAGAAATCAAAATGGATGAGCAACACTCATGTATATGTCGAGGAATCCAAGCACCTTCTTTGAGACAGTTTCACGGTCTAATATCGCAAGATCATCGCACCGAAACTGGAGGTAACTATTTGGAGCGAAGAGGTTAAACTTGAGCCAGCAATACGTCAAGACACAGTTTGGAGTTTGTGTGGATAAATTTATCATCTGCAGATGTTAGACCAAGACAGTAACATTTTTCTTTGTCTATCAAGAGAACTCATACCACCCTCAACGGACTATATAACTCCCAAAGATCAGTTTGGCAAGATGGCCGGGGGAACAGGGATACGAATCTAGCAATCTACACAGACGGTTCAAAGATGGACTGTGGAGTAGGTGCAGGTGTTTTTTCTGAGTCTCTAAACATCTCAAAATCCTTTAGGCTTCCGTTACGCTCAGTCAGGCGAAATTACTGGCTTTCCGCGAGGCCTGTCGTCAAATCAAACTACACCCAAACGTAGCTCCGAGGCAAAAGATAGACATTAGTTCTAGAGTGTCGTAAGGAGCTGGCCTCGCTTTACAAGTTCAAAGTTACCCTGACTTGGGTTCCAGGTCATATCAACGTTTACGGAAACGAATATGCTGACGAGCTGGCCAGGCAAGGCTCAGCTCTTCACTGCTCACTTGCGGAATCGGTTCAGGTACCGCTCGGAGCAGTCAAAGCAAAGATCTCCTCAGTAATCTTATCGAAGGCAAACCTCAGATGGAGGAGGCTGACGAACTGTATCATATCCAGAAGGATGTGGCCAAACTAAAACACGGAAAAAACAACCTACCTTCTAAGTAAATCACGAAAAGATATTGCCAGAATGACAGCGATAAGCACAGGCCATTGGCGAATAGGGGAACACGCAATTAGAATAGGCATCCCACATAACACTGCCGCAGCTGTAATGACGCAGCCGATAAGAAACACTCACTCACTACCTTTGCGCCTGCCCAGCACTAGCTACGGTCAGACAGCGATCTCTGGGTAAACCCTTCTTCGACTCCCTTGAGGAGGACTCGAAAAGTAGTATTAGGAAATTGATAACCTTTTTGAATTCCACAGGCTGGATCTAAACTCTCCTATTCGACAATCGTAAACAACCAGGTCAAATGAGTTGTGGTAACAAAACGGCACATAGTGCTACTTGGGTTCTTAAAATATAAAAACCGACACTCCTACCTACCTAGACCAGGGCTTGGACATTCTTTACATATTTGCGGAGCTGTATCTTAACCTATTCAATCAACTAGCGTGACAGCTTACAAAGCCAGGTAGTTGGGCCGATAGAGGACACTATATTGACCTTGCACTGTACTAATAATCATATTTAGTATCAGTAATGCCCCCTTGAATATACAACCCTTGACATGCAGAAACACTAATCGATATCTTAGGCCTATTCTGTAGGTACTCATATGGTACAAGTTTAAATAAACATAGAGAGGTTTTTACAATAAATGCAATCTACAAGAAGGTAGCTAATGCGCATAATCTAGGGACGTTACTTTTCCGAACTATTTTTGCTTCGGGGCAAGTATCCGTTTGTGTCGCGCTTCCTGGACACATACAAAATAACAGAAAAATAACCGAAAAAAGCTATCTCGGACAAAATGGAAAATTTACAGCTCAAGCCCTAGCTAGGAGAATTATTCGCTAAGACGAAAAGGTATTTTGTTAAGGCGACGGAACCTGCCGCTGCGCGTGGAAGGTAATTTGATTCGGTTTGATTATTTTCGAGTAAGTTGCGAAGTGTTAGTAATCATCAGTCGAATATCCTTTTGCTCAAGTCTCTGTATATTAAAAACAAAGGGGCGTGGCACCTCCTTTTAAATTTCAAAAACTATTTCTCGACACTCAAGGGGGCTAAAAAGTTGTAAAATTTGTAACACTGACGTGCGTTTTCTGGAGAAAGCGAAATATGGGCTGAATATAAAAACTGGGCGTGGCACCTCCCATGCAACAAATTTATATAAAACACTATATCTTGATATTTTAGACAGGTTAATCAATGAAATTTGAAAAAGGGTCGTTTATAGCCTGCAGGAAAAGAATTTAGAAAAATGTGGGATTTACGGACAAAGGGGAGTTGCACAAAACGGGTATTTCTCGACAATATTCTCGAAACTTTGATGTGGATTGTCCGAACAAAGGAGTTTAAAAATTGTGGACGGGACTTAATAAGAAAGATAAGCGACCAAATATTTTTTCAAACATTTTTTAAACTGGGCACGGGAAAAATCTGGCGGGTTACAATGTTACAGTATTCAGGAAGTATAATGCAAACATCAAGCCGTCACTGCGATTAAAGGTGTAATTCCTAATATTATCATAAACAATTTTAATTTGGCGCCATTTGCGTGACAAGTGCTGCCAACGCAAACAAAAAGCCAGTCAAAGTGGAGGGCTACACGAATGAACACGGCGTTTTCATTGTTCAGCCATATTTTGAAAACAAAATGAAGACTTGGCAGCTATATAGCTCGAAGTTTTCCTTCTTCAGCGATGAACTGTTATAATTGTCGAATTCGGGCCACGAATGGTTATTGAAATACAAATTCGCCCATAATGTTTGATGTTTGATGCCGATTGTGGGCGAAGACTTCATCAGATTGTTCTTCCTTAAAAATTCTGCTGGTCAACAATGACAGATAATTGTACTCGCTATTCCAAAGTTAGTTTGTAGCGCCTGAATTGCAAGATATGAATGTGGACGACAGGTCGTTTAAACAAGTAATAGGTGACCGAGAAGTAATAGGTGACCGTTCAGATTTTGACAATTTAAAGACATTAAAGCTTTATTCTTGAGGGCTTTTACTGGCGTCAATACCTAAAGCGAAAAAGGCACCTTAAAGGAGAAATCGGAACACTGTATCAAAAAAATTCATCCCCATTTATGCAAAAAGATCGAGAAACACTTCATCAAAAATGAAGCGCGTAGGCTAAAGTGGGTTAGAAACGGGTATGAGAGAGTAGGGGCTCATACGGCATTAGACAGCAAAAAGATGCCATCCACGTCTGCATATTTTAAGAATCAAAATATGAGAAATCAAAGTGCTGTCTATTTCGAAATTATTTCCTGAGTGAATTTTGGCAGACCCTTTATGTTGCAGTAGGTATTGGGGCAGTTTGTGACATTTTCCTAGCACAGAAATCCCACCACAAACTGTCCCAATACCTACTTGTTAGGTTACTACTTAAATATAGATAGGTACTAGATCTGTTAGAATACTCACACACTGATGAAGCGAACTAGAGCTGTCTTTCCAAGAGAAGTACGTAAACAAATAATATGTGGGTCTCCACAGCTCTAAACAGAACCTACATTCATCAAAATAGCACACTGCAGCGAAAAGACAAAACCCATTAATGACTTCCCCACGTACAACTCTAAAAACATTTTCTAACGACCGTCAAAATCGACAAGACACTCTAAATAGAAAGTTTACAATTTCGACCCTCTAATGGAAAATCAGTTTGCGGATCTCAGCGATCGCATAATTTATCAATATCTAAGGTTGCATATGTAAATGCAACACTGTCGGAATCCGCTTGGTATTTAATGTAATTGATGATTCCCCACTCTAGTCATGCAAGTAAATTAAGTCAGTTGGCGCACTTACCTCTTGGCGATCGGAGGCTAAGATCCACTGGTTCCACTTGTACTGGAGGGCCCTCTGCCTGCAAGTAAACACAAATGTAGAATTAATTAATATAAAACACGGAATTGCTCTCTTTCACTTTTTGCTGTAAAGACGACTATCTATTCTAGTACCATATCATTATTGGTTCGGATCGGATCGGATCGGATCGATCAATGAATATCAGCGAGCGATCGATCGATCGATCGACTTGCAAATAAATTCAATAAATTTCCCGAACAGGCAACGAGTCAAACACTTCCCTACAGGTAATCGAGGTGTCTAAATAAATTGCATAAGGGTCGACCTGGCACCGACAACGACCCTGAAACACACACCACAAGCCAGTCGATCGATAGATCGACCCACCGACCGATCGACCGACGGACCGCTCGATCGATGCAGCTCCAAAGTAAGTTTTTAACCAGTTCTCGCGCAGCTATTAATAGTTGTTAATTACTCTCGAAGTTTGCAACTGTCGTTCGCGTTTGCGGACAAATCCAATGCAAAGTGATGCAAATTAAATGCAGTGGCAGCCGAGGCAACACCGCTCAACGGAATATTGTTGCGATTGAAGCAGAGAGAGACTGGACATGGAAACCACCCCATAGCGCGCGCATATTGCGGTGGGCGATACTGGAATTTAGAGCTGAATATGCCTCTTATTTTGATAAATGACAGCGGGGTCCTCCAAAGAGGCTGACTATCGATCTGTACTCCAATTTAGCCAGTGGTCACATTAATCAAGAATCACTTACAGTGGCGGCAGCAGGTGTTGGTTCGCGACGTGATATCAGGTGCATGTGCTGTAAGGCTGCCCATTTAAATATTGTACGGCTTCTTGTGCCTCTACTTGTGAGATATTGCCTTCCAGCCTGCCAGTGAGGTGGCGAGGGTTCGTATACTGTCAGCCACCTGCACCACCCCATGGTGGTGGCTGCACTTTAAGACAATTAAAACCCACCCACCGCCAGGCGGACAACAAAAGTCTAAGAACTTAATTGCAACGCGAATTATTGCAACCGGAAGCTTTTCCTTCTGTAAGCTGACACTTAACTGGGCTTACAGATGCTTGCATGTCTGCAGGTGACACTGTATGGTGTCGGCGGCGGCGGCGGTGGTGTTGTCGGCCAGCAGGCCACCATACAATGTATCATGCAAATGAGGTGCACTCACTCACGTGCCCGTGTCTGTACAAAGTTATACAAAGCAATGCGGTAGACGCAGATGGATAGCGCGGACGAATGCGATTACACGTCGGCCAGTTTGCACTAAGACACGCCGCACATGTATACATTGTTGGCACAGAACATGCACAGCTAGTCAATTAGTTTGCACTTGGCGCACTCCACCCCACCAATGCGATTAGGCATTGTCTCGCCGGATAAGTTCAGCTGCGCATTTAAGGGATGATTCAACTTTTCTATGCCCGACCAATATAGGCGTCAATCTGACAGACAAAGAAAACTGCAAACAATTTGCTTGTGCACCCGAAAAGCCTTCGCCGCGGATTAAGATGTCTGCACACAGACACATAATCCATTCGGTTCCAACAGTCGCAATCGCAACCTCATATCTCTGCAAAAATCTAAATGCACTACATCTACCTACCGGTGTAACCGCAGCCACAGCAGCAGCAGCGGCAACGGCGGCAGTTGTTTAGCCAGCCGCGGCACGAGCGCTAAATTGGGTTGGTGTCGATCGATGTCAACCTAATTTCTGGCCACCCTAATCAGAGTGAAACAACGCAGCGACAACGCGAGCGCGCGATCTATTCATGTGAAAACAAGCAACTTAAGTCACTCGAAATCATTGTCAACACGAATTATTACCACGGTTTGTTCGGTTTGACAATCCATTGTGCGGAGACACACCCACGACCTTGATACAGCTACAGCCTGCTGGAAAACGGCTTCAGCATTAGCGCGGTAGTGAATTTATTCTGTGTGTGTGTGCTTAACCGCTGAGTGCACGTGAGCTGCCATTGGAGCGGAGTGCGCAGTTGACAGTGATTTTAAGAATTATTTTCCTACCGCAGTTGGTGAGGTAGGAGAGTGATTTAGGGACAGGAGATGTTGATTCTTTTCGGGTGGAAACTGTGCGCAGGGGGACAAATTGCCAAAGGGATGTGGGACGTTCTTTTGAGATCTGTGCGCACGCGACTTTAAAATATGTAAGTCAAACGATGATGCAGATTGAGGGCAAGTCTCGGTTGATATCGGGTGTCAAAGAATGACGAATGAACTGTTATGAATTTACGTCCTAGCGATACCCCAATAGCTGATTTTAAAAAGTGATTTGCAGAGTTGCAAGTAATTATTTTTATTTTGGGGGGTGAACCGAGAACTTCTTGCTCAATAGTTTGTACCACAGACTTACTGTGATACAAATTCAGCCTCAGAAATTAGAAATGTCGGCGCTAAGTAGGGATTTATTTTGCTTTACTTCGAGACTCTTTAACTGATATGTTGGGTTGAGACTGGGATCATCAGTTTTAAATGTGCACCATATGAAACCTAGCCGCCCTCATGACTGTTACGTGTTACCTGGTTCACTTCCTGGCAAAGCAAATAAAAATGTCACTCGAAGAGGAATATTTTTCGGAAATTGACTGCCAAAGCTAAGGATAGAAACATAGACCGCGAGAGGGAAACGAGAGAAGACTATGTGGCGTGTTAGAAAAAAAAAATAAAACAAAAATATCACACGAACAATTTCTTTGCAAACCAAATAAAAATATAAATCCTTTTGAAAAATAACCACCACTTGTGAGAACGAAAATGTCGACCGGATTTTTGTACGAACGTAGTCCGCACAACGTTGTCTCCATTTTCGAAAGTATGCAGCCATTTTCGGTATTCCCCTTTGGCCTAATTCGAAATGGTATAACAGGCAGATAACATTTTTGGCGCGCTCTTTTCTGTTTCCCAATTTCTTGTGCATAGCTCGTCCATGCCCGAAGCCACGTAAGTCATACCACTTAATTGGTACTATCACCATTATTGCAATAGTTTCTATTTTGTTTTCTCTAATTTGCTTAAGTAAAAGTAGCCGCAATAATCCGAATCAATTAATCTGTCCGCTAACTAAGATTAATTGGGGGGAAACAGGAAGGGAGACCAAAATCCGGGATCGCGAAATCCCTCTGAATTTTTTTGATAGTGCAAGTGCCTAACCTGCAGACCTTTGCACGTGGAATTGATAATTTTACCAGGTAACTAAGACAGAAAGTGCTTAAGAGCCATTATAACCTTTTTTCCCTTTTTACCAGAAGCGGATGAGTTTTGTCTCCACAGCGATAATAATCGCATCCGTACTAGAGGAACACAGCGATACCTTATACCTGACTCTCCGCATTATAAAAACCCCAAGGTGTTCAGCTGAAGCCATCGCGAGCTACACCTCCCTACACGCTTCAGAAAGCGGTCCGAAAGTGCATGGAAAGTGTCCATCTCGTACGAGAATCCCAACAAGGAACAAACACCCAAACCAAACCCATCCCATACCATCACACGCATGCAGAACAGGCAAATTCAATAGCATACGTGCCACGAAACTACATCCACCCCCCAGCCATTTTTAATCGTGTCCCCACCACTGTCATCAGCCTTAAAGTTTATTTGTGCAGCACAACCAGCAAACAGCAAATTGTGAAAAGAAAAACTAAAAAGCAACCTAAAGTGTAATAATACATAAATAACAAGTGCAAAATGTACAAAATATCTTAAATTCCTAAATTCCTTAAATACCTACTTAGTATCTAAATTCGTAGCCTAAATCAAAAAAAAAAAAAAGCCTAAGAACAGATTTAATTTTTCTAACTAACGATAACCTAAAAAATATCTACAAACTATCAAAGAACTTGCTGAAATTTGTGCACAAACTTCATCGCATCGACATCATCAACAATATAAAACAAAGTGAGTACAAAACGTTTATCTTTTCTTTGTCTTAAATTACCTTAATTTAACTATATTATGTATAAAATTGGAATTACCTGCTTTAACAAAATACACATAATTTACCGACAAATAAGTTATTAACATATACCTTAAATATTATGATTCACAACATACCTACATATATATTTACTCATACTTGCTTCATAGAAATTATACAATAAGCTGCTTGGTAGTTACATTTTCACAAATAGTTCAATGAAAGTGCTTAAATCATAACGATAAACTTCTGAATTCAATTGTCCTGAATTAATCATGAACGATCTACCTATGATCATTGTAGTATTCTGAAAATCAAATTAATAATCATGTGCTGAATTAACTTCTGTTCGTTGAGATGTGTGATTGCATAAGTGTGCGTTAAGTGCTTTAGGGACTAGCTCAATAGTAATTGAGGAGGGCTAGTCACGGTGCCATGACGTAAGCCATCGGCAAGGGGAGGGTACCTCCAAGTGTCAGTTCTACCAGACACAACAGCTGATAGAGTGTTCATACCATCTTTCGATTTTTCCCTTTTCTTACTCATTTGCATCGTAAATACATATTTATTACCATAGCGTACCATAACCTCAGATATGCTAGGATCCCCGAGTAACATTTCATCCTCTTCATTCCTCCTTCATCTCTCTCCTTCTTCCTTCCCCAAGGCACGATAATTTTTGTAGGTTAAGGGTAGCCAGCAGCAAGATCCCACCCCACCGTCGAGCTGATGTCCGAGCATCCGCAAGCGTGCCGCAGCTGCTGCTAAGTCTGGTCATTTCCACCACACCGACCCGCCCACGCTACAACTAAAGAAAACTGCATTGCGGTTGTATCATCATCTTTCTTCTATTTGATATAATTATGGTGGTTAGACCTTAGTGCTTCGACAGTGAATGGCGTGATACATGGGAAACCCACAAAAAAATGTCCTCCCAAAGTGGGTATTTAATTAATAAATTAATTAATTAATTAATAAGTTGGCGCAACAGGTCCGAGGGAACGAAGGCCTAGCTTCTCACAACCATTCGTCTTGTGTGAGTTTCATTTTTGGAACGAATGGAAGGGATCTACAATTTTATGCCGATTCCAAACGGCTAATTGAGAAGCTCTTTCAATACATTTATACTTTCGGATGTTTGTCAGACGTTCGCGAGAGGTGGCGCAGTGGAAAAAACCCTAAGTTGGAATTTGGGTTATCGCGGGATTCGAAGCTGGGACCCCTCGCTCAGTAGTCCAACACACTTTTTTTTCAACTTTAAAATTCATTTTTAATCCTTTCTTTTTTTTAAGCTTACATACTAGACAAAAACGATTAAATCTAATTTGAAATTAACATTTATCTTATTCTAGCTTACTGGCTCCAAGCGACTTATAAACTTATAAATATCCTTGAAATTATTGCCTTTCGGCCTTAAATCTATCTATTTCTATGATTTGTTTTGTTTTTTTTTTTAATTTTCAAGAATTTTTAGAAAACTTGAACTCTTTATTATTTGTTTTACTTAAAACTACCTAAGCTACTTAACCTAAATAACCTATAATCAGTGTGGTGAGCAATCTCATCGATTGGTCCCCATCCTGATCGCGTCCATGGGCGCCTGACAGCCGCCCACAAGGGTTCATCAGTGCCACCGAGACCCGAGCGAGGCCGTAAGCGTCGTTCGAGTCTCGGCAGCCCTAGACATTGTCTCTCAAACACCCGTATCTTTTCCATATAGGACGGCGCTATATTGAACCACATGGGACAGCCATAAGCGATGATAGACCTTATAAGGGCCACATAGCAAATGACCTTCACCCTGGAATCAAGTTGACTGCTGCGAAACAGTTTCCTTGTCAGAGCATAGGCTCTTTTAGCCCCGACAAGACAAGCATCTATATGTTTGCCAAAATACAGATACTGGTCGAGCCAGATGCCAAGATACCTCACGACGTTTTCACCGCCAATGGTCGCCCCTGCTGTCCAATAATTGTTAATTTTCTCCAGTTTTTTCTGGTATCCCCAGAGGCCCCAGACAATGTAGTTCTGAACAGGATTGTTTCCGATGTTCAACTTCCAATCATCGCAATACTTCTTAATTTGCTCGAAGTCACGTTGCAGAAGGATGTTAATGACCTCGATTTTTGGTCCTGACCTGTACGCCACTAAATCGTCTGCGTATGCTATAGCATGTCTGAGGGAACCCACCAGATCACTTGTGTAAATATTAAACAGGACCGGCGAATTCACTGCTCCCTGTTGTAAGCCGTTTTTAATTTCGAAAACCCTGCTCGAAGTCACGTTGCCAGCTTTGACAACGAACTTCTTTCCCATAAGCATGTCATAAATCATATATAGCAAAGGTTTTTGAATGCCCAATCTGGTCAGCTTATAGAAGAGCCCTTCCAACCATACGGTATCGAAAGCCTTCTCTAACGTCCAACACACTACACACACTGCAGCGAAATTGATTTTTCGAGCTAAGGCCCCTAAAATTAATTTTGAACATAACTTTTAACAGACATTATAAATAAATAATGATATTTTCTAAAAATTAAATATTTCTTATTAAATGCGTTGAACCATCAGCGGCGGACCAACCCTCATGCATGGAGTCGAACATTACTTTACGATGAGCAATGAGTATCCGAAAAATATTACAGCACTAATTCGAATAAGCAAAATTACAGGACTGAGTCTTACGGAACTTCCTCTTTCCTTTCAAGTTTGGTTAGATTTGTTTTTACTTTATTAGTTAGTTCGGTAGGTATCTAAAAGCTTAGCTGCGGAACCATATAACACATATCGTTCATACAAATTATACCTAAGGACGTTTTTAAATTAAGTGCTTGTTTGTCTAAAGCATGTCTTTATCAAGTTCAAAATTTTATACGAAAATAATGCCTAAGGGAGTAAGTTAAACACTCCTATTCACTCACTTTAATCCGGGTTTAAGTTTACACCCGGATTGCAATAAGTTTAAGTCCACAATATTCAGTCGCTTAACCCGAACATAAATCCAGTTTGTTAAACATGACGGCGTTTAATCCGATTGAATTCAAACTGCATTCAGGGCGCAGGAAATAAGAAATGTATAAAAGTAGAATAGACAGTAAAAAATAGCAAGAAGCTAAGAAACTTAAATAAATCCGAATGACGTATTCTTGAAATGGATGAAATGTTGATGTCTTCGTCGTCAGAAGACGAACTTGTCGGAGAGCTGATGATACAGCAGATGATGGTAAATGAACGACGGCCTCGTCGTCGAATATATCGAATGCACGAGCAGGCTTGGGTCGATGATTTCGATGTGGTGGATTTACGGAAATATTTTCGGCGGAGAGAAGGAGCCATTTTGGAGACTACATGAAAAATTAAACAATCCATAACAAATCAAATCAATATCCAAGTGACAAACAACAAAAAACAAATGAAATTTGACATTATAGTTTAAAAACGGGTTGAAATCGGTTTAGACTGTTTTAAATCCACGTTTAAATCGATCTTTAATTCAGTCTTTTTTGACGGAATATTATGGCTTTAAAAAATGCGGATTAAATGGTCTGCTGTTAAATTAAGCTAAACCTGATTTACACCCGGACTGAATAATATAGCCGTAAAACTTTATTATACATTACATCACTTTTGCACATTTGGTACCCAACACATTTCTTGAAAATACATTTTTTACTCAAAAACAAATTACCAATACTTGAGAATATTCGTGCTAAAGTCAAACGTATAATTCCCATTTCAATGTGCGAAGGAACGTTCACACTCAGAATTCCAATATTCGTGAAGACCCATGAGTTTATTCCCCATGCATGACCTCAAATGGAGACTTCTTGGACGATACTTTGTCGAAGAATTAGAAGATCCCTATAAGACTTCCATAAATTTGTGACAGCCTCGGGATTGCTTGTTGGAGCGTGTGTTTTTCCTATTACACGGGCTTTTAATTAATTCTAATTTTCAAATTACATCCGTCATTTCTTACATAAGTTAAGAATAATAATTAAATTGTTTGTTGCGTATTAAAAACAAATTCATTTTGGTCAGTAAAAAATAAAAAAAAAAAACTATACAATTTTCTATTGATTTTTTATTTTTTTTTTTTTCAATCCAAGATATGTTCGTGCTTTTGTTTTTCCCAACAATGCATAAATGCAAAATTCAGCAGAATAGTCACATTTGTCCCTCTTCTTATTTAGTAACCAAGTAGACGAGATTATATGTCGTAATCCAATTAAGAATCCGCGATAGATTTCACTACGGAAAAGCCATTCACTGTAGGTACCCTTGACGCAAGTATTTTTCTAAGAAGAAAAGTATTTAGATCATCAACTTAGTTTTACAAAGACCGACATCACAGACATATCTTAAGAGAAACTGCCTACAAGCTGTTTTAATTAGGTTATGATTAATACTCATCATTATATGACTGACTGAGTGACTGATAGTGTTCCATAAACTTAACAAAAACAATTTTTCTAACGGATAAGAAGAAAATTGGGGAAACACTTAAACTCAATTTGTATTCACACCAACGCATATTCAGATCTTTCATCTGCCATCCCAAAAAACGTTGTCGCTCTTGATAACATTCAATAGAAAACGGCAGACAGTGCTTTCGATGTCCGCCCACAACCGCAAAGGTGAACCAGAACTATTGTTGTTTTATGAAATAAGTTTAACTTAGGTTCATTCATGAATGTAGCCAAAATGCTTACCAGCAACATAGGCACATGCGTTGTGTACATTTACGGCACAATGCAATTCTGAATAATTTGATTTATTTCCCTCCTTTTGTAATAAACACTGGAAAGGGTACAACAATTTTCAGTGCTCAATGTTATGATGAATTCAGAAGGCTAGACTTTTAGTCTGTAGCTCAGTGCACTAAGATGCACGCAGAAAAATCACTTATTTAAAATCAACAAACCTTCGGTTAAAAACTACTGAGTAATACTGTTGATATAGCGCCTACAAGAGTTAGTGAATTAAAAACAACCGAGTCAACTTGTTTAAGGAAACTCGGTTATAAATAACCGATCTATCAATTTTCGCGGTCTTAGGAACGAAACTAAAACAGTTTGGTTGATATTTATCTAGAAACTTAGTTGATAGCAACTGATAAAGTGTGTTTTTTAACAGCATGTGTTTAACCTTTCTAACCTAACCTTCGGCAGTGTTTAACAACGAATACTCTTTTTTTCGACAGAGACTTAGTTAATTTTAGCCCACTTTTAACCGAGCAAAAATCTAACTCTGTTAGCACGTGGAAAGCTGACTGATAACTTAAAAGGTGTAAGAAAGTCTGGACATTTCTAAGCACTCTATCCTTTTCTTATCGATTAACAATTATTTAAGTAGCCGCATGTTAAGGGCAGTGAAATCAGAAAAAAAAAATACATGTTGATCAATAACGCTCTCAAAAAGTAGACGACATAGCCTAAGCCCTAAAGTCTTTTCCGAGTCTTAGTAAACTTTTGGTTGCATGGAAACATGGGTAATAATTTCGAAATCAATCGCTAAAGCCCTAAGCGGTGTTATTACATGTATGGAAAGTGAAGAAATTGAAATTAAAATCAAGTGCACGACTGGGTCGCACGAAACTTTCTCGTTCATCAAAAGTTTGGTTGAGGTAGGCAGGTAAAAAGTTCAGGAACAACCGTAGATAAGCTATAAAAAAAGGTAGTGTTAAAAAAAATTTACTTTTGGGTTATTCATCTGATACGGAAGTATATATCAAATAACGATGTGAGTTTTTAAAATTTGAAGCTCTCAGTAACAGGCAATTTTCGCAAGTTCTGGTTAAAGAGTTATAAATATCTAATGTACTATTTATAAGATCTTACACTTTAAAAGATTTTTGAGTGCAATGATCACCGTAGCAGGAGTTTCGGTTTTCTGATGATTTAAAGTGTCTACGATTGGCGCAGTGGCTTAGTGGTTAGTGTGTTGGACTACTAAGCGAGGGGTCCCGGGTTTTCGAATCCCGCAAAAACCCAAATTCTAACTTAGCTATTAAGCTAAAAACTGGGTTTAAGATATTGTTGGGGATGTAAGCATTTTTTGGTTCTTAAAGATTTATAGGTACAAATCGAAAATAAGGTTTTCAAAACATTAAGTTTCTAAATTTACCGTTTCCGGTGATTCCAATTGAAAATTAAGGACGCTTTAGTTTTGAAAGCATACTTTTTACTCTAAGTATGCAATTAAACTAAAGAAAACAACTTTTTTATAAAATTCCGTTTTTCTAAAATCCATTTTATGATAATACATAGAGAAACTGAATTTACTATTAAGTTAGAAATGAGAATATTACCTTAGAAATGAATTTTTGTCACAATTTTTAGTCTGTTTTCGAGATAAGTCCAAATTTCAAAAGTACCATTATTCAATTTTTTGCGTAAAACTGTATGTAGTCATATTAACCTCACCTATTTAAGCTCAAATATCAATTTTGGTTGAATTCGTAAAGAAATGTTCGAAAAAATCGAACTGGTATGAAAATCCAAGGTCTAGGTTCTTCCAACCGTCTTTAGTGCTCATTTAAGTTTTGTCAATCGTGCTCATTCGTCGTTTACAAAAATTCAACAATTATAATGAATGAGGCAGAAAATTGAAAATTTGATATCAATCAAAATACCTACGTTGGGTTGTATTCAAAACTTGTGAACTTTTTTTTTTGTTCCCGAACGATATTAATTTGAATAAGTTTTATGAAATTGTATTCTTAGAAAATGCATTAGGTATAACTCCAACCCTAGAACTATCGTTTAAATGGTACATATAACTAGATGTTGAAATTTCAGAAATTTTTTTCTAAAACCGTCCCTGCAACATTTATGTAGTTAATCTGCAAATTAAAATAAAAATCGTTATATATTTGAAATTAGAACTCAAAGACAGAAAGAAACCTATTTAGCAATCGTATCTATGGTCAAAATATTAGGAACTGAAAAGCACGTATTTAAAAAAATTGAAAGAAGTTGAGCACCTTCCTTAAATTTCTGCAAGGAAAAATTTCTGCAAAAACGAGAACTTTCAACGAAACATTGTGGATGGTGGGTAGAGTCCCATTTCGTTTTTGACGAATTTAATGAAAGGCTGCAGTGTCACCAGCTTTTATACGTATTATGGAGCCAGATTGGAAAAATCTTGGAGCCAAAAATGGCCAAACCAAATAGGTAGGTATAAAGAGTACTTTTTGTTGTCTTTAGTAAAATTTTTGAGAAATAATAATTCATTTTTTAGCCCACTTCAATTTGGATTTCAAAAAGGAAAATCACTCAATTTTAAAGGTACACCTACTGCTTTTGCAGATGATGTTGGTTTTCCTATGGCTGCGGTTGTCCTTTCGATTTAATTTCGGACCAAAACTGGGATCTCAACCTATTGAGAAAATGGTTCGTTGAAAACAATTTAGTAATAAGCCCCAAACCTTAAATTATGTTTTACAGTTTGTCTTCGATACCAAAGATGGAAGCCAATATTTATTTTCATGCACCTGAATGCCAAAGATATAAATTGTATAATTGTAGTTGTGTATTTAGTCGTTCTTCTTCGTCCAATTGTAGCAGCATAATCTGTAGTGATAAGTGTTTTGAAATTGAACAAGTGGATGTTTTCAGATATCTGGGCCTAAACTGTTGATTCCAGGATGAGTTTCCTTAATCACGTGGTAACTTTTAAGAAGTGCTTTCGTTATGCACTTTACTTCTACTTGCGCAATGCCTGCTCCAAAATACTTCTAAGAACTATATACTATGGAATTTTCCACTCTACGTTGCAATACGGTATTGCTTGCTGGGGAGGTTCATTTTTTAAGAAAATACAACCTTTACTAATTTTGCAGAAGTTTGTCTTAAGAAAAATGTGTCTTAAGCCTGCTAGATATCTGACCTGAGAATTCTTCCCGTCCGTCAATTATATATTGTTGCACAGTGTTGAAGACCTTCTTTATGAAGTCTGGTAATCTTAATTTCCGTCTAATTTCAACGCATAATTTACGTGGAAACTTTTCTAATATGTTAACTGTACCCAATTTTCGTACCGCTGCCTTTCGTAATTTTTATATCTTGTTTAACAAACTTCCGCTGTGGATCGGGACTTTATCAATATCTGGATTGTTTATTAAAAATGTAAAACGCTGACGCCTTAACTTAAACTATGGTAATTTAGAATCACTTATTGCCCAATTCTGGCTTTAATTACTGATATTCTGGTCTAATTTTTAATTTTGATTTGTGTGTTTTCTTAATAGCTAATTGTCTCAAATAACTGCAACTTGCTCTTGTTTGTTTTAAATTTGTATTTGATAATTATTTCACTAGGGTCACACCACCCATATAATTGTATCTTGTTCTGTTAAGCCCTTTGAAGTGGCCTTCAGCACTATTTTCCTATTTTTTTTTATTTTTTGTGTACGTATCTATAATAGATTATCAAGAAATAAATTAACTAACTAACTAAGAACCAAAATGCGATTTTTTTTGTAGTTCTTTGATTAACTTAAAAAAAAAAAACACAGCAGAAACTCGTAATTGAGTGACTTTTTTCTTTTCCATTACGCAATGTTAACAAAAAAATAAAATATTTTCCTGGAAGGGGGCGTACCTACAATTTACATAAACTTTAAACAAAACATGTAAGATTTACCTGCTGAATGTGAGAGTCTGTTCAAAAACTGTATGAAAATGGAGTTGGCTCATTCAAAATTAACTGTTTGGAAAGTTTTAGTTATACGAAATGTGTGTTCGAAATTGAAGTATGAATTTTTCTATAAATTATTAAAGAGTCTAATTTCCGATAAATCCCAAATGGCAATTTAAAGGAGCCATTGAAAAGTTGGAAAAGCCACATCGGCGATAAAGTGCTGGAAACACTGAAAGTTTGTTCAGTTTATTTTTATTTAATGTCCGTAAATTTATAATGAAGGAAAATATAAAGAAAAAACCTTCAATTAACCATAATATAGACAATAAATTCAGCAACAGGTAGGTACATGAAGAAAAAGCAGCCGTAGATCTCCCTGTACTTACAGCGTTCGCTACCGTTTCCAATCAACCCAATAAATAAGTTTCAAGGACTTGCCCAAAACTTTCATCAATCAACACAAGCATACATTTTTTTGCATGTCCAGTGATTATATAAGAAAATCTGTTTTTCCACCAGAGAGAAGGCGCCACTTTGATTGTTACTGCCATTCGTTTAATTATGTTCGAAGGTAAACATTGACCCAATAACCATGCGGTTTTCCCATTCACTTTGCCCACTTCGTCAGACCGAAAAAATAAAATCTCCAAAATTGTCTGATGTCTGTATGTCAACAATAATGGAAAAAAATCCCCTCACAGCTTACTTCGGGCTATAAGGTCTGTGCGATTTTTTTTGCAACTCACTGCCCCGACGGAATAACATGTGTGGTAAAACAAACAAACTTCTCAATTAGATCCAATTCCGTAATTTTTGAGTAATGCCGCGCGCACCGTGCGTGTTCTTGCAGTGCAATACAATGTGCGCTAAGTGGCACCCTCTGTAGAACAGTTCCCGCAACAAGCCAGCCCGATGGTGGTCCCTGTCAAGCGACTGCTTTTTTGTCGTCTCTATAACGCTTTTTGTTGGTCTGTTTCGGTCCACTTAAGCACCCAGTGAAGCAATTAAGTCAAAAACCATTCAGTCTATCATTTGCTGTTAAAAGTCAATAAATAAAACCCGCAATAAATTTTCCATTTAGCATTAAATGCGATTACAGGTTGCTAGTGCTGTACGTATATACGTACGGCACAATGCGCTCTGGCTCTCAGTGCTTCTGGATGGAGGAGCTCTTTGGCTGCTGCTGCTGCCGCTGTTGTGTTGCATGTCATATGGTAATTTCTTCACCTGCTAGTTGTCACGATCCACATAAATGTGTGGTAATAAGTGCGACTGAGTCTATCACGGGGCTTCTATCTGCCGTGCAGAGTGTGCCTGTGCCTGCGCCTTTGCCAAGGAGTCAAAGAGCTTGCTGTGGTGACAAACTCATTGCAGCCGCATACAAAGGGTATTTTATTGAATGGATAATGTGAAGTGAGGAAATCTGGTCATCGGCAGTGTAATTGACAGCGAATGACAACGGTGACTGGTAAATCACTTGACAATGCCCGAGGAGCAACTGCGAGAAAGCCCGCGCATATAAAACCTTGATGGCGCGGCTGAGTGTGCCCAAGGTTTATTGAGTCAAACCTACGAAGGTATTTAATAGAAAATTTATATCGCCTGCAAATGCTCCTGCGGAAGTGTCGTTGTCGTTTGCCCGGGGGCGATTACTATATGCCGCCTCGCACCTACCACCAACAAATGGAATTTATCGTCGCAAGGCACGAGAGGAATTTTAGGAGCTCACAGCTACTGCCACACGAAACCGCTTTTGGGGGAAAAATGTGGGAAAATTACGCGAACGTGCCGCGGCCGCCACCGACACCACCGACAACGCCGACACCTCCTTTCAGCCTGCCACATACGATACCCATTTGATTCGTAATGACACCATCAACATAGTCGTCAACACTGGTGTCGCTGTTGCTTTTGCTGTCGCTGCACCGATATATACCGCGTGAAGGTGTGGTAATTTTCCACTTTATTAGATTCTAAATTAAATTGATTGTGTTGCCAGATCAACTTATATTCATTGGAATGCAATTAAGGCTTTCAGGCTGTTTTATGCCGCCGCGCACTCTTCGAGGTGAATTTTTTTACTTTTCACCTTTTTTTTTTGTTGTCTAGACAACCGATGGTGGAGTATACGGAGCTGTAATGATGTTTCGTGGTCGTGTGACAGCAGTGGTCGCGCAGCTCGCAGATTGAGTCCGATGCGAATGCGATCGGATTGTTTGGAATCCTTTTGATTTCAAGTGGCGGTGACTCGTATTGGATCATAAACATTGGTTAGTTGACTGGAAGCGGCAATTAATCACATGGCATTTGACTTCTTTTTTGCGACATCGGGTGACCTATGAGCTTGGGCTTGTCTAAGTATGTGGGCCTGGCAGTATGCGATTGACTATTAATAAGGAGGTTCGATTGCCACGGTTGTCAAAAGGAATGCAGAAAATCGGCGAATGTTAAGAAAATTGTTTTTATATATGGACAGCTGGGCTGAACTTGGTTCTATCAAATGTTTGACGTAAAAGAAGACTCCGAAGTGAGTAGATGATGAAGATCAAGTAAATTTGCAAGATCACTTTATTGGATCGAAAATACTTCAGTTTGCATCCCTTTTTTGGAGCTACAGTTGAAATTTTGGATGATCGCAGTGATCGCAAGTGCGAGGCCTCATGTTGTCGATCATTAACGATCGTGAAGAAGATGATCGCTCCTATCTTTGATGACCTGGTCAGTGGTCATATCGTAGGATCTTTCAAAATGTTACGGTAGTTCTTATTTTGGCATAAACGGAAGGGAAACAATAAGATACATTGGTCACTTTGTGAGAATCGATCGTGCATCGTAAGACTTGTCATATTTTTCATAATATAAAAACACATTTGGCGATCATGCTTCTTTGGACACTAATAGAAGAAAGGCGATACAATAAGTGGATCAGTCTTTATTCCGCAGATCGATTTCGTGATCATGCGCAACGCTTGTCAACTAATTGAACGTGTAAGCTACAACTTGGCGTCAATGTTTGTTTGCTACCAACCAAAAACACGGTTTTGATCAACTGATCTGTGTCGATCGATAAGGTACTATGGTATTGCAGTGTTGTACAAAATGTTTGAATACTAAATATAAGATTTGGCGTCCACACTTGTTTTGACACAAACAGGAAAAATTTGGAATTGTATAGTTTAAACAACAGCTTGCTATTAAATAAAGGTCATTTAGTCAACTTACTTATAATGTCGATCGTTTTTAGGGTAGTCGATTCGTTCCATTGTAGATTGTCATGAAAGAACAAACAGAGAATGGAAAGTCTTTCGGTTTCGGCGATGAAAGTGAATAATAGCTGACGGCTCTGGTACCGTTCGCCATTCAAATTCCACTTAATGGACTGAATTCCATTTTAAAATGCTGTCAAGGTGAGAAATTAGTGAGCTTTACATAAGTTGACTTTCCAGTTCTAAAGGCGAATGGCAAAGGAAAGCTAAGGCCGTTGCCAAATTGTTGACAAAAAATCCTTTTTGATAGGAAAGAATGTCGGGGACAAAACTGAGCCTTGAGGGACACCAGCGTTTATATGGTGGGTTTGAGAGTTAAAAGCAACTAAAACAACTCGAATTGAACGGCCAGAAAGGTACTCTCCAATCCGATGAATAATATATCATTGGATCTCATACAATTGACGAAAAAATCTGTCAAATTCCAGCGATCTAAATTTCTTAAGACTTATGGATGTTCCACTTTTCGGCGAAAAAAGGCTCCAAGCCGGCAGTAGATTCGCTGCCACGAAAATCTTACAGCTGGTCATTTAGAGTTTCCGGACCTTAAGGAAAGCTGACGATTTATCCGCCTTTCCATGACTTTAGAGAGAATGAATGTCAGAGGTTTGGATCGATGATTTGTGCGAGAAAAGAATTCATCTTTAAAAGGCGGGGCTCGGCAAATGCTGCTCTCCACCTCTTCGAGAAGAATCATGAAGAATAGGACAGATGGAAAAGCTTTCGTAAAGAGGTTGTCAACAAAGAAACACAAGTCTTCAAAAAGAGGGGGAAAATACGGTCTAAACCAGCACATTGATTTATACTGAGATCATAAAGTAGGACTTGCTCTCAATAGAAGATATAAACCAGACTGACAGCTTAGCCATATCTCTCATATTCATATTTTATACTCTAAGTTTATACTGAAATGTTAGTTAGAAACAAGACGCAATCAGGGACCATCGAACTGGATTCTCATTCTAAGCTGGCGTTGGGAATTTTGATTGCTAATCGTTACACTTTTAACAAATTTACAAAAACTCTTATTACCCTTGACAGATTTTAGTATTTTTTTGCCCCAACTGTTGGTCTCAAGTATATTTGAGACTGTAAATGACAGCATTACAGTGTTTTCCAGCTCGCTTTGACTTTTTACCAGGTGGATTGGCTCGCTAAAAGCAATAACTGTTTATCTCTGCGGTTCGTTTCGAATATCGCCACAAATTATAGATCGGGCCAAAAATAAACTTCAAACACATAAGTGGTTGTTGGACCTTGTAATTAGCCCTGTGGACCCTCGAAAATGTAGGTAATTTTCAAAAGCTCAACGATTGCATGTGCTAACGAGGATAATAGGTTCTTTTCAAAGCCCAATGAACTATGAATGGCTGTAAATTTGAAAATAATTATATAGTTAAGGTAGAGTTTAAGAAACCTCTTCCAGCGCGCCTTTGGCAATGTTTTGACTGTCCTTGCAACGCCTGTATTATTTAAATTTAATTCGAAACCAACGGGCATACAATGAAGCGGACTCTTTCAAATTGCCTTGCGCCTTTCTTTATCTGCCCATGCAAGCGACTGACCATTTGCTGTCAAATCATTGCGACAATCGCAAATGAGAACCAAAAAGCAAAACTTCTAGTCCTTACACCATTCTATCTCCTATGAAAATAAAGGGGAAACCCCTCCAAATCCCCAATAGTGTCACACCTTAAGTGCCACCATTTAAGATTGCCCCCCCCTCAAATGCGATATCCAGTAGAATGTCAAATTCCACACTTTTGCGACAAATTCAATGACAGTCTCAGTATACTTTTGATCCATTTCCGCCGCACCCATAAAAAAACAAAAAAACAAAAAATTCAAATTGCGACAGTGGGTCGTAAAAACATTGACCTGCTTGCGGCACGACACTTTGCTGAGGCGAAACCCTTAAGTACCCTCAAATGTCAATTAATGTTTATTTTGTGGGTACTTTTTAATACTCCACACAGAGCAGAGACCACCCATTAGACAACCTTGCTGCCGGCAGCGCAGCTCATTTACTTAGGCAACCTCCGAGAACCTCCCTGCACCTTAATTAGTTAATTGCTATGCCGAAGCGCTTAAGCGAACGCAAATCCCACATAGAACAGCGAAATCTCACACCGAGCGGCAACGTTGCGATATGATCGTTAAACGTAACAAGGCTACACCCTTCGATCTGGCCGACCTCTTCCGCACACCACCCGGACCCGACCCACGAACTCCACCTATGTAATTACGATGACAGTGACGTGACGACAACGACGACGACGACGATAATATAGTCAGACTCACTCTTACATCAGCTCACACACAATGTCAATTAAAGCGAACAGCGCACGAGCTGTCACACATGTATTTAAATAGAGTGTGGTGGGAACGGGCACGAGCAGTGGCAAAAGGAAAACGCCCAGTGTCCCCCGCACTCGCGGTCAGTCCACTCTAAATGGGTTTGTTTACATGTTCAGGCAGATCGATTACCTTAAATCGGTCGCCGCTGCGTTCCACGATGATGTAATGAGTAATGAGTGCGCGGCGTGCTGAGCTGCTCCGTGTGCACCGGTAGGCGCAAAATTCACGCACTGTAAACATTACACGCAGAAAAATCGCTTATTTAAAAACAACCGACTTTCGGTTAAAAACTACCAAGTGATACTGTTAATATAGCTCCTACAGAGTTAGTTGATTAAAATAAACCGAGTCAACTTGTTTAACGAAACTCTGTTAAAAATAACCGATTTATCAATTTCCCCTCCAAATTTGCTCGGTCGTAAATAACAAACTAACTTGGTATAATTTAACCAAATTACTCTGTTGTTATTAGCCAACCCAATGGTTGAATTAAACCATGTTACTCTGTTGTTATTAGCTAATACACATGGTTGAATTTAACCAAGTTACTCTGTTGTTATAAGCGAACCCACTTGGTTGAATTTAACCACGTAACTGTGTTGTTATTATCCAACTCACTTGATTGAAATTAGCCAACCTACTTGGTTGTATTTAACCAACTAACTTGTTAGAATTTGACCTACTTAGTCTGTTGCTATTAGCCGACTCACTTGGTAGAATTCAACATATTCAATCTGTTGTTATTAGCCAACCCACTTGGCTGAATTCAACCAAGTTACTCTGTTGTTATTAGCCAATACACATGGTTGAATTTAACCATGTTACTCTGTTGTTACTAACCAACCGACTTGGTTGGATTTAACCATGTTACTCTGTTGTTACTAACCAACCGACTTGGTTGGATTTAAACATGTTACTCTGTTGTTACTAACCAACCGACTTGGTTGGATTTAACCATGTTACTCTGTTGTTACTAACCAACCGACTTGGTTGAATTTAACCATGTTACTCTGTTGTTAGTAACCAACCTACTTGGTTGGATTTAACCATGTTACTCTGTTGTTACTAACCAACCGACTTGGTTGGATTTAACCATGTTACTCTGTTGTTACTAACCAACCGACTTGGTTGGATTTAACCATGCTACTCTGTTGTTACTAACCAACCGACTTGGTTGGATTTAACCATGTTACTCTGTTGTTACTAACCAACCTACTTGGTTGGATTTAACCATGTTACTCTGTTGTTACTAACCAACCGACTTGGTTGGATTTAACCATGTTACTCTGTTGTTACTAACCAACCTACTTGGTTGGATTTAACCATGTTACTCTGTTGTTACTAACCAACCTACTTGGTTGCATTTAACCATGTTACTCTGTTGTTACCAACCAACCTACTTGGTTGGATTTAACCATGTTACTCTGTTGATACCAACCAACCTACTTGGTTGCATTTAACAATTCCAATTGGTTAAAATTAGCCAACTTTCTTGGTAGCATTTAACCAACTAAAAGTTAAATTTACGTAACTTACTCGGTTGGAATTAGCACATCTACTTGGTTGAATTTAACCAAACTACTTACTTCTTATTAGCCAGTCCATGTGGTACCAATTTACCAGTTTACTTGGTTGAACTTGAGTGCACCTGAAAATTGAACCATCTAAAAGGGATAATTTTATCCTAAAATAAAAAAAAATCTTTTTCATATTAAGTACATAGATTTTTTATTATAATATCGTTGGTAATGCATTTTTGAATACAAAATATATGTTTTCTGTTTATTACATGTTTTTATTAGTTTTAATGCAAAACTTAATTTTACTTAAAATATATGGGTCATAAATTTCATCATTTAAAAAGAAATGTGCAAAATTGTGTATTTTTATAAATTAATTTACATAATATTATTTTAATTAGCATATTTATGAAATCTGCAGTGTTAAATCGAAATCATTTACATTTATAATTTAATCTATTTTTTATTTATAGTGGACTTCTTAAAATAACGTACTGCTTGGAGTTAGATAAAATATTTAAAGTGTTAGGAATTGGCGATAGAAAAAATTCAAGTGGAATAACAATTTGTTGAGGTATTAATGGAACTTCTACCTCATATGCATAGTAGTGTTCATCGAAACATTTAGTCTTAAGTACTATACCAACAAAAATCAATTGACTTGAGTCATACAAATATATTTTTTCCAATACAAAAAAGTCGTACAAATAACAATCTGAACTAAGACTTTTTACTAAGACGGATCCCTTTTTATAATGTACAGAAGACATGGTCGCCCAACTGACCATAGTCAACGTTTTATTAGGGTCCAGTGATAGCTGTGATCGTATATTATCAAGTTCAAATAACATGCCATATTTTTTGGGTCCAACGTCAAGTAGATTAGAAAGTTTTCCCCTTAAAAACATTTCATTAAGTTGAAGTTGATGTTTCATTGCTAAGGTTAAAGTGATATTCATTCGGTTACATGATGATCTAGCCGACATTTTGGATTGCCTATGCTTAGCTTCGAACCTCATTGACCACAAAGATGTTAATGGGCCGTATTTTTTAAAAGCGGTATGGTAGTGAATGAGATTGTGGAACTTTGGCTTAAGACAGTCCTCGGTAAGTGTAGTATATTGTTCATTAAGTTCAGCTATTAATACTTGCAAGAAATCTTCTGTTCCAACAGAAACATTTATACTAAGAAGTATGTCAACAATTTGTCTTAATTTTATATACATTTCCCAAATAATATTACCCCTCGGCACAAAGTCACCTATAAGTAAACCCAAAAACCGCAAAAGAGTAAGCGTTTCTCCTGAAGATAAACGCACATTTCCCCGCCTAAGATGTTCTCTTTCGATAGGGCAAGGTTTGTTTTTAGTATCAGGGCCATATGAGAAAGCTAATAGCTTATCATTGAAAATTGTTAAAGAAAAAAATTTGTTTTTTTCGGTATACTCTGAAAGTATAAAACTCAAAATGTATTTGGCAACACCCTCTAGCATATCATGCATAATATCGACGCCCACCTGTTGAAACAAGTCGAAGTTGTTTATGCCCAGAAAAACGCACTTTTCCTTAATGCCGGTTAAAGATAAATTATTTAAAGCCAGATCTGCTTCATAGCTTGCCATTGTTCGAAGAAGTGTTGTATCTTCGTAAAGTTGCTTTTTCAATACATCTTTTGTAACTTTGCACACTCTACAAGAAAAATTTGCTGAAAAGCTCTCTACGAACCCAATCAGAGAGTGTATTCCTAAATTGTCACCAAGAATCAGAGCTAGTTCAAAAAATAAAGATCCCTTGAAAGATGGAATATCTATTTCTATGCCCACTTCGCTTAAAAAATTAAACTCATCAATAATTGGTTGAAATATAACATTATTACCAAAAGATACTCTGTCGGATGAATGAAATAATAAAATAAGGAATATGTTGGACAGAACTGAGGAGCGCCAAGGTGGAAGACATGGAACTGAGACGTACACAGCTCCTAGTTTGTGAACACCAGCATGACTTCCTAGAACGTTTCCGATTTCATAATCATCGAAGTACATAAATAGAGGTAACACAATGCGATTTGAATGGTGCTTAAGTCTTTCTTTCCAATGTGAACCTTGAATAAAATTTTCCATTCCATCTTTATTTCGAAGACTGTCCATATATTCAAAAGTTTCCGAAAGTACGTTCTCGAGGGAGAAAAATCTTTGCAATATATCTCTTAAAGATATAAAATGTTCTTGGCACGGAATAGGTTCCATACGTGTTATTCCATCTTTTTTGACATAATCGAACCTTTGGCCGATTATAATTCCCTTAGGCTCAATGTATGATTTTTGTTTTGTGAAATAAGAAATTCTTTTTTGTTCTGTTCGGAAACATTCTAAGGGGGAGGTGATTGAAGGAACAAGTGCTTGCATTAATTGATTTGAAACATCATTAGATAGAGAATGCTCAATACATATATTGTCTACACAGTTCTGCAAATTTGAACTTAATGAACCGAAATATTCTGCTAAGCCATCAATCACTTTTTGCACTACGTTTCTAGGCAAGATCACATTTGCATAAAGGGATGCTATAAAAAGTGATAGTGATTTATCAAGTGACAGGGTTTCTGTATTTTCAGTTTTATTGGTTTGTTCTAATTGTTTTTCTGCAACAACACTTTCATTAAGTATATCCGCATTCTTCTCAGAATTTGTTGGATTATTTGAACATTGAAAATCGTGTTTTTTTTTAAAGTGTCTTCTAAAGGAATTGAAAATTGGAAACGATCGCTTACAATCTCCTTCGCGGCATTTATAAGTTGTGAAGTTATGGTCACTGTGATTGAAATCAAAGTGGTGCCTTAGAACTTTGAGATCCTTTATGTAGGATCTGCATAAGAAACAAACAACCATTGTAAGAAAAGGAATTGGAAGGGGAAAACTCTAACTTTCCTTGACACCTAACTCTCCCAACAAGGTATTGGCCGCGGTAGATTCCTTATCGAACTCTGTCTTAATTTTAAAAAATGCTTTTTGAATAAACAGCCAAGAACATCTACTCTCTGGCGGATATTCAGCATTAATAATAAAAATTAGTTTGAAACAAACATCTACTGCCTCTAAAATGGTAGGTAGTAAATATTTAGTTTCATCTACAACTACAAAATAGGACCCAATAGCATCGATTGAGTTACCTACTACTATAATGAACGGCTGTAATGTAAGGCCAATACCTTGTAATTTTTCTCGCCTGCTGGTAATTGCTGCGTCTATCTCTGCATCCGATACAACTCTCGTTATGAATCCATCCCTTGCTTCCGCCTTAGAGGGTCGCCAAATTTTCTGCTTCGATCCTTTGACCTTAACGTTTGATGTCGTCA
Source organism: Cheilosia grossa (assembly GCA_963082955.1). Taxonomy (NCBI): domain Eukaryota; kingdom Metazoa; phylum Arthropoda; class Insecta; order Diptera; family Syrphidae; genus Cheilosia; species Cheilosia grossa. The sequence continues at coordinate 48,777,768 of OY720147.1, read as the reverse complement.
ACAATGAAGGGATTAGCAGGAATGCCGCGAGGTTGCTGATCTCTTCAGAAACTGAAAAAATATAAAATAATAAAACAATTATAAGCCATATGCGTCCAATTAATTTTTCTACACAAAATGTGTGTAAATCTGATTCTAATTATTATACCTATATAGAGAATGCGCTAAAAAAAATAGAGAAAATATGATGCAGATTTTTTTTTTCTTCTAAAGAAAACATATTGGTCAAAACAAAGACAAATTTGTCGGAACAATCTAGTAAAGCTAAAATATCCACGCTTATTCTGAAATTCGATCGAATCGGAAATTCTTCGAATTATTTCGATTAGCAGGTTATGTATTTATTAACAAATGACGTTTTCTTACGATTTTCCCGAGTCAGCAGGTGAGCGAAGTATTTATCCTTTCCTCTTACTCCTTTTCCCTTGCTTCTAGCAAGTTGGAAAATGTCCTTTTTTAATTTTGGAAAATTTTCAACCAGTCCGTTGCAGTTGTCGCTGTATATTTTATCGAAATCCCTTACCAGCTGTAGAGAAAAGAAGAATTACATAATATTATATGTAAAGAAAAGCCTGAACTATATCCAAATAAAAAGAAAAGATCGAAACTCATAGATAACGCAAGCATTTATGTGACAACTATGAGTAAAATCTGAACTAATAAATATAAGAGCTTTTACTTGTGAAACTGTAGTTCACGTTAAAGACTAAATATATGTATAATGTATTTCTGATATAATTATACTTCTATGAAATATTACCAGTTTAAATCCCAATGGTTTTTTTAAGGCCGGATATTCCTCAAAATACTCGGATATGCTCATATCCTTTAAATGGTGAAGTCGGGCATGGGTCGTTTTCTCCCATTTGTCCTCGGTTGTTTCCCATGGATGGCTAGAATTTTTTAGCCATTGGAGATCTTCTTGGAATTGTCCTTCGAAGTCTTCGAAATTGGCAGCTGTTGCTAGGCGCTTTATAGGATGTGATACTGATGCGGGAGAGGATACTCGACTGGAGGAAGGTGACGACGTCGCAGAAGCGGAAAACGAACGCTTCCTTTTAGTGATAACACCACTTTCCCGGTATTTTCGTTTTAGATTGTGGATGTGATCTGGCAATTTTCCAGCCAATCTGTTTACAACCCCACGACTCGAATTTATCAGCTTGTTGTGAAAATATACCGATCTATTCTCGGTAGGGAACAAATGAACAATCTGATTTGTCCAGTGCCCATAAATTTGAGCTGTGATATTTTTTTCCGGGTTTTTCTTTAAAATGTTGGTGCAGACAATACGCACCAATCGCAGTCGAGCAACGTTATCCAGCGGTCGAGTTTTATCCAGCGACAGTAGACCGGTTCCTTCCAGTGAGCTTTCGAGCAGCTTGTTAAGTTCCTAGTAACAAAATATTTTAATGTGCATATAAATATAAAAAATTAGTGAAATATATTAATAATTAATAAAATAAGTGAAAAAAAAAACCCTTTGTACTATCGGCTAAAGCTATTAGTGGCAATCACCTATTATAATCACCTTCTCTTAGTTGATTATAAATGCAGTGTTTTTTACTCAAACTGATAGATAAGTCAATTTATTCTGATTGATCTCTGAATGCATAAAGAAACGCAAATTGAAAGCAGAGACCATCAATCAACACTAATCACCTTTCCGATTTAAACCCTGTACTTACATCTAAACTTTCGCTGAATTGATCATCAGCAACAACGCTTGAAGGGGAATCTAGTGCATCCCCTCTGTCGCTAACAGCGAAATTTGGCAGAATCTCACTAAAAGAGAAATTAAGGCAGTCGTTTTGTTCTTGTGTGTTTGTAGCAAGAGATAATTCTGAAGTTTCAAAAGTCTGAAAAATAAAAAGACTTTATTTCTACCATTTCAAATGGTTAAATAATATGAACCAACCAAAGTCGTGGACGCATTAGGGTGCATAGCTTTCCGCCATTCTTCGAAATTCCGTGTAAACAGAACCCGATGCCCTATAACTGGGATCATTTCCTTTATCTCTCTGGCACCAAGCAGCGCCAAAGACATTGAAGTTATAGCATTTTCTGTTATAAATGAAAATTAACCAATGTCACGTAGTTAATCACTTGCAAAGTATAGGTTTTTATCAGATATACAAAATGGCGCAAATTTAATCACCCTTTCGGAAGATTTTATAATTTTTGCAAATAGCTTCGTACGTCAATCAAATTAATTTAGCAAAAAAGTAATTCAAAAACAAAATTGGAGGATTAATTTTGCACCACCTTGCATAAGAAAGTCGCGTATAAGAAAGAATCGTCTGTGAAAAACACAAGCTTCTAAAAAGCTTTTCAAGCGCAAAAGAATTTTCGTGCCGTAAGGAATCGAAATCAAAAATGCAAAACACATGTGTAGCAAAAATACTTTAAGCAAATTACAACTTTCTTATATGCGAATAATATTGTATAAATTTACGTTTTGGTATATAAACGAACCTTTAAAAATGTCTACGTAGGCTTCCAGGCCCCACTCCTTTAGTAAGGTTGACACTTCTTCATCCATTTTAGATAACTGTGAAGCACGTGTTAATATGAGCATGTGCATATCAAAATACGATCATTTAATTACTAAATTACTACTGACAGAAACATTGAGAACTAAGGCTATGCCTGGTTTTAAGACGATGTTCGCCATTTATTGGTGACAAACGATTCGAAATGATGAAAACATAGACAGAAATCATTTTAAATAGTTCGTCCCAGAAAAGTTGCGAACATCGCCATAAAAGAAAAAAAAAGCCCAAGAAAAACAAAACTAATGCACTCGCTAATGAAGAACCTGAATCCCAGAAGAAAAAAACATGTCAAAACACGATACCAGACTGAAAGGGTTGATATTAACCGAGTGTTTCTCAACTCGGCAATTATTAACCGAGTACTAGGTTGAAATTCTTTGCTTTGGTTCTATTTTTTTTTCACTTGAATATCACCAAAATTGACAATAAATTGTTTAAAACTCGAGAAAAACAACATAGTTAATGCACTCGCTAATAAAGAACCTGAATCCCAGAAGAAAAAAACATGTCAAAACACGATACCAGACTGAAAGGGTTGATATTAACCGAGTGTTTCTCAACTCGGCAATTATTAACCGAGTACTAGGTTGAAATTCTTTGCTTTGGTTCTATTTTTTTTTCACTTGAATATCACCAAAATTGACAATAAATTGTTTAAAACTCGAGAAAAACAACATAGTTAATGCACTCGCTAATAAAGAACCTGAATCCCAGAAGAAAAAAACATGTCAAAACACGATACCAGACTGAAAGGGTTGATATTAACCGAGTGTTTCTCAACTCGGCAATTATTAACCGAGTACTAGGTTGAAATTCTTTGCTTTGGTTCTATTTTTTTTTCACATAAAAACCACCAAAATTGACAATAATTTGTTTTAAACAAGAGGAAAACAAGATAATAATATTATGTACTCACCAATAAATATGAATTTTTTATTTTTCCTTGTCTTTTTTGTTTTTTTTATTTTCACTTATCACAGATTTCACACCACCAGCCACTACAAAGGTTCAACACTTAATGACTCAATTACTAGTCGCGAGCAGCGTGCGTCGTTCATAATTCGCGATAGTATGCGTATGCGTATAACACGATGTATGTGTTAAAATCAACCGAGACACACTGTTTTACAGATGAACGAGAAGCCTTGTGTTTGTAGATATTAACCGAGTTGACTGTATCTGCAGCCACACACATATTTCTACCTACCAGGAATGTAAAACGAGTTTTTGGTATTGTACCCAAATGTTTTCCATTGTTCGTGAATGATCTGTATCAACAGCCACACACATATTTTCTACCAGGGATGACAAAACTGATTTTTTAGGTGCTGTACCGAAATGGGTTCAATTGTGCGTGAATAATTTGTGATCGCAAAGGCCTAGCAAAGGCAGCACAGCAATGAAAAAGACGATTTATTCAAGGCTGCTCCTGGAAGTCGAGATTGGTTACCAATACTTCCTTGGTTTCTTCAAATTCTCCTAACTGTGCTTTACAAGATGGTATATATAATTTTCTGTTTGTATCTTTATTTTAAAATGTGTATGTACCAATTGCATTATGAGTTTAGTTATTATCAACTCTCACAAAACGCATAGTTCAAAACAAGTCTGGTACTAACAAATTTTGAAATAAAGTGATAAATGCAGGACTATATATACCATATTGTAGAGCACAATTAGATGAAATCTCAGAATCTATCTTTTTGATTCCGGACTCTGCCGGACGCTTCTTTTTGCCGCGTGGAAAACGATATAAGTTTTATTATTATCATCTCTCACCAACGCATAGGTCGAAACGAGTTTGGTACTTACAAATTTTGAAGTAAAGGGCTAAACTAAAGACTATACCATTTTGTTCAGCATGTGCAAAAGTGTAGCTTTTTTCATTAGCTTGGTTCTCAAAATGATTGAATCGCAGAGTGAAAAATTACTTAATTTTACTTCATTATATCTACAGAAACAGATTAGATTAATATTGCGTTAAGGCCATTATGTCAATTGGACTCAATAAAAAGCTAATATTTTGCATTAAATTTGTACCTTTGGCAAATTTTCTTACAATTAGATACCTATCTTAAATTAATTTTCAAGTGCCTAGCTACAATTAACAGTAAAAGCCATATTTTATCAGACAAAAATGTAAAAAAAAATTGTTGCTTTGGCCATTTTTGTCTGTGTTCTTTTTTTCCTATTGCAAGCCAAAAAAATAGTAGAGAAAACTTTGTTTTTAAGGCTGTATTAGCCTGTTTAGAATTTAGTTTGTTCGTTAAATGTGAATGTACTAAATTCGGAAGGAATGTCGGAACGTATTTTCAGAAGTAGAATATATTCATCAAAGTTCTGAATTTGGGCAAATCGTACTTGTATATATCTTTAAATCAACTGTGTCGATAAAAGTACAATTGCGATTATTTTTTCATCCCTGGTTTTGAAAAAGCAGCGTCGTAATTCGTGGTGTGCGTATAACTCGTTAAGAAACAACAGTATGTGTTTGTTGAAATTTACCAAGCTGACTGATAAAATTAACAGATACACAATTTCTACGTATAACAAATATCAGATAGGTACATATTTCGATGAAAATGTTTTATAGAATTTCTTTAAAAAAAATCGAGGAGAATTCTCTTTTTTTGAACAGAATGTTACTTTATTTTTGGGAAATTCTCACGAGTAAAAGGGTTAAAAACAAACAAGTCATTGGTTATATTTAAGCAACGTTTATTGGTTGTTTTCAACAGAGAGCTTGTTAGGTTTTAACACACATTCGCTTGGTTAAATTCTCACGAGTAAAAGGGTTAAAAACAAACAAGTCATTGGTTGTATTTAAGCAACGTTTATTGGTTGTTTTCAACAGAGAGCTTGTTAGATTTTAACACACATTCGCTTGGTTAAATTCTCACGAGTAAAAGGGTTAAAAACAAACAAGTCATTGGTTGTATTTAAGCAACGTTTATTGGTTGTTTTCAACAGAGAGCTTGTTAGATTTTAACACACATTCGCTTGGTTAAATTCTCACGAGTAAAAGGGTTAAAAACAAACAAGTCATTGGTTGTATTTAAGCAACGTTTATTGGTTGTTTTCAACAGAGAGCTTGTTAGATTTTAACACACATTCGCTTGGTTAAATTCTCACGAGTAAAAGGGTTAAAAACAAACAAGTCATTGGTTGTATTTAAGCAACGTTTATTGGTTGTTTTCAACAGAGAGCTTGTTAGATTTTAACACACATTCGCTTGGTTAAATTCTCACGAGTAAAAGGGTTAAAAACAAACAAGTCATTGGTTGTATTTAAGCAACGTTTATTGGTTGTTTTCAACAGAGAGCTTGTTAGATTTTAACACACATTCGCTTGGTTAAATTCTCACGAGTAAAAGGGTTAAAAACAAACAAGTCATTGGTTGTATTTAAGCAACGTTTATTGGTTGTTTTCAACAGAGAGCTTGTTAGATTTTAACACACATTCGCTTGGTTAAATTCTCACGAGTAAAAGGGTTAAAAACAAACAAGTCATTGGTTGTATTTAAGCAACGTTTATTGGTTGTTTTCAACAGAGAGCTTGTTAGATTTTAACACACATTCGCTTGGTTAAATTCTCACGAGTAAAAGGGTTAAAAACAAACAAGTCATTGGTTGTATTTAAGCAACGTTTATTGGTTGTTTTCAACAGAGAGCTTGTTAGATTTTAACACACATTCGCTTGGTTAAATTCTCACGAGTAAAAGGGTTAAAAACAAACAAGTCATTGGTTGTATTTAAGCAACGTTTATTGGTTGTTTTCAACAGAGAGCTTGTTAGATTTTAACACACATTCGCTTGGTTAAATTCTCACGAGTAAAAGGGTTAAAAACAAACAAGTCATTGGTTGTATTTAAGCAACGTTTATTGGTTGTTTTCAACAGAGAGCTTGTTAGATTTTAACACACATTCGCTTGGTTAAATTCTCACGAGTAAAAGGGTTAAAAACAAACAAGTCATTGGTTGTATTTAAGCAACGTTTATTGGTTGTTTTCAACAGAGAGCTTGTTAGATTTTAACACACATTCGCTTGGTTAAATTCTCACGAGTAAAAGGGTTAAAAACAAACAAGTCATTGGTTGTATTTAAGCAACGTTTATTGGTTGTTTTCAACAGAGAGCTTGTTAGATTTTAACACACATTCGCTTGGTTAAATTCTCACGAGTAAAAGGGTTAAAAACAAACAAGTCATTGGTTGTATTTAAGCAACGTTTATTGGTTGTTTTCAACAGAGAGCTTGTTAGATTTTAACACACATTCGCTTGGTTAAATTCTCACGAGTAAAAGGGTTAAAAACAAACAAGTCATTGGTTGTATTTAAGCAACGTTTATTGGTTGTTTTCAACAGAGAGCTTGTTAGATTTTAACACACATTCGCTTGGTTAAATTCTCACGAGTAAAAGGGTTAAAAACAAACAAGTCATTGGTTGTATTTAAGCAACGTTTATTGGTTGTTTTCAACAGAGAGCTTGTTAGATTTTAACACACATTCGCTTGGTTAAATTCTCACGAGTAAAAGGGTTAAAAACAAACAAGTCATTGGTTGTATTTAAGCAACGTTTATTGGTTGTTTTCAACAGAGAGCTTGTTAGATTTTAACACACATTCGCTTGGTTAAATTCTCACGAGTAAAAGGGTTAAAAACAAACAAGTCATTGGTTGTATTTAAGCAACGTTTATTGGTTGTTTTCAACAGAGAGCTTGTTAGATTTTAACACACATTCGCTTGGTTAAATTCTCACGAGTAAAAGGGTTAAAAACAAACAAGTCATTGGTTGTATTTAAGCAACGTTTATTGGTTGTTTTCAACAGAGAGCTTGTTAGATTTTAACACACATTCGCTTGGTTAAATTCTCACGAGTAAAAGGGTTAAAAACAAACAAGTCATTGGTTGTATTTAAGCAACGTTTATTGGTTGTTTTCAACAGAGAGCTTGTTAGATTTTAACACACATTCGCTTGGTTAAATTCTCACGAGTAAAAGGGTTAAAAACAAACAAGTCATTGGTTGTATTTAAGCAACGTTTATTGGTTGTTTTCAACAGAGAGCTTGTTAGATTTTAACACACATTCGCTTGGTTAAATTCTCACGAGTAAAAGGGTTAAAAACAAACAAGTCATTGGTTGTATTTAAGCAACGTTTATTGGTTGTTTTCAACAGAGAGCTTGTTAGATTTTAACACACATTCGCTTGGTTAAATTCTCACGAGTAAAAGGGTTAAAAACAAACAAGTCATTGGTTGTATTTAAGCAACGTTTATTGGTTGTTTTCAACAGAGAGCTTGTTAGATTTTAACACACATTCGCTTGGTTAAATTCTCACGAGTAAAAGGGTTAAAAACAAACAAGTCATTGGTTGTATTTAAGCAACGTTTATTGGTTGTTTTCAACAGAGAGCTTGTTAGATTTTAACACACATTCGCTTGGTTAAATTCTCACGAGTAAAAGGGTTAAAAACAAACAAGTCATTGGTTGTATTTAAGCAACGTTTATTGGTTGTTTTTAACAGAGAGCTTGTTAGATTTTAACACACATTCGTTTGGTTAATTTTACATGAGTAGCACGGTTATTAATAACCAATCAATGTGTTAAAACCCCAAATTTAGTAGGTTTTTCTTAACCAAGATACTTGTTTGAATTTAACCAAACAGGAAAACGAGACTGGTTGGTTAATATTAACGAAGCAACTTAATTGATAACAAACATTTAGTGTGTTATTTTTAACAACATGTATTTAACCTTTTTAACACGGTAGTTTTTAACAATAATAACTCATTTGTTTTCTACAGAGACTTAGTTGATTTCAACACATTTTTTTTTAACCGAGCGAAAATTCCACTCGGTTAAGGTCAATTTTTCTGCGTGTATGATTAAATTACGGACCCTAGACCCAAGTGCAAGTGTAAGTGGCACAGTGTTTCCTCGATTTGTCTTTTCCGGAATATAATTAAGTCATTAGCGTGCGGCGGAGCGCGGGCAAACACCGTAATGAGCGGACCCCGTCAGCTTACGCATGTGCAACTGATATGTGGCCACTCTCGCCATTAACGAAGGCCACGGGCCACGACTTTCCCTTCGATTCGAACTTGCGACAGCCTGTCTTAAAAAAAAAAAAAACAAAGCGCAGCTGATAAACTGCGACCCGTCATCAATTTGTGTGACAGAGTTATGTTCGCCGTCTTCCATCTGCGATCAGCGATCGTTTGACTTTGAAGTTTATTGGGCTTTTAACATGCTCGAGGAGTATCCGCACTCAGCTTTATCGACGGCAATCAGAGCAAATAAATCGGTTCGATTGTAATGGGCGAGGATCGGTTAATTAATTCGATCGAACGACCTGCCTGCCGGCCGGCCGGCGTGTAAATGAAAGGCAGATCGTGTGCTGCGCTGGAACATTAATCGGCTTTTATTTAGGGTGTGTGTGATAAATGGTTTGCTTGACAGTTGTTTGGGGGGATCAAGCGCTAAGGTCTCGCATCAAATGGGAACTCTGTAATTTGAACAGATGAATGTAAACATGGGAATTAATTTTGTAAATGTGAAAGGAGGTTATCGGTTGTGTGGAGTTTTGTTTGGCGGTTTTGTTGTGAGTGGACGGTTTGAATGATGGACGGTTTTTCAGACACTTCCGCATCCGGAAGAGTTCAGGTGTAGTTGAGTACTTGTCGAGGTTTGCGGTGGCAGCCTACTTCGAGGTGTTGGCGATCTCCTTACCCCAAGGCCAGAGCTTTTATGTCTGCTTTTAGAGACTAGCAGCAGCAACATATTTACAGCGCAGACATTCAAGTTCATTTGAAAGTGCCGATCGTGCCTAACAATCTGTGGATGACATCTGTAGCGCCAGGTAGAGAAAGCGGGATAGAACGTTTAAAGCCCTATCAGATCTGTTGAACTTAGAAGCTGTAATGTATTTGATTGGCAACGCAGTTTTGTTACATCCTTGTAAGTACTTTCAACTAAATAGGAAACTGCGACAGCAATTGCAACAAATGGATGCAACACATCAGAATACTAGAAAGAAGAGTAATCGAAAATAATACCCTGCCTAATGGATATGCCAGTGCAAAAGGTCGTGGACGCGGTCGACAGGGTTATGCCTGCAGCTTCTTAGCACAGCAGACCCTTCTTTAAAAGCAAATTCACGGGCAATGAGACCCAAAAACATCATCGAAAGGTTACTGTCCGACTTTGAAACAAAAATGTTACAAATGTTACAAATTTCGCGGAAAGGGTGTTTATTTACTCACGGATTATACGAAAGCATCAAGGAAAATAGAGAGGATTTTGTTTAAACTAAAAAACGAAATCACACTGAATAACAAAAGCAGAAGTTTTCGGACAGAATCAAATAAACAACACTCAACAATAGCAATCACATGCAAGAATGACAAATTTGAAACTACGCGTTTGATTGGAAGCCTGCCTTAAAAGTACATCCGAGGGGAATGGAGTTGCAGGTTAAAAAAGTAACTTATTCGGACCACTTTCCAATTATAGGTAGTAACCATTGGGCATAGAGTGACAAGGAACAGTGATTCTGAAGATTGAAACCTTCTATCGAAGCCGGGGTGCGGGATTCTGTAAGATCAAAACGTTCAATCATTTTCGAGAGCACGAACGTTTCGCTTCATGCTACTTCAAAAACGAAACGAATTTTCGTTTGCACAAAAGCAAGTAAACGTTTTTCCATGTTCTTTAATTATTTCTTCAGCATAGATAACATTTGCGGCTCTCACCCCAAGCATTCCCAACATGTAAGATCTCAAAAAATGAAGTGCAACAATAGAAGAAATTTCATGTTTATACAATAAAATAAAGGTCAGCATTCATTGGGCCAATCTCAAGCTAAGAGCTTCGTGAACATATTCATCAACGGTTAGAGTTAAATGCAGTATAACTATAGTCCCAGAAGGCACATCAAGTGCTGCGCAGTAAAAAAGCACAGTTTCTCGAACTATGAAAGTCATCCTAAAATTATGCAAAAATACCGCTGCTTAAACGCAAAACCGAATCGAAAGGAGGCTTTAGATTTCGCATGATTTCTTTCGTTTTTTTTTTCAAAAGCGAAAGTGTTTTTCGTTTCGTTTTATACAGGATCTCACCCCTGGTTTTGAATGACTTTATACCTAAGGCAGATTGCTGATGAAAATCTGCAAGTGGATAGGGAAACTGACTCAAAGTTGTGTAAAAAAAATGAGGTTTCTCTGTTTTTAGAGGCTAGGCGGACTAGTCCATAAAAGCCATTGAACCAGTCGTGGTGAAGTCAAGGGCAGTGAGTCGCTGCAAGAAATATCTGGACGAAATGTCACAAGCCAACGCGGTGACCTTATGCTGGTTACCAGGGCATATGGATATAGCAGGCAATGAACGGGCGGATGAGCTTGCAAGAAACGGGCCGAAAATGCATACTCAAATCTGGGTGGTTCTAGTAGATAAACAGACTACATGTCATTAGCTACTCGTAGGACGAGCTAGAGGCTCATGTTCCGACGGAGCTTTAAGAACCCATGAGATTCATACAAATCTACACTGGATGGTTCCCGTAACTGGACACAATGGACCCAACTAATGGTCTAAGTGAAGCTGTGGCAAAATTGCCACAAGAGAACCGATTTACCTACCTACCTACCTAACCCGGAACTTCAATAAAGTAGATGCTGACCTCGCTTGCTCCATCAGTGCAAGGGAACTTCAATCAGCTTGAAACCGAAGGCTGTTATCTGAGAACCGGACTAACCGGATGGAATTGTTTGTTTAGGCCTAGGTTCACCGGAGCTGCACCTGAATAGGGTCTAAAGTTTGACATAGATAGGAGTTGGAGATGGATCACAGAAGAACACTTGAGAAGCTTGTGAACCGTGGACGAATGTAGGTTAATCTGGCAATAATATGACCGAGCCGATCCACTTAAAAAAAGGATTATAAATACGAGTCGAGGAACATGGACGATGGACCTTATAGAACCCTTAACGAACAGGTGCTAGGAGTCGAAAGCAGAGAAGCACTGTGGAGAAATTCAAAAGGGACCCCATATGGTGGGCTGCTTTGAGTGTCTCTCAAATTCCTAAAAGGTCGCCAAACGGCAAATCTCACACACTCGCACTCCGGACCTCCATCATCCATATCGACTGCATTTACTACGCTGTTTGACGGCTTTCGAATTAATATGCAGGCGGTGCACAGTCGTCAAATAAACCTCAACTACAATCGCTCGTCCTGCACTTTACACCCATCACACGGAAGCGTAAACATCGCCGTGTGACCAACATCCCGCACCGTCGACATGTCACCTTAAGTGGCAACAAGTGCGGCCACTCTGTTCTACACCGACTTCAAACGCGCGTATATTTCCCGTTCACTCTGACAACTGTGGCGCCTTATGGTCGTTCACCTCCTCCCGGGATGGCGGGAACGACACTCGTTGCTGGTGTTGCTCATAAATTTATTATTAATACCGATTATTAATTTCTCATTGCGGCCTAATAGCCGGGGCAACGTTAAGTCTCCGCTCCCGATCCAACTGAAACTGCAGCTCCAGTAGCCAGCCCCCCACGGCAATCCGAGGTATATGGCACACGCAGTGCAGTCCCAGCCCATTTCACAAGCGCAAAGGCCACTCGTTATCGATTCGGATAAATCTTCGCGGTCGGTGCGCACCTCTCCCCTGCTCCCGGGTACGCAACACCATCTGGGCTGGCGCGGCGGCGGCGGCAAAACGACCGGCAGATCGTTGTGCTGCGGCTACCGCAATTTATTCAAGAAAAATGATCGCTTATTATTCATTTATTCAGCTTTTATAAAATCGATTTGTTACTTTTTAAATGGTGCGCAGTATTACCCGGAGAGGAGATCAAAACGCGCTTAAGATACCGATGCAGATAGAGATGGATAGATGTATTGTGTCGGGTAGCTGTTTCTACTTCTATTTCCCTTTGAGTGCGCTGCTGATCCTCCGATCAGCGTGCGGTGTGTGCTGCTACCTGTGCAGACGCACCACACTGCAGCGCTACCGGTCATGGATGCGATGGTGGCCCAAGTCTCACAAATTGATCTCTAAGTGATTGAAAATTAGTCCGAGGGGTTGGACGAGCAAAAACTGAGCCTGCCATCCATTACTATGTACGACAACAGGCGAGCATTTATAAATCACTCACTACGCGATCTGCGAGTGATTGGCGAGATATCGCGACTATTTGTCCGGCATTTATTATTTCAAAACCCGCTGGAGGTTTTCAGTGCGACGCAGTGCAGCACCTTGTGCGTTGCACAGCCCGATCCTCCTGCGCGCGCGCACTAATTTCGTATGCGACGTGGTCATTGGTGACAACTTATCGGAGATTAATTTGCGCTAGGCCGCTCTCGCCATTGGGTGACGCTGACGCTGACGAGATGGGTGAGAGATGCTCTACGGTAGCGCTCGGTGGCTGGGTGCGATTGTGCCCGATAATTGAGTTGGTGTCTCCGGCGGAATCTGGTTTCTTGCACACTGATTAAATCAAAACGGTGCTGGCTCGGTGGTGGTGCGCAATAAAAAGGCGAATAGGTTATTTTTTTTGCTCGCGAAATTAGATTAATTGATTGGCAAACAGGTGGAGATAGAGAGCAGTCGCGTTGACAGTTGAATTCGCATCGCCAATCATGTAAAGTGAGTAAGTTGTGTTGAACGCAGTGTTGCTGCTAATCGACTGCGAAAAGCGACGACCAAAAAGAGATAGGATCACGGAAGGCCCAACTCCGACGTCCGACTCAGCGGGACGACAGGTATAAGGCAATTTTCGCGCGCAATTGGTATGTGTGTGACATATGGTCTTCTGTGTGGAGAACCACAGGAGGAGGAAACAGAAACACGCCGCGATCGTTACCTACTACCAGCTATTTTACACGTACAGAGACGTCGTTGTCGTGTAGGAGCAGGGGGACCAGCGCAGCACGTTGTTGCACTCCCCCCAAAAAAAAACAAAGAAAATAAAAAAAAAAAAAACACAATAAAACAAAAACGACACAAACGGATATTTTAGCCGAAATCGTGATCGCTCAGTCTTTTCAAGGTGAGACGGAGAGATGATAGCCGTGTGTCTACAGCGTGTATTTACCGGTGTTATTTTGCATTGCGCCGCTGCCGCCACCACACTATCGCGCTCGCAACACCACAAATAACTACAACAACAACAACAGCAACAGAACATTGTAGGCACAACACTGAGATACAACGGCGCGCATTCACTCGGACAGAGATTAACGTGAATGTTTCGATGTTCGGTCGTTTTGTCATGCTGGCGTTTTTCACAATTGTAAATTTGTTTTGTGATATTTTCACCTGGGACGCCCTACTGTGGTTTTTGGTTGCCGTGCTTCGATTATGCTCTTCGCGAAATGTCTTGGCGACGGCGGAGGAGTTTGGGATGCAATAGCACGGCATGGATGATGTGAGTGCTGTTTGGGCGGATGCTGCTAGTTGGGATGCACGGTTGGACTTCCTTTCTCACTCGCGTCGCAATCCCAATCATGCGGTGGTGGGTTCTCGTTGTGATTAATTTTCATGAAAAACAAAAAATAAATAACCAAACGAGTCGCTCTTTCCCAGTGAAAGATGGGTTTCTGTGTGTGCGATGGGAGGCTCACAAGTCACATTGGAGTAGGTCTCTAATGATGTGTACGTAGGAAATTGTTGAATGGTTGTTGTTCACCATGAGGTGGGTATATTTGGGACGTGTCTGTGATAGTTGTGTCAAAGGTAGGATTTTGAATAATGACGGAGAGAGAGAGAGTGAGAGGGAGGGCGACAGTGGGACGTGTGCCAAAATTAAGTCCGGGAGATGTTGGTCAGGCAAAATATGGCTTAGCCAGAGGAATGAGCTATATAAAAAGAGGTGGCGATCTCCGAATTATCGGTCTAAAAACTGCTCTTGACACATTGCCAAATGAATAGCGAGAGGAATTTATTGGTTGAAAGGCAGATACAGAACAGCGGTCGAATGACCTATACGACTACGTTCAAGGCTTTCGCCTCTGTCGGCCTCAAAAGTAACCATCACCGCCATGGGAGAAAATAAATAGCAAGCGCAACAACAGGTCGATATCGTACAGTTGGGCTTGCTTCTGTGTGAGATAAGTAACAGTGATCTCACGAAAAATTAGTGGAAATGCTGGTGAAAACGATATTAATAATTTTCCAACTCAATGTTGACTTCGATGACATTCGTTTTTGAAATAAAAGTATTGAAGTGGATGCTGGTTGTATCATTAGAAATCTTTACTTAATCATACGCATTTAGAAATAAATCTATGATTCGAAGTTTAGAACTCATTCGTGACTTCGATTGTCGCCCACCGAATTATAGCAATTTTCGAACTGAATGCCTGAGAATCTTCATTGCCAGCTAGACAATGAAGACGTTGAAAACAGATCGTTAAGTCTCCAACTCAATCACAAGAAAAGCAAGTGCAAATATCATCGCTCATCAGAAATCAATTTTCGAACTCAATGATGACTTTGACAGTTGGTTCGAAAAAAAAAAATCGAAGAACAATAAAAGTCATTAGAATTCTATACTTGGAAGTCTCGAACGAATTAGTAACTTCGACTGTTGCAATTTTCGATCTGAAGACTTGTCAACCATTAGACAATGAAGAGATTAATGACTCCGACTGACACTCATGGAAAGTAAGTGCAACTACTGTAAAAAATCTAACCTTTACCAATTCGACCTCAATGATGATATCGACTATCGCCTGTCGAAATTCGCATTGAAAATGTGAACCAGTTATTAGATTATTACAATTTTAGTAATGCTATGAGTGAGAGCGCTCCCATCAAAAATCTGTGTTCAAAATATTCGAACTCAGGAATGACTTCGATTGTCACTCACCGAAATTTTGGCAATTGCATGACTGGTCATCGAAAAAATAAAACGATTAAATAAAGAGATTAAAAACAAATCTTTACTTCGATGTTTTCGAACTGAATGATGACTTCAACTGACAATCATTGAATTATTACATTTCCAGTACTGTATATCTGGGGGAGTCAATTTATCCAAATAGAGTGAGAATACATTGCAACAAGTAGTTTTTATTTCAAAACCAGTCGAAGTACTGTCCAATGCCCTGCGAAATCAATTCCTGGAAATTTCGAACTCATCTGTGACTTCGACAAGAGAAGTTCTATCAATAAAAAAAAGGTCTGTAACTGACAGGTAATGCGCAACCGCAACTGCTCATAGGAGAGTCAAGATTCTTCGAGGGTCTGTTTCACTATGATATGAACCTGTGGCACTTAAAGGACGACTTTTTATAGAATTAAAAAAAAAATGCGATAACTCACCAGCTGTTTGTCGTATTAACTGGAAAATTTTCACTTGATAGAGAAGTAAAAATGATTAAATGGGTGGTTCACTGCTTTTCAAAATAACCCCTCTAATTCCTTTCGGAGGGGCAAAATATTAAAAGAAAAGTATGTGCATTTTCCTTACCGCTTAAAAAAAAAACACAAATAGTTGGTGCAACAGGTCCGTAGGGGCCGAAGGCCAAACTTCTAACAACCATTCGATTTGTGTGAGGTTTTTCATTTTTGGGTCGAATGGAAGGGATCTACAATTTTATGCCGGGCCATACGTGTAATTGAGAAGTTCTTTCCAGACAGTTATACTCTCGGAAGTTTGTCAGACCTTCGCGAAAGGTGGCGCAGAGGAAAAATACCTTAAGATCGAATTTAGATTTCTTTCGGTATTCGAACTTGGGACCAATCGCTTAGTAGTCCATCATACTAACAAGAAGCCACTGCGCCGACTTACCGCTTACCTTCATTTTTACCTGATTATAGAGAATCGATATATTGGAACCGTATTTCAGGAAATTTGTATGATTGGGTTTAGTGATTTGTATGGTAGCAAATTTTGATATCCCTCAAAGGTTACTCATAACTATCTTTTGAGGTATAACGTCGCGGGAAAGGAAAACAAAACGAATTATGGCAAAGTGGCTCTCGCCGGTAGTCGGCCCATTGTGCGTACCGATATGAGGTAACTGCCACTCTTGTCTTTAATTACCCCTCTGAGGGCGACAGCGAAAGTTCAACCAAGTTCGAGATGCCATTTGTTATTCATTTGTCAGTTTAAACCTGACATGGCACGACAAAAGGCCTGTCGCCTAACTCTAATAATCGATCACAAGAACCGTCAGTTACCTAGTCAGAAAAAAAAAACCCTCCCCACCCATACCAAAGGCAACATTTTGACTAGAATCTGTCACCATAAACCAACGACCAAACGAGGATCCTCCTCCGCTGAGGTAAGGCTTTAAAAATAGTCAAAAAGCGACTTTCTATTCAAAATACTCCCAAAGCACACTCACAGTAATTAATCACCTGTAAGTCCGCTTAAAAGTTCCACCATCTGTCAAAATACGCAATTCATTATCTTTATTATATTCCAGAGGCTTTTAATTACAATATTTGATCAGCAGCATTCTTCCATAGGGGCAGATCCAATTAGTGGCAACTTAACACTCGCACCATACAATGACCTTTATTATTGCCATCAGATCAGGTGTCGAATTATTGTTAAAGTTCCAAGTTTTTTTCTTAACGGTGGGAAAAAGCCATATACCCCGATGGCGTAACACAAAAGCCGGGGAGTTAAAACAAAGATCGCAAAAAATTATACGTAAAGCATCAGATTGATGAATATGAATATTTCTCGGCCTTGAGCCCTTTGTTACCTGCTACAAATTGCTGGAGAGTCACGATTAAAACAAGTCTTAATTTAATGTGACAATCGCGTACATTAGCCGAAAGCATAACCGTTCGACAGGAATTCCCCACAAACTGAATTAATTTACCAATCAGAGTGTACCAAGAGCGTTGACCCCTAACCTATTGACAGTTCTCTATATATGGGCGTAGTCGTCTCTCATCTGGCGATTTCACCAGCCGCAGGCGAAAATTGCCTTTCACATACAAACACACGAGAGTCAACGGGATCTGCGAGTCAACACAGCTGTCCACGCGATTCGTTTTATTCTGGAAAAGGTTCAGTGCGGGTCAACAGTCTTGATGTCGTCTCGTTTGTTACGACTTGCGAGTAGTTGCAACTGCGGCAGTGCACAAAAATGCGTGCCAGCTGCGGTAGTGCGCTTTGTCGAACTGTCAATCAACGTGTGATGGAAATTGAGCTCGAAACTCACTTGTCTATCTGTAGCAAGAGTCCCGCTGGCATCACAGATACACTTCATTGGAGTGGCGGCTGCTCCTGCTGTCAGTAATGCACCGCGCAAACGAATTGGGCAACTTTCGTTTGGATTTGGATTTTCTGCAAAGTGTGTTCAGACAGTGGACCAGTCCATCAAGCTTGCCGGCTGATTAGGCGAAGAGAGAGAGAGAGAGAGAGAGTGTGTGTGTGTGTCGACTGTCGACTGTCGACTGCCGAATGGGATTGAGCAGCATTTCTAATTTAAACATTGCTATGGCTTGTAACCGCTGACAGGTTTGGAATTCGTTGATCTGTTTATGTCCAACGGGTGTGCTATTAATAATAATAGCGAAACTGTCCGACCAATGCGCATGTTCCCTTCAGCTCCGACTCTCTCAAGCGGCGGCGGCTATAAAACCAGACACTGGCCGTTTCAAGTTTATCACCCAGGAATGTGATTAAAGCGCAGCCAAATATGCACGCAGGCGCATATTTTGCCTGCCAGTAGTGAGCTGTGCGAACACCCGTTGGAGAAACCCGTTCGCATCCATCCCATCGGGAATTCAAAATTACTGTAGATATTTAGTATGGCTTCGCACAGATGTGTGGCTGGGCTGCGCGCGCGATTTTCACCAGCTTTATGAATTGAATTTGATTTATAATGGTGACTATGAGTGTAGACGCGCACACCGCCAGTTGGAAAGGAGTTGCGACAGCTTGAATTTATATATGGGACGCCATGGATCCCTTATCAGACAGTTGAAGGCAAAAAAAAGTGTCAACTTAGTGTTAACTCACCTCCTTGGCCGGCAGAGGGTCTGGTCCAAGTCCATTCTGGAAAAGAAACACGAAGTTAGTTTTGGTTGAAAGTCTAAAATATTTTTTATCTTATCTCCGTTTTAAGCTAAGAAGACTGAAAATAGATGACGGAATATTGTGGGCTACGATTGTAGTATCTGGCAACATTAATTAAATATTAGAAATTTTTTTACACGGTAGTAAAATGTCAAAAAGTATTTGAAATAAAAATAAATAGGCACTCAACTCAGATGACAGTTTAAATTAAATCAAAAAGAAGACACAGAGCAAAAGGTAAACAGTGAAACCCTAGCACCCCACTAAATATTGGCGATTTTTTTTTTTAAGTACATAAAATGTTAAACGCTTATTGTTAAATATTATTACATCTTAAAATTTATCTACACAATTAAAATTGAAAATAAAAAAAGTCCAATCTAATCGGGCGAAGACCTAGAAGATCTCGCGATCTCGCAAATCTTACATATATCCTTCTGGACAGGAGATAACCCTGTCTGGTCGACTTCGAGAAGGCCTTCGATACCGTATGGTTGGAGGGGCTCTTCTATAAGCTGACCAGATTGGGCATTCAAAAACCTTTGCTATATATGATTTACGACATGCTTATGGGAAAGAAGTTCGTTGTCAAAGCTGGCAACGTGACTTCGAGCAGGGTTTTCGAAATTAAAAACGGCTTACAACAGGGAGCAGTGAATTCTCCGGTCCTGTTTAATATTTACACAAGTGATCTGGTGGGTTCCCTCAGACATGCTATAGCGTACGCGGACGATTTAGTGGCGTACAGGTCAGGACCAAAAATCGAGGTCATAAACATCCTTCTGCAGCGTGACTTCGACCAAATTAAGAGGTATTGCGATGATTGGAAGTTGAAAATCAATTTCCAAAAATCGGAGACAATACTGTTCAGAACAACATTGGCTGGGGCCTGTGGGGATTCCAGAAAAAAACTGGAGAAAATTAACAATTATTGGACAGCAGGGGCGACCACTGGCGGTGAAAAACGTGGTGAGGTATCTTGGCATCTGGCTCGACCAGTATCTGTATTTTGACAAAAAAAAAAAAATATATAGCTGCTTGTCTGGCTGGGGCTAAGAGGGCCTACGCTCTGACAAGGAAACTGTTTCGCAGCAGTCAACTTGACTCTAGGGTGAAGGTTATTTGCTACGTGGCCCTTATAAGGCCTATCATCGCTTATGGCTGTCCTATGTGGTTCAATATAGCGCCGTTCTATATGGAAAAGATTCGGGTGTTTGAGAGACAATGTCTCAGGGCCTGTCTAGGGTTGTTTAGAACTCCTGAATCGCAGTACATAAAATACTATCCCAACAGGACCCTATACAATGGGGCTCGACTGAATAGGATTGACAATTTCCTTATTAAGGTGATTCGGAGGCACGTCGCAAGGGCGATGGCCAGCGATAATAACCTGATCTCAGGGGCTTACTACCCCAATTTAATGTACCACGAGAGTACGCTTCGGTCTGGCTTTATCCCGCCTGAGGCATTTCTTCATGTTGACATGAAAGGGTTAGTCCAGACAAAAGATGGTGTGCCGGTATTGTACCACAGCCACCGCGGCGCGAGGGATAAGCGGCTCATCCACGACGGGTATGCCGCCAATGCTCAGGAGCTCCTCCGTTTTAGCACCGCGATTGCGGATCGGGACAGGGTCGATACGGTAAAGCAGTTCACCGAATTTTGGTGGCTTAAAGAAGAGGTGAGGGTTGATACGCTCTCCCGGGCCGGTGCGCTACTATCGTAGCATCCTCCCTAGTTTTAAGCTAGATTAAGTTTGTAGGTTAAGGCTTAGAGTAGGGGGTCTTTGAGAGGTGCCGGGCTAGCCAGCATGATAGTGCCACCGAGACTCGAACGAAGCTTATAGCCTCTCTCGAGTCTCGGTGGTAATGATGAACCCTTGTGGGCGGCTGTCAGGCGACCATGGACGCGATCAGGATGGTGACCAATCGATGAGATTGCTCACCACAATGATTTTAGGTAATTTAGCTTAAGTAGCTTAGGTAGTTTTAAGTAGTTGTAAGTAAAAAAATAATAAAAGAATTCAAGTTTTACAAAGTTTCTTGGAAATAAAAAACAAACAAAAATAAATATTGATAGATTTAAGGCCGAAAGGCAATAATTTTAAGGATATAGTTAAGTTTAGAGTGCTCGCTAAGAGCCAGTAAGCTAGAATTAAGAAAAATGTTAGCTTTAATTTAGATTTAATAGTTTTTGTCTAGGATGTAAGTTTAATGAAAGTAAAAATAAAAATGAATTTAAAATGTAAAAAAAAATGTAAAAAAAGGAGATAACCCCAAAACATTTATGCTATGTCTTTATCGCAACATTTTGTAGTGCAGCTGTGAAAACCGAAGTGAATTTCGTGGAGTAGGTTTCAAACTTTTCGGACAGTCACCTAATAGTCGGATAGAAGCTACAGCCCTACTATTAGAAAGGACGGCTTGTTTACTGATAATTTTTAATGCAAATTTATGAACTTTTTTGCAAGAAAACTTGACCAAAACTTGCATGTCAACATTCAAGACGAGGAAAGGTGTATTGCGAATTTTTGGATCTTTCGAAAAGAGTCCTTCGCTCAGAGCAATGCAGTGCTTGCTTAAATAGAACCTATAAAAGAGTTCGCTGTGAAGTAATCTGTCAAAATGAGTTCACCTTTATGATAGGTAAAACCTTAAGAGTAAAGAAGGTGTCTGTCACTGTCTACATTGCTTCAAAGTGCCGTCTCTTTTTGAAAACGTCAATTGACTGCCTCTTCTTCACAAAAGTTAAGAGTTAAAGGTTGTTAAGATATCAAGTATAGGTATAGAAAGGCATTTTTCGAACTTCCACTAAAATATTTTGTAGTTCACAATGGAAAATAGTATATCTACGAACTGTTGATTGTACTGTGAATGCGGGGCTTATGTTTTTAATAAGAAAACTCTTGTGAATTTAAACATAAACTAATTTTAAGGCTTAAAATAGTCCCACATAGAGTAAGATCCTTCGGACTCAAACTTTATTACATAAAGCTAAACTTTAGGAGGTTTTATGCCTGATCGAGGTTGAAATAAAAATGACTGCAACTCTTTTGATACATTTTTTAAGACTCCTAGAATGCTGTAGGCTATGTCGGCCATTGCCTCGTGTACTTTTCGGAGCGTTTTTTAACTAAAACGTAGCGTATAGAATACAGTAGTTAGTATCACTAACGAAATTTTGACGTTATACAAGCGTAGCTTTGTTTTTTTCAGCGCAATTTTAATATGCTATTTATTTTTATATTGCTTAAGGAATTTTCTTTTTACTAAAAATTTATATTTTCGAGTTAAGAGGTTTTAACTTAAAAAGAAAATGCTTCAAAAAAACTACAGTTTTTGCCACCCCTGCACAGTAGTAAGCACTCTACGGAACTACAGTTGTTGGCAATCAAAAAATAATGACTTAATAAAACCTGCGGGTTTACTAAAATGCTTTTATTGTTTCTTCATTAAACAAAAATGGAATAAAAATGGACCAGTTTGATGATATAAAATTGAAAAAAAAATAAAAGAAAAATATTAACTAAAAAAAATAGTAATAAATTAACTTAATATATGACGCATTTTAATCTAGTTTTTGTATTTAATAACTAAATTTAAAACTTTTACTTTAAAGGTTATTTTAATCAAAAAAATATATATTCCCGAAATAGCTATAGTTGTGGCCGCTTCTCACGGTTAATTTTCTTTAGGCATTTTTTTAAAAAACTAAACAAATAAATGTAGTATACTATAGTAATTGACACCATCAAAGGCACTGTTATTGTCAGTGCCAACAACTGTTGTCCCAATTGAACAAGTTTTTGGAACTCCCTGTCAATAATTGCATATAAACATATTTATATTTGCCCCCTTAATATACTAGCAGATAATTTTAATATCTAAACTCAAGTTAATAATAGCTTATATATTGCTTTTTGAAATAGCTAATGTTTTTATAGAATTTCCGAAAAAACACTGATAGGTGTTAAACTTTGATTAACAAGTATCGACTGAAGACAGCCTTTAAAAAAAAAGCAGGAAATATTACGACTTTATATGAAAAATATGTCTGGGAAAAAAAACATTCTCGAAAGAAGTAACTGAAAGGGAGTAAATTGCCATTGAACAGAGAGGAACTGTATCCAACAAAAGGATGTCAATTGTATCAACGCTTTGTTCTTTTTCTGACTTCATTGCTTTAAGCTTGCCATTGCTCAAATAATTCTTAATCAATACAAAAGCCAAATAATTCATATAGGAGTCAAGACTTCCTGAAATATTTTAAGCTACCAATCATCTTTCTGAATCAACCTGAAGGTCTAGCTACTTTCCAAAATCAAACTTGATTATAGTTCAAGCTTGGAAAAATTAGGTATTACCAACGATTGCTCTTGCCCGCGGTTCTGCTTTTCCGTGATGGGACAGCTTCGGCAACGCTTTATGTCGAAATGATGAAGAACCAAGCCGTATATGAATTGTGAGTTGTTTCTCTGGAGTAAAGATGTGATATTAACTCTTTAAACTAAAACTACAATGATAAGATGAATAAACCGCGCATAGCCTCAGTTGCGAATAAAGCCCTAAGCAGGGAAAACTATTCGCGATGGATACGTGCATTACCAAAAAAAGGCTTTGACCATTCTTCTTCAGGAGGTTCAAATATAAGAACGATCGAAAAAACGAAGAGTATCACAATTTGCAGTTATTGACCTACCGAACCTAACCCAACTATCGTCCTAAACAGAAATATCAAAGGGATGGCTATGACATATCACTACTGCCGAACGAATATTAAATAAATACTTTCTCTAAGCTGCCTCCAAAATAAGACGACACTACCCCCCTCACCGACTTGTCAATCAATTAATCAACATCGACACAAAGGAATTTGCCCACAAAACAAGGACAAAACTCTACCAGTACCATTCTCGTTTTACGTAACGACGATTCCAATCGAAAGACCGGATTTTCTCATTACGCTCCACAACTCGATCGTGATAAACGAATTTTAATTGGTGTCACCGTGATGCTAATAAGCGTAAGTCCAATAAAAGCATCACTATCAACATCAGCTGCTGCTACTGTGTGGCTGACAGTTTAATAATATGCCGCCATCAGCAGTCTGTGACACACACGAAGCAATGCCACTGCTGCGGCGCGTTTGGCAGCCGAAAAGCGGGACCACAAAAAATGTATATATATTCCGATTCCACCGACTTAAGTAAACAATTAAAATTGAAACCAATAGCTCGTAGGCTGGCTAGAAAGCCACTGGTGGCCCACAGGTGAGTCGCTACTGCTGCGAGAGCGCAGAGTACCTTTTTTTATTGCGCCACACTTTATTGCCACCTTTCATTGCTCCATAAAACAATAGGCAGTGCGCGGCTCAATGTGCGCGCCAGCCACACACAACGTCCGTCGAAGCCCAATTCACAGCAATTGTGCGGTTTCAAGTCCCCGCTTTTGGTAAGGTTCGCAGGTTCGCTTTTTAGGAGATCACAGCATGAATCTCATTTATTGACGGCGATATAAAAAAAAAAGAAAATGGAAACCCACCGAAAGAACTGAAACTGAAACTGGAACGCGACCGCATGCATGGTCTCTGGAGGTCTCCACGGAGAAGTGTCAATTAATTGATGAAGGACATGGAAAGGCACAACTCAATGTTACAATTCGCGTTCGCGCAAGTAAACAATGTAATTACGCTGCGTAAAGCTTTGAATGAGTGCTCGTGCAATTAAACGATACCGCTAGTCTTCAAACTATATTGTGCGCGGGCACTTTTCAATTAGAAATCGCTGCAAACCATTCACGGAAGAGGCCTACCGTAAACGAAATCTCTATCCTCGCTCGTTCATTATTACGTTTGGATTTTTGCTTTTTTCTTAGTTGCTGCTTTTGGTTTGGATTTTATTTATTTATTTCCTAAATAATGGCGAACGTCTTGAAATTGAGCACCATGAACCAATTAAAGTTTTCCATTTTCCACTTTGGCGCAATTTTAATCGTTTTCTGGCCTCAGCTCAGCAGTCCGCAGTCTGCAGTCCGCACTCCGCACAATATTGTTTATTTTTGTTTGTTGTTGTTGTGGTTGTTTTGTTACTTAACAATTTGGAAGCGGCATGCATTAGGACATACATGTGAACGAAGAAGTTGTATGGGCATGAATGTATGATGTGCATGGTGTACATTATGAGCGGAGCACGCACATTTAGGTAGGTGTTCTGTTTGGGATTTGAAAGGTATGTGAACTGAAATGTGAGGCATTTGTGTAGCTGAGACTTTCCTGGATATGGAGGAATGTTGAGTGCGGGTCATTCGGTGAGTTTCAAAATTGAGTGGGACAATTGCACGGAGCAATTGTGGGAGCAGAGGTGCGTCATCTGCCTGTAGGCATCAGTGATGAGTCTTCTTTGTGAAGGGGGCGCCATCTGTTGAGTTATTTTTACAAATCAAGATCTTATAATGTTTTTGAAAGGGCGTGCGTTAACTTGCTGTTTTTTAGGTAGCTGATTGTATATAAATCAATGCAGAGGCTGCGGGAGCAAGGTCTTGGGTCCAGTACCTGTTGTTCCAGCCTTATAATTATTTTTTTATTTATATCAATTTTTCGGCTTGACAAAAACCAATACCTTTCTGTGCGTTTGTTTGTAATGGTTTGGAAACCTATCTCGAGAGAAAATGCCGTTCACTTGTAACTCAGCGGAGTCCAAGCGGCTTTGCCTGATTACACGGCTATTAAATTTATACGAATGAGATCGTCGATTGCTGAACTACATGGATTGTAACACCGATCCGCGTTCAGCTGAAGTGGAAGTTAAAAATTGTTCAAGTCCAATTCCTCGACTTCTCATTCTCGCCAAAAAGAAATTGTTTATTTATGCGTCGTCAGCGTTCTCTGTTGACAGAAATATCGCTGCCATAGTAACTTGAAATACTGTCCAAAAATTGCATCGTTTCAAAAGGCACACTAAATAGTCGAAAACTGGAGTTACATTGCTAAACGCATTTTAAATGTTGCATAAGCGAAAGTGAGTAAGATATACGATACACCTCTATACCCTCCTAAGAGGCGACGATTTTTCTGCAATTATTTTGCAACTAAAGCTTTTATAACAATGGGTCTTCAATGGTTGATCAACAAACCATTCTTCTATAAATTCTATTAAAATCGTTCAGCCACTCCACCTCTTCGCAAAATTGCGCTTAACGTTTGTACGTCTCAACAATCTCTTTTAGACTTTCTGAATGTAACAGGTCAAGGAAGAAGGGTAAAGCCCTTCTAAAATCAATATAAATGTGGTTAATCAAATTTTGACCCACTTTAGTGTTTGAGTTCCGTACGAAAATTGAAGTTTTCTCAGGCTTGAGAGCACCGCCAGTAACAAAGTTCAACTTAAAAATTTAATTAAAATGAAATGGTTTTACTAAACCATGGTTTGATGTTGACAAAATGTTTGTACCATTTGAGACCAAATTTACGTTTACTATTCTTTTGGACAAAATTGACTTCTTAGGTTTTATGGAGCGAGCCAGTAGCCCAGTTAATACAGCGAAGGAACCAGGGCCACCGCCCGGAAGATTTTACAAGTGACTGTCCTAAAGTTCCACTTCCTTGATAAATTTCGTAATTCGTATTTTGGGAAATATCCAGACTTGGGAACTTAACAAATGTTTCAGAAATTGACAGACAGTAAAATTAAATTAATGCACAGTTTGCTTACTTAATTAACAGGTTTGTTTATATTTAAATACATTAAAATAAGTAAAATGAAAAAAAAAACTTTTTATTTTGACAAATAAGTTTTACTTAAGGTGGCGCTACAGTCCGGGGTGGACCTGGGCCAAAAAAATATATTTTCAAATTTAAAAAGGAACAAAACTAAATTATTTAAGAAAAAAATTTATCCGCTTTAGCCTCAATAAGATTCTGTAATTGTCTTGGAACCGTTTCGACGATTTTTTTGCAGCATTTCTGAAAGACCGTCATCGCAAGCTTTGTTACTACAAAAACGATCTCCTCTCTGCTCCGTATGAGAAAAATAGTTGTTTTTCCTTTAATGCAACATCATACATATCCAAAAAAAATTGTAGCCTCTCTATGCCCAATTCACAATGTGACGTTGACGCGCGCGTGCGTTGACAAGTCATGTAGAAACGAGGCATTTATATGCTGCCACACAAAATACAACTTAAGGCGTTGAATCGACTTTAGATTGCAAATATAGTAAAGTTCAACGCGACGCCTGAGTAGAACTAAATACTTTCTACTAAAACGCGCGTTTGACAACCTTAAAATTTCGACCTGGCATAGAATGTGCCGTTCATAGTCGGAGTGGCACAGATCCACTAAAGTTTATCAAAAAAAAAACTTTTCCTTCAATGCAAATTAATTAATTCAATGTGTGGAATTGACGAATAGTATTTTTTTTTGTAGAGCAACTACTTATTTCTTTAGATTTATATTAATATTAAAATATTAATCAATTATGGTTGCTTTTTGATTTGATAGATATATTGTCAAACATGATTATCTTGTATTTTGGAGAATCCTTTTTCAATTCGCGCATACAAATTACAGATAGAAGAAAAAAAGGAGACTTGAAATTTGAATTCTGCTCTTAATTTGTGTTTTTTAACCAAGAAACAAACCGAACTTTTAGTCTGTCATAATCTACCCTCTCAACGTGCATTCGCTTCAAAGCAGCATTTCGGTTTACAAACTTCTGGCTCGCGCGCTTTGGCATTTAAAATCGTAAAGTTTTGAAAAAGCGTGTCAAAGCGCGCCGAAGCACGCACGCGTTCAACGCCGAATTGTGAATTGGGCATTATTTGTCGTTCGTAGTTATATACGGTACTTTTCTTACAGCATATGTATCAAAATCGAGCTCAGCAAGCCGCCTCTGAATTATCCTTTAGATGACCCGGTTTTCAGAACATTTTTTTATTTCAAACTTGGATTTTGAACAAAGTTGTCCAAAATTTGTCTTTCTTCTACCTTTTGCTTCATAATTTTTCCGTTTTATACCCGAGGGGGGTAAATTTTGCACAGAGATCATTCTTTTCTGATTATTGATTTGGATATTTACAGTTTTCTTCGAAAAATTAAATACTTCCCCTATTTTGTTTACAGAAATACCACAATCGTATTTTGCTACAAAAGCTAGTCGATCTCCACATTTAACTCTTTCGTTTCCCCCTATTTTAATAAAAACGGACCTGTACGCAATAAATCATATCATATAATATTTAATTTGAATTCAAACGATAACAATATTTTTCGTCAAACAAACCTTGAAAAATGAATTCGTCAAAATACTTTTGCCACTCAAAAACTGTGCACTTTAAACACAAACAGGCCTGAGCCATCCAGCCATGGGTCTCAAGAAATGATTTCATTTACACACACAATCATAGGTCGCACCATATGCAAATACTGAGTGAAAACTGTTGACAGTTAATCCGCAGCCATTAGGAACTATTCTCCTTTGCAAATCGACTTACATTTCTGTCAAAATACTTTTGCCGACTAGTGTATACGAAAAAAGAAGGCTAACTAAGTTATTTATAAAGAAAGGTCCAAATAGAAGTTGTTTCTTCTGAATCACATGTTATTTTGACACAGAATTGGTATTTCACGCAACAAACTGATTGCAAATTTTTAGACAAAAGGTTTCGGCTTATTTCCCTACAAAGTGAATTGATTCAGCAATTGAAGGCAGACGACCATAAGCTTGGTTGTCGCTTTTCAGTTTGGAGTTGGCTCTTATACCATCTCAAACTAGACGTCGAATTTGGGCGAAAAATACTCGGATAAACGATCAAAATAAGAGGTCGTTAATTTTGCTGTTTTTTTTGTTTTCGGAAATGCTGCTGGAAACGTTATTTCGGTCGTTATATAGAGAGCCATGATTACCGACTTTTTGTGGCCTGAAATTGAAGACATGGACGGTCTGTTGTTGCAACAGAATAGCGCACAATGCCACAATCGTTTTGCTATCTTCGCGATGTCAACTGGACGCCTTGGAGCTGAGATTTGACCACGTTCGATTTTTTTTGGTGGGGTGCCCTTCAAAATTCAAAAGCGATTCATGCCGTTAAACGGAATTTCGTGCGTGTCGCTCGTGACGTTCGTGATATTATACAAAAATAGTATTAAACTTATGCCTAAGAACTACATATATTACTTCGGAGTAGGGCCAATAGATAAAGACGGTGTAGGAGATCGAATTCAAGGACGGATGGAGGGAAGTGGACTTAATTGACTGCCTTGAGCAACTCCAGAGCTTGCCTGAAGCGAGCACTGTACAAGTGGTTTCCACGTATGAACTATGAAGTTATGCCTTTTAGTAAAATGGGTTCAAAGCTAAAGGCCGAAAGGTTGTATAACAAAAGCCTTACTGAAATTAGTTTTAATAACGTTGACTTCTTTATAAATTTCTAAGAGTCCAATCGATACGAATTCGACAAGGCTAGAGTTCGCTGATCTAGCTTTTAGGAAGCCAAGCTGATTAAATGAAATAAAATAATATCCGTGGAAGTTAAGGCTTTAAACTCGTTTAAGGATCTTGGGTATTTGTAAAGCTTTAGCTATGGGTGGGTATAGCGATACTTCGCTCCGTAATCGCTTTTTGTACGTCGGCGTTAGGGAAGAGGATTTGCATAACTGCCAAGAAAAAGTGATAGGTGGAAGAGATTTGAAAGATGGAGGGAAAGAAATGCTGGATGGCTATCTGAGCCGTAACTAGACATCGTTAAGTTTTTTCTATTACCAAGTTTGAGATAAGCGGGATCCGGTGGAAAGTAGATCTTGGCGAAAGTCTGCTCGGAAAAAGCGGCAAACAGTTGGCCATGATATGGGCATCGGTAGACGATATGTTTTCGTATGAGGTAGGTGGAGGTGTCGGATTTTTTGGAAAAAAAGATTTAGTTTCGTTTATAAACTTGGTTGACGTTCTATTAATGTTGGTTGAAAGAGTTGTAAGGCTTTAGTTCAGACCAATTTTTGATTCGAAGAAAAACTATCAATAAAGGGGGAAACCTCAAATATTTCTTGTAAACGATAGAGTCCACTTTTCCAAGAATTCTTGGAGAGAACATAAATGTCAGTTAGGCTGTGTGCGTTGATACAGTCCTTGACAGCGATACCAACTACACTTTAGCAAGGTTGTTCTTTTAGTTCGGCAGTTGTGACAGTTCAAGGAGGGCGACTTTGAATTGACACAACTGTCAAGGGGGTAGCTAAATTTTAACTGTCAAAACTATCAAGAGGGGAACTTTAAACTGCCAAATCCGTTAAAGCTGTAGTTAGTTTAGCTGACAACAGCTGAAATTGAATTGCAACTCTGAATTTATTTTCAAATGAATGAGACTTTCTTTCAGATATACAGATATACAGATATACAGATATATGATCATTAGAAATGTCGCAATTGCTTGCTCCTCCGTCAGCAATTCAATTAGGCTTTCAATTTTATACCCCTTTGGGTGTCCAAAAATATATGATATACAAGCAGCATGTCAGCGCAGCGCCTTAAGAATCCTCTCTCGTTATCCTCTATAAAAATGCATTAACAAATACGATGCCCATACAACACCTAACGCATATTTGACTCGATTGCCCTGATCTGATCTCGTGGATCTGCCACCACCTCGACTCGCAGGCGCGCAATGCCCATAACCAGAGGAATCGCCCAAATATGGATTGAACGCGTACCTCACTAACAAATAAAAATATGTTTATTGCATTAGCCAAACCACGCGCGCAAGCCTATAATATCGTGATCGGTGGGTGTTTGGGGACCACGACCAAGTAGACCAACTGTGGCAGGCTGCTGTCTGTGTCTCTGCCTGTGCACCGTGGCTTGTTATGTATGCGCGCAAGCGTACGCATGTTTTCTCTTCATTTTACCATAAAATAATAATTTTCCTATTTTCCCCCGATGATCTTTCGTTAATTTGATGTTTTGCAAGCAGCCAAAGTGATTTACGAGCGTGCCAACGCGGCCAGAATTTTAATTCCTGTCGTGTGGCCCGAAATGGCCGGTATACCCATGACATGTCCTGAGCGGGTAAGGGCTGTTGCCATTTGTGTTCATTTTTTATTTTTATTTTTTTTGTTTTAATTGATGACAGAGCTTATTCGTTCAAATAAGCGACACGGTAAGGAATTCGATTTTGGTGCAAAAAAGTCGTCGATTTGGTCGAATGCGCCTGTCAGTGGTAGTCGTCCGTTTTTGCCGCCGCCGCGAGTGTGGTGCAAACAAAGAATTCCGTAATGAAACGCGAAGCGAGCAGCGGGGCCAATCTAGTCAGTAGCTAAAGAATTTCAAATCAATCACCATCGCCGTCGTGTTTGCTTTACAGGCTCATTTAGCCTTTGACGAGGGGAGGGCGAGCGAGGTGCGGGAGGAGGCGCACAACAGTCCAGCATACCCATACAGCTGGCTGGTGCTTTGTGTGTTTTACAAATGTTTTCCGCTGATGGAGGTATAAATGACTGTTTTCCGCTTGGCTTTTGTCGTCTCTGTCGTGACAGTTGTGGCATACTTCAATCGCGCAGGAGGACGACCGACGATCATGTAGTCCGTTGCGCAGCAGCACGATCTATCGCACATAGATCAATGGAATGATCTTCTGCAGATCGTCGTCGTTGTGTGTCCAGGCCAGGATGGCATGCGATGCAATTTTTGGCCTCCGAAGTGATACAAGTGATAGATTTGTAATTGGCAGGCGGCACAAACGGCCTTTCTATTCCCATTTTGCGTTTGCTCAGACATGAACTATAGGGAACGCTCGCGTGTTGGAAATGGATTCCAATTCCAATCCGCGGTCGTTAATCATTCTGGTTGCCCCTTCAAAGAGTGAGAAAGAGTGTGCAGCGCACAAATGACAAGAAATCAAATGGAAAAAAGATAATTTCAATTAAGTTCTGTACCGCTGTGCTAGCGCGGACCTTTCCTTCTCTTTCGCTCTCTCTCACTCTGCCGTATAACCTCTTGACGCATCTCCATGGGGGTGCGCATGCAAGTATCCTCCATCAAGGGGCATCCAACCAAATTGTTGGGTAAATAAATAAATATATGCGAGCGCAAGCCTGGGAGTGACTTATGGCTGTTCAACTGTTCTCTTCACCGGTGATCAGATAATGTGCTCAACGATGATGATCAGCGTCTCGGTGAAAGACAGGTAGTAGGTTGGATTGCACTTGTGCCGTGATTTGTGCCTAGTCATTGGGTTGGGCGGTTGCTACATCGCGCTATTAGACCGTACAATTGAAGATGATGGACGCTGAGATAAGAGTTTCTTCGCGGAGATGATAATTGGATTTGGCAGACTGATAGAGATCCATATTGAAGACGCTTCTCAGAGTCCTACCCGAAAGGGGATGTCATGCTCAGTTGAAGGCAGTAGAAGAGCCACCTTACAGCGGAAGCACAACACAGAGAGATCGGAAAAAGGACAATAGACCTTGTGACACTTAAACCTCTTCACTAAAGACACTCTCCTACCTCCCAAAGTGACTCGCTAGGTCACTGCGACAGTTTTGTTCGATATAAGTCAGTCAGAGCGACTGCAGCGATGGTGAATGTTGCGCCCGAAAGACTCCTTAGAGCTGTCGATCGGTCTCATCTGTACTTGCCGCGGATGAAGACTCATTTCTCTAACGAAACCTCTGCTATGAGCGCCCAAAAGCCTCCTAGGAACTGTCAATGGGTCTCATCTGTATTTACCTAGGAAGAGGTATTGAAAATTTCTCAAAACTCCATGAATCAAATTCAAAAGATGAGCGAGTTCTACTCTAGTACTGTCATCGCAAAACTTGTCGAACACTCTTTTCAAAAGTCCTTGTCATGTGACGCAGACGCCATACAGACTCCTGGTACAGACGAAATCGGTGCGACAATGTTCGTGGTCGCCCTATAATAGCGTTAATGATGGAACAGGAATGGGTGTCCCAGCACATTGCACCAAACTCATCGCTTGCTAATTCCAATCCTTGCTGTGGTATTTGCCTTTGGACAAGGTGGCGAACAGACGGCCAGTGAATTGGCAGAAAACGAACAAAACCGTCATAAACTGACAGCCAGGCAGAGAGTGAAATGGTCAAATGGCAGTTCGGCTATCAAAATGAGCGCGCAAATAATTTTGAGTGATCTCAGCGTTGTGTGCACACGCACTTGTTAGCTGCTGATACCGATGATGATGATGATGATGGAGCGAACGACAATTCAATGAACAGAAGGCGACCGAAAAGAGAGAAAACCAGAACAGCAGCAATATTGGCAACAACGACAACGACGCTGACAGTAAGACCGCTAAGAGCGCGAGATTTATGAGATCTCAACGATTTATTGGTTTTACGGATTCAGTTACAATCGAGATGATAAATGGCCAATGAGTTCGATACAGGCTGCGCCATCGGCCAGTGGAATGCGCTGGCATTAGCTGTACTGTCTGCTGACTGTCATGTCACAGCTGAAGACTTACTGGCCGAGTGGACGCAGTATCTGCCGCAGTATAGATGCTTCAGTTCCAATGACGGAATGTCTGCTACGGGCTCGCAAATCTGTTGGGGCTGTTTTTCCGTCCGTCTGCCTGTCAGTCTGTCTCTGCGGTCGGCCGGACAGCCAAACGAACAATTTGCATACCTGGCATAGATGCACGCTGACAAGTGTGCGTCCGTGCAAAGGCGGGGCTCCGCAAGATGATTAAATATTTTCCTCCCATGCAATCGCACTGCGCCTGACCCTCGGGGAGGCCACCACCAACGCCACCACCACCACCAACACCAGCCGGGCACAAGTGGGTGGGTTGGTTTTGTGCGTGCGTGTGGCAACCAGGAATTGATATGTTTTCAAGCTCACTCACGCTCGACTGACACTTAATTTTCGTCTGTCACACAAGCTGACGTGAGTTGCCGTGTGGCTGGGTCCCTTCAACTAGCAACTGTCAACTGCAAGGCTGCCGCTGTCGCCGCGCCCTCCCAGCTAACAGTGGACCACAACAAGCAGGAGGAGGATATACGAGCATATATGCAAGGCATGAGCACTAGCCCCGCAGCGTTTATACCACAGTCGGACGCCTGATTTGAATATGAAAATGCGATCGCGCTCGCCCAGCTATGCGGCTAACTATGTGAGGTGTTTGGTATACGGGGCTGCCGCCGCCGCCACCACCACGCGAACCCCAGGTGAGCGAGACAGGTACGCTATGGGCTATGCGCGGCGCGAGTGCTCGTCGAATCGTGTTTTATGATTTATGATTGTACACCTCTAGTTTTCGCGCTGCTGCTGCTGCTGCTGCACGGAATCGCCTGCGCTGTTACTACCGCTGCAGTTGTTATTTCGAGAGATTTGCCTATATACAAATGGCATCGAGTAGGTGATTTGTTTGCTGCGGCTACACACTCGCAGTCGCATAATCCTTGCAGCCACCACCGCCGTCCGCCACCGCCTCGACCACCACCTCTAATACACTACTACTGGCGCGGCGGCCAATAGCAGTGTTTATTGTTTGAGCAGACCCTCTGGTTGTTCGCGCGATCGCTCGCAAATTTGATTTGATTTGTGATAGATTGAGTGTCATTATTTCTTTTCTTGACATGAAAACTTTGACACCTCACCGACTATTCAGCGACTATGCAGTGACTACAGCGGCAACGACGACAACGACGGCGACGACGGCGACGATGATGGCGAGGACAGCGTCAAATGTGTGCCCTCTATTTCCATATTAGGCGGTGTTTCGCGTCGTTGCGATTGTTCTACCAGCGGTCACATGCCGCTGAGAAATATCGCATATATCACACCAGAGAATGCGCGCACTCGCATCGGATCCGATGGATGAATGGATGCTGGATGCTGGATGGATGGATGGCTGGCTAGATGGATGGATAGATTTGGATTGCCAATTCGTTTTCGGTGCTCAGAGAGAGAGAGATTTGGTGCTAACGAGTGCAGTAATTAAATTAATGAAGGGGACTTGCCTTGAGCAATGTTGGCGAGTTATTTGCAACACGGTTCGCTGTGAACTGTGTGAACGCCATCAAGACCGTTCTCTGTCCAGTGGTTTAGATTTTTTTTTTCTGAATTATGTTCATGATCAGCTCACGTCGTAAACTATAAGGGCATGCGAGTGAAAACGGTTTCTTCTTACAAAGCGACATGTAGGTCTGGGATTTCGATTTCGATTTGGATTTTTGGCGTGACGATTGGGCAATTGGTGGAGGATATTTATGAGGCATTTTGTGGTTTTGTGAATGGAATGTGAACAGGATTTGTGACATTTTCTTTTACCACTGATGTGAGTAACACGAAGTTCCAAAAATCACGCGGGATCGATAGAAGTATTTGATTGAATGCACACTTGGAGAAGTTTTATTGAATGAAGTGAGATGACTTGACAAAACGGTTGCATCTTCTATATTCACCTTCAATCTTCTATCTTCACTCTTCAATCTTCTTCTATCTTCTATCATCTATCTTCTATCATCTTCCATCTTCCATCTTCCATCTCCCATCTTCCATCTTCTATCTTCTATCTTCTCTCTTCTATCTTCTGTCTTCTATCTTCTATCTCCATCTTCAATCTTCAATCTTCTTCTATCTTATACTTCAATCTTCAATCTTCAATCTTCAATCTTCTATTTTCTATCTTCTATCCTCTATCTTCTATCTTCTATCTTCTATTCTCTAGCTTCTATCTGCTAACTTCTATCTTCACTCTTCAATCTTCTTCTATCTTCTATCATCTATCTTCCATCATCTTTCATCTTCCATCTTCCATCTTCCATCTCCCATCTCCCATCTTCTATCTTCTATCTTCTATCTTCTGTCCCCTATCTTCTATCTTCTATCATCTATCTTCTCTCTTCTATCTTTCATCTTCCATCTTCCATCTTCCATCTTCCGTCTTCCGTCTTCCATCTTCCATCTACCATCTTCTATCTTCTATCTTCTATCTTCTATCTTCTATCTTCTATCTTCTATCTTCTATCTTCTATCTTCTATCTTCTATCTTCTATCTTCTATCTTCTATCTTCTATCTTCTATCTTCTATCTTCTATCTTCTATTTTCTATCTTCTATCTTCCATCTCCTATCTTCTATCTTCCATCTTCCATCTTCCATCTTCCATCTTCCATCTTCCGTCTTCCGTCTTCCGTCTTCCGTCTTCCATCTTCCATCTACCATCTACCATCTTCTATCTTCTATCTTCTACCTTCTATCTTCTATCTTCTATCTTCTATCTTCTATCTTCCATCTTCCATCTTCTATCTTCTATCTTCTATCTTCTATCTTCTATCTTCTATCTTTTATCTTCTATCTTCTATCTTCTATCTTCCATCTTCCATATTTGATCTTCTATCTTCCATATTTGATCTTCGACCTTCAACCTTCAACCTTCAGCCTTCTATCTTCTATCTTCTATCTCCTTCCGATTTGATATCCAAGAACCGTCGAACACGGGTGGGTCTGAGAGTGATCCTACAGCAATTTTAAGTGCTTCAGATCATACAAAATTCATCATTTTTCGCACGAAAATGAGACGATAATCTTAACACCCGTTGCAGTCGTAGTTGCAGAATCAGTGTATGGATTTATATTGACTCTGCGTGGCACTTTACAAAATGCAGTATTACACAAAGGGGCAAACAATTTGAAACATGGAAGTATATACAAAATATCAAGCACTTCACAAATTGTGGGTCGTATGGAATATGGGGCGTGGCATCTTCTTTATGGGGCAAAGGAGGCAGATATATCTGGCCTAGTATCTGGGAAAGACACCCCGCTTTAGAAGGAAAAACCGCATAGACTAAGGCACCCTACTAATTTAGACAATGACACGAT
The DNA here is from genome assembly GCA_963082955.1 of Cheilosia grossa. NCBI lineage: Eukaryota > Metazoa > Arthropoda > Insecta > Diptera > Syrphidae > Cheilosia > Cheilosia grossa. The sequence goes on along the minus strand of OY720147.1, from coordinate 48,741,319 downwards.
TGTTCCTTGGAGCTAATGTCGAATTTGGCCGGTTTTTCCTAGCACAGCCATAACAAAAGAACAACGGATGACAGCTACCGAGCAGTTGTTAAGAATAAGGTGAAAAGTCGCACTAGATATTAAGTTAGAACATGTAGTCAGCATCAGCCTTGTTCTGTTCAGGCGATCAACCACCCGGGCGAACCGAGCGAATGGCAGTCAATGTAAAGCACATATCCAACATCTTCCACTTGGCCCCACACTGAGGAGGAAAACAGCAAACCGCTCACACAAAGAATTGAACGTCGGGCGCCCTATCATATGTTCTTAGAATAGCCAGAGCCTACGGGGACCGTCTGATTGAAAAGCTCCCGCATACACTTCCACCATAAACCTTGCTCAAAGTATCGAGTAGTCCTTCTTAATGTCGAATATAGGATCATATTCATGTGGAAATGTTTCAAAGCTTGCGCACCCGACCATGGACGCAATTTTCACTCTGAAGGAAGACCTTTAAATGACATCGATTACACAGCCGTACAGGACAACTAGCATCACGATCACGCATACTCGTACTATTAATGTGAATTGCGGTAGAGGGCAAGAACTTTTCTTTTACGGTTTCCAACGAGGAGCGGACCTTTCTCTATTTAATCGGTCGTTTTTTTTTATTTCTATCTACGTTCTTGTTGCCGCAAGTCTACCAAGAGCTACCCTGTGCACGTTTCTACCTGTAGTTTGGACACAAGGTAGAATGGGGAATTTGAGAGCCCAAATCGCTTGTCAATTATACAGTAGCTTACAGGCCTTATCTTATTGTCAGAACTTCGCTAGAAAACGTTTGATGAGTTAGTAAGACTTGAATTTATACATGTGTGTTGAAAAGGCGCACGCTTCCGTTTTAGAGAGGTACAATATACCTGGATACCTTCAAGACTGATCGACTTGACTCTGGGTGCAGGTAAAGGTTACTTTCAGAGGTGTATTTTTCGAATTGGAATAGCTTTACTGCCGGGATAGCTAATTTGACAACTGATAGCTGATTTGTACTCACTTTGGTCTGTTATTTCACCACGAGTAGTGTAGACTGCACGGCCCCAAGTGGTCGAAAAACGATTCGAAAACTAGAGACCATATGAAGGGTTTTTTAGGTATTAGTTTTTTGAATGGGAAAAACTTTACGGCAGCAGTACTAAATGTGACAAATCTCACAAATTTAGGAAGCCCGAAAAACTATTTCTTTTTAAAAAATCTATTTTCCAGATGAAGCTTTATTCGAGAGGCATCCCAACAATAAGGAGCCGCAAACTTCAAAGCACATACATTGTCCCGTCTGCTTTAAATTCGACAACTGTACAAGCAAACACTTTTCATAAATTACACAGAACCACTCCAACCAGAAGAATGGTCCATTTCGTCGTAAAACTCTCAGCTGCTCCCGCGAGAACGAGGATTAATTTTGCACCACCTGGCCAAAGCCCCAGTACGGACTCCGAACTCCGCCGTAAAACCAATTCGACAGCAATAAACGCTTGGCAACAAAGTGGGTATACATGCAGCCAGCATCAAAATCCACGAAATTCAAAACTGTCCCATATACCATATATCCATTCGCACCCATTCCTGGACAAGTGGAGGGGCAATAAAACTTTCTATTGACGGTGCGGCGTTTAACTTTATGGTAAGCTACCTCTCGCATAAAAATGCACTTTTGCGATAAGGCCGACTGAGTCTTTTGCTTAATTAAGGAGAATCTCATTGGCTTTATGGCAGGCGTACCATCATCATCGACGCCGGTGGCAGTTAAACCACGCGTAAAACCAACTCAAACTTTCATTAATAACTGAAATGTAATTAAAACTGTTAGTTTGTAATGGGAGCAGCAGCTGTTTCGCGTCGCTACTCACCATCGCTCTCATCCTACGCCGACCGGGGACTAGTGATATATGCAAGCACTGTCATCTCTGAAGTCGCATTAGCATATTTCAGTGCACATACACCGTAGCATGCAGACGGCCATAATTCGGTCATAATTTCGGCTTTTCTATTGCACATATCCATTTGGTGCGCGATCGCCATTCCGCATAGATGCAGTCCATACAGCATAGTGCTGTTTATGCAATCAGGACATAACTCTGGATTGGAGCCGGCGCACTCTCTCCCTCTCTCTCTCTCTTTCGGCATCCGAAACACATGCTGCAGGTGTAGTAGCACTGAGCATAAATCGAATGCCGCGGTTTTTGTTGCAATGCCACCGGTCTATGTGGTCGGCGTGGAAAGGGCACTGGAATATGTCGGCTTTTTAATTGGTTATAAATTAATTAAACGACTATTAATTATCCGCTTTCATGTCACTTTGTATTTGCGAGGGTAGTCGCAGTCGCATTCACAGTCCAAGTGGGCACATGGCGACAGTGAATGGATTAGATTGCAAGGCATCTTTGGTGAGAATTAAATTATCTGCCCATACGCCCAATAATGGCGCAGCCGGTAGCCCCTTCGAGTACACGTGTGGCGCACAAGTACCCGCGGTCTCTCAACTGTCGAGTGCATTCCGAGAAGATCTCAATCGCTCGTGCAAAATAGAAGTTGTCGAATTCGGAATGACTGACGAATGACTCAGGTATGCCCGTGTGGGTATATACACACACTCCTCGTGCCCCCCTTTGAATAATCACTACAAATGACTCGTGTGTTTCATCTGTTTACAATCAATATCATCTCCGTCGGAGAATGGTTTGTTTAGCCTTTAATAGGAGCATCATCACCAGCGGCTACGTAATGGACAGTCATCTGCTGATGCGATGGGGCGGTCCATCTCTTAACCAATTTTTGTTTCTTTCTATACGGCTCTGGGAACTGGGAATGGGAACTGGGAACTCTCTTATTCATCTTGTTGTTGTTGTTGTTCGCTTCGCTTCAAGTGCAGAGCGCGGTTGGCTGTGGTCTATCTATGTGGAGGCGATTCAAAAGTAAAATGCGGCGAAGGCCACGGAACGTTTTGTGTTTCTCTTTGTGGGCCTCGCATCAGTCGTCGTGTAGGTAGACATCGAGGACCTCTCGGGGCAGTACTTAATAGATTGTTGATGAGGCGACTGTACACTGTAAATTGTCAAAACGTGACTAGCCGCGAAAAAGCACTTGAATCTTCCCAAACCCAAAAGTGAAAAAAAAAAATTGAAACAAAACCCACCAGACAATGGGTGTTAGATTAAATTCGCATCCACTAACCGCAGTGTTATTCAAGCGATAAATCAGTGGCGATCATCGTGCGCAGCCATAGATTTACGATGAGGTTGGAGGGGAAGGCGCACAGCACGGCCCATTGTGCTTTCGACAAAATTCTCTATGACATTGGGCCAGTGAATTGCTGTGCTAAAATTCAGCGGCTAAGTTTAATGCAAATAGATTAATTGTTGTGTAATTGGTAATCGATTGAGGTGAAGAGGCACTTCTTGCTGTAGGGAAGGTCCCACATTGAAAGTTCGCTTGGTATTCATTACGCTATTGCTTCAGTGTGTTCAATCAGGTTGTGTAGATGAAACTAAGCTATCTATGTAAATCTGATTTATACACAAAAATAAAAATCTTGACGGAAAGATTCACACAATAACGGCCTTTGCAAGCGAGGTATGTATTAAGGCGCAACTGGTCATACACTGCAGTGGGGGATGCAGAGGTTCCCCGACAAGAACGGAGATCTAAACTTCAAGTGGGTAAAGTGCAAAATATTTATAAGCCTGCGTGGATAGGGTAACACCACAGACCACATACATTCTCAAAGAAACGAGTACATCGACGATGCGTTTCATACGAGTTTTTGTGTGCCCGAGTGGAAAGTACTCATTTCGAAGATTAAATGTGCCGTCGAAATGAATCGGCCTTTACCGTTTTTTCATGGGTGAAAGACGCAACAATCACTGAATGAATTAAAGAGCGATAGGTAAAATACCTTTTGACACCAGGCTCGGTCCCTTTTATACAAGATACTATAACTGACCCGGCGAACTTCATTCCGCCCAAATTAGTTATTTCAATGAGAATAATAACCCCGAGCCTGCACAATTCACATGCTATTTTATGTAATTCGGTCAATTCAAATTCTGTATTCAAAAGTTATATTAAATACAATAGAAATAACTAGATTAAAGCAAAATCGATGTGTTTCGATCAAACTGGAGGATTGACGTGTTGGCCAACTTTCCACTTTTTCACTAAAGACAATACACGACGTACAGAGTGGAAGGTTTTGCCTACACGAGCACGCCTATAATTGACCATGTGAGAAACATGAGAATTCAAGAACTGGTGCCACAATTATCCAGCGATTTGTCACAGTGAAAGCGAGACGCATGGGAAGTTGAAGGCGCTTAAAAACTAATGGCAAATCATTCTGAAGCGGAATCCGCGGAATTATAATGTTTGCCTTGAATATTACAGTCAAAGTCGTCCCTTTCATGACATTTGATTTCAGATTATAACCGATCCGACATTTGATTTTTTTTTTTTTTTTTTTCAAAGTGCGGTTTCCCATAAAAAGTTCTATCCCCAATCTCATCCCCTGGAACTTATATTTTCACGACAAAAAGTAGCATGTGTCCTTCCTTGGGCCATTACGAATTCACCAAGCCCAAAATCGTAAAAATCCAACGATCCATTCTCGAGTTATGAGTGCACACACGGACATGAGTCTCTTTTATATATAGCTGTAAGCATCCGGTTTTTCTCGTGCCTTTCGTTTGGACATATCGGGTCTAAAGCTATCTTATCTTTAAGACTGAAACCAACAACACCCACCCACAACATTTTATTGAAATTGAGTGGTTTCGGAGATCGACAACAGCGCCACCTATCAGATAGACCGTCAGCACCCGCGCACCTAACCACTTCCTCCTCAAATTTTGAAAATAAAATTCTCTCTTAGATATCCTATCTGTGAATACGTGTGAAATGACTACTCTTATGACTGTAACCCTCTTCGGCCGTCGACTCTCTTTAGTGGCGTCGTTTGAACGTGAATCGGGGCATGACACATGAAGAATGAAAGCAAAGTCAAATCGGTTCAGTAGTTCCGGAGATTACCTATTACAAACAAACATTATCTCTTTATTTAATATTGTGATGTGAAGGTTCCGCACTTCTTTAGAGTTGGAAATTGCGAACAAACAACAAACAACAATATGTGTGCATGAGAATGAGTAACTATTGGAAAAGTTCCAATGAGAATTAGTAGAGTTGAGTATTCATTGAAAATTCCAATTGGAATCGATTAAGAGAACACACCAATAACGAATGAAAAATGGATAAAATGAGCGTACTTTATATAATGATCGACAGTTTTTTGTAAATATCTTTTAAAAACAAACAAAACAGTCTTCGGCACGTATAGCCACGAGCATGATCTACAAAAAAGGTTTGAATCCATTTTTCTGTAAATCAAGAAATAAACAGCTTTTTGTGCGAATGAAAATATTTGTTACACCAAATCACTTATTACTCTAAAACCAGTTGATGCATCGCTACCATTGGTATCATGATTTAACTAGAGGCTATACCGAACGTTGTGTGCCAATTTCAGCCTTCTACGTCAATTTGTTTCTGAGGTAGACCTTGGTACAAAATTGGTCTAGTGGTCGGAGAGACGGACAAAAGCGAAACTAATAAGGTTCCGTTTCTTCCCTCTGAGTGCGGAAATTTAAAAAAAGAGAAGACTTTTTTTTCTTATTTTATAGTGATATATGTTTACATATTTTCGTGCGGAATATCGTGAAGGTTTTCTAGCAACGGCATAAGGGTAAAAAGGGTGTTTTTGATAATCGTCGTGGGAAAGTCAGTCCGAAAAGTGTGGCATCGCTGGGCTGTACAGCGACAACGACCTGGTCAAAAGATCTGTGTTAGGAAATGACTTGATCGTGTAGAGCGGACGAAGAGCAACCCAACCCCAACTCTTCCCCGGAGACACTACACACAGAAGACGATCGACCCCATAGTAGATCTTCGCAGGGTATACTGTGGATAGTCGCCCTAGGAATTTAAACAAACTCCATCTGCCAATTGAAAAGTCGCCACAAGCAAAAGTTTTGTCAAATCCCAAAGAAGCTGCACCAAACCCTTTCCAGCAGACGGTCGCTACCAACTTACGCACTTCGCCGCATTTGCCGTCGGCAAAACAACTTCTGATTACACACAGAAACCCAAGTACCCACTTCCCATTATTAATTAAAAAGTTTCGCGAGTCCCCCATTTAACAACAAACAGCCAAACAATAACAAAGGGAAAACAAATTGCAAGAGATCCCCCTTTGGGTCCAAAGTGTCTCTCTCTCTCTCTCTCTCTCTCTCTCTCTCTCTCTCTCTCTCTCTCTCATAAATACATACTAATGCGATACGGGATAATTCTTCCCCACATTAACTAGACAAGAAATTGCACTAAAGATCCCCACTAAGTGGCCATCGCAAGTGGGAAGTGGCTGACATAAAATGCATCAACAGCCACAGCAGCAAACCATCAAATGCGAGATGCGCGTCTTCAAGTTCAGGCCGCATTTATGCACAGCTCCAGCAAAGAGAGTGCTTGCGGTCCAACTAGAATCTATCAGATCAATTTGGAACACAGAATCTAAATTTATGATGGCCAATTAGAATTGTCTATAATGGCCGGCAATAGGAGCAACAAGTTGTATAAATTGCCAACAGAGATGAGGCGACGCAACAACACAACCTCGACGAGTAAGTGTGCGCGCACTTCTCTGCTGGCCAAGTGTGTACAAATGGAGATGAATCCGGTCCACACGGTTACCTTCCAAAAAAAAAAAAAAAAAAAAAAAAACAAACAAAATTGACAGCCTGCTTTCCATATGCTGAATTGGATCGTTCGCCGTGCGGTATACATGATTAAGTAAAAGAGATATACGCCCACCCGCATTTGCATGCGGGGATTTGATCGCTTTGCTTATTTAGGGGAATACGCGCGCTCTGGTCTAGTATGGTCTCCTTGAGAGTTTTATAGATTTAGCCGACGGGATTTCACGTCGAATGGGAGTTATATGGCGCTTTTATGGGCCTGTAAATATTGTGTAAGGCTTAATTAAGGAGGCTACAATGTTGCCCGCAGATTGGCTGAATGATTTAGTGGTTTTTGGTTTTGGCAGGATGCACTGCAACTCAAATTGAGCATTCACTGCGGCATTTTGATGAACAGAAGTGACTGAATTTCGAGCTGCAAATGATGCCCGCTCACCTTTCCATATGGGAGGAAGAGAAAGGTCCTTTTTGCAGTTGGAAGTGAGCTATAAGAGCGGGGAGCTTTAACTACCTTAATGGACAGAGTTACTGTCGGTAAATCACAGATGGAAGTAATATTTCTTGTTGAGAGTAGGGCACTAAAAAAAGCTCGAACATGTTCAAAATCGAGTGTGTTTATGTTTGACAGACTTTGAGCACTAGCTGTTATATGTCTACAAGAGTACACAAAGTCAGGAGTGCAATTTACAATACACTTCTGGACCAGCATTCGCATTCCTGATCAGCACAAATGTAGTTAGCTGTCAAAATATGCTGTGTCAATTTATTGTAAACACATAGAGAGTATTCTGATCCTGCTCTGACCGAAAAAGAAACAGAGCTACAACGTGTCTGAGCTTAAAGAGAAACACGAACAGTTCATGCTAAAAAAGAACACGAACAGTTCATACTAAAAAAGAAAAATGACAGTTGTGGAAAATGGATTAAATGCTGTCATAGAATCCATGGAAATTGTACCGACATTTGTGGGGAGTACAGTTCAAACAAGGAGCGTCTAAAAGGTCACGTGAACTGACGGGCATGTAACAAATTGACAAATTGAACATGGGGAATAGCTACTTTGGGCAGAGGCAAAATGGTCTTGGGAAGATGATAGGTACGTATCGTATACCTCTTGAATTGAACAAAATTCCAAGATAAGCGTCGTGATTTCTGGAAGATTACATTTTTTTAAAAAGCTCTAAGGAAATTTGTGTGAACCCTCAGAAGTGGAAAAGCAAGAAGTCCATAAATCGAAGATCGCGCTGTGAATATCAATGGAAGTCGCTGACAACAACATGAGTTTAAGAAAGATAGGTAGAGGGACATTGGACATTGTCTCTTTATATCCGGGTAGTAGATATATTGGAGGCAGACAAGAAAATCAATGTTAGATTCAGGTTTGGGTTTTTAGATTTATTGGGCGAGTTCTTACCTCCTTGATAGGTTACAAAAAAAGTGATATCACATTGGCAAAAGCAATTGGATTCGAAAAAGACCCACTGAACAACTGCTTAGTAGCGGCATCTATCCGCTTATCGGACTTCTCGCCTAAGCAGCCTCAAATTCGTCCAAACAATGTAAGCATGCAGGCGTTCTTTCTGATCACAGATGAAATCGTTGTTGCCACACCCAAAGCACACCGCTTATGATAAATGTCAATTCTCTTAGTTAATTTAAGTAAGTCCCAAACAAAGGTCATAACTTCAGTTATCTTAAGTCGACTAGATTGGGTCTGGACTAGATTTAAGGTTCCTTCGTCAGCCACATATAACAACTGTCAACTTGCTGCTGGGGCATAAAATGCTTGACTAAAAACGTCAACTGAAAAAACTGTTCACGTCACCAATCGAGGCAAATCATTATATTAATACGTGCACATCCAAAGTTTCCGTAAACTTTTCAAGTATTTATTATGAAATGAAGATAATAAAACCTATACCATTCGAAAGGTATTGTGCCCTAGACGTGCAAAAACAATAAGTCGTAGGTATGTGTCGCCTTTAAGACTGGTAAAATTAAGTTAAGAATTCCCCATACAAAATGCTTATCAGTTTATACAACCGATTTTGTTGACATTCAATTTTTCGCCGACATATTGCCATAGTAACGTATTCAAATATATTTCATCTTAGATTGGAACCTATTTTCGAAGGAATCCTACCCCTAAAAGTAAGCAACTGTATACCGAATAATTTTAATTCAGGGGCATGTCTGCGATTATTGACGGTGGGTTGGTTTTCAATGATGTTGCTATGGAAACGAACATTTTTCGACATAAATTTTTTGATCTAAGTTTTCATAGTGACGTATTAAATGTTAATCATGAGTAAAACTTTCTTTCAAAGGGACAAAGGAAAATAAAAGGTAGTGCCGATTTTCGACCAATAGTGAAATCTAGTAAAAATTTAAACACATCAACTTAGCCAGACTTATTAAACTAGAGTTAGAGATTTAAAAGCAAGTTTAAGGCTTTCCAAACTGTGATTAAGTTTGTCCATTTGTTAGCAGCACAGATTTGGGGTGGCAAAAGGTACGAAACTGTCACGGAGGTACTTTTTGTATAAGTAGAATAATTCTCCTACCCTGATAATACTGAAAACAAACTTTTAAAGCACAATTTTTAAAAGTGACACGACAGATGTCTGACAATCGATTACAAAAAAAAAAAACAAAAACAAAAAACAGTGGAGTCCACTTTTCAAACGAAAATTGAATGCCACAAAAACTGTTTGAAACTGGTTAGTAGTTTTTGAATAAAACTATCTCTGGAGGACGCACCAAGTAGCGGGAAGCCCAGATTGTATTTACAAATTCATTGCTCCCGTGGACGGAAAGATCAGGAGGAGTTCACGAATAAAGCACCTTAAAGGTTGCTCTTCACAGACCAATTTACAATTTGCAGCACACCGCTGAAAAAATACCGCTAGTATTAAGGGTCCGTGGGGAGTTACTAAAATTTAACAAGCCTGATTACCGCTAATCTGTAGTAAGTAAGTTTATTTATTTACATTTCAACTAACTAACTTCCTTCGTCCAATCTTAAAAGACAACAACACACCACGATCGTTGTTCATATTTTTTCATTTGATCATGCTATATTTTGGTCGGTAAATCTGCTTCCAGATGAAGAAGAAAGTTGATTGGTGGCTTAAAGTAGGAAATGTTGGCTTGTTTAAGCACTTTTTTTGAAGTGACTACGAATTATATGAGAATAATAACAAGTTAAAGGCAATGAAGTTTGAAAAAATACATTTTAGTAAAAATCGCTCCTAAAAAAGAGACGTGGCAATGAAGGATGTAGCCTTATCCTTATATCCTTCTTAGAGTCTTTGGAAATATTGAAAAAATATTCATCGAAATCTGTTGCGTATTTTTCAAGCCATGCCAACTGAAAACAGACACAAAACCCCTCTACAGTTGTATTTTACGTATAGATTTATGTTAGGTATGTCAAATGATTTTTTATTATTTTTATTTACGTTCAAATATTTAAGAAAAATATAGATATCCAGCGATTCAAAAATTGATTAAATTTAAAATATAGATCAAAAGTGCTATAAACTTTTTTTCTGTGCAATGTTTTAGTTTAATGTTGGTTTTGTATTCTGGAGTAGCCTTTAGACTTAAAAAAAGGTACACATATCAATGATTGTACAAGGAATGTGAGCCGCTGCCATCGATTCGAGTTCGTTGCCTATAAAGAATAGTACCTAGATAAAGCTTATTGGCTTATGATCAGCGTGGGACGATTTAAGAAGAAAAAATTTCTAAATCCTAAAGCTTGGATACAAGACAACCGATAACCGATGTATAGCCTTTGAAATACAACTGAACCATTTACTACTGACATTGAACTCAGTTCCTAAAGAAATTTTTTTACATACCAAATTTTAATTTTAAACACTCTTCAAGTTGTGGTAAAAGACATTTTTCTTTCTAATGACACATAGTTTGGCCTAAATAAAAAATGGCAGTAAACTTAGCAGCCAAATAAGTAGAAATGGTAACCCAGAGACGCGATGGAATTGAGGTAAATTTTCCAGGTCCATGGATCACAGATCGCGCTGTTTTTAATAATGCAAGTCCCTGACAACTTTAACGATCACTGAAGATGCTGACAGATTTATATTTCCCAGACCTACGCCCCTGTTTCAGCAAGCGTGAGACTAGGTATTTATACTTATCCCCATCAGACTATATACCGAAAGATCTTTCAAACGATGAACACGTAGAACCACTGCCAGGCAATACAACCAGGGGTCGCATAATCGCATCAGTGAGCAACCAATATGTCACTGAATTTTGTGTATTTTACACGCAAAACATATTCAGTCACTTAGTACTCGATCGCGGATGCGCCAATTCAACCAAAGGCCTTTTTCACATTCGGTGGAAAAACAAGTTTCGTTAAGTTGCTCGTTAACAAATGACGCGATTCGCCCCTAACCTTGTGAACACCTAAACATCTAAACCAGTAAACTTCATCATCTAAAAAACTGACTTTTTGAACATCAAGCCAGTATAAAAGGTTGCTAGACCAGAGCCTTCATGATGCACTTAATCAGTTGATGTTTTCAGCATCTTGGGGTTTTCGGATCACCATGGTAATCATGGTGTTGTGATTGGGGTATTTTTACCTGTTACCCGAGTTTCGTAAGTTTCAGCCCCTGCGGAGGACAGCAACACTATGTCACTGACGATACAAGGACAAGAATAATATTGGAGTTTTTGTTGCACTTCGCCAAAACATGAGTTTCTTCTTTGTAGCACCGAAATTTAAGTTTAAGTGGTCCAGGATTCTGAATCTACTCTAAAAAGAAAACTTTAGAATGTACGACACTGCAACAAGACAACCCCATGCAAAGAAGACGTTAAAATATGTAGCCTGCGCGGTTAAGACTGGCTTCCACTAAACAGTGGCAAGCCCTATTTCCTCTCATATCGAGCTGGCTGGCTGAGGGTCCGTTCCGCCTTCACGTATACGATAAAAGAGAGTCAGAGGCTTTGCCCTTCAAATATTAAATTAAATAGACAAATCACTTCCCGCCAGACAGAAAGGAGTTTGGAAAAAATTGAATATAGACTTAAAATTCAAATTCAACAACTCACCATGAAAACCATTAAATTGTAAAACAACAAACGAAATTTTGATCGCCTCCAGTTGCCGGTGCATTTGCAATCATTAGCACTCGTTCACATTCCATGCGCATTACCTCCAGCGTCAGGCGTGAACGCAAATTGAACAAAATTCTAACCGGAAACCAAAAATCACTGCAACACGCAAAGAGCTCTTCTTCTTTTTCAGCACCAATATAATTGCGACCGCTCACTTTTCATCAACGAATTTAAAAAAAAAAAAATTAAAAAAAAAACACAAACACAATAAGAACAGCAGTCGATAAATTAAAATTTAGCACAAACAAACCGAAAGCCCGACACAAAATAGATATATGTCACCGACAATGTAAGACGCGGCCGAACAACTGCTGCTGATGACGATGCTGATAAAACTTATCACACGGAGCGGAGCGTACACCGTTTATCTTTTATCTGTCGATAGGAGCCGCACAAAGTGCTACATGCAGCACGCATACCAAGCAGGAAAATTCTTATATTATTATATTATAGGGTGCCCTTTCAACTGAGCTGTGCACTCGTACAGTTGGTCTCAAATCAAATGACATAACAAGCGCACGCGATCGGCGATTTTTCCCTGCACACACTCATGCAAATCTCGTCAATTTAATTATCCGCGGGCGGGAACTGCGAACTGACATAAATCTAATTCCAGTTTCCAGACTGAGGGATGGTCGTCGCTGGTCAGGTAGTACTGCATATCCGGCACTTGATTGCCGCACTCACTCGGCTCTGTTCGAAGGGGGAAAATGCATTGACATTAGTCCAATTGGAAATATCCGGCTGCGGAGAGCGTTTAGTTGTGCCCACACCCCATCGCCGAACCAAGTGTCTCTTGTGGCCGCAGTGACCTTGTTGTTCTTTTTCTTTACGGTCTTATATTACACAAAACACACATAAATACACAATACAACAGCAAGCACCTGTCAGATTCAGAACTGATGCGGCACAGGTGTCAAAATAGTCCACAACATGGCACACAGTCACTCCAGCATGCGGTGTGCGTTCAAGTGCAACGATTACTTCGAAAAAACCGTAAACAGCAACCGATCGTCATCTGCCTGAGTCATGCCCCACCACCAGCAATTACAGCGCGTATGGGCTCACAAAGTTCGCTCATCAAAACAAAAATCACACACGAAAAGAAGATGAATCAAAAAATCAAAAAAAAAAAATAATATGAAAAAACTCGACCAACAAAGTGAAAAACGTAAAGAAGATGTGTGCGGAAAAATAAAATAATAATAACAAAAAATCGAAACGAGAAATCAAAGCGAAAACCGAACGCACGTTATGCCGCCTCACGGGACAGCTCAGTACTGCCTCTACCCGGGTTCCGGTCGAAGTTGTCTACCCCCAGTCGAGTTTTATCTTTTAAGTTACACCAGTTAACCAGCCAACAACAGCGGCCAACCAAACAGCCACCCAACATTCAACAAAACTTCAGATTGTTTACCTATTGTATGGATGGTGGTGGAGGCCGAGGCACCTATCGCACCAGCCATGAGCCAGAGCCAGCGTCAGCCCAAACAACAACAACTGCAGCAAGTGCTGCGCTGCACTGCTGGCCCGCTTAAGAGAAAGGTGCCAGATGGAAAGAGCTTGGCGATTGGTGAAACTGTATCTGGTATTGGTATGGCTTGGGTTTATTGAATAGGTGTGCGGTCGTTCTCTTTTGGCGCCGTGCCGGTGTGTAGACATAACAGTAAACAAAACGTTTTGATTTCAGCATCGGCGCTTTGGCTTTCTGCTCAGGCTCACGCTCACCGTCACCATCACCGCTCACGTGCGCGCTGGCTGTGGCTGGTTTGTGTTAAACCGATGAGAAAGAGAAAGCTTCGAATCAGAGAACAGCTTTTGACAACAGGTGAATGTGAGGCGTAGTTTCGTCTTGGAATTCCAGTTCGAAAGGATTCGCAGGGTAGTGAAAGATGAACACTTCAATGAAATTTGCAGCGCACTACGTAAGTAGACACAAATAAACAGTTGGAGAGTTGGGGTCTTTTGTTCAATCGGACCGAATTAGCAACGCAGTATAACTGGAGATTGCAATGCAAGTTTGCTGCTCAATGGCTCCTTTTTAAGCCGCAGTACCCACTTTCTTAAAAATGATCGAAATGGCCTATTTTTAAGTACGATTTTATTCTTTATTGAACTTGAACGAAAAAGGATGCAGAAAATATAAGAATAAATTTTGTGTAATGATTGTCTTTGTTTTTTTATTACATACAAATAAAGTATTTTACGGTTTGGCTCCTTTTTTTGAAAGCGAGCATCATGCGGATTCGAGCTGATTGTAGGTGGCTTATTTGCAGAAGTGGATTTCACAAGCGTATCCAAACTCTCAGCCCTTTTCTCGAGGTAAACTTGACGAATTTCCTCGAAAATAACCCTTAACTAAGAAAAAAACTCATCGTCTTCGTCCACCAACATTGTCAGCTTATCACAGACGTGTTTGCTATCCCTAAAAAAAATCTTCCATAATGGCTAAGAGATCATTGACGATATTTTTTTTCGGCCGTTTGGCTTCCACTGTCGAAGATAAGCTTTTAAAATCGTTCAGCAGGATCGAAAGAGAGTTTTTGATTAGTTTTAACTCTAAAATAATTTAGTGACAAATTAAAAAAAAAAAAAAATGGCCAAATTAGGCTTACTCATTCACCGTAATTATTGTGCATTCACTATGCTGATTTCGCTGAAGTGTTTTGCAGCGTGCGGGAACCTCGGCTGCTTTTAAGCTTGGCCAGTTACGAGGTGTGAGAAACCGATTTAGACACAAACCTCACAAGAAATTGTCTTTGTTAGCTATTTCAGCAAAAAATTATAAAAATGTACATTAAAAAGTGTTTTTTTCTGTCTTGCAGATATATAACACACACGATCAGGATGGTGACCAATCGATGAGATTGCTCACCACCCTGATTATAGATAATTTAGGTTAAGTAGCTTAGGTAGTTTTAAGTAGTTGTAATCAAAACAATAATAAAGAATTCAAGTTTTCTAAAGTTTCTTGGAAATTAAAAAACAAACATAATTTAAATATAGATAGATTTAAGGCCGAAAGGTAATGATTTTAAGGATATTGTTAAGTTTAGAGCTAGAATTAAGACAAATGTTAGCTTTAAATTAGATTTAATCGTTTTTGTCTAGGATGTAAGTTTAATGAAAGTTACAAATAAAAATGAATTCAAAATGTAAAAAAAAATATATATATCACACAAAACTGTCACTGCAAAATAGTGTTATAGGGCTCGAATGGACAAAATGTTTTATCTAAAACCGTGTGCATAAGTGAACAACTGCGCATACACCCATCGGCTTAGAATTAAGCTGCTCCCAAGCAGTGATCAAAGATTGAGGGGAAACACTCGAATTATTTTGGTGCTTTTATAATAAAAAAGATGAAAAAAAATTCCCGTTGACATTAACTTTATTCAAAGAAAAACGGACAGACATTTTCGGTCAACGTTATAAATATAAAGCGGGTTTTATTAGCAAATTGAATTATATATCCAAACTGTTTGACATTTACTTTAACTTGTGTTTATGCCAAACGTCAACTGTAGCTGAGGCCTTATATGCAATATTTTTATCTAGACTTCCCAATTTAACTTTATGTTTTAGTTTTTGAATAATATAATATACATCCTCAACATGCCCCTTTTTATTCCTCTTTTTTTTAATTTTCAGCGGCAACGCTGGCTCACAGCCTAAAAATTCAGTTTAAAAAAAATCTTTCGGCAGAAAATTCTAGAGCGAAACTGTCATTGTTCATAATTTTAAGTTGAAAAAAATGTTCTGCTTTTTGTGATTTTGTTCAGAGCTTTTATAGTTCACTATAAGTTTACTTTGAGTTGTGTATTCTTTGATGTTGATTTTAGCTATTAAGTTAAATCGAGGATACGTAAAAGCCTTTGAAACTTAACGTTTGTCGTAAAATAAGAAAACGACTACTGAACACTTCCCACGACGAAGTTGTGGACGTGTTTAGTGAAGCAGATTATAAACGACAACCTACTTCAGGTTAGTGTCGGCCATATTGGAAGAAAGGAGGCGGCAGAACGAAAAAGGCACGCGCAAATAAATTTGTAAATACTGATTAATAAACGAAGTTTTATTTAAATATTCAACTTATATATTACAATTTTTGTTGACATCTGCAGGGTCCGCCGCCGCAGTGCAAAGTTGAATATTGGTAAGGCACATCTCACAATTAACTTCATGCTAAGATTATAATTATAAATACAAAAATTAGGTTGAAACTTTGTTGAATAAATTACAAATAATTAAGACTTCCGAATTTTTGTCAATGCTGTTCGTCTGTGGAATTCTCTACCGCGTTATATTAAGGAAACACAGAACCCACCCAGTATTAAAATAGTATTAAACGATTATTTTTAAGTAAATGTGTAAATATTAACAAAAATTCTACATTCAAAACTGGATATATATTTTGTACTTTAATTATTCATGAAATTAAATATTGTTTAATTTTTTTTTCGCAGCTCTCAAACTTATGAGCCTTCACAAATAAATAAATATATAAACCTATTTACTTCCTCGCACCTAAATAGTTGCGATTATTTTGATTAGAAGTCGGAAGATCGATGTTAAAATTTGTTTGTGTTTTCCAAATGTCGAAAACGGTTTTAAAGATTTCTATAAAATAGTTCATTGAAACAGGCTATGAAATCTGGCTTTATAGAGTAGACATATAATAAAACAAATTTATGTTTCACTTACCACGACCAGCTCTTAGGAACAGGACCGCATCTGTAAAAAAAATAACAGATTTTAATAAGGATATCGCTTTTACAACACAATATTCAACTAAAACTTTGTGTGCTAATAAAAATAAATAAAATTTAAATAGTAGGCGCAACAGGTCCGTAGGGACCCTAGGCCTAGCTTCTCACAACCATTCGTTTTGTGTGAGTTATTCATTTTGGTAAGGAATAGAAGGGATCTACAATTTTATGCCGATTCCAAACGGCTAATTGAGAAGCTCTTTTAAGAGAGTTTGTCAGACATTCGCGAAATGAAGACTTTAACTGAACTCCTGTTGTTATAATTTAAAAACAAGTTCTGTAAACATGGTCAGTTAAAAAAACACTGTCTGATTGAGAATAGACTTCAAAATAGAATTATTTCGTCCCATTAGATGATCGACAAATCGTTAAGTCAATTAACACGTTCTTGAGTTCCAGTGCCTCAAAACGAAAACATCCATATTCAAGCGAGAAAGGCGAGAAAAGTTGTTACTCCTAGCTCCTGGCTAGCCCGGCCCCTTCCTCTTAACCTACAACTACTAACTTAATTTCTAGCTTAAAACTAAGGAGGACGCTACCTCCGCTCCGCAGTTGCGGTGTTGCGGTGCTAAAACGGAGGATTTCCTGAGCATTGGCGCTTATCCCTATCGCCGCGGTGGCTGTGATACAATACCGGGACACTATATTTTTTCTGAACTAACCCTTTCATATCATTATGGAGACATGCTTCAGCGGGGATGAAGACAGACCGAAGGGTACTCTCGTGGTACATTAATTTGGGGTAGTAAGCCCCTGAGATCAGGTAATTATCACTGGCCATCGCCCTTGCAAAGTGCCTCCGGATCCCCTTAACAAGGACATTGTTAATCCTATTCAGTCGAGCCCCATTGTATATAAGGTCTTGTTGGGATAATATTTTATGTACTCATTTTCAGGAGTTTAAAACCAAGTTGGACATTGCCTTCAAACAGCCAAATTTGTTTCTAATAGAACGGCGCTATATAAGGGCCGCTTAGCAAATGACCCTCACCCCGGAATCAAGTTGACTGCTGCGAAACTTGTCAGAGCGTAAGCCCTTTTAGCCCCAGCAATACAAGCATCTATAAATTTTTCAAAATACAGATGCACATTTCGCCCCTGCTGTCCAATAATTGTTAATTCTCTCCAATTTATTCTGGCGTCCTTAAAGGGCCCCAGCCAATGGTGTCCTGAATTGATTTTCAACTTCCAAAAATCGCATGCCTCTTTATTTGCTCGAAGTCACGCTGCAGATGGATGTTGATGACCTTGATTTTTGACCCTGACCTGGACGAGGGAACCCACCAGATCACTTGTGTAAATATCAATCAGGATCGAAGAATGCACAGACCCTTCTCGAAGTCACATTTCCAGCTTTAAAAACGAACTTCTTTCTCACAAAAATTTTATAAATCTTATTCTTACTTTTATTCTACGTAATACGTCGGAGACCAGGAGCCAAACTGGCCAACCCATCTTAAAAGAGCTATTTGACGACTTTTTCGAATACCTTGCTAACAATCGGGAGCAACTTTTTCAGCTAGGTATGGTCAGTGGCGAAAATCTGCCACGGACAATTTTGATTTTACGTGCAACTAACCAAATTTCATTTATTTGCGCCCTCAGTAAGCGAAGCCACTAGTTATAAACTTTTCAAGCAGTACCTACCCAAATTAAACGAATTTCAGACATTACTGATTTTTTTCAAAAACCTACTTATTACCTTATTACTAGGTAGTATAATAAGGTAGTGAGTATTTTCAAGTAGAACAATCCAGACTTGTAAATATCGCCAAAAAAAATGCCACTCAGTCGAGTCAGTTAATAAACTAATTAATGGTCCATTTAAATGTTGAAGAACAATGTTTCAATATCCAGAAAAAAAAAAAAAAAAAAAAAAAACATTTTTATGCCAACAATTTTCGTTGGTAAAAATTAACCCAAATATTTATAAAAAAATTTGATGTAAAAGAACAACATTATAGTGTTGGCAATGATTTAAGAAAATAGTCAGGGAGAATATATTATTCTTACGCTGAATGACGTGATTCTTTTGGATTAAATTTTTTGTAAAAATCAATATTCTTCGCTCAACAATCTTTGCTTTTCGAATTTCGTGTTAATGTGTCATCCATTGAGTTTATTTATAATTTTCCCATTTGAAATGTTTAAATTATTTCAATACTTTATCCAAAATATTCAACGATTTGTTTAGGGAGGGAAAAAGTAAAGCATGCATAGTGATCAGAAATAAGTACGTATACGACTCAGTGAACAGTTGCATTCACCTGCCGCAGTGGAACTATTTCAAAAATATTTTATATAATATATAATATAAAGTGACAATTGGTGAACAGCCACGGGTAGGTGGGCGGCCATGCGTTCTGTACCAACCAAGAGGGTAGGTTTTTAATATATCGCCTGAAGCTGTGGCAAAAGCGCTACAAGAGCACCCATTTACCTACCTACCTAATATATCGCCACCTAAAATGTCACAAAAAGTAGAATTATAGCTAAAGAAAAACCCCTGCAGCTAAAGTAGAGACCAAGGACATAAACAGCAAGTATTGGACAAGTTGAGAATATTAGCATATCACCATTTATTTTGTGTTATAGGGCACTAGTTCTTGAACCATGTTTCCTTCCTTCCTGTGGCATTGGAAAATGTTAATTGTATCGGAAACTTCGCTCATGTTATCTTAAACGCCTTGCCAAGTTTTCTAGGTCCTCTCTAACAAAAAAAAATACACAAAACGAAGGGTTGTAAGAAGCTAGGCTTTGGGTCCATACGGAACTGTTGCGCCAACTATTTATTTATTTATTTACAAGTACTGGACAGTCAATTCTACGTCTAGTAGCAATAGTAAGAACGTTTAGTGGAAAGTCAACTGTCTGTGTCAGAGAAATGCCAAGGTCGGAGTCACAATGGGACGCCGACTACTCGTCGCCAGTCCACTAACCTGAAGGTCGGAATCTCGTCTATATAGCTTATCGGATCGGCCGCATTTATAGAAATATTCTCCTATTTAACCACACAATTTTCAGAGCGATTTAGATTATGAAAGAAGAAATTAATCAAACAAAACAATTTGGGTAGCAGCTTTGTAGCTGCCGTTCTTTATTAGAGTCCAGAAAACAACTGATTACTCTTTATCTTGATATTCAGTTCAAAATTCTGCAGAACAGAAACCAAAAGAGACGATACGAAACATGACCATTTGAATTATCGATTTTAGCATTCTATTCAATTTCTTCAAGGGCAATTGTTTTTTACTTATTCTGCACTTTTGAATGGCACATGTAACTCGCACAGTGGCTCTTGTAGTTATTAAAGAGATCCAAGCTTCGATCCCCAAAAAATAAGAATTACTTCTAAAGTGGTCTTTCACTAAGAAAATTCTTGCGAATAGATTAATAAACGAGAGAACAGTTGTCGTAAAAGAGACACCTAGCTCATCCGTTTGAAAAAAAAAAAAATCTACATTTCCCTTCACAAAAAAGAACTATTTTCAGAAGCTGGGTCTACGAACCTACATGGACCTCTTGAAACCAATATTTTTCAACAACCCAAGGTTAAACGTAATGGCTATATTAACGAACACTATAGTATTTCAATCTTACCCACTTCAAATGTCGATGGAAAGGCGAGCAACGCGACAAACGATTACCACCATTCCATCAGCCAACATTTCCCAAAGAGCGACTTGTCTGTAAAATTCACGTGAATAAAAATTAGTCCGCCGATTTTGATAAAATATGAAGCAAAACTTACTCCATGTGAGGGCACATGTTTTTCTGAGAAATCCACACAGATTGGGTGGGTATTTTTGGCAATATGCGTTCACAAATCCACATACAAAAGATCCAACTTTTCAAGTGTGTTATAAGAGTATACAAGGTTGACAATTTTCCACTTTCGCTTTTGTGAACCTACTCTGAAGATGCGCGGTTCCAAAATGTCTGCGCCGTCTGAGATTAAAAATAAATTCTCTCTACCCACTTAGATACATAACATTTTTTGGGAACCACTCTACGGTCAAAACCTCTGACCTAATAATCCTCAATTCACTTTCATTCACCGTGACGGACAGTCCGCACAGTCAGTTGACCTTCTTTCAGGCACCTTCCCAAAAGTACGCCGCAGTGCTTCTCGCCATAACGACTCCACTCTTTCATCAGATCCAATCAGAACCATACAGGAATATAGTTCCAAAACACATCATCAGCATCTGCATCTCTCTACCCACATTTCGTTGGCCTATCCGAATCCAAAGTAGCCATCACGACCAGAGGAAAAGTCAATGTGATTAGTCACGACCTTTTATGGAATTCACATACAGCTCTTCGTTTGCAGATATACGTGGCTGCGTGTTTTGATTTTCCACGAGCACCGAAAGAGATCCTTTACTTTGTCTATTTGCGTACCGTCATTTCCATGTAAATCAGTAGCTATCATCTTAAAAACCCCAACGACGACGACGACGACGACGGGACATGGACATGGTCAGAATGGTTCCCATAACCCATTTCCACTTCGCGCTCGCCACAGACGTCACTCAACGGCACACAGACACACACGCGCACACACAATGGGACACACTCCCGCATTACATGCCGCTGAGGGATGCATAATAGGCCTATGCAGATGCTGAACCGCCAGGGGAATAACCAGCAATCTGTGCGCCAATTGAACACACATCGATCCCAGAGCAGCGTCTCTCAGACTCACAATGCACAACACACAGAACACGGAGCGAAAGCGATTTAATTGATTGATAACGTCATTTTGCGGTGGCGTAGATACCATTGACTGCATCTTGTCAGATGTAATGGCAGGTTGATCTCTGTCTAGCGCTGGTCCTCGATTTTGTCGCCGGCCGCATCTAACTGTGGACACGAAATCAATTTCGCATCTCGCCGAACGCAACTGTTCCTATCACCCGCTCTGCCACCACCACCACCACCATCGCCATCATCATCATCATCATCATCAATGTTTCCGTCGCATGTGGGAGATGTTGGTGCGCTGTTGTAGGAGAGAACGCGCGCGCATATACCTACATTTTGATCCAATTTCGTGAGGCGATCTCCCCTTTAGGATCTGCGCACTGCAGCAAAAACTCGTTCGTGATTTTCAGTTTCTCAGTTTTCTCCCAAGAAGACCAGGACCACGGGTATCTGGTGGCATAGAAAAACTTTAATTTTAATTGAAGCGGAGCACTTTCGTGGTTCCCACGCCTGATGAGCGTGTGTGTGCGCGCTAGCCAACCGACCAACCGGCCAGGTATATCTAATGAAGTTATGAATCGTGGTGCACAAGCAGTGCATGTGGGAAGATGCGAAGCGTCACATAAATCTTTCGCATTAGGAAAGAAGACAGAGTGGCTGGGCTGCTCTCGCTTAATTTGAGACCTTTGACTTTGCTGCGCTGCAGTAGCGCACACACTTGCACAACATTGCTGAGTGTTCAGACTGTGCAGTCTTGGCCTGTTGTGGGTTAAAGTTGCTAATTGAAAATGTCAACGCCGAAGCCATCCTGTTTTGGTTCGACCGCTGGCAGTCGGATTGTTCAAAAACGATCGAGTAGTGGAGGACAACCAACGACTGGTGATGATTGTTCCTGGGTAAATTTGGAATTTTCCCTGAAAGTAAATTAACCCCTGGTAAAGTTTTTGCAATTGTTGCGAAACTTTCGGGGAGCAAGTTCTAATCATAACTAACATTAAGCGGGTTGGGATGTTGTTTTCATTGGATGTAATTAGGACGGGGGGTGGGTTTCAGTTTTTCTAGCTATCCAGCTACAAAAACAATACCAAAAGCAAGTAAACTGTTCGCATTAAAGAGAGAGACATCTCCGAGTCTCCACTCTCCAATTATTGCGCAAAGAGAAGAGAACGAGATCCAGTCGCTTTTGGCCTGCAAGTTTTCGCGGAAGCTCAAATGTGAAATGAAGCTTTTTGACGGTATAGTTTTAGGAGAGAAACAATAAAAGCGTTGCAATTTGAAAAGCATTTTTAAAGTCTGAGCGTTATGAAGAGTGGGAATAGGAAAGCAGTTCAGGCGGAATTGTATGTGGGGCATGTATGAATTGATTCGTGGTCAAAAAACAACCGCATTCGTAATGAAGTTGGTACTTTGTGACAGCGTTTCGTACATTTACTAATTAAGACCCACATTATTCCGTCGAGTGCCAGATGTAAGGCTGGAAGATGAACGTTCATCGGTCTGTCCATCCCGCTTACTTGCAACGCATTCGCCTAAAAGCAGACGAATCAAATTTAAAAATGCCATGTAACAAACGTATACTTGACGAAGTTGTTTTTTATTATTATTTAATTCATATTTTAAATAGCAAAGTTATACTTAAAAATAAGTAGTGACATTTTATTTTAAAGTAAAAATGGTCACTTCATGAAAAATAACACTAGAAGTGGGGTGAACAGAAATAAGTTCAAAAAAAAAGACAAAAACCGAGAAGAGAAAGAAGAGAAATATAAATGAAGAAAACAAATCAAATAACATAGCGCAACAAAACTTTAATTTCCTCATGATCGAAACTAAGAAGCCTAATTTTAACTTTATCTATAAATTCGGGTAAAGATCTTATCACACGAATATTCATAGGAAAACTATTAAACATAGTTTACGGGATACAACGGAGTAGATGTTTTTGAGCAAAGTGGTGCGAAAAGTAGGCAAAACTATCAGATTACTTGAATTACTGCGCAAAGTGCAGGTGCTAGAAATTGGACTCTGCATGTAGCCACCACAAATGTTTAAGCGGGAGAATTTTCAATGTTCTAAATAAAGCCATAGAACGAGCCAAGCGATTTGCCCAACAAACTATTCTAATAGCGCACTGTTGCAAACCAACCAAGAGCTGTAGTTTCGTTTGGTAGGCGCCCCCCCAGCAACTAATACCATACTGCAATTTTGATTGGAATATTCCAAAAAAAACAGTTTTAAGTGTTCTATTATTAAAGTATGTATTAAGGCGATAAAAACTGCGGACAGTGTAACGAAAATATCCTTTCAAATTTGAAATATGTACAGACCAACTCATATTTTGCCCAAAAGTAACACCCAAAAATTGAAATTGTTCAATTTTAAAACACTTAGTCCCACAGGATATTTCGTCATTAGACGACGTCCTTGCAGGTACCACATTATAGGCACAATTAGATATGGCGGATCTACTAAAGGGTTTTCCAATAAGAGGTGTTATTGTGAATTACCCGCTATTTCGGTACCTGTCACTTTTGAAGCTTATATTCTTTAACATTTGACAAGTGGAAACTACGCCATTACTAAAAATGGAACGATACACGCTTCATTGAAATTATTAAAATTCACTACAAAAATTGTGAAAATCTTGCAGTCACAGTTCGCAAAACTAAAGCATTTTTTGGTCGTCGTGAAGCACCTTGTCGTACCACGATATAGAAATTGGTGAAAAAATTCGAGCTGTTGGGACAAGTTGGTGATGTGAAGAATAAAACCCGTGCACCTCGCTCAAGACGAACTGAGAATATTGCTGCTGTAGCCCGAAGTGTTGAAGAAAACCCGGGTTTGTCCATTCCTCGTCGTTCTTTGGAATTGGGCATTCCACAAACGTCATTGCACCGTAATTTGCATAAAGACTTGGGACTTAAGGCTTATAAAGTTCAGTTCATACAAGAACTCAAGCCGGCCGATCGCGTCGTGGCCGTCGTGTCTTTCCTGAATGGGTCCTTGAAATGCATGCAAATGATCCGGAATTCCATCGAAAAATCATCTTGACTGATGAGGCCCATTTCCACCTCGGTGGCTACGTCAACAAGCAAAATTGTCACATCTGGGGCTCAGAAAATCCAAGAGTTATTGTTGACAATCCTCTCCATCCTCAACGTGTGACTGTTTGGTGCGGTTTATGGTCCGGCGGGGTCATTGGACCTTACTTTGAGGTTGGATCAACAGTTAAGGTGAATGGATTGCGCTATCGAGAGATGATTAATGATTTTTAATGGTCGGAGTTGGATGGTATTGATCTGGACAACGTTTACTTTCAACAAGAAGGCGCTACGTGCCACACAAGCAACCAAAGCGTTGATCTTTAACGGGAAAAGTTTCCGGACCGCGTTATCTCTCGAAGAGGTGATCACAATTGGCCACCGAGATCTTGTGATTTAACACCTTGCGACTTCTTTCTTTGGGGCCACTTGAAAGATAAGGTCTACGGCAACAGCCCAGCGTCGATTCAAGACCACAAAGATAAAATTCGTGAGGCTATCGAGGACATAGGGCAGCCACTTTGCGATTTGGTTATGGAACATTTCATGAAAAGGATATGGTCCTGTATGCGTGCTCGTGGTGGCCATTTGGCTAATGTTGTTTTTCACTATTAACGGCATACCTTCCTCTTTGTTATGAAATAAACATCCGATCATTTATCTCAAAAAATTTAATATTTCTTTGAATACCAAAATAACATCTCTTATTTAAAATTTAATTCGTGCAAAAAGATTTCATAGTCAGGGAATTCTCGAACTGAATTTAATAAATTTAGTTTTTTTACTGACAATTCAGAATATGAATATCTTTATTTATATGGATCCTTAAGCTAAAAGGGTTATCTGACTGATACTCAATGTCAAGTCTGCCAGGGCTGTTACTTTCCCTATAAACGGTTGACTTAATAGGGAATTTATATAGATTAAGAACAGTATTGGACCAAGAACAGAACCCCGAGGCACACCTATGTTTAAGGTTCTCGAGCTAATCACAAAATTTTGTATTTCAACTTTTTGAATTCTGTCCTTCAAATAACACTCAAACCAATTATGCATAAAGCCTCGAAATCCTACACAATACAATAGATAGATTAAAGACCGAAAAACAATAATTTTAAGAATATTGATAAGTTTAGAGCGCTCGCTTAGGGCCAGTAAGCTAGAACAAGATAAATGTTAACTTTAAATTAGATTTAATCGTTTTTGTCTAGTATGTGAGTTTAAAGAAAGAATGGAATAAAAATGAATTTTTAAAGTCCTACACAATATAATTTATGGACGAGAACAGTGTAGTTAACCATGTGAAATGCTTTTGCGATATCCACGAAGCGACCAGCGCAACACTTCTTGCTGTCTTGTGATTTATATATAAATGAACAAAACTCAAAATGGGCATCTTCTGTTGAGAGCATTTCCCTAAACCCAAACTGACCAGAAGAAATCTAATTTTTGAAAAATAATCCAGTACCCTACTCTTAATAGCTTTTTCAAAAACTTTTGAGATTAAAGATAGTAAAGAAAGTGACCCGTAATTATTGTTATCACTTTTGCTTCCCTTTTTTTAAAGAGGTATAACATTTGCATGCTTAAGTTTTTTGGGAAAAGATACCTCAACAAATGCTTAAGTTGAAAATATAAGCAAGTTTGTCCACTATATTAAGTGCTATATTTTTAAGAGTAAAATTGGAAATTCCATAATTTCCACAAGAACTAGAGTTGCTTAATGAACTGACAATTTTGTAAAGCTCTAAACCTGTGATGTCTATAAAAAAGAAGCTGCTATTCCTTACGGTATCTACTACTTATTGAGAACTAAAGCAATTATTACACTGTGAAGGAGGGTCTTTAGGAGGAGACCTCAGACCAACCGTGGAAAAGAAATCATTAAAAATATTAGCTGTTGCTTAGGGATCACCAACAGTAACACCATCGTTACACAGTACTATAGGACTAGAAATATTAGGAGGGTTGCCACCAATAATGGTATTAACAGTTTCCCATTCCTTTCTTGGGTTACCAAGAGCATCTCGAACCAGCTTAATATCTTTATTAACTTGTTTACTTATAATATTGAACCGTGTTTTAAGAGCAGTATTAAGTGGATGTTTAAAGCATTTTTTCTATAATTAATTTTTAAGTTTTATTTTCTTTTAAATCGAATAGCTAATCCACGGCTTAAGCTTTACTTTAGATTTCTTACGAACAATAGTAAGTGTAAAATTGTTTATATAATTTTGAAGAAATTATAAAAACAGATCGTAGGCCTTAGAAGCGTTGCTTTCTATATAGATTTCATCCCAAGTTTCAGAACGTAGCTCAATATTAAGTAGGTCCAAATTTACCTTTGTTATCACAGATGTAGAAATAAGTCTTCTTACTTTTTTAGACTATTAAGTTATAACCTGCGGTTAAGTTAAATTCTCGGAACGGACCTTAGAACATAAATTGTAGCCCCAAATCAGAAATTGATGGATAGATTATCGTAAACACGTACCAACCAGTCGTTCTTTGATTAGCATTAAATAAATCGCAATCAGGCAGATTGCAATTGCCTGTTTCTGAGAAGTTTCAATGCCTAGGCCCTGCTGGTTAAAACTAAAGACAGCTGACATATTTAGAAGTGAAATACAACAAAAATGTGTGTTTCTTTTCCAATTGGGATGGGTGGATGTTGACAGCCTGAGGCGGCGGCGTCTCATCGATACAGCCGGTTCGGTAAGCAATCAGCCAACATCCATACGTCAAAGGAACGCCAGATCGTGTGAGAGCATTACCGTGGTCAGTGACAGTGGACAGAAGAGCCTGGGGCAGTCAATTGCTCGCCGGGCTCACGAAGTCAACTTGTCGAACTTTGCGTCGGAACTTGCACATATATAACGGCTTTTGTTCGCTGACTCGGCTTCGGAGCGTTTAAGAGAGAACTTTTTTGGCCGCAAAATCATCTTTAGCGGTGAGCCACGGTTTTGCATGCGTGGCTATGACGCCAAACCACGCGAGGTTCACCAGGTTGCAATGCATCCACAAAAGGTTACTATTTGGTGCGGTTTTTGGGTCGGGTCGGCGGCGGCGTCATTCGTCAGTCCTTTTTTGAAAATAGCTTTGTTGAGGCCATCTCCATTTAAGGCGAGCACTGCAGAACGATGCTAGCCGATTTTTTTTGGTCCAAATTGAACGATATAAAGGAAGACGACCGATGGACATGTGGTTCCAGTAGGACGGAGTTACATCAAAGTTCGGAGTAGATCCACTTCGCTTTTCGCAACATCTCTTAAATTTACTTCATCACTCCCCTTGGATAACAAACTACTTCGGATTTTTTGTATAAATTATAATTTTGATGGCAGCACTAATTATCGAAGATTAACTTTTGAAATAAACTTCAAATTCGCTTCACGCCACCCAACAAAAGTTTTTCTTTCGCTCGTGTTAGACTTAGTCAAGTTTTGCCTTTCCTCATCCTAGTATAAAAATACTGTTGAAGAATTCATGTTTAAGAATTTAACAGAGTACATGTTAACCTTAGCTATTTTACCCCACAGTAGTGCAGTGACTGAAAGAAAATTCTCCGGAATTAATTTAGTGAAAAACATATTCCGAAATAGATTAAATGTAAAAATAGTGGAAAATCGAATGTTCTAAAGATGTTTATTCCAAAATCGGAAAGATGTTCATGTTCCGCAGCTTATTTTAATATAAAGTTGCTGGTAAACTTATTTTAAATACATACAGTCCGTAACATATGAATAGGCTCACACATAATTTATTTTTAAACTAACTGCTTTTGTACCTTTTAATTGCATATTTATTTGAAAGGTGGGACTGAGTTGTTTAGACTAAGAAATGTTTCAAATAGTTTCTGAAAGCTAACGGAATTTTCTGAGGTTATTTCGTTTTGATTCACTAAAACGCATTTTTTTTTTTGAACATTAGAACAGAATCACTTTGTTTATTTTTAGTTAAAGCGATCTATATTTTTTTTTAAGAAAGGTATTTTTACTTATTTACTATAGATTACACAATTATTTAAGTACTTTATACAACCTCCCTTATTTTAAATTACTTCAAAAATGCGGTCTTTTAAAGATTCATACAATGATTTTAAAAGATCAAGGGAAATACTGGCACAGGCCACTTTGATACCTTCAATAAGGTCCTCTTTGTTGGTATACTGCTTCTGCTTCCCACCTTTCTGCTTCCCACACTTTCGTGTCAACCAACCCTGCACATTTCCAGTGATGATCAAATCTGGGGAGTAGGGTGGCCAGGGAAGTTGTTCTATATTTTGGTCTTATAACCGCAAGTCTTAATTATTTCAGCTGTGTGAATTGGCGCATTGTCCTGCTTGAAAATGATCGGCAGTGGTCCGAAAATATCCTGGAACTGAGGTAGAGCCGTTTCCAGTACAGTTTTGTAGTAAGGTGCTGTCATTCTGCAGTTCGCAAAAACCAAATCGATCGTTCAATAATATTATATGGCGCCCCATACCATAATTCCGTTCTCACGACTGTGGTGACGGTCAAAAAACAATTTTTCTTTTCTTAAATCATGGTAGTAATAGTTGTATCCGTCGTGCCCATCGAGTTTGAAATTCTTTTCATCAGAAAATATGACTGCTGCCATCAGTGTTCCAAGTTCCAACCCATCTACGATATTGCAAAACTAAGCTGCTGTTTTCGAGATTTATTAAGTGGTGTTTCTTTTTAGTTTCAGACCCTTCAGGTGTCCGGCACTCTTAATTACTCTACTTATGGTCATTCGACGAACTTCTAGCCCAGTTTCGTGTCTAATCTTACTTAGAGAATGGGATGAATTGGAAGCTAGCCTTATAATTTGCCGTTTTTCTCGGCTTGAAAGTACAGCAGAAGTACGGCCTTCGTAATTTGTTCCGTCATGTAATGGATTTCTTAAATAACTGTTAATTACTTTTGGACTTCGATCAAGAGTTTTAGCTACAGCGCGATTAGAGAAATTTTGCTCATGGTAAGCCTCTATTTTTGCAATTTCCGTTGCATTTCAAGAATTTTTCCTACCCATTTAAACTCTTAAACAGATCATAAATACAAAAAATAAATCGTTAATCACCCCCGATAGCTTTCCGATGATCACGCTACTAAACTCTCGCTTACAATGAGTAAGAAAATTAGTTGAGGCTATTCTAATGCTAAAAAAAAAAATCACATTAAAATGTATGCATACAAAACTGGCTCAAAAGTCCTTACTCTCAGAAACTCTCGATCTTAGCTTTTCACCCAATGTATATTTACTTGCGTACACATGAAAGATCCCTGAAAACAGTTAGTTCCAAGAAAAAACAGGTTTCCTCAAGAAACAATAATAATTCCAAACTTAAGGCAGAGATGAATTATGTTATTTATTGTGTCATAACTTACCGATTTCCTTAATGGATAGTATTCTTAATTTTTGCAAGGAAATGAATAATGTTAGCAATGGTTGCTGGACACCCTCAGAATCTCCTGGGCTCTTAAGAGTATTTTCAAAATTTTAAATATTGATTGATTGATTATTGATATAGTTTTAAGCAAATGGTCTTTGGTTTTTGTATAATAAAAAATCTACTGCGGAAAGGATCCAATCTACTGCATTTTTATCCAATTATTACGCACTGTAAGAGTGATTGAGCAGGCGCAGTGGCTTAGTGGTTAGTGTGTTGGACTACTAAGCGAGGGGTCTCAGGTTCGAATCCCGCAAAAACCCAAATTCCAACTTAGGGTTTTTTCCACTGCGCCGCCTCTCGCGAACGTCTGACAAACATCCGAGAGTATAACTGCCTTGAAAGAGCTTCTCAATTAGCCGTTTGGAATCGGCATAAAATTGTAGATCCCTTCCATTCGTTCCAAAAATGAAACTCACACAAAACGAATGGTTGTGAGTAGCTAGGCCTTGGGTCTCTACAGACCTGTTGCGCCAACTATATATATATAAGAGTGATTGACTACCAGTCATAAGTAAAGCGCAGTTTAATAAACGGAAGGGTTAGCGCAAACAAAAAATGCGATAAAACTTGAACGTAGAATGTAATGTGTAAGCAAGCAGGTACATTTTGTGCGTTCTCTTTTTTTTTGTGCTTTCGTATGTTTCTCTTACTAGGGAAATTATCGTTATTTGATTCAATGGGCCTTTCCAACAACCAAACAGTAAACTCGAGTTTAACTAATTTCGAAACTAACTATAGTTTCGACTTTTAATTTGAAGGTACCAACAATCAAATTAATCGGAACTTTAACTACATCTGACTTTATCGCAAAATTATTACAGTATAACTCAAATGCGTTATATTTTTTTTTTTTTAGCTTTCAAATAATTTGCTGAAATTGGCGGTTGCTTGTATTTTGAGTAGGAATCTTCTAGTTATTTACTTTTTCAATAATGTTGAGCAGCGATGAGGATATATTTGCTGGTACTCATATAGCTAACGAGGCTGCGTTTTCTCGAAAAAGAAAAGTCTATAAAAGAAAAATAGACCCATTTGAAAAATATGACGAGAAAGAATTCTTTGGGAACTACAGGTTTAATATTTTGTTTTTCTTGTACTAATAAAACAATGTTATTTTGATTCTACTTAATCTCCTTCAACAGATTTACCAAAGACACTGCTCGATTTGTAATAAATTTAGTTCGCGATGATATTGCCCCAATAACTAGGAATAGTGGAGCGATGTCTGCTATTGTATTAAAATGTATTTAAATATCTTACCAATTCAACTTACCTAATTTAAGTCAAAACGGCCAAATGTCTTAATTCAGACTGACGTTTAAACTTTATTAATGGGTTAGACTCGATTTTCTTCGGATCGAAAAGTACAGTCTCGATTATCGTAAAGTCAAAGATAATTTGATTAATGGTACGCAATTTTTTTAAATTTCGACTACTGCCCTAAAGTAGAGTCTAAATTTGGTTGTTAGTAAGGCCGAATGTTTTTGAATCCCAAAAAAGGCGAAATTTCTTAATTTATTATTTTTTGTTTGTGTGGATTATAATTGTTTTGTTTTTTTATTCGTGAGAAGTGAGATGGATGTAATGCAAGGGGCTGAAAACAATGTTATAAAGATCATAGCGAAATATTAATAAATTTATTTTGTGCAAAAAGTCGCCACAGTAGCATCGTCTAAGGCGATTTTTTTGTTTAAATTGTTAAATGAACTTTCTGAGCCTTTCATCCTCGCATTGCTGGAATCTTCTTATGGGAAGTTTCCCACAGTTATTGTAAGAAAGGCATTCGTTTTGTTTCGTTACATAAAAACTTTTTATCGATAAATAAGGGAAAATCGCTTTCTCATACTTCAAAACAAATGCTATGTTTTTATTTATTTGTTTAATGTTATTTGGAACTAAAATGGTATCTGCAACAATAACTGCTCCAACAAAATCTATAATTGAAAATCTATTACAGTAACCATTCGGAACGAAATCGTTTTTGGAAACACTTTTAATTATTTAAAAGGGACTTCGGTGCCCAAAACTATCAGGTTTACATTTTTTTTTCTAAACTTCCCCAGAGCACGTAGCTAACCTAACGCTTAGGACCAGGAAGGACAGGATTTATGTCTCGTGAAATTATGTCCCTGCGTCAAACTACTCTCTTAGGGGATTTCAGGCCTGGTTTCTTCAGTTGACTGATGTCGTATCGTCAGCTAATTTCACGTAGACTTTGGCGTTAGATTCTTCTTGAAAATTCCACGCGGCTTATATAATAGCTTTGTAAACAAAGCATCCCAAACTCAATGGACATAGTCGTTCTTTTAAGATGCTTCCTAAAAATACTGCGCCTTATGAATAAAAAAAATTCAACTCTAGTTTAATTTTGTGCATGGAAAATAAATACAGATACTGTAAGCTCCTTATCTCCGTAAAAACAAACAAATGCGCACAATTTAGACCTCATCAGGTGTACAAAAATTTCCCGTAACCACAGTCTACAGCGTAACCAGTGGGTAACTTTTACGCAGCCATTTTTCGTATCTACGCTTTGAGTGCATTTTATTTTTGTTACTTGTACCAAAATTCGACGAAATAAATTTATTCATATCACTGGTATATTTATAAACAAAATAAGCACAGAGTCCTCCACACTCTTATAAATACCCACTAATATATTATTTAAATTTAAAAAGCGAAAAGTCTTCGAAAATACAATCTGGTTATTTTTTCTTGATCTCTCACCTTGAACGGCTGTTTACATACGCCAAGCGAAACACACAAATTATTGTTATAAAAAAAAAATCTTGCAAAAAAAAACAAAACAACTCTTTCGTCACCAACTCGTTTGGAATACTATTCTTCTTCACAAATAAACATACCCCTTACTTACTCAGTCAAACGCGTAAATTATTTAAAAAATAATGTGACGTATACGTAGTGGTCGTGAGCGAGGTGTGACAAAATAATGCAAACAAATTTTCCCATACAATAAGTTCTTGACTTGAGAGAACAGAAAGTCCGTTGTGCTTAAAAATAAAGTCCGCAGCGGACACGGGGTGGATGTTCTAGTGCTAAAGGCACAGTGCGATTAGTTTTAATTTGATTCAACTATGCCGAAGGTGATGTATTATTAGATTGTGCAGAGTGCATGCAGCACGCTTTGATTACACGAAAATTGTCACGAAGTTCGAAAATAAATTCGATTTTCAACTTTCGAAACTGACTTTCTGAATCGATGCACTGTGTCGGCCAAGAGCCTTAAATTGAATTACCTGGGGATTTGTTCCCACAACAGGTCTGTCCGTTAAGCTTGCGCGAGGTTGTACAATTTTATTTATTTGTTTGATTGGTGATTGGATAA
Organism: Cheilosia grossa; assembly: GCA_963082955.1. Classification (NCBI taxonomy): domain Eukaryota; kingdom Metazoa; phylum Arthropoda; class Insecta; order Diptera; family Syrphidae; genus Cheilosia; species Cheilosia grossa. The sequence continues at coordinate 48,708,062 of OY720147.1, read as the reverse complement.
TATCTTTTATACCTAGTACTTCGAACTTAAAAGTAGTTTTAATATAAAACATAATGCAATTCATTCGAAGAAACAATTGCGGTCCTACGGGGATCAACACGACTGCGAAAAAAATGCAGGAAAACGCCAAAGTATGCCCAAGTGCCTGATGCCAATCCAACAGTTCTTCAGAATCCATGTCAGTTGTCAAATGGGGAAAAGCCCGACAGCTTTTTTCAAATCCAGTTTTCTTTGTTCGCCCTGCCAATAAGAACTATCCAATTCAAAATTAAATTCAATTGATCGAAGAAATACTTTACACAGAATCCCAGTCAACACGAATTGTCACTTGTAACTGTAAAGTTTAATCAGTTAGCTGACGTCTTTGCCAAGCAATTACTCACAAGTTGTAAACAAAACTGCAGAATCGGTAAAGTCGTCTATCACAACGGCTACATGTGGCATATATTACGAAGCGTGAAAAAACCTCTCCACATTCACATTTCCAAGTACGCACGAGTATTTGCAGGCGAGTAACTGGAATCGGGTTTTATTTTTATCACCTCCAGATAGACTCATATATCACGAGCAAGCCGCAAAACAAACTGCACTGCTGTAATGAAATTGTTCGCATTTTGATTGCGCTTTTGGATTGGATTATCTAATCACATGAAATAGGTTTATCTGTGTGTTTTCCCCTCTCACTCATAATCGCTGTGAGTGGTTTTAAAGTGAGGCTTCTCCGGTGATTAGGTCCCGGGATCATTCCTTGTGGCAAATAATATGTTGTCGTGCATCCAAGCGATTGGAAAGCGAACAGCATGCCAAACATAAGGGTTTTCCAAAGCATAAGAGAAAACAGTTTGCGTTGACGAATGCTGAAAGATTTCCGCATCGTGTGTAATGGGGTAAAAAGGGCCCCAGCTTCTTTGTGTGACAAACGGATTGTTCGATTGTGGGAACGAACGCAGTGATGGTATTATATCGAAATATTATACAACCTGCGCGGTTGTAGCACTCAAACACTTACTTTTTGGACTAAGGATCACGCTCTGGAATAACAGCAATATCATGCCAGTAGAAATTTCGAGAGTATCCGACTTGACACAGACTTTTTAGACCACAACTAGACTCTCCTTGATGTGGAACCCGAAATTGAAATCACAAGATTTGTTAGAAATCCCCAATCAAACTGACTGACTAAAAACTAAAATTGATCATGCTAAATTGTAGGTCTCATCTCATCTGGTGGGTGAAGCAAAAAGCTGAGTTATAGATTAAAATATTTATGGAGATCTTGGCTCCCTTAAGTATTCTCCTTTTCTTTAAATTGATTAAGAATAATTTGGGGGCAACCCCGCGAGTGGACCCCTCTCAAGCCGGACATAAAACCTACGGGAAATCGGTGTTGACAAAAAACAAAATAGTATACACAGGGTGGCTGATGAAAGCCGCTACCAAAAAAAAATGTTATAACTTTTTTTCTATTTAATGAATATGGTTATTTTTTTTTTTATTTTGCAGATTGATTGATTTTTAGATTTAACAAAAATGGATAACTGGGACACTGAAACAAGAATTTGGATTGTCAGCAGCTATAATCAGACAGTCATTGCAGTCAATTATGCACAATGATTTGGACTTATTCCCATATAAAATTAAAATGACCAACAAACTGAACGCAACAGACTTGCCGATTCGCTTGGAATTTTTCCAGAAGATGCTTCAAATGGTGGAAACATGTTGAACTGTCTTTTTATGTCTGACGAGGCCCATTTCGATTCAAACGGCAACATAAACAAACAAAATTGTCGAATATGGAGTGCTTCCAACCCACAGATACTCCATGAGACGGAATTGCATCCACTTCGTGTGCAGTTTCATCATACGCTGCATTGTCGGGCTCTAGTTCTTCGAAGAAAACGGTCACACCGTTACGGTTACTGGGGACCGTTACTTGAGCATGTTGAGAGAGTTTTTCTATCCAGAATTACGCCGAATGAGAATTTCTTTCAACTCTGTGTGTTTTCAGAAAGATGCTGCAACTCCTCACATAGCCCTGCCTGTTATGACAGAATTGCGACGAAAATTTCCCAAAAAGCTGATACCCAGAAAATCCACATTCCGTTGGCCCCCAAGTCGCCTGACCTTACTGCACCTGACTTTTTCTGGTGGGGTTATTGCAAACAGGAAGTCTACAAAGCAAAACCAACAAATTTGAAGGACCTTAAACAATCCATTCGAGAAACAATTGCGGCTATTTCTGTCTCAACTCTCCAAGCAGTAATGAACAACTTTCTGCTAAGCAGGGTGGGCATTTAAATTCCATTATTTTTAGAACTAATTAAGCTATATTTAATAAAATTGAATAAATAAACATGAAAAAAAGAAAAATTCGATACACTGAAAAAAAAAAAAAAAGTTAATTAAGTTTCTTAATGTAGCAATATTAATCAGCCACCCTGCACCTATGACAACGTTGATTGCAAAGAACACAATAGGATTTTTATCACTTCCATGTTTAGAAATCTCCGATGATACAACGACCTTATTATATGAGAACAACGTGTTTTCGTTTCCATGTTTGAGTTTTTCACCAGTAGATGAAGCTGACGTCTTGGAGAGCTGCAGTCGTATAAAAACGAATTCGTTTGGACTTACTGAAATCATCCAGTCTTCGTTAAAGCTATACTTCCGTACATTCTTAGGTACATAACACATCTTTTAAATTCAATTTAATCGTCGAATGTCTTTCCTTCTGCTTGGAAACGAGTAAAATGAGTTTAGATCAATTGCCATTTTACCATTTCTTTAAAAGGTCCTTGAAATGATAATGAATACCCAGATTAGAAAATATTTAAATGACAACAACTTGTCAACAAGCTGATTAAACAATTTAATTTCTCTTTCTCTTCGGCGATGTTAATCCAGTCATATCTGAATTGCAGTTCTCAGGCAGTAGTCGCAAATAAATAGTTCCGTGCCTGAGTTTCTCATGTTGAGCAGAGGGGTTCCACTGGGTTCAATACTGGGTCCGCTATTGTTTTCCATGCTCATAAATGATTAACCTCTTTGCCCGCAAAACTGTCAAGTAGTGCCTTGCGCTAAATGATGTTCAGATACGGAATTTTTCTCAGTTGGTCAGAGAAAAATTGACTGTGCGTAAATCCACTTAAATCTAAAGCAAATTAAGTTTGTCGAATCTGCTAAGAACCTTGGAATAACATTTACAAAGTCGCTTTCTTGGAATTACCATATCAGATTGACATCGTTACTCTTCAAGCTTAGAGCATTAACTTTGCTGAACAATGTTTTGCAGACACGCCAATCACCTTACCTTTACAATTAGATATGTCATTCACGTTTGAATATTGTGCCATTGTTACGCGTTTTTAGTATCTGGAGCACCAATTTTTTGTAGTTACAATACGTGTGTGGAACTCTCTAGCCCAGTCTTTACGGATGATAATTATTATTATTATTTAATTCATTTGAAGTGTTTATAAGTTACAATAAAAACCACAGTATATGAGCAAGTTCTTTTGACCCTTTAAAGGCTCTGAAGTCAGAAAAAAATACATTTTGATCAAAAACGCCCCAAATAGTGGGCGTGGCCTCAACCGACACAGCCTAAAGCCTTTTTGGGGTCTTTAGAAAAATTTCGAAAAAAGTTTCAGTCAAATCTGTCCAGTAGTTCCTTAGACATAAGAAACCTTAGGTATGGATTTTTGTAATATGGGCAAATGCCAAGATGATAGAAGCCACTTCACAAACCAAATTAATCAAGACCAAAGGCTGTATTATATTTCAAGTCTTATATGCAATAAACCATCGTGACGAAGTTCAACACCGCACTAACGATCTTTCATGAAATACACATCTGCCGTTTGGTGTTCCCACTACGGTATGTATACTCATATTGCAGTTGAGCCCCTTCAAAACGATAGCTCATCGAACTAGAGGGGAAAATCCAGTAAATGACGAGTCGACGATCGTCACCTTCAGAGAAGACTCGTTTCAGCGGCGATTGTCTGAAAAGTCACGAAATAACCAAAGAACAATTGGAGTTGAAAAGAAGACATACAAGTTGACAGACAAACATACAGACCGCAGCCATAAAATTGGATTTAACTCATAGGTCGATAAAAAAACAAAAAATGTCTTCCACTTCCAGCTAAACTGCTATGCCCTCTCAACCTGTCACCTAATTTAAAATAATTTTTCCCCTGAGTGCTGGAGTGTAATTAATTATTCTTATTGAGAGAGATACCACTTCATCAGCTTTATAGCTTATAAACAAATGTATAAAACCAAATCAACTGACCTACAAAAAGAGAGAAATACAAATTTCCCCACACAAATTGTCCCTCGAAGGGAGGGAGGGAGGGAGCTAACTTCCTCCGAGTGTCCACTTCGTCCTGCAAAATTGCAATGCACAAGCACATGAAACTATTTCTGGTGGCAGTTTTTGCAGCAGATCTTGGCCTAGTTAACCGAATCACCTCACACAAAATCCAATGAATACGAAATTCTCTGCAATCCGTGCAACAATTTATCGAGGCCAGGTAGCAATAGCCACACAATATTGTGTTGTGCTGTGTTGACCATTTGTTTCGTCCTGTTGCCACCCCCACCCCGAACGGCAGTCTGATTAATGTTACCTTGAATGTTCGGTTTTTTTTTTATTGCTCTCTCTATACAGTGCCTACGTCATGTGATTCGAATTTCCCCAAATCATCCGTCCAATCACAAATCCCCAGCCGATAGGGCAACAAAACCGATTTAGATAGAACCAGGTTTTTCGACATTGAGCAGCGTGTCTCTCTGACACAAATCCCAGATAATCATTACGTTAAGTAAGCGATCGCCCGAGGCGGCCCGGCAAATCCATAATTAAGCGAACAACTTTGCGATAAGGCGAGTATCGCTTGGGACAAATAGAAAACCCAAGAGAGGTGAAATCAATTGGATGGAATAAATTATTTTATTGTTTTTGAAAAAAAAAAAAAAAAATAATTCTGATTTCCTGACGGCACTTAATTAATTATGGTTTCAGTGGGAGGGGATTAGGTGTGCGCGCGATAAAAGTCCGTTCAACTGTAGGTGGTGGCTGTGTGTATCTGTATCTGGGTCTCGGTGAAGGTGAAGTTAATCCGAGAATAAATTTGCCGAACTAATAAATTCGCAAATGGGGTATAGAGCAATGATACCGTTTCCTTTGGTCTGTTCAGTGCTCGCCACAGAACGATGATGAATGTTCTCGATATCCGACTTCACTCGCATCCTTGCACATCTCGCTTGGGTTTTTGGCTTTACAATTTGGCATTCCGGGCGCAAAGCAGTGCACGTTGCCTGTAATAAGCGGTTGAGGTTAGCTCAAATGGTGGTCATGCTGATGATGGTGGTGGTGTTGGACTTTGTTACGGTTGTGTGTTTGGGTGTATAAGACTTCAGGTATAGAGCGCTGCTGTCGGTCTTAATTCGGTTTTTTCCTCTATTCGCAGTTCCTGCTGCACTGGCTATACGGTCAGAGGATGTTGGTTGGTTAGTATTGTCTGCGTGTGTGTGTATGGTTGCAGTCGGATGAAAAACGTTGAAACATCTTTTTGATGGTAGCAGTTCCCTGTTTGACCATCTAACATGCTGTGCATCTGTGGCTGCGATATTGAACGGCATTGCCCCGTGAAAATTTTAATCAATTTAGCGCAAGGCACTAAGTGGGGTGTACCTATCATACTCGTCCTTTGATGTGGACAAGGGGTAAAACAACTGGTCAAGGTTAGTTACGCCATAAAATCAGCAACTCAAGGAGACAATTTGCAACTCTAGTGTAGCTTAGAAAATCTGGTCAAGGTCAAAGAGTTAGGAGAAGACCAATGTCCTTTATGGGCGCTTTGTCTTTTTATGTACCTGTCCTTGCTCGTAACCCTCTTTTTATTGCAATCGCTATCAAACAGATTTGAATAACCAAAGAGGATGGAGGTTCTAAAGGACTGAATTGCAAAGTTTCGAGAATAAGCTTGAGTTTCACGTTTAACGGGTACTACAAAAACTTTATACACTAGCTGGTTGTTAGGAAGGATACCCACTTGGCTGGGTCGTTTGCCCTTTGCTGTCATGCAACTTTAAACTTCTTTAGGGGGCTTTGAGTTTGAGGGTCCTTCCATTTTTAGGCTGATTATTTTGATTATTATCAAATTTGCCGGACTGAAGGAAACAAATTGAAGCCTTAGTACTTGTGGTCAGTCAAATGAATAGGAAAACCTAAAAATTCAGCCACTGGTTCCCGTGCACCTACCCGATTTTCGCCGCAAATTTCGAATGACAGCCCTCTCTCGCGCGCTCTTTTTTTTCCTGATTGTGAATACATGTTATTAATGGCCGCCGAGTGGAAATTTTCCAATAACAAACAATTTGTAAATGAATTTATAACAATAAATGTAAAAGGAATAAATGTTGAGTATGGTTTTTTAGATAGCTTTACTTGTTCTCTATCCATCTTTTGTGCCAAAATATGTTCATCCATTCACATTTCAGGTTATTTTTTAATTTTTTTTAAATGAAAAATATTTTTGACAGCAAAATTCATGCAGCTACATTGGGGAGTTGTTCCAAAAATAGGTTAATATCATGCAAGTTAAGCCCCAGTTTTCACTAGGGCAGAAGTAAATTTCTTAAAATATTCCTAAACATTGCATACATTTCTTTTACGCTTGGTGCGTGTTTTCAACTTAGTTTTTTAGCACCGTATTTGTACAAAATCAAAATTTGATTGGGAATTCTGTGGTTTTATAAGAGTGAACAGTGTTGATGTTACTAAGGTACAGCAGAAATGGAAATTTTAATCGTATTTAAAAGAAAAAAAAATTATTCTCGGAAATTAAATTCGTAAAAACGTGTACATATTATGATTTAACTCCTAACAAAAAAACAATATCATGTGGTGTTTATTTTGATCCGATCTCAGATTTTGCGTATTCAATCGAACGTAAGAATCTAAATTGTTTTGTTTATATTTAGTTCCCGCATTTCTATTAATGTGCTTTTGCAAATTTTATAAATTTGTATTTTGAAATGTTCACTGATATTTTTATAAGCCTATCTAAATATTATTAATTGACAAAAACAAGTGCAAAAAGTGATATTTCACATAAATAAAAAGCAATCTGTAGCAATTTAGAAAGAGAAAGAGATGTTTCAATGGGAAAGGGTAATATTTCGGCATTCTGGTGTGCGATCTGGAAGGAAGCAGACGTGGTAAGAAAGTCCCTAAGAAATTGAATTGAAGTGTGTGTTGTATTATCAATACTTTCTAAAAATCTATACAGAATTTTTTTACTATGGGATTTAACAAAATGCATACTTGAATACGTTATTGTGCAAGTATGTATTTTACGTACCATTTACAGATTAAAAATTTTGCTAAAACTAAAATATCTTTTTAAAAAAATGCTTTTTCCGAACTCGTTAAAATATCTCTATTTTGTTTCAATATGACTTCGAAATGGAAAGCATTGAAATCGACGAAAAACAAGTTTTTTTTTCTTTAAAGTATACTTTCAATAAAAGCTTGAAGTTACAAAATCTCTTTTAAGAAAAGTGCAAGAACCGTTTAAGTTGATTTTTCTCTGATTAATATCATAAGATCGATTTCTGTGATTATATATAGGGTATTTGGCATTGTGACGAAATAATTACAGGAATTCCATTTTCCAACAATTTCCTAACCTATAAAAACTTTTAAACTGAACTGCGGTGTGACCGCCTTGTAACTAAAGGGTACCAAAAATGTTGAACACAGTCGCCCCCACTTTAAAATTGGCCTCCTGATTGACATTAATTGCCTGCATAGGATTTCCAAAGTATGCGTGCGGCAGCAATGGCGCTCCTTTGATTTGTACAGGCACTAATGCTTAGGAATTCCTATGCAGGAAAAGCAGCTTGTAGGTAAATGTACCGTTTCTGCTCTCAGTTGGACCTCTAGTTTAAAGCCTCTTTGGTTCCCAGTTGATTGCAATGACACGCGATTGTTAACCATATTCTTTTTTTTTATACAAGAAGTCATATGCTCGCTCACTACTATAGTTCTAGTAACGGCAGCTCAAGGATCAAACTCATTACTCTGGATGATAAAATAAATAGTCGTAACAACAGGTCCGTTAGGCTTAGTTTTTCATTTCTTGGGGCGAATGGAAGGATCTACAATTTTATGCCGAGTCCAAACGGGCAATTGAGAAGCGCTTTCATGACAGTTATACTCTCGGATGTTTGTCAGACGTTCGCCAGAGGTGACGCAGTGGAAAAAAACAAACACAAGTCTGGAAATGTGCACTTTGGGCATAAAAAGATTTATCGGATATGGCAGTGCTTGTCAAGAATAATCTGAGTTACTGTTTAAATTCAAGCTCTCAGTAACAAGAAATTTTCCCAAGTTTTGACCGTTTAAAGGCCCTTGTACCATATAAGATTTTTGAGTGAGATGGCAAGCGTGGTTCAAAGTTTGAGTGCCCATGGTTGGAAGTAGGGTTCGTGAGATCGGAGTCCAAATCTGATTTTTGTCTTTATTGTTTTTTTTTTGCTTCATTATGCCCTCTTTTAAATAATAATCTTCGACCTCTTTTCAACAAGTTGCCTAATTCTTATTGAACAGCCAATTTCATTGGACGAAGTCAAAACTAGTCATCACATGGGTCGCAATTTTGGCTGTCAGGTAACTCATCCCGATCGTCTATTGTATTGGAATATCCAACCAAGAGGTAACAGTGTCAGTAACAATGTCTTACTGAGAGGTGACGTGCGTCAAGTATGCTTTTTTCGATATGTTGCAATATATTGACATTTTTAAAATAACAACCCATCATTTTGAGTGAGTTTCTCATTTTTGGGACGAATGGAAGGGGGGATCTACACTTTTCCGCCGAGTTTCACGGGGAGGTGGAGCAGTGGAAAAACGCCTTAAAATTTAATTTGTGTTTTCCAACAAACTAACCCAAATATACCTAATTTACAATCGTATGTAAGAATTTTTGAGTTATAAACTGCAAAACATGCCGAGGAAAGTCAGTGGAAGGTGGAAGTGGAAGTTTTCAATTCTGCAAGCGCTTTTGTATTTAGTTTCAGGTTGTTTTTCATGCGTACATTCACTATGCACAAAAAAAAGAGCAGAAGTGATACTAGCCAAGGGAGTCGTTGTAATTGCATTTTTATTGGAAGTGGGCATTGAGTTTTACAAAACTATACCGTGTGCGAAATCAGATCGAGATTTGGGTAGCCATTTTGAGATGCAAAGCAAATCCGAAAAAGCGTTTCAAAACTTTGGTACATTAATTAAAAATTAGGTAGGCTTGCGCATTTTACCAAGTACGATTGGGTTTACAACGTTTATAGTCTGCGGACAAAATATCAAGCATCGATACTAAAAAATATGTTCATTGTACAGAATATTAGTAAGCAGAAGCGTTTCTAAATAACATTTCGAAAGGGTCGTTTACCTATAACTGCATTGACTCTACAATATAAATCTTTAAGCTGTATAGCGATTCGAGTTAGGGACGTGGAAACACCCAAAAATATACACGGAGATATACAGGGTACGCCATCTTTTATGTCAGTAAATAAACATTGAATATAGCTATGATATTTATCAACATATTGACTTGAGTAGACATGTTTTTGAAACGTTAATTCAGTTTATGAATCGCTTCGCAACTACAATGAAAACAGTCCTTCAGTTGCGATAACTCAACGTGCATGTCGTCGAAAATATCGTGTCCAACAAGCAGCGTTTTCGAAAAAAGTCTTTATGATTGTGGAGCGCTGCACTACAGCGAATTTGTCGGTAATGAATTTTCTCAATATCTTAGTTATATAAAGTAAAGAGTAAAGGTTTGAATTATGAACAATAGAAACTATAAGCTTTTTTAAAAACGGCTTGAGTTATGAGCCATCCTCTACAGATAGTATTTTTCTATCGAAACGGCCTAGAACTGCCGGTTTTAAAATGGTTCATCCCTTGACTTGCTGTGGTAATTTTCTGTCCTGTTTAAAAATAAGTTCTTTGGTTCAGATGTTATGGCTGCCAATAAGTAGGGAGTACCATCAATTATCCTTCACCAAGCCTTTAATCTCTAAATTTCGAGAAAAGTTTTGGAAATAAGTAGGCACGATATCAGAAACTTAATAAGCTACCTTACGGTTCGCCACAGCTTGCGATAATACCTCAGCAAAATGCACTACGTTAACTCCCCGGAGTACCGACTATGGCTTGACGAAGACGACCAACTTCGGATCGAGCAAAGCCAAATAACAAATAAGGTAACTGTGCAATTGATATCAACTGTTTCCGGTCTTTCGACGAATTTTGCGTTTTACTTGTCCATTTTTCGTCTTTAAAGTAACGATTCTCGCCGATTTATGGGTTCGAGGATGTAGTTCGACAATTCGACCTAAAGGCCAATAATTGCTGGGAACCTCCCATCGCTTATCATAACGATATCGTTGATTTTCAAACTGGGTTTCTGCTTCAGCCATTTTGGACAATGTTGTAATCGCGACAAGTACTCATCGCTCCATTACCAAGAATTGTTGTACCAATGTTTGACAATGATGCCAGCGAGTTACTAGGCTAGTGCGATCAGCAGGGAGTCCCCAATTAGGAAATGTCCCGGGGTTAGGACCTTAAGATCATCAGGATCATTCGTTAGCGGATAGAGTGGTTTTGGGTTTAAGCATGACTCAATTTGAGCCAAAATTGTACTCAGTTTTTCATGGGTTAATTTTTGCTCTCCAATTGTTTGCTTTAGGTGGTACTTTGTTGATTTCACACCCGCCTCCCATAAACCCCCAAAATGTGGGGAGGAGGGTGGTATAAAATGGTGTGGTTGGATTTCTCAATGAACCGTTGGTAAGTACTCCTATCTTCCTTAAGCTTCCTATTAGCGCCTATAAAATTGGTCCCGCAGTCACTATATGTGTCACCGCATATACCCCTCCTGGCAATAAATCGGTTTAAGGCGCCAATGAAGGCATCCGCTGTAAGATCTCCGACCAATTCGAAATGGATAGCCTTGGAAGCCAGGCAATTAAGAAGCGCTGTGTATCCCTTTAAGGAGGTACGGCCTCTACCTTTAGTATGCTACACGATAAAAGGTCCAGCGTAGTCAACTCCAGTAGATGAAAATGCCCTTGCTGGACGAACACGCTGGGCTGGTAAGGTACCCATCATGTAATGGTGAATTACTGATCGTACGATATTGCGTCCGTTCTACTCAACATTAATTATTCATTTATTTAAGAAAAAAATTGTAACCTCTCAGAAGGTTAGGAAGCAGAAGTAAAAAATTTGTGATTTAATTTTGACATTTCAAGAAAAAGAGAAAAAAAAAAAAAACTAGAATGAGAAAGAGAAAGCTATGATGGTTGTATTCAGAGATACAAGAAGCCCTATGTGAAATTAGAAGAATGTTCTTCACCAGGAAATAATAAGTCCAGAAAAACTTAAGACCGAATCTACGCCCTTTCGGGCACAATCAATTTTATAGGTCTATGCCGCGGCGAAACAGAAGCTAACAAAGAAACCTCAATGGACTGGTATTGCTATGGTTCAAGTTTTACGGTCCCTAGAAGGTGGAGAGTAATTTGAAAAATATCAAGAAACCTGAATAAATCGTTCTTTGTGACTTGTTTTTTGGACATATTTTTTTGGTTCATAGGTTTAGAGCCACAATGGGTAGGGACTAAAAAGAAACGAAAAAAAGAAGCTCTTAGCCGTGTAAAGCAACCCGATCGAACTATTCTTCTACCGAGCTTAGAAGCAAATGCCTTGGTTCATGTTTTGCAGCCGTTAAAGAAAGGAAATCCTATCAAAAATATTGCCTTCAACGTGCGTCGTTTACCCAGTCAAAGGTGGAATTATTTCCCCCTCTGCTTGCAAGAGTTTTGCTTAATGTGTAACGGCTCCTAAGTAGGGAGTTCGCGTCGTTCAAGTTAAAGCAGCTGAAGTAGGGGGAGGAGTTTCGGATGTAGCTCCCATCGGACCGCTTTGGGTGGCAGGAAATTACGGAATTTCATTTGTCTAGTGGGTACTGTAGTTTGTAGTAGGAATTGGCATGCGTACATCAATCTCGTTTGGGTATTTTTCAACACACAAAACCTCATTCGGCACCTTTCACGATCTTCGAGTTTGTCTGCCTGATTGCTTCACATAAGTGGGACAGTTTCCGATTGCAAACTGATTTCACCAGAACTACGGTTCTTTAATCATTTTCGGTTAGGTTCGTGGTCCCCTTTCATCTAAGCCCAACGCGCCACCGAACATGATCTCTTCCTCTGTCACGATGATTCATTTGAATTAGACAAAGGCTCCGTTTTCTTCATCAATCGTACATTTCAATGGATGAAGATTCTCTGTTTTCCAACTCCAATACCCGTTAGTCAATAAAATCCCATTGTTCGCATAGAGAGCCGTCCAATCGCAGCTACATCTGAAATCCCTGCTCCCAATTTCAAATACGTAACAATTTTTCAAAAACTCACAACTTCCGTCGCCATATAGCCATTATAAAAGAACTAGCTCGGGTATTTACGTTCTTCCTCACGCCGCCTTTAGCTCTAAACCGTGTGACGCATTCGACAGTAAAGCTAAAATCCCAGTAAAAAAATATCCACATTGCAACATTACCCTAGGCAGTACAAACCTAAGTACCACTTAAGCAAATAATAACGAAAACCCTAATTCACATCATGGCCACTGGCTGCGCGACATACCTCACCAACTTACCATGTTAACCAATCTTCAGCATCATGCCCTGCACAAGTGAAAGACCATAGCTATCTCACACACAGGCCGAACATCATTTTTTCGGCTGCCATAAACATAACACAGGCAAATGAACGAACGCGCCCTGTGTACCCCATGATGAGCGTATCAGGAAAGGGGAGCTCCCAACCAAACCCAAACCGTCATCATCAGCTCCCATTCTTTCCCAACCTACCGCACCGGCATTATATTATGATGAGCTACATGTTTTGATAGCATTGAGATCAAGAGCACGTTTTTATGTTGGCCTAGGTTCGGGTCGGTCGGACTCTTGTTTACATGTTTGATGGCGGCCCCCCTCCCTCCACTGCCTTACCTGTTGTATCTGACATAGACATGGAATGGAATGGCTCTTGCGCACTGTCGCACTGGCACTCTGTCCGACCTCCGACGTTCCATCTAAGTCGTGTTGCGATACATTTCGACTTCATTCAACAAGCTAGTATATCAACATGTCGGGGAACATTGAGACAACCTGCTTCTGCTTCGTGGCCATGTTGAGACGAGTTGCAAAGGCAGCCGCTTGCTCAGTGTATGCTTGACTTCCACGTTGAACGGTGGCAGTTGACTGAAAAATACGTGGCGCGCTGGCAATTTTCTCCCACCAACGTTGACGTAGTTCTACTTCTACGTTCTAGTTTCTAGATACTTTTGTTTTCATTTTATAAATGATCGGCAGTCCTCCGTCGCCAGTCAGTCAACGTCGGACCGCAGTTACAATCGCAGAGAATCGGGCTTGCAGCAAGTGAGTGCAGAATCACTGCACACTGCAACTATTTGTCGCGTCGTTCTTGTTTTTTGTGTCTGTGCTGGCAGTGGTGCATTGCATTCAATTAAATTCAATTTACGGTGCGTTAAATTGTGAGGAGCGCGCGCTCTTGAGGCGAAATCCCACTTGAGTATAAAAAGGTGAAAAATAAAACAAAACCTCTGCACATATCGAAAGATGCACGAAAATAACAACAAAATACAGATAAATAAAAGACGCGTGTTGCTTTCGTGCTGTGAATTTATTTATATACTCGTACCTTGTGTGCTTGCCGTGTGTAAAAATAAGTTTGCACCATAGTTTTAGTTTGAGTGCGGCTCGACGTAAATTTATATTCAAATGGGAAACCGTACGACTGGGAGAGCCCCCGCCCGACAGTGATCAAAAAATGGACCGCTGCCTACGATCGCGCCTTCATTCATATTTCTGACGCGTAGAAGTTCCCATCAACTGAAATGTTTGCCCAATAAATCGAATAGTAAACAAATCCATTGAACCAACTCACAACGTCTTCCCCCCTTCGTCTTTGCATTGAATATAAGAGTCGGGCGGCAGACAAACCGGTCTGGTGTCTTGTGTCTGGTATTCTTTACTGATGTTTTTGATTTTTGATGTTATTCCAATTAAATTGCACAATTGTAAGTGTGGACTAGTTGTGTGTGTGTACTTGCTGTAACCAGATATTTGGATATCTTTGGAAGTCTAGTAGCTGCCAGGCGTCAGAACGAGTTTGATTCGTACAGGCACAGTGGTACTGGGCCGTTCTGGTCGCGTTACATGCCAATGGGTAGGAATGGCTGCCCAGGCGCCCTTGAGGAGGAGTGGTGTAGTTTGAAAGTGATCGGATCTGTCCAGTTGCCATTATAGGTAGTTGGGAAACGAAAGAGCGACAGGTGCTAATTGTGGCGTCCAACCGTCGAAGTTGGATTAAGCTTTGACCTGTCTTTGAATTCCTCTTGGCGGTGTTCGTTTAATAAATACCTACTTCCGTGGGATATTAGTAAGTTCAAAGTTCCAAGGAAGTGCAACTGTGCGCTGGAGTCTGTTTAAACAACTCGGTCTGTCCAACAACTCGGCCTTTACCTTTGGATTACTGACAAAATTTCTAGTTCATCGGCAACTTTCTCAGTTAAAAATGAGCTGACTTCAAAAAAGTACGAAAAATTTCCGTAAGCAGTTTTTGAAACGTGGAGTAGCGGCTGACTGATAAATTACTGTCATTTTTGACAGTACGTTGGCTGCACCAATTAGCCAAAATTTGCGGAGATATGTTCATCAAAAGCTACTATTGGAATGGCACTATACGGACTAAGGAAACTTTTTAAAGGAAAATTCAGTTTGTAATATTGCGAATGCGATTTTTTTTATACAGGAACTAGACTGGTTAGATCGGACCCTCGTCTTGTTATTTATCACTAGAGCGCGATCTCACGAACAGAGCCGCAGTTCTTCCGCAACTTTCTTGGTATAAGACCAATGCCTCCATAGTTCTGCTTCTCAACTTTTTCCGTGCCATAGACAATACCATCAAAAATCTCGAAAAATCCGCGATTTTGTCAATAAATAAAACTGAAAGATACACAAATTGTCGCGATTAATTGTGCCTAAAGTGCACAATAAACAGAAACCAGGCTCTATTTCTAAAAGAAAGGAGTCGACAGTAAAAATTCACCATTGGTAGAAACTTCCTCGGAATCCAATTGAGAAGAGTTTGCCCCTCAGAGTTATCAACAATTTAAGCAGAATTATTTTCGGAAGAGTTTTCGGAAAAAGAAAAAAATCGGTCAAAATTCGTATGGAGGTTAAAATTGTTCGGTAAAAACAGTAGCTCCGCAAAAAAAAAAAGGCGACAAGACAGACGTTTTAAAAATTATTATTTACAACGATAAAAACAAACTACCCTATTGAGTCACCTATACCATCAGTCAGCACAGATTGGCTTTAAAATGTCACGAATATGATTCTATTTTTTGTATTTCAAAGTTTTAGACAGCGTTGTCAAGAAAGGTCTAAGCGAAACGGTTCCCAAGCCGTACCCCTTGCAAAGTGGACCATTAAATCTTAATTTAGGGCAACGGGTAAAGAATTCATTGGAATAACCTTTGTCAGTGTTAACGTGCAGATGCTCTACAGCAGAACAAACCAACTCTGGTAATTAACGTTTTGTGATAAACCAATGTGGTCAAAATCTTTTTTATTGTGCAAGTTAACTTTTACAAACTCACAAGTCACGACGGTCAAATTTACTATAGGAAACTATTAACAAAATATTTAAAGCGAGGCTTACGTACTTACGTACTTACAAAATCAAGTCTAATTTAGGTAATAAAACTGGTAATAGCCATACAAAATATGCACAATAATTCAAAGCAGGCAAGCAGTGTGGCCAGAGTTGAATAGTATACTTGTGGAATTTTGTTTGAACTCGTGTTCACTTCGGCAAATAACAGAATTGAAACATTTTCATTGCCAAAAAAAACATAGATATATTATAAAAAGAATTTGAATCCACTCTTTTAAGGTAGTTACAAGATCTTATATTTATTTACAATTTAATGCTTAAGTGGACTGTACTCGTCCCGATGTGATCTGTGGTCTCACCAGTAAACCAGTAACCACATCTGTCTAAAAGGACTGTTTTCCCGAGACTTGTGGAATCACATTCCAAAAATAAATAAACCCAAAACGAGTCTTTGATCAAGTAATGATCGTATAGGATTTACTTGCCCGTGGCCTGGCGTTCATATTTTTATAATCAAACGAATTTTCAAGTCGTGAATGAAATGAATACTTTGTGGGTAATTTTTAACTCACCTAACGATAATCTCCGGTTCGGAGAGCGAGTTTATCTGATTTAATATCGGAGCCGAAACAACAATAAACCGGTCATAGCTTTAATCAAATTGAGAGCAAGAACCTTGAGCGAAAGTGTTAACAGCAGGTAAATGTAATTTTGAAAAGTCACTGAATTGCAATTTAAATTCATTTGGGATGTATGAGTTAATGACAGTTTATGTGTGATGTTAATTGCGATAAGAATGAGGGATTGTCCGAGAATGTTGGCATTTCGTTGCAGCAATTAAGCTGTCAGTTTTAAGTCGCAGTTTGCATTTTTTTCAAGTAAAGTCCTAGCGAATGGAAATTAGGTCTTGAAATTGTGCCCGTCTTTCTAGTCATGCTTTAAACCTCCTTTTTCGTTTAAACTTTTCTTAAAAATGACTTGCAAAAGACGCTCATCATAAAAGGTTTCAGCGAGGTTTAGCCTTGGAATATGTTTTCTCGAATTATTGTTGTCTGTTTTTTTGTGCCTGTGTAGTGAGAAATACCAGACTCCACAAGAATGTAGTTTAATATCAGCTGCGTTGCAAAACGTTAAACTTTTTTTTAAATTCTAAGAAATTCATAGCACATTTCAATTTAATGTCGAGACTTAAATTTATTATTAGCGGGGCGCATAAGAAATTCAATTTTGAACAACAATACTTTTTATAATATGAAATCGCATAGTTAGGAACAATCTTTATTAAAAAAAATACAGAAAATCGGTTAATGGGCCCACTCTCGCTAAATGGTATCAAGCTTACTTAAGGGAAATACATATTTTGGACATGAAGTTGAGTTGGAAACCCAACACTCAAGAAAGAGTTAAATAGACTTCTGTTTCGCTATTCTCCTACGAAAACTGGCAACAAATGGGGCTTAAAACTAACTAGCTCTACATCTCGATCATAAGACCGATACTTACGTAAAGGGTGAGTGGAGGTGTTTTCTCTGACAGACTCAATCTCGGTATATTCTTCCATCTTCCAAATTGCTCTAGCATGTTTCAGATGGAACTTATGGCGATTTAAGAAATCCTATCCAAGCAAAAGATATCCGCATCTTTTCAGATAGCTAAGCAGCTATCAAATCGTTGGAATCCATCTCAAGTTATTCGAAAGTAGTCTGGAATGCCGATTGTCCCTTTCGTAGATAGCAGAACAGTTGAAGATTCACCTTCATCGGGTGCCGGGCGGGAAGGAGAAGAGTTCTCCTAGCTTTTCTACTTTAATGACACTTGTGATCATCGTGTCGCTTTCGCTTCATTAAAAACTCAAATTTATTTTGCGGTTGAGAATAGGAACTTTTGATCCAGACGGTACCACAATGGACCCTTTTTTAAAGCTTCGGACTCCCATAACAATGTAGAGGCACGTCGACCTGAAAGTTTTATTGTGCCAAAAGGGTCAGAAGATTAAACAATATTACCTTAACAATGGACCTGCCTAACTTAAATGGAATTAAATATTAATACAGTAAGCATCTTTTTTGATTTAACAAATCGCTGGTAGCTATTTATAAAGTATAATTTCAAGTCATGAGCGCCCTAGAAAATTTCCTTTCTTTGGCAGCCAATATGGACGGAATTGGTGAATGTGAGAGCAATATAAGTGATCTTGATTGCCGTTCAAAGAACCAACATATACATTCGGTAAATTTGTTCTTGTAAGAAATAACAAATATTTATCAAGAAAATTGCTATCTTTTATTATTTATTTTTCGTTTGACAGCTAATTTTTTAAGATGGATTGGATGTAACAAATTCTGTCCTAAACAGAATATTTTTTTCTGTCTCATAGTCCTTTGCAAAATTGGAGCTCGATTAAAAAACAGATCGTTGGAAAAACGCGGCCAAAATTGGCAGCCTAAATTTAAAAGCTGCACAACCGCAAACGGTTTTCGTTTAATAATAATAACAATAAGTTGGCGCAACAACCATTCGTTTTGTGTGAGTTTCATTTTCGGAACGAATGGAAGGAAGGGATCCACAGTTTATGCCGATTCCAAACGGCTAATTGAGAAGCTCTTTCAAGGCAGTTATACTCTCGGATGTTTGTCAGGCGTTTGCGAGAGGTGGCACAGTGAAAAAACCCTAAGTTGGAATTTGCGTTTTTGCGGGATTCGAACCTGGGACCCCCCGCTTAGTAGTCCAACACACTAACCACTAAGCCACTGCGTATGACATCACTGTGTTTTCTTCATCGTTTTATTTTATTTTGAGCACAAAATCAGATTGCCCTTTTCACTTTTAGCGACTATAAGCGGATTCATTTTTTTGAAACCTACTTGGTCATACTGAAAGTGAGCAAATGATTGACCCAAAATAAATTTAATCAGATTCCCATTTTCACTATTAGCGAAATAGTTTTTTTAAAACCAACCTGGTCACACTGGAAGTGAGCAAATGAATATTGAAAAACCAATCAACCGCGCTCGATTCAGAATTATTTCCGTGTACTCAAAACTTCGATGATAACGATGTCAGGGGACACAACTTGGCGATGCAACTCAAATACTATTACCTAATTACATTGAAAATTAAAATATGCCATATGATAGGTACAGCGTCAGAAAATCTATGTAACTCAGTTGGGGTTGAGTTGTCGATGTCGCACCAGAGTTTAAGTGAGGTGCGCTCTCATTTTGAGGCATGTGAAAACTATCAACTGGAGTTACTCTTGACTCAGTGCAGCGCCGACACTTTTTATTGTCTCAATTGATAGTTCTTTCCGTTGACAACTGATTTATTTTATACATTTTTTTTATAAAATAAATCAATTGCATCTCATTAGTCGACCCAAACACTTACAAAAATGTACACAGTGTTGGAAAAATCATCCCAACAGCAATCCAAAACATATTATGAGAATATTCAAATCACTTCAACGTCCGACAAATTTACAACAAAAAACAAAAACAAAAAATGCAAAACAGGCTATAAAAAGATACCTCACATCCACTTCGATTTCTCTTGCACGATAAGGTAAAATATTCCATGCAGTTCCCTCTGTTTTACATGTTAGCTGATTCTTTATACTCGAAATAGTTTGGGAAAAAATCCCATATTCCAAATGATCGCCAACAGAAATCAGTAACAGGAAGCAAACCATTTTTTTTCTCCAGATAAGAAACAATCACTCAAGTCTATAAAAGGCAAAACCCCCTGGCAAACCAACGCACGCTTAGAACTGGGAATTTGCTGATTCGATAAAGAGAAAGTTTTGCGATACGATCTCTGATCAAGGCTGTGGAAGACTATTGATCAATTGGCTAAAAGCTGGATATCTACAACCCACAGGCAGATTGTCGAATGTATTTCGTCTATATTAAGGTGTGGTTGTCACTTTTTTACAAATTGAATGTCGCGTCTTTGAATTGTGCCCCACGATACTAGGTTTAATAGGGTATATGAGACTATCACAAGTTCACTAAATTAAATCGGTCTTAGATATGCAACAGAAAAATAAATTTCCATGGTTAACTGATAACGAAATTCGGCGCCTGATTTGAACACTAAGCTGTCGGCAAAAAATAACATGGTTAGCGCATTTGTTCCGTTTAGGTACGTTTTTTGAAAGTTTTTATATTTGAGAAGAATGGAAGGGAGCTCGGTTTTATTCCGAGTCCGAGTGGCTGATGTGAGAAAGTTTTACCCTCAGAAGTTTGTCAGACACTCGCGAGAGGTTGCACAATGGAAAAAAAAACCCTTCCAAGATGTAATTTGTATATATCCGTGGATCGAACTTGAGAGCCCTCGCGCAGTAGTCCAGCACAGTACACACTGAGCACACAGCTCTATTTGCCCTTCGATGGAGGGAAATAAATCCACGAGAATTTACTACACACGGGAATTTACTCCACATATCGTGGAAATAAGACCACTTTTTGTATGCGAAGTTATTTCACACTTTAAGTGGGCATAAAGATCACCACCAATTTCGTGATATTATTTCCCACCTGAAATTTTAGAATTTTGGGATTCAAACTTAAAAACGAAAATAAAATGGAATTATTAATAAGGATTTTTGTATAATTTTACTATCCCTATAAATAACAACTTAACATGCACCCAACATTGCACCTACTCCCACCCCTAAACAGTGACCCCAAGCAGGGGGGGCAGCATTATTATTTCCCTCAAAAAAGTGAAGTTATTGCTCACATTCAGTGGGAAATAACTTCACATAAAAAAGTGGACTTATATCCCACTATATGTGGATTAAATTCCCGTAGATTTATTTCCCTGCAAATGTAAATGTGGCAATTTCTGTCTCTCAGCTTTTTACTCAGACTGTTTCAGTCAACTCATTCTGAGCTCTTATATAGGTTACTCTGAATTTAGGTACAAACTGACAGCTCTGATGCGTCTGAGATTAATAAGTGAATTTTCTAAAACGAAATCAAATCTTTTAATTTTATTTTGTGAGTTTCTTTGAAGCTACTCTAACCTCTTTGGAGTACAATTAAAGAAGAACAAAAGCATTCAGCAAAATTACTTTTTAGAGAGCAATGTGCTTCTATACAATGACAAGAGCAAAATTTGACATTTATGAATAGAATCGCTAACTAAGATAACTAGCGGACATCCTTGCGTAGACAATTTATAATTCATAATGTAAACAATTAAAGAAGAACAACGAATTCAGCAAAATTACTTTTTAGAGAGCAATGTGCTTCTATACAATGACAAGTGCAAAATTTGACATTTATGAATAGAATCGATAACTAAGGTAACTAGCGGACATCCTTGTGTAGACATTTTATAATTCATAATATAAACAGTTTAATTTTAAATAAAGAAAGTATCAATAAATAGTTTTATAATACTTGTTTGTTGATATGTTTAAACAATAAGTGACCAGAATTTTTGACAGCTCAGTCATTGTTCTTAATTAAAAGGGCGGCACATTACTGAAGATGGTTGCCTTGATTCAAATTCACCTGTCAGTAAGACCTAGAAAATGCAGTTAAACGCGTTTCGCGGTCTAAGTGTATCGACTCATAAAAATGTGAGCACCATTTTAGCCTTCTGTTGAAAAAAACGGACGAAAAAGTCGGTTCACCAATCTTAGTTTTAGAAAGTGCGTCCAAAAATTTCTGTAGATACGCAATTTAGCCACCAATGAGTACTCCACTTTCCAGCGCACTTGTGGCGCCCTTCAAAACAACATAGAGCCTTGCCCAATTTAAGTAAGTCCGCTTCTGACAACATTGATTGGCAATACTCACCAGTCAAGTATACACAGTTCAACGTACATCCGCACACCGCACGTATACATTAATGCCCTCAGCTCACTGCTCCTCGTCGCCCCTTTATACCGCTGTTTTATTATTTGCCTTTAACCACAAAGAGTACCATTGCAGCCACAATAAATTCATACATCTACATGTTGGAATCAGAAAACCGGTTGACCCGGACCCGCACCGCCAGTGTTCGGCAAAAATGTTTTCACTCTTTAAACGATAAAAGCCCAATGTTTACAAGTGTACACGCACTTCGCATCTTCAAGATGCCAAGCATCTTTAACCGCAACAAAGGAGGTGTGTCTGTTGTTGTTGTTGGCGCTGCCCTGCCATCGGCAACGAAAGACCTTGCAAAAGAAGTCAATGATCCCCAATCAGTTTTACGTGTGCTGCGCGAGAGTTGAGAGTTGAATTCCCTTTGAGCAATGGAGTAATCCATAAAGTTTACCTTTTCCCCCGAGGAGCGAACAGCGGTGGATATCCCCAAAATATCCCTAGGGTGCTTGGTCGCGATTTATCTTGATTATCAACACTAAATACATGGATTACTTTTGTGAGGGAGATTAAGCTGCGAGAGTAAATGTGAGACAATGTTTTACAGGTGCGGAAGTGCTTATTACGGATCCCTCCGACTGCTCCTATATATATTTTTATATACTTCCTAGAGACAAATTCCTTGGGGATTACATCTGAGACGAAGCATCAGTTTGGTGTGTTTCTGCTTATCTGGGTGATGTACGAGTACAGTGTATACTATATCAGGTGATGCTGACGTAAGAGATAGTGAGTTGCTTCGAAGATAAGCAACTAGACAGAGCTGTTTGTTGCATAAGGAGCGTGCCATTCCCACGTCAGATACTGTTGCATTATGCTGATAAATATTTGTCCGAGGGGGATTTCAATTTACATAGTGTGCGTGGTTTTTTTTATAGATTGCAGCTATTTGTCGCTTCAGTGTGTGGAGCCAGTAATTAGATGAAACCGTTGTGGGACACATAACCTCTAATTAAGCAAGTGCTGGCTTCAGTTTATGCGAGCTGAATCAAGCAAAATGCAAACATTGATGAGGAATGCCTCTCTTTTGGAGGAGATGAAAACTTGCTAAAGCAAATCATAATTAAAGGTTGATAAGTTTCAAGTTGTAGTTTTAAAGTTATCTACGTTCTGTGTGCTCTTTTAAATCTCATAATTTTATTTTGGGATTTGTTTTACTTTGCTAGTTTGTGTAATGTACACAAGTGTGATTATTTATACGAACTTTGTTAGTTTTTACAGCGAATTCACACCCGGGGGTATCGTGTTTTATGTATGTACCTACTGGCACTAAAGAGGGCATTTTTAACGACTTAGAAAGCCTACTCATGTACTGGGGGGGAGTTACAATTTTTAGCAACATTGCACAGCTGTGAGTGTAAAGATACGAAAGGAAGATTTAGCTTCTTCATATTTTCCTCTTGACTTACAAAATTACGTGTCCCGTTTGCGGAATCATTTTAACCAGCCTTCATAATCTATTTAGAGCAATGGACTTTGTGGCATCTACTAAAATATGTTTTCACTAAATCTCCACAAAAAAAAAATTTGTCTGTTTCTGTTTGGATTTGGATTTGTTATCCCATCACGTCGAAAGTGCTCGCCCAATCCAAATGGAGTTGTCAGTCATAACAAAGGGCAAATGAGGAAACAAATAGTTTTTTTTTGCGTTCCAATCGGCCAACTCATCCACAGATATATATGAAAGCAAAGGTTCCTGAAAGAAGGTAGATTTCATTACAGACCTACAATCATTGAGCACTTTATGAAGAACGTGCAATAAGCTTGACTTCTCGGACAGTCTGCATTCAGTTTGAGGGGGCTTATGCTACTCATTGAATTTGAGAGTACAACACATGACCTTAGGAGAACTTTGAAGTCCTTCTGCTTGACGGATTGGATTTCCGTCGGTACTGTCATCAAATATTAATGATTTATTGAGATGTATGTTCAGAGAAGGCGTTAGTATAAACAGATTGCATCTATCTGTCGTTTTAACTGACAGATTTCTGTACTTTCAACGCGGATGAGAAAGGAGCTCAAACCGACCTAGCATTGGACCTATCAGCAGGGGAAATACACAATTTTTCTTGGACAGTCAAGTAGTAGTCAAAGCGTTAGGCTGGCTAGATTTAACATACTGACAGGTTTGGAATAATGCCTCGATTTATTGATATGATAGACTGCCTTAAGCGAGAAGTTTCAGGTTTAACCCCCACAGAATAAAAATTAAACCTTAAAATGGCTTAAAATCAGAGCTAAGAAGGTTCCAGCACCCCCGACCATTGTAATAATAACAATACCCTCTTCATAATTTCTGAAGTTCAACCAATCTTAACAAATAAATGAAGTGTCAAAAAAAAATATTTTTTCTGGGTCCATTTTTCCTTTTGTAAAATATTAACGATTGAAAAAGTTGAATTTTACTACATTCAATTTCAACTACGCAACTATGGTCCAGGGAAATACTTTTCGTTCATTCATAATGCCCGTACAAATGACGCCACGAAAGAGAGTTACAGTCATAAGATTGCTATAGTGAAAACATATTACTCTTATGACCAGTGGTCCCAGATTGAAACAAAAAGGGGGAAAAAGGGACAAGCTTTAAAAATGGGGAATAATACAAAATCTCTGTAAAATGTAAAAATTTTTAAAATATAATTAAAACGTAGGTATTTTCACGAAGCATTTTCAAAGCATGAGCTGTTCATATTAAACATGAAGGAACAGCCCATCGAACGTCCACGTACGACATTTTGTACATCTGAGTGCATTCACTCGTTTTGATGTTATGTCTAGTCGAAAAGGAAATTAATGTATAACATGTGTATTTTTATATGATATGCTTTTTTTATCTTGTTAGTAAGAACAGTAAAAATTTTTAAGGTTTCCCTAATGAAAACAAGTGCAAATTTCACTTAGGGGAGAAAAAGGGGATTATTTTTTTAATTTAGGAAAAACTTAAGCTTCTCCTGTAAAAAAAAAGGGGGAAAACAGTCTTCAAAGTCTTGGAACACTGCTTACGACTCTTCACACGTATCAGTGATGAAATCTACTTTTCTAAATTGTACTCCAAACTGAAAAGAAATAGTACTGATTGTGTACAAAATAGTACATAATTTTTTTAAATGCATAAATACTGCATTCGATCAAAAAAAAGAAGATAGTTTATTGAATTTAACGGTCATATTATTCACTCCGAGTGTTAATTAGGTTAAGGTCAATTTTGCACCCTACCATTTTCTCCGCATTTGGTAAACCCGATGATTTAAATTTACAATTGTTATATTCACTGAAAAACATGCATTAAACCCGCCGGATAAAGATCCATTTGAAAGCAAAATTACCTACACAGTTCTAAGTTGCAACTTAGAATTACTGGCATAAGAGTAACTGCGTACGCTGACGACGTTGTGCTGATGGCAACTGGCAAATTTCTGCCAACACTGGCCGAGCAATTAAATGGAGCCCTATCCATCATTGACTCCTGGACCAGGAAATGTGGTCTATCAGTCAATCCCCAGAAGACTGAATTAGTATTGTTCACTAATAAAAGGAAAATTCCGCAGTTTGTCATGCCTTCTGTTGGCGGCACATCCCTCAGAATCTCTGACAACGCTAAATACCTGGGACTAATACTAGACAAGAAACTAAATTGGAAAATGAACACAGACGAAAGAATCAAGAAAGCCACAATAGCATTCTACACCTGTAGCAAAATCTTTGGGAAAACATGGGGGCCATCCCCCAAGATTAAACTCTGGTTGTACACAGCTATTGTAAGACCTATATTGACATATGGCAGTCTTGTATGGTGGCCAGCAACAAAAAAGGCTACGTACCTAAAGGCCATGACAAAAGTGCAAAGACTAGCTTGCATCGGAGTCACTAGCGCGATGAGGTCAACTCCAACCGCAGGACTCGAGGCTATCCTCAATCTCCTTCCGCTAGATATCTTTGTACAATCTATGGCAGCAACGAGTGCCATGAGAATTAGCCAGTCAATAGACTGGAAAAACGATGAAGAGGGTCACTCAACGATCCTAAAGAAGTACTTTGGCAATGTACGTACTACGGACTACATCACGCCACATTTAGACTTCTCCCGACCCTTCTCGAGCGCCTACCCCAGTAGGGAAGTATGGAGAGATGGATTTACACCTAACCCGCAATCCGTACCCGTGTATACAGACGGATCAAAAATGGACGACAGGGTGGGGTCAGGCATCTACTCTGAACCACTGGGTATCTCAACATCTTTACGCCTCCCAGACCATTGCAGTGTTTTCCAAGCGGAAGTCATGGCAGTGACAAGAGCTGCCCGTGAGTCTGCGATAAAGGCAATACCTCTGGAGGGTATCACCTTCTTTATCGACAGCCAGGCAGCCATAAAAGCCTTAACTGCCCCAGTCATAAAATCGAAGCTTGTGAAGAGCTGTCGCGAAGAGCTCAAGGTTCTTGGAACACAGCACAAGGTATTGCTGTGCTGGGTCCCTGGACATGAAGGCATCCAAGGCAATGAGAAAGCGGATGAACTAGCACGACTAGGCTCGGCTAAAGCACCAGAACAACTATACCCCTCTGTGTATATCCCGCTCTGCACACTTAAGCTTGAAGCAGGGAAAAAGGCCACAGATGCGGCGAACGCCAGATGGATATCTATGGATACGTGCGCTAGCACAAGGAAACTATGGCCATCTTTCTGCAAAACCAGAACAGAGAGAATAATGCGGAACAACCGGAAATGTCTTTCTTTGCTTGTGGGTATCCTGACGGGACACAACACCCTGCGATACCACATGAGGAAAATGCGACTGACCGAAGAGGAGCTTTGCAGAGGCTGTGGTGACGAGGGAGTCATAGAGGATACAACCCACTTCCTATGTCACTGTCCAGGTCTCCAGCACTCCAGGCACAAGTTCCTTGGAAAATTCTTCTTCCACGACTTGAACGAGCTATCTAGCACGCCAACGGACAAAATCATGAACTTCATCAAATCCTCAAAATGGTTTGAATGTAATGACACAACGCACTGAATAGGTTACTACGGGTAAGGGACAATCTCTCTCCCCCGAAGGGTATCACAATGGGTCAATTTTGACCTGAGTGTGGCACGGAAAAGTTCCCGCCAGCCCACAAACCTAACCTAACCTACACAGTTCTAAATTTCACATAAAATGACATTTATTTCTGGTTCTTTGTCACTTGGCAATTCATTTTATTTGCTGTGTCCTGAGTTTCATTCTCACTGTATTAATTATGAATTTAACCTTTGTTTAGCCTTTGCCATCTGCTGTTCCATAAATTCGTCTTCTGTCGACGAAGCCATCAAAATCCATGTTTCATACAGCTTCTTGCTACATTTTACATTCTATTTCACTTTTACTTAATTCCTAAACGAAAAAATGTCAATATCATGAAATTGAGTTTAAACCCGACTTAAAATACTCAAAAAGGTATCCGCAGGGCAGTTTAAATTAAATTGGATTAAATGCCGACATGTTTAAGAAACAATGAGTTTATATTCGGCTTAAATAAGTGCATATTATGGACTTGGATTTAATTTTTGGAGTGAATAATATGCCCTCAACTGAATTTACCTCATTATGTTGGATTTTCAAAATTAGGAATAGTACAAATAGTACTCAAAATTGGGAAGTGGTACTCGGGAAAGTCAAGAAGTACTGAAATCAGAACAATAGTAAGCGTTTTTTTTCAACAGTGATACGTAGGTATTCAAGTTTCAAGATAGGAAATCTAAGAGAGAACTTTGTATTTAAAATTTGCGGTGGAATTGGGGAGCTGAGACGGTCTATTTAAGACTTAGTTATTAGTTTACCTACATAAATATAATTTATTTCGGTTTCCACATGTGAGAGTTCTCGCACGGGTATGCTGCTAGTAATAATAATAATAAGAATAATTCTTTATTTCAATGAAAAAAAAAAAAAAAAAATGCACAAGCTTGATGCTGAACAAATTGAATAAGTTTCAAATGGCTTCATAATAAAAATAATTGACCATTAAGGAATATATATTTTTTTTTATGTAGTTAGAAACATCCTGTTATTCGAAAGAATTAGTGGCGAATGTTCCATTAAATGAAGAATACAAAACAATTTTTTTATGTGTGGGTAAACTATAATAAGTATCTCTATAACTAAGAAATCTGTGTATCTACTTTAATATATAAATTCCCAATCACCAAACAATAATAATCAAAAAATTGGACTAATGATATAATCTATCTCAGAATGAATTATAGAAAAAAGCCAGTTTTTAACTTTACCTAAAAATCCTAAAAATATTGATTCGCATCTTAATTCTTCGGGAAGTTTATTGAATAAGCGGGGAGATATAACTGTATGGAAATGATAAAAATGGGATTTAAAAACTCTAAAACCAGCTTCTTTGAAAAAATATTTAAACACATTATAAAAGTACAAATGTGGTATAGGAAGACTACAAAGGTTAGTGAATAAGGCAAAACTAGGTGTTCTACGGGCTACTTTAGAAATAATGCGAATTGAATGTTTCTGTCTACTAAGCAACTAATTTATTTGAGAGGAATGAGTACCACCCTAGCAGCAAATTCCATATTGAATCTTATATTGCACAAGGCCACTACAGCAAGTTTCAAGATTGATTGACGGTTGTAAAGATTAAGGTGGTAGATCTGCCTGACAACTTTGTACAGATAAAATTTTAAATCTGAGATATGTTCATTCCAACTAAGCTTCTTATCTAAAGTAATACCTAAGTATTTAAAACTTTCAACACATTCACTTCCAAAACAGCCATTAACACGAGATAAATCAGACCGAAATGTTGACGGAAACAGTTGGAACCTAGAGCAGCGAGGAGAATGATAGGTTAAAGAAAGAATTTCCGACACTGTCCCCATTAAATTAAAGAACATGAACTATTTTGTTGCTATAATAACTAGCTTGTGAAACAAAAACCAATATCTGAGGGATTCTAAATCATGATTCATATTAGCAATCGTTTCAAAATGATTTTTATATGAGAAAGAAAGAGCAGTATCATCGGCAAAAGCAGTTAAAATACCTTTGAATGGTTGAGAAAACAGGGAATTAACGAATATCAAAAATAAGATAGGACCCAAAACGGAACCTTGATGAATACCCACACATAAAAAGCTTTTTGAACTTAATTTTTTTTTTTTGGATGGGGGTTCTTTGATTACGATTTGATAAGAAGGGACAAAACCAATTAAAAATAAATCACCTTAATCCAGCTTTAAACATTTTACTTAGCAATGAAACAGGGTCAACCATGTCAAAAGCTTTTATTATGTCGATGAATAAAGCTGCCGGAATATGAGATTCATTAATTAATGTACAAAACTCATACTACAGAATTTCAAGAGGGCCTCTTCTGTCGATTTTCCATTTCTAAAACCGAACTGAAATAAGATTATTCAGTTCTTCATAACCATTTCAAAAACCTTAGAAAAAACCGATAAAAGCGAAATAGGTCGATAGTTATTTAAATCCATAGAATCTCCTTTTTATAATTATAGCTGTTTTCAACGCATCTTAAAGCACACCCATTCTAGCACTAATAGCCTTTCTACACCAAGCCCAAAACCGGGTTTTCGCGAAAACACACGAAAACTTCATCAAAAACAGAAGTTTTCCCATACATATTTCAGTTTTCGAAACGAGTCGTTTAAAGTCGTTTTGCAACATTCAGCAAAATGGCTGTCCGAACAAATGTCACAACTCACAACTTTAAATCAATTTCCACAGGTAATTGATGGGGTAATAAATATTATTTTTAATTGCACTAAATTCATTTTATTTGTTAATTAATCCGATCGAAATTTGTAACCAAAATAGTTTGCACCGAAGTTCAACGACTTGTGTTTCTCACCTGATTCTCATCATCTTTTGTCTTTATTTATTTTGAGCTCGACTTCTGACACATTTCTATTCAGAATTTCGTTCACGAGTCTCGATTCCTTTTCAACATTCCCGAGGTTGTCAGCCAGATTACGAGTGTAAAATTCATAGCTATAATCGCTAGGTGGGAAATTAATCGTTTGCAATTTGATGATGATTCTTTGTAGACGATAATCGTGGAAATATTGGAGCTGTAAAACTAGCAACTCAGTGCCAGAGCTAAGTGCATAAGAGCGGTAGACAAATTTAGTCTGTACTGTACCGGGAAAAACAATTTAAAAAAAAAGCCTGCTTTGGGTCTCTAAAATTTCGAAAACAATATCCTTCAGACGAGTTTTGTCCTCTGTGCTTTGGAGCCAACGAAGGCTCTAGGTTCCCATAGTGTGGGGATCGTAAACAAGCACAGCAACACAACGGATCTGCAATGTGGTGCACAGGTTTACCATGTCTCGCCAACCTTATATCAAGCTAAGGTAAAATGAAACAGCACTTGTGGTTGTGCCATAAACCAAATCTCGGGGACTGAAATAGATTTTAAAATACCCCACTTGACAGGAACTGAATCCGTGTGCCCGTCTGAGTATGCAGTTACTAACCGGATGCTGTGTGATTGAAAACGTGACAAGAATAAGAGGCACAAACTTTGACAACGAACTTTTGTCAATCAATTATTTCTTTCTGGTCTGGCAGTTTTTATATTCTACCCAATCTTCATACATCCTTCAACTGCAACGTCTTGTATTTCCGTCAGATCTTTGCTTCAGCAAAGATTGTTGGTTTCCACGTTGATCTTGGTCATTCAACCACAGTGAATCCTAAGGATTCTATTTTAAATACACCATCGCTATACTGTTTTCTCGGATTCTTAGCGTACAAATTCAGTGGCATTTAGGCTGCCTTGTCCTAAGATCGAAAAGCTTCTTACTCGTCCGAATTCTCTGGCAAAGCTTCGGAGACATGTCACAGGTAGTCAGTTAGCAGGCATCCAGTGGCTGAACATGCTTGCGTTGCCGCTTGGCTATCAATTAATATGAAGACTTGATTGTGTGCCGTTTTGACTAACAAGGTCTTTCACATTTTCATGATTGATTTTTTGAACTGACTGGGTTGGTTATACTGCCATCTGCCAGTCTCAGCCAACAGCGGTCTCAGTTTTTCAATTTCATTCTTGGAACGTACTTCGATATTCTTTGCCAACAAGAATTGGAACAGAAACTTATGTTAAGCCCAGTAAATTGCTACCTCAACCGCATCATAGAACTTGGTGCAGCCAACGTTTTCGACGCACATCGTCGGAAAGACAGAGGGTGGCTGAGGCAGTCTATCCCTGCCCCTGACATCCTTCTCAACGGATGTTAGAAAGTTGGTCAATTCTACAGAACTTTTATTGTAGTTTTCCCTAAAAACTGTGCCACCTCTGATCAGGCTAAAATCCCAACGGTACAAACAAGGAGGAACACAACAGGTCCATCAGAGGCCTTAGTAAAGGGGGGAAAGCTTACCCCCACAAACCGAACTGCCAACTAATCAGGCTACAACAAATTTATGCCATGGTTAGGTTAGGTGAATGAGTTGACGAGGCAGGAGAAACGTGACACACCACACTTGGATCAATGTAGTTTCCTTATGATACCTTTGGGGTTTTATGACTCCCACACTATGGAAACCTATGAAACCCTACGGATTGTCAAGTCATCCGGAGGCTGTTACAAATTTGAAGTCTTGTATGTATCTGATGTGGCAGAGTCCCGGACTAAAAGTGTGGGATATATTCATGTACCTTGTCAAAACCGCATCCTCTGCACAGTTCATATAAGGCATTCGAAACTACCAGTCTGGTGCGGTCCAGGCTATTGGATAGGAATTGCAACCGTGCATTGAAATAGCTCGGAGGTATGGATATTGGGAATCCTACAAAAAACCAAGCGTCCTTCGGACGGACATTAAATGAAAATAAATCCTCCGCTAGTTTCTTGCTCTTAAGGAATTGAACCTTCATCTAGGAATGCCAGGAGTTCCAAACCTTTATTTAGAAGACCGTCTACACTTGTACATCCAACTCAAACACTCGCTCATCGATTACATTTAGATACCTGGGGCCCTACTCTCTGTTCCGTTCCGAAAGTCAATCCTATTTGAAATTACTTTCCATTCCGCTTTTAAGTAGGTATTCTGTAATATGTACTTTCAAAATGAATTGGTAATTGGAATCCAAAATCCGACAGTAGTACATTTAATTCCGCTTTCGAAATAGAGTGCAAAACGTTGGTTTTCGAAAATAAATAAAAATTGATCTCCCTATACCTAATCACGAACATTCCATTGGGCTTCTGACGAAATGATGTCAACCGCGATTAGTAGGGACAAATGCCCTCATTCGCAAAATTTGTAATCCGACTCGATCTCATATTAGTAGATTTTTAAATTAATCCAAAAACAATGCACCGACAACAACAATCAGAAAATCCAATTTTCGTCGATGCAAAAACAAGGTTCCATCTCCTCTCGCCGGGTCCCTGGACAAAGGCAATTATGCGTGGCATTTACATTTATTATACAATAATTACCCGTTCCACATCACACTGATTAGCGCCCTATTAAATCGATAGCAGTTTGCCGACTATATATGTACGCCAAATCGACAACCCAACACTGGGCCAAACAAAGGGGACGCCCAGACGCTATATCAATGGCAATGGCACAACTACCCAGCTAGTCCCAAATGGGCTTTCAAAAAACAAAAAAAAAAAAAAAAACACTTCGTCTCGGGGGAACGGCTTGGCTATAGAAATAATCGTACACCACTCTGTGCGGGGCCAATCGCTGGGAATATTTTATTGTGCTACAAACGCAACACGTGATCAAAATTCCTTATATGTGTCGCCAGGCCACCAATCTCATAACAGGACGACTTTTGACGTGTCAATTGTTGTGTGAACAAACAATAAGAGGAAGAACAAAAATAGGACGAAACGGTTTAAGTGTGTTAGCTTTATTGGATTGGCATTAAGACATTTTAGCGCAAAGTGGCGAATTGGCCAATGTGTGTAGGGGGGTCCTTTTGATCGGTGGGCGATGGCGGGCGGCTTGTCGTGCGAATTCCGGCAGCAAATTTGATTGACCTCTCTTGGATTTTTTT
The DNA here is from genome assembly GCA_963082955.1 of Cheilosia grossa. Lineage (NCBI taxonomy): Eukaryota > Metazoa > Arthropoda > Insecta > Diptera > Syrphidae > Cheilosia > Cheilosia grossa. Next base: position 48,675,333 of record OY720147.1, on the reverse strand, counting down.
TTTCTTTGCAGATCACAAGGACACGATTCTCATTTGAAATTGAATTTATTTTATTGTCCTACACGTATGAGCGTTAAAAAAAAAACAGAAAAACATTTGTCGTTCGAATTAAAGTTGTGCGCATATAAAACAATTGTCAGTGCCACTGGTCGAGGGCATTTTGATTAAAACAGTTAAATAAGTGGAAAAAGAAAAACAGAAAGCAGCCTTACGTCGCAATAGAGGCAGAGACACAAAAATGCGAACTTCAAAGGGACTTGTTCTGACTGCAGCTTGCATCATCGGTGAGTAGTACTTTTTTATTTGCCTTGAACTGTGTCTTGATATTTTCAGTTTTGGCGTCGTTTCGATCGCAAAATAGAAATAGAAATGTGTTGCAATTTCGTCAGCGGTAGTCGCTAATTGTTGCAACGCAATTGTGCGAATGCGTTTCAAATTTGCTAAATGGAGTTAGTTCGGTGGGACGGTGTCTTAAGTTATTAGCACTTTGTGGATAAGTAGAGTAAGAGCTGGTGGAATGGAAGACGCTTTTTCTTTTGTCACGATTTTAGCAACAACTCGATAGTTGATGAAGGTCTCGGCTCTTATTCGGGGACACTACTCTCATCAGTATGTATTTTTATTTTTTTGAAAGCTGCAACTGCTCCCAACTAGCTGCTGTAGGATCATAAAAATCGTAATTTCAGAGATTAACGATTTTTGCTTGATTTGTCGCTGATTTTTCGATACGATTTAACGTATTTTAAAAGGAATAAAATACGATGGACGGGCTTTAATTTAAATGTATGTTTTTACATGAATTCAAGAAGAATTATTTATAAAATACTAGCGAACCCCAGCCTGCTTTGCTAGGCGTTAAAATTAAATTTTGTTCACTAACTTCTACTATTATTTTGCTTCGTTGAGTCTAGGGGCTTCGATAAATGTTTATGGACGCAGAACGTCTTTTATCACAATAAATTTCACAATTATCCGAAATTTTCCAAGCTTCACAACGAATTTCCCACCTTTATATCAAATCTTGCGATAAAATGCACAATTTCGTCGCAAAAAAAAAAAAAGTTTCGAAAAGCCATTCCGGAACAATTGCACACAAAATTCCGAACAAAATCACCCGACTTTCCCGGAGGGTTTTCCTTTCGTGAGAACCTTCTCCTGCCAATTACGGACAACTGAAAAAACATTTGACCCATATCGGTTCAGCCGTTCTCAATTGATGAATTGCTATACATTTTTCACATCATTTTTATATATATATAGATTTATCTATATTTATCTGTCAAAGTAGCCAACATTCAAAAAACTGTGAAGCTACGCTAGCCCTATTCAATGCACCCGTTTATTTGTATGTAGGTACATTAACTGCTAGATTAATGGTTACTTTCAGCGGTGCTTTAGGGGCGAACGGTCCCTTTTGGAGCCCCACTTTTTGAAAAATAATCGAAATGGCCCCTTTTTCAGTTTAAGTAAGATTTTCTTCTTCGTTGAACGAAAAGAATGCAAACATAGCAAAGCTGTTATAATCTAGTAGAAAGCGCCTACATTGATTTTAAAAGACCCCTATACTTATAGCTTGGACAATAACTTCAGAGACTTGGGAAGTTCAATGCTGTTTATTGCAATCCTTCACGCAGCTTCTGACCTGTTAAAGCCCCTTCAGTTATCTGTGGAAACCGACAATAATCTCAGAGAAAGACTCTCTATAAATGGGTAAAACATTAAAAAGTTGCAGTGCTGTATACGTTCTTTTTAATAAAGAAACGTCACACGGTGAGGATGGAGAGGCTTCTGAACAATAACTCTTGGGTTTTCCGAGCCCCAATTTTTCTTGTGGACGTAGCCACCGAGGTGGAAATGGGCCTCATGAGTCAAGATGATTTTTCGATGGAATTCCGGAACATTTTCATGCATTTCAAGGACCCAATCAGCAAAGACACGACGTTGTTGAAGCGTGTATCGTTCCATTTTTAGTAATGGCGTAGTTTCTTCTTTTCAAATGTCAAAGAATAAAAGCTTCAAAAGTGGCAGCTACCGAAATAGCGGGTCATTCACAATAACACCTCTTATTGGAAAACCCTTTATGTACAAAATTTTGGAAATTTGTTTAAAAGGATTCAAAAGCTCATACTTGACGAAATTAATAACACGTCTGAGCGGTGCGATTTTTTCGAGCTTAAAACCAAAAGAAGGTTAGTAAAGGTAACGTATGAGATAGTGAGGTCTCATACGGCACTAGGCAGCTTAAGGGCCCATCGCGATTCCTATAGGGAACCGATTCCAGTAAACTAGACAATGGAAGAACAAGCCTAAATAGAGTTGTCATAGCCGCCCGTCAGCTGTAATAGAGAAAATGCATGTTTTCTGAGACACAGTATCGTTGGTTTCAATAGTTTGTATTAAAGAATATGGAGCTGTCAACAGCCTGAGGGAGGGACCCTAAGAGGAATCTCTGAATGAAAAGAATGACCGAATTGACCGCCTAGAGGAACACCAGAGCTGGCCTGAAGCGAGCTTTGTAGCAACAGTTTTTTTACCCTTTTATCAACACGGATTCGAAGCCAGAGGCAGACATTTTGTAAATTAAATATAGTTAAAAGCAGAACTTGGACGTTAACACAGAAACTGCAATCCAGCAGTGATGTATAACAGCCAAGCAGCAATCAAGGCACTTGACGTCTTAGTCCCGATTCCCTAGCAAGGCATGAAGATATAGAACCTTTAATAGGAAACACTTCATTCGGCGGGATAGCGGAACACACCTTGTAAAACGAAAAGTTGAAAAGAATGGACAAGGAAAAGAGTACTACAACTTTAAGAACCTTGAAGGCTTGAGACAATCAAACTTCTCAAGAACTATAACCCAGTCTAAGTAAAAACAACATACGACGTATAACAAGTTTCCTGGGGAGAAATTATACGTACATCAGACGATTGCTGAAATTTAAAGTCAATTACCTACCACAATCATAAGATGCACTGACCCATAAGAGGAATAAATACCAAACACGGACCCGCTACTCATTCTGAGATTACTAAAACAAACGGAATGAAGTGCTCTAAGCAGACATTCTTCCCAAGGCCAAGGCAGACCAAGCTCTCGAATATAATTTTAAAAGAACCATAATGCAAGGGACTCTGGGTGAGAAAATCGCCTCTTTTTGACCTCAGGACCCTTGGGCCCCACTTTTTGAAAAATTAACAAAATGGCCCCTTTTTCACTTTAAGTAAGATTTTATTCTTTATTTAACGAAAAAGAATGCAAACATGTGAAAAGAAGAGTTCCGTTATAAACAAATTAGTTTTTTGTTAAAAATAAATGTCTTTCTTGCTCTGTTTCCTCTTCTTTTTCTTTTTTGCTGTATCAGTATTTTTTGCGGAGGCCCCTTTTGTTGACTCAAATTTTTAGTCCCCTTTTTGAAGTTTTTCAGCGGCAACGCTGGTGGTAGGTAGGGAAAACAAAAGACTTGGACTTGAGGTATTCGATAAAATATTATAAATATATAGTATTCAAGGAGAATTGCGGACATATGAAAGTTTAGCCTTGCCATAACTCTTTTAAGACTGTGGTAGTCGCATTTTAATGACGAAATTTCACTCTGTAAGCTTTGCTTTGTCAAAAAATATTTGCTGAAACCTATCCAACTGATATATGCATGTATAAGCTAAGAACAAGGCGTGGACATTGACCCTGTAGTTCCAGAATTATAATCGGACTAAGCCGCCATCCTTAAACCGTTGAATTTATAAGATTTTAGATTTTGCCATTTTCTTATTTTCTTAAATGCAATAGCCTTGTGTTCGTGAACTTATTGTTCAACGTACAAAGATTGCGCGATACAATTGGCAACCAAAACTTACCACAAAGAGATCCAAAAAGTAAGAGACATGACACCATTCACCATCATCGAATGCCACCCTCCCCTTCAAATGGACGACATTTCTAAGCCTGATCCCACTTTTTAAGAATCCTCTTTAAAAGGCACAGCTTACAGTCAAAAATGTTTAATCAAAATCAATAATCGTGTCACACAGCACATAAATACACCAGACTAGCTACAAAGGCCTATATCTCTCTCTCTCTCTGAAAAAAAATATTAATTTCCCTTTAATCTCCACGAACAGGTGGATGGTATTACCTCCTCCACATACACATCACTTTATCTGGGAGAAGAAAAAAAAAAAAGTCCATAAAAGGCCCCGACACGGCAATAAAAAACCAGGATAAGCACAGAAACATACCCGAGTGAAATTATCTCACAGCGCGCCAGAATTCGTTCGTGAAAAAGAAACAAATTTATATTTAGAAAAGTATGTAATAATTACCCACGACACTGTAGTGGCCATCCCAGCCTCCTCACTGGTCAGTGCGGTAATCGGTTATGGGCCATCTATACGAATGCGGCGCTCATCCACACAAAGCGGAATACGAGTATCTCCGTGAATCCTGTGATGAATGCTTGTCCTGTGCTCGCATTCCACCTATCAAAAGGCAAACATGGTCGCCATTATTCGGTTATTGCTGTAGTAATGCTCGGCGGTGACCAACATTTTGCCGGCGGGTTTGGTAAAGCAATTTTAACAATTTTTGTTTAATTTTAATTTCGTCCAAGGAATACGGTCGTTTTTTCTGCGTTCACTACTCCCGTCCAAAGATTTATCCTTGCCCTTTTTAATAAGCGATAAAAAATGATGCGCAAGGGAGCAAGATGATGGGTTATCCTTTTTTTTCTGTTTGGCCTGTGTGTTTGCTGAAGCTACATCCCCACGCGGTAAAATTAAATAATTTCTTTAACAATTTAAATTTTTTTTTACTTTTGCCGCATGGAAGCGTCGATCTTTTAATCATTCGTAACCAATGCCTCACTCTGATACCGGCTCATTCTTCTCTGCTAAAAGAAGAGCTGTGCTGTGTGTTAATATTATGAAAATGAATCCTTTTATCATTAATAATTTCTTTTTATTTTTTTTTTGTTGTTTTTTCTGCGTTGAAGAAATTCATCTTATATACACAGAGCAAGAGAGAGGGAGGTTGGCAAAGTTTTGATGGGTCCTTCGAGCCAGAGCATGTCCCAACAAAATTTGTAGATGGTTGCGCGCTCCTTAAGATTCATGGTGAAAGGTTAATTTTTGGGGGTAATCTGCCCCGTCAAAGATGAATGGTGTAGATTTGTCGATGAATTGTTGATGAAAGAAAAATTCCTAATTATTTAATTTATATTAAAAATTATGACTTGCGTTTGAAAGACGAACGTGGGGGAATAACCCTCTGTTCAAGAGGTTCCACAGTCTCTACATTGTTGTCGCATATATTCCTCCTATATACACTGGAAATCTGCACCACAAATGTGGTAATTAATGGAAAATTGCTTCATTATTTATGCAAAGATATTGTGGATATTGTGGATCCTTGCAATGAATTAATTTGCTCGAAAAGTGCCATGGCAATAGCTCTTGGATGGCCAAAGTTCCTTCCAACTGTGAGTCGAACACTGGTAGTGTATACTCAGTCATCTTTATCCACCCACCCAAGTGCCGATAAAGGACGACAAATTTCCAGGCCATTCCAAGTTATTTGTAACCGATATGTATAGGTATGCCAAGAATGTGACTGAGACGATGGCAACTGCGGTTTTTCTTCGAGAGGATAGTATTCCGAGTCGGGGAGAAGGAAAAAAGTTCAACTGCATGTTGCTGAAGTTTGCTTCTGAGCTTGGGTCGGTGTGTTCTTCGTTTGCGGCGTACGAGTAGACTTTATACCATGACCAAGGAGATCCGACTGCGGGCGGAAAGGGAAATATGTACCTTTTAGAGTTCTCCATGAATGACTTATTTAGGGCATGGTTGAGTATCATGCTTATGAGCTGTTAATATTCAAATGCTTTTTGACACTGTAATCGTGTTTGTGAGCCCAGTGGATTAAAGGGTTAATAAAGAACTATGCGTCTGGGTTTTCGTTTGTCTCTGGGAGTGTACGGTGGTATAGGCAAGGTCAGAAGTTGGTCAGTGGAGCAAATTGATTTGATACATTTGGCAAAGGTTAAGGTTTTTAATTAAGTTTGGCGGACAATTTAATAAAGAAAAGTAAAAGCGACTTACCCCAGGCCCCAGGTAGCAGGTGACTTGTTCAGTGTTTGCCTGCAAAAGAAGGTTGTCGTTAAAAAATGTTTAAGCCGTCGTCTGTTGCAGACATGAAATGCGGTTCTTAAGATCTGTAAGGCCTTAAAGGCCTTAGACCTAAACATGTTTTTTTGAAAGACCTTCAATTTAATATTTGTAGGGAGCAAGTTCACAATTGGTTCTCAATTTATGAGTTCAGCATTTTACTGATGAAAAATACCAGACGTCATACTCTAGCCAATACTGGACGGACGCTAGGCGTCCCGGACTCCTGCCTTTAGAACATATTCTGCGTGCAAATCCGTAAAATGAAGAAACAAGTTGGTTCAGAAAATGTATAGGTCACCTTGTGTAACGTATGAGCATCACTGGCGGGTCGGAAGCTATTATAAGGCTTGTTATATAGTTCATCGGTTGCAGCAAGGCAAAGTAAAGAAGAATCTTCTATTGGACACTTCCGAGATTCCCTCAAGGTATTTATCCCAAGCAAAAGGGATTTGGCAGGAGCGGTTCAACTTTCTTGTGATGTGTTCATGAAATTGCGAGCAAACCGCTTTCAGCGCTATTCACTTAAATCGAGCAGGAATTCTGAGTCGAAAAACAAAAAACAAATATGGTTACCAGTTTATACCACTTTTTCACAAATGTGACTGGCAATTACTGTTGAACAAAACAGACCAAGTCACAAATCATGTGTCGGAAGCTTAAGTAAAATACAAGGAACCGTCCACATGATGGGCCAGCTTTTGAGACCGAGTTCTTCAAAAAAGGAGACCTCAAATGCAGTCTTTCGTAAATACTTTGGTCCTCCAACTAACATTCAAAAAAACTACAGCACCCATGGCTGACTCACACCCTTGCAGCAACCAGTTCTGGACTTGAATAAAAGTTGCACCGCATTCCAAGTTGTTTCAGATGGCACAAAATAGAGGCCGTAGGTTTTTTCACGAGCAGTGGGCAATGAAATTTAAGTATGAATAGTCAAGGCACCATTTTAAATGGCCTAATAGCTAGCGAAGGGCCTTTTCAACTTTCTCCATTGCGTACGAAAGATATTGTGTTCGTACAAAATTTCTAATGCGAGATGTTGATCAATGCTGACATTACGATGATAGAGGAACTCAAAGAAGTGGGTCTCGAAATTCTGTCCGTCTGTCTATCTGTCTGTCTGTCTGACCGTGTGTCCAGAGGTTTACGGCCTAAATGGTTGCCCGGATTTTGTTCAAACTTCGGATTTGGAATCGAGTTTGTGGGCCTACAGTTTGGGGCCGTTTTTCTTTTTTGCACGTTAACCTCAATATTAATGGTACTTCTCATATAAAACTTTCATATCAGTTTGATTTGTTCGAAAACGGTTTTAAAGATTTCAACCAAAACTGATATTTGAGCTTATGTAGGTGAGGTTAACATGACTACATACTCAGTTTTTCGCTACAAAATGTAATAACCGTACTTTTGGAATTTGGCCATATCTCGAAAACATTGTAACAAAAATTAAATTCTAAGTTCACTTCTAACTTAAGAGCAAACTCTATTTTCTCTCTATAATTATTTTTTAAAAAAGCACTTCTTAAAAATTTGGTTTTCTTTAACTTATCCGAAAACGGCAATAACCAAATAGTTGGAGTAAAATTGATGTTTTTAAAATTCTTGTGACCTTAATTTTCAATTCAAATCATCGAAAAAGCTAATTTTAGAAACTGCCGATATCTCTAAAACCCCATTTTCAAATTTGATAAAACTTTAAGAACCAAGTACCTAATGCTTACATCCCGAACAATATCTATTACTTATAATTTTATTGAGCGCTTCAACTGGTACTGCCATATCAGATGAATAGACAGTTTGACGTACTACTCAAAAAACGACCATTATTGACCTTTCCTAGAGACGACATCATCAAAAGATTTGATTTCCAAAAGAACGTTGTTACTAAGCTGAGCAATAAAAAGAACCGGAGCAATGAATCCACAATTCACAGACTGAGCAATCACATAACAAAGTGGTACACAGATGGGTCGAGAACTGACGAGGGAACTGGAGCGGGAGTATTTGGGCCTGGAACCAAATATTCTGAATCAATGGGCAAAAGTACCAGCATCTTTCAGGCTGAAATCTTGAAACAAGGTCAACTGTGATTTAGCTATAATGTCAGACAGCCAGGCTGCTATTATGGCCCTTGATTCCTACATCATTAAATCCAAACTTGTATGGGAATGTCTACAAAAACTTAATGAACTTGGTAGGAGAAACAAAATAACCCTCTGCTGGGTGCCTGGCCACGTAGAAATAGAGGGGATTGAAATGGCCCACTCCCTAGCAAGAAAGCGAGCATCAGAAACTTTCATAGGTCCTGAACCATTCTGCGAAATAGGGGATCTCACCCTCAAAGAAGAATTTAGGAAACTAGAGAAAGAACACAGGGCAAGAACCTGACATATAGCACTTAGGGCATGAGGCAGGCTAAGAAACTTCTGGGGCAATACAACCAGAAAAGATTCCAAGCTTGCATCGGCATGAGCAAAAATAACCTCCGTATCCTAACGGACTACTGAAGACTCAAGGAACACCTTAGGAAACTGGGTATATCTGAAGAAGGTCTCTGCAGATTCTGCGATGAGTCCAGTGAAATCCCACAATACTTGCTGGGATCATGTGGGACACTGACCCACAAAAGGTTAAAATACTTGGGCAAGTATCAAGCATCTGATGAGGAAATATTGTCACTGGAGCCAGCTCTCATCCTTAGATTCGAAAAGGAAACTGGACTGGAGAGAGTGCTATAGGACGGATTTCTTCCGCCAAGGAGAATGAAGAATACAAGAACCTCTAAAATGATTCCGAAAGGAATTGCACTATGAGGGCAACTGTTTTGAGGGAATAGACCTCTCTGAGGCGTAAGCAGGTGGTACAATAGACCAAAAGGTCGCAGTACAACAACCCCCTTTCATATAATAATATAATAATAATAATCAGATGAATAACCCAAAAGTGGATTTAATTTAAGACTATTCCTATATTTTGTGAACCGTTTCTCTTATCTATTATCGCTTCTCAGAGTTTTTACCCACAAACCTAATAAAATAAGAAAACAACCCAAAAAACCTTTTGATGAACGAGAAAGTCTCGTTCGATCCAGTCGTGCACTTTACTTTACTTCTGATGCGTGTCATGAAAAAGATTTCTTCTGAAGCAAGCGATTATGATAACATACTAAATTGTTAATATTTCTAAGCACTATTTCTATTCTAGAGACAGAGTATCAACCCCAAACAAAGCCCTAAGGTCGATTTTCATTCTCTCAGCCTGGTATGTTGTTCGTACAAAATTTGATTACAGCAAATTTTAACAAGATGTAAGCGAGTCAATTATTGCGAAAAATTATCTTAGCTTAATTTTTAAATTTTAAGAGAAAATAATTGGCATCCACGTCGCAATTTCGAAAGAGTTCACAATATGGGGAATATTTTCATGAAGGAAGATGTTAAGCAATCGAAAAAGTTTTCCAATTGTTACTAGGAAATACATTTTTATTGAAGGGACTTTCGTCCAGAAAGGACTTTATATATAACGAGGAAGATATATAGGAAGACAAAGATTCATAAAATCAATTTTTCGAGGTGGATTTATTATTTTTTCGCTACACCTTGCACAGTCGAATCCAAACAAACACAGTGGAAAGACGCCTAGGTACAGAAAGTGCTAGGCTTAAGCTTTTACTTTATAAAAATTATTTCGCGTGCATCACTATTTGAATATATTTTCAAGCAAGCGAATTGAAATATATATAGTTGGGTATCTATATAAAAAGGCGCAGTGGCTTAGTGGTTAGTGTGTTGGACTACTAAGCGAGGGGTCCCAGGTTCGAATCCCGCAAAAACCCAAATTCCAACTTGGGGTTTTTTCCACTGCGCCACCTCTCGCGGATGTCTGACAAACATCCGAGAGTATAACTGTCTTTAGAGCTTCTCAATTAGCCGTTTGGAATCGGCATAAAATTGTAGATCCCTTCCATTCGTTCCAAAAAATGAAACTCACACAAAAACGAATGGTTGCGAGAAGCTAGGCCTTGGGTCCCTACGGACCTGTTGCGCCAACTATATATATATATCTATATAAAAACAAAATGATTAAAGCAAAACATATCGTAAACATGGCGACGGTATGCTGCATAATCATTACTTTTAATCGCGTGCAGAAGGCCTTAATTATAAGAAAACACTTGTTTTTTGGATATGAAAACACGGGATTGAAAATTAAATAGTTAGGTATAGGAAGGCTATGTGTCCCGTATTAATAAGCAAAAATCGAGACACTCTTATGAAATAGAAAACTGTCCCGGGTGATAAAAGACAAATAGTCACAGTAATAAGTCGGACGGAACACTGATGGTTAGGTTTACAAATAAGCTCTTAATTTCAGCCTTAAAGTACAACATTTTAGAAACTATACAGTAAGTGCCGAAAAAAGTAACAATGTGATTTTAAGAAAGATCTACGCTTCCTTTTAAAAAAAAAAAAAACTTTTAAAGCCCCGATTGAGAAAATATTCTTCACAAAATGCTCCCACGATTTGTGAAATATATATTTTAAAACTTTCATATGGAACGTCTGATAATTTATGCTCAAAAAAATACTCAAAGTGAAATTGAATTCAAACGCATTACTCGAAACAGTGGATAATTAAATTTGTAGTTAATATTTATCCATTTAAAATCTTAAAAGCATCCCTCTTCTCTGGCGGGAGTTTCTCTCTCCTTTTTTTTGGAAGAACTATCGCATAATCCCCAAAGTACGGTGCGGTCTCTGGAAATGGAACATTAATAAACTTTGATTTGTTTTTTTCATTTAAAAAGAAATGAAGCTAAATTCTCGCGACAATCGTTCCACCTACATCCATCAACACTTTTGCGTCTTTCCACGGGCGAACGACGACGACGATGCCGCCCCAACTGTGTGGCCTCCACGCAGTGAGAAACAGAGATGTACCTTCTTTCTGTGTTGAGTACACTTCTTGACTGAGGATGTGCATCAGCGGAGTAATTATCAAATCCACAGAAATCAAAGAAGCCACCAGGGAGAGGGAGGCTCCCGTATACACGACGAAGAATCACTCAACTGTGTGGGCAAAGTTTCCATCCCCCTTCGGATATTCCCTCAAAGACCGGAAGTCCGAAGAAAAGCTCTGCAAAATGTATACGACAATTTTTAATTATTATCTCACGGTGGGCAGAAGTTTCCTGTCTCCTGTCGCTGTCACTGTGTGTGTTATTTTTTTTTTTTTTTGTTTGTGGTGGGGAGGGTGAAAAAACTATTTTAAAATTAAGCAATTGAATCACATTAAGTCAGAAAAAGGATTAAATTAGCTTAGCTGGGATGTAAGGACATTGCACCCTCACACAACATATTTTGAATGATCCGTCCTCTTAACCCGAATGCTGCAACTAATTGGACACAGGGTAAAAATCTGTAAAAAATTAATTACTCCCAAATCCCTGCAATCCACTATATGATCCATGCACTTGGGTTGAATGCACAGCAATGGGGGCCATATCATAGGCGTAGGCATTCAGCTAGTGAATGGTGTGACATCCTCAATCAAGCCAGAACACATTCGCCTTTGTTTCGCTGAACCATAGACCCGGCAGCGAACTCCGAATCCCTCCTGATGAAATTCGGATGCAAATTCAGATTCAATTTAATCTGCGGCTCGCTTTGAATAGCGTGCTGCAGGATCATGTGTTCTCGAGCGCGAAAGAGTCTTTCATTCGTTGCGCAAAATAGAGACAACACACAAAAAATGGGAAAACAGAACGCCCCGTTGACGGAAAGATTTTGCACTTTGACGATGGTCTTCACCACGCCAACATACCACAGCGAGCTGTCAATGAATGGATTCGGGATTTGGTTCTTTCCTATTTCACCCCATCGCTAGGAGTACTCGTATATACATGTGGCCCGTATCTCTCCCGAGTGAAAGAAGTAGTTTTAGCGTGAACAACTTACGGATTCTGACGAAGATAATGAAAAGCCATGTTGTGAGCCAAATCCCTGTACAAGGCTGTTTGCTGCTGCTCTATAAAGTCACTTAAATGGAAAACGTGTTCGGTAAAGCAGCGTGCGAGATATCTACCGAACATTTTTCATCTGTGGCACTTGTTTTGGCTCCATGAGCGTACATCATAAATCCGCTTCGCTTCGGTTACACGCGGTTTTATGATGTGTGAATTTTTAATATGAAATTCACTTTCACAAACAAAGCACTGATGACAAAAAATAAAAACGCCAAACGACAATTTTAGTCTGTTTTTAGTTTTAGTTTTTTTCCACCTTTCTCTTTGGTTTTCCATTAGTTGAACATTTCAGCTCCAAGGATTAAACACAGAAGGCTTTCGGATCGACACCAGCAGCATCAAGCAGAAGAGGACAGCATGGGTGCCGTGTATAGAAACTATACACACTCTAAATAGGTTTACGAGAAAAAGCAAATTCCCGGAATATTCAATGATTGACTTTGGACTTAGTGCAGGAGTCTGTCTATGTGAGATGTGTTCTTCACTTCAATCGGCTTTAATTAATTTATTCACCGGAAGCCGAAACGGGTTGGTGTGCTAAGCTGTCAACGAGTAGGTCGGAACTGGCTTCTGACACAAATCCGTAATGTTCAATTTAGAAAACAAAATGCAGTCATGGGAATAATGCATTACTTTCCTAATGGCATTGTCCATATCCGTATCCAGGAGTAGAGCCATCGCGATCGGCATTCAATGGCAAAGCCAATGCGGAAAAAAAGTGCTGGCATTCGATTAAGGGTGAACAACAATATCCTTCAAATGGCCGCCTCGGAAAGATTCGCAGCAAGCGATATTTTTGAGGTAATTTTTAACCACTTTTTCGCACATTTCAGGCGGTATCTCGGCCATAACTTGAGTAATGTTGGTTTTTAATGAGTCTAGAATTCGGAGATTATTCGCGTTAACACGGTCATTTGCGTAGGCCCACAGAAAAAGAATCCAACGGTGTCAAATCGCATGATCTTGTTGGCCAATTGACGTCGCCGAAACGTGAAATTTCGCGACAAGGAAAATTCTCACGCAATAAAGCCGTAATAGATCGTGTTGTGCGGCTTGTTGCACCGTCTTTCTGGAACCACATATCCTCCAGGCTATATGATCTTCTATCGCCGGCCAAAAATATATGGGTCATCATTTGTTCAATTGCTGCGAACGCCGCGAAATCAATAAATTCGGATCATCAGCAACACTTGCACTTGCAGCAGCAATATTTTCGACTGAGTTACGTAACACTTCCACTCTCCTCAAATTTCTTCACAATTTTACCGATTGCTTGCGTAGTCGGTCGATGACGACCATAATCATTTGCCTACTGCGCGCAAAGTGGCTATACGTTTGAATCACCACGTTTGTAGTGAGTTTTAATAATTTTAACGCGTGTTCTATTGTTAAGCTTCACATGACACTTCTAATAACAGCAGAGTTTGACAGGTGTCAAACGCCAGCGCTACCAACTTGAAACCAAGACATGAATGACCCTGTATTATTCATCTTGTCAGAAAATAGAATTGAATCATGCAATGATTTTCTATGATTTTCGGCGTGGATTAAACCAACAACAGTTTGCCGATCGACTCGCAGGACGTTCATAACGTCGTGACAGATAACGAATCATGGATCCGTGCATATGAAACCAAAAGTAAACAACAATCGACTGTTTGGGTCTTTTAAGACGAGTCAAATCAAGTAGTGGTCGCCTTTTTTTATTCGGAATAATTGGTCAATTCTGAATGATACACAACCGCTGCACGCAGAAAAATTGCTTATTTAAAATCAACCAGCTTCCGGTTCAAAACTACCAAGTGATACTGTTATATAGCTCCTACAGAGTTAGTGGATTAAAAATAACCGCAAAAATCGCATTCTGTTGAGGACCATTCACATGAGAGCGAATTGCGAACTGCGAACTGACGTATATTCGTAGATTCTGACATTTCATTCACATGAAGATTTTTTTTTTGGTCTCAGATACCCGCGAATCATTTGCATTTTCATTCGCGGGTTTGTGGATCGCGACTGTTTTATGTGGATTGTGAACAAAGTGTGACAGTTCGCTGCAAGAATTTTCAATTCGCGGCAAAATTGCTGTAATTGTAAATTTCGCTATTTTAATCAATTAAAACTATTTTTTTTTTAGATTATATGTTAGATTAATTGAATATAATGCTTTTGTTGTAAAAAAAAATATCAATTTTCAATTCATAAATACAGTTGAATTGATTTATTCGCAATTCACCTAATCGCAGTTCGCGCTCATGCTCATGTGAATGGTCCTTTAGAGCCCATTTTTGAACGTGTGTGTTTGCCAGAAGTGTTCAGAAAATGAACAGCAACCAATCGCAGAAAACGAAGGCTCAAGCAAGGACTTTGTTAGCATTCAAAACATCGAGTTGATGGGTCATCCGAAGTACAGTCCTGATTTGGCACCCAATGGATTCTTCTTATTCCCGCAGATCCAACATCAGATGCTAGGTAGACGTTTTCCGACGCCTGGAGAAATGGCTGATGTGTTTAAATCACATGTTTTGGAAGTTACTCGATCAGAATGGAAAAAGTACTCCGAAAATTAGTTCAAACCCATGCTAAAGGGCATTGATCTTTATGCAGAATATTTTGAAAGACAATAAGCCGTTTTTAATTTTAAATATTTATTTAACCCTATATTTATTTACTATAGCTTGTTGAAACTGCAGGGGATGCATTTCCTTATATGCCTTACCAACAAACATTTTAAGTTTCGACTCTAAATTTTAGTAGTCCACAGTGGGCATACAAATCTTGCAATTGTGACCTAGCTTAAATTTAAAGACGAGACTTAAAATTATTATAAGTACGGCGCAATGAATATAGGCCCAGATTCTCACCACTATTTGTTTGTGTGGGTTTTTGTATTTAAAACAAACAGAAGGGACAAACTGCCTACTTTATAAAAACCAAATGATACCTCTCTACAGCAGAGAAATGCGAGTTCCCTAGTTAAACCACCTAAATTGTGAGCGGAACTTAGGATTCATCATACTTATGTCACACACAGATCCTCCATTTCGTCGTAGAAATAACAGAGGAAAGTGAGTCAGTTTATCTTTGAGAACCACCCAGATTTGGTCATGAATCTCAGAAGTTCTTTAAGACATGAATTCTGTTGATCCTCTTGAACTGTGTCAATTCAAGGAAGAGAAGAACGTGGGCTTCTTATACTCAACGTTTCATATATGCATCTTCCTTGCAAGAGTACTCAGCGACAGTACTACAGATTTAAGGGCCTGAGATGGTCATATTTTTGATCCATTTATTTCGAGCTATATGCCCGGGCACTCCAGTATTATGCCTCGTCGAAATATTTCTCGGCTTGCTGCTCTTGACTTCCCCACGACTGACTCCATGGCTTTTATAGCTGTTTGGATGTCAGAGTATGTTTTCATCGTCATTGTAGCGCCTCTCCAAGTCCTTCGCAGATTTGGCGATATTGGCCTGAAAGACACAGAAACCATCGCTGATTCTGAATGATTCGAGATCCAGTTTCGACGACATTTTCAGAATCGTCGGTATAGAGGACTGTCCTTTCTGTGACTGCTTTCAGCGTCCATTCACTTCTGTTAGGACTTGTAGAAGTCAATCCCCTTTCAGAGTGGGTATGTAGTGCGTAGTCACATTTTCCTTCATTGAACATCAAGGTTTGACTGACCATAATCCAGCCTGATTGCGTTTTTTAAGCTAAACACCGACTCGAAATAGCATGTTACAGGACTCGTCGACCCATGTACTCGTACATGCACCAGCTATAGAATCATTCCTACAGCGGATCTCTCGCAAGATAGACTACAAATCCAATGACTTAAAGTGGTCATTTGTGAATTTCCTGCCGAATTAATTTGGTAACCCTGAGGCAGCTAATGCCGTTTAAGGCTGAACATATCCAATTACTCAGCTAATTGCGAACTATTCAAGGCCAGTCCAGTTTCAAGTTTAATTTCCAATTCAAACGAGCACGCGGCCTAATTTTCTGCACATCAAACATCACTGCCACCGGGAGTAGGAGTTTTTCTCAATTTGGATAAAATTTAATGAACAACACGGTCTTTGAGCTGTGTCCATGATGCAGTAATGCGTTTCATACTCTTATTTGACGCCACTACACGGTGAAGCGATGTTTTCGCCCCGAAAAATATCCAGCTGCACTGCATAGCACAGCAGAGCAACTACGGCCCACCACCGGAATGCATGACATGGGTTAAGCACCATGAAATCCATGTACACCCAGTGCACCAACAGCAGAGCTACACGCTCGGATGGGTTCCACTACACATTTTACCCCGTCAACGATTTGTTCTTTAATTTTAATTGAATTAATTGAATCCCAGTCGCTGTAGCCGTGTAGCAGCAAAAGGACAACCACTTGGCCGGTGTTCGCCTGAATAAACGTTCACAGGTACCTGTCAGTCCGGCACAAGGAACTGGCCAATGAATCGACTTTTTTGGGGTCGCAAATAATGAAAAACACACACTACATATTGTAGTAGCGATTTCGAGATCGAAACTTAATCAATTCGCGTTAAGTTTCGTTAACTAGGACAGCAATGCCATCCAATCCACAAACGGTAGCGCACATCATGTAAACCACGGGCTGGCGTGTGGCTGGCCAAAGACGGTGCACCAACAATTAGCCGATGCATGAGTGCGCTCTCGGCAAATGCCAGCGTCCATTATCGCCATGGGCGCGCATTGTCCGTGCCCATGCAGATGCAGCCGATATGTACCTTTTTGTCACTTTTGATGCGCCCATCACAGTGTCACCGTTCGTGGTCCAGCTTGTTCTCGTCCTCGCCGCGTGCAAACGATTTAAGTTAATTATTTTTGTTCTGTTAAACATGGCAAAGTGCTGGCGATTGCACGAGTCCTGCACACATCAATTGATAATGCGGCCCATCGCACATGGAACTCCTGTCAATGGACGATTCGCTGCGCTACTGAGCGCTGATGGACGCCGAAATTGAGTTTTCAACTTTTCGAATTCGACGGTTAATTAGCATATGTTTGACTGTGCATAATTCACTATATGATTATTCTGGATGCTACCAGTCGAGTCGTCCAGCCGATCGGTTTTTCTGAACTCTTTTGTGATGCGGTTGATGTTTTTCGACAAAAATAATGAAGTGCGATCGAGCTGTATCCTGGAATTTTATCAACAAAAAGAAAAAAAAAACACGGAGAAGCGCGACACGCCACTATATAGCAATTCAAACATATGCGCTCTGTGTGGTGAAGTGTACGTTGGCGGTGGTTTCGTTTTCAATTTCCGCCAATAAATTCATTTAATTTAATTAGCTAGTGAACAGTATTAATGTGAATTATTGGCCGGCTGCACATAGCGTCGGTGGACAGGAGTGCAGAAGAAGTGTATTTAAAACAGTGTGCCGTTGGAGTGAATTGCACATAACTTTTAATTGAAATTAAATTCGGAGATCGTCGTATATCATTTATTGAAATGTGCGCTCAAAAAAAAAAACTATGGTGAAGTGGAGTGCAAACAGAAAAAACAGAACGATAAGCACGCAGTTTCGTATTACTCTTCCGACAATTGGATTATTGGCCGTCGCCATTTTTGTTAAGAATAATTGTGCTAATTGAACGGAGTTGCCCGTTTTATTTTTATGGTGCAGTATCATACGTGCAGGGAGGGACGAGGCAAGTTTACAATATTTTAAAATTACACCCTCATTTTATTCCCGCGTTAAACGTGAAAATTCTCACAGTTAGTGGTTGATATAACACTTCAATCAATATACCTATGACGTCATTTATGAAGCAGTTGTGAGAGTAATCCCTAACCGTGAAAAGTTGTACCATCAGTGAGATGTCACTGTAAAAAGTTCGTGTTTTCCCGCATTAAATGTTAAAATTTTCACAGTTAGGGATATATCGTTTAAACAGATATCGGTATTGTTATGCAGTTTTTTTTTCACCCTTAGTGAGAAATTACCTAATGTGAAAAATGTGTGTTTTCCGTGTTAGCACGAATCGTGACTTGTGACTACTGCAAAATTGTCCGATTTCTCATCATTTATCAATGCAAATATGGACAATTTTTCATGTACATAAACATAGTTTCGTATTACTATTAGATCCACATATTCTTTCACGTAAAAGCCCAACTTTTAAATGCGTTAATTAACAAAAGGTTGTTTTCCAATAACACAGGTTAATTTTCACATTCAGTGAGATATCGCTTCAAACAAATTTGTCTTTTTCTGCATTGAATGTAAAAGCTATGAAGTGAGAGGTTACGATTGAAACCTTTAAGAAGAGGGGGATCCAAGAAAGGGAATTTAAAGAGAAAAAAAAATATTGACGTGGAAAATGTCACATATCTAATTTTTTTTTTTTTAATTTTTATGTTTTGATGTAAATCTATATCAGTTTTATGAGTCTACAAATTTATGCTTGGAAATTCCCATCTCTATTTTAATGTAATTGTAAACTGAACTTTTTATTTGCCGTATTAAAAGTGACATTTTTCACGAGTTGTAAAATATTACCGTCAAAACCCTGTTTAGTGTGAATTCGGAAAAACTGCATGTTCGCCGTAGTCAATGCGAAAAATGTTGTGAGACAGGAAAGATCTCACAAATTGTGAGATAGGTTAGGTTAGGTGAGGTTGATAGGGGTTGTGAGATCGTCACAGAAGACCCAGGCACCAAAGCGGGCACATCGCAATCCCCAGGGAACCATTATGGTTAAAAACCTAAGCTGAAATTTGATTATGGTCTCAATATTGTCTGAGGAACCACCCTCCTCAAAGTTATTAAAGAAGTACCTGCCAAGGTGCTTCCTTCTGCTCCGAACAATTGCTTGACACTCACATAGAAGGTGGGAGATGTCTTTCGTGACTTGTAGGTCCTCACAGTGCCTGCATATATCCGAACTAGCTAATTCTAGTTTCATGGCATGCTTCCTTAGAAGGCAATGTCCATAGAGTTAATCTTGACTTTGTTTCACTGAGATTGATTTATTCTTCAGACTTTTTCCGGTTTAAAATGGGCCTTTGAGTGCCTTTGAGAACCTGTGCCCCTCTAGCTGTGACCATCATGTGGCCACTGCTATAGGTGGTCTTATACACTCAATTATTTTGGTAAGTGGGAGCTCCGCCTCTGCTTTCTAAGATACTGCCGTCAAATAATTTGTTTTCTTCTCTATGTTAAAATTGGCGTTTGCCTCATAGGGCCCTAGTTATAGCCATACGTAAAATGCAACCGAAAAAGTTGAAACAGTGTACAAATAGCAAAAATTCTGCCCGAAAAAAATTTCCCTGTGAACAAAACCACAACAAACCAACCACCACTAATGGAATCCATCAGAAAAAAATTACTGAAATATGGAACAGTAAAGAAATAAAATATTTCAGTGGAAGAATTCGATCAGAAAAAGTGTTTCGTACAGAAAAATTAATAAATTATTTTTCTAGAAAATTTAAAGATCATTTGCTTAATTTTTTTTGATACACTAACTTTATAGTTCATAAGCCACGTTTTAAGACCAAGATTGAGTTTAACCATTAGGTTAAAGTGGTCAAAAAAAGTAAAAGAACATTTTTACGGTTTCGTTCTAAATACTTATGGATATAAATAGGGCCTAAGATATGGAAAATCTTAAGCTTCGTTTGGTACTACCAGATTTTTTAACAGATGCAATTTAGACAGTGCGATGGGATTTCAGTGAGAGAATTCTGACTTCTTCACCCTTATTGCCTTATTGCCTATTCTTCAACAGCAGTTTGAATTAAAAAAAATTTCCCATTATAAGAAGAATTTAGTAAGAGAATTGAGTTGCATTCGAACTTTTCCACACAACAGAACGGAACTCAAAAAAAAAAAATAGGCTTGCCAAAGTATATGTGAAAAATATCACCCCTGGTAAGATAGGTACCCTCGAAAAAATTTTTCTCCAAGAAGGTAAATCTGAAGAAAAATAACAAAATTCCCTAAAAAATGTGTGGCCCCCGCATTAGGTGTGAACAATTTTACGCCTCGTGGGATTTAAAAAATGTTTCCTTGCAAAATGATTTTGACAATTAAAAGAGAATTTCATTGAGCTTCCTAATTAATAAATTCGTACTCGTCAGTATTCATTATTTGCTTGAATCACAATCGGGCGTTTACATCGGGCGTATTCACTCCCGTACCGTATGAAATGTGAAACTGTTCATCATCACATCACGCTATTATGTAAAGAGGTAATGTTTGTTTGTAAGAGGTAATATCCGGAACTATTGAACCGGTTTCAAAAATTCTCTCACTAGGCTCACGGTTGTAATTTGGTTGATAAGTTTTTTGTTTGCTTTTTGTGTTTTGGTAATTTGGTAGTTTTTATCTGGTTATGGTAACTTTTTGAGCAGGAGCACCAAAAATACGAACTCGATATCACCTCATTTAAATGCTACCTTACTGTTTCCGAGCGAACGCATTGCATTTGCATATGCGTCAGCCACCACCCATGTAAACCTGTTTTATTCAAAAATTACTGAATGCACTCATTTCCTTCTTTTGACAGGTGGTGAACTTCGAAATATTTAGAATTTTTGGAAAAAGTTAGTTGCCTTAGGAACGGATTAGATGAATATGGCTTTAAAAATGTAACCAGTTTTGTTATGAACCTTATGTCCTTACCACATAGCTCTGCAGCTGCTGAGGGAACATTTTTTCAGTTGAGTTTAATTAAAACTAAGTAAAGAAATAAGCTTAACTTTGAAACTTTAAATGATATTATGTTGGCTAAAGAGCTTAATAACGGGAAAAGAATTGTTTTAGTAAGCTAACTACCTAAGTAAGACGTTGTTTGTTTGCTAAGAGACCGACAAAGTTCCTACTACGTTTCTTATTGAATTAAAAGGTCTTATGTTGTATAAAAGTTTGTTTTTAAACAAGCAATTTTTAAAATCAAATAAAATAATTTGAGTTTAGAAATTCATGCTTTTGGTCAGAAGATTAATTTAAAGTAGATATTGCTTCTACATTAGTAAGTTAAGTCTTATTTATTTTATTTTATGAAGTAGCCGTTATTTAACTACTTAAACACTGACTAAGTTCCTACAAACCTAATGTACCTACCTAATTGAATATTTTAAGACTTTATTTTTAAATAATGTGTGTTATGAATTTAACACTTTTCTTTTAGTTTCACTTAAGACTAAGCAAATGGAAGTTTTTACAGAGAAAATCCTTGGGTATTTTGAGGTTTATTTTTTTTGTTAAACTTTACCTTGATTTGGTAACTTTTTCTTCAACTCTTGTAGCTAATTTTTTTTGCAAGTGGCAACCGTGACTAGGCAACTTTTTTTTGATTTTCCATTTTCCATTTTTTTTTTGATTTTTTGTGGTTTTGCCATTTTCGATTTGTTCTGAAAACTATTGTAAGATTGTACTGAAATGGAGCCAATTGTATAGAAAACAATTTTGCGTATAAAAAAGTGAATTAAAAATATTTTACTAACGAAACTGTACACACCTTAAAAAAATCTATATACTTTAAACAGAGTTACATCCGTAAGACCGCCCATAACTCGAGATCGGATCGTCCGATTTGAGCTATCTTTTGTTTGTTCCTTTTGTCTATGTCTGGGGAAGGTTCATACGCAGTGAGAAAATTGAACAATTTTAAAGGGGAATTGGAAAATTCGTAGAAATTTATTTTCCATATGGGAATTTTTATTTTTTTTTTGATTTTAATCATTAAATACACAGAGATCGTGTTTGTCAAAAGTTCTGCTTGATTTTCATGATCCCGGAAATTTTCTTTGCGGAAACCGTTTCTTGTGCTAATTTGTATTTGGATTGTTTCAACGTAACCTCGAGTTTACGAACATTGAAAACGCTTTTTCTGGACACTCATGACAGCTAAAATGCTGCATTGTCGAAAAAAGGGACCTTGCTAAATGTGAGCTTAATTTTACACAAGACAATGTTTAAGCAAAAAAGTTCTTTAGCACAGGCAAAGCCGGGAGGGAGCAGCTAGTAAATTATACAGTACAACCGTAGAAACCCAATTTTTTTTCATTTTTTTTTTAAACAAAAGTGTGGAATAAAACTGTAGTCCACCTTTTACTAAATTTGAAAAATGTGAGGTAAATAAACTGGATTTACAAAAACACGGAAAGAAAACTAAGATTCTCTATCGAAGTTCCGGCATTAGTGTGGAAATTTCCACGCTTCGTGAAATCTTACCAATTTTCCCAAGAAAAAAAATATCGCGAGTAGAATGAGACTTTCAGTGAGATTCCCAATTAATAAGTTCGTAAACACTTGTGAAAATTCATCAGTTCTTGAAGTCACAGAGTCACCAACCACACTTTTGCTGCCACTTTCTTCCAACTGCAGCTACAACATAGATTGTGCATAATTCTTTCGGTAGCCCCAGTTCTTACACTCGCACTGAACAGTATCTAAAACGAAAAAAAGTGTACATCGAACTGCTGCACTTGAAGGAAAACAATCTTCACTTTGCAACTGTGTGCCAACACTTGTGGAAAAAAGAAACTCCCCCACCAAGCCATTCTACAACGAAATGCCTCCGAAAATAATTCCAAGTGTTTGCAGTATCCTACCGCATACCTAATCGCTCCCAGCTATTCCTGCTATTTCCTGAGTGGGAAATGAAATCCTTCCTCCGGCTCTTCGACGAATTTAAATCACACAGCACCCAACCACCCCAAAGGAAACTCCATCGCTGTGCAGCATTTCCCCAACACTAAGTGTCTTTCGATTCGAGCTCCACAAAAATCCACCCCAGGTGAAAACATCCTTCATCTCGCGCACCTCTCGGGAACGACTGCATGCAAAAATATACCGCGCGGTTCGGAAATTAATCAGGTCATGGTTTCGGCAGCCTTAGATATAAATAATGCGAGTCAACCGGGTATCGCGCATCCATATTCATAACTTTCGAGACTTCGAGAGTTGCATTGTGAGTGAAGTGGTGTGCAGCACGAAATGCCTATTGTGTTCACCTGTCACTGAGTTTTCGTCTCTTATTCAGTCGTCGAAAAAGAACAAACAGGAAAAAGGAGGAAAAAAAAAACTTTCCTCAGACTCTGGGTAAATTTTGTGCTGCCTGCTACTATGCGACACCCCATATGAATAAGTTAACACATTTCGTGCAGTAGTTGTGTTCTCGTTATGATGTTTTATTTACTCTCGCCGCCCGTCACCCCTATTGACAAATTTTATTTTAAACAATTGATTGTCAACATCGGCACAGGACTGACTGTATGAGGGACATGAAGTCTATAAATTTTTGTTCACAAAAAGAAGAGAGAAATAGCCGAATCAATATTCGTTTGAAGCGGGCGCACATACGGCGAGCATGGGGAGCAGGTCCTTTGTTTGTTGTTAACAAATGGCATGATGAATTATTTTAACAAAGCAAAAGCAAATCGAGCTGAATAAATCAAACAGTTTGCATGGAATTACGTCTACGGCCGTGTGTATTCACACACACGGTGTGGAGCGGAGGAGGCTGCGAGGCTTGAGCTGTGTCAATTTAATATTCACCAATTAATTTTGCGCGTTCAGAAAAACACAAATGGAAGTTTTTTTTCTTATTGTTGTTCGGGAGATGATTTTTTATTTCTTTTTTTGCATTCCGTTGTGCCCAAACAATTTGTTTTGTTTATTTTAGGGGGCGTCGTTGGCTCTATTTGAAATTGACATTCAGAGCAGTGTTGTTAGAACTCTCGCATCATTTATCCCACGAAGCGGAGTCATTTTTCCCATGTATCCCACGATAATTCGTATTACACGGAACAAAAGAATATTAAATTAACCTTTAGTGTTAAAATCGCAGATTGTTAACATTACCATGACTATTGTTGGTAGTAAACCATAAAAGATATCGAAAATCCCACGATATAACAACACTGATTCAGAGTACTTATTTTGACAGAGGGGGGGAGAGCAGTGTTGCGGTAAAGGCTCTGCTCATCAAAACTTATGTAAGCAGACAGATATCCTGCGTGTTCGCGGATTGTATGCCATTTGGTAGATAGCACTATGGGGATTTATATTGGTTTGCATACAAGGCGTTTAAGTGGTATAACTAACTGCACGTGGCTTTACAACGTTTGGCTGGGTGACTTTTGTGAGGATTTTTGTTTTTCAAACCGGTATGGAAATATTTTTTAAAGTTGTCAGTGTTGGGAGTAATGTGCAACTCCGAAGCAAGAACTAGGACTCTCTGAGTAAAGGAGTCAGTTAGAATGCTGCACAATCAAACATTTTAAATAAACTATTTGAACTATTTTTTGTTGCTTAACATGAAGACCATTGATTTGTGCTTAAAAATTGTTTGCTTTTTTTTCAACTAAGAAGTTGAATAAACTGTTGGACACAAATTGTTAATGAGTTTCGCACTAAGTGGGCGACGGACCACTTAACCAATGAAAAAATGTTGATCTCATTCGAATTCCCACAGAAAAAAAAGGGTGGCCCAACTCTATCCGGCGAAAATATAGCCGCGGTGGCTGAAGATATGTCGTGTATGAGCCCTAATTGTCGGCCAGAAGAGCAGCCACGGAAATCATCATTTAAGCGCATTTTAGTGAAAGACTTCCTTATGAAGTGTAGACATTCCATCAGCTACTGCCTGCAGACCGTCAATTATCATTCATGAAGAGTGACTACATCCACTCAAGGGCACTGAATGGTTCGCAAACTACGCTTGAGTTGTCATTGAACGAAACTTGTTTTCAGGACGCCGTGGGTATAACAACTGGTACACGATACTGCCGCGATACTGCCGCAGCTTGATCAGTTGGAACTGGAGGACTATGGAACTGAATCGAAATTATGTCGTTTCATTTTAAAGATATAGCAAATCATCAGAGGATCTTGCTTAGGTTAATGGAGCCCATAAATGTAACTTCAAGTTTACATACCTTGCTGTGTGATTGCCTTTCAGAAAGAGTCTCATTTTGTATACCTTTAGGGTGAAAGCTCGCATTTCACTTCATGAAAAAAGGTGCAATTTTTATCGGCAGATCCCTACAACATATAGAACGAATGGACGTCCGAATAGGAAGACAATTTTTGAGGAGGCACAACATGACAGAAGCTAGCTGAAAATTGAGGAATAAACCAACAGTTGTTTACAAACAATAAAAATAAACTACATACGAGTAGGTTAGGCTAGGTTCAGGTGTGATACTCGGCGACCCATTTTACGCTTCTCGTAGAGTGCAAGTGACTTCGAACGTCTGTGTTTATAAGATCGTAGAGAATATCGTTCGAGAAGGAAGGTCCCAGCTTCTAAATCGTTTCAAGCTACGCCGAGCCCCGTGCAATGTGATTATCATGCAAGATTTTCATCGGAGCTTTAACTCGTTGGATCCAAAGAAAACGAAGCTTTTGATCATCACAAGTTTATTCCGAAAATACCACCTCATAACTTAGGACTACCACAATTTCTATATCGCTTGTAGGTATCGTAATCGTAAGCAGAAAATAGTCCTAGAAAAACCAGTGGCCTTAAAGGGGTCCGAGCTTTAAACTTGGGTACGTCGAGTCAAAAAGCGGAACTCGATAGACTGAGTGAGTGCGGTTGGGTGGAAATGCTGCTTTACAAAATTCGGTATTTTAGGTATGCTTTTTTAAGTTTTTAGCATTTTAAATATTATTATTCTGCTTTTTCCCAACTAACATAAAACCGAAAAATAAAATTTAAAATAAAATGGAAAAAAAATTATTAAAATTTAATTTAAAAAAACGATATTGAATAAAAATAAAAATAAAAAAAACTAAGCATAAAAATGAGAGGAT
Organism: Cheilosia grossa; assembly: GCA_963082955.1. Taxonomy (NCBI): domain Eukaryota; kingdom Metazoa; phylum Arthropoda; class Insecta; order Diptera; family Syrphidae; genus Cheilosia; species Cheilosia grossa. The sequence goes on along the minus strand of OY720147.1, from coordinate 48,649,338 downwards.
TCTTTTTTATTTTTGGCCGAATTTTGTAAAGCTTATTTTTTCAAGAGGAATTTAGTAGAAAGAATTTTGACCCTTCTATAAATTTCGAGTCCTACCCCGTGCGGTGATTAGTTCCACTGTTGGTACCTACCCCAAAATGTGACTGTACACTAAATGATTCAATGGTCCTTGGAAGAGTGCTGAATGCTTTTAAAATAACGGCTCAGTTGTTTTTCTGGTTGACTCTAAAAACAAACACGACCCAGAACCGTATACCAGCTGTCTCCGCCGGAATCGATCAATTACCATCACAAGTCTAATATCAACCACCACAAGAATGCATACCGTCTTCGAGCAATCATTTTCCAAGTCATTTGAATAGACCTTGAGAAAAGAGAACGTGGGCAACTTTAAGTTGCAAGCTCCCAACTCACTCACTCACTCGCTTTATGCTGGTCCATTAGACTAATTGCCCTTTAATTACTATACCACTACGCTACTCAGTGTCATTACAATGAAAGTGCATATCCTTGAAAAACGTTAACACAAACACACACTATAGCCCACTGCTACTGGCTATACGAGCAGTCGTCGCAGTGTTGTGCTTAACGCTCTTGAAACGATGATAATTGCTCGTCACAAGTCGGATTTTCAAGGTTGTCAAAGCGCTCACTCATTCGTAGGCAAGGCATTCGTTCTTCCTTCGTTTACCATAAAAATTCAACTCGAAACAATATACACAAAGAAAACACCTCCTTGCTACACATAATAAAGGGATGGCAAATGCAAAAATAAAAAAACAAAGCCACCAACCAGGGGCAGACACTGAAATAGAAAACACATTCCCGCCTTGATGTTGAAAAATTGAGTGTCAAGTGGCTCATTCAGTTATCTGCCCCCCAAAAGAATGCTTCGTCCTGCTGGTAAATATTTAACATTTTTCGCTTTCTTTATTTATGCTATTTTGTTTACATGCTTGTGACCTAAACATTAAACATTTATCCTCGTGCTGGCCCCGCCCGGCCCACAGCTATACACGAGGAAGAAGAGCTCAAATCCTCTTGACATAATTTTCTACAGCGCGCTCCCTGACAATGGATGATGCGAATTTTCGTTGCTGAATGACACAGCTAACAAAAAGGTGCTGAAAGCAAACACGTTCTTTGTTTCAGTTTTTTTTCTCTTTTTTTTTTGTTGTTGTTTTGTTTTACTGTCTTTTTTTACTCGCGTTTTTATCTTGTTTCAGCACTTTTCATTCATCCTTGCTATAGCAGAGCGCCCGCCGCTATGCTGCTATGGTCTTTCTATAGTTGTGTCCTGTTTAAGTCCTTTTAGAATGGCTTTCTGTTTTAGTTTAGCACATCAGATGCGGATGAATGGATCGATGAGTGAATGTGCGCAAGGATTCTTCAACCACTCGCCTCTGAATCTACGAAAAATTCCAAGTTTACGGGCATTTATTTCGAAAGTCCTTGTTTTTTTTCTGGAAACACTCTAGATGAATAACTGAACTTGTTTTCTCATTCGTTATATTTATAAACATATACTCGTACTGTATGCACACGCCTAGATGCATGCAAGTGTCTTGTGAACTGCATTGGGAGTGTGCAACACTGGAATGGAGCTTAGTTTTGTCATTAGAAGGGTTGGTAATGCGGATGGACTGTTTTGACGCCGAAAGGACGTTTCAAGAAGAGCTGGCTGCTGATGTGCGTAATATTGGAATATTACTTTGAAAACATGAAAGCTGTTTTTCTGCAACTAATTGCTGGGAAGCGTATGATATAATTATTATTCCGCAAATGAGAGAGAGGGTGAAAGGCGATACGGCCACAAAGTGAATGTGTTTCTTTTTTCCAAGGCGCCCGCCGGAAAGTGTCGTTTACAATTACGGATTCTAGGATATGACGATGAATGTTCTGCGTTGAAGAATAACCATGGAGGATAGGTAGTAATTGTGAGCGTTTTTAAATTTTATTTATTTATTTAAGTTTCTTATCATACGCAGTTGTTTTTGAGCCTTAACGAATTTGAAGGCGGGTTTCGGAAAGTGTATCTTTCAAATTATGAGATACGAAATTAGAAATTATATTTTTTTAACAAGTCTTCGAAATAAACAAGAAGTTGTAAGCAACACAAAATTGGGTATCTTCGGTTGAATCTTCTCACCTTATATTGACTTCTACCGAGTGAATTGAATGAAGATTTTTAGGCATATAGAGAATCTATAAAAGCATAATCTTGGCAATTTTCCAATCTTTTTACATTTTTTGTACAAAAAAAAATACAATAGTCAACAGACAAAAATGTTTGTTTGACGATTCGCGATTTCGGAATCGATGTATTGCGCGTTGTGTTGTGTAAATCGGTTGTGATTTATGGTTCGTTAAAGCGTTAAAGCATTTACATAGACCAGTCATACATCAACAGATGTCGCTGCTCTTGATGCTAATGTTTTTTTTACATTTTTATTTGAACTTCTCCTAGAGAGGCCCATACAAAATCTGTCGTTGTACACAATTGTACCTGCGTCACTTTTACTTTTGATCAATGGATCACTTTAAATTCATTAAATGCAGTCCATGACCATGTTGGCGCCCGCCTGGGGACTAACTAGAGAGACTCATTACAGAAACAGAGAGAAACAAAACTGCTCTCCAATGATAGGGCGTGATGCTTATGCCGGTCATTCAGTCTTGGACAGTACTGACATTAACGAAAGAGGTGGACCACTTTTTGAATACATTTCATGTTTCAACCCTATTGTGCCTTACGCAGGGAATGAACCCACCTTTTTTACAAAAAATCTGGCATGAACTCGACTCTGACACCATTAGTCAGATGATTGTCAATTGTAAAATAAAGGGTTTTCCAATGAAAGGTGTTATTGTGAATGACCCGCTATTTCGGTAGCTGTCACTTTTGAAGCTTTTATTCTTTGACATTTGGCAAGTAGAAACTACGCCATTACTAAAAATGGAACGATACACGCTTCAACAACGCATTGAAATTATTAAAATTCACTACAAAAATGGTGAAAATCTTGCAGATCGCAAAACTAAAGCATTTTTTGGTCGTGAAGCACCTTGTCGGACCGCAATACAGAAATTGGTGCAAAAATTAAAGCTCTTGGGACAAGTTAGTGATGTGAAGAATAAAACCCGTGCACGTCGCTCAAGAACAACTGAGAATATTGCTGCTGTAGCTCAAAGTGTTGAAGAAAACCCAGGTTGGTCCATTCCTCGGCGTTCTTTGGAATTGGGCATTCCACAAACGTCATTACACCTTCCGTGCTCGTGGTGGCCATTTGGCTGATGTTGTTTTTCATTATTAACGGCATACCTTCCTCTTTATTTTGAAATAAACATCCGATCATTTATCTCAAAAAATGGTATTTTTCTTTGAATACCAAAATAACACCTCTTATTGGCTAAATTCTCCTATTCAGGTGCGTCTACCACACCAATTGAATCTAGTAGATGATCCTTGGCGCTAATTTCTCATAGACGGCTAAGAAAAAACAGAAAAGGGAAACACTATAACAATAAATCACCTCTGGACCTCTTTGTTAAACCTGTAACACCAATGAGCTTGACTGTAAGGTCAAGGATTTAACCTTGGCCTCCAGTAAAACACTTACTTCTACTTGTCCTTTTATTCAAACAATTTTTTACGACGAAAAATGCGCTCTATTCAAGTGCTTTAGGGAAGCTCATAGCTGATGCCTTGAAGCTATGAGATTCTTTATGATCTGCCATAAAAGGAATGATTTGTTGGTCAATTTTCTTTTTGTGAGGTAAGGAATGATTGAAGTAAGGTAGGTGCTGTTTCTATTTTCCTCTATGTAGATACTGGACAAATATTGCATTCGAAAAAAAGGAAGAAGAAATAAGCCTTCGTTGCGAAATCTTGATTGGGAACTAGGTAGCTTTGTAAATGGTTAATAATTCGCACTCACTTTTGGTACCAACTTACAAAAATGCTTAAAATTAAGTGTCATCCATATTTAGACTAAGTGGTAGTGTACTGATGGCCAATCAAGACTTCCCTATACAGCAAGCTATTCTTAGTTGGGATATGGCGCAGTCTAGTTATTATTCTCCAGTAAAGTTTATCGTAAGTGAAACTCCCCATTTTCTCTGCTCTCCGCAGTCCTGCTAGTAAATTGTGCCACCCGTACTTTGACAGAACCACATACCTTGTCATTGGGCAACTTTCCGTAACGCTTATTCGTAAAAGCCCATATGAAAAAAATGTAATTCATGAACGCTACTAGTAGTATTTGAAAAAAAATGCATCAGTACGACCGAATTCGATTCATTAAAAAATCGAATGGTGCCTTCAAGGTGCCCGAGCGGAAACAAAGTTTGTCTCTGACATCAACGTAAAAAATATTAAAAAAAAGGAATGGTTTATTGCGTCTCTACCTATGTACTATGTTATATATCGACTTCCTGGTATTTGGTGTAAAAGTATCGGTTATAGAGGAAAAGGACAAAGTCGAATACCTAATCCGTCGACAAACTTTTTCAGTGCATCAGTCTCACTGATAAGCATAGAAAGCCTGATTGAGATTTAACTATGTAGCCAAGTTTTGTTTTTTAGAGTCACCCTCTTTAGGTGCTACGATTTGTGTTTAGCTAAACTTGCTTCCCAAGTCATGCTATAATAATAATTAACTAAATTGGTTTCTCAAGTCTTGCTATAAAACAAATCATTAATGTAAGCTGCCCCTCAGACCATATTTGGTACATTTTAAAATAATCTAGTACTATTTTCGTAAGTTGCGTGCTCTCGATTATCTTGGCATACCTTTCCTGGTATTTTTGTTAGCCGAATTTTTGACATTCTATCAACGACCATGATCGCGACCAGCTGAATCAGATTAAAATTAATAAAGTGATATTATACCAAATACCACTCAAGTTTTTCGGTTTTTCTTCGGGCATATTCTCAATTTTGCCACAAGATTTCCGTGCTCAACAATTTCCTTAAAATCATGGTGAATCCTGCAAGACTGGGCTTCAAAATCCGGGTACATAATTAAACTTATGACGCGCTTGCCACAAAAAATATAGCTACAGTTATCTTTTACTGCATGGACAGGGCGCTTTAGTCAATGCAACTTTTGAAAGCGTGCGCAACAAACAGCGCCCTGTTTCATCACTTTCGGCTGAAAACACACCGGATCCGTTTTTAGTTCGGGAGTTAAAACCAGACTGCATATTTTATTTTAACAGACCCCAAGCGAAACATGATGCAACAAAATAAAACGTTTTGTTTTTAAAATGGATGCGCCTCTTAAGCCTTGTTGCGTCAAGATTTTTAACCGCAAATTCTTCCTATGATATTGGAAAATAAACGATGAACAAATTTAGATGAACATGTTATTGATTGCTGAATAATGAACGGAAAACATTCCGGGGGAAATATTATTCGCAATAGAGATGTTCAAATTATTTACAATGCATTTCCTTAAGCTTTGGAGAATTTAAATAAAGACTGAGTAAGTTTTCAACTTTAAACATAAAATTAACATCAAAAGTTAAAACTCTTTTGACTTCAGTTCTTCGACGAAAATTGTAATAAGTAGATTGTAGGCACCTCACTTACTATTGTTATTTGTTGCTTAAATGTTGAATCTGAACTTTCCAAATCGCTGTTCTTAAACTTTAGCATTTGTATACTAAAGACTTGACGATTCATAAAGATTTCGTAATTCTGTTTCAGTATTGTTTAATCAATTCCATGTGGACTGCTATTATTAGAAGTCAGAAACCCAGTATTAGTTTGTTGAATTAAACAAAAAGCAAATAATTGAGCATTTTAACTATTTCGACAGAGCTTAAAGAGCTAAGACAATTTTTCACAACCAAATGTTGAAGTTCCGAAACTAAAGAATAATTTCAACATTTAAAAAACAAAATAGGGTAGAAACTTAAGGCATCACAAGTGAGTTACTTAATTGTTTCAAACGTTTTTTTTTTTTTTATTATACCCACAAATATTTGAAATACTTTCGTTAAGAGACCCTCAAGATGCGGAGGGAGAACTTCACAAGATTAGAAAGTGATTGATTCTCCACTTTCATACACCGTCTGTAAACGTAATAGAAACTCATAAACATCGCGCGGAGATTAAAGTCCTGCATACGAGTACGAATGAGAAAGCCCTTAAACCAAAAATGCGCTTCACCAGTGTTCCCAGATTGGTGGTTTTTATCACCAAAATGGTGGGAAATCAACGCTTTGGTGGGAAGAATAGGGGGAAACAAATTATGGTGGGATTTATGGGAGAAAACTTTGCCAGACAAGGGATGTTTGTGATTTTAAGTTGAACTTTATCGAATGTAATGGAGTTTCAATGGAAGAGTAATATGAAGAGAGAGGGTTTGATCTCTGTTGGCGCTTTTGAACGAGATAGAGATGGTCAGAGATGGTCAGATTTTTATCGATAGTACAGGCGCAGCTGAACATTTATGCATAGTTGATTATGTAACATATAAGTAGCTATTTTTTATATCTTTTTATTTATTTAAAGAAACTGATTAAGAAGAAATAATAAATTCATCAGAATAAAAACGATAAAATAACAAATCTTAAAAAAAAAAATGTTTTAAGTGCTTGTTTTCTTTAGGACCTTTGTTCTCAAGCTTAAGACTTATTTTTAGTTATCTTAGTTGAAAAAATGAGAAGTTCAAGTATTGGTTCAACTTTCTTACTCAGCATAAAATCATTTTCACTTAATTATTTGTGAAATAGTTGGTAGAAAAATTTTGGGTTTTTTTTCGTCCCAGTACAAATTTGGTGGGATGTTTTTTTTTTTAATTTAGTTTAAATCTCATCTGGCCAGATGTAAATCTCATCTTATTACCTCATCTTTAAGTTTTAAGGCATTACGTGTCTTTGTTTTAAGTTCCTAAGTTTTAAGTTGTTAATTTAAGCCTAAATGTTAGTGTTAGCTTGTATTAAGCCAAATATATGGGGGTATTGCCCCCACCAGAATTAAAAAAATTAAAAATCACTGGCTTTAGCTCTTGCGACCACCGACACGGAATTTCGGTGGTAAATTTTAACTATAAAAATATTTCTCGAAGAATTTTGCGTTCAAACCGACCAAGGAGATCTTCATCCGCCTCTGATAACGTCCATGCTTCTGCGCCATAGAGTAGGACTGTCTCCTTAGTGGCTCTTGACACGGCCTTACTTCTCAATTGCCTTCTTATGCCAAAGAAACAGCGGTTGGCAAGTGTAACTCTTCGTTGGATTTCTGATGTGATGTCGTTGTCAGAATTTATAGCGGAGCCGAGGTAGACAAAGCTCCTAACTACCTCAAAATTATAGCTGTCTGTCGGGACGTTCTGTCCGATTCGTCGATGTTGTGTGTCCCTTCTTGTTGACAGCATATATTTTGTTTTGCCCTCATTCACCACTTAGCCCATTTTTGCCGCTTCTGTACTGATACTTGCAAACGCACCAGGGACAGCTCGCTGTGTTCTGCCAATGATGTCGATGTCGTCAGCGTATGCAAGTAGTTGCACAGACTTCTTGAAAAGTGTGCCTCTGGTGTTGACTTGCGAGATTCGCACAATCTTCTCAAGAATGATGTTGAAAAAGTCACATGTCAGCGCGTCACCTTGCCTAAATCCTTTTTTGAAATCAAAGGTCTCGGTGAGGTTGTTTCCTTTATGGAGCAGCGAGCGTTCTCCATCGTCATTCTGCACAATCGGCCAAGTTTGGCAGGGATGTCAAAACTGGACATGGCTCTATATAGCTCGTCTCTATAAATGCTGCCGTATGCGGCCTTAAAATCGATGAAAAGATGGTGAGTATCGATCAGGACTTCTTGGGTTTTCTCCAGGATCTACCGTAGTGTGAACTCAGTGCCACATGAACTCAAAATGGCGTTCATTAGAAATACGGATTGAAGTTAAAAATTCCACATATATGAGATACGACAAATGTCATTGCACGTTCAAACCGTCTCTCTGCACCTTGTTTTCGAATTGAAAATAGGGTGTCCACTTATAAAGCATTTTCAAAAATTGTCTGTATTTTTACGTTTTTATGAAGTTCACATTTAATACGAGTCCAGATATAAGACCGCCGATTATAATATAAAGACGCCCATTAATTTCTTTAAAGGGTGATTAGGAGAATGACTTTATAAATAGGGAATCGACAAAGGTTTGCCTGCTTGGTATGTATATAAAGATGCAAATCTGACCTAAATCAAATCAACCTAAATTCAATTCTAAAAACTTTAAAGCAAAACTAAAAGTACTGCCGATCTGACTGCAAGCCGACACTTTACCCATCCGCATTTACCAGTACCATTTGTGACTACTTAAATGTCAATCAAAAACTATCAACTCGCGTACGTTCGACCGAAAAGCTTTTACAACTTTCCACACAGCAAAAGCGCCGCGCCGTCCACCGTCATCTGCAAATCAAATCACGGAACTTAACAATGGGTAACTGCAACAATAGCCTTGGCAGTGTCATCGCAGGATGAAAAAACACTCCAAACTAATATCTCAAAGAGAGTGAGCAAAATAATCTCACAACACAAAATAAAAGTTTATCTTTTCTACTGAAATGACAAATTTTCTCGTTTTTTTTTTTTGTGTGCAAGTAAAATGTCATTTCTTTTTGCCGCCCAAATTGACAGTGAAAGAAATTATGTTTTCCGAAAAACAATTTAACGACAAAAACAGATGAAGAGAAAATAACGCTAATATTTCACTGGCTGTGCTTGTTCTATTTTGTTTTTTTCTTTCGATTTAACCCTTCTCCGTATTAATATGTGTGTAACGGCAGACTAGTTGGGGGCGAGGGCGATAAAAAGCGAAATATTTTCATTTGATTTCCTTTTACGTTACGAGGACTAAGTGAAATTCTGGATGACAGTTTCTTCGTAGATTTTTTTTTGCAGTTTTTAGCTTTTTCTGCCAGAGTTTTTGTTTCAATCGCCATTTAATTTTGTTTTTTTGCCTTCTTTCGTTACAGTTGCATCCTGCATGGCGGTGGTAACGAGTGCCGAGGAATGTGGCCAAGAGGAATTCACCAAGTGCTCAGAGCCCCTGGACATGCTTCATCTAACGTCGGAGTTTTCAATTGGTGCCTCCAAAAAGGAAGAACTAGACAAACTTTGCCAGTAAGTCGGCTAGGACCTCATTGCTAAATGGGCACAACCACGGATGGGTGTGAGGAGAAGAATCTCTAATGGAATTAATTGTGACCAATTGATGTGGCCCGTGGACTTTTTTTTCTTTCATTTTGCTTTGGCTCTCGCAGCAAGTCCCATCTCCCAACTCCCAGCTCCCTAGTAACATAAGCTTTTAATTGGGAAGGTCCTTGTTCTCCTTATAGCTAATTCGCACATGCACAAGGATTCACCTCCTTAAAAATTGCACACAGCACGAGAGGAAGACAGAGTGAAGGGTTTTTTTCCTAGCTCAAATTGGGTTTTGCCTCGCATTCCTTGTCCTTCCTTCCGTTCAAATTGATCAAAAGGAAACCAGAGGGCAATTTAACACACAACCAAGGAGGGCGGAAAAACTGGTATACACTGTATACCGCTGCACTATTTTCAATTCAAAGCATGTTTATAGATTTCGGCAGGAGTGGAAGGACAACGAAAAAAAAAATATTTAACCAAAAGGGTCTCCTACAAACATCAGCAACTCAAAAAACAACAACAGGAAGATCCTCTCGATACATTTTTCGTGGGACTTAAATTGAATTTATAACTTTTTCGTAAAACAAACGACCGTTAGCCACCACACCAGAAAACAGAAAACACACACACAGCAGCAGCACGGGTTTTGGGTGGAGTGGAAATAAAGGAAATTTCATGTGATTTGCCTTTTGCTGGCGTCGCCGCCGGTGTGTCTGTTTTTGTTGTCTTTGCAGTGCGTATTTGTTTTTCTATTTTGCAAGGATATTAGTGAATCCTTATTAATGCTCCGGAATTCATGACTTATTGAACTGTGCTAAAAGGAAACGTCATTAGACTTTAGCGACGAGGATATTCAGCATTGGCAGATACAGATATATATAACAAGGACGAGGTAGTTGGAGACTGCTCATTAAAAATTCTAATCGGATTTTTCTTGATACCCATTGGGTCACGAGTTTCTTAAATTTTGTGGGCGAACTATATGGGTCGGACATAATCTAATTATTTGTGAAATTGAAATTCTAGGATGTCTTTATATAGCACAGCACACAGGTAGAATGTATGATTGGAGAGATTTGAGGATTTCTATTGTTCTTATTTCAGATTGGGGTCGTTGTTATTTAGCATTCAATACAGGCAGATGAGGGTTACCAGCAAAATTGGCCTGTTTCCAAACAGTCAATGCTGTCTGCAATTTTCTAGGGCGTATCTCGTTTGCAATTATAGTGATACTTCGTAAAATGAATGTAAAACGCAGCGCACACTGTCGCCTGCTTAACGCACACGTTCACTTGCATAACGCACACGTGCTTTCCACCAAGAGAATGCACAATATCATTTTTGTTGACAACTCTCCTCGATCGGAACCAATGAAACGACGACTTCGATCATGTGCGCTATGGCTTTAAGTGAATGGAAATTGGCTGAATAAAAATCACTCGTGTGCGCTATGCATAAAATATTGCTACTAACCATTTTCATGTCCACACAATTATAAAAAAAACCTCCCTCTTAAGTTACCTCGCTTTCAATCCTTGCGCTTTTAATACTGTTCACTCATCTTTGTACTCTTTCATCTTGAAATAGGATAAGGAGGTTAATAGAGGCAAACCATTAGCCTTCTTATCCTCTCACCACAACCAACAATAGAGATTGGGTGGAGCACACTCCCCTCTCATGTACCCAACATTATTTGCTGTACAGCAAGGATACGCCGCCGCTGGTTGGTGGTATCTAAAATTAAAATGCAGTCACCCCAGAAGCGAATATAAAAATTAAATTTACTCCCGTCATGCAACAACTATGCAACGCCAAACGCCGACAGGTTGTTGAATTGAATCATTTGAAGTGGTGGTCCGACACGACGACGTCGAGGACGACATTCCCCGAGTGGCAGCGTTATATCTGTCTACCCGGGAATATATCCGTGTCACTCACTTCACTCTGTGTGGCAGTGTCCTTTTTTGCAAAATGCAAATTTCAAACGCCAACACAGCCTGATAGTGTCGCATAGGATGTCATACACAGAGAGAGAGAGAGAGAGCGAGAGAGAGAAGGGCTTCGCACTTAACACAACGTATGAGCGAACGGGTGCATGCATGATGAATTGCAGTGTCATGCATCGTTATAGGGCAAATAATGTAATTAGGGTAGTAAATTCCTGTCGATCTGTCATTTCGACAGCACGGCGAAGGACGAGACTTTTTACCACCCACCAGCACTGCCATTGTTAACCGCTCTCTTTTCTCTTTCTTTTTTCCTGCAGTGAATTGCGTAAAGGTGTCCGGTGTATACAGAGCTATACGAGACGGTGCATGGATCTGCAGCAGAGAAATCAATTTAATAAATTATACCATGGCACTAATCAATTCATTCGGGATTTATGCAACAAGGGTGAATTCCAGGATGGTAAGCATTTCCACTACACACAAGCAAGCCGAGAGAGACCAATTAATTTCACATTTCTCACTGCTGGCACCATTTTTCTTCACCAAGGATTTATTGTTCCATTATTTTCTCCTGTACAGAGTATCTAAAGCATGCACCCTGCTCTGAAATGGCCAAGAAGGAGTTCGAAGTGTGCTCTACCAAATACAAGGAGACAATGGTCTTTATGAAGCCAAACAAGAATCAGGAGAATCATGAGAATATGACTTTCAATGAGAATATTAAAACGATATGTTGGTAAGTTAGACGAGGAGACAAATTGCGGATCGCACGCATTCACCTGGCCTATCATTGCCTATTTTTGCAGTTCCATAAACGAACTGGTAGATTGCTCGGAGGATGCGGCACGCAAAGTATGCGGCAAGGAGGCGGCAAAGTTCACAAGAGAACTGGTGGACAAATATGCGAATAGTTTAACCAAGGTGAGTGCTTGTTTTTGTTCTATGCCTTTAAACGTAATCAAAGGGGTAAAGTGTGAAACATGTGCGAAAAATCTACGCATCTCTTCTTTTGTGTAAATTTCACAAGTTAATCGCCTTGAGAGACTCATAAAACTCCACCATTTTAAGCAATTATGCATATGAATGCTTAACGCACACGGGTAGTCAACTACTGACGATGTGCGCTATGAAGGAAATGTCTGTCTAACAAAATGAGAGCTGAAGAATTCATCAGAGAAAATCGGAGAGCAATGAATGGCTAGAGATTTCCACCTGCCTTTATCGCCAATGATTGATGGCATATTTCCCGGAAAATATACAAAGTGCGCTAACTTCTAACCGTGTGCGTTACACCTGCAATTCAAGAATATGTCTGATAAAATCAGTGTATATCCAATTCCAACTCACATTAGTCATCAGGGACCGGCAGCGACAACTCTACATTGATGTGCACAAACTATTGCCCATGTGCCTGCACCTTAAATTCCAAGAACTGTTTACTAATATCAGTGTAAGTCATATCCACAATCGTATTACATATGGACAAAGACCCGCACTCGATCCATTGGGACATGTTTTTGAGAAAATAAACAATGTGCGCAAACTATTAACCGTGTGCGTTACACATTAAACTCAAGGAACTATCTGATAAAATAAATGTAAGTGCTATTCAAACTTGCATTAATCAAAAAAGAACCGCCAACAATTGGCACTTCCTTTAAGCAATCTTTTGGCATATTGCTCAGAAATGTGCGCAACCTAATAACAGTGGGCGTTAACTCAATAAATTCTCTGCTAAAATCAAAATGCTGCTCAGTTCTAACAATGTGACCATTGTTTCCCATCTCATTTTCTTTATTCCTCAGATATACTGTGAAGAATACACACGACATCCGGGAACATGTAGAGACGGCGATGGTGGCGCTGGTCCACGACTGCGAAATCAATCTTTCATCGGTATTCTGGCGGCTGCCCTAGCAGCGATCTTATATCATCAAACCAGGTAGATCTTACAATGATAAGCAGACCAACGCTGCCACTGCAGAGTCAACTCAAGCACTCAATGCACCCCTCAATAAAATCACAAGAAAATAAAAAAACAATATGGAAAACACAAACACTCGGTCAAGCAATTTCGAAACTTTAGTCAATTTTTTAGATAAGTATATAAAAACGAAAAAAAAAAACATAGATTAACAGCAACCAAAGGTAGCAAGCGTCAACGATTTTTTTGTTTGTGTGTCTTTAAAAAAAAAAATAAAAAAGCAAGTCTTACGCTTTTCTTAGCAACACTTTTTTGACTTTATTACACAGAAAATTCTTCAAATTAATCAATAGAAAGAGATTTTATTAAAAACTTACTTCTTAAATAGAGATAGCAAGGGAATGAGACATAACAAAATGTAAATGCAACCAGAGTTGCCTGTTAATATTAGAAAAAAAATATATTAAATTGAGGGTGAAACGTATCGTTACTATTGTAACGCCAGTGAATTACGATTAAGTGAATAAAATAAAAACCAAGCACAAGCCCCCACAAACAGGTGACATGCTGTGGCAGTGAGTTAAACATTCTCTTTTGGAGTCCCTCAAGGTTCTACTTTCGGGGCACATATCTTTGTTGATAAACCAAAATTCACTTCCACCACACTGCCACACGAAGTGCCACCTGTTGAAACCGTTAAGTAGTTCTAGACAGTTTAGTTTTATTATAATAATCAATTAAAAAAGAAAAAAAAAACAAACAAAAACGAAAAATAATTGAAAAATTAAGGCGTACATCTAAATATAATTATAATCGTGTAATACAGCTATAGTTTTAAGTTCCAAGCAAAACGGTTTCCTTGAACATGTTTTAGTTAAGACCCATTTATGATTTTGTTCTCTATATATTTTTTTTTCCAGCAAGTTTACATCTTGTAACCACATCAAAAAAAGACCAAAAATTACTTTAAACATATACGAAAAATAAAACACAAATTATATATTATATACAAGAAAAAACACATATTATAGACAATGTAGAAAAATTAAATATTTTAAGATTATACGAGTATTTTTTGAGAGGATTAAAAAAGAGTGGTAGTTTTTTAAAAAAAAAAAAAAAATTATTCTAGTATTTTGTATTTTTATGTTATGGAAGAAATTATTGAAAATTGTGTTATCTTATTATGAATATTTATTATATTGTGTAACATACTCCGAGAATATGTACTATTATTTAGTATGAAGTATAATTCGTTGTTTTTTTTTATTATTGAATACCCAAACTGTTTGTTTCATTAAAAATTGGAAGGAACAAAAGCATGTTTATGAAGATTTTCAGATAAAAAATAAGAGAAGATATAAAATAAAAGTAATTAATGAAAATAAAGTTGATTGAGGTTTTATATTTAAAAGAAATAGTTGTCAGTATTGCTTGGCAAATTGGTTTGACTTTCGAGGTGGATATCGGCGACGAGTCGCGTCAACCGTGAACGAGCAATAGTCGACGGAATTTGATTTCGTTTTGGATGTAGGATTGACTTGATTATGTGACCAATGCTCGGTTACAGATGTGGTAATTTGGACCCTACTCACCTTTAGGAAAGAATCTAGGACAGCCATTCGGTCTTTTTTTGAGACATAATAATCAGAAATAAAAATTCAATTGTGTCTGTATTTGAATGAACCTGTAATACCGACAGCTGTTAAATTTTATTTGAAGAAACTTAAACCAGCGACATGCCCTATATATGTTCAGTCGATACAGATCTATAACGTTTCGGACTGTCTATCAGGTTCTTCGAAAGTCTGTAGATGGAGATTGGAAGTCTGTATAAGGTAAGACCTCGCTATTTTTCGGTACTGAACCTGAGTTTGTAAAGTCATATTGAGCAGCACTCTGTGATGAGCCCTTCTTCGCTAGAGCTCTTTCATTACCTCGGATACATGTGTGACTGTCAGTCAGAGTTACACCTCGCAAACATATTTAGCTTAGCAACTGCCTCCTCCACGATTCTTAAGGTAATCAGAGAAGCGAGGGACCGTAGGAACAAACCCTGTGAAAACTGCAACCTGCGACACTTGTAATGAATGGACGGGACATGGAAAATTATAAATGATTATAAATGATTTTAAGAATCTAGGCCCAAGGTTATAGGTGATTTATAAACATATTGCACCAACTACTACGTTTTAAAGCGTACACAATTTTACCCATTCAAAATAATGGGTACAGATGTAACGAAATGACGCTTTTCCCAAAAAAAAAATAGACGGCGTCATATGGCCAATATTCAAATGTAAAAATTTAAAACGGCAGGTTACCAACAGAGGCCAAGTGCAACCAATGATATTTGTTATTTTTAGTTCCAACATTGTGCATGCTAATGACGTATATTCGAATTAAATGTAAACATTAAAAAAACTGAGCCACATGCCCACTTTTCGCTACTTGACCTTAACCTTTCTTGCTTTCAAAAGCGTCAATTGTCCAGCATTCCGGGAAGTATGTGCATTTGAAACTACTGATGTGTGCTATATAATTACTCACAATTTTGTGCATGTAAACGTCGAGTTTTTCTATGAAAAACTACGCCAAGGACTTCACTTTTATTTCAGGCATTAGCGATCGCTTGTCCACTATTCATGTGGCCAGATTTGCAAGAAGAATAACCAGGAATCGGCTGCAGCTGTTTACGGGCGCTATATTTATTTGCAACTCTGTCGCATTTTTGTATAAAAAATTAGGAGTGAAATAAGGAAATTTATAACAAGAACTACCAGCGGTCGTTAGTTGGCCAGTATACGATATTTTTATCTAAGCCCACTTTTAACCCACTTGAACTTGAACTTTCTTGGACTGTATACCGTCAATTGCAGTCTAGTTTCAAATAACTAAATTTTAAGCAAGAGCAACTATAAATCATGTGCGTTCGAGGCAACTGATGTGATCTATATAATTATTTACAAGTTTGTGTCCCCACATGTCGTGTTCTTACATACAAAATTACGCCACTTCGGTTGAACTTTATTTTTTATGAATATGGCTAGCTTGTGCAGTATTAAGATGCCTAAATTTGTGACTGAAATGTCAAGATTTACAAGAACATAGCATATGCAGCAGCTGATGTTCCCCACATTTATTTACAATGTTGTCGCATCTTTGTATTAAATTTTGCGCCACTTAAGGAACCCAATTATCTTGGTTTTAGTACAAAAACTACGTCACATGTCCAGCTATGAAAAGAGCAAGCAAAGGGCCCATAATATGAGACTACAATACCGCAAGTTTTCTTACAAGTGCTTGTTGGATTTATCTCCAATTGGGTATGAGGGAAACATTGGACTTTTATCGCGTTGTAAGTGTACTCATTTTTCGATTTCAGAAATTCAGTTGTACTGCAGGTATTTGCGAAACTATGTTTTGAGTAAGGAATCATGTGCATATCGTAATAAAATTATAGGCCTGGCTTCGCATAGCAATTGTTTTTTTTTTTTTTTGTTTTTTGTTGAATGAGTTTTAATAGGGATCTGCAATTTTTTGCCGAGTTGAAACGGTTGAATTTGAGCTTTTTCAGGACAGCTAGAATCTCGACTGTTTATCAGACTTTTTTCAGAGGTGGCGCTGTGAAAAAATCCAGTAAATGTAATTTTGTGTTTATCCAGTGGCTGAATGAACCCTTCGCTCAGTTGTCCGTCACACCTGAGGAACTACGCCTAGTAAGTTGCACTCTTCAGTATCAGGCCGAGTTTGAACGGCTCAAAATTGGCAACTCTTGACACAGAGGGACCATGGTAAGTACCTTTTAGAAGTTTCTTTAAATCGTGCGTGGCTATATAAAGAACTCAATCTAGTTGTTGGCAAGCATTTGCGTGTGGAAATATTTTAGAACGAATGGAAATGAGAATTTAGAACTTCATTCTTTAAGGCTCAATCACTACCCCCCTGCAACTTTAAAGGCTCTAATACTCATTCCAGCGGTACGCACTTAAAAATCCGCATCGCAGGAAATTCGACCCACTAATCCGCGACTATAATTCATAGGTCGTTCCCCCGATGAGACGCCAAAGCGAAAACCTCTTCCAATACCTACCTCCATCACCGAAAACACCATTCGACTCTTTAATGTAACGAGAATTTATGGGCAAATATTTGGGAAATCACCCCATCGTGCTCTGTCTGCACATGCCATCATCCGGAAAACAGCAAACATCCAATATTTCCTTAGTTATAACTTCATGAACCGGGAAACACCCAACTCTCGCACCAGATCCTCCAACATCGAACGGTGCGGGTACTCTCGACGCTCGGCTGAAAGCCTCATTTAGGAGTTCCATTATGTCGCCAATATTCATTTGCACCGCAACGCAGCCACGGCACGAGAGTGTATGTCCGGGGTAGTTCCCTGGCAATTTAGCCGGCTCTCACAATCTCGTAATGGCTTCTGCTATCCTTCCCGTGGGAGGACGCAGGACGCGCGCCTCTTCCTATAGCAGCTCATTACTTGGCTCGTCGTCATTTAATTAATGTCAGCGCGTCTGATTTGATTACCGCTATTAGGTGTGCTAAGCTGAGAATTAGGAAACTCCAAGCGTGTGTGTGTTCTCCAGATAGGTGGAGGTGACCCAGCACGACCTTTTGATGGTCAGCCGAATCCCAATGCGGGTGGCAAGCCATAACTCACCGCCAATTGCACAGCCTGCACTCGAAAAACTAAATTGCAAATGTCATGCATATATTTTGGCGTGTATGCGGTGTCAACCATATGAACAAAGACTTTGCAACGTCACAAACAAAACTAACCAACACCGGGTGTGTCTGCTTGCAATATTCGATTGCCAGGGACAGTCACGTTCAGTGTGATCCCAGCAGAGGGAGGGAATGCCAGGTCGGGGTCAGGTGAACTTTTGATGAAATGTTTTTATTCTCCCGCTGCTATTCACTTAAAAAATATTCAAATTAATTTAAAACTAACATAATTATTTACATTGGATAATGTCGTAATCCCGTCACACAAATTATTCGTTCAGACAGAGGGACAAAGGGATAGACACCAGGCCCGGGGTAAGGTAGAGAAGTAGCGACGCAACGAACAAAGCGAAAAAATAATCTATTTCGGTTGTCCAAACATAATCGCTAAACAAATCACTAATAAATTATTCGCATCGAAATACCACATAATATTTCGTTTCGGGTTGAGTCATTTGGCAGTCGGGAGCCAGCGGGCTGGCCTGCACACCCTCAACGCCTCATCGGTGACCTCGCTCCGCACAGGGGCTTAGTGGTTAAAAATGGATCGGATCGCATGCGAAAAATGGTCCGGTGCATGCTGCGGTACACACAATATTCCATTTAATCTCAATTTAAAACAAAGCGAACATAATTCCGTTGGGCGCCGGCCGCGACGCCAACAGAGGACGATACGAGGTCGAGGCTGGCACCGAATATTAGGCGCACACATGGCTTTGCATCGTTTTGGGAAATTATCGGGTTTTAAGTGAGATTTTCCATGGTAATTTCTCGGATATCTTTAATTGGATAAATTGAGATAGGTGGAGCGGGGAGGCTTTGGGTAGATGTTGCTCAGTTGAGCAAGCTTCAATCCCCAGATCGTGGATCGTGAGGCTGTTTTCACTCGTGAAAGTCTGACAAACATATGACTGGCCTATTAAAGCTTCTCAAGTTCAGCCGTTAAGACTCGGGATAAAATTGAAGGTTAGTCCCAAAAATAAAAAAGTCTTACAAACATATATATGCTTTGGGTTATAAATGGACATGCATCGCTGACTATTTATTTATTTATTTATTTATTAGAAAATATCCCAACCAGCGTTTCTGAACCTTCGACTTTATCCCTCATAGGGATTAGTTGCCTAGAAAATCCCTGACGAAGCAAATGCGGTCAAAATTCTTGACCGGAAGGATGACTATATACAGAGCCGGAAATCCGTTAGTTTCTGCTTATGCCATGCAGAGCTGATTTCCCAGGTGGAAAAGGTTATGACATACTGGAATGCTTTGGAAGAAAAATTCTCAACCGGATTGGAGATCTTTCTTGGTTCGAGAAAGGCGAATGAAGAAGACGATACAACCGCCGCCTCTATAGCTGCACAATGATGTGCAGGTGTAGGACCAAAAACTTAAAACAAGTCTATTTAATTGGCACCGTCATATCGAGCGAATTGACAACAAAGCTACATCCGAGAGGATCTTCGAATCCCACTCGCCAAGAGCAAACCATCGTGGTGGCCTTTACGCTTGGTGTGAAAACCTGATCACACTGATCGCACAGTGTCTTAGGCAGAGCTTCTTCACGGGACGAAAGCCGGTTTAGAAAGTTAGTGGTAAGGATCTGTAAGGAAGATTAGAGGTGCCTGAACCCAGGGGTTTAGTCAAACGATCATGTTGAAGAACCGTTCACGGCAACGAAAGAGTATGAGCAAGACTTTGAATATCATCTTTTGAACGAATGTCCATTTTATTTATTTTTGTGCAAAATATACTTACATAAATCCGGCTTGCACCTAAGCCTGAAGCTAATGGCGTTTTCCGTATGTATTCGACTAACGATTAAAACATTTAGACAAAGGCAACAGACTTAGTAAATGTAGATTGAATGAACATTCGAAATCAAGCTTCGGGCAGCTAAGTCTTCGATTAATATAACACCGTCCTTAGGGCTATTACACTGATAACCTTGTCTTAGGTGGCGCGCAGAAGTTCGAGTGGTAATAAGGCTTCGGCCACGCAGCAAGCGACTGAGTGTGAACAGATTTGACAGAAGAACAGTTTACAAAAACCATTGTGGTGGCTCCAAACAACACCTCGAGAAAGGCTTAGAGGGTTCGTTGCTTGTTGCAAGTGAGAATTAGATAGAAAGAGCATTTCGTCACTATCAACAATCGAGTAGCCAAATAGGCATCACAAATCCCAGTTAAAAAATGGATAACTGCTGCGATTAGGACGCTAAAAATTACAGTAGAAGTTAATGGTTCTCCTACTTCAGTATAGTAGCGCCGATAACATAAGCTCAGTTTCTGCTTCACCCATACTTTAGAAAGAGCTTGAAATACATACAAGTTTTCCAAAAACAGAGAAAAGAGTTGCAGTTGCAGGCACTCTTGTGGCACACTTGTGGTAATATTTTGTAGACATTTCCTTAACTAGATCTACATTCGGTGTAGTGCCTCTGGGGTTGAAGTCTTTATGGATCGGGTCATAGGGAAATATTAAAATAACTCCGCAAAGATCGCCATACCCTCCACACTCTGGCAAATCATCATTCAATGCATGATTTAATATTTTATTTACGACCCTTTTAAGAAGAACACCCTCTCCTTCACTTCGCGAGCTACAAGTCTGTGCAAACACCCCCAGACAAGTTGCTACTTTATGGGCTTTAGTGCTTCTCCGACAGTTCTTAAGGCACCACACAAAAGTAGCAGGTACCACGCTCGAAATTAAAGCTGACCTACTATTTGAAACAAAATGTGACAGCCATGCGCAGGCAATTGCCAAACATAGGTCCCTCTTTTAAAAAGGACTCAATCTAGCGCACACTGTAGATTTATTTATCAGCAACTCTCACCCTTTTTGGAGGTGTTGCGTGAACGTACTCGTACCCCCCTTATGGTATTAAAAGTCATTAACTCTTCAGTCCTGAGCACGTGCCGCACATTCCAAAGCTTTGCTGCTTATGCAAATATGCTGATAAGGACTAAACAATTATATTCAAAGAAAGAAACAACTCACACCTCAAATTGAAAAACACTCGTGACAAATCGAGGTTGATTCGATTTTAATTGCACAGAAGTCAGTACCTACTGCCACAAATCAGGAATAATCTGCCAAAATGGCAATGCCGTTCCCAAAGAGGGCTCCGAACACCGAAAACCGAAAACCGAAAACCGAAAGTGAAAACCTCACTTCAACCGTGCCTGCCTTAATTAAGGCTGCATGAATACCAAACATGTCAAATGGAGCACCCTACAAAAATGAAAACAAGCCCCTCAACCACATCTCATCTCCCCGCAGATACATATGTATGTCGTAACCGTAAGATACATCCCATTCCTGGTGGAATCTCGAAATTTAATCAAATCCGCCACAGGACTCCGCAGTTGGTTGTTTTGTTCTGTGCGATGTTTATAGAAAAGGAGCAGCAGAAAGAAAAAGAAAACCGGAAAATTAACTATAATTTCAATTGAAAAGTACATAAAATATTCACTCCTTCAGCAGCGCATATAGTTTTGCCAACAAAGTTGGTTAGAAGGGTGCGGCGGCGGCGTGGCAAGAGCACAACTCTCGAGAGTGCAGCACTTTGCAGCGATGCCGCCTTACACACGTCGTCGGAGTCGTCAAAGTTTAAGTTTTGCTGTTTGGCAACAAGCAACCTTGGAAACTCCACGGGGAAATCAAACATTTTGGAAGCTTAGTTGTCGGGAAGAAACTTTGTTGTAATGCTAACACAGCGATGCGCTGTTGTTATACGCCGTCTACAATGGAGCCATGGACTGGTATAGAGTGCGGCAAAACGCTGTACTACTGGGACTGCAACTTGTCATTGTGGTTATAGATAAAGTTTTCCATTTTCTATATAAGGCGGGCGAGCGGTATGATAACGATTAAGGGGACGATAAACTGAGTTACTCTATATCTGGCCGCAAGAATGCAATTCCAGTTATTGAATTGTAGCAAGTCTTTTGACTAAGCAATAAAATCAGTCGCTGGATGGATGCCCGGAATTGACATTATCGGTGACTGGCGCAAGTTTGTTGTCTGTTTGTCAGGGTGAGTATATGTACTGGGCAAAAACTAAGTATGAAATAGACTGACAGCTTCAGCCAAAAAAGAGGGATTGCCTACAAGCTGAATTCGACCTTGGATGTAGCCCAGTTTGAATTCGTGTACAAGTGCCATGTTATTCAAAGGGGACACACGCATACTTGCCTACACCTCCCGTTCAAACCATATGTCAGGTAGCCTGAGGTGGATTCTCATTTCAATATCGAGTGTGGGGCTGTGTTGGGCAAATCATATTTTTTCTGAGTTCCAAGTTGAAATTATTCGCTACATTTCTATAGAAATAGTTGTTCGATTTTCCTATTTCTTGGTATCAAGGGAAACCAATTATGTAATTGAAGTGCAATGAATGCTCAAATTGTACAATATCAAGAAAAGGAATGTTCTTTTATATCATTCCATAATGAATTTTGGACACGTAGATATCTATCACTTTTATGATTTCGATATCAAAAAATTGTTCGCATGTTCGCCATGGAATTTCCTTTAAGTTTCGCAACCTATTTCACCTTTTACATTCCCATTTTTTTTTCGATATTCGCAAGCTGTTCTCTTTCGACTGTTTTCTTTTAAATTATCGATTTGTTAAACAACTAGCAACAGCATTAAACAAAACTGACAAACTGTACTGTCGTTTTAAAAAGTGTAAGAAACAATACAAAACAAAATCTGTTTCCTAGAATAAGTTGTAGGAAGGAAGAAGAATAAATGTGCAGTCATCATTTTGCAAGAAATCTTTGGGTGCTTATTTTGTGCACTCACGGTGGTATCTTTATTTATTAAATGTCTGATAACTAATGTGTTTTTTTTTTTTTTTTTTTTTCGTTACTAAACGAAATCTTCATGAAAACGTTATAATTACAAAATCATAATTCATCGTCCTCATCGATCCTTCTCCTTACATTTCCCTGCCGTTTTTTTGTGGACATTCCCGGCGAAATAATTTTTCCCAAAAAACAACAAACGAAAACAGACACAACAATTGTAGGAACTTATCTTATTTCATCTTGACGAATGAATTTTTCACTGTAAATTCCTTTATTTATTTATGTTGATAACATTAGCTATAAGCCATTTTGTAGAGTACATATTTTCGTGGTGAAATAAAACAACGAATTTGAACTCTCAGAACGCATCCAACAGCTGATAATCTCCGGCAGTGTTCTTATCACTCTCAATTTATTTTTCCCACGAAGCGTGGTAATTTTTCCCTCTTCAAATCGCCTCGATTTTTTAATGCAAAAAAAATCTTAATTCGTATTTTACGGGTAGAAAATCGCATTTTGCTAGCATTATAAGGATTATTTTTTGGTACTATTTTTGATAAAGGAAAATCTCCTTTTAGTCGGTTGATGTTCATGGTGAAATGTAGTTTGAATGTTTTTTTGTCAGATTATTGATATTCCCACAGTTTAGATGTTTTTTCCTTTAACACAAGGAAAGTTTTTAAGAAATTTAAATTCCCACGAAAATGTAGAGATACCACGATGTAGGAATACTGCCGAGTGTCAGTTGTTTGTTTAGAATTTTTTTTTTTTTTTTGCTGCTTCACACGTATTCACAGACAGTACAATAGAGAGCGGGAGCGGGAGAAAATACTCACCTGTTCGTGAGTAGAGATGAACTTCGGTGCATCTTTGAATCACTTAAAAACAAAAAGTCGGCGGGAGTGGACGGTGTCCCAAACGTCGTATTAAGACACCTGCCGCTAGAGGCGATAGATATCTTCGCCACGCTATTTAACAATGCGCTGAATAATGCATATTATCCGGAGCAGTGGAAAATAGCGGTGGTACACCCTATCCCGAAAGAGGATAAAGATAGGACGAACCCTGCTAATCTCCGGTCAATTAGTTTGCTTCCGAATGTTAGCAAGGTATTCGAGAAAGTCGTCAATAGATCTCTTTTGAAATGGGTTGAGGAAAATAAGATCATTCCGGACAACCAGTTTGGCTTCAGAGCGGGGCATGACACTATTCATGCCGCGTCGAAACTGGTTTCCGACATTCAGTGGAATAAGAGTAAGAAGCAATGCACGGGTGCCTGCCTGGTCGACTTTGAGAAGGCCTTCGATACCGTATGGTTGGAGGGGCTCTTCTATAAGCTGACCAGATTGCGCATTCAAAAACCTTTGCTGTATATGATATATGACATGCTTATGGGAAAGAAGTTCGTTGTCAAAGCTGGCAACGTGACTTCGAGCAGGGTTTTTGAAATTAAAAACGGCTTACAACAGGGAGCAGTGAATTCTCCGGTCCTGTTTAATATTTACACAAGTGATCTGGTGGGTTCCCTCAGACATGCTATAGCATACGCAGACGATTTAGTGGCGTACAGGTAAGGACCAAAAATCGAGGTCATTAACATCCTTCTGCAACGTGACTTCGAGCAAATTAAGAGGTATTGCGATGACTGGAAGTTGAAAATCAATTTCCAAAAATCGGAGACAATACTGTTCAGAACAACATTGGCTGGGGCCTCTGGGGATACCAGAAAAAAACTGGAGAAAATTAACAATTATTGGGCAGCAGGGGCGACCACTGGCGGTGAAAAACGTGGTGAGGTATCTTGGCATCTGGCTCCACCAGTATCTGTATTTTGACAAACATATAGATGCTTGTCTTGCTGGGGCTAAGAGGGCCTATGCTCTGACAAGGAGACTGTTTCGCAGCAGTCAACTTGACTCTAGGGTGAAGGTCATTTGCTACGTGGCCCTTATAAGGCCTATCATCGCTTATGGCTGTCCTATGTGGTTCAATATAGCGCCGTTCTATATGGAAAAGATTCGGGTGTTTGAGAGACAATGTCTCAGGGCCTGTCTAGGGTTGTTTAGAACTCCTGAATCGCAGTACATAAAATACTATCCCAACAGGACCCTATACAATGGGGCTCGACTGAATAGGATTGACAATTTCCTTATTAAGGTGATCCGGAGGCACGTTGCAAGGGCGATGGCCAGTGATAATAACCTGATCTCAGGGGCTTACTACCCCAATATAATGTACCACGAGAGTACGCTTCGGTCTGGCTTTATCCCGCCTGAGGCATTTCTTCATGTAGATATGAAAGGGTTAGTCCAGACAAAAGATGGTGTGCCGGTATTGTACCACAGCCACCGCGGCGCGAGGGATAAGCGGCTCATCCACGACGGGTACGCCGCCAATGCTCAGGAGCTCCTCCGTTTTAGTACCGCAATTGCGGAACGGGACAGGGTCGATACGGTCAAGCAGTTCACCGAATTTTGGTGGCTTGAAGAACAGGTGAGGGTGGATACGCTCTCCCGGGCCGGTGCGCTACTTACGTAGCATCCTCCTTAGTTTTAAGCTAGATATTAAGTTTGTAGGTTTAGGCTTAGAGTAGGGGGTCTTTGGGAGGTGCGGGCTAGCCAACATGATAGTGCTGCCGAGACTCGAACGACGCTTATAGCCTCGCTCGAGTCTTGGTGACACTGATGAACCCTTGTGGGCGGCTGTCAGGCGCCCATGGACGCGATCAGGATGGTGACCAATCGATGAGATTGCTCACCACCCTGATTATAGGTAATTTAGCTTAAGTAGCTTAGGTAGTTTTAAGTAGTTGTAAGTAAAAAAAATAATAAAAGAATTCAAGCTTTATAAAGTTTCTTGGAAATAAAAAACAAACAAAAATAAATATTGATAGATTTAAGGCCTAAAGGCAATAATTTTAAGGATATAGTTAAGTTTAGAGTGCTCGCTAAGAGCCAGTAAGCTAGAATTAATACAAATGTTAGATTTAATTTAGATTTAATCGTTTTTGTCTAGGATGTAAGTTTAATGATAGTATTAATAGAAATGAATTTAAAATGTAAAAAAAGAGAGCGGGAGGGAGGGGCTAATATTGAAAAAAAAAAAAAAATGCGGGGGAAATCGGGGAGTAGGAAAGCTTTCAATCTATCTTATAATTAGTTTATGGTACTCTGGCTTAGCTCAAATTGGAAATATTCACCTTATCGTAGTCGCATGAAAAATGGAAAAAAAATCAGGAAAGCATCAAGGAGGCAAGAGAATATCTCATTATTTGAAAAAAAAAAAAAAAAAAAAAAATAATAATAAAACTGCTGATGTTGCCGCTCCGCTGCATTTTAAATTAAACCTTTGGAAGGCTTTCATTGAACAGTCCTGCTCGCCTCTATACTTACTGTATTATCGACAAAATCTGTACTGCATTATTATAAAAATGGGTATGATCAATTTGTCGAATATGAATAATTTGTTTGAAATATTGCTAGAATAAACTGACTGGACTGTGAACAAGCGTATAATAAAAAAAGTGTCCTATTGTGAACTCCACACTAACATTAAGACTTTGGCAGATTTTATGTGTTTTATGCGCACAACCACAGATTTTAATATTTTTGAAATGTTTCTCAAGACCGCATAAAGGCTTAACGCTATGTCGTTCTTTGGGGGCGTTTTTGACCAAAATGTACTCTTTTCTGACTTCCCTACCTTCAACTTGACATTACAAAACTAAATCTTGATATATAGAGAAATTAAGTGCACGACAGGGTCGCACCAAACTTTCTCGTCGAAAATTATACAATGTATGAATTGCCAGTTGAATTATTGAGTTATTTTCTTACAAATAATCCTTATATACAGTCTTAAATTTATTTTGTAGGCTCTCCTATAAGCTCTTTAGTTTAATAAATGCAGTTGTCACGAGTCCTAAGACCCGAAAGGATCGGTTTTTTTTTTTTTCACTAAGCAAGATTGGTGGACTATCTTAAGACGGCTAATTATTTTCCCACAGGGTTATTTTTGACACATATCAACAGTTGAGTTTGTTTTTTATTTTATTAGGTATGTAGGAAAAAAAAATCAGAATCGTTACTCGATGAAATAAAACGTACAGAAGAAATTAAAATATAATTCAATAAAGTGCACTATTGGCTTAAACATATTCCGCGATACAGATAATCATTTTTAGTGTCCAGGCACATTCTCCAAACTCACAATGACGAAATTTTAAATACAAAATTGCATATTGTGACTTACCAAATATATAAGGTGAAGGCTAGAAATGGTTACTAGTAAGGCCCAATGACAATACATATCAGATAAGAATGCGACGCATAAGCTCTCAGTAAAAACCATTTTTCGCAAGTTCTGGTTAAATACTTCTAAGCGCCAAATGTTTTGTTCATAGGCTGTTACAACTTGCAAGTTTTCGAGTACAAAGAGAAGCGTTGCTGGAGTTTCTGAACTTGTTTTTGACTGGAATAGATTGGTTATGCTGAAGTTGTTTTTTTTTTTAATTTTTATTGGCAGTTATAAACAGACCAATGAAAGTGTATAGGAGTGCAAATTATATGCTGTGGCTAGGGGCCAGACTAACCACATTTAACATGAGTTCTCTTTTTTTACCTCACCAAAGCGGTGTCGTAATTTAACTTCACTCTCACAGGTCGGCAATCTTCCCTGAATGGAATTGGAGATCTATATGCAATTCCACTCTTAATTAAGGAAGCTGGATCCGAAAGTGTGCCACGACTAAAGCTAATTTTAACCCAAAAAAGGCTGAACTACTACATAGGTCATATCTCATAAATGTAAGTTCATTGAAGTGTGTGCAGTCACAGGAAGACAAGGTTGCTTGACCTTGGGGAATATTTATAAAGGTATAACAGAAGTGCATACAAATTTATGGAGAAACAAGGGACTATCCATTGGTATCCGTTGAGCGTTTGGCTGTACAGAAGGAAGGAACATTTTTCGGTCAGTGTGCGACGAGGGCGATTGAATTTCAAGGCAGCCCAGATACTGGGAACTGTTTTGGAGAAAAAAAATTAGGCGTAGTGTTGGACTACTGAGCGAGAGGTTATATTCCAGAAAAAACACAAGTTACATCTGCACGTTTTTTCCCCTGCGCTAACTCTCGGGAACGTGTGACAAACATCAGAGAACATACATGTAACTTCTCAATAAGCCAAAAATGAAAAACTCACAAAAAACGAATGGTGGTGAGAAGCTAGGAGTTGGGTCCTTACAGGCAAGGACTATCCAAACTAGACGGTCAACTTCCGTGCACCTACCCGATTTTCCCCGCAAATTTTGAATGACAGCCCTCTCTCGCGCGCTCTTTTTTTTCCGTCTCTGAATACGTGTTATTTATGTCCACCGGGTGCCACTTTTACAATATCAAACAGTTTTTAAATGAATTTATAACAATAAATGTAAAAAGAAAAAATGTTGAGTCTGGTTTTTTAGATAGCTTCACTTGTCCACTATCCATATTAGGCGCCAACAAATGTTTCACTTTTTTTTTAATTTTCTTTACATGAAAAATATTTTTGACAGCAGAATTCATACAGCTACCTTTGTTAGTTGTTCCAAAAATAGATTAATACCATGCAAGTTAAGCCCAAGCTTTCACTAGGGCAAACGTGATTTTGTTTACAATATTCCCGAACATTGCGGAAATTGCTATTACGCTAGGAGGGTATTTTCAACTTCGTTTTTTAAGCAACATATTTCTACAAATTGAAATATGATTGAAAATTCTGCGGTTTAGTAACAGTGAACAGTGTTGAATGATGTAACCAAGGAACAGTAAAAAAGCGAATTCAATCGAACGCAAAATCTAAATTATTTTGTTAATTGTTAGTATTCGCATGTTCTATTTCTTTTCTATACATATATTCTTTTGCAAATTTGTATAACAATGTATTTTGAAATGTCCACTGATATTTTTAGAAACCACTCTAAATTGTTAATTAACAAAAAGAAGTGCACTCTATGTGTTTTTGGAATTCAAAAAGAGACACTGGTTCCGAGTATTTCAATTAAATAATGAGCGATCAATAGGTACGTAGGGTTTTTTTGACTATGGTACTAAACAAAAAATTTGATAGTCAAATTTGAGAGCAATAGGTAGTATAAAAGGAAAAAACATCGAATTAATTTTTTGGAATTTAAAAAATCCACACTTGCATACATTTTAAATACATTTTTATTTATATCCTTAATCAAACTTTTATACCAGAAAAAACTAACATTTATCTTATTCTAGCTTACTGGCCCTTGGCGAGCGCTCTAAACTTAACAATATCCTTAAAATTATCGCCTTTCGGCCTCAAAATATTTAATTTTGTTTGTTTTTTACTCTTCAAGAAACTTTGAAAAACTTGAATTCTTTATTTTTGTTATTTTATTTAATAAATATTATTCTGCAAGTATGCGTACCAATTACAGATTACAAATTAGAGTAAAACTAAAATACATTTTTCCCCACATACATACATATATATATACATATATACATACATATTTTGTTTCAATATGACTTCAAAATTAATAGCATTGAAATCGACGGAGAAAAAAGTGTATTTTCTTTAAAATTTAAGTTATGTTTCCCACGAAAAAATATTGGGTCATATTCCATAGAAAAAGTTTCCCACGAAAACGCAGAGTCTGATTCATGCGGCAACCTCATTTCTATTCTATAAACAGTTCAGTCTTAGTTTACTCTGCAGACAATAAAGTTCGATTCCTCATAGAGGAAACAATATAATATCTAACAAAAGTGTTTTAATTAAATCTTCTACAAAAAGTGTTTTATTTTAATTTACAAAGGGTTTTTCAACAGGGACGCTACAAAAGTAGAGCCACAGGGACAGCAAACGACGCCGAATTTCTTGCCGCTCTTTTGACATTTCTCTTCAGTAAGGTTTGCCATTTCACGATGGAAAGATATACGAGCCAACAACGAGTTGAAATTATTAAAATTTACTACCGAAATTCGGAGTCAGTGGCCACAACGTTCAGAGCGCTACGTCCAATTTATGGTCGTCATAATCGACCTACCAGATCAACAATTGACCGTCTAGTGGAAAAATTTTAATCCACAGGCACAGTACAAAATGTTCCCGTGCCAGTGAGACAAAGAAGTGCCCGTTGTGTCGAGAATATTGCTGCCGCTGAGGCTTCAGTTGAAGAAAGCCCAAATGTGTCTCTCACACGTCGTTCTCAAGCGTTGGGCATCTCTGTGACGTCGTTGTGGCGAATTTTGCGAAAAGATCTTGGCCTACATCCTTACAAGATTAAATTGACGAAAGAACTGAAGCCGCTTGACCACCAGAAGCTTCTTATGTTCGTGAATTGGGCTGAGCAACAACTTGAAAATGATTCGGATTTTCATCGAAAAATCATCTTCAACGATGAGGCTCATTTCTGGCTGAATGGCTTCGTCAATAAACAAAATATGCGGTATTGGTAAGGCAGCAATCCACACGTACTCCATAAGTCATCATTGCATCCCGAAAAAATTACGGTTTGGTGTGGTTTTGTTGGCCGGCGGCGTCATTGGGCCGTACTTCTTCCGTGATGATCAAGACCGGCACGTTACTGTTACCAAATATTTTTGGCCCCAATTGGATGATATGCGAATGTCACAATCAATTTATTGGAAACCAAGTTTGGAGAACGTGTTATCTCACGAAATGGTCCAGTCGCTTGGCCGCCTCGGTCGTGCGATTTGACGCCGTCAGACTATTTCCTGTGGGGCTACGTCCAGTATATGGTCTATGCCAACAAGCCAGCGACGAATGATGAACTTCGTACGAATATCGAACGTGAAATTGCAGCAGTATCGGCCGATTTATGCTTGAAAACCGTCGAAAATTGGGTTCAGCATCTGGACTTCTGCAAGCGTGCCCGTGGTGGCCATGCAAAAGAAATCGAGTCCATACATAATGGCATCGAACGAACTTTCACAGGAATAAAGAATTTCATTGATATCCGAAACCGTTTTTGTTTTATTTACTTTTGTAGCGCTCTTATTGAAAAACCCTTTACAATAAATGCTTGAAGTTACAAAATCTTTTTTATAAGAGTGAAAAAAAAAAACGTTTTAGTTAATTTTTCTCTGATTAAAATCATAAGATGTATTTCTGCTAGATATTGACAAATGATTATTATATTAAGGTGTTTGGCATTGTGATAAAATTTTATCAGGAATTCCATTTCCCAACAATTTCATAAACTACAAAATCTTTTAAACTGAACTGCGACTGCGAACTAAGGGACCCCAAAAATGTCGAACACAGTCGCCCCACACTTAAGATTACAACAAGAAAAGAAAATGGCCTCCCGATTGACATCAAGTCCCTGCATAGTACTAAGTATGCGTGCGGCAGCAATGGCACTCCTTTGATTTGAACAGGCACGAATACTTAGGAGTTCCTATGCAGGACAGGCAGCTTGTAGGAAAATATACCGTTTCTGCTCTCAGTTGACCATCTAGTTTGTATCATCTTTGCTTACGGAGCTGTTGCGCCAACTTTTTTTTTTGTAAGAATGAGCTACTGGAGAATTAAGTCCTGCCAAAGATGTACAAATTGATCAGCTTTTTGTTTTAAGGCTTGCAAAGGCTGTGATTACGGAACGATCTTTAAGAGACTATTTCAGTCTTGAATGCGACCAAATACTGTCAAATCTATTCACATAACTGCAAAGGTCTTTAGACCAGTTAGGGTAGCATCTTTTCTGTTGAAAACACTGGAAAAAGTATTCAACCACCAAAACTGTGGTAAAACTGCAGTACATGACATCTTTAGCAGGGAGATTGTTTAGAGATAAGAAAGGGTTGGAATTGTAGAAATGCCTGAGTCTTTGTTAGAAGATTCGCGTCACCCTCACCAGAAATGAAATCAGAATAGCAATATCCATAAGGACTTTGTAGAGAGCACATACCAACTTGTCTGCAGTATTTGCTTAGAGGAAAGTATGCCTGATGATTGGAACCTCAGCTTCATTTGTTGAGTATACAAAAAAAAAAAAGAGACCCTCTAAACCGCGCCAACCTCCTCAACATTGCGTACAAGATCCTGTCACCTGCACTGTAGGGACGCCTGAAAGCTTTGGTCACCAGGTTGTACAGAATGCACTCGCTGCTCGAAATCAATCCCTCCGAGACCTCTTATGTGAAATACGGTTATTCAAATATTGGGACAGAAGAGACTTTTGTGCTTTAGCCGTGAATAGGTACAGAACAAAGCATATACGGCCAAAGGATGGGGCACACAACGTCGACAAATCGGACGGAGCATCATTATATGCAGGACAGCTATTACTTCGAGGTAGAGGGGAGCCTCTCCTTAAGTCCATCAAAATTACGTCTCATTTTTAATCAAACTCCTGCCATTCGTTATTTCCTTTTTGGGATGAGAAGGCAGTTAGAGTCCTATCCCGAAAAGGTAAGGAAATTCTGTAGAAGACCTTGACAATCTCTGACGCTGAAGCTTGGGCTTTATTGCAATCGAATGAAGATATCCTCGGTCGCAGATTCTTTCCAAAACACCTGCATTAACCAGTCACGAAAATGCCCATCAGTCACCTAATTTAGATAGATAGATAGTGTTTATTTTCGATTCATATTTATGAGTATTATTTATTTTTACATATTGTATAGGCGTGCCAAATTAATTTCTGCGAATTTCGACCGGGCCCCGAAAAGTCTTCGACTCCAAGCTAGATTTTGGTATACAATGCGGAGTAGGAAAGATCTCGCCTGAAATGCAGCGCACAAGAATCCAACTATAGTCAGCTAACCAAAGACTCTATAAAAACAACCCTCTATTGATAAAAAAATCCATTTCCTCAAAGGAGGTCTCCCTAACGACCCAATTCCGCCGCCCATTTTGACTTCTCAATTGAGACTCCCTCTCAAGTTTTTGAAAATAAAAAATAACCTTTTCAAGACCATGAACATGACGGAGAACTGCTCATTTATAAAGCGAAGGTGCGAACAAAACTAATTCCACTGAAAAGTACAACTGTCTAAACACAAACACATAACCTTCTCCTCCTCACACTTTAAGTAATGAGTTTCTTTTTGCGAGAGCCGTCTCGCTGCCCCAACCACAAAAGCACAGAAAGTATCATCACCGCATTGCTGCACAATCAAGGCAGCAAGTTGCAAGAAAAAAACACACTTCTACAGAGAAATACAAGAAAAACAGAACTCAAACCCATTTTTCACAAGTTGCGGTCTGCACTGTATCTCATTCCTTTCATTCCTGCGTCTCTGATAAAAGCATTACAAAAATCGTTTGGCATTATATTTCAGTGTTTGTTGACCAACGAAATAAAAAGTTTATTCAAAGTTTCTCACAACCGGAGTCGGAGATTACTAAAACCGCCATCGTCAAGGATTATTTCTACGAACCGGGGCATTCCTTGTTAATGTTGCGGTTCCTATCGGGCCAAGTTCCCCCCAGTCGATTGTTTCCCAAAAGAGAATCAAGGTGAGAAGGTTGCACTGTACATTATATGGTCCTTTTGTGCAGTTTTCCGAAAATTTCAAAGCCCTCGCTATTATTTATTATTAAATTTATTTTATCCAATCTAGCGGATTGACAAACTCTCAACATTATCTCGATATAAGATATTTACAAAACGGATAAGGACGGGAGGGAAAAGCCAAGCAGAAAAGGGGGCGGCTACAGGGAGACAAAACTAATAATATATCGCATTTCATTCCGAAAACTGTGTGTGAGTGTATATTGTATATGTGCTGAGGGAGAGACTTTTAGGATAAAAAATTTTGCCATTTAAGAAAATCCTCCCCAGAGATCACAAAATGAAACAAACTTTTATATTCGTCGCCGTACCGTTCTGTGGGCCGAGCAGGCGGATGAGGACTCCCAACTCGATGATATACGAGACGTCGGTGCTGGGGGTCGATTCAGCTCTTTTTCCCCCCCTTCTTCTCTGTTCAGTACAGAATCCTTTCTCTCAGTGCGCGGGGACAACAATACCGAGCAGCTAGATATGGGAGGCGATAGACGCGTCTTCCTGGATCTTCCTTTTCCCTGTATGCGAATAAATTTCATCGCTCTGCTGCTCCAGCTGAAGCAGAAAATTTGTATTTGGTGTTTGGATTTGTGCAAAATATGAAATGCTCCTGCGAAGTTCTCGTTTAAAATGCTCGTGTGTGTAAAGTGTAAGCGGGCAGAGGGGTGAAGTCGGAGCACAGGTATAGGCACCCACCATTCGGTGATGTAGGCAAAATTTACTAAACTGTAATAAAAGTTTTATTTGATATTTGCGGTGGGATTTACAATAATTCCGAGTTCGGATACTTATTGTTGTTCGCATCGAGGGTTGGGTGGGGGGAGGTGCTTGTTTAAGTTTGTCTGTGTTCCTTTTGAATTATGCGGAATGTTGTGGCGTCTGCATTTAAATACAGGGGTGTATACGCAATTTACTGTCTTCTTATATGAAGGGGCAATTGCTTTCACGGCTTGCTCTTTATTTTAGCTCGCTAGGGGCGAACTGGTATGTGAGCCTTTTAGTGCTTTAGGAGATCCTCCAGCTGAACACGGGGCAATCGTTGGAAGAAATGATTTACTGATGGAGTTTATTTTGCAATGCAAGTAAGTGGATATTTGATTTTCTGAAAGGATACGGGATTAGGAGGACAAAAGCTATGTGTGAATTTTCATCGAGTGTTCAGGGTTGGGAATTGAAAATCTGGTTAAGTTGGTACCTCCATTGTGTGGCTTAAGATGGCTTACGGGACACGCATTCATCAAAGTATGGAGCATGTAGATACTTGGTTTTGTGGCGGGCAAGGGTGAATGTGCACGGAGATGTTTCAAATTGACGGCATGTGTGCAAAACTTTAGTAGACTTCCAGAAGAGCGCTCAAGTGCTCAGAGCGTTCTGAAGTTTCTTTTTCTTTCCCTTTTTTTATCCTGTCCAATGTGACTGGAATCAGCTTTTTCCTCAGGCTGCTCAGTCAACTTATTCTGAGCCCCTAGAGCGCGCGCTGATCATCTCTGAACGAAGAAACAAACACAAATTTGAGCTCTGTTGTGTCTGAGCTGAAAAAGAAACACGAACTTTTTGTATAACAGTTCAGGTTCTGCTCTGAACTAAAAAAGAAAAACGCCTTATGAGGAAAAATCTTTCACCATGCACTTTGAGGGCCATCTTCTAGGGGTTACACCGGAGAGGCTGATCGCAGGAGCAGAGAGGAAGAAAAGAAGACTCATCTTTAGATATTATGCTAGTGCTCATCTCTCAGTATTGGGGACAGTACTGACATTACATTTTCACTTGCATTTTCAAGGTCCCACTTATTAATTAAGAGTTCCGCGTTAGAATGCTTAAGGCCCGTTTTACTCACTCGAAGTTGAAAACAACTTGGGGATTTTCATTTTGAACTTGAGAATTTACATTTATTCACTCAAAGTTGACTCGCTCAACTTTGGATATACCGAAGTTGAGAAAACCGAAAGTTAATCAATCAACTTTGGGTTCTCTCAACTCCCCGAAATAGTAGAAGTTTTAGAGTAAACTTGGGATTTTTGCGTCAAATGTCAGTTGTTTTTTTTCTCATTTCTGAGATTTTAAAATATTGGATGTCACAAATATACTTAAGTATAAAAGCAAAGTTCCGCTTCCAAGTTTTAAACTCAGTTTTGAACATGACCAAGATAAAGAAAAAATATATGACATCAAGAACATACTTGGGATGAAAGTTCAAATTCATACATTAAGGAAGTCGAAATTAGTGTCCCAATGCAAAAATTGTCAACGGTATGGGCATACGCATAAATATTGCAGCCCAAACCCAAGATGTGTAAAGTGTGCAGGAAGTCACCACACTAAAGAATGCATGAAGGAAAAAGTTGAGCACCCTAAATGTGCAAACTGCAATGAAAATCATCCTGCTAACTATAGTGGATGTTCAGTTGCAAAAGAAATACAACTTTCAAAAGAGAAAAAACAAAAGAAATCTCTAAAAACGTCAGACATTAAAGCTCAAAAAGTCAATAATGACTTACGAAGGAGCCCGCAAAAAGAAAAAAACAAAGACGAAGTGATCATTAAAAAGGGCCCAAGACAAAAGCCACCAGATCCTAAAATGACGTATGCTCAGGCAGCATCAAAACCAATTGAAATACCAGCAGAGAAAGCTGCAAAACAGAAAGCAGAGCCAAACACTGCAATGGAAATCCTCATGAAACAAATCCTAAACAGGAGTTTCCATGGAAAAATGCAATAAAACGATATTAGATAGAATATCATTACTAGAGAGACAGAACAGCAACAAAAAAGCTGTGCCAAAAAGACAAACATAATGAAAAGAATACAAATCCTTGAATGGAATGCTAATGGTATGGAGAATCGAAAGGACGAGATACAAGTGACTCTCGATATAAACCAGATAGATATTTATATGTCTCATTTCTGAAACACACTTTAAATTTACTACTGACTTTAAACTGCAGGGATATGAATTGTTTCACTCTCCTCATCCTCATAATTGTGCAAAAGGTGGGGCTGCAGTGTTAATAAAGAATACGATTGAACACCATATAGAAGCAAAATTCCAATCATGCGCCATCTTAGGAATTTTCATTAGTATAAAAACGAGCAGTGGACAAATATCTGTTGCAGCAGTATACTGCTCTCCTAGCTATAGACTTTTCCGGATATTTCACAATAGATTAATCGCGGGAGGGGATTTTAGTGCCAAGAATAAATATTGGGGATCTAGATTAACAAACACTAGATGCAGCGAATTATATGGAACTATTAAAGAAGTCGGCGCCAAATATCACTCAACAGGAAACCTTGTCGACTTCTTTATATCTAAAAATATATCTTCAAATAAAATAAATATAGAAGAAGGCCCTGATCTTCAATCAGATCATTCCTCAATACTTCTTACACTTGGCGATAGAATAATAATAAAAGAACATAGCCCTAAACTAGTTAATAGACTGACTGGCAGAAGTTGGAAGAATGTATTCAACTATCATCAGCTATTCAAACAGAAGATCAACTAGAAGAAGCAGTGCAAATATTTACACTGGATATACAAAAAGCTGCAACTCCCAAAAGAACAAACAAGATTAAACAAAACTCTTATCCTCGGGAAATATGTGAAATTATTACAGAAAAGAGGAAAGCTAGAAAGCGTTGGCAACAGACAAGGGCGCCAAGCGACAAAACCACACTGAACAACTTAAATAATAAGCTCTGAAAATCTATAAGAGAATTTAATAACGAGTCTTTAAAAACGTATCTTACAACAAAGAAAATGAATAGGCCAATAGCTCACATTCTGCCAGTAAAAACCAGAGAAGGTAACTGGGCAAAAAGCAAATACTTTTGCAGAGTACCTTGAGAACGTCTTCAAACCTTATGAAGATAAAGATTATCAAGGAGACGAAGAAAGGTGCGAAGAAGACAGACCTATTCGCCCGTGACGGCTAAAGAACTTGCCAAATAAATCAAAGAAAGCGTAAACATAAAAAAAGCCCCAGGGTTCGATTTAATCACAGGGGCAATTTTAAAACAATTTCCTCGAAAAGGTTTAAATAAACTAGCGCAGATTATAAATGCTGCATTTAAGTTGAGATATGTGCCAAGCATGTGGAAGGCCGCGGAGGTAATAAGGATACCAAAACCCGGTAAACAACCGATCGAAGTAACCTCATATCGCCCAATATTGATATTACCAATGTTGTCCAAGCTATTCGAAAAAATGCTGGCAAAACGTCTGCAAAAAATAATTGACGAAAAATCACTAGTTCCAATTCATCAATTTGGGTTTAGAAACAAGCACTCTACAATTGATCAGGTGCATAGAATCACAGATAAAATCGAAAAAGCATTCGAAGAGAAAAATGTGTGTGTATTTCTTGATATAGCACAAGCTTTCGATAAAGACTGGCATAAGAGACTGATCCATAAATTACGAAGGCAACTGCCGAAGCAGTATTCGACAATTCCCGAGTCATATATAACAGATCGATTCTTCAGAATTAAACAAGAGACAGAGTACTCAACACTAAGAGCAATTAAAGCTGGTGTACCACAAGGTAGTGTCCTAGGCCCAGTGCTGTACCTTGTGTTTACTAGCGATTTACCTGAAAATGAAGAAACTACTATAGCAACTTTTGCAGATCACACTGCTGTGCTTGCTGTTGGAGCAACCGTCGAAATAGCAACAAAAAAACTCCAAATGGCAATAAACGGTATTTCAGAATGGACTAAAAAGTGGCAGATTAGACTGAATGACCTAAAGTCAGTCCATATTAATTTTACGTATAAAAACGTACCACACATTCCAGTTTACATTAATAACAACGTAGTGGAATACTCAAATACAGCTAAATAGCTGGGCATGACCCTAGACGCTGAACTACGATGGAAAGCGCATGTAAAGAAAAAAAAAATGAGTTGAACATGCGATACAGTAAAATGTATTGGCTTATTGGGAGATACTCATCCCTGTCTAACTACAATAAATAACTGCTATACAAGCAAGTCTTGAAACCAATATGGACCTACGGGCTCCAATTGTGGGCAGGCACATGCCAAACAAATTTACAAAAAATTCAAGTCTTCCAAAATAAAGTACTAAGGAACGTAGTTAATGCACCTTGGTACATACGCAACGCTGATCCACATAGAGATCTAAATATTGAAATGGTTGAAGATGAAGTTAAAAAAGTTGCCCAAAGGCACAGAAGTAGGCTTCTCAACCATGTTAACGTAGAACTTATAGAACTATTAAATACTGACAATGTAATCAGAAGATTGAGGCGGGCAAGACCCCTTGATCTATAAGAGCTAGCCAAGGCCAAGGGATTAGGTAATATCTTCAAACAAAAAAGTTTCGAAATCCGACAGCCGGCGGATTCTTCTTCTGAATTTTTCAAATAATGTAAAAATAAATTGCCGATTAGTCGAACGACTAGGTGCAATCCCATTCGGGATGAATCTTTAAAACTTAAACGATGTATCGTTCAAATTATTGCGTGGAACATTGTCCATCGTCTGATTCGGGCAGCGAAGAAGACGACCGCAATTTGGTCTGTGAAAGGCGGCTATACAAGATGCGCTACCACGTGTTGGACTCGAAAAATGGGACAACCGCAACTTCATCACTAATTTTCGTCTTTCAAAGCGGAGGACAACGATGGTGCTTCATCTTAAAATGAGTACGTTACCAGGCGTCTGGAAAAGATATTGTGTACCTTGAAAGAGTTGGAATTTATTGCATATATTTTTGAAGTTTCGTTGTTTTCTTCTTCATAAGATCGCGTGAGTTACGACCAATATCAAGGATCAAGTGAATTCCGAACCAATAATCCAGTTATTAATCGTTGCTACGCTGCTATGGACTTGGATCAATTCAATTGGCGTAAATTGTTTGTTGAAACGAGTGTCCAAAGCAATTGGCAATCTTGCCTGAGCTTCTGGAAACAGCTAGTGACCTTTTCGCCAGAGTGAAACTCCCTCCAGTAAATTTAAATTGTATATCTACTCCCTAAAACGAAAATCATAAAGTATGCTTTGTCTATGACGAAAGTGACGGCCGAAATTCAAATCCAAAGTTGAACTGACACATTTGGCGTCATCTGCCAAAAATATCCCAGGGGATATTTCTGAAACAGCAAGTACGCCAACTTTTGAATTTCAACTGATGAGTTGAGAATTAAAGTAGTGAATAAAAGCAATTTTCAACTTGCCGCTCCTCTCTCTCTTTCAAATCAACCCCGAAGTCGGCTAACCTCGGAGTTATCGGCAAGTAGAACGATAGTGAATAAAAAGGCCTTTAAATGCTCTCATGTCAGCGCGAAAGATCTCAGAGCTAAGAGTCATTGACGGAAAAGCATTGACACGAAATTTCTACCTGTGGCTTAACATCCTTAATGTAAAGTTAAATCAGTGGAAACGACTCTGGATACGCTAACACGTCCCATCGAGGACAGCCTTCTTCATTGGGAGTACACAATGGTTGCATACCTAGACGTAGAATGGGCTTTTAATAACATCGACTCATATGGAATCGCTTACACAATCTTAGCTCTGAATGTAGACAGCTCACTAATTGATAAATCTGTTACTCACTAGCCCGATTATCAAAGCTATTCTGGGTGGGATGACTGCCAAAATATCTGTCAGTAGGGGAAGTACACAAAGTGGTCTCTAAATAGCAAATGCCGTTGCTATTGTCGTGTCAATTTAATTCATTAAAATACCTCCTCTATCATGAGCACTTAAGCTAATAAGATAAACGAATTGTTATGGATAAGGCAAAGCCTCCACAAAAGCTGAAACTGTCCTCTTCTCGAGAAAATACCAAATTCCATCCCACATTGATACTCCATCTGTTGGTGGCACAAGAGTGAAATTAAGATGCATATCGGGATCTTATGTTATATAGAAAGTTAAGCCTGGAATGTTGCACTTTGTCGTAGAGAACTATTGGACTATACTGACATAGATTAAAATTTACATAAGTAAGAGATGTACGCGGTTAAGAAATCGGCCCAAACGGTCTTAGCGAGGGAACTACCGGCAGTAGAAATTACCCACTGCGTGGACAGCCAAGCAGCACTTAAAGCGATGCAGTTTTTGTCAGTGCCTTTCGGCATTAAGAGGGATAAACCATTACTCAATACTGCTGTCCTGGGTTCCTGGACATGTTGAGGTGGAA
The DNA here is from genome assembly GCA_963082955.1 of Cheilosia grossa. Classification (NCBI taxonomy): domain Eukaryota; kingdom Metazoa; phylum Arthropoda; class Insecta; order Diptera; family Syrphidae; genus Cheilosia; species Cheilosia grossa. Next base: position 48,609,018 of record OY720147.1, on the reverse strand, counting down.
TGGAACGAGGCACCGGATAAATTAGCTAGATGTAGCTCTGAAATGGACGCATTATTAGGTAATAGTCAAGTACAACCAGCTTTAAATGCAGCTAAGAGCTTTGGTAAGACTTACGGATGCATCATAACTCGCAGCTTGTGGCCACAATTAACACTAAAGGATAAAAGATCCTAGGATAAAAGATCCTAGCATCTCTTGATAGAAACGAAATCCGAGTGCTCGTCGGGGTTGGAACCGAACAATGCATAATTGAAAACATTGACTACAGACGAAGAGGACATAAAACCAGTGGAACATTTGGTGTGCCAATGTCCAGCCATTCAAGAACGCCGACACTCTTGCTTGGGAGAACGGTTCTTCGAATGCCTGGAAGATCTAGCAATGATACCTCCATCAGATCGAAGAAGATTCATCAACAGTAATCATAATGAGCCTCAATGGCGTCTGAGTGAAAATTGCATATAATGCAAACTGCCCCTCAAACCTAAAATACATGTTCTCCGATCGGACAACAACTCTGTGAGCTCGGAATCAGATGATAGCAAAATGGTAAATATTCATAGCCGAACACTTTCTTCTTCTGCTCTCTATTCGTGTACTATAAAAAGACGTGTAGCCTGAAAGTATGCAACGCATTTTGTTTTGTGTGTGTCAATCGCGAGCTCGGTGTTTTGTTAATTTTTTTTTATTATTTCTAAAGAAAATTAATGAGAAAAAAATACATTCTTCCCTTTTACGCAACTTCACCTTTAAGTTGGTCGATATTTCATAAAATTCGGATTTCAAATGACGCCCTAATCGGTACGACAATACAAAAAATCGGACTGTTAAAATAAGGATGACATTTAAGTTAAGTTTAGGTGCTTTCTATTCACCTCAAAAACTCCCACAATCGAGTGGTTCATTTGATAAAAGTGAGATTTCAAACTAACATTTGACGTTGTTTAAGGAACTTTTCACTATGCATAGCTGTCAAATATGCAGAGAACGAACCGCAAAACAGAAGACCCACTACCTTGCACAGTCTATCATTCAAATTGTGGGCAAAAATTGTCCAAAACCTTTATTGTAAGAAACTTAAAACAAACAGCTTGACGTTTGAAAAAAGAACCAAAATCATCCCCAAAACCGTACCTAACTCTGTGGCACCCCAGCTGGTAGCATTTGTATTTAAGAGCTTCCATTCGTAAGAACGGACAAGCGAGTACTTCCTAAGCCATCTTTAATTTGCTATGCCCTTCACACTTGTCGAACAAATTTGCTGTGTGGCTTTTCGGCTGCACACATGCACCCGGCAGTATTTAAACTTGAAAACTTGGATTTCTTAAATAGTCCCTTTGGTTACACGTTCCCAGTGTCCTGGTCCTCTAACGATTCCCAATTACAAAGCTTTTTTCTTTTTTTTGGAGGAATTTCTTCTTTTCTCCAGTGTTTCTTTCTTCTGTTGGATTTTTAAGTTTGCGTTTTGCCGTTTTGCCAGTTTCGATTGCAGCAAGGGGAGCACAGTGCACGAAATTAAACTATGAAAATGAATTGTCCTTCCGTTGTTGGTGAGCAACGTCCTGCAAGGGATAATATGTGAGTATGGTCTATGCTATCGCATATCGTGGCGCGCAACCAACCCCACGAACCCACATATGGCCAATTGGTCCCCATGGATGCGGAACAGGGCAAACGAAGGAAAACTTGTGCCCAGTTATAAATCTTAACTTTTGCGACATACGAGCTGTAGGTTCCGTTGTCCTAGGTTCATTTTCTTCGTTGTCTTGCTCCTTTTTGCGGATGTCCCCGGGGAGAATGTATTTTCTTCTTTCACTTTTAGCTTCTTGATATTCATGCTGCTCTAAGCTGATATTCGTATTGGGGGAGCGGCAAATTACGGTGCGGGGCATGTAGGTGAGAACGGATCGCTGCCCGAGGGCGAGCACAATTTATGTTTCCTGGCAATCGTCCAGATGAATTATGTGCGCATGTGAGCGTTGGCCCGAAACCCAGCTCTTCGTCAACACTAACGAAGCCAAATCAGATGTACCACAAAATTGAAACTTCAGTAATTATAAGCGCGCGTGGTTGATAAAACCCAAACATGGTGACACAATGCTTCAGGGTTGCCTGTGCACTTTGGCGCTGAATACATGAAGGATTTATCTGTCTGGCAGGAAGCCTACAGGTTTTATTCGACTCGCTTCGTGGACATAAGTTGGCAGCAATAATTGCTCAGATGGTGGGGTATACATGGTTACCTGGTTATACCACAGTCTACAAGCCAAACGGCAATTGGGTAGTTTGCGCCCTTCGTGACAATCGAAGGGTTATTTATTATGGACGAAGCACCCCTGCAGTTTTCAATTGTCTTTCGAATGCTCTCGATTAGCATGGCTTTAGCCGGCATATGAAAGAGCAAGCACCCTGCACGGCAAGAAAGAAAATCGAATTTATCATTGTTGATACATGTTGCCGAGAATACGGAATGTTGCTGGCGCAATAAATACCCACACGTCAAATGACGCAATTCCCTGTCCGCTCAGAGACTATGACTAAGGATGCGACGAGACAGAACCGTTGAGCCCCAGAAGTATGCAATTGACTGTGTTTGACCAGCGTTCGGCAGAGCGGAGACGGGAGTAGCAAATAGTCAGCCAATTGCGGCAACCATTAAGGATTATACGGAATCGTTAATTCCGAGTGTTTGCGGAAAACGGTTTCCGGTCTCAGGACGTAGCTTCCATTAGCAGATTGCTGTTGTGAGGTGTGATGTTACACTCGATGTCGATGTAGATGTCGATGACTGGCCGGAAGTCATCAATACGAAAATGAACGCTGCAATTGAATTTCATCATCCTTCAGCAAAGGCAAAACGCAGCCCACTTACATGGCGGGAAGGCTACACACAGAGAACGATGCGTCGCTCTCGAGTTATGTGGTCAATTGATATGTGTTCCGCATTCCATTCGGGATATTCATGATGAACGTCCACATATGAGATGCTTAATCGAGCTGGCATTTGGATGCGAACAGACTGTGTGCTCTTTGTGGAGTTGATGGTTGGCTAGATTTTGTCACCAAAGAAGTTTGATGTTCCTTTAAGAATTTCTGGAGCATTTAAGCTTGAATTAAGATGCAATTGTATTAGGTTTAAAGCAGTAGCCCTGGCTATTAATTGGCAATTGTGAACTGCTCCAGCGGTGGATTGCAAGGAGGCAATAAGAACGTGTGTTTGAAATAACTTTTGGGATGGCTGATGTCGTCAAGCAACGCAGAAATTAGAAGAGAACTGAAGTTTGTAGCAAAAACATGTTGTATTTGGAGCTGTTAGTAAAGCAAGTCCCTGAAGAATCAACTACTTTCAAAGAGTTCCACACGAAACAAACGCAATGTACCTAAATGGTCGCAAGTAAAATGAGGCCACAGAAACCCCTTTAGAAGTAGTAATCGAAGAACCAAAGTTAAACAATAAATTTTGCTGTTCACTTCGTTACCTACGACGAATTCGGGAGAAGCCCCTTCCACACATCAGTCAAACCCTTGCTGAAAGAGAAACCGACTTTGCCTTCAATTACCGCCAACTGTTTTTTTAGAATCGCATAGCTACAGACTAGATACTCCTTTAATTTAGTATTGATATTTATATTCAATCGAAATCGTCTTCGTTGAACAAAACACTTAAAAACTCAAACACTTTCAATTCCTATCAAATAATCCAAACAGAACTTTTAAAAAGACTCACCAAAGATTTGAATTCAAAATTGATGGTCGTTATTACATTCATCCAAAACTGTAACTTCACCGGTACGAAACGGCCACTCGCGATAAGAAGCAAGCAAAAAACACAATTCACCTTCCGCGATTGATTTAGTGAGAAAAGGAACACATTTCAACAAACAAATTAACACATAACGCATACCAAACTAAACTTTACATATTTATTCACAAATTGGTTATACATTTTTGAGAAATACCACTTAAATTATACTTTTAATTATATTTTGCTGTCACTTCGATCAGAAACCAAATCGAACCGAATTCATCAATTTTCAACTAACACTGGAAGTGGAACGAACTTCGCTCTACTATTCCATTTCCAACAAGTGTCAAAAGTGGGTGATCATACTTCTGCGTTTGCATGTCGGGTTGAGTTGAGGTAAAATAGTGTTTGGTAAAATAGTGCTTGGTATAATAAGTTCGATGAATTTATATTAAACAAAAGAAATGCTACCGATGTTTTATGCTGTTATTTAAAAATGGTTACTTAGACCAAAACCAGTACTAGTTATATATGTATCGTGTATATAAATAGGGGACGGGAAATTCTTAAGAACCACTTTAACAGCCTGAAACAATACATATTCGCTTCTCTTTTTATTGTGGACCTTACCTACCACTGAAATCTAGTAATGTAGAATAAAACTACACCATTGCGATATATTTTGTGAATTTGATTGAAACTTTTGCAGCAATCTAATTCTCTATTTTGCTTAGACCAGCCGTATATAGTCTTTCCCCATAATCCCCACAGTCAAATTACAGACCTAGATTGGGAAAAATAAGCTGTTGGCTGTCAAATTCAACGTCTCCGTCAAAATTGTTTAAGATTTTTAAAATAGATTTCTAAGATGCGCTCCATAACAAATTAAAAAGGAAAATGTCGACGTTTTAGACAGTTTATTAGACGAGAAAAAATAAAAATTGTCAGTCGTTAGTCGGTATGGTCCCCAAACAGAATTAGCTATTTGGGGACAGACGGCAGAATCATCTAATTATTAACGTAATGAAACAACCTGATAGGATTAAAATGTATTCTACTTATTCGCGATTGCGGCGATGGAAAATGCATCTATGGACTAAAATTGCAAGCATAATGATACCTCAATTTGTCCTTTCGCGCTGTCAAAATGGAATGCCCAACAAAAAAAAAATCTAGTACAATTCGTTGGAAGTATTAACTAGTACATCTTGATTGGAGTTCTATCGCAAGCAGTAAGACATAATTGTTTTTATAATTTGACATTAATTTGACGTGTCAACAGAAAGTGAGCTATAAATTCATAGGTATCAAATCATCTTTTCCGGAATTATCAACCATGAACATGTTCGCCAGACCTATTATTTGTTTCATGTCAAACACCCTTGGACTGACAACATTCACAAAATTAATATGTACTCAAAATTAAATGTCTGTGAAAACTGCATCGAATTCAATAATTACATAATTTCAATTTTATGAAATATCGTATTTTCGATGATTCGTAGAGTTCTCATCTACCTTAACACAATTACCAACAATGATGCCAGCGCATGATTGAGGGACATATAATTGTGGTGGTTAAATGTAAATGGAGCTAAGCAGTTCCTTCTCGGGGGCGGAAATTATTTCCCTGTTGTCCATATTCCTTGCAAAACGTACGCCAAAGAAAATCGATATTCTTCAAAATTACAGGCTTTAGTATTTGCCTAAGTTGAATTTGTTTAAGCTGTCGGTACACTTTAATCGGTATATTTAATGCGGATTACTGAAAACACGTATTATTTGGTTTCTCCTTCACTTTTTTGTGTTTACAAATAGGGTGGAACGCAGACTGTGTTGCAGTTGTGTTAAACAGTAATTATCTCTTGTAATTTGTTTACCTTTATGTGATGGACACAAAGAAAAGTTTACTAGGTTATAATTCTAAGGCCTTGTTTCTTCAGGTGAAAAGCGAATTTAAGAAAAATTTGAGAAACCTCTGATTTAAGATCAGAGTTTGGTGAAATTCTCTTTTCAAAGCTCACGCGGCTTAGGGCACAGATTTCTTTAATTTTCCCTGCGTTTTTATTTGTGCGATTGACTGACAGAAATTTACAGGCCTACCAGCGAGTTCAAGAATCGAGTTAAGCAAATCTGACAGCTGGCCGATTTGATATGTTTCAATTTACTGGCCTAGATTGGTCAAGTGAATAATTTTTCAGTTGGCGTTTGTGGACTGGTAGCCGAAAAATCTAGTCAAGAATTGAAGAACTGCCTGAATACTTAATTGGCCTTTCGTATATGTGGCTGATGCACGAAAAGTGACGTTTACATTCAGACAACATCGAGGTAAATCCAGTCGACTTAATGCCCAAAACAAATGTGCAGAATTCACTGCGCAGCAAGATTATAATAATATATATCTGTACTCACTGCAGCACAGAAACATGTCTCTATTTCTAAGTTTGCTGCAAAATTCAAGGGTACCACAACACAAAAGAAAATAAATTGCAATTCATTCATTTGGCATAATCGCCTTTTGACATTTGCTGATCGTGTTTATTTTTGTTTTGGTCGTCGCCGAATGACAGTAGCCATATGCTCCTATTTGTCGATGTAATGCAAGCCGAACAATTTTCTGCACATCTGTTTTACTTGTTGCACTGCACTCTGCGCTGCGGCCTGAATCTCTGCGCATGTGTCTTGGGCGTAAAACAACTATTTATTGATTTGAGTTGAACTCACAATCAGTGCCGCCAACTTTATCTAAATATATGATCACATAATTCTTATGATATATTTCCCACCGATATATTTTTAGTTTACTTCTTCAGTCTCGTTGACACAGTTTTAATTTACATTAGGTAATGGAACGACTGAGCACTCTATAGTCTACACAATATAGGCACTGCATTATCGGCGTAAATAATTATTATGACGGATGGTAGCAGTATTTCAAAAATATTTCCTACTGTGTGACTCTGTTCGATGTCAGCAGAATGTCCGCCCCTTCTTTTTTTTCTATGTAGGACTTATCCTGATTGCTGACCATCTAAATCCCCCGTCCTACATCCACTCATTGTTATTCTCATTTTTCCTCCCTTTTAGAAAATCGCGACCCTTTGTTTTGTAAACGCTTTTAATACCGCTCGAAACAAGGTACAAATTGCAATGTCCAACCCTCCATCCGTCACTTCGTCAGGTAAACACACCACGCAGCACTTCTGCATTAACTTAGCAAATTCAGATCCATGAAGTGCACTTAGAAAATTACTTTCACGGCTCTTCCAGATGGGCGTAAAAACTGTACATCAGCAGTTTTAATTGAGAAATTAATGTGTCAAGTCCACAGTAATAGGATAGTGTAACAAAAAAAAGAAGAAAAAAAAACAATGCGAAAGAGGATCTCTATGTTCGCTGGCAAAAGCATCCCTGCTTCCGGGTCGTGAACAGACAAAGCAAATGCGATGTCCGTCGCCTCCAGATATATACGTTTTCAGCCGTTTTCTCGCACCACACATGAAAGTGATTTCAAAGTTCCCATTCCCATCCAACAAAAAGAATATTTTTTTTTTGGTATTCTGTTACTCCCTGGATGCACTCACATGGAATAAAAAAGATTGCCATGTCGAGATAGAGAACGAAACTCTTCATGACATGATGTAGCGAGCTACGAGCCCTCCAAGTAGGCTAATAGAGAAAGTTTCCCAAAAATGTCGACTTTCGAAACAGTTGTTCTGTTCGAAAGACGATGCCAGTGTTTGTTTTAAGACCCTGCACTATTACTTGCGTGTCTGATGGGCAATGGCGAAGACTGCGACGAGTATGCGCGCATCGAAAAATGAGCAAAAATGTGTTTGATGCATTAAAGCACATTTGAGGGCGATGCAAACTAAGCTTCATAACAAAACCAACTTCTCACCGACCGACAACTCCGGATTCCTGTATGTGCTTCATCAGCTCGGCAGGAATTCCTTCCTTTTTTCGTACAATGTGTCTTTGCTTCGTATATGATGATGTATTGTATTGCATGCCTGGAGGAAGAAGTATGTGCAGTGAATTTGCTACAAATTTAACGCACTTGACTTGCGTTGATATACTGATGGTAAATGAAGTCTATGAAATGGGGGTGATTTACGGCCGTCATGTGAGGCGGGCTGCTGCTTCAGCCCCAAACATATAGAGGGTGGCAAACTTTAATGGCTTAAACACACAAACTTGTTGAACGCTATTAAGTATTTATTCCCACGCGGGTGTTGCGACGAAGTTTATGTATAGACACGTTGCGTCCACCCACTAACACCTACTCGAGTTGCTGCCGCCACCTCTGTGTTGGGTTTGCTGTTTGTGTGTTCGTCCCAAGGGTTAAGCGTTGAGAATGCAAACTTAACACGAGTTGTACTTTTTTTGTGCATCTAACAAGAATCTGCATTTTACAACAGGTATGCTTCATTGGACACAAAACTATCGGTCTGTGCATGGAACTTGTAGAGAGCAAGGCTTATCTTTTGGTGAAGGGTGATCAAGTGGAAGGCAGACATACATAATCATGGGCTTTTGTTGGGAATCGGCTGGTACAAGATAAAGCTCCATTTTGATATGACAGCCACCTACCAACTCAATGGTTCCTACACTCAGCTATCAATACATATGAGTAGCTGATTGAAAACACTGTTCAACGAAGCGAAAGAAGGCACCCCTGTCCCACACTTAAAGTGGCACATGCCTCTTACGTCTAACCACAGGGAAACCCAGGATAAATATTCGCGTGCGGACTCTACAATGCAGAAGTAATTCACTGCGAAAATTAAACACATTAGCCTCTATTTCGCAGAACTAAATTACTGTGTATACCCAGCTATCGAAGGGAAAGCCTCTGCGTGGGCGCCTTTCGTCAACCCTCATTTTGGCTTGTTAAATAACGTGACTACTTTCACTGGCGCGGAACAGCGACTTCAACAAGCCGCCAGCCCTGCAATTGGAAACGTCAACGCCGGGCTGTTGCAAGAGTATTCACAAACATGCAACCCGTAATGAGTTGCAGATTTGTAGCCAGCCGCTCTTTTCGTACAAGAGTCAACGCAGAGAACAAGAAAAAACACAAAACTGTTCTTTGAAAAACTTGTCTGAGATGTCACTCTCTGTCAAATTAAAAGTTTTGCCACTGAAAAAGAATACGTAAGGCTGTGGGATCACCCAGAGCTACACAATTAAAAAGAGCATAAGTCGCCACTATCCTTTTTTCCATACCTAGTGTGGGTTCCTCGACCACAAGGGGGGCCAGGAAAAAAAAAGAAATAATTATACAGGACTTAAGATTTCTAAAAAAATTAATATATTGCCCCGGCATGCCAGCCCACAAGGACTGCAGCATTTCTTTGACTCCAAGGATGAGTGGAGGGCAAAAAAGAAACGAGGAAATTAAAAAACTTTCATGACTTTTATGGGGAGTCGTTGAAGACGTCGAGAGTAGGTATATCAGACCTTAAAAAGCAGAACACATTCACATTCACATACGGCTGTGTGTGTGACCTTTCGCGCATTTCCTCTCCGTGCGGATGCAGAATAGCAGTTAAATCCAGGAATTTATATATTCATTTAAATTGTTAGCTGGAATCCATGTCGCGTTGAATATGTGGTGAGGAGTTGTGGTTCGTTTCGTTGTGCAGCAATGGTTGCAGCCAAATTGATGTAAAGTTGGAATTCTTTACTTGCCAACTGGTGAGATAGAACAAGGATAAACGTTCAGAGGGTATGGATACTAATTCCTTAACATATCCAAATGCTATCAGCATCATAAATGAAATATTATCTAAAATATGCTTGGTACAAGTGCGCATAAAGCTGTGGTTGTGCGGGGAAATGTGTGCACGTACGATAGTGCACCTGAAAAGTCTCCTACCCAGACTCGAAATATATGAGATGGGATGGATGAGTTTTAGTGGAGTACGTGGAGATGGCACAGTAATGATTTTTTGTTCGTCGTGTGGATTTTATGTCTCATGACAGCGTTTATAATGAGCTGAATCCTCTTGATGGCAAATTAAAAGTAAGCATAAAAACTGAGTTTCTGATGTTAGCGGGGAAGTACACAAGGAGCCTGGGCTTCGAATAAAAACTCAAGTGAATGGCTTTAGTAGTTTTTCTTTCTGAAAATAATGACGAGCACGGTTATGATATCGGATTTTTAAGCCTGCGATCCATCGCTCAGTAGTCAAGCACATTGGGCAAAAACTTTCAAGAAACTTTGGAGCTCTGGGGGAGTATCGCGAAATAGTGAAAACTGACGACTAACGACCTAACTGACCTAACGACTGGCCGACTGGGAGAGTTGGGACTCTGACAATGTTTCCGCTTTTAAGCAAAAAAAAAAAACGTGAAAGAAATCATTCGTCGAGAAAACTGCCCGAAAACTCGTCGAAAACGCGTCAAAGAAGAACGCAAAGTGCGCGTAGAGAAACTCTCAAAAATGTGTGTATCAAAAATCCTGAAAAAAGGGCAACAAAAGTGAAAAAGTACGTTTAAAGATTCGTAAGAAAATGTAGTCAAAAACGAGTAGATACAAAAAACAAGCCACAAAACGCTCGAAATCGTAAAACGCTTCGAAATCGCCGAATCCTCGAAAAGCGGGTACAAAACAGGCCAATGCACTCGTCAGAAAAAGAATTAAAAGAGTTTAGAACACGTCAGATAGACGTCGGAAAAAGCGTTGATAAATACACTAAAAATCCTGTTGAAAAACCTTCCAATAAATTGGTCCAAAATCGCTCCAAAAACGAATCAAAAAAACTTCCTATATAAAGTACCCGAAACCGGTCAAAAAAGAAACGAAAAATACGTTAAAAATTAAGCCTTTGAAAAACAAGTCAAAAACGCATTTGAAGAAAAGCCAGAAAACGCGTCGAGCAATGGCAACCAAGTGCTGAAGTTTCAAAAAATTCGTCAAAAAATGCCCCTAAAATCTAGTCGAAAAAAACTTTAAAACGCGCCCGAAATCAGTCAAAAAAACGCATTAAAAAGTGACCCAAAATGCGGCAGAAATAGCTTCGAAAAAACGCCCCAAGAAACGCCAAAATTACTGGAAAAACGCGCCATAAACTGCGTCAAAAAACATGCTTCGGACCGACCTAGGCAAATCGTCACCCAAAAACCGACATTCGCCGTTGGGTTCGATCTTGGTTCCGTAGCGTTTGCCTATAGAGACTGAGCGCAGACCTATTGATAAGTTAATCTTTGGTAGTAGTTATAAGCGTTTTTGAAATAAAATTTGTTCCTCTGATTCAAACTAAGTATTTCTTTAGGAAGATCTTACATCCGATGAGTTATACCCTCGGCAAAACGTACATAACAGGAAAACACAAATAGCATCTACCTTTCATCGTGCCTCCTCTTAAATTCTTAGCACAGCTGTCCTTGATATTTCTCTTAACCCGTCTGACTTAACATTGCCATCTCCGGCAGTATCACATGTCAACCCTTTGCATTGACAATGCAATTCTGACTAACTCCCTAAAATCGTATGCTTCAAGCTTTAATATCTAAACCAATAAGAGGTGTTAATTTGGTATTCAACGAAAAATGTCATATTTCATAACAAAGAGGAAGGTATGCCGTTAATAATGAAAAACAACATCAGCCAAATGGCCACCACGAGCGCGCACACAGGACCATATCCTTTTCATGAAATTTTCCATAACCAAATCGCAAAGTGGCTGCCCTATGTCCTCGATAGCCTCACGAATTTTATCTTTGAGGTCTTGAATCGACGCTGGGCTGTTGGCGTTGTTGATGATCGGCCGGCTTGAGTTCTTGTGTTAACTGAACTTTATAAGCCTTAAGACCCAAGTCTTTATGCAAAAACGGTGTTATGACGTTTGTGGAATGCCCAATTCCAAAGAACGACGAGGAATGGACAAACCTGGGCTTTCTTCAACACTTTGGGCTATAGCAGCAATATTCTCAGTTGTTCTTGAGCGACGTGCACGGTTTTATTCTTCACATCACTAACTTGTCCCGACAGCTCGAATTTATCTACCAATTTCTGTATTGCGGTTCGACAAGGTGCAAGAGCAATTGTCTTAAATTGGATTGGTTTAGCCTTACGCCTGAGAGTAATCTGACAGAATCTGTCACTCTTTTGATTGGTTGAACTTTGCAAAGTCGTAGCCAAAAAATATTTTTGAGAAATTCCTGTACACAGTTGCCACATTGATCTGTCAAAGTTTCTCACCAACTTGAAATAGATTGTGGTTAACAGAAACATCTCTTGACAGCTGGAAAAAATAATTTGGAAGCTTCTATAGCTAGTGAATCTTTTCGGAAATAGTTTACAAAAATATGTGCGACAAACCCAAGTACGACCAATGACATTTCTCGTGAGCAAACGCGTTCTAAAAATTTTCAAACGCGTAGTAAAGCTACCCAAACTGTAGAACTCCGAATCAATTCAAATGATTAACGTCATTGACATACAGCAACCATATTTCATCAACACACTATTTCTACACTCCCCCAACCAACTGACAGTAATGGTTTCCCCCCCATCTAACCACACCGAACGGTTAAACAAATGAATCGCTTACAGTAAGCAGTTTCACGAAATAAACTAGTACCACATAACCGTTACATTGCAATAACTTCTCGTTGAATTCATTTCGACTCAACGAAACAAACAAAACAAAATAACAACTGCTGCTCTATTAAATGTTAAAAATTAAACACCACACACACCTCGTGGGTTCTTAAATAATTCCACCCTCGTTGAAGTGGAAATCCCCACACCACTGACATTGCTGTGCTCGTCGTCGCTTCTTCAGCGCGCTAGAAAACCACAAACGTTTTAACAATTGCTCACTTGTTCTAAGCGCTCTGCGGGGAAATCAAAACTTGAAATTACTGCAAATGACTGCTCGTGTTTAAATGCACTGTAATAAAAATTCATACGATGATACGGTGCGCGGGTAAAAACTTTCCACAAAATTCAATTATTTTGATGGTTCATTTGCTGAATATCCATACCCCGTCGTCGATGGGGTTACGCGCGTCGCTCTGCTCTCTAATGGGGAACAACAACAACATTGCCAGGAGGATTTTCGTCTCTTCTTCCCTTTTTTTTGAACTATCTGTAGGGGTTATGCCATAAAGTTTAAAAAGCCAAAGCCAGCGATCACAAGTAAAGTTCATCATCACGGATGACAAATGGGATGACATCAGTTCGATTAAGCAACTCGAGGGACACATTAAAAACGAAATCCAAGGCAATTTGGGTTATTTTTATATTTTTTTTTTGTTTTTTTGTTTTGTCAATATTTAAGGATAAGCGACTACCTGAGTTGGCGTACAAAGTCAATTGTTCGGTCGCCACATACAGCTGGTATCGGAGCCGAAGCACCTCGGGCTGCAAACCCATCACTGGGGATGATGAACAACTTTATAGAAAGTGTCTCATCCGCTACCCTGCAACAGCGTTCAATTCTGTGGGACAGCTCGTACGTGCAGCTACTGCTGCTAGCTGACACCGATAAATGCATTCCAAATACATCATATCCCGCATCTATGAGCGACAGACAGACAGACAGACATCCCTGCACTACACATTCGTGAGGTGGGTAATAAAACAATATGCGAACAGGAACAGAAGCGGAGCAGCCACCAGCCAGCAGCCAGCAGCCAACTTCACCTACAATTGTGTGTCATCTAGATGGGGTTTTTGTCCGGCAGAACAGCGTCAAATACGTGAACAGAAGACATCTGTGTACAAATGTACTTTGCGTGGGGGGGCGGGAGATGAAGCTAGCGACGAGTGCCGTCACGAGCACTGCATAGCAATTCCATTTGGTGCAAGTTGAAAGCCACTGAAAGCCGAGAGTGAGAGCACTCGTTGTTGCATGGATTTTCCTATTTTGTCCAATTTGAAGTTTTCGGTTTTGTTTTTTTTTTTTTCATGCCGCTGGTGCGCTGCCAGGGGAATGTTATAGACAACATGTGCTTGGAATAGATTTGGGCAAAAAAGATGCTCCTCTGTGGGTGTAATTTAGTATTTTCTGTTTGTTTTGCAAGAACGGCTAATTATGACACCAAATGGCTATCTGTCATGGGACTGTAACTGCTGGTAGCTGGTAGCTTCCAGATGTCAGTAGTCAGTATAGGTGTAGTAGCAGGAATGGAATAAGCCGTTATAAACTGTCATATGTGAGAATGGCGGCGGTAGAGTAATGCTTTGTATCCTCGGGAGGTAGTTGCAAAAAATTAAAGGACTAGACGGGATTTTTCACTTGAAAATTATAGAAATGCCACAGAAGGACTGCTCTGTACATGAAGCGACTTAGTCGTGCAAGTTTATTAAAAACGAGTTCACAGTATCTAAGTGCAAAAAATGGGTTATGAGTGTGGTCCTTAATTAGGCAGACGAGTTCTCCATTTGATGGCCCAATTTATTCTCAAGACTTCTCATAGATCTGACTGTATTTGCCGGTCCATACTCACAGCGTTGTGAACGTATTTAGCAAGAGACTTAACTTTTATATTATTTTTACTTAGTGCGGCGTACTTTTGTATGGAATAATGCGACACTTTGATTTCTTTTAACCCTTATCCACATGACTATTTCGGATTTACTCTACAATAAGGGGCTGGTGCAGTTAGGATTACATATTTTGTGACAGCTCTTCGCTTGTTTGCTGCTACAATCCCACAGTGGACAGGTACCAAGCATGGGTTTTAGAATAGTGACGTCATATCAGTTGCAAAGTGTACTCCCCTTGGTGGTTGTTAAATCTGGCTTTTAATAAAGTCGCTCATAATGCTGTCATGTTATCCTCAATTGTAAGCAACTCCACTTAGAAGGTACGCGTTTTTTGGGAAAAGTAGGTAAATAGCCCTCCATAGTCCGCCAAATAACTTTTTTTTTTTTGAAAATGCTATAAAAAAAAAAACTACTCAATATTTTCTCAAATTTATTTTTTATTTGAAAGTACAATCGTTCCGGTTAATAATGGAAAATAATTTCATTCAAATGGCTGCCTCGGCTGGCCATGCAGTAGCCTACACGATCGGTCCAATTTTTAAGCACATTATCGATTGTGTGCAGATGTATTTCAGCAATGGCTTCACGAATATTGTCCTTTAAAGCGTCAATTGTCTCTGGCTTGTCGGCGTAACACGGCACCCCACAAATAATAGTCCAGCGGTGTCAAATCGCAGCTCCGAGGAGGCCAAACGACATCAGCTCTGCGGCTGATAATGCGATCTTTAAAAACAGGGCGCAAAACATCGAGTGTAGCTTCGGCTGTGTGGCACGTAGCGCCGTCCTGTTGAAACCAAATGTTGCCAATATCCTCCTCTTCAATTTTTGTGAGCAAAAATTCGTTCAACATGGGCCGATAACAATCGCCATTGACTGTAACGGCCACTCCTT
This sequence comes from Cheilosia grossa, assembly GCA_963082955.1. NCBI lineage: Eukaryota > Metazoa > Arthropoda > Insecta > Diptera > Syrphidae > Cheilosia > Cheilosia grossa. The sequence continues at coordinate 48,593,878 of OY720147.1, read as the reverse complement.
GCTCATTTTCGAAGAAAAATGGCCAAATTATGCCTCTGGACCAAATTCCGCACCAAATAGTGACTCGTTTTGGGTATGTCGGCATTTCAATGTATGCGTGCGGTCTTTCTGTGCCCCAAATGCGACGATTGTGCTTGTTTACATATCCGCCAAGATGAAAATGAGCTTCATCTGAAAAGATGATTTTTTTGTGCAAAATCGGCATCTTCTCTAAGTCGATCGCAGGCCCACTTAGCGCATATTTCCCAGCGTTGTTCAAGCGTATACACAACCATATTCGTTCAGCGGAAGGATAAAACTAATTATCTGTCAAATCAGACATGAGCTAAGTGTTACCATTCGCGAAATAAGCACTAGTTGAAAAAAATATGGCACTAGTAGAAAAAAAGATGGCGGACCCTTTACATAAACAGTTGGGCCGCTGAGAACAATTCGTTTTTCAGACAAATGAAAAGGACCGACAACTATATGACGAGTGGCTGAGTTAAAAAGGCTCTGTTCACGAAAGGTGGCACAATTTCTTTTCTGGTAATCGAACTTCTGACCCCCCCGCTTAGTAGCCAGGACGTGAGCAACTATCTCAATTTAGCCAAGAGCCTATAGTGCTTTCAAAAATGAAGCTTACCCTACTAGTTGTATTAGGACTTGTAAGTTGGAATTAACGCCTCGGTCGACAGAGCTTCCCATTCTAACCAATATAGGTCGATTTTAGAAGGAAGAACTCGCCATAAGTTAAAAGGGACCTCAACTGCACAACTAATGACTGTTATCTAAGGATCGATCTACCTAGAGGCTTGTCAATTGCCTCAGTAAGCAGGTGTAAATTACCCGATCCGACGAACTTGAAAAATCACCCTGAGGACAGTATATCCATTCGGTGTGTCGTGTCGGATCTTTCCGTCTTTTGAGGATTTTCGTGGCATAAATAAAATTATTTAAATGTAGGACAGCCAGGATGTTGGTGAATTTAAACGTCACAGCACAATCACTTAACTATATTGTTAAAACAAAAAACCAATAGAAACGGCACATGGCATATCTGACATGTACGTTGATATGTTAATTTGCGTTGAACTTGTTGCGTGATTATGAAATACCGAGGCTCAACACCAAGCCCAACCAATATTCAAGGCACATTAACAATAAACATACAAATAAATAATATTTAAAACGAAATTTCGACATTTTAACACGCGGCACGAAAGCACAGAACCAAATGTCAAATATGCCGAGCTGCCGACCTCAAGACAAAGAGCTGTCTCTGTCTAACAATAAGCAGTGCCTGAAGCAAATCGAGTGGTACGCTCGAACTAATTTGCATGTGTTGGTATGCAGCAAGTAAAACCCTATGTTCATTGTGTACTAAAAATAGTTATGTTGCACTCTCACAATAGGCGCCTTAATATGGGGCGTTAATAAGATAAATTTGCAAATGTGTTATTCGTTTATTTAAAACCTATTGCGAATAATTGTAAGGGTCAATGACCCAAAGTAAAGAACAGCTGTTTCTAATACATAAACTACCGAGATTACCTCAAATGTTCATAGAGAAAATGTAAATCACTCGCTATTAGATCGCCCAAGAACACGAAATCAAACAACCTATTATAACGTTCGTCTACCGATTTTTTTTCTTGTCTGCGTGGATTGCAAAGAAGTTCTTGTGCAATAGTCATAATTTGCCCAATTGCAACATCATTGCAATCCAACATATATTTCTAACTCGCCATCAGTCCGGGACCCAGCGTGAACAATATTTAGGTGTAGGTTTGTTGTTACCCATAGGTGGACTGTAAGCCAACAGCATGAAGTTAGCATGTAGTTAGCCTCCACGAACACAATGAAATTTAGCCATGCTGCGCCGACTTTTGGTTATACAACAAGTGCATGATATATCAATAGAAACGTCAGATTGTGTTTCCCTGCCTATACAGCATACGCACCTATGTCAAGTGCAAGTCTTTTCCCCAGACAACATTCACTTGTTGTCAGATGCCTCCACATCAACCCTAGGTCTGCGTTCGTTCATCCCACTTATGCCGTATCAATTGATTTCAACAAGAAAAAATGTCCTCCCCCCATCCGTAGTCAAGGGGATTAAGGACACACTTCCATTGGATTCAACGCAGGCAGGCGGCAAAATGCACAGCATCATACAAAAGGCATTCCTTTGTATCAGCGACACTGCTCTGGAATGACAATAGTACTGACTATCCGGTTTTGCCTCAACTCGAAGTCAGAGACAATCATGACAATTGATTTTTCACCTTTCCCGTCGTACGTTCACCCCCGCGAACAGTCCGCACTATGCTGTATCCGTGACCTCTTCGATTTGTCGAGATGTCGTTTCTGGCGATTGCCAAGATCCGGTGGAATGTCAACTGAATTAGGCTATCATCGCAGTTGGGGGAAACAAAATAGAAAGAACACAGATAGGAATAGGTCATTCTGTCCTGTATGTCCTTAAGCATAATTGAAATTGAAAGACACAATGTCGTCGTAGCAGAGCAATCTCCCTAAAAACGATGCTTCCTGCCCTGTCGCGTGACATCGTTACTTTTGTTACTGTTCCGGTGTGAGCGGCCCGTAAAAGGTCGCACTTAACGCCAATTAGCCAACAGTTGGCCATTAAGGACACAGCATGGAGAGTGAAATAATTCCACTAAATCAGCATTCGTCCAGGAACATGGACACAAGGTGAAACCAGGTTCCGAAAACATGACATCGAATGAATTCGTAATGAGTGTGACCTCATTTGGTCCTAACCTCCGGGAAACCTCTCGTGCTGGGAAGATAACGTTTTGCCCTGTGATTTATCCGGAACAATTTTTTTTTTCGTGTCTATTTCAAAAGACTACCACCAATTAATTTGTGTGAAATGTATGACCTTTTACTGTTTCCCCCCTTTCCAAAGGAACAGCACATATCACGTATTGTCTGATAGTCGCCTCGTGGCGCACAACATCTTAGTCCCAATGGTGGATAGGTGGTAGGTTTCACATATCCACTTGATGGTATAATTGAATGTGTTCCTGATGGGCAGTGACTGCCTAGACAGGCATCGTTCACATGCCTACTGCGTCACACACTACACACATTTGTGTGCGACCAGTGTGTCCCGAATTGGGGGTGGTGGCTAATTCCACTAAAGGCGTACGTTTTAATTGGCTTTGTGGCGATGTCGTGACTGAGTGCAAATAGTACCTGCACACTCGATGCATGTATCCGTTGTTGGACTAACCATTCTGGACGGGAGCACGTGTGCGTTATTTTGATGTTTGCAGATGTCAATTATGTAGCATTTATGGGAATGGCCGTCGGAATGCTGATGAGTGTGTTTAATTCTTCAAGTACATGTTAGTTGAAATTAGCTGCCGTTAGTGCGTTTGGAATATCCGCCTTTGACACATTCACATCGGGTAGTTGAATTCTTGTGCATGGGTTTACATTCTACTCGTTTCTTGAGGGGTAGTCTGGACTTAACTAATTGGCATCGTTAACTGTTGCATTACAGCGACGATGTTTTAGTTTCGAATCCTATTGTCACCTCTCCCTGTGGCATAGTCCCACTGATACTGCCACAAAAATTCAACCTAAAAGCGATGGATCAACTGAACTTCTTACTTTTGTACGGTAAATCGAAAAGAATGTCAGGCAACATCAGCACAACCAAGAAGCCCTTATTTTGTGTGGATTTCGGGCAACCACCCCATAGAGAAACCCAAATGAAGCGGCATCTCTTATCGAATTCCAAATGTGACGGAGTTGCACCTCGCACTTAGTCAAATGCAAAAGATCGCCTTGTTAAATGCTTCGAAATACCAAACGTATCGCACTCGTTTGACTTCCGATAGCTCAGACACCTGAATCCTCATTAAATGCACCCAGATCCTCTCTACAAAATCGGAGATAAAAATCACAGACACAAATACTCCAGCGCAACGAGCTGTATATTCAAATCGAATCGCAGTCGCAATCGATTTTACTACACAGCCGGGAGCACATTGTCGGTAATGAATAAAATTAACGCTACGTAAACAGATTCTGCATCATTTAAGAGGACAGTGCGCCACTTTTACGCTGTCATGCATCTCAAGCTGCAGTCAAGATATACACCAACAGAAGCCCAGCATCATCGTCATCATCAGGCAAGCAATACGCTGACCTCATGTCGAATATTGCAAGCCTTTAAATTCTCATAATTTCCCATTTTCCGCTACTAATATGGTTCCGACATCGTCCGTCCACATGACCTCCCGCTGGTCACCGCATCCATTTGCCATGGCATGGATGTAAGGGCGCACTCCGTCTCATCCAACAGCCGTGTATTTCAACAGGATACACACTACACAGCCATGCTGCAATTTTAAGTGGATTTTATGAATAATTCAACTACGCCTTGTGCTCAAGGTCTTCTCTCGCAACTATGTGCAGCGGCAGGGGTTTTCGAAAAGCCACTGCGGCATCATTATACGTATGATTGACTCTCAGTTACAGACATGCATTTTATAAACGCCGGGGATTTGTTTAATAAATTTCATTCGACATGAGACCACATACGCTCTTAGGCTAAGCTTCATGGGAATCAATAAACCTCAAAGTCCATACCCATATTCTTTATCGTCTTCTTGGGGAAAAGTTCCAGTTTTCCTTATTAGTTCTAAATCAAGGTAGGTTTACCGAAGACAAAGATATAGAGAGTGTTATATGCATCCAACTGTGGACTAAAAGACGTGTGCTCGCCAAGTTAAACATTTCGTGCAAAAGGTAAATTCAAATCGGCCCCAGAGCAGACTGGTTTGTTTTTGCTGCATATGTTCGTAGGGTTCAGGTCGAACCGGCTTCCTGCATTAGCCTTGTGCGCTGCTGTTTGCATATGGCTCATAACTATTGAACGAAGTTGAATTTACAATAACACAGTGGGAGTGGAAAGTTGTTGGCTTCTTAGGGAAATACTGAGGAAGAAGATGAAGTATTCGTAAAGAGTGTCAAAAGCGTCTAAGTACAGTCTTAGAATTTCTGATAAATTCAAACGACTTTCATAAGAAAATCAAAAGACTGACCCGTGTGTGTTGGGAGTTTTTATTATATTTTGAGAGACATTCGAATCAGACCACCATTGACGGGTCTCGTTTCGTCGCCTAAATGAAGCATATAAATTCATGTTGGCTGTTTTTTTGTGAACGCCTAAAACCCTTTGCCGATAACCTGGTCGACCCATATAACTGTGGTTTCAAGCCGGCCAGGAAAGTAAGAAAGTCAACCATCGACCAAATGATCACACTCCGAGAGATATTGAAAAAGATCGACACACACCAAGTGTATTTTTCGACTCGTAACGTCTAGGGGCGAGCTACATAAAGCCTTGTCAAGTTTGGGCAAAGTCGTTTGTCTGCACAGGAAGACCATGGAAAAATCTCGCAGCTCGGATGAAATCGGCAAAAACACCACAGGGCCCTTCGATGCTTAAAAACGTTTGAGACAAAGCGCATTTGCGTAACTGGAGCCAGCGATGATTGGAGGCGGTCAGTTCGCGTTCTGTGAAAAAATAAAACGAAAATGTTTTCACCCTTTCACCGCAATTTCGATTCTCCATCTACGAAAATGCGAAAGCAAACTTCAAAAATGTTCATGTGAATAATTTTCTCATTTTCAAGTGAATGTTTTTAGTGAGAGTTCGAAAATAGGCACGTATAACTTTTACGGAAATCGGGAAAAAAAGGTTAGGTCCGAAATATGGTTGTGAATTTGTTGCTCGCACGTTTAATTGTTCAACCCTATATCAATCGATTACTGGCTAAAAAAACTGGCTAGAATATATTGGAGCAATGTAGATAATATAATTATATCTGTTGGGAACGATGCTGACCATCTATATAGCCTAGGCGATTGGAACGATAAGGCTTCACATGTTAGCTAAAGAAGAAGACTTTGTGAAACACCAATCAGTTATCCCCTTGCGCTTATTCACGTGGACAGAAATTTGTCTGCTTCTGATCAGTATATTACATCAAAACAAAAAGCTGCCTCAAATGAACCTTCACAGGTTGCAAAGCTCTACCATTTATCTTATGAGATGCAACTAAAAAATATGCTACCAATTATTTAAATATACTTTTATAGTGAATGGAGAAACGATAGCTTCATTCTGTAAAGCATCTTTCGCGAAACCTCAAGATAATATGAACTCTATGTACGCTTAATCAATGATTCGACAGAAGTCGGTTTCTAGAAGTCTTTTACCTGGGTTTTTTATAGATTCGATAAGAATGATTCGAACAATGCATATCGTCAGCAATAGGCAATTTACAAACGCAAGCATTCACAAAAGTCGGGGGCGTATACGTACTATTTTCATGCTCAAATAAATGATCGTCTTGCTTCTCTTACTCTGTAATTAGCAAATATCTTCCAACATACCTTTACGATGTTCAAATTGTTGCTTCATGCCATCAGGGGCACATGGCCAAGATATATTTGGTCTGGTTGAGAATATGGATTGTGCAGGATCAAAGCCGAACCTAAAATGGACAATTTACGACAATTTACGTTTAAATTTACGTTCGCTTAAAAAAATCGGATTCATTCAATTTCCGATACAATAAAATAGTTTTGAAGAAAATTGTACGAGCGACAGGAGTGTCAATGAGGACGTTCGGATTCCTAGTTTAGTAAGTCTGACAGTTGACTGACTGGATGTACTTCAGTTTTTATTGGCCGAGAGTGGTCACGTGAATAGTTTTTGCAGTTGGCGTTTATGGATGGGAAGCCAAGAAAATCCTGCCTGCATTCTCAGTTGACATTTCGAAGTCAAATTTAAAATAAACTAGATATCCGAACGTCCCCAATGAAGCCATAAGCTAAATAGAAATAGACTGACAGCTATCCTACGTCTCCCCGATTTCCCCCGCAATTATTTTCATTATTAGCCCCTCCCTCCCGCTTTCAATTGTACTGTCTGTGAATACGTGTAAAGCAGCGAAAAAACATTAAATTCTGAGCTGTAATAAACTACTGACACTCTGTAGTGTTCCTACATCGTGGTATTTATGTGGGAATTTCAATTTCTGAAAAAATGTCCGTGCGTAGAAGGAAAAAACACCAAAACGGTGGGAATATCAATAATCTGACAAAAAAACATTCAAACTACATTCATCATGAATATCAACGGACTAAATGTCCATAAAAAGGAGATTTGCCTTTAGCAAAATTTTCTAGTATCAAAAAATAATCATTATAATGTTAACAAGCTGCGATTTTTTTACTGAAGGCGAGTTTAATGTGATTTTCTTTCCGAAAAATACTTAGTTTACTCTTAAACGTATGATTTTTCTCATAAAAAAAAAAGAGGAATAATGAGGATTTCAGTTCGGCGGAAAGAGAAAAACTGCCACGCTTCGTCGGAAAATTAAAGAGAGTGCTCAGAACACTGACTGAGATGAGTGTATTTGGTGAGTTTCTATCAGCTGATGGATGCGTTCTGAGAGCAGCGTAGGGTAATTTGGGTCAAATATTTCAGCTTTGGCTCAATGCTCCGAGCCAAAGAGAAATGGCTCATATTTGGCAAAAACTTGAACATCATTTTCTTATAAATAAAAGAGTGTTAAAAATAAAAATGAGAATTTACTCGACTGAACGCAAGTCCCAAAACAATAAATAGTTAAAACGATTCACAAAGTGAACGCACCTATAAATTTTGCATTTATTTTATTGAAATCACAACAAACTCCCCCTTCTCGTTTTCACTTAACTAATTTGGCTCTAACTTGTGTTAAACGGCTCGAAGAATGGCTGTTGTTTTTTTTTTGGCACCACGAAAACATGTATTCTAAAAATTTTTAATGGCTAATGTAATCAACATAAATAAATTTAAGAATAAACTTTGAAAAATTCATTCGTGGAAATAAAATAAGTTATTTTTGTTCCCACAATTATTATTGTGTCTGTTTTCGTTTGTTGTTTTTGGCGAAAAATTATTTCGCCAAGAATGTATACAGAAAAACGGCAAAGAATTTAAAGAGAAGAAACGATTACGAATATTAAGATTTGAAATATGATTTTTGAGTTAAAATCGTTCATGAAGATTTCGTTTACTAACGGAAAAAAAAAACAAATTAAATTTAATAGAAAATTTGAAATAATTGACATAAGTAATAAAAAATTAACTTTACGTTTACTGATCAGCACCCTGACATTTGTCACACATTTTATGTTTTGCATTAGTAATGAGACATTTTTTATTAATAAGGATTTCTTTTATTTTTGCTTCAAAAAAAATGAAACTAAAAAGTTTTCGATAGATATTTTGTGAATGAAAATAATGTCATTTCATATATATTTACAGGGGATTATTTATGTAAGAAGTTAAAAAAAGGATACCATCCGTGAGTGTAGAAATAAGTATCTAAAGTTTTGTTGCAAAATGTTGACTGCACATTTATTATTGTCTAATTTCACGATTTATTCTAGAAAACAATTTTTGTTTTTCTTCGTTGTCTTACCCTTTTTAAGCGACAGTACAGTTTGTCAGTTTTCTTTAATGCTGTGTTAGTTGTTTAACAAATCTATCACATAAAATTTGAACATTCATTGCACTTCAGTTACAAAATCAGTATAACTTGATACCAAGAAATAAGAAAGTCGAACAACTATTTCGTGACCCCTTTGATTAACATGGGCACAAATACATGAATTCAAACTGGGCTACATTCAAGGTCATATTTAGCATGTAAGCAATCCCTCTTGTTTTGGCTGAATCTGTCTGAAAGCATAAATGCAGTTCCCAGGACATAAATCATTCTACTTCGGTTTGTTTGAGGTTTGGCGCAGTTAGTTGTCCCATATTTATATAAAGTTAGCCTAATGTGGCTCTTGACAAGAAGCAGACACGATTTCTTCAAAAAGATGGGTACTCCTTGAAGGACACATGGTTTCAATGCCATTGTGGCCTGTATTAAATCGGAAAAAGAAATCTGAGAAATTAAAAAAAAAACAGCAGACATTAGGATACTCTCTCGGCATTGCCTTCTCGGAATTGTCATCAGTTTTCATTACATTTGCGTAAAGAATGAACTAGATGAAGCTTTCAAACTCGTTATGTTGGTACTAGTTGCTAGTTTTGGACGTTTCGACGCCAATCGTCTTAAAAGTTACGTGATCACGGCCAGGTTCTACAAAAGCCATTTGAAAGTTAAACAAAATTGCAGCAAGCTTGCCTTTTAAAAGAATGTCCAGAATTACATACCTTTTGTAGCGCTGATATACAGTCTGTCAAGAAATATCAAACTCCCGGAACGTTTCAGGTTCAGCTTTAGCCAAATCTCAATTATCACTAGACGTGTTGTACCACTTGCCCACCTAAGAATTGTGTCTGCGATACCATTTAGCTTTATCATGAGTTTGTAAGAAGCGATCACAATACCAAAGGTGTAATTGTCTGGTTCTATGTTTGGCGAGTTCATCATCCTCAATATTTCCCGAGATATGTTTATAAGCCGGTACACGCTCAAAGGGTAATATTGAACTACTCTGCTAGCTCCCTAAGATATGAGCGACAGTCTAGTGCTACTATATAGTTTGTAGTGACGAAATCCAAGCACTTGATTGGTATGTGACTATTTGAGAAGATACGGAAAACTTTGGTTGATATCCCTTTGTTTGCGGGTCAAATTGCGTTTAAGCATTAACAAAATGGTTTCCTTCCTCACGAGCCGCAAAATATGTAATCTCTGTCTTTTTACCGTTTCCACAATACAAAATACTTACTTCTCGATCGGTGATCAAGACTTAAGAACGCGTTTGTCTTTTTTTTAATTGAAATAGTTGTCTACTTATTGAGAAACTTTCAGCCCGAAAATAACCTTCTTCTTGCTAGCAAAATGATACTCCTTTTAACGCCATTACTTGTTCAATATTCCTGCAAATATTGTGTTCAGGTTTCTCGTGTGTGTCATCCATGCGCAACGAAACAGATGTCGAAGCGAGACATTGGCACACACATTTCTACACACTTATCGGTGTATGAACAACCGATCCTGCACTACCCTTCGGTCCTCTCATGAGGGGATTCGATCAACTGCAGCTGAAGGATATAGACATGCCCCATAAAAGAATCAACCGTCGACTTTCGAGCAAGACAGTCGTTATTATAATTGCCTAAAAATAAGTCAGTAAAATAAACGGACGTATTTTGTCCAGAATTCAGAAACAGTTGTATTTTTATTATTTTATTAAGTTTACAAACCACTAGCTAGCTAAAAGCCGCAACTAAATTAGTCATTATTCCTGCCTGAAAATCTCTACAAAAAATAGACCCATGGACTAAAAGTCTGCTGTTATTGCTTTGCTTGAAATTGCCAACAACATCTAAGTCCATACCTCTGAATTGTGGAAATAAATATTCTAAACAATTGACAAACAACTTCCGATCGTCACTGTCGTCCATCCATTATAACGCTTCTGGAACACTTGCATTTGACTTACAACATGTTGCACATATGGGCTACTCCAAGTAACTTGAACTCCACCTTCTGCCCATTTAATTCAGGGCCAAAAATATTACAAATTCAATTTTGTAGAAATGATATCAATGGAAGGAGTATTACGCTCATATTTATTCACCGTGAAAACTCATTGTCCTTGAGAATTTGTCTTCATCGTTCATCGCAATCGCATCTCCACCCGAAATGGATGCAGAACAAGCTTGTTGAATAAAGGACAGCCACGACGCCGACGACAATGATATAATTTCCAAAGAGACAGAGACAGAGCAGTGGTGGCAAATAATTTACTTTGTCACCGCGACAACTTTTTACAAGTGAGAATGAGGGGAGGCAAACAGAAATTTTTTTTTCCCTTTAATTTCCAAGATGTTAAAGGAAAAGACAGGAACAGAGGGGTACAGTGTACTCTTTCATTGTGCTGGGTAAACATTGGAGGAGCTTTATTAATATCAAATTATATATGATTGCTTAAATTTCGCCTGCACTTTGGGGGAACAGTATGTCGCAATGTGTGGTTTAACAAAGTGAGAACGTGTACCGGGGGTGGGAGGGAATAAAAAAAAATGTAAACATTCGAAGCGAATGAAATTAATGAGCAAACAATTGAGTGGAGTATAATTGATTTACCTTCTGTCGCTGGGTGCTGTTCGTTCTTGCTTTTCACCCTGGGCTGTTGGATAAATCGGTAATGAAATGAAGGATATGTGTAACTTGAGCATTTTAAGAAAATTATATGTGTGCGTTAGCAGGATATCATTTTGTGCAGCTTAATTAAGTTTTATGCATTACACTCTGGTGGAGGGAACGCGATGCTCGTGTCACTATACTGATTAAATGATGTTGGCAATGGCAGACATGGTACTCGAAGGCATAATAAGAAATTAATTCAGCAGTCATGTCGTACGTCTATTGTAGTAAGTTTTGATGTAGCTGTATTTGATAGGATATCGAATACAACACTCGTAAGTATTAGGAATTCATGAAACGTCATCAGGGTATACAAAAAAATGCGAACAATTACTCTCACTTTGTCACTGTAACACTTCATTCATTTTCGATGTCACCCTTATCCATTAAAGGAGTCGCAGATGACACAATGGACCCAACTGATGGTCTAAGTGAAGCTGTGGCAAAAGCGCTACAAGAGCACCCATTTACCTACCTACCTACCTACTTAGAGCACCCTCCTTTGTTCTAGAACTTCTCTAATGGAGATCTCCATACGGGCAGAGGAGAGATTTCGGATTTGATCCAACCATTTCATCCTTTTGCTGCCAATGGGACACCAGCCTGCGGCTAGGATTTCATAGCACGTCTTGGAACCCACAATAGTCATTGCAAATTAATTACTCAATTCCGACGTTCTTCGCCAAAGCTGCGCTGAAACATCTAGTTCATGTAAATGGAAAGGAGTGGACACAATCGCTGGGAGTTCTGCCGCATTCCCAGGACACTCGGGATACTAAGGACAAGAAGGACCTATTGAGATGCTTTTTTACCTAGGAATTTAAGTATCATTCCGGCTCTAAGTAAATTTGATCGCAAAGGTTACTTTGTCTACCTTGAGGCTATTTCCGTTCTGCTAAAAGCGATAGATATGTCATCATTGCGCTGTCGTGGACTGAGTAACGGGAAAAAACTCTCGCTCTAAGTAGATAGTCTGTTGTTGGCGGTTAAGAAGCTTCAAAACAGGCATCACTGCAAAAAGATTCAATAGGCAAGATCGATAGAAAAATACTCACCAAGGCCCAACTACATTTCAGTGAAACAAGTTTTGCACTCCATGGAAATGTATTTCTTTCTGTTAACTGCAGCAATAAATGCCGATAGCTGCCAGTATCATATAAATTTAAGAACCATCACATTAACATGTAACAGGGCAACTTGTTCACCACCTGTTGTCATTTGAATAAAAGCTGTCATCTTTGTCTCCGTGCAAAAAGCCCACTTACTCTCACTGAACAGAACGTTGGAAATTGCATCCCATCTCTTTTCAATGCACTCTTCATTTGCTCGCTATCTTCAGCACAGTACTTCCCTCTGGCGAAACAAGTCACAAATACACAACCCGTTCGACTCAATAGCATGTGTTGCAAAGCCTGCCTGCGGCTAGCAAACCTGCATAAAGAAGCACACCATTCATATGTATACCCTTGCAGTTGTTGGACAATATAGATGAGTGTGCAGGACTCTGGGCAGGAAAACAACACTCTTAAGAAAGAGAAAGACAAAATTTCAAAGTCCGCAACCAAGGCCAAGGACATTGGGGGGACATTAACAAGAAGTAGACAATTAAGAATTTGCAATGTTTGCACCATTTTGGTGACACGTGGAGTTAGTTGTATGTCAAATTTTAGGTCTGAAAATGCGAAGGATAATTTTAACGAGTCTTACTATTCGATTAAAGTTCGTAAAGCGAGATTTGACTGAATAACTTAGTTGCAAGAAAGTTTGCAATATGCCAAGGTAGCTGATGTTTGCAGTGTGTCAAAAACCATAGGTAAAGTTCGACCTGGTGCCAATGACCGAAAGTAAACACAAACTTTTCTGTCAAAAGACAGCCGGATCAGGTTATCGATTCCAACAATATTTAAGGCATTTGCGACTTTGGAAAGTGAATACAACAATAAAAAGACAATTAAACATCTGACAGAAAAAATATATCCAACAATCATAAAAGGAACTCCCTTAGTGAAACGATCAATACAGCACTATGACATTTGAATCGCCAAAAGTGACACAAATTTTGCCAGCAAGTTCTAATAAATTACTTGTAGTCATTTATTAATGGCGCGTATTTATGAATACTCGAAACATGTAAAATCACAGCTGCTTGTTCAAGAATGGATACATTACAAACTCTTTAGTTTACTAAGCCTGACAATTAACTGACGTAAAGTCGCAGAGTTTATATTGGCTTAAATTGATAACGCGAACATCTTTTTGAGCTGACTTATACAGAGAGATAATCTACAAATGTAGTCAAAAATTTTTTTTACGAGTCTTAATTTTGATTGGTTTTCTTGACAGTTTTATTTTCAGTTGACGTTAAAGTCGACTTAGGATAACTAGATTTCCGAATGTGCCCAATCAGTCATACTTTTTTCAATATTAAAATTGTTTGGTGAGTGAATTTTCAACAGACATCAGCTTAAAAAGTTCGTTTGGCTTATCTCTCAATATCGACAAATTTAACGTAATTGGCCTTCTCTTTCCCACAATCGAAAATAGTTCATATTTAATTTTGTGAAATTGAAATATATTTTCTTTAAGTACCTCTTTTTTCATGTTTGAACGAAAACGTAGCTAATCGTTCTTGTTAACGTCTACAGATCAAATGGGGGTAAGATGGTGGCAGTCAAAGTGAAAACTGATTTTCAAATTATTAAACATTGATTGACTCATATTTCCATTCGTTTTTGAATATGCCAGTGTCACTTGTTAAATAGACAATTGACTGTATTTTCTGAGATCAAGTGTAAACAACGCGCGTTATACACTAATCGCTCACAATCGCACAAGGTACCTTCGCCTCATCTTTAAAATGACAGATAAAGAAAAAATTAGCATAAAGCGAGTAACGATAAACGAGTAGTTCCTCTCACGGGTTTTAAATAGCCCGGTTAAATTCTTAAAATCCAAAAACTTGACATGTGTACGCATGTAGTATTGGGTACATTGTCCGCTCTCTGGTTTTCGGTACCCGGTTCGAAAAAGTGCTCAAGGTTTTTGTTTCAAATTCTGAAATTTACGAAAACAGAACTATATGCATATGTGAGGACACAAACATGTCAAAAAGTCTCAACCAATGTAGACAGGGCCATGGAAGAGATTTCATCATTTAGTCCTGATAGGTTTTCGTAGTTTTCGACGAAACATATACCTAGCTACAAGCCAGTTGTATAAAACGTGGGTTTTCTAGGATTGAAGATACGAAAGAGATTTGCAAAGAGCAATGTCAAATCCCCCGTGACATTCGTACCCTAACGAGAAAACAAATAATCATTGTGCACAATAATAAATTTATGCGCATGTATATGCGAAGGTGAAGGCAATATTGGTTACACGAGGTGACATGTGTGTTTCTTGACTTATCTATGCAGAGCAAAAGGATTCCCCTGTGGGCATTTCAATGACAACTCTCATACATGTACCTTCAACTTATAAGTCATAGCCTTGCTTTGTGCTTCTTACATTTTGTTTTTTTTTCGTTTTTGCATCCTTTTGTTGCTTGTAATAGGTCAAGTGGGCCTCCAGAAAGTGCATGGACTTCCACACTCGAAGCGGAAAAAGTAATTTCGCAAAGAGAAAAACTGAATTAAGTTCTGAAGTGGAGAGGAGAGATTCTTCTTTTGCTTCTCCCATATCCAGTAAAATGTTTGCCATGCCAGGCGTGAAGCACACAAGTGTCATGTATAATGTACGGCGACGAGTGAAGGCTACACGAAGGACACATGAGTTGTAGATGCAAACATTATGAAATTTCTTCTTTCGTATATATGGAAGGCGAAGGTTGGCTGTATTTTGTTTGACCATTACACATTCAGCAGCTAGCAAAAAAAACTAATGCTTCTCAGTGCTTCCAATTAGAGATTTTGAGGGCCAACTCTGTCTTTGTGCTCTTTATGCATCTGTTCTGTCAGACACTATTTGCACTGTGCTTTGCTAAAAGCTGGCTGCAGAACTAATTCACACATACCTACTGGACCACTATCAGATTCGAATTAATTCAAATTGTCATTCAAATGATGTATTCCATATAGACATTGACATCCAACAAAGGGGGAGCACACCATTGTCGCCTGATGCACTGGCAGAAAATGCACGAGAAAAGTGGCTTCCACATTGCTCTGTCGGGTGACAGTAATTGGGGCAGGATGTGCATTTAGCTCCTACCAATCACCAGCTGTAGAGTATCAGTGCTCTCCACTTATTTGCACTAATTATGCAAATGCAGGTGTCACGTTTGATGCGCGACTGTTGAAGTTAAGGTTGGTGATGAGACTCTTCAGACTTTCACCCCGCAGGATTGGATATACAGATATAGATATAGAGTAGTGTGGCCTTCGACTCACTGAATTTTGCGAATTGAACGTTCGGTTAATTTATGTTTGCCATTCAACTCAAAATAGAAAAACGAAATTAATTTGTGTAGTCATGACGCGAGGTAATGAGTATGCATTTAAGCGCCAAAAGTGTCTTGCACACGATTAATTTCATTGTTCGGAATTAATTTTACATGCTTTTGACGGTTGAAATTACACGATAAATTGGCTTTTGTTTCTAATTAATAAAAATAGAATTTATGTGCAATGATGACTATTTTCCATCAGTCTAACCTTTTTATTGCTTCTGCTTATATGCAAACCGAGTCAGGACGATTCGACTTTAATTTGGGCCTGTTCAATATTATTCCTGAACGGACTTGTGTTCAAAATTCAAATTAAACACATTCTCGAACCAATTAATTGTCCAATGTGTGTTTTCACTGTTGATTTAAATGAACCATGGGTACGTTCAGAATACTAGCCATCGTCTTTATATACGAAGTAAGTGAGCTAACGGACGAGGACGTCAGTTATTGGGCAATCACTGACATCTACATTATTTGAAAGCATCTCATATATGTCGGTAATGCAGTAAATCTGAAACTTAAACTTGACTCTTGTTGACTGCTTTTTTTTTGAACGATTAACAATTTAATAAGGACTTATAATCCATTACATTTCCATTTATTTTAATTACGTTTGATTTCAATTGAATTAAATAGCAAAATTTACAATTAAAGCAATTTTCCCGCAAATGAAAAAAGTTTCTATTCGTGGGTTTTGATGATCGTGAGCGCGACTTTACTCGTATTACGTGGATTGTGAATAAAGTGTGACAGTTCGCTGCAAAAATGTTTCAATTAGCGGGAAAAGAGTTGTCAATGTCGATATTTAAATCAATTGAGACCCACATTTTTTTAGATGAGATGTCGACCGACGTTCTCTTTGAGGCTGCCTCTAATCCATATGTTAACATATTATATTTATATCTGTCAAAATTAATGTATTCAAAATAGAGATTTCTGTTGGGCAATACATTTCTGCATAATTATTTCACAAACACAAATTCCAATTTAATTTGTTTACCAATAAATGTAATTCATCTTCGTTTAATGCGATGGCAGTTGATTCTATCCTCTCAATATTTTAAGAAATAAAAGAGCTTAATTTGTGAAACTGTCAGCGGATTCAGCGGACAGAAAAGTAGAAAAGAATCCCCTTTTAGGAACCTTATTAGTCACATCACACACATTTTATTCATCTCTCAGTTGAATACATTGCTACCATGGGTTGGTATGACTTTATGAACAAATCACACTTATGAAAGCGAATTTGAGTTTGACAGCGAAGGTGCCATGACTGTTGGTAAAACATCAGCTCTTTTGATTATATTTTCACAAGCATGTAGAAAAATGTGTTTTTAGATACTGTAAAACGCCCCTGTGCCCGGATATTGTGTTTGACCAAACTACACCTTAGTCCGTAGCTCCGGACATCGCACAATCTATGTTTTTAATGAAACTAAACCGACTATGCCCGGTAACAGAGCAAATGCATTTCCTTTTACGAAATTGATGGGCCTGACAGCCACAAGAATATAATTTCCGTTCCCCTACAAAGCATGCAGTAGGTACGATTATATACACTACTTTGCGTACCAGTTGACTAAGACAACATTTTTTTCTTTGATAACTGCACTTAAAAAAAACAACAAGCAGAGCATTAGCCTGGAAATGACAACGATGGATGCAAGGATCAAAGCTTAACCTTTGCACATTTATGTTGTCTTTCCTTTCATAGCCCCATTCCTTATTCCACTTTGCTTCACAAGTACGCACTACTCACTCGACGTGTGAAAGTGACAGCTTACTTCAAATATAAAACAATCATAGTGAAAAGCACAATAGACAGAGAGCAAAATAAAGCAAGAATCCTGCAAAGAAGACTGTTTAGGAAAATGTTCACGTACAGGTACATTGTGCACACCTACCATCCTGCAAAGCCAAGGGATTTTCGCACATAGCGCATGTACAACCATAGTATGGGTTTTCTAGGAACTGCCGAGCGGTTGGGTCACAAAAAAAATGTGGTAGGTTGGCAATGATATTTCATTTCAACTGGCACTGCTCTATAATACGTGCATTTCGGGCAAATAATAAAATAAAAAATGGAGTCTAAAAGGGCATATGGTTATGGGAATTGTTTCGCCTTTTGCTCTTTTAGTGTTTGGGTACTTATTTAGAATCAGAGCCCTAACGCCAAAGTGTAATGGGAGAACACACGTTCGTAACACAAAGCAACTTGTTTCCAAGGTCAGAGATTTTACATAATTTCTAGCTGAAAGTAGGACAGGCAGCTAAATAGTTGGTTTTGTTTGGTTTTCTATACCTAGAAAGCCTATTTTCTCGCACTGATTGTCATCTGCCCTAATTCTAAAACTAGAATCCAATTTAAGGCAATGCTACATGAATTTAAAACGAACTTAACTTGATTTGATTCGATTCGGAACTAGCTATACAACTTTTCAATTAGGTCGGACAATGGCAGAACCATGAGGCAAATATAGTGTTTTGATTGTGTTTATGCGATTGCCACAGGTACACAAACAAGGCCGGTCATAAATAGAAAACTTTTTAGAACCGCTGGTATTTGATGTCATTGAATAAATTATCACAGCAACTTAAACATCGACATTGGCGTGAGATCTTGTTTGCAAATTCAATAACGTGAATGCTTTTAATTTGCCTTTTACACTCCTGCTGTCAAGGTTGCTATCAATTCGTTTTTCGCGTTAATCTACAGCTACATAAATCTAACTTTAGTCGAATTTCTGTGCCATAACTACCTGTGCCAAATGTAATTTCTTCAAATGGATTTTGATGTTCCATTATAGTCGCCTAGCGGTCACTCGAACGTGGTCATTTAAAATGTCAATCTTTTGAATTTTGTGTGGACGAGCTGAGCTCGCAGACCTATCAAAATTTGGTTTCTTTAAACTCAAACATGGTAGAGCACCTACCTGTAATATTTTATCGAGCTGGGGATTCAGTAAGTATAGTTTGCGTCGGTTTGTGAAAAAGTGTGGATTTGTTGTTCGGTAATCCAAAAGCGTTAATTAACTTGGTTTGGCATTTATCACACATATGAGTTTTTTTTTTCAATCGCTCTTATATAAAACGATGAGGATAAGACGTTCAAAACTCAAATTTACTAAGTCTGACAGTTGGGTGCCACTGAGTGTCTGCGTTTTAATTGGCCTATATTGATAACGTAAACATTTTTTCTTAGTTGACGTTTACGGGGAACGTGAATAATATTTCGACTGAATGCTTACGTGACATTTCAATTGTGTTTCTGACGTTAACGACCAATGTTCTTTTTGGGTTTAAAATATAATCTTGTGCAGACAAAGGTATAATACATTCCAGACACCCAACTAAAGTTTTGGCTGTGCTCAATTTCTTGACCAGCTCGGTTACCCATGCGTCAATGTTAATTCATAAAATGGTCATAAGAGCCAACTTAAAAAAAATATTTATGCTGTCAGATAAAGCGAGCGTCTTTAGTCTTTTAAGAAACATCGGGTAAATTGACACACACTCAAAACCAAGGTCGATACGAAAAATGAGTGACCTGTCAGTTGTCACATATATCTCGGTAAAGCCCGCATGACACTACACTTTTCTCTCATTTTTATCGCATTAAATCATGTTGAAAAGTCAATTGCGTGTAAAGGAGAACCACTAATTTTCAAACCACTATTTTCAAATAATGTTGAAATGTCAAATAAAAAGCTGCCAGCAGCTGGAAAATTGAATTTGTATATATTTTCATTGGCATTTGCTTTTATAAAACTTTTAGTACATACAATTTGACTTAAGACTAGGTAACAAATGGTGGTGAATAATAAATATTTAAATGCGTTGGCTCAACAATAGGGGCCCAACGGTATACAATAATGTTTGTTTTCTTAAATCTATTTTATATAAATTGTGGTTGTCTTCTCGGATTCATACTCGTAGTATGCATCGTTGTCTGGTTTGACCTCAGGGTGTTCATGTCCGGGTGTTGATTGTACTAGCTCCTCGGAAATTTTCGTTCTAATTTTATGTACTGCTCTGGTTACATTTTTATCCCGATGGTTCGAGACATTCCCAGTGGACCTTACTAATAATCATTCTTAACCTTCACACTAAATATTTTCTCACAATATGCATATTTTTATTGAAAATTTCGCCATTCTGAGTTCGAAAAATGTAACCTGGACACTAAAAATGATTTTTATTAGTGCGCCGAGTGACTACTTAAATCTATCCAATCAGAAAAATCAAGAGCGTCTTACAAGAATATTGGGCAAGCGTTATAGGTCAACAACTGTCTTTAAAAGACCATTGTTAAAAGTAAAACTCAATTGATTTGACCCCAGTGAAAATAGATATTCATCCTTGAACTAATTCGTGTAATAGCCCCCTTATATTTCTTGACCTAGGACCACGACCAGAACTACTGCTGTTTCGGATATTTACAATCCATAATCAATACGCGGATAATGAGACTTCCGTTCGATTTATCACCGGAAGCTTCGCCAGAATTACTTGATTCAAAAGCAAAACATAAACAGGATATCGTTTACTATTCTGCAATTAGTAGGCTTAATTATTCCATTTTCGCTTTCACTTCCATATAATGTAGTTGCATTTTCAAAGAATACATAAATCAGGGATTCAGTGTGCGTATGTTTTGCTTATCGTATATTAAATTATTACGATTTGAGTTTATTCCGCTGGACTGCAGCAAGCAATTAATATTAGACGCGCTTCACCGGATGCTCGCCATTAAGCATCCATCCTAACTACTAGCTGAGTATGCGTTTCGTTTGTAAAATTAAAACTAGACACGGATAACATTCGTATAGTGGTCTGCGTGCAGAGCTCGAGCCATTTTTGATGATGATAATGTCCTCCTGCGGAGAGACAGAAGTTCCGGAATGAATCTAATTTCACATAAATATCTACACTAATGGTGAATAGTGCTTTATGTGAAAATTACCTTTGAAGGTTTAGTCTGGGATGGTGGCTGGGTGCGACAGCAACACTCTTTTCGTCCCTTTTACTTGTTGTAACAAACATTTTGATGTATACCGATAGTAAAAATGCTTTTAACATCCCAATGAAGAGTTTGGCTGCTGTTTTATTGCGATGTTGAATTCTTTTTACGATTTTCTAAAAAGCGTTAGGGAGGTTGTAGATTTCGTTGTAGTGCCGCTGGCCAAACACAAAAACTGCAAATGGTGGGTAGTACAATGGCGTACATAGTTCCTTTGTGTATCTGTAAATACTTATACTTTAAGGGATTAAATTTAATTTCCTGCAGGAGCAACAATGATTTCCCGAGATCGCTTCGTCCGGGAATTCAAAAGAAGCTATAAAATAAAACCCTTGTCGTCTCTGTCTACGTGTTATAGGTTATAGCATGGCTTTCGTATCTTTACACAAATTTACATTGTTGTAAATAGCTTTTCGATTAATAGAGAAGAGGTCTGTTGCAGAACTTTTCTTTTGGCGCAGTACTGGCTAATTGGCAGATTGAGACAGTTATTGTCATCGCGAGACAAAATAAACAAAGTGTACGAGAACGCTAAGAAATAAGTGTATACAAGAGACTGGCATTTTTAAGGACTGTCATTCTACAACCTTATATTGGGAACGTTCAACTATTAAAGTTTAGTAACAGCTGACAGCTGGCTGACTTGATGTGTCTCAGTTTTGATTGACCTAGATCGGTCACATGAACAGCTTTTTCAGTTCACGTTTATGGAGGGGTAATAGACGAAGCTTGTCAATTAATTCGTGACTGATTAGTAAGTTGACAATTCGCATATGTGGATGACGTAGGAAAAGTGACCTCACCGACAAATATAGCTATCTAGTACATCTTAAACTTGGAATATGTACACGGCTAGTGTGTTTTTCAAAAGTGTGACTAGGAATAATTTCCGTTAAAACAGGCATTCTGTCGTACCGGAAACGAGGTTCCAATGCCTTATGCAGATAGGAATTTTCAGAAAAAAAAAATGGTGAATATCGAAAAAATTGGTCCTGTCAATTTAGCGGCAAGAAGATATAGCCAGCTAATTATGGCCTATATTAAGCGTGTGGTTTGAGCTTCGATCTCAGCAAAGCGAAGTAAAGTGGGATTTTCAGCACGCAAATACAACAACAACCGTGAGTCCTCAAAATGTCGAGTAGAGCGTAGTTGTTGTAATTGCGTGCTGAAAATCCTACTTTACTTTGATCTCGTGAACAGCTTTATGAATCGATATATAGCTGACAAATCTAGTCAGGACTAGGTACTCAGTTAATATTTTTGTTGTATGGCTGACGTAGTGACAGTGACCGACCGAACTTACGGACCAATCTAGTTTTTGCGTTCTAGAAAAACCAATAGGTACACACAAATATAGTTGACATAGCACGGCACTGTAGTCATGTCATATATTTAAATTAATAGATAGCTACTTACAAGTAAATATATGTGACACTTAACATCAATCTGACAGTTGGTACGAACTATAGTTCAAGAAAATGTCCGCCTTCCAAAAACCGTCGGTAACTAGAAAGCTCAAACCATTTGTTGTGGATGTAGATTTTTTTAAATGCAGTTGGACGTTTCGCCTTGCCACTCAAATATGCTGAATGGAAAATGCCAGATGCTTTGCACTGTTTTTGTGCCCCCTTTTCTCTAATTTTTGCGTACGAAGTTGGGCCAAATGTACTTAATATATTGGAAAGCACTATCGTAAATGAAATAACAAATAGGCGGCTTATCCTGCGTATCGTAAGGCATCAGTGTTCAGTCCGGGAAAAGTGGTGCCATATCACACGCAATATTAACTTTGTTTGTGTAGGTATACCTACAAAAATCCCAATTGACACCTTAATTCAGCACGAGTTTGCGAGAAAAATATTGACAGTGCAGTTATAAATTTTATTATAAACCCCATTTGGGCAATATTAAACCAGCGTACACAGCACAGATCAAAAGAAACATTAAAATGTGCGCACGCAGCTCAAACACAGATAAGCTCATCAGCTGTACATACTCACGAACAAGGTCTTATCGCTACACTAGGGTTATCTCCGCAGAAACTGTTGCAGACTGCTTGTAGTGGCTTGTGTTTGTGAAATCGTGACGACACTTGCATAAAAAAATAAATAAAACATACACAAAACAACTTACACTGCAAGTGCACTATCTCTATTTGAAAAGCTTAGCCTAGGCAACTGCTGAAAAGAGACATCCAGTGCAATGCTCAGTACGAGCACGATTGGTGTGTATGCCGGTTAGAGTTGAAATTAATTCAGTTTTGGAAAGTTCTATTGTTTTGTTGTGTCCTTTTCTCTTCCGGTGTGAATACAATGTACAATGGCCTGGACCATATCTCTTCGACTGCTCACTTGCATTGCTGTTCGATCGAATGTACAAATGGGCAACGATGTGAATCGAATTCATCAGATGATCTGACATCACGGCGAGAGCATCGATCGCTGCACTCGACCGGTCAAAGATATGGAAACAGCTCTAGAATGGCTTCCTCCTTGGCGGCCTTCGAAGACAGTATGACCGAGATTGTTGTACGTGGTTGTTTACAATTTTTTTTTTTTTTTTTTGGTTTTTGTGATAAATATGCGTTAAAACAGTGCAAGTATTGTTGTTTTTCTCTTTATTATGCAGATGGACGATGTTCCGACTGAAAACGAACCGACATCTGCGATCCTCAGCTACTGCAAGAGGAAGGTGAGCATTTGTGTTTATCCTGTTAAATCAAATTTCAGAAATGTCGCATAGTTTCTCAGACCGTATATGACGATTCTGGCATTGGTGGGGTTAAATCCGATCTCAACGGACACAACAGAATGCAGGGCTTGTCTGAGCTATCTTCAGGCATTAGTCATCTTGCTCATTATCTGCTTTGGATATTTTCTACAATTCCTAGCGTCGTATAGGTAAGAACAAATATAACACGCAGTTCGTTTTGAAGACGACATAAATTTACGTTTTGCAGAGGAGACAGGGGTTTCACTGCCGAGAGGAAAGAAATGTCGAATTTTACGAGCCTCCATCAGATGACGGTTCGCAACTGGGGAGAAGTATTTTTTGGCTACGTGATTCCAAATGGACTTCATCTTCTGGGATTTGTGTCGGCGATCTTCGTGTGCAAAGTCTCTGATAAGGAACAACTGCAGAATCTCATTGAACGGGTTTTTTTGATGACTGTGAGCCCCAAGCGGCTCTGTACCTTACTCTGGCTGTACATCGGAATGGGGATGGGGCTTTTGGCGCTTCTGTTTGGCTACGTCGTACCAGGGGTGCTATCTCAGGACCAGATTATACAAGTCGAATGGTTGCCAGTAGAGTTGGACGAGTACCAAACTCCAGTGAAGGTAACAATTATAATATATATAATCTCGTTTTAAATGGCTTTGAAGAGAAATGTATAGTTCTGGACTAGATTTCCACAGAACGTACAAATTTGGTCGGTAATGTAGATTCACTTTTACTACTTCACCCATGCAATCGAAATGTCGGCTCACTACTCAATCGAGATATTCTTGCCTAGATTTTTTAGACTTACACTACTTCTCCATAAACGACAACAAGAAAAAAAACTGTTCATATGAGTATGTGACCAATCTAGACCAATAAACAGAAACAAATCAAGTCAGCCAGCTGTCACTTACTTAATTAGATTTGTGAATATCCCCATTGATTCATCGATGGCTTGAGTTTCATTCATCGCCACAGCGCAGCGTATGGTAAACGAATGTCACACAAATTGTAAATGGTTAAATGTCATTTTGCTATAGAGTGAGTTTACGTAAGGTACTAAAAAACTAGAACGCAGATATTTACACAACTATCAGAGCAAACGTGCAACTACCGACGACACTACAGGATAAAATTATCCTTAAGGGTCATTATGTGAGCTTAAGCTGATGACAAAAATTAAAGTCCGCTAAAGTCCGTATGAGACTAAATTTTTTTGTGTATTTTTCATGTCATTAAAATGACAATAGAGCAGTATGAAAAATTAGAACGAAAACTCCCGATAGGAGTCAGTGCGTACACCGAGCTAATTAATTAGACAGACATAAAAAAAGCATTGAAAATATATTCAAATTACATTTTTCAGCTTCTGGCAGCTATTTTTTTCTTTTTGACATTTCAACATTATTTGAAAATAAATTCGTTTGAAAATCGGTAATTGGTTTGCAAACAAAATTGTTATCCCTTTCTTAATACACTTTTTATTTCTTTTCCAAGCAGCTGACTTTTCAAATGTGATAAAAATGGGGAAAAAATGAGAGAGAAGTGTAATGTCATGCGGGCTTTAATTTGGGATAATAATTCTACTATTACCACAACATTCAATTTTGACTCAAGCTGAATTACTCCCCTGCACGTTGATTACGGTTTCCCCTTCCTTTTTTTCATAGATTGCCCTGCTATGCACTGCATTCACTCAGGACCTCGTGGAGATAGTGATCCTGACGAGCTACGCTATTGAATGCTACTTATTAAGAGTCCACTTGCACACGCTTTCGCAGAAGCTCCTGATGCACTCAATACAGAATATTGATTGGATGAGGGCAAGTATTCAAATAAACTCGCAATTTGATGTCAAAATAACTCTGGTTTTTTTATTCAGGAACTCTTGGAGTTTCGTAAACTTCTCGACCACCTCAATAACAAGTTGGCCATCCCTGTTTGTTTCTTCACGGTGATGAATCTGTCGTACGCCTTCGCTGGGCTCATATTTCTTTTCAAAAGTGTCGACTTTCGCCACACCGAACTCAGAATAGTCCTACTGAACATCATGAATGTCCTACTATGGCTGTTGATGGGGCTCTTACCGTTCTTCACCGCAGCAACTGTGACACGTGTCTGTCAATCAGCTCAGGCTAGTGGCCATCAAATCCGAGTACGCCCATTTGTCTACCACAATACATCTGCTGATGATCTCAATTCGACGCTACTCTTCGCCTCATCTCTGAACATGTCCGCCAAACTGTTTCGCATGCCAATTCAACCAAACTACCTCTGCTTCGCCGTTTTAGTTATATCAGTTGTGGTCCTGACACTGGGGATGTGTCTTAACTTTTCATTGGGAATTTTCTGAATATCACTGTTTGTTTGCGTGTTATTTATACGATGTATTAATAAAATCCTTTCTCGTTCTATGTTCGCACAACTTGACTTCCTTTATCCTTTCCTTTAATGGGTCAGCAATAAAATCTCAACATGGAAGTTTCCTCCCATAGCGATTTCATAAGACAAGTGCCAACCTCCAGTAGGGAGTTGAAATGAAAATGATAAAAGAAAAGAGATTCCATCAGGGGGTAGAGATCATCACAAAGACATCGTGTCTCTGCCGGTAGGGTGCTGTACTTTGGATTTGGATGACTTCTTCTAGCGGCAATCATAATTTATTTATATACCATACATGTGTAGTTCCTTTTGGCTTTGTTTTGAATCGCACTTAGTCCCATGGTATACACTACACAACACACACAAACAATGGCACAATTTCCTCGCTATGAGAAGAGAAGTGATTTTTTCCAGAATGCTTCTCCCTTTGGTCATTAGATCGTAAGCACCAGCCATTTAATTTCATTAAAATTGGCTTTTGCAATGACCCTGTAAGCGCTGTCGTTTCACCGTAGATTTAATGGTATATGAGTATCCCTGCCAATTCAAGGTATGGTGGACATCAGGCACAACAACTATGCTACGGTGACACGTTTCGGTGGCGCTCGAAAACGTCAAGATATAATACTCGTACAGTTTAACGCTTTAATTACGTAGCTTTAAAAACGAAACCTGAAATTATGGTATGGACGTTTAGTTAACAAGATTTCCTTTGGGAATGGCGCCGTGATTTTGCCGGCGTTCATGGTCGTAGCCAGGTATTTGGTTTAGCAAACAATGGACTTGCTAGTAATTGAAAGCAACGAGTTTTCGAAGGTTTCACACTAATTTGGGCGCATTGATGTTGGGGGCTAATTTTGAACTGTCTTATATACAAGGATAAGGTACTTGACGTGTGGATTGACCTATGAATGTGGAATTAATTAGAGAAGTGGTACCTATTATAAGATTCAATGGGGATGGTAAGGAAATAATAGGTTTATGAAGGTTCGTTCACCTTCTGTCTTTTCTGTTTGGTAGGTATAGTTGCCCAGCGCTTGACTTCTGTTTTGACAATAGCTTAGTAGACTATCCTTATCTTATACTGGTTGACACTTTTGTGAACAATAAATGCGAACGTAGGTAGCTTTCAGTAAATTTTCGAAATCTGTCAAATGGACTATTTTAACTGACGTTTTCTATATGTATACTCCAACTTAAAATTTTGTAACAACCGTACCTACCCGTACTCTTCGTAATTTACTGAAGACTTAAATTCTTTTATTTTTTTCGAACCTTATTCCATAAGGCCAGTGTGATGCACAAGCTGCTTATCAGAGGTCCTACGGCCACGATCACGCGCCATCAGAAGACATCGTCTGTAAGTTCATCGATCAAAAAGGCGTCGGTGTGGCCAGTTTTGGTACGTGCCGCGCTACAAAATTGGAGCGAATTTCGAATTTCTATACTCCATATATAAATAATAATAAATAAATGTATATAAAAGAGAATGCCGTCCGTGTGTGCGCGAGTTATAAACACTCAACTGTACCTAAAACAGCAAAAGGAAATAAACGCTAAAGATAAGAAACAACTTATCAGGAGATATACAACACAAACCACAAACATCCAAATAAAAATATCAACAACCCTACACAAACAAGATAAGACTCACAACAGATTTAATAATCAACCCTACACAAATAGCAGCTACACAAAGTAACCAACATGACCATAGACCTTGAAGATAAGGAAAACGACTCATTAGGATAATGGGTATAAATACCTACAACACGGAAGGAACGAGGCAGTAGTTGCTAACAAACCGAATATAACGTTTGTCTTAGCAAAAATATAAACTATTTTGTCATTATTTGTTAGAGTAAAATAAAAAAATTAAAAATATATTTTTTCCTACTTTTTTATTTTCCGACGAATAAATATAATTCGCGCATAACTCGAGAACGGATCATTCGCTTTTAACGATTTTGCGCTTGATGGTTTCGTTTAGGCCCAAGGAAGGACATAGGCTGCTTTACGAAACTTTAAGGGAATGCAATACGGGATGAAAGTTTGTTTGGCGAAAAGCACTTTGAAAAAAATAAACGAGGAGTGTGACTTCAAATACAACAATAATTTAATATTATTTATTGATTTCGGTGCTTCCAAGTCGCAGTCGTAATGCACGACGTATGGTGAATCCACTTGCCGTTGCGCAATATGACAGGTGTCATTTTCGTTTCCTCATTCCAATTGGATTAGACGGACTTGCTATTGTGTGTGGTCAGATAATCCACCGAAATTGCATTGTGAAGAGTGAGGTTAACCAACTGCATTTGATTTCATTTCGGTACAGATGGATTTGGGTAATTTCCCACACAATTTAAAATTGAGAGTCCGCCCAATTATAATTTTATCGCGCAACCACAATCCACCGAAACTCTGTATCGGAAAATACGATGGCGAAGATGTTAGGTTTGTTCCTTTACTTTTATAG
The DNA here is from genome assembly GCA_963082955.1 of Cheilosia grossa. Lineage (NCBI taxonomy): Eukaryota > Metazoa > Arthropoda > Insecta > Diptera > Syrphidae > Cheilosia > Cheilosia grossa. The sequence goes on along the minus strand of OY720147.1, from coordinate 48,565,643 downwards.
TAAGGATGGAAAAGGATGAAGGATATGCACGCGTATGCCAAATAGGACGACAAATTTCAAATCATGTGTTAATTGTCAGGTGACTGACAGCTTTTATAATTCTTATTCTCCAAAGCTGCCGTTATCCTGCCAAATAAAAAATGCCCTGTCAAAACAAAAACAAAACCAAACGGGTCTCCAGTACATTACTGTTGAGTTCTTTCAGGCAACTTCCTTCATGTTGCATATATATTGAACAAATAAATCGTCCCTTCTAACAAAGAAATAGTATAGCCAGCATTTCGCCCTAGTTGATAGTTTTAAGCAGACATTTTAGTTGTGTACTTAGACCTATAGGTATATATGAGATATTCAAGAGTTGCCTAACTCACAAGGATCATGTGTCTTATGTTTACAAATGGAAAGCATTTCTTATATGTACATAGAAAAATGCATCAGAAGACAGAAATTATATTATACCTACCACCAGTTGGTGTGGAACCGCGAGAGAAAAACTTAAAATCAACGATACCAGCACTAGTGGGTTTCTCATTTTTTAATATTTATTATCTACGTATCAAGAAAATATGAACATTTTAATTTCAAATGACTAGCGGCAATAATATTTCTAAGGACGGAAAAAGGCGGAAATCTCAGAACAGAAAATGAACAACTACTCTCCTCTGGTCAATTAGTACTACATCTTTGGTTGCACTTTACTTTTTTTTTAGAAAAAATTCGTTAACGGGAAAACATTTAACAAAAAATATAATAAAATACACTCATGCATTGTCTTTTGTAGCCCCTCTCCTTCGCAGCAGCAGCAGCACACAGAGCGCCTACCATCCCAGCCAAGGCGGATGGTTTATTTTGTGTGGTGGTATAAAAGTCAGGTTCACAGGAAGATTTATCAATGCGTGCGTCAGTTTCAATTTTCTTAGTGTTCTTCTTATGACCATGCCATTTTTGCCCAACAAAAATCCAGCCGGAATATGAGCATCCCTGTTCGTGTTATCGTGTATCATTTCTATGTAATAATCAAATTCAGTTGACGCGGAATTAAATTCGGTTATGATGACAGCTTCAGCTCCGGCTAGCTCGGCATTCACTGTTTTTGTAAGGAACGAACAGTCTCTGAGATAGAAATAGGTAGATTTTAAGTAAAAATTCGATTTGAGAATAGAAGCCGTATAAGTACCCCCGTTCGATTAAGGCAACATTGCCACGTACGTCTCGCTTGTTTGTTATCTGTGTACATGCTTGCAAAGGCACTGCCGGCACTAAGGCGACACCTTCTAGTTTCGCATTGAATGAGGTTCCAAAGTCCTTAGCTGGCCGCAAGCGATACGTGTATTCCAACTCAGTGGGCTCGATAATTTCAAAGAAAATATCACCAGCTATAATATCTTGGGTTGTAATCGAATCAGCCAACTGATGGACGCCTACGTAATTAGACGATTAGTATTATAGATTAGCTGCGTGTTTTTATGTACTTACCGCCAATTCCGATGATGCAAAATTTGTCAACTGACAGTATTGCAATGAGAAACCAGAGAAGGACACTTATTCTCGCGCATTGCAACATAATTTTTTTGGGATTCGTGTAGTAAACTCATCTAAAAAAATTCATTGCAGATCAAAACAATTCGATGCCCACAATTTTTATATAAAAAAAAATTTCCAGGTGACAGTGACAGCATGTTGACGTTTCGAAGGGTATCGGAAAAGTACTGCCAAAACTGAGTTATTTTGCTGTCGGTATGGTAGTGCTTAAGTTTTTTGTCAAGTCCTTCAATGAGAAAATTGGAAGCTCTTCCCAATGCCAGGTGTGAAATGTGCAAAGTGCTATCAGACTTTTGTTTAAGCTGCAACTTTAGTGCAGAGAAGAGATTAGGTTTTAAGAAACGAAACGGCACCACCGTATTAAAAAGTTGGATTATCACTTACCTATTAAAACTAACTAATCTTTATCTGGCAGTTCTGTCTCAGCTGCAATAAGCGTTGCCATAAAGGCACTAAATTCTATCAAAATATATACATTTTTTGCTTGTGCTCATAGATTTCAATTAAAGATGAGGGTGTTTTTTTTTGTTGTTAATATGTTATATTGTAGTTGTGGAGTATTTAGTGAAGCATTCTATCGACTGCCTCGGTTCTGGACCAATACAGGATTTTGCCCGCCTGGCAATATAACAAATGAAGGAATCTCCACTACGTTATTGTCGCGTGAAGTCAAGGTTAATTTGCAGTTAATTGGAGCTCTTCCCAATGGAGCTCTTTCAAATGTACGAATACACTGGCTTTTGGAGCTTGTCAAGCTGAATAAATTCGGAAACCACAATATTCCCGAATATGACTTCTCGAAACTGGATAAACTGGTTTGGTGGTTGGACCGAAGGGACCTGTCTCTTGGGTTTGAGTTTATGGGCAATCCAAGTGGAGTTTTCACCAGAAACGAATCTATAGCCGACTTCTTGTGGGAGGATTTGTCGTTTCAAATCGCAAAGAGATATTTAAGTAGGTATTTCTTGTTCGGATTGCACACATTAGAATATGACTTCATCTGCAGATCGACTGGGTCCGAGTAAACTCACGAAATGGCGATTTGAGTCGTGGAACGAACCCGATTTGCTTGTATACAATAAACTACACTTTGATATTGAAAGTAAGTATTAAATTTGTACATTCGACTCTACACTGAAAACATTTTCTAGAATTCCAAAGGTATCTCCATGCGCTACGGCGTGGGTTAAATGCGGCAGCTCGGCGGCCAGCCAACAGTGTGCATTTTAAACTTTACGGACCATCGGGATTATTCAAAAAAGAGGATAATCACCCACTATGTTGGCAAATACTAGAGAAGTGCAACGCAAACACCAAACACTGTCCGATTAACGTCATAACCTATCATCGGAAAGGATCTGGTAGTAGCAGTGAGGTTGCTGCTGGTAGCATACTCCTTATTGAGGACATTTTTCATAAATATCCAAATCTTACGACCATCCCAGTGGCAAACAGTGAGGCTGACCCTATTGCTGGATGGTCAACGTCGCGGAGTTTCCAAGCAGACGTGCGCTACGCCATTGCAGTGGTCTCCATAATTTTTGATCACTGGACAGCCAAATTGAACACTCAATCCTTGCAGAACCTCGACTTTATAAGCCACGACAACGCCTTTATTAGCTACCACCCGCACGAGTTCTCACAGAGAACACTCTTCGCTCATTTTCGAATGAATAACTCCAAGCCTCAGCCTTACTATCAGTTCATTCAGAAGCCAGTGTATGCTGCTCTTGGCATGCTTGGAAGTCTCGCAAGTCATGCGGCTGATATCGAAACAATTTCCGACACAATCCGACTCTGGAAGACTTCCGACAACAACGGCACGGAGTTTCTAAGTTTGGTAGCGATATCAGACGGCCTACCAGGGGCTCATGATCGTTTCCAGAAAGAAATTCACCACCGAACTATGATGGGACAGAACTTCTCGTACGTTGTGGAATACCTTGAATACCAGAGCACCGATCCGGTGTATGTGTGGGATTTCTACCACTCACCGCCGTATCCAAACAGCACTGTTCGGAAAGCGATGCGCAGGAACCAAGGACCAGCTCTTTACACCACCGGAACACTCACCAAGCCAATGCTTTATGTGAGTCTTCCGCTGCGGTCCCCATGGCTCGTTCACGTGAGGTTATGTGCGGAGTCGACACCGCCTCCTCAGCCACCACGCAGTTTGCAGATTATTCCACTTACTGTCGCTGAAGTGTTCCTCCTTTGGAAGGAAACCTACCAGGCAACGCGATGCGTAGTCACATATCAAGTCTGGTTCATTGCCCACAACGAGACAGTTGGAAGGGAAGTCACAATCGGATGGCATACCCCTTTCCTCTCATTCCACTTCGCTCCCAAGGATACTCGCGTCAAAGGTGTGTACACTATGTAACACACTATCCCAAGAATTAACATGTCCCATTCCAGGTACCTACGTTGTGCGAAGCGTCGACACTTTCGGACGATTCAGCGAGTTCTCCAAACCCAAGAAGTACATGTAAATCGTTTATTTAAACTTGAAAAGGCCTTAAAGCATAGAAAACATTGCAAAACAAAGCATATTGCTCGGGATAGGTAAATGCTGTGCATTTTAGCAATACAACGGGATATTTAACATATAATGATCGTAGCAGGATTACAACTCCCTCCTAGGTATCCAAGATCAGCCACTTCTCATTTATATGTTCGATTTGCTTCGTGAGAATGGGGTTCCTTACTCTCAGTTTAATTTCGAGCTTTCCGCCAACAGTTTTGCGTCCTTCCATCAGCTAAAAAGGAAAGCATAAAACTTTAGTTTGCTCTCGATATTGTAGTTTATGTTTACTCACATCGTATGTATCGTGTATATCACATTTTGTTTCAAGTGGCTGTAGTTTCACATTCACGGTTCCAATGAGAGTGTCCGAGCGCAGAAAACCGCTGAAACAACACATTGGCAATTTTCGACAAATTCCACAGCATCTGGCATTATTTTAGTTTTGCATATGTTTTTTGTTTTCTCTTTTTTATTAGTAGTGTGTAGAATAAATTAAAGAGGGGGGTCACATGCGCGAGACAACATACTGTTCAGACTCACTCTTGTGATCCCTAATGGTAAGTATGAGCGTGCAAAGCGCATTCACATGCACAAAGACAATAAATTTAAACAGTTATTTAAGAAGTAACACGTTGTATAAGCTTATTTTATTTGTGATGAATGTAGGAAACAGAATTAAAGGCGGCTGAGAAATTTAGTGACGCACTGGCACCATTCGGTCAAACACAACTGGTCCCCAAGCCATGCAATTAACAAAACGGGGGATGCTTTGGCAGGGATGAGGTTGGAATTGAACATCAGCGAAGCGGACGTAGTCAAACTACCCACGATTGGAAAAATGTATAGATGAATCGAATGCAGAACAGAGAATGAGGCCAACTTGACCAGGTTATGGAGGGAGGACTGTGCCACCTCGTACTTTATGGCCGGAAAGTCAAAAAGAACGAAATTTCGCACAATTGAAATCAAGCTCGGCAACTGTAAGATATAGCCCAACCATTAATGCAATCCAATCCAATTCGTATGGATGGCTGCTTTCCAGCAGAGGAACCTAAAAAAGCCTTTGTTGACTCATTCTTTTTATAAACATATTGACAGACTTTTGGTAAGAGCAAGCTATAGCTATCGCATTTCTGTTGCTTTGCTGGTGTTCGATGAGTAAAATAAAAAGCGCTACCTCAATTAACACTGTCATGCATGATAGTAAATAAAGAAAAGCGACCCCAATCCGATTAAGCAAGTTGAAAGCCGGACGTTATTAGACAGGCAGTTACATAAAATATAGCGATTCCTTCCTGCAAGCGTTAATATTGTGCGCAAAAAGCAAAGCCACTAAACACACTCACCCTCTGGAATACACTTCAAACTTGACCGCTTGCCGCTTGAACAGTCGCTGGCACTGCCTGTTGGAACGTTGTATTTCGACTGTGAATCTCTGATTGTACTCCGGACTGTCCGTGTCCCTGACTAGGTTACTTTTCGCTTTGAAAAAATCCTCCTGCAAGGAAATCGATTTCTACATAAAAAAAAAACGTCGCAATGTGAATCCTCCTACCTGCGGATATGGAAACTCGACTTTAATATAAGTGTCGACCTCCTTTGGATTCGCCACATTGTAGTTCAAACCGCGAACGATCATAATTTCCACCTCGTTGTCGGTCAAATCAGTATTGCAGTGAACAATGTTGAAACTCTTCGGTTCGTAGTGGAATTTCGGGAGAGGAAAGTTCTTTCGCTTTGAGTAACGAAGCAGGTCCAGATCCTTTTGGACGGTCAGCGCTAGGTTTTCGAAACGATTCATACCGGCGACATCGCCCATGGCCTTGTGATGATCTCGGGTATTTTTACACATCATTAGTTGCTTAGCCAGTTGTTCCTCTAGTCGCACACTTATGTCGCATATCTCGTCATTGGGATCACACTCTCCGGGAGTCACAATAGCAAAGGAGGCTTCTAGGTTTTCTCGTTGTGATGGCGGCACAGGTAGCTGGAATTAATATTTTCTGTATTTCGGTGAAAAAGTTGTGGTTGGTGGTAAACTTACCGTATTCAAATCGACTGGCAGGCCGCTACTGGCCGCATTCAGTAGCCCTTCGAATCCCTTGTAGATCTTCAGATACTCCTTGGCCTGTTCAATTTCGCCAGCCTTTTTTGCCTCGATAGCGGCGATTTTGAATTCTTTCTGTCGTTCTAATAGGATTTTCATTTGCTGTTCGGCCAGGTTCGTGCTGTGTTGATTTCCCGACAGTCGGGTGGTCAATTCCTTTTTGGGCGAGCGTGGAGTGGGTTTCGGGGTGCCCTCACTGACCTCGTCCTCTTCTGGGGTGGCTACCGGAGCGGGTTTAGGCGGTAGAATGGGAGACGCAACAGCAGGTGTTGCTGGCGCAGAAGGTGTTGCATCACCAACCGCACCCCCACCACTTGTAGGAAGGGGACCGAATCCGGGTGGACAAGGCAACTCATCATATGCAACGCTTCTACCCGCCTTGTGGCTCTTAATCGCATCCTCGAACTGCTTCACTATCCGTCCGAATCGCCGGGCCTTGCCAGAATTGTTCTCCGCCTTAGCGGCCGCTTCGACCGCCTTGTATTTATCGAGTCGCTGTTCTAGCGCTTCTAGTATTGAAGTGGCTGTTTGTGGTGGCTCTTCAGCGACTGGAGCCACTGGCTCCGGGGGTTCTTCAACTTTCGCCGGCTCACTGGCTGCGGCTTGCATTTTCTGGAGGAACTCCACAAACTCATTCGGCGGTGGAGGCATATCGCTTAGATCAACCTCCTTTCCTTCTTCGCACAACTTGATGACCATGTCGAACTGTTTAAGGACTTTAACGAACTGCAAGGCCATAGCAGTGTCTCCGGAACGTTTGGCAGTAAGTGCAGCAACCTTGTATTCAAGTTTGCGCTCATTTAACTTCGCCAGGACCGGATTTACTTCTTTGGGTGCTTCTGTTTTTTCTTCAACTGAGGGAGCTTTTTGTGGTGGTATCGGAGCCGGTCTGGATGGAAGTGCTGGCGCTGGTCGCAGGGGAGATTGTGGAGTTACTGCTGCATCAGGTATGGGCTCCGTGATGTTTTTTGGACTTTTGACACTCACCTCGGGAGGGATGTCGTCAACATTTATAGTCTTTCCTGCAACAGATTGCTTAAGGAGGTCATTCAGAGTCTTTAAACCACGGTTAAAGCGACGCGCTTTGGCTGATTCACCAGACGTTTTAGCAGCACTTTCGGCTTGGTTGTACATTTCAATTCTGCTTTTTATAATTGAAATCGTATCAGTTGTAGTTGTTGGAAGAAACATTTGCTGTTCTGGTGCCACTCCTTCTTCTGTGGGCTCCTCCTGTCCCGGGTTCGCACCATCTCCCGCAATGCCACTCAGTTCCCCTAATAATTCGGGATCATCATCATCATCAGACAATTCTTCGTCGCTACCAATGTCTCGCATGCTATCGGCAATCATTTTGTCCAAATCCGAAGCAGGAATTAGAGTATGTTTTGGTTTTTCTTTTGGCTTCTTCTTGCCGCCGCCACCCACAATGGCGGATAACTCTGCTTCCAAATCGCTGTCATCACCATCATTGGACATACCTCCAGATGGATCGAAATCATCTGGAATTTCCGTTAAACCAAACTAGCCAACAAAGGTAAGAGTATGGGTTCGCTTATTATTGAATAGGCCATGAACAAATAGTTAAAATGACTCATTGTTGAACGATAAAATTCAGACAAGTTGCCCCTGCACCAGGATACATTTTGAGCTTACCTGGGATAGATCGTGGTTACGCCTCTTGGGTGGTTCTGGTTTTTTTCTGCTAAACATTGCAAAGTTGAATAGTTAATTTGTAAAATGTTTTTATAATTGGATAAAATAATCGGTGACTCTATCTTCACTTTTGTTTTCGATGACAAAATCGCTGGATGACAGCTGATTTTACTTGACATTTGTTTTGCAAGTGATGCCAATATTTTGAAATAATGTAGACTGCTGCGTAGATGCGCGATACCAAACAATGGAAATACAATTAAATACAGTATAATATTTAAGGCGGCTATTTTGTTGCTCACACGCATTCACATAGATGGTGGTTGACATTACAAAAACAGGAATGTAAACAAATGGGTTTTTGGGAGATAGACGTACGATAGATATCCATCTCTTTATATCATCACTGATCGGGACTTTGTACGGCTGGTTAACTTTACCAGTATACGACTAGCTCATAGCAGTAATAAGAGGCGATTAACGTTTGCAATTAATTCTGTATTGAAAACAGAACCTTCGTCTACTGTTTGAATCGACTATCGGTTTGATTTATCTAACATTTATTTCAGCAAATCAAAATGAAGTAATCAACACCGATTTCAGAATCCCCCTCTTCCTTTTTTTTTTTTTAATGTTGCCTCGCTGAATGCAGCAGGTGATACAATCTCAAACGCAGGCATATATTTTCAACAGTCAAAGTAAAGGGAGGTATTTCACTTGCCGGCTGTTATAAAATAAATTTACATTAAAGAAAGGACTGAAAGCCCCTTCTAAACTTATTTGTAAATAATAAAAAGTGGCCAAACACGATGTCAGCTAGCGCGTTATTAAAAATTAGGAACAGCGTCACTGCAAAAAGGTTAAAACCCTTTTTTATATTTTTTTTTACATATTAATGCCTCCGTATCCTCACTAGAATTATTCAGTTTCAAACACGATACCATTTTCAAGAAGCGGTCCCAAAGGTAGATCATTCTAATGACAGAACTGTTGACTCCGAGGTAGAACATCATTCAAGACTGGCCGCTGAGTGGTGGAATCCGCTTGCTGGGCTCAAAGGTCTTCATGCCATGAATGCAATAAGGTATGCACTATTAGTATATGTACCAATGTATCGGAAGTCAGTTTTGGATTATGTACAGAGTTCCCTTTGTGCGCGATGGACTTATTGCTGCCAGAAGTGTCGACCCCTCGCTCCATCATTCGGCAAAAGTCTTGCAGGGTCAGAAAATTTTAGAAGTCGGCTGTGGTGGAGGTATTCTAACAGAGAGCTTGGCGCGAATCCATGCTAATGTTACTGCAATCGACTTGAGCGACGAACTAATTAAAGTAGCAAAACAACACTTGATGGACTCAAGTCCAGAATTAAGCTCTCGAATAACGTACAAAATGGAACCGCTAGAAGTACACGCAATGGACAATTTGGAAAAGTATGACGCAGTGGTTGTATCTGAAGTCATAGAGCACATAGACAACAAAGCAGCTTTTCTTACATGCTGTGTGGACACACTAAGAGTGAGTTTATTATGTTGTGTTGTTGGTTACATTATGTTGATTCGTTTTAGCCGGGTGGATCTATATTCATAACGACATTGAATAAGACACCTGTAATGTGGTTAAGTGGGATCATACTTGCCGAGTACGTTTTCAACATGGTGCCAAAAGGAACTCATCATTGGGACAAACTCATCAGTCCACAGGAAATGATAAGAATCCTTAATGCTTGTATGTAAATCGGGATGATGCACGGCCTGTCAGAGCTATAGTTTTGTTTTGTTTTTGTTACAGTAAATTGCGATACTGTTCTGCTAAAGGGATGTTTTTATGAGTTCTGGTCGAACAAGTGGCAATGGATACCATTCGATGATTTCTCATATGCCATGCACGCGATTAAGTCGGAGAAGTCTGAGTTGTCTTAGTTTTTTATCAGTTAGATAGGTAAGTCTATAGAATGGAAATTCTGTATTGGGAGTGGAATTTGGACTGGTAATAAATAATAAAAACAAAAACGATTGCCATTATTTTTTGTTGTGTTCCCTTCTTCAAAAGGTTACTGATGCTTTTGTGATAAAAAAAAGGCTATTCAATGAAACACATTTTTATGTATCTATATATATATTAAGCGCACAGTAAACTAAAATTATGTCAAATAATCCACTTCTCAAACATCGTCGTTCGGTCTGCGAAACTTCGCCTTCTTATAGCCACCGCGTTGGTTCGTATTCTTTCGCTTCTTATCAAATTTCCGTTGCATCGTCTCAGCTAAATTGTTGTCGTAGAAAGCCTTCATGTCGGCGTCAGATACATCATTTGCCTGCAGAGGACGATTCTTTTCGTCCTTCTCGGCTTGCTCCAACTCGAGCAGACGTTCGATTTCTGGATTCATTCCCCGATAACTCAACCTACCTTCAATAAGGCCCTCGCAGTACATAAAACTAGGCTCAATGATAAAATTCGAGTTTTGATTTATCATTTTGTCGGTAATCTCACTGGAATACATGGCACGACCTTCCGCGTCTTCGATTTCTTTGTCAACTTTGGCTTTGGTGCGTTGCATGAATTTCATCTCGAGGATTCCCTTGGAGAGTCTGGGCTTTGCTTGTTTGGATGACATTGTTTATGCAATTTAATTGTTTTCGTTATTTTCATAAAAAAAAAATAATTTTGTCGAAGACCGAAACCAAGCAAAACGTGCCCGAAACGACAGAAATAAACAAGCCGCTGTCACATTTGCATAGTTCTGTTTGCTTTGTTGAGGATGGTGAATTACGATATATGCAGAGGTTCGTTCGATTAGTTTGAAATATCCGATGTGACGCGAAAAACTGAAATTTGCAGCTCTAGAAATCCGCATAAGAGAATTTCTCCTCCAATAAAGGATTGTTTTTTGATTTATGTGTGAGAAAATAAAAGTAGATTTAAATTAAATCAAATCAAACAAAAGAAACACTGAAACACTTTTTGAATGATATCCATTCGCATTGACATAAATATGTTCGGAAATAGTGCCATTTGTTCAAAGCAGTCTTGGGGTTCTCGAATAGTTCGGTATGTTTCGATTTCGCCTGAAGCGAGAAATCTGAAACAGGAAAAACTCTTATTTGGATTGGTAGATATCTACCTAGCACATAAAAACGTGCAGCATTCCAACACGTGTTCGAACAGACCTAGGGTTCACCAAGTTCACTTCGTGACAACCAGGTGACAACAAATTATTCACCACAGTAGCGCACATGGCAAAAGAGACCTCGTTTTGCGGTCTGCAACAAAAGTTTAATAATCATTTTCATTTGTTTTTAATTTAAAGGAGTATTTAGTACAAAATGAAGGTGAAAACATCGAGGAAAGTGAAAATTCTTAAAGAAAATAAAATAAAGAAACCTAAACTAAAGAAAACTGTAGACAAATTGGAGAACAAAAAGAAACCATTGAAAAAAATCGACAAGGCAATTAAAATCATCAACGATGAAGGCGCAAAAAAGACAATCAAGGAAAAACCGAACAAATCCAAGTCGAAGAAGTCACACAAGCAGGATCTAGAAGGCTTGAAGGACATCGATCCAGAGTTTTATAAGTTCCTCAAACAAAACGACAAAGAACTGCTAGAGTTCAATTTGTTAGACAGCGACGACGACGACGAAGAGGCACCCGAGAAGCAAAAAGCCGACGAATCTTGTGAGGAATCAGATGGCGACGAGAAATTTCACAAGCCTAGCGGGAACCTCGAAGTGGCCAGTGACGAAAGTGACTTGGACGATGAAGAAGATGCAGCTGATAGCACTCAGAAGATTACTCTGAATTTATTGCGGCAATGGCAACTGCAATTACAACAACCGAATGTTTCGATTGATGTCGTTCGAAAGACCATACAGGCCTTCAGCTCTGCACTTGCAAGTATATCGGGAGATGATTCAAAGAGTGCAGTCTACAAGGTGGAAGGTGCCGCTGCATTCAATGGGGTTGTGCAACTATGCGTTCTGCATATGCACCCGGCGTTGTTGAAGTTACTGGGAATCACAGAGAAAACCAGGATTCCCGTTCATAAGACAAAGAAATGGGCCAAGATCCGTAGCTGCTTGCGCTACTACTTGATGGATCTGATTCGCCTTATTGAGCATGTGTCGAGTACTAATATTCTCACAGTTCTGCTGAAGCATCTTCATCAGATGTCCAGCATGATTGGATCGTTTTCAACCATCGGAAAGACAGTTCTCAAGCGGCTTATTGTTCTCTGGAGTACGGCCGATGAGACAGTACGTGTTCTGGCTTTCCTTTGCATCCTCAAGATCACACGGAACCAGCAGCAGTCCATGCTGAATCATGTCTTGAAGGCAATGTACCTTTCGTATGTAAGAAATTCCAAGTTTGTCTCCCCGAATACTCTTCCATCAATTAACTTCATGCGACGGTCGCTAGTTGAGATGTTTGCTCTTGACTTGAACACTGCCTATCAGCATGTCTTTCTCTACATCAGGCAGCTGGCTATCCACTTGCGCAATGCTGTTATCCTAAAGAAGAAGGATAGCTTCCAGTCGGTGTACAACTGGCAATATGTTAACTCCATCCGTTTGTGGGTGGACTTGCTGGGAACCAGCCACAACAAACCGCAACTGCAACCATTGATTTATCCTCTGGTCGCCATCACGACTGGGGCAATAAAACTAGTTCCCACTGCGCAGTACTTCCCACTGCGTTTCCACTGCATCGGTGCCCTGATAACGCTTGCAAAGCAAACCGAGACATTCATACCTGTGCTGCCGTTCATCCTCGAAGTCCTTAACAGCAACACATTCAACAAAAAGCACTCGGTTGTGTCCATGAAGCCCATGCAGTTTACATGTGTCCTTCGGTTGAATAAATCCCAAATGGCCGAGAACGGATTCCGAGATGAGGTCGTGGAAAACGTGAGCGGTTTGCTGATGGAGTACTTAGCGCATGAGTCATCGTCTCTGGCATTCCCTGATCTCGTCGTCCCGTCTGTTGTTGGATTGAAACAGTACCTAAAGGTAAGTCAAAGCCACCGATGGTGTATTTTTCAAAAACCTTTCTCTTCCAGGTGTGCAAGAACTCAAATCACTCTCGAAAGCTCAAGCAACTGCTAGACAAAATCACAGACAACGCAAAGTTCATTGAGAACGAACGAAGGAAGATAAACTTTGGCCTCAAGGACACGAGTCTTGTGAAGTCCTGGGAGACCCAGATACGCAACAACGGCACTCCGCTGACAATTTACTACACCAACTGGTTGAAGACAAATGAAACTAAGAAACGCCGACAGGCTGCTAACACTGACGACATCAACGACTACGACATACCCATGATCAAACGGCAGAAGGGCGAAAAAGCTCGCCGTAACGACGAGGACGGAGACGTGGAACTATTCCCATCTGATTCCGAAGATGATGCAATCAATGCCAAACTGAATCCCGAAGACGCAGAACCAGAGCCCACGGTGAAAAAATTGAAGAAGAAGAAAGAGAAGAAAACCGCTCCAAAAACAAAACAATCTGTGGTTGTGGAAGTGGAGGAAGACGACGGAACAGCGGCAATGGATATTGTTAAAGATTTAGATTTAGACGATTGGTAGAGTCCTTAGCTTTCTATAATAAACCTTTATTGCAAACTAGCAGTTTTTTACACTATTCATATCACAATTCTATTAGCAAAGTTAATTTTTCTTTGATGGATCCTTTCCAGGGATCAACTCGTACTCCTTGTATTTGGGGAACGAGTCGTAGCCGGCCTCGCTTTTGATGGTAGAGTCTGACTTGCCATGTACCTTATCAAGTTCGGCTGCATTGCGTTTCTTCATTTCCATGATTTGAAGGTTTCGCACTAGTTCATCCTTAGACGGTGGATCGTCTCTGCAATGGAAATGGGTATCAGGTTAAATTGACTCTATTGATGAAACAAACCTTCTAAATCTCAGCCAGGCTTCCCATTCAGCCGTCATTTCCTGGTCGAAAGCTTCCTTGTCCACTGGTTCAAACCACCGGGACGGCTTTCTCTTCCCAATAGATGGATTCGCTGGAATTTCGAAGTATTTATTCCCAAAATAGTCCTCTCCCATGTAATTGCCACGGATCTGCCGTGGCTTCAGTGAATTCATAAAGTTTTGAATAATTATTTTAAATATGTCACGAGTTGGTTTGGACATTATGAGTTCTTTTTTTTTAAATTAGTTATTTTATTCACTTTGTAAGATATTGCACAAACTTTCTGTTGAGGTTATAGTATAACCAATCAGCTGTTGTTTGTCGTTTATCTTACCACAGTAAATTCAACACATGTGATCTGTTTGACAAAGATAGTGGGCGGCCCCCAATGAACACTAGGTTTGAACAAGTTCGAAACTCGATCCTGATTATAATTAGGTACTATACCTTTATCATTCTTGATGGAAATAGTACCAACATATTTGTAAATCAAGTTTGAGAAGCAATTCGAATTAAATAATTAATTTTATTCAAACAAAACTCAGCTTTATTGAGAAGTCAGTACAGAATTTAAAAGCGTCTATCTTTGCCCACGGTTAGGAAAACTACCAATTTAAGCTTCATAAAAATGGTGGTGTTCTATTGGGCTTCTTCAGATTTTCTTTCAGATTTCAGATTTCGCGTGTCTATGGGAACAAATAACGTCTCGTGCACCAGTTGTCAAACGCAGATGCACTTGTTAGGGCAAATCTGAGAACAAATCAAGATTCGCAAAAGTGCTCTGAAATCTGAAAAAAAAATGGTTTTTGTACCAAACGAATATAAAAAGCATAAAAAATGCTCTAAGAGCAAAAAAGTTGTTACATCTGTCAGGATATTTTTTTTTTTTTTTGTGATGGAATCCAATCAGTGCTGTTTGATTTGTTGTCATTGTTTTGACCTGTTTTTGATAGAATTTTTGCTATGACCTATGAGTGAGGCCTTATCAATTACAACGACTACGGTTTACTTGCCACTTCGAGGATTCACGGTAGTTAGTTGTTGTAATTGCGTGCTGAAAATTATATTTTTACTTTGTTTTGCTTAGATTGAAGCTCAAAAAATATGCCTTATAGTGAACAAAACATGTATTTGCCTATATATTTTTGAAAACATTTATTTAAATAACATTTAATTTATCAAAATTCCCTTTCAGATTTGAGAAAAAAATCCTATGTCTAATCAAAAACACAACGACCTCTGAACACTACTATTACTCGTCACTTTGTAATACTCGTTACTCTTCATTTCGTGCGAACGAACTTTCCGAAAACCGAAACTCTTCAGTCATTTTCGATTTTTACTGATGGTGGTTCTCCGTGCCGTCGCAGTTCTTCGCAGGCGTGGTGTTCGATTGTTTTAATTTTTAATTTCAATATTATTTCGTAATTGTTTTTATTTAAAAACAACAGCCCACAGTGACCGTTTATCGCCAAATTAACAATCCCTGCAATTGAATCGAATTGAAAACAAAATAATATTCCAAATTGAAGGGAAAATGTGAAAATTGGTGCAAAGAAACTACAAAACTTCGTGTGCCATTTGCTAATTGGATAGAATAGCCTGGCTATACCGGTTGAAGCGAGATAGTGGCATTAATTAGGGTAAATCGCCGTACATTTTACACACAAGATCGTTTCTTTTGAAGTGACGTCGCGCAGTTGAGTTTTCTATCTCGTTCGTTCTCGCCTATTGAGTTTTGATTGTCGTTTTTAAATATTAAAAAAATAAGTGCATTCGATGTGTCAAAAGTGAAAATTTTTCACTTCATGTGACGTTGGTAGCAAACGGATCGATTGTGCAACGCAAACGACAGATTTTCGTGTGTGGGTGAGTAAAGGTTTTCTTTTTCTTTCACTGGGTAAAAAGTAAATTCCTTCAAATCGGATTAATTAAAAGGCAATTCTTGCTGGAAGATTGGGGAGTTTTTTTTTCTCTTCTTCTTTTGGATGTAAGAAGAAAAAATGAATTGGTGTGTTTATATCGCCATCTACGTCGCACTTTGCAAAGGGTTATGTTGATAATGCACCGTCTCAGTCGCTCCTTGTTGACTAACCGCCATTTTCTGTTTCTTCACTTGTCGTGGCTCCCCAGTGGTTGAAGTGGTAAAAGGTTTTCCCACATATTAATTGGAAAAAGTAATACGAATAAATATTGTGCTATTAGAACCGATTACGTGATTTGTGAGTTATTTAACAATTTAAGCTTTCTCTGTTTTTGAAGAACAATTGCATTTTAGTTACGAGCAATCTTGTAAGAGACTTTTTTGCCACATACCTACCATGGTGCGGCATGGGGAACTAAAACTGCAAAATCAAGATTACGTTTACCTAGCATTTGCACAAGTATTTTCATTTTATCGGTATTACTTTCGTGTCTATTATAATTTCAAATGCTTGATGTATTCGTTGGTTGAGTATTTTTTGCAAAACTGTTTGCTGAAGATAAGAAAACCTTTTATCGGAAATGTTTCTGTTTTTATTTGCGGCTTGCTGTGCAGGTTGATACTACCTAATTAGTGAGAGCATTGGTATGCATTTTCAATTTTTTTTTCTTAACAATGGACATGACAATTTTTGTTGAAAGAAGTAGGTAGGTAGGAAAGAAGTTTAACATGTAAAAAATGTAGTGCGGAACTCGGCTGTGTTATCGTTTTTTTTGGGAAATTCACGTCTGAGTTAACCTCGGTCAATGTGTCATTCAAACTCCGCAGTAAACTAGTCAGCTGGGTTTCAACTGGATGCAGACAACTCTAGCTGGGACGTTGCTGTATACCTATCGATATCCGTAGAGGGGGAGGTGAATTATACCATGAGTCACTCCAATTCACACGATCAAATGACTAAAATATGAATTAAAAAAAATTAGCAAACCCATGGAGTTTTACTAACACCAAATGGACTACTAAGCTGACTATGTCCAGAAAGGAACAATTTTTTCACTACTGCACATCTCACGACTGTCTGGCAAATAATAAGACTTCAGAGCCATGCACGTATAACTGTGGACCATTTGCGCACTCAATCGGTTTGTTTTACTGCTTATGTAGATATCTGTATTGAGGATTGGTCTCCTTAAAACTGGATAGGTAATATTACTTAACTTTGAATAACGATTAGAGGAAACCTCCGAAAAGTGGTTCCGTCCGGATCAATTTCAGTGGCCAGTTTGTGACGTTTGATACAACATTTTTATAAATATGGATTGAACTTCTGCAATCTACCTTCAGAGGTGATAATGTTGTATCTGATTGTTTAACCTATGTGTTATTACCGAGACTTCACGACTACTTTCACTACTTTTAGTGAAGCCCAGTTTACAAATACGTATTTGGGAGATTTCAGAAGACTACTGCTGGAACTCGCTATTGCACTGGTTCCAACTAGGATGCTGGCGTATTGCTCCTCGTAATGAGGACAAGCAACTTCTTCTAGACTAACTTCTGATATAGAATAATGATTAATTTTTACTTTCTGTTATTTTTTTTTTTTGACAGCTTTTAATGCACAATTTGGGATGCCATCGGATCCTTTATGTTTGCAAGTCTTCTCCTATGATTTGTTTCTGCACTTCATGGCGCAAGGTGATTCTCTTTTGCTGGCATCGATGACAGCTGAGATAGTGCATGTTAGCTGATGCGACATATTTTCGGCCCCAACTCATATACACTACTATATCCAGCTTTAAGAGTTTCTCCTATCTCCTTTCTATGGCTTAAGCAATGTTAAGTTATGATAAGTAATTTAAAGAAATGTCTGCGTCCTCACGGCCGAAAGACCTAGCAGCTTGTGTTCACGTTTTTGTTAAATTAACTCTGTAATTCATTACTTTGTTAGTAAATATAATGATAATAATAATAAGTCCTATGAATGAGTGGGCAAACGTTTCCGCAAAGCGACAAAGGCACACTAGAACTTCATCATTGAGGAAAAACTTGGAACTTTACAGAACCATTTTATGTAATAAAATAATTAAGGCTGATCCGGTGACGAGCATTTTAGCTTCTAAATTAACCCACATCGGAATAATCGTTATTTGCGAATTCTGAGATCGAACTTAGCTAGGCATAAATTGCGCATATATTTCAAATTATACAACTTGTACATTTCGTTAGGCATCGTTAACGACAGGTAACTGCTTCTCATTTGAAATTCAAGTCATGGATTCAAGTCAATAGGTTGAAGAACGATCATCATTCGCGATTTGCTTTTGTTTTTATTTTTCATTGGCAATATACGTACGTTACGAGTATTATATCTTTTCTTGCTGCAATTTTACGTGAGTCTAATTATTTAGATGCTGAGAAATACAAATTAATATGCAGTTAGCAGCTGAAAACAAAATTTGCGCTTAATCCTTGGAAGTAGTGTAATTGTTTCGATGGCGAACACTTTCATACCCTGAAACTGTGCGCGCTGTTCGCCTTTTGACCTCAATTCCGGCAATCCTATGTTGCGGACACCGTGTGCATTTAGCAGCAATAAATATGCAACGCATAGGTTGTCCGCGCAGCAGTCATTGTGCCGCACTTATGCATATCAACTGACAAGACATGTTTGTAGGTAGTTGCAAAACTCCAGAAATTCCATTCAATGCCGACGGACAAGCTAGACTACACAACACCAAATGGTTGGTACGTAAACGTAAATATACCGTATACGCTTTTATTTTGGCCCCCAATCTGGAGTAGGAAGGTGCGAAACTCTTTATGACATAAACCTCAAGGGAAGGAAATATTTTAGGTGCATAGACAATGCGTCACTGACGTCATTGTTATGAGTTATTTAAGAACTTTGTGATACATAATAAGAAATCCAAGTGTATGTACATATGAACCAACTTACAAGACAAAGGAATTGAGTAATTACTTCTTCCTACTTCTCTCAAATTATGCCGGAGTATACTTGATTTCCTTTTGGTATGAGATATAAATAAATTGAACTGCCTTCTCGGGTTAAGTGGAAAGACGGCGATGCACAAAAATACTGGTAAGGCATGCGAACAGCTAGAATCTGTATGATGTAACAATGGAATGGGGATACTACTTAAAAACGCTTCGTTTTCATTTTCTTGGTGCTTGTTCAAGCATGCAGCACAGCCCTAAGTCAAGTGAAAAGGTGCAAAGATGGCAAAAACAAATGCAATTTACTCGTGTGTTGTAATAGAAAGGGTGTTTGGCTGATTGAGCTCCTCGTTTTACTTGTGCCAGTCAAAAATTTGGTCAGCCTTGTTCGGGGTTTCTTTACAATATCACAGAGTAAGGTTAGCTAATTAAATTGTTTATTTTTGTAGAGATTGATGGTTTGGAAGTGCAAAATAGAAAATAGAAACAAAAGGGTCAATACAATATAGGACCCTGTGCTATATATTGCGACCATTCATTTGTCAATTTTGCGTGTTATCCAAACGTCTGCTTTGAGAAACTAGTTCTTTTTACTGCCGTTTGACAAAATGGAGCACTTTTGACACTTTCATTTGATCCCCGTTTTAGTCAAATACATATTTGCCACTGTATGAAACAGAGTCAACTAATGAAGCCTGACGATGTTGTTCTTAGACACTTTAGGAAGCACTACATCTCCCAAAAATGTCAAAACAAATTCTCTCTTGTAAGTCTGACAGCTGGCTGACTTGATGTATTTCAGTGTTTATTGGATTAGACGCGTGAATAGTTTTTTCAGCTTACGTTTATGGAGGGGTAGGCGACAAATCTAGTTAACAAAATCTCTCCTTGCACACTAACCTGATATTTCGAGTGTCAAAATTCAAGTTTGCTAGTCAAAGCGTTCGTATAACTAATCCAGACAAAACTAGTTGACATTTTACATCAACTAGGTATCCGGACATACAAAATGCGTGCGAAAGTGTTTTCGGAATTATTGTGATGGATATTAAGTCAAATTTTTTACGCCCGACGTTTCAGTTCCCGATGTGATTTCGTTTTTAAAGTTTCTGAGTTGAGCAAGAAAGAGAACAACCGACTTCGTCGAAAGTGGTTTGCCTTTTCCTGTTTGCATTATGTGGAAATGTCCCAACTGAACCATACTTGAAGTAAAGTCTTGAGTCAGCGTGTAGCTATGTATATTTACATCAGAGGGTCCTCAGGGTACACTTGCTTTCTTTTGACGTCTTCGGTAAAAACTAATTACATCTAAAGCCGCTTCAAGACCCAGAAGATCTCGTTCTATCTAGCACAACTCTGGTCAGCTTTGACCACATATCTAACTCCTTTTGAGGACAAAACACTCAAACTCAACCATGCCTTAGGGTTCCTTGATTAGCGTATCGTTTTTCAAGCCTAAGTGGTCGCGCCATACGCCAGGCGACTTTGAGACTGGCGCGAACATCATCCCGAGATTGCTGTTCCTTTATCCTCTGCCGAGCTCGGCTCTATGACTTGAAGTTGACTATGTTAGCAAACAAAATCTAAATGGCCCTATTCAACATCGTACACGCCATTAGCATTAACTTACGTCTCTAGCGTTTACCATTACATATATCCATCTAAGCTAATAGCCGGTTGCAGACTGTTTCAGTCACCCCTCGTCTTCCCAATGACAAACCGTCGCCCAAACTATTTTAGTCACATCTACTTTCAGTCCTCATCCTTTTTCATATATATGTTTCAGTCGCTCTTCAGGCCTCTCAATGAGGCATTAGTATTAGTAGTAGTAGTATTTATTTAGTAAAAAGTTACTATTACAATAATTCATATACTTATAAAAGATACCTATTTACATTTTTAGGTTTACATTTAAAAAGAAAAAGAAAGTAAAAACGTATTCATATTTTGCATTCAAATTAGGAAACTGATTTTCTGATGTGTATTATCAATATTTTTTAAATCGTACAAAAAGAGTTTCGTTTTTTATTTCTAGTGGCATTTCATTAAAAAGTTTTAATCTATATCCTCTATAAAAAAGCATATTTTGAGTTCAAACACCTCTATATTATTGATAGTCACAGCTCCAGTATGATTTGTTTTCATTTTGACAGCTTGGATCGGCGTCCAAGGCTTCGTCAAAAAGAACATTCAAAAATCTAGTTATGTAACTCATGTACTGTGAGTCTATTTTGACAGCTTATCATATGTATTGCTGAATTGTGATCAGGATTGTAAATAAGTGTAGCAGTAGCAGTGTCAAGAAGTGCAACAGATTTTTATAGTCATTGTCAAAAAATGTGTTTATATTTTTTTCAAAGTCATTTGACAGCTCGTGCTTAAATAAATAAATCAGATCGCTATATGTACTCTAGCTCTGTTGAGTGCTTCACTCTGATCCAGAAAAGAAAATCACCTTATCTGTTTTGCTAGTCACTGCATTTTGACAGCTCGGCCTCACGAATCCTTCAAGAAAACTTCTTCCAGCGCCAGTGAGTAAAATCATTAAGGAAAACTAATCTAACCAACTTCAAAAATGCGGCAAACCATCCCCATATGAGGAATATGAATTGGAGCATTATGTGGAGATGGCGCCACATGCAACACAGCTGATCGTGTTATCCCCTGAAATTAAACACGCAATGATGGGTTTATGCGAAATATTTATATGTAAAACATAGAATCTGATAGCTCTCTTTCCTAGCCAAACATTTCAATCGAGAAATCGGATATAGTTACACATCAGATGTGCTTGAATGTACCTATAAGTCCAAATTTCCATTATCAATTTCCGCCTCAAACTAAATGTCAACGCTGACATTTGAGACTAATTTTGAATGCTAATTCGTTCTAAGACATTCTTATGAGAACAAAATGTATACAAAACTGGAATAATCTGTTTTTGGTATTAGTAGCATAATATTTTCGCTTTCTCTCCTATTTCAGAGCGACCAGTCAAATTGACATTTCAAATATTTATGGTAATTTGTTTGCAAAACGATGAAATGTGAGAACTCTGGAATTCCCGTAAATAAACTGCTCGCTGTTATGTTGCTCGCGCGAAAGAGAGAGAGAGAGAGAGGGAGAGAGAGAGAGAGAGAGAGAGAGAGAGAACGCGAAGGAGAAAAGCGAATAAATAGAAAAAAAATGTGGGTGATGACAACAACAACGAAAGGTCGTAAGCTTAATAGTTTTCACTTCGGCGAAGTTTCTGTCTGCAGTACGGCCGTAGCGCACCAATACCAGCCACTGCGGCAGGTTGTAAATAGATGGGGCCGCACATCAATCACCACCTTGGCAGGCTAACTGGCTGGCTAGTCGGTGCACTTAGTACATGGCAATACCCAATACGAAGGAGAAATTTCCGAAAGTAACTTGGCGAGATTCATTGAGAACAAAATCACGACAGCACACGTTGTTTTTTATACGAGTATGTGCGGTTCCTTTTTCTGCAATCTTAGTACTTGGCTGTGTATGTTACGGCCGACCACTGCTACAGTGCGAACATGTTTTCCTCCGCAGCTTGCTGGACCGTAATTGCGTTGAACAAGATGTGCCTCCTTTGGTCTCTGCAGCCTCTCTTACAAAGTAAACACACCCATACCAGCAAACACCTGTTGATCGAAATTATCACCTTTAATTCACCAACCAATATATAAGGTGACCGTGACCGTTTATTTATCTTGTTTTTTTTTTTGGTTTCGTATTCTTTGTAGTTTGTTTTTTCGGATGAGGATGGGTTGGTGACCTCAAACGAAACGCTGGTGAGCAGTGTAAAATGAAACAAATCCACAGACTGATTCTGGTTTCGCTCCTAAGCAGTACGTCTACATAGGAAAAATAAAATCAAAATCTCTGATGCAGGTTTACCTTGTTATTAGTCTTCTATTATCATCGATGACATTTCACACTGCCTTTTGATGCTTGTATGGTTAACTGAAAAATATTGTTGATCCAGTAGGAAAGTTATGTGCACTTTATTATGACAGAAACGAATGCAGCTGCGAGATCTGTTGGAATTCTATTGGCCTTAGTGAAATCTATTTCATGAATATTTAACAGAATATGCATTCAGACTAAACATAAAGCGGTGACGAAAATACACATTTTATTTAGCAAAAAACTTTCTTATGCTAATTTTTGGAATGGATTTGAAAGTTGGTCGAAATAATGTTTGAAGCTCCACTTTTAGTAAGTAGATTTATGTGTCTTGGTTGTAGTTTAAAGTATTGTTTAGACGTCGCGCCTGTGGTTCGTATATTTGTTTCGCTAAACAAACCTCAATCACTTATCAACATGCAAAATTAACTGTCACTGGCACATTGAAAACCCAAGTCGTTTGTCAAGTGGGACCAGATTTGCCTGGACTAGATTTCCCCACACCGTAAAATATTGATGTGTCTGTTCCCGTGATCAAACTAGGCAAATAAAAATGCTTACATATGGCGGCTGCCTGCTGTCAAACTTAGTAAAGAAGATTTTTGAACGTACACGCTGAAATGTCTGCTTACCCGAACTATTTTCCAATACCGTGGTCAACAACGATCATTTCAGTCAAAACATTTTCTTCTATTTAAGAAAATTAGCCGAAGATACTTATTTAGTGCAGTTGACAGTGTTAACATCTAATTTGTGTTCAGAACTGTCAAATATTATTGTCAACGGGGCAGTAAAGATATGCAGCGTACAAAGAACACAGTACAACTTGACCGCATCACACAATTTATATTTTCTCAGTAATTAAGTCGAATGTTCACTAAATCAAACGCTGTCGTACCTGCACTAACATCTTGTTTTATGTTTTGTTTTATGTTCCGCCTGGTGAATCATTCCAATTTAGCACTCAGGGATGACGTAGGTTGGGAAAAGGGTTCGTTAAAAACATTAACCAGCTCCGTGACATCAAATCTTTTCTTATGCTGCTGGACATATGTGCTGGACGAATGTGTTTAGTAAGGTTAACTCCACAAATAATCACAATTAGGTAGGTGCAGCCTGTTCAACAGGATCGTCGTGTTATTTGACTTATATTGATCACTTTACGTGCCAAACCAGGTATAACGATGCAGCGTTAATTTCGCTAAAAATAAACTGTGAGTGCTTGAATCAATGAACTAATCAAACAACAGTCTTTGAGTCATGAAAGTTATTTCGTGTCTTGGATGTGTTAATTTTTCCCTGTACAACTTTACATATTGGCTATCAGTTAGGGCAGTTTTTAAGGTTAGCTATGAAATTTGTGAAAGTGCTACTACATACTGCGCTGGGCCTATAACAATCCTACAAGTGTCTATTGAAATTGTGGAAAATGATGACAGAGATTATCGGCTCCTGTTACATATTGGGAACGTTCAGTTTTGATAAACCCACATCGGTCACATGAACATTTGTTTCAGCTAACCTCTATGGAGTCAAGAAATTTGTGACTGAGTAATAAACTGACAGCTCGAATACGTGGCTGACGTATGAAATGTGCCGCTATCGACCAATTTAGTTTTTGAGTTCAATCTACATTCCACATGTAGTCCATACGAATCTAGTCGACTATAGTTTTTTGAGTATGATCATTTTTATAGTTTGAACGAACGTTTATTAAAAAAAAAAATACAAAAGTTTTGAGCTAAATTGCGGGTGCAGTTCGTACGTCAAAGAAGTGGTGATCTAAAATTTGTCTGAACATTGAATGCATTGGCCAAACTTCAAAGCGGTGCGAAAACTACCAGTAAATTGATATGTCAAGTAGTTCTTGTTTTTTTTTCTACAAGTAAAGTCCCATCGCTCTGAATGACAGAACTGTCAGAAGTATGCTACTTGTCAGACTTTGGTCTTAATAAAAATAAATAGATTTTCGTACATAACCTATAATTTGCAGGTTTCGCTGACTTGGCATAACCTAGCTTCAGATTATTTTCAACTACCACTTATGTGTCAAGTATGCATATTTCCAACTACCATTCATTCACATACATCAACTTCTAATCGTTACTTCATCTGCCACTTTCTGTTCTCTATGGTGGGTACCCACCAAAGCATAAAAGATTTGCATAAGAAAATATCGCATCGCACTTTTTAAGGTCCCCCCACATACGTATTTTCGCCTTGTCTGGGTTGTTGGTTTATTTTATCTTCCGTCGGTATACTCCCATGCAAGAAGCATCAATCGATTTGAAACTACCTTCGGTCCTCAACAATGCGAGTACATGTATACGGTGGAGTCGTTGCAGTAATTATGCAGCAATAGCACGCACACACAAAAGTGTACTGCATGCATCATGGACGACCGATCCCTCTACTGCCACCTGCATATTGCAGCAAATAGAAAAAATAGCGGTATGGCATGTTGCTTTTCGCCTGATGCATGGGCACTATCGACAGCGAAGTTTACCGTAATCAAAATGGCGAAACAGTAAACAAACTAGTATTCCTGTAGTCGTATATAGTTGCGGTGCTTCAACTGACAGAGAGGTGGCAAAAGCATGCAGATTTCTGACTCACCTTGCCGCTCATCGACAACTCACCAAGTGATCGACGAAGAGTGTAAGTTCAAGTGGGAGAGAGTGATTTTCAGAAAGAAATCCCAAACGTCTAATAACTGCATTTTTTTCCAAGGAATGTGGATAGGTGTTGAACGAAAAAAAAAAACAGGTGGAGCAGGGTTGTGTTTTATTTGCCAGGTGACCCTAATTACACATTTGCGTCATATCTACAGAGCTGTATCGCCTTGGACTCGTTGATTGTTCTTTTGTTGTGCCTTTTCCCGCAATTTGTCATTTCTATTGAATTTTCGGCACTAGTTACCTTATTATTCCGCCGACAATAAAACCTGGTTGGCGTATTTTGTGTTCTAGTTAGTTTTAATTTATTGATTCTGATAAACCGCGCTGCGCCCAGCACTACTGACTCACATGATTTCGGCAACAACTGGAGAGATAGAGAGAGCGAGAGAGATTTTTTCTAGAACAGCTTACAAGAACATCATCATCTCTTCATTATCATCGCCGTCGTCCGCAGCAACTTGTCTGATAAACGACGAAAACCAGTTTTATCCATACCCCACCAGCCGCACCCTATTTGCTTTTAAATCTCATGTGAGGTATATGCTTTAAATTGTTAAGTGAAGAGCACACTCTTTCATACTGGACCTACCTGTCTGCCTCCTCTCCAATGTCAACAGCATGCGGGTTGGTTGTGTGCACAGAGTTTGAGTCAAGCCGATCGCTAAACGGCCTTACCGTTTATTTGAATAATGATGATGCCATCCCCCGACGTTGTCACGTTCATCGGAAATGTTTTTCGTGCAAGTTTCGTTTTTATCTTCTTCTTCGTTTATTTTTTACTATGTTGTGAACGAAATGTGTAGATTGTGGAAGCATCTGTGACTGGGATGTGTGTCACTCGATTAGAGTTGAAGAATGAAGTTGATGATGAATCGATTGTGAGTAAACTATTCTCATTGACGATCTATGAGCAATGACTGTTTGGGCTTCGGCAATTGAAACACGCAATAAGTTTAGTTGGCTTGAGAGCATATATAAACTGAAATAGACGAGCAAAGCAAAAGCACCTATAACCAGTACACCTACGACGAACGATTAGCAGTCGAAAGACAAGTGCGCTTATGCAATAAATATAAATTCAGATATTCTATTCACGTTCTGACGCTATTTTCATATAAGCGAATATATATTGCCATTGCCAATTGGATGTAATCGAGCGTGCAACCGTTGAACTTGCTGGTGCTTCCTGCCACAATTGTGCCCAACTTGATTTCCACTCAAAATGGAAGAAGCATTTTGGCACGCATTCAAAAATAAAATAAATTTTGTTTACAAAGAAGGTAGGTAGCTAGATATAGGTAGATACATACAATAAATTTGTTTATTTTTTGCTTATAAAACAAAAGGCATGCATGCGGACAGTTGTTATAATTTAAACGATGTTTCGGCGCCGCAGATCAAGAAAAAAAGTGAAATCATTTAATATACGTGGGAAGGGTATCATGTGAATGTAGATACAGTGAGCCACAGTGCAAGTTGTGTGAATAGCGATAGACACGCGGTTGCAGTACGGGATGGTGCGCCAGCAACATTGGCATTCCTCCAGCACGTTCACCTTTAAAAGAAAGTGGATTCGACTTGGAGCATGCTTGGAGATGTTTGCGAAATAAGTGGTGTAGGTCAAGTTCTTTTGACAATTCGGTTGAACACAGTGAGATATGTCATATTCATCACTCTTCAAAGTTGCGGAAGGTTGCGGAGGATTCAAAAATATAATCAACCGTTTTTTCACTCCACAAATCAGCCTTATTAAGTGCCGTCTACTAACGACGGTGTAAAATAACTCGCCCAAGAGACTTATCGTTTTCACAAAGTCATCTATCCGTTAATTGAGGACTGTTCGAGAGTGAACAAGTAAATTTTCCTACATTTTGACATTTCATTCTCATCACGAATTTGAGCCATCAGTACTTATAGTAAAAATTTATAATTTAAGGCTAGGTACGAATAAATTTTTCATGCGCAGATTCGTGGATCGCGATTTTTAAATCTTTCTATATGATGTTCGAATTTTAGCAAACCTAAATGAGTATTTGTGTCAAAACGGCAGCGGTATTTTCTTAAAAGAGAAACAGCACACTGTGGAATGTGGCAAGATATGTGCCACGATATAAAGAATCAACATCTGCACTCAGTTTTAGACTTTTCATTTATACTTGTTAATCTTTTCTTTATTTTTATTTTCTAAAAAATGTTTTTACTGTTTTGAGAAACTGATAGATTTAAATTATTATTCAATTTGTTCAAAAAAAGAAAAGAAGCGATTTTAAAACGAACGCAAAAACTAATATAAATAAAAGAAATAATAATAAAGACAGCATTTTATTATGATGTCACCTCTAAGGAAACAAAAGGTTTGTTAAGCAGTTACATTATTACAGTCTATTTTCTTTACCAGCTGAGCTTTCGACAGTATTTTTATACCAGCTGAATACCCGGCGTAATTTTTTTTTTTTTTTTTTTAGAAAATTTGGTTATTCTAAATGTGATTTCTGAGAAAATTATTTCAACCAATCTTAAGGCAGTAAACTGCTTCATTACAACTGGGCCAGTATATTTTGTGTGGTATGTTCAGTCTGACTGCACGGTCCTTTATAGGCCATTAGCCTGTGGTGATTGCTCTTATTCTGGCCATTTAGAATTTAACTTAGAAGATGAGTTACTGTAGTCTATCCAGATCTTGCTGGATATGACACAGTTTGTTCGCCTTCTCCATCTAAATAAATAGATAAATATTTGGCGGAAGAGGTCCGTAGGGACCCTGGGCCTAGCTTCTCACAACCATTGGACTGACTGCGCAAGTGAACAATGGAGGGCTGAACCCTTTTCGTCAGCTTGTTCGTTTCCATTAACGTTGCTATGCCCTGGAACCGAAATCAGGGTAACATTGAACTGATCAATCGAGGCAATTCCTGCATGCTAGCACTAATTTGGAGGTTAGTCTTGATGGCAGCTTGGGAATTTCCCAGCTTAGTTCCTCCTTTGATGTTGTCAGTTTTGGCTTGTGAGCTCCAGACATCCTTCTCAAGTGCATAACCTCTTTTTAATTTTTTGTTGACATCAAATGTTTCGTTGAGAATAAACTTAATGAACCATCGAGTATTTTACTCCTTATCGTTCGTTGCCGAGTTTGGCGTTGATGTTGACTCTTTCATAACTTTTCCTTATACACGCTGGCATATGCGGGCTTCAAATTGATAAATGGTCAATTGTGAAATTGACCCTGAGTCGTCAGTCGCAACATGATATTGAGGGGACGAAACCACGCACTAGCACAGAAACATTGTCAATAAGCTCGTTTTCATATGTAGCGTCATCAAGACTATGCCTTTTATCCTTCCCTCATCACCGAGGATGCTTTTTTCGTCAAACTTAGGATATTGTTGGTACATTTTGTCGGTTAGCTAGTAGAAACAAACTTTGGTAGCATCATTTTTCTCCTCTGTGGTGGCTTGAGTCCATATCAGGCTATTATTGGTGAATTCAGCCTTAATACGAATTGTCAAAAGATGAACGTCACACGTGCCTAGTTCTGTTGCATACAATAATTGACGCTGCCACCTGTGCTCTGTTTTTTGTAGCAATCAGTGAACATTCCACATGCAGATAGTCGTTGTCATTCTTTCTTCTACCACTTTGTTTGCAAAAGGACTGTGAACATTATTTGTCACTTGATCATCCTTATGTTTGATGTCTGATGTTGTGGTATCTCCCAAACATATCTTCCCGTGCTTCATAGGCTTTACTGCACTTTTTTTCTTTAAAATCGATTATGCTAAGAGAAGCAAATTCTTAACGTCTTAAAAGTTATAGATCTGGTAGCTCTCCTGTTGGTGTAATATCGCTACGTATTTTAATCGCCTTATTTTAACAATCGACTTCCGATTGGGAAAGTAAACTAAATAATTAGATACGCGCAAGAGAAAAGTTATCTTTGTACCTATGTATTGACAGCAGCTAAGTCTAGGACTCTATACACATCGAATAGGTCCACTGTTTGCTTTTTTCTGTTATTGCATCATAAGATATTTAAGCTCGTATCAAATTTTATCAACACTAATCATAAGTATGTGTACTACCATGTACATAAAAGTTGTGCTACATGCAATAAGTCACAACTATTTTAATTTTGGACATTTTATGAATGATTATTTATCGCCTTATCAGCATTTTATCTTAATTTGTTTCGACTTAGCGTTCCAACATTTTGTGTTGTGATGTGGAATGTATCAGCAAGTGGCCTTCAAAGTGTTTTCATCATACTAAACCACACACCTACAACTACATAGCTGATAAAGCCAGCCATTTCATGCGATTGGAAGCATTTATTTGATTGTTCTCTACATGTATTTTTATTTTCGAATTTATTTTTATTTTTCGTTTCAGGTTTAAAAGTTCAACAGAAAAACGCAAAGTAAACTAGAAATTCACTCTGTAAACTTAGTGACAGGTTACATCCCCCACTTCTGGACGGGAGAAAAGTCAAGTAATCATATAATTCAATTAGGCGCCTCAGCAACACAAACACAGGCACACACACTCACGCAGAGAATAAGTGTCACCTTCATTTGGCCAGTTACCTGAGCGCGTTAGCCCAACACACCACTATTTATGCAAGTTGTTCGTTCCGCAAATCAAATAAATATCAGATTACATGAATTCAAAAAAGAGACGGAAATTCTGCCAATGCCGCCCCATCAAAATCGATCAACTTAACAGACACTGATTAGCAGCGCGGAATCCCTACACTGGGTTTGCTAATCGCCAACACTAAAGAGCAATTTCAATCATTTATGGGGCCAGCAACAGTCCCCATAAGTTGCATTATATTGATTTAAAAACGAAACTAAACGACTGATTTTTATATAATAAATTTATTAGGTAACATTATATACTAATTTGTATATAAAACAAAGAAGATTTATTTACTAGTAAATGGCATATCATTTGTGATACTATTAACTGTGCGAGAGGAACTACCGACGACGAGCCCGTCCCAAATGGCCTGCATCTGTTTTTGCAAATATGTAGCTGTTTAGTTGGGCATTGTAGTTTTGTCCTTTTTAACTGGTGATATTTGGAACGGAATACGCAAACTTTTTGCTCAATAGAAGAATTTGTTGTTCTTCAAGTGTAAAACAAAATAGGAACAAAGAAGACAAAAACAAAATGTCGTTCATTAACAATCTGAAGAAGGTTTTCCACCTTGGCGGTGGCGAAGCCAAAAAGAAACGTCTCTATAATAACATTAAGATGGATACAAATCCAGCGGAATACTGGGAGATGGTAGGCGAACTAGGCGATGGTGCCTTCGGCAAGGTGTACAAAGCTCAGCACAGGGAGACGAGACGTTTTGCGGCGGCTAAGATGTGCACCCTGGAAGATGAGGAGAACCTAAGTGATCACATGGTAGAGATTGACATTCTGTCGGAAATCAAACACCAGAATATCGTGGAACTCTATGAGGCGTTTTCTATCGATGATAAGTTATGGGTGAGTTGGACTTTTATTACTGTTTTATTTCAATGAGTTGTTTAAATTCTAAATGCGCTAGTATTCAAATTTTAATTTTCGTTCTTAGTGTTGTGATTTTTATTTAGAAAATTTTGTGTGTCGAATTTTGAAGTTGTATCCACAAAACCATCGCAACAGAGAGGCGTCTTTAAGGATAGGATTGTAGGATCAAGTACGAAGTCGCTCATATGGTAGTTGGAGTCGCTGAAAGAAGAAAGAGAGATATGTGTCCGCTTAAGCACCATAACACCCTCCATTCCTGTATTGGATAGACAAGACACTGTCATGCGGTCCTTTGTTTGACTCTCTTTCTTGACGGTAGAATTGATGGTTTTATTTTTGTTTGAATAACTACTAAGCATTACACTTCTAACAAAAAGAATTCAAAAAGAATTGTGTACAACACCATACTCCCGCTTGGATGATGTTTTGATCCACTTCTTTGTTGATGGACAAAGTTGCTTTTGGTTTGCGATGCTGTCTACTCCTAACGACTTAATCTTAGTCTGTCTCTTCATCCCTATCACTGTAGCGTAGGATTTGTTATCTTGGCTGACAGAAAACTTGATATCTGCTGAAGATTACCGTATCTTCTCGGATAAGTAAGCGGCAATCAATTTTTCGAGCCCGCATAAAGCCAACACTATACGCCAGTTCTGAATTGAGCCCCAAATTGATATATGTAGCTAAAACATTGCTTTTATTGCTGCAATAGGTGTCCAACTACTTTTCCCTAAATTTCTCCCTATAGCGTGTGAACAAACCAACTGGCAACACCGACAAAATAAGTCTTGACTCTAGACGGAAGTTAAGTTAAGTTAAGTACTGCTCGTGCTATGAACCGCATTATGACCACTAGCTAATTGCCAAAAATTGTTGGACATTTGCCGGTATTAAAAATTGGCAATCCATATAAATGTACATATCTTTAATAGTTTTAACGGAACTTTGTACTTTTGTACCGGTACTTTTTCCTCAACAAATTTGCCAAGTTAATGATAGGGTTCCTGCTCAACATTTTTATTAAAATGGAATAAGAATGCAGATAGTTTTATATTCAACGGTCTACCACTGAAACAGGATTTATTTCGAAATTTACTCTCGATACAATAAACAAATTACCCTGAAAGCTATGACAGTTCGGGGAGAATATTTCCAGGAGGTGTCGACACGATAGTTGGGGAAGTAAGAGCAAAACCACCTCGCCGAAAATACATAATATTTAAATCAAAATGAGGATTTCATACAAAAACCATGCTTTTAGAAGAGCTTGCTTAAATGTCTTTCTCCTAGCGAGTAGTTTTAATACCAGAGCTTCGCATTTTTCGAGTCGTTGGCCTTTTGTCTTTGTAATTGCACCCGAAGAATATGGACTGTTTACATAGTGGATAATGCTGCTCTGATCTCGGTGAACCAAAATGTAGACAGGTCTGAAGATCAAAAGTAACTTTTAATTCATTTCAAATTTTGAACTCCCCATTTATATCTCTTTTTTAAGTAATTATTTACTTCGGCGAAACTAAATTACATTCGTATGCAATAAGTCCTGTCCGTTTATAACTACTAATAGAAGCACGGTCGGTTGAGGCCCCCTTCTGTTTGTGCGCGCCACCTAATCACATCTTTCCGGATTAGAGTCGAAGGCTCTAGTAAATCTCTAGTAAATGTCCTAGCTGTCGTCGATGACCAATGCGCAATTTTTCATCAAGGTCCAAGGTCGATGTATGTCGTTGAAAATC
This sequence comes from Cheilosia grossa, assembly GCA_963082955.1. NCBI lineage: Eukaryota > Metazoa > Arthropoda > Insecta > Diptera > Syrphidae > Cheilosia > Cheilosia grossa. Next base: position 48,533,147 of record OY720147.1, on the reverse strand, counting down.
CTCCCCGTCAACGCAAGCGAGCCATTTTAGGAAGAATCTTTCCTTTAATCGAGCTCTCTTATCCCTCGGTAAATAGAGTCCACGCTTTAGCTTGGGATGATCAATGTCTTATGCAGAACCTTCTTAGTTGTTGGCAATGAGGATCTACTACTTGTTACATTTCGCATAATTTCTTTTGCGTATTGATCATCTACAAACAACTCATACATGTACATCTGCTCCATAAAACTTTTTTGTGTGACAACTGGACACTGTAAATTTCTTCCCAAATCATTTTCAGGTTAAGTTGCTGGCCTCGCGCGCAATAAATGCTTTAGACGTATGTATCATATCTTCTTGGAAATCATTCTGTACCTATTCCTATTGTCAACGGCAACACTGCAATATCTTAACGAGGACCAGTTTCGATCGAAAACGATTAATGAGAAGGAGGGGGTTCCTTGTTGGACCGGGAAATTGAGAGGACGTATTCTTTACCATGAATTTTAGTTCTTTTACCAATGGTTTATCATCTCATTTTAAAATATAAATTAATAATTAATTCGTTGTCCTTGAGTTCAGTTATCTTGAATGTTTCATGTGGGTATGAAATGTTCTCAGGGAATTTTCATTTTCTTTTCTCAACTAAGACAAATTAAAAAACAGTCGCCATAGACTCGAAGGATCAATAAATTCACCTTAGCAAATCAAATAAAGGGTGATTTTTTAGCTGGTTTGGTTTTGGCAACACTGGTTTTGACAGCTGACGTGTGTTTAGTACCTTGTGTCACTGTCAAACAGCTTCAGTTTGGTTTGCAATTTAACCATGGATCGTCTTACAAATGAACAACGCTTGCAAATTATTGAATTTTACTATCAAAATTCGTGCTCGGTTCGAAATGTTCATCGCGCGCTGCTTCCATTTTATGATCGGCATTCTCGACCTTCTGAGCAGTCTATTCGGAAGATTGTGACCAAATTTCGCACCAAATTTACTTTGTTGGACATTAAACCACCAACACGTTTACGTACTGTGCGTAGTGAAGAAAATATTGCGGCCGTATCAGCTAGTGTGACAGAAGACCGCGAAATGTCGATTCGGCGCCGTTCCCAGCAGTTAGGCCTTTGTTACAGCACTACGTGGAAAATTTTGCGGAAGGATTTGGGCGTAAAGCCTTTTAAGATACAGCTGGTGCAAGAACTAAAGCCAGCCGACCTACCACAACGCCGAATTTTTGGTGAATGGGCTCTTGGAAAGCTAGCCAAGGATCCGCTTTTTTATCGAAAAATTGTGTTCAGCGATGAGGCTCATTTTTGGTTGAATGGGTACGTAAATAAGCAAAATTGCCGCATTTGGAGTGAAGATCAGCCAGAAGCATTGCAACAGCTACCAATGCATCCCGAAAAAGCCACTGTTTGGTGCGGTTTATGGGCCGGCGGCATTACTGTCAATGGTGAACGCTACCGAGCGATGATAACAAACTTTTTTTTGCCCGAAATGGAAGTTCTTGACTTGCATAATATGTGGTTTCAACAAGACGGTGCGACATGCCACGCAGCACGCGAAACAATGGCGCAATTGCGAGGCGAGTTTGGTGAACAGTTAATTTCACGTTTCGGGCCGGTCAATTGGCCGCCTAGATCGTGCGATTTGACACCATTAGATTATTTGTTGTGGGGGTATGCCAAGGCTAATGTGTATAGGGACAAGCCCGCTTCGATTGACGCACTGGAAGCCAACATCCATGCATTCATTCGTGAGATACCGGCCAATATGTGTGAAAGAGTATGCCAAAATTGGACTCAGCGGATGGGCTACCTGAGACGCAGCCGCGGTCAACATTTGCATGAAATTATCTTTAAACATTAAATTGCAAGGTTCAAACTATCGATTCAAATAAATATTTCATTCATTTTTTCGAATTTTTTGTGTTTTTTCTTTAAAAAAAGTTCTAAAACTCTTAAAAAATCACCCTTTACAAACTGGCAGTATCTACTTGATGTTGTGTACTGTGCTACAGTATAAAACGCTTTTATTTCCAAAGCTAGCCATTTCATAATTTGAACACTGAGAACAAACTGCGAAACTAAACTCTGTAACTTAATTAATGTTCCTTTGTCCCTCGTATTTTTCAGATGTTAATTGAGTACTGTGACGGCGGTGCCTTAGATAGTATTATGGTAGAATTGGAGAAACCTTTGACCGAGCCTCAAATATCCTATGTATGTAAGCATATGACAGAAGGCTTAAATTTTCTACACAAAAATAGAGTTATACATCGAGACTTAAAGGCTGGCAACGTACTACTGACCATGGAAGGCGGTGTTAAGTTGGGTACGTACACACAATTCATTTTTACATCTCTCTACGTACTCGTCAAGCATTCTGGAACTAAAGAAAAAAACTTAATTGGAGACGGGTCAATCTATTTATATCAGATACATTATTCAGACTTAATGCCTCTTCAATTTAAATGTTAACGCGTTCTTTCTATTTAGCTGATTTTGGTGTGTCGGCTAAAAATAAACACACACTCCAGAAGCATGACACATTCATTGGCACACCATACTGGATGGCACCCGAATTGGTGTTGTGCGAAACTTTCCGGGACAATCCGTACGATCTGAAGGTTGATATTTGGTCTCTAGGCATTACACTCATTGAGTTGGCACAGATGGAGCCACCAAATAGTGAGATGTCACCAATGCGTGTGCTTCTGAAAATTCAGAAAAGTGAGCCACCCAGATTGGATCAACCGTCCAGGTATTCGAAGGATTTCAACGATTTCTTGAGTAAATCGTTAGTTAAGGTTTGTTGTATATTCGCATCTCTGTTGTGCTCTTCTAATTTATTTTTCTGTTTCAGGATCCCCTATTACGGCCATCAACAGACACGCTAATGGCGCATCCATTTATTAACAGGAACCTTGATTGCAAGCCAATTAAAGATCTCCTACTAGAATACAAAGCCGAAGTCGTCGAGGAAGAAGTTGTCGACGAGGAAGCCGAGGTACTTTTTATAGCATATTGTACTATAGAGAGACAATTCCTTTGTTTAATCTTAACAGTCCTTTACACCTGCAATATCTTACCCACAAAACGAAACCTTCTTCCTTCTTATACTTTCACGCTGCTTTGAAACGCAAATTTCTTAATATATTGATAAACCGTTTGGCAACAAAACAAATTTTAAAACTAAATTTACAGAAAGCAAAACGTCAAGCCAAACGAAGGTCACTTTATCAGAGGGTTGGTAAGTCGTCAGACTAGTGCTATACATCCAAAAAGGCAAACATAACACCACAAACGAATAATGAAGAAAAAAAATCATAAATCTCATAATCTCAATCGTTTTTTTGTTTTACATTTTGGACTCAGACTAGTCTGGCTGTAAATATGTGAATACGATCATCCATATTTACAAAATACATATAGTTTTGTTTTGAATTGATTTCGTTTTCAGTTTTCTTAAATTTTACTTTCAATTGTGTTTTCAATCATAAGAAAGGAGCGTTTTCAAAAGACTTTTTTGGCGATAGTGATCTTGTAACGGGCATTGGTCGCGTTACTCTGTAACTTATTATAAGTTTCATTTAATTTTTATCGTAGTGTAGTATTGAAGTGTGCTATTTCAATTTGGTTTTTCTGTATCAAACAAGTTACGGAATATCGCTTCTGACTAAATATCCGAATTACATACCTTCGTAAGTGTAATACGGTGAGGCTGCCAGTAGTATTTTAGTCACTTAGCTAGATCATACAAATAAGTTTCATCTAGCCGGCCCTGCAATGATCTTACTCGCTCACAGTGAAGAGTGTCTCAAGGGAAGCTGTCAATCTATCTATCAGCAGTCAACTCCCTTTAGACATCCTTTACATACGTGTCGTGTATCTTTGGTAGCTAATTAGATTCTTGTGTGGAATTGCACTTTTCCGTTCTGCTTTGACAAAAAACAACAGCAAAAGGTTCGCCATATTAAATTGTTTGCTTCCACAGGAACCCCGCAATTCAGCGCTCCCACTCGACCTGGACGATGACTCTTCATCCCAACAGAGTCAAGAAATCGATAAACGTAAGATTCCGCATTCAAAAGATGTTTCCTCTACTTCAATTTTGTATAGTTCCAGGCACTCCAACATCTGTGTCACAAACATCGAGAGATTCCAAAGAGTCGTCACCAGCGATCCCGACAACTCCGACAGCATCAACACCACCACCATTACAAACAGTACCAGCACAAACTACATCCGCGCCAGCTGTTAAAACAGAGGAGCACACCAAGTCTCAAGATAAACCATCAACTCCGCCCGCAGCTGCAGTGCAAGATAAGATTCCGCCACCACCAGCGGTTGTACAGAAACAAATAGGTCCTCCACCCCCGTCACAAAAATCATCGCAACCACCACAATCTACAGCCAGAGTCGATACAAAGGCTGCCGTAGTCGCAGCAGGCATGACGAGTGAAGTAACAGCTGAGAGCGAAAGAAAGAAGGCTGACAACACTGATGGAGAAAAGAAGGTAAATTAGCATTGAAGTTGCTCATAACAATGTATATTAATATTTTTGTTTACTAGGTGATTAAGAAAGAAAAGGGTAAAGCGCCACCACCCCCACTTGTTATCCCACAGCAGCCGCAACAACAGGGAAAGAAAACTCCAGACTCAGCTGAAATGGATGCTGCAGCGCTTTTGAAGGATATAATCAAACCACCACCTGAATTCGAGGAAGAAACCAGCATCACACCAGCGAATAATATTATTGAACATAGAAGAAGCCGAGACGAAACAATTACTGTGGAGTTTAAGAGTCAAAAGGATGAAAAACAAGTCATTCCTATAAGTAGAAGTAATTCGAATGACGACAAGCCACCATCGCCGACAACGTCTACTGTATCAGTAACATCCACGCCGTCAAAGACTGTTCCATCTACGACGACATCTTCCAACACATCGCTCATTACAATCAATAGCGGGGAAGAAGACAATAAGCCCGCCTTGCCCAATAGTCTAGCGTCTAACGTGAGCCAAATCACAGTAGTCACAAGCACACACCCGCCAGTAATCATTGATAATCCTCAACAGAGAATCGATACATCTACTAAATCGGGCAGCAGCAGCGAAGTCGTTATTGTGTCGAATGAACTGAACAAGACGCATGTGAATGAATCATCGACAGACGATGATTATCCATCATTAGATAGCCTGGAGCATTCACCACGTAAGCAATCTAGCATGATTGTCATCAACGAAGACGAAGCGATGGACAATGTGTCAAAATCAACAACTGGTCCGACGAATGCCCGCAAGTTAGACGAGAGCGAAGTATTGATAGTTAGTCCAAGCTTTGTTGACGAAGACTCTGCCTATGGCACATCTTCGGCTGGAGGTGTAGATAACCATCTGTTAGACACTAGTCACGTATCTGTGGTTACAGTTGGCGAGGAGATCAAGGTAAAGGACAGCAGCCACATACGTGCTGCAGAGTCTAGTAGTGATCTGTCATCAGTAGGTCCTAGTGAATGCAGTGAAGATCTGCGCAGCAGCAGCGAACATATACTCACCAAACCCAGCAACAAAATGAATGGTGGCCAACTGGTGAAGACCACATCGGTTTCTACGTCTCGTGAGGATGTTAGCATCATTGTTAATCACAAAAAAACGCTGCCTGAGAAGCGCATCTCCCCCGACAGCAGTGTAGGCTCAATGGAATCGCGAACTCACAGCGAGTGCGGATCGGTGCGATCCACTGGCGGAACACCCGTCCGCGGAGTCATCAAAATCGATCGCAGTGATGCCGAGAGTATTGCCACTACTACTAGTCATGATAGTCGAGAGCAAGAGGAGGATGTCATCATCCGTCGTAAGCCCTCACCTCCAAAGGTGGTGCCGACCAAAGAGGAAATCGAGCTGCGCAATCTGCGCAAAAAAACACGCAAACGCACCAGGAAATTTGAAATCGACGGAGTCCAAGTGACTACGACAACCAGCCGAGTGATCTATGGCGACGACGAGACCGGCCGTTTATACGATGACCATGTGTTTAGAAAGCAAGAACTGCGCGAGCTTAAAATGCTTCAAAAACAAGAAAAGAAACAGCAAAACGATTTGCAGCTAAAGGAACAAATGGCCAAAGAGCAGCAGGATCGTCGCTTCGAACAAGAGCGTATTACCCTGGAGAAGACCTATGAAAGCGACATGGACGCCCTGGCCCGTCAGCAAAAGCAGTTGATTGAGAAAACCGAACAGAATCAAGAGGCAGAATTGCGCTCTTCATCTAAACGCATACGCTCCGAACAAGAGCAGGAACTGAAAATCTTTAGAGAAAACCTCAAGCAGGAGATTCGTCTACTAAAGCAGGAGATCGACTTGTTGCCCAAGGAGAAGCGAAAGGACGAGTTCAAAAAACGACGAGCCGCAATGGAACTAGATCACGAGGAGAAAGAAAGACAGTTCTTAGACTCGCTCAAAGAACGCCATGAGTTGCTGCTGCGGCGGATAAGCGAGAAACACCGAGATCGCTTGGCGACCATTGATCGCAATTTCTTGCAACAAAAACAGAACGCCATGCGTACGCGTGAAGCCCTCATCTGGGAGTTGGAGGAGAAGCACTTGCATGAACGACATCAGCTTTCCAAGCGGCATGTGAAGGATATGTGCTTCATGCAGAGGCATCAAATGATTATTCGCCACGAAAAGGAGCTAGACCAAGTGAAGCGAATGCTGCAACGCAAAGAGGACGATATGCTGAAGAAGCAGTCGATCGAAAAGCGAGCCCTGCCAAAGCGCATCCGGGCGGAGCGCAAGGCTAGGGATCTGATGTTCAGGGAGTCTCTGAGGATTTCAACGAATTTGGACCCTGAAGTCGAACGCGAAAGGTTAAAGAAGGTGGGTTCACATACAGCATCGTTTAAGGACATAAAATCAATTTAATTTATTTTACCACAGTTCCAAGAGCAAGAAAAGAGACGTTATAACCAAGAGGAAAAGCGTTTTGAAATCAAACACCAAAAACAACTTGAAGAATTGAGAGCTACTCGGGAGGGAGCTATTAGGTAAGCACGAAAGAAGTCGTTCTCTAAAGACTGTTGAATATAATTGTGTTAATATTTGTTCATAGGGAATTGGAGCAATTGCAAAACGAGAAGCGCAAGGCGCTAGTCGAACATGAGACTCACAAGTTGAAGGAAATCGACGAGCGGCTTCAAAAGGAGCTGCGCGAATGGAAGGAACAGCTTGTTCCACGCAAACAGGTTAGTGTTGTTTGTTTATTTCTCCAGTCAGACGGGTTGAAACCTGCATGCGAATCAAATCGGGAATGGTTATAGTAAAACATATTTAGCATGACTATAATAATTACAAATAAACATACATAATATTTTCATAGATTAAGACCGAAGAAATATTCTAAAAAACGAAATTATTCTCTCTCTCTCTCTCTCTCTCTCTCTGACTAATCCATATGCTTACCTGGAATCTATTAATATTTCAATTGCTAAAACCTTTCTAAAAATTGCTACTAAATGTTTCTTACACAAATCTACTCTGGCTGAATGTAAACAGAAACTCGACGTCAAATTAGAGCAGATGGTGGACCAGTACGAGGCAAAGTATGGACCGGTACCGGAAAGATCAATATTTCACGGTGACATTGTCGTACCTGAACATTTACGCAACGGTCGATCAATATTGCGCGGTGGTTTTCTGGGTAGCCTGACGCGATCTCGAACTTTCCTTACACTTTCCACAGATTTCTCGCAGTCGAATTTCCGTGGCTCAGCGCCAGACCTTAGTCGCAGCATGCCCAGTACGCCCCTGTCGAGCACTAGGCAAAAGAATCGTATCATGCTGCCTACGTCGTCGGTGGATTTGGTCATAGAAGAATCGTCATCATCGCCACAGCACAGTACTACTAGTGGAAATGTGAGCAAAATCTATATTCAGGACCCTTATAGCACCAACACAGAAAAAGGCGTAGAGATGAGGCGGAATCAGGAAGCAGCTATGCTGCCACGTCTATCGTCAACCCTGCCAAATAAGAAATATGCGCGCAACAACAACACCCAATCACACATCACAAAGGTAACAGTTGGCGGCGGTTCTAATTCCGCAGCTCGCAGTCCTGTGGATCCACAGCCACCGACGCTAACCACATTCCGTCCGATAAGCATTGATTCTTCCGTCATTGTGGTGGATCGATTTAAGAGACCGTCGACAAATGCAGCATTGCCACCAAAGACAAAAGAGAACATTCTCCATTCATCGTCGTCGTTTGCCATCAAGCGACCATCGCTGCTCGTTCAGCAGAGGAATACCCTAGGGTCCGCACAATCGATGCACAACATTCACGAAGCTTCTACTACACCAACTTCACCAAGTACCCCTCCGATAGCTGTAAAGTCGAATTGGGGACCAGTGCGTGGATCGAACAGCTTCGCTGATGGCGTCAGCCTAGCCTCCTTGTCGTCATACACCATTCCACGGGTGACACTTGCATCGGGCAGCCAGAGAATCACGGTCAATGGAAAGAAACCGGCTGACAAGGGAGAGCTGCGTGACTCCGCAGCATGATCACCGCGACTGTTTCCCCTATCATCTCCATTTAGATCCTTTTTCGTTTCATTTCTCTGCCACCTTTGCCACTGTAACCCCGTCTCTCTTTTTTTCTATACACTCTACTGTGTTCTACTGTTTTATTTGTTGTTATTTTTTTTTTTTGCGTTCTTTGTTCATCTTGTTCTACACACCATGAGTTTGTTATATTTACCACACGAGTTAAGTTGTACATACCAATTCAAAGTGCCAGCATTCTTGTGCCACGGCACCATAGAGTTGAAACGAAAAACACGATGCTTTAATATTTAAACTAAACCAAAAGAAAATACATAGTTGCCAAAAAAACTAGCTTAAAAAGAAGAAGATTGAAATGATGATAAGCTAGCCTGTAGCTAAATTTAAGAGTCAATTTAATCGCATTTAAGTAAATAGTAGATTAAATTTTGTTGTAAATATATTAGCCAACATTAAATGTATTCTTAACTAAAACCACATTCCAATACACACACACATCGCTTTTCTGAATTTTATTGCACTTTGTTTCTTGCATTTAACGCTTGCCTACTCATTGCATTCCATGATAGTTTTGTATCATTTTGAATTGTCCTTACCCATTCCTCCCGATCCTAAACAAAAAAAAAAAAAAAAAAAAAAAAAAAAAAAAAAAAAAAAAAAAAAAAAACATGAATGACAACAATATTAATGCTGATTGCTACTACATTATATTGCTGCGGCAAAAAATAAATTTTGTAATTTGAATTTAACGGAATTAATTTACTGCAATCTACTGCTACTGATGGTGGATGGGAACGTGTGTTCGAACGCTTGCGAGAAAGGTTGGTTTATTGCATATAGAAGTAGAGTGTTGCTTGTCTATTGTTTTTTATAAGTTGCCAAGAAAATACATTTACAAAGCAACGGTAGCGGTTTTATTTCCACACCCCCGTCACTTACCCAACAAGTGCAAGGACTTGAATGTTATCTGTTTCATTTTTTTTCTTCTTGTTTTGTATTTTTACTCACCGTTGATGTTATTAAATGTCCTCTTTTTCTGATAGACTTGTAATTGTAACTTGTTATTTATATGGCGACAAAAAAACAACAACTTTGAAGAACGTAGTTGCATGCTTGAAATATCATTGTCCGTTGCCGTCATAAACCCCATATGAACAAAACTCCCAATTGGTTGGTTAAACGAAAGAAGCGTATTTCACTCATCGATGGTAATACGCCCACTAAAATACTGGTTATTGTCTGCTGTTTTTATGTACGTGCGATGTTTTTCAATGTTTTCACTTTTCTACCTGAATATATTTATTAACGTGTATTAAAAAATTCTCTGTAGTATAGAGACGAGTCTACCGTGACGTAAAGTCCGATTTTTTGATGTAGGGTGTCAGCGTATACATTAAAGGCCAGTCCCCATGATCTGCAACTCATGCGATAACTTTTCGCATCGAAAACTTGGAACATTTTGTTTCAATTCATATCGTTTTCGTGATAGATCTATCAATGCGATAATAACAGAACTTGGACACCAGTATTCGACTCGGGCTTAATTTCATTTCCCATACCAAATTGTATACACAATGCTTAAAGTTAAGCAAAGCACTATCATTTAGGCACGCTAAATCCTTAACTTGGTTTGGATAGGCAACACAATTTTGAGTGTTATATGTGCGATGGGGTTGAAAAAATTTGACATCAGTCGTCGTGTTGTTGTGTTGGTGTTGTACGTTCGTACGTAAAATTGAGTTATACTCCATGACTAATATTCACCTCTTTAGGTAACGAAAGATTTGCCCGGTGCATTACATCGGCGATAATTTTAGGCATTTCCAAAACAAAACAAGTTGTAAGCATTCAGGGAACTATTCCGATTTTGTACGTTATACCTTCACGGATGAGACCATTCGGCCATTCGGTCTACCTGTATACGCACAAACGCATCGGTGACAAATAACTGTGTTCTACAAACATTGTTTGTATCCACTCATTCTGTAATCCAATGGAACAAGAAAACTGTTCTGATTGAATCCACAAAAGTATTGGTGAAATGCCAAAACGGCAGCTTTCAGCCGACTTGTAAAAAATAGATAAATTACACGTGTGTTCCTCGAGTCGATTCTGACTTCAAATCGAGAACCGAAACTCTCTTCTCAGAATCACCAGAACAATATTTTGCCGATGGAGTCAGAAGTGGCTCTCCCGGACGCCAAATGGAAAACGACAATAGTTTATATGCAAGTAATAATTGAACAACCTTTTGAAGGAAGGTGACTGTGACTTTCTTGAAATTCTTTTGAGCATTATGTCAAAGTCGTCTCATGACACCGCGTAGCTTTGGCTAAGTGATATATTTACATTAAATGTAATCTTTTGGACAAATTTTTGTAAACATTGACAGTTACTGAACCGAGAAATCGGGAAGCGGCCTAATGTGGTATTCGATTGGGCGCTCTCAGAGCACTTTTTTTATGCCCTCAGAGCAATTTTTATGTTCGTTTGGTACAAAAAAAAAGCAATCTTTTTCAGATTTCAGAGCACTTTTGCGAATCTAGATAATATTTTCTCAGATTTGCTTCAGATTTACCAAATCAAGTGCATTTGAGTTTGACAACTGGTGGAGTTTGTTTACATTTGCGTGAATTTTTTCTACAGCAAAGAAAGGCATTGCATCGGGCGGATCTATTTTCGTAAATTATATGTGTGCAAATATTTAGACATCAATCGGGACGGAACTTTCGAATGTTTTAATATAAAATTTAACCAGTGAATGGAAAGCGCATAGAAAAGTGTCGAAGACTACACATATTCAAGTCGCACAAATTTCAACACAAAAAAGAGCAAGTGTTTTTATGAGGGGCAAATCTGAAGAAGCCCAGACGAATACCACATAAGTTTCTGGCTTTTGACAGAACCAAGGCGTCAATTACAAGAGGTGAACCGATCGAGATCGAATGCACAACACTTGCACTCTTCTTGAGCTGTTTACGTGCTCTTGGATATATTCACTCCAAACCGCACCGCACCGAAAACCGCGTTTTCGTGGAAAACTCGTCATACATTCACACCGAACACCAACTAGTTTTCGTTTGACGTTTCAATCAGTTGTGCGACACTAGTCGTGAAATTTCTGTGTAAACTATTTTGATTACAAATTTTGTTCGCATTAATTAACAAATAAAATTAATTCATACCATTAAAAATAGTATTAGCCCCACAATTAAGTATGGAAAGTCATTTTATGTTGTGAGTTGTGACATTTGTTCGGTCAGCTGTTCTACTGAATATTGCAAAAGGTGCGTTTGATTAAAAACCCAACGATTGGAAGTCGTTTTTTGTTGACCGCAATTCAAATACGTACAATGGTATTCACGCACTCACCCCCATTGAGGTAACCGATCGGAACGGAATTTTCTCCAAATTGTACGAAATCGGAGAAATTCCATTTGAGATACAACTTTCGGAAAAATTCTGCGATGACATATAGCCCATCTTTTTGTATTGCGTTATACCGCGTTATATGAAAGCTACGCGGCACATTTTTTTCCGAACCCCTCCGACAACCAAATGCAATATCTTAGGGATACCGCGAACGCAATCGCAAGTTCCGAAAGGGTTTGACTTTCGTTTTGGAGTTTTTAACCGATACCTCGGTAGGGGTGAATATCTGACACGCGGTGTTAAGTAGACTGATTCATTTATAGTGGTTCAAGCAACGCAAATGTAGACTCTATGCATTTGACCAAATTTACAATCGCCCCTATTCCTTTTATCGATTGTCATAAACGACCGATACATATTTCATTTCCATTTAAAATGGGCGCTACAAACATTATTATGATAACCGATATTAAATGACTATGAACAAGTAGGAAAATAAATAAAGTCGTTAATAGAATATAATTTTTACAACGACACGACACATTATTCCTTTAAGGCAACGAGTTTACATAGACACGTTCATTGGCATAGTCCCTTACCTTTTGATGAAATTTCCGTACGCTGTTCCTGTAGATGCATATTATTCCAATTTTATCTTTCGAACTTATAAGCCACAATAAAGGCTACACTCAAATTGGTATAGTGCCCCGGAAAAGATGGATTTTTTGTCTTGTGGTATGCCACAAATACATATCAATTGAATTATCCACTTGAGGTCCAGTTAAAACTGGGAAAAACGGCTTAATCCTCAATCTTTCTTAAAACTTGCTTTGCACTTTGAATTGCTTTGTACTATACAGGGTCGGGCATACGCATTGGTAAACCTTTTATAAACTATTTGTATGTAGAACATAATCGCTAACTTGCTTTGTAAATATATTTTCCTTGTGTTGAATAATTTTAGACTAATTCGCTGTAAATACTGATTTTCCCTAAAACATATAATTTTGTACAAAACTTTGAAAGACAACTCGTAATCAAATGTAAACACCTTATGTTTGTGAAAACAATTTACTTATCATTGCATTATTTTTTGTATAGCGATTGGAGGAGACTTTTTCCCAGCAACTGGAGGAAATGGAATCATTGTACGGCGGTGTACTAATAGTTCCTATCCCTTCAGACACCTTGCAGCGTGACTTCACCGGGTCCACGCGCAGCAGCCTATCATCATACTCCGAAGGTTAGCAATTCGTCAAATTTTGAACAATCTATTCATATAAAATTAAATATGTATTACATTTTCGAGCATATTTAAACAAACTATTGTGTATTTATAATTTATTATTCAAGCAAACAGCGAAAATGTTAATTTTTTGTTTTTATTTCCTGCTGTTTAGTTCCCCTAGCATCAATTACATTGAGTAGATAGATTCCTTCCCCTTTGATTGTATTCTCTTTTTTTTTTTATATTAATACATTTATAGGTCACTTTTGTTTGTATAAAAAGGAAAGAAATTATTCTACAACTAGTAAGATAGGATAGGCTATTAATTTTATTGGATAGGTAGCAGAAATACCTAAAATATGCACTTAATCAAAATATCCATTCAAAAGCAAACGCCTTTGCATTACTTAAACAGTAGACGAAATCCAAGTGTGGATTTTTTAAAAGACACTCACTTTAATTAATACACATTTAATGAATTTAACTTACAAATATACATACATATACTGAATTCAGAAAGAGAACATACCCAAAAATGCACTTCTTCCAAAACTATACCAATGCCAATAAAAACTGAAATTAGATTGAAACTAACAAAATATATTATATTTTTTATAACAGAAAATATAAAACGAAATTTTTGTATGCCAAGAAAGTAAGTAAACAAAAAAAAATATATAGCTGTAATTTTAGAATAACAAAAGACAAGAAAACAACTTATTGAACTAATTTTTAAGCGTAGGAATGCAAAAATTTATAAATTTTGTATTTATATATTGAAATAGACTTTGTTTTATGTTTTACAATTTGAAAATTCAAATTAAAATCAATTTAGTTTGTATATAGTATTCGTTTCTTCTCAATTAAATAATAAATAAAGTAAACAATACGACTTCCATTGTCATTTTTTTATGTAAATATATATTTTTTTTGTTTGCCTCTTGTTTATTTATAATTACACAACAGACACTTACTCACACTTTTTCTTACAGTACATACTTTATTGTATCTCTTCTTTATTTAATACTGATTTATGAAATGATTAAATTTAAACTAAGTTTTAACAATCTAATTGTTTGCATTCTGACCAGGAGCCGCACATTTGCTTGGCCTTTGGTTCGTTTTATGGAAAATAGAAAAAAAGAAAACAAAATCAAATATATTTATATGTTATTTAATTATTATTACCTTTTTTTCATAAAATGAGTTATATGTACGAAATCAGATTTAAATATATGTATTCAACAAAGTTATTATTTCACAGTCGACCGAGTTTTACTTCAATTTTTTATTACTTTACAGACGTCAGGGACTCTGATTGGGCGCCATCTTTTATATGCAACAAATATGAAAGCTATCGTTCTTTGCAGTATCTCGTTTGCAAAAATATTTACAATCTGAATGTAAACGTCTTTTTCAAATTTAATTATTTGACTAGTGAAAGTTCATTGAATGGGGGCGTTTGGATTTCTAGCTTAGTAAGTCTGACAGCCGACTGACTTGATGTATTTCAATTGTTATTGGGTCAGATTGGTTACGTGAATAGTTTTTTCAGTTGACGTTTATAGAGGGGTAGCCGACAAATAAGAAAATCCTGCCTGCGTACTCGGACTCAGTTGACATTCGGTTTGTTTGACGTGGGCCCTAGTACGCACTAGTGCGCACTGGTTTAACCCTAACGTGTTCGATATAGCACTGAACTCGCCCTGGCACTGAAAACCTGTGTTTGACATGACTTCTAGGGCGCCCTAGTTGTGCCCTGAACTAACCCCAGTTAATTTGTCGGGGCAAGAATTCAGTGCTGAGTTGCGCTGTCATTTCGCTTGCTGTCATTCACTTGTTTATCGTGATAAAGGTAAATACAAATAAATTTGGTATTCAAACGAATTGAGTTCAATCATTTTTAACAATAAACAAAAAATAAAGTGAAGATAACACTTCGTTCACCAAAAGATAAATATTTTTCAATTTCAAAAACTGGCAGTCTTCAGGGCAACATATTTTGCGTTCGATATAGTAGCCGAGTTTTCAGGGTTGTGCAGGGTTTTTAGCAGATGTGGAAATCAGCTGATACTTCTCAGTGCGCACTAGTAGGCACTAGTGCTAGGCACGTCAAACAAACCTATTTCAAAGTGTCAATAATCAAGTTGACTAGTCAACGCATTCGAATAACCTGTCAAGACAAATCTACTTGACGTTTTACTTCAAATTAATATCTGAACGTCCCCAATGTATTGTAAATAAATAAGCCGGAAGTATGAAATCCAACTACAAACAATTATTAGGTCTGTTCCCTAGCAATAATACATTCTAATTCATTCAAATTAAGTCAAACTTCGTTCCCTTACGCAAAAGTTGGGCAGAAG
The DNA here is from genome assembly GCA_963082955.1 of Cheilosia grossa. Lineage (NCBI taxonomy): Eukaryota > Metazoa > Arthropoda > Insecta > Diptera > Syrphidae > Cheilosia > Cheilosia grossa. Next base: position 48,517,633 of record OY720147.1, on the reverse strand, counting down.
AGAGACAAAAAGACAGAACAAAAATGCCCCCTTTGATATTTGATTACATTAACATTTTGTGCTTGTATAGCATTAAAAAAATAGTAAGGATTTAGGAGATCAAACTTCAAGCATCACTATTTTGGTTTTCAGTCACAAGATTATTTACTTTCGGGTGATATTGAGCACAATTATGGTTAACCCTCCCATTGGTTTCACTCGGAGATCCACTCATTCCGAAATCCAATGAAACAAGAAAACTGTTTGAATCCACAACTGTAAATATAAGCGAAATGTCACAGCAATCTTCCGCTCATCGAAGTTGCACTTGTGTAATTGTTCTTAGGTGGATTCTGTTTCTGACTTCAAATCGAGAAGCGAAATTCTCTGGAACTGCCAAACATCCATCGATTTCAATCACTTGTACAGTTCGCAACAAAAATAATAATACGCGTTACCATAAAAAAAATGTACCCACCCACAACAAGTGAAAGCTTCCATTTTCGCTCGAAAGCTGCCAGCACACTCTGTAACTTGGCATCATTGTACTGACTAATCTCAATTTGAATTGAAGTGCGAATCGCGAAAGTGCAACCATACGATACGATCGGTAACGGCTTAAAAAATACGTTTAATGTGTAAAATGTTAATGTTTCTGCAACAAATTTTTAGTACTCTTGTTATTTAAAGTGTAAAGTTTGTTTTTAAATTTGTGTGAAGCTTTTTTGGTTTGTAACAAACGGGACTTGTGTGAAAATAAAATAGTTTTCCTCCTTGAAGTGATAAAATGGAGACGGATGAAAACATTTTTTATGTAAGTACATACCTACCTTTTATAGTTTGGGATTATTAGACATTGAATTTTTCTAATATGTGTTCCGATCATAACCGATCGAACAGTACACTGTATTATTCTATTCAAACGATTTGTCGAGTTTCGTTGCTGACGATCAGCTAAGATTCAATACCGGCATTCATAACCATAAAAGTTAAATAATGCATTAGATATATTCAGCAACTGAAATAATAATAGCAATATCGCATGAGTGTGTTTACCATACGACAAATCATGCAGTATGGTTTATCTATGCCATTTACAACTAATGTCGAGTCGCACGTTCTATATCCAGTATTCGAGAGCAACGAAGTTGTGCATTATCCATCCAAATTTGTGAAAGGGTGCAAGTTAAGCCATTAATGAGCTGTAACGGTAGACACAATGGACCCAATTGATTTAAGTGAAGCTGTGGCTGTGTGAAGAGCACACGGCAGCCTTCGTCTGCCTTACTTGTATTTGTGTCGATCTACATTGAAATCGAATGTTGGTTTTTCACCACGCAATTTAACAACTGCAGCAGAGCAGAAGTCTGTCGGCTACAAGGATTTCCTTTTAGTTTGACCAAAGCCACTCTGGCCCTGCAGTTTATAGTTTACTTCGTTCGAAGTCAACACTGTCGGCTATAACAAGACATCGCACATAAAAACAGTAGTTTGTCAATTCGGCGGATATTCCCCTTGCACTAAAGCAAAACACATTTATTTCACTTGGTAATGTTTATTTATTAAGCATAATCTCTGTATTATAAAGAATTTATATGTATATATACATAATATATAATGTGTTTGTAGCCGTTCAATGTTAAAAACTTCAGGTATTTTTTTTTTTTCATAATTGCTTTAAACCACAGAGAGAATCGCTTCCAATACATTGAAATAAATATGATAAGGAGCAGCTACATATAGTATAGAGGGGAAAAATAAAGATCGGGGTCAGGAAATTACTTTTGCGCTCGACTTTAACTACACATAACACTAGGTTCGTAACTTAATAGAGCATCCATCCTACTACTGATCTCAGCCAGACAAGTCGCCATGGTCAAAAAGCGCCTGATCGTATAACTGGGCAACGACCCGACGTCCTCCGAAAAACCGTCCATGTAACGCATCACGGCCACGTATTGCCTCGACGGCTGCTGAGAATTCAACGAAAATTTTGACAATAATCTCCGCGTCCTCGTCGTCCTCGTTTTCTGTCTGCTTCTCCTTGTAGATTATGACACGGCTAACGATGCCGAACTTGGCGCACTCATCTTGGATTTCCTCCTGGAGGGTTTCGTCAACATCCTCTGGGCCGACCATGTTGCGCAGGATGATAACTCTCGATTCTTGTGGTCGCATTAAGCGCTGCATCACCAACTGTCTTGCAGACTGACCCTTGATGGACATGCTCTCTTGCTGTTGGAGGGTTTGTGTCTCACCTTCCTCCATCAGTTTCTTTTGCAGCTCTTCCTGTTGTTTTTCGTGTGCTTTCTTTATTTGTTCGGAATTGTTTACTGCTACTACTGCTGCTGGAATCAAAGCTGCCGGGGTGACTATGGTGGGTGCTGCTGTGGTAACGGTAATTATACCGGGTGGCGCAAGCGCTGCGGGTGACACAACTGCAGGTGCTTGGAAAACGGCGGGAGCATGGAATCCTGTTGTCGCAGGAACTGCAATGCCGGGTGCTGGAAGACCAGCAGCTGCTGCTAGTGGAAGGGCGGCGACCTTTGGTACAACTGCGGCCAGTGGCGGAATCGCGGAAAGTGTTGGTGTTGTTGAGAGACCCAAAACTGCGTTACTAGCCACGGCGTCTAATGCTTGAATCTTTGCGGTAGCTGCCGCGGCAGCTACAGCTGCAGCCGTTGGCATTGTTGAATTCGTGGACGGTCCCATCAAAGCGTTTGGCGGTGTGATTGAACGGCCAACTCTAAGGGGATTAAAACAATTGATTTCAAATAAACTTTCAACATGTGCATTCGAATTTACCTCAACAACTGTCCACCGAGATCAAAGAGGTTCATACTAGCAATAGCTTCATCCATCGCTTGTTTGTTGGCGTACTCAATGAAGCCATAGCCCTTGTGCGAGTGAAGTGAAGTACCCTGCGCCAACTTGCAGTACAATATCGGTCCAAACGCTTCGAAGACGCTCTTGATATCCTCTTCGGATAGATCTGGATGGATAGAAGCCACGTAGATGCGGTTGTAGCTCTTTGCCTCCTCTTGGATCTCGTCGATCACCTGTTGTGCTTGAGGCATGTTGCTAGGGCGGCCAACTTTGATGTTACGTCCACCCATCAGTGCTCCGTTCATCTGCTCCAAGGCCAGCTGTGCTCCTTCGGGAATTTCGTACTCGACGAACGCGAAGCCCTTGTGTTTCTGAGTGATCGGGTCCCATGACATGTTTATGGATTTGATGGGACCAAACGGAAGAAACGCTGCACGAATAGTGTCCTCCTTGAGCTCAAACGATATGCTACCCACGTACACTCTGTGAATAAAAGAAAAAAAAAACTCGTTACCTCGCTCTAAGCAGATGCTTCTCGATTCAAAAACTCGACATAGTCAGATCTTATCAGCTAAAGGCACACAAAACTCCAATCTCTACCGAAGTCTCATTAACTCGAGATCTGGTTTCGATGATCTCAAAGCTGTATTCACTTGCAATCATTTTTATTTACATCATCCAGTTGAAAGCATTAGCTAGTGTGTCGTGCGATCGACCTACCTGCACATCAACGCCAAAGCCTGTTGCCTCTGAACTTGGGTCCTCTGACTCGCCAGTTGCTGGAAGTCAGACAAGCAATTAGAAATTTTTTTCTCCGTTTACCTACCACCTGTTACTCACTTGTTGCTGATGGGCCAGCGTTTGCTTCATAAGTACCATCTTGATGCTCTGCTCCATAGCATATTTCTTTGCCTTGGTGACTGTGTCGTGCTGCTCGGAGGTCAGCTTTGGCAGAGCACCTCCCAAGAGACCCAGCAGCGCTGATCTTGTCCCCGGACCAAACTTGACATCGCCAGTTTGCTTTAAATCATAGATAGGTTGAGATATGAAAGGTACTTTCGGTTCCGATTTGCCTAGAATTGTGAACTCTTATTTAGTAAAAGTTGACCAATAAGTCGACAGCTAAACATCATCATCTTGTTCTTAGCAACAAAAGAAAAGAGTGTTTCCTTCTGTATGTGGTTCGTTTCAGTCGATTGTCAGTCAATCTAATGTCCATTAGCGTCTGCGAATTGAAACTTGAAAGCGTCATAAAAAAGTCGTCAAATTTGTTTTTTTTTTTTTTGTTTTTGTTGGGAGACATAAAACAGAAATTCATTTCGTTTCGTGTTTGTAGGGAGTCGAAAGAGACGACAAGAAACAACAACAGAAACGAAATGGAAACACAGAAGTATCATTTTTTTTTTGTTTGCTTATAATATTCGATGCCTGTAAGAAAGATAAAAAAAAGAAAAAAGAAACATTATTATACATTTGTTTGTTTTGGAAGATGAAACAACCCTAGGAGTGTGTGTATATGCTTTTTGTTCTCACAATAGCCTACACTAGCGGATATATTTGCACACAGGAGGAGACTTTCTTATTTTCACACAACTTTCTAACATGTGTATCCGTCTGAAAATAAGAGAGAACAAAAAGAAAGAACCGGAGAATTAACCAAACATAGAATCCTAATTTGTTTTTTGTTTGTTTTATAAATAAACTATGTAATTGCAAAAAAGAACTGTATGGCTGGCTTGATATGTACATGTACAAAATGAGTTACTCAAACTATATTATATACTACACGCAATGCAAAACAAGGGACAAGTAGGATGTTAGTTTGACACACAGTAGTGCCGTGCCGTCCACAAATCGGCGAAAAGCTAGTTACTTTGAGCAAGTGAACGGTTCCTATGTGAATATTTAGATGCAACCAAAGGAGGTACGATTGGGGAACGTTCTTTCATCAGCGAGTTGTTCTGTTATTGAACGATCTTTTCGCACAAAGTTGGCAGTAGTTCTTAAAATTAACACCGCTTGGGATTACGTAATAGATCCAACACCTATTACAGTGTCATTTGCACAACAGGAATCTGTTAAAATTAAGAGGTAAATTGCGTACCCAAAGATTGGCATTTTTATTCATTGTTATGCTGATAACGCCTTTCTATTGACAGTCGAAGATGAAATTGAAGAGCACGCATCTGTTTGTTGAGCAGTCTTGTGGTTAGCATATAAATGGTCAATATGAATTAAGAGACTACTTGTTAGAATCATTCAAATTAGGGTCTTAAGCTAGAATGCAAGTTCAGGTTTGTTATGTAAAAATAGGTAGTCGACACAAATGTATAACGATCAACGAATGGCACACGAGTCATGCTTTATTGAATTTTTAATGAGCTAGTTTGGGTTTCAATTTCCTGGTCGACTTAATGACATTCTAACGATGGGCATATCTTGGACAATCAAGAAATGTGCGCTCGCCAATTTTTGTTCGCTAAGGAAGTAGGTCTTGGTGTCTTTTTGTTTTCGTCTTTATATTGTTTTTCCTTGAATGGAAAATTTAAATTTTAAATGCCTAGCAGTATTATTATATTCTGTAGTATTGTTTTGTTCACAAGAGCTTTCAGTTTTGTGTGTTGTTGAGCGCAGCCCTGATTTTAGAATTAATTGCATTGAATGCATCGAGTGTAGGTGATAAAGCCGACTTTGCCGAGTTGGGGAATGTTATTGAGCGTGCAGACCATTTTTTCCCCTTCGAAAGTGAATGTTTTTACTGCAATTTTTTACATTAGTAAGTAGTGACATGATCACGAGCCAAACATTTCGTTGGCAATAACATTTTCGTTACTTACTGCCACGATAGGGACTTATCGGGAGAATGATGTTCTGAAATGAACCCTCTCATCACACATCTTTGACAAATGTTAGCCCTTATTCTGCCATTATTGAGGCTTTCACGGCAATTGAAGAACAGAACAAAACATTGTTAAGACTTGAAAGCAATGTAAATTATTTTTTCTAAATTTGTGTGCATTGTGTTGAGGAAAAATAGATTTAGGTAAGTGATTCCATACTTGGGTTGTAGACCTTATGAAGAAATTTCTTTTTAGCTGTTCATAGGCTGAAGGATTAAGGTTCGATTAGGTAAAGTTGAGTAGAGTAAGACCAGGCATCACAGCGGCCCCATCGCCATCCCCAGGAAACCGTTACGGTTAAAACCTAAACCAATTCGCCCAACACTCAATTTAACTACAGAACTAAAGTATGGTCTCAATTCTGTTTGAGAAACCAACCTCCTTCAAGTTTTAAAGAAGTACATGCCGAGGTGCTTTTTTTCTAGTCCGAGCTTACTTGACATTCACAGAGAAAATGGGTGTCCTCACAGCATGTATCAGTATTACCTCACCTTATTCTCATGGCATGCCCAGAGTATTCCTCTCGATAGACTGATGGGGTGAACTGGCGGGCATTGCTAGCCTGCAGATAATGCGGTCGTTGATGGTCGGGTTTTATTTGAACACAGTTTGTTAGAAAACGGCAGAGCAGTCAGCGATACGTCACATTTCTCCGACATTCAATCGAATTTATAAAATTCACAATTTTCGTGTCGCCAATAAGTTCAAGGGCACGATTTTGAATAGAAGGCAGTAGGTGCAATGTGGCCGTGAACAAAAGGAAACCGAATCTGCGGCTATGAACAACATTTAAATTTTAGAAAATGTTAACTTCAATGTTTCCCCTGTCGCTCGAACAGACTAGCAAAACACGGTAGATGTTTGACTCTTGCAACCATAACCAAAACTTAGTCGGAACTAAGGGTACTATATTATTTCGAGACAATGTCGTCTATAAATCTTGATTTTCATCGCGTATGCATGGAAGAAGGGGGAAACTCCATTTCACTTTTCTTCACTATCATTATAGGAAAACAAACTCTATGGAAGTACACATTCAAAATAAGTTCTGCCTATGCTAAGAAATAACACAGCCCTCTACGTTTTTGCACTGAAGACGTTTTGTGAAGCGCTGGCAAAATATTTACTAGCACGCGTTTAGCCTTAATCTGTCGCTCTGCAAACTAATTTGTACATACGGGAGATTGTGTTTTGTTCCTACTTTTTCTTTGATGTTACCTTGACCAATTTGGCCTTATCATCTGGTGTTAGTATCCTCTGCAGTGTCGTCTAAAATACTGACTCGAAAGGTTGCTCAAGGGCTGCCAAATTGCATGTGCTTGCTTTTGAGCGTATTTTTAAAACGCACGAGTTTCGAACCGCACAACATTCGTAGTACCACAGATAATCTTTCAAAACGACCAACATAAACCAAGTTTGACTACAAATCGATTTTTTAAGCCATTGGTGGTGTAGTTTGTCAACAGTAGACTTGTAACTAATTTCAATAAGCAATTGGGTTAACCAAAACTAGCATCATCTAAAGCAGGTGTGCACCTACTCCTGTTTAACTTACTAATGCAAAACAAAAATATTCAACATGAACAATAAAAGAAAACAATACAACTAAAAAATACTTAAGAAAAATACGAATGCCAATCCATACAATTCTTTTTTCGCTTACAAACATTTATAAGTAGATTGTTTAAACGTATCGACCTTATTCATGGTGCACAACACGAGGTTGTCTATGAAGTAGCCACATTCATTCGATATTTTGGGGGAACAGTTAATTTTTTGTTCGGTTTTTGTTTTTGAACGAATACAAATACGAAATGAAAATCCTCTGAAACGATAATAAGCACAGTGGAAACAACAAAAAAAAGTAAGTTAAATCTTCTTGTGTTTTAATGGAAAATGTATCGGTCAAACATTTTCTCAGTAGTAGATATATCATTTTGAAATAAACTAAAAAATAAATAAAAATAAAATAAAATAAAATTGGTTATTAATGAAAATCAAAACAAAAAGTGTACACAAACAAATAAGTTCTGTAATAGTAGAGATAAGCAGCCGGTTTTAGAAGAGCAGAGATGTCACACCTTTCGCCCCCGCGTCTATCGAAATGGCGTTTAGAGGATGTCGAGCAGGGTGTTGCAGCGCGCGTTTTCTTTTAGCTTTGCAATTTATCCTCATTCGATTAGAAACTTAAAAAACATGTCATACAAAGAAAAAAGAAAGAATTTATATGAAAAAAAAGAGAGTAGTATCAATGATCAGGGTAGTAGTAATAGTTCTCTTTACTCTAGCGAAAGTTTTTGAATCGATGCAATTTATTTCAGTTTGTATGGCTTTATTCGTTGGATCAGCTCGGTTTTTATCTAGCGATTCTTTAGATTGTTTTTTTTTTTTCTAGGATACATCTTTGGGTAATTTTGCTTGCTACCGTCGGAGCTCATAAGGGAATGATCTAGTTTCGATTTCTAATTTAAGATTTAAGATTCTCGTTTTTTTTTGTTTGACTTTTTTGTCTTGGGCGCTGACTAATTTTCAAGGAGCGCAAGTAGGTAGATTAGGTAGTGTCTCACCTGACATCAGCATGAGTCTGCAATAACTTAAGAGCAGAACAAAAAAGAAAAAAAAAAAAAAGACCGACGAATTAGTTAAGTTAATTTTTGACATGTTTAGAGCTGTTTTTTTTTTCTTAGATCTTTTTGTAAATTTTGTATACGTATAGATTTGCTTACTTAATCAAATTTGTCTACAATTACATTGAATTTGTTTATAGATAAAAAAAAGAACTTATGTAGATTACTTAAATGTTTTGATAAATTTAGGATATGTTTTAATTATTATTGATATTTGCTAGGTGTACTTTTACTAGTTATGAATGTGCAAGTAAAAAAATTTATGAAAACCAGAGCATGTAATTTTGTATTATACCTGAATCTGAGCGGGACTTCTTTGTCGGTGATGCTCCATCGTGAAGTGGCTCGTCTGAGCGGGGCGACGACCGCGATTCTCTTTCATGTGAACCCTAGGAATTAAAGGAATTTATTAGGAGAATGTTGTTCAATTGGTTGGAAGGTGTTTGAGGATTATTTAGCACAAATAATTTAATGCTAGATGTCCACAAAGCAGGTCATTTAGCGGAGATCTTTGCTCTAGCTGATACTGGGGAAGTAGCTCATTTACATTGTTGGTTGTGCTTTTTGTTTGTATTTTGGCTGCTCAATTTAACAATATGTTAACTTGATGGATATTCGCGTTGGGAGCAATATTTGCATTGCAACTATTCACAGTATCTTTGTAAACGTTGAATCCACCTATACCGAACAAGGCCTTCATATTCCATGTACACACGAACTCACTCATTCAAACAGCCTTCTCTTTTTTTATCCAAACAGTACAAATAATTATGAACGTTGGCATCGGCACGACACACATATAAAAAGCATTTCTACGAATTTCGTATGAATATAAAAATCAATACTGGAAAATGCCACTCTCGTTTTACCAAGGTCACGGGACTTTTCACACAATACAGAAAAAAAGTCCTTCAACATTCACATTTATTCACATTTCACCAAGTGAAATTTCACTTCTTTTCTTATTTCGGAAACACCATGGTACATACTTGCAATTTTCATTTAAATGCTCTTGCTTCATTTACCAGTGAATGGCGTTGGTTTCTTGAATAATAGAATCTGTACATGCACTATGAAGTTACTCGCCCATAATGGAGGGTATTTAGCGAAGAAAAATTTCACCTAAAGCAGTTGAAAATTAAGTTTCTTACCATATTTTTTGTTTTTTCTACAACGAAAATACGATGAAAATTTTTGAAGTACTTTTGATTATTGTTTTTGAGTTTGATAAATATGCGAGTGTGTGGTTAAAACACCTTAATTTTGCAAATAACAGCGTGTGAAAATTGTAGGTACTCTCAATCGCGGCAAAAAAAAAATTCAGCAAAATTAAACCTCGCTTCCACTCTTTCACAGCGAAATGTCAAAAAGTGACGCTTTTGTTCGCCTTCGCCGCATCCAACAGAAGCCATCTTTGTAAAGTAAAAAGCGAGTTTATTTTTAGTGTAAATACAGTAAGAATCAAAGTTTAGGGGTAAGGCCCGATTCACCAGGAAATTCATGTTTTTTTTTTTTAATTTGCTTTAAACTGGAGTCCTTTTTTTTTTTATTTTTATTGGGCGCTCCGGAATAAAAGATTATCGTTATCGGCAAAATTAATCAATACATCGTCAGTGTAAAATACATTTTCCCAAAAACCTACCCTTCTATCTTTCATTGAAAAGCTACTCAATATTTTTAGTTTTTTGAATTTCATCTGAAGATGAATGACTGATAGTTTGATAGAATGCACAGTAGTTTATAGAAGACGACTGATAAGCAGCGCAAGTGCCGGATGCGACGAATAAAACATGATTACTTTACTTTACACCTTCCTGTCCGTTGCAATTGCACCCATTGACACTTGACAGAGAGCAAGCAGTTTCATTGGTAAAAATGTTAAAGACAGTGAGATAAACTGTCCTCGGTTATCACCGTATGTTATGGATTTTATTTTCTTTGGGACTGCTCGTTCCGTGGAATACGTCAATATTGACGGATCCGTCGATGCGACTGAAGCACGGAGTTTTATGGAAGTTTTATGGGAAAAGTGACGTTATCGACCAATCAAGTTTTTTTGCGTTCAATGTTCATCTCCTTCAAACCAATCTAGTCGACTAAGGACTGACGTTTGCCTTCAGTTGCATTAAGTGGTATTCGATTGGGCGCTCTCAGAGCACTTTTTTGCCCTCAGAGCAATTCTTATGTCCGTTTGGTACAAAAAAAAGCAATCTTTTTCATAGATTTCAGAGCACTTTTGCGAATCTAGATAATATTTTCTCAGATTTGCTTCAGATTTACCAAATCAAGTGCATTTGAGTTTGACAACTGGTGGAGTTTGTTTACATTTGCGTGAATTTTTTCTACAGCAAAGAAAGGCATTACATCGGGCGGATCTATTTTCGTAAATTATATGTGTGCAAATATTTAGACATCAATCGGGACGTAAATTTCGAATGTTTTAATATAAAATTTAACCAGTGAATGGAAAGCGCATAGAAAAGTGTCGAAGACTACACATCTGTTGCCACGAGCAAAAACAGCTAAAGTCGAGTTAAGACGAAATGAGTTTTTGATACAATTAGATTCAGCATGCCCAAATCTTCAAGATTCGTTTTTTCCAGCTTTTTATCTTCAAAATTGGAATTTTAATGCCGACGACTTTTAATAGAAAGTCTAGAACCATTTGTCATTTTAAGCTTTTTAGCAAAACGTTAATATGCTCTCCTGAAAAATTATCAAATTCGACTTTAGCGGTTTTTCCTTGTTGCAACAGACATATTCAAGTCGCACAAATTTCAACACAAGAGAGCAAGAGTGTTTTTATGAGGGGCAAATCTGAAGAAGCCCAGACGAATACCACATTAGACTCCGTTACAACCAAATTGTCCAACGCGCGAACGACTGAACGGACTGTCGTGAACTAGGCATTACTTCATCGGCTGCAAGAAGTCCCATTATCGCGGTTCCCTTACTTGCGTTTAAAATATAATTGTTGCTTTTGCTATATGTTGCTTCGACCAATATTTTAATTCTTAAGCGGTATTTCGGCAGATCTTTCGTTGGTAAAATCCGACACGGTCTATAAAACATTCAATAAAAGTATATTTTTTGTATACATAGTTTCATATAGATTATTTTAATTGTAGAATTTACTTGAATATTTAATTTGTCACGTTATCCTTTCCTTAAAAGTTAGTTCTGAAAAAATTGTTTATTCCATATATTTTCATATTGCAGCGCTGTACACCGTTAACCGTTAAGTTTGAAGTTTCGAATGTTTTTTTATGGCTTCACAAGGTGACCAGTGAGTTGCAAGTGGCTGGTAAAGTGTCAGGTAAGTGAATTTAAAGTTATTGGATATAATGTTTTCTTATCAGTCTTTTGTAATATTTTTTTTATTTTTTTTTTTTTAAATAACCCCTTGTTTTCCTTCTGTCATGGCCCCTGTAGTTAGGGTCGTTTGCTTTCTAAAAGTAGTTTTATTAAATGAGGGCTGATAAGTAGGTACATTCACATTTTGTCGTGTGGAAAATCAAGACAATAGATTAACAGCCCAATTCTGCCGTTGTTAGCCCTCACAAGTCACAAGCTCTTGTGAGGTTTGTTGAGATTCGATAACTTTTTCCGAATTCTACGATAATCCTCACAACAAAACTCACAAAAAATTCACCTCAAAATTGGCACAAAATTTTCCACAAAAGTCCGAACTCGTACACGAAGTTAGTAAAAATATATAATATAACTGTTTTTTGGGCAAACTACGCGAAATATGAACACAGAAATGTTTTAGAACTGAAGGATAAAAACTATTAACTATTAATGGTTATAAGTGTAGCATAAAATGCCGTGTCCATGTCATAAAGTGTGTGGAAATAGGGAACCAGGGCCATCAAATACAAATATGGTCACTTGTGAGCCGTTATGACTGGTTTTGAATTTTGTGAACTGCTCCATAGGAGATCACTAATTCGATTGTTCCTGGGAGCCTCACAAGTTGTGAGGTGGCAGAATACGAAAATCTCACAAAATCAATTTCACCTCACATTGTGAGGGTTTTGTGACTTATGAGGTATAATTGAGGTTTGCCAGAATCGGGCTGTAAATTTGAATCGAATCAAATTAAATAAATATTGAGGAACTTAAAAATTGGTCATATGATCAATCTAGACCAACCAAAAGAGAGGCAAATGCTGTGGGACTGCTTAAAACATAGAAATCCGAACGCCCTCATTATTCGTTACGGTCTTACAACTTGTATTTGCGAAGCTCGCCCTTTGCGGTGTTTCGTCCAAAAACTGTATCTTCTTTGTCACACAAGAGAAACTGTGTGAAATCGTAAAATTAACTTCCCGTTGAACAAGATCGGTTGAAACGGATAAACTCTAAGAAAACGCACGGTTATTTTCGCACAACGTTATAATGTTTCGGGTTTTATTTTGTGACTGATAATGCATATAAAAAGTGTTTGACATTTATAGTTTAGTTATCTTATGTACAATATTTGGAGACTTTTATTGACAAATGTCACTTAAAGCTTAAGGCTATATTTACAATATTATTGTTTACATTTACACGACACAATTTTACTTTATAAGAAAAAACAACAAATAAAAATTTATATGATATCCGGAACAGCGGAATTGGAACTGTACGGAACGCTTGTGTCCAATCTATTTTATATCAACGAAGTTTCTAAAGGACCCCTGTTTTATTTCCACTTCAGTGTTATTTGTGGTGTAGCTTGTGTTTACTTGTGAGTTAATTTCTAACTTTATGCCTGGCCAAGGGGTTCCAAACCCAGGGACTTTCATACTCTTTGCTGTGCATACCAAGCGCTGCGGCATCCGCAATGGCATGTTTTTTGTATAGCTTTAACTAGGTTTTAATTTAACAATTCAACACCAACTGACTGACTAAACTGAAGGTACAACAAATTTGACACCAAGTTTCCTTTAAACTTGACCATAAACATTCTTTCCACCGTCAAAAGATTAGATAAAATAAAAGTAGGTGTTTCGTCCTCCTCAATGATAAATCGCAACGATAAACAATTTCAAAACAATTTCAATGCCAAAATCTGGCTGTCAATCTTTCAAAGAAAAATCATTTCTTCGATGCCCATAAAGATCGCACTATTTCTTGGTCTCGCAAGCCATCTCACTTCAATATAGAACATACATAACTTCACTCATCCCGAAGCCAGATGGAAAGCCAACAGAGCAAAAAAGTTAAATGCTAACCAATTATCTAAAATGGAAAACGGCGACGACTGTCCATCGATCAGTGGCGATGGCGATGGCGATGCATCCAGCAAACACAAACGGCCTCTCCGTGGTCTACCGTCTATCCCGCATGTGAAGAGAACAAATCCCTCATAGACTGAGTGTCTCTTGCTGTATATACGATTTTCTGTCAGAAAACTGTCATCGACCGTTGTTGGAGCAAGGTATTCAAGTTCCATAAATTCCACCCGCTTCTTAGTTGCTACTGATGTGCGGCTGACTGGTTGCAGGAGTTGAAGAGACACTTTGGACCATATATTGTGTCCTTCTGGAACGACGACGTTCTTAACCAGCATGAGTGCAGTTTTATTCCGTCACATCGAACCCCATCTTTCGCATTATTTTGCTATATGGTTGGTTTTGCGGTCCAGATAGATACTCTGTACCTTGGTCTTTTTGTGTGCATCCCAACAAGCTAACAATGTCTTCTCAGTCAGTTTGACTTTGATGTGGAGAATAATGATGATCGATATTGTTTTAGGGAAATTAAGTCTCCTTTCTCGTACAGTTGGGCCATCGTTTAAATAATAATAAAATACGTGGGGCAACAGGTCCATGGAGAACCGTGGACCTTTAAAAGAATTGGTTCTTGGGAGTATTTATTTGATGACAGAACGTTGTCAAAAAATTCGGAGAAAGTTTGACAGGTTATTAAACATTGCTCTTTGAACTACCGTGCAGGTAGCTTAGGTTTCGGAATTTTCACTCTCCTTTTCGTTTAAGAACTACGTCTTGGAAACTTTGAACCAAATTGCATTAGAAAGGTTGACGCTCATTGCTCGGGTCTTTGGTTCGTTTTAGTTTTATCCGATGAAGTTTCCCAACGTCAATCTATCAGTGTATATCTAACCCAGTGCTTTGCTTGTTGACACAATTTAGTTTGCAAATGAGACTTGTTCAGACGTTTGGTCACTCTTCTCACCTCGATAGGCGACTTGCTTTCTGTGACTACTGGGGCCTGTAACCTGAAAGAGGTATAGAACTTGAAAGTCAAATTAAACGCATTCAAATGATCATATTGGATATGGTATTGACTCTTTAAAAAAAAAAGTAATTTCCTGCAATTACTTCAAACTATTATTGGAATCAAGTACAATCTAAAGGTCTTATTTCGACTAGATTTACGAGACTTCCGGACTTGTATATGATAACTCTAGGAACATTGCCACAAATTACACAATTGGTTGTCGTTGGAAAAAGTGTTTCTTAAGCTACTTTTAAAGACGACCGAGACGGACCTTCAACCAATATGTCTCTACAGTCCACAGCCATCTCAATCCATCGCTAGCTGCCTCCAGTTGCAAAGCAAGTTGAGGTCCCCTTTCCAAATGGGCGCACCGGAGGTAAGATCGTCCTCTGCCGAGTTATCCCTCTGGTGGAGTTGGTTGGTGGTCTGGCAGACCAGAAAAAAATGACTAAAAAAAATAAAAAAGATCAGTTACAAAGCTAGCTATACTTAAATTTACACTTACATTACAGCACCTCCTGTAGCTGTAGGTATAAGGGTGTTTTCGAATAATGTTGTCTGTTATTATAAAACGCCAGAGTTGTTTTGATGTCTTAGACCGAAATTTTGCAGCCAAACTTAGATCAATTTTTATGTCATTCGGGCTTATAATTTCCACACTATGGAAGCCTAGGAAAAGCTACAGACAAGCAAGCATTTCCAAGGCGGAGTCTTAGGTTGTATATGCTGCCAAGAGCTGACAGCAGTGTACAAGCCTTCATTTCATCTGTGTATCTACGACAGAGATCGCGGTTATTGTCAATTGGCTGTCATTGAGGGGAGGAATATCTGCATGAGATATTTCCATCATTGCAACCTTTTTAACAGTTGTTGTCAATGACAGTAGCTTTCTTGGAAAAAGCTGTTGTAGTCTGGAAGTCTGTCTAAACTAAACTTTGCGAGTAAAACTCGCTCCAGCGCCCAATCAATCCATATATAGTTTTGTATAGTTGATCCGATGGCCTTTTTCCTCTTCATCCATACTGGAGGAATAAGTTACAAATGGCATTGCGAAATCTGGTGTACCCTGTAGCCTGTACCATGAGGCTGCCCTTCTAGCTTTAAGGCTAAGTGTAGAACCCCTAGCCCCACTGGTTCCAATGTAGACCATTATTTAATTCTTTGTCATAATTTAAAGGTCGGTGCTATTGGACAGGCTAAGCTACCATAATACCGGTCCTACTACCGCCGTATAGAGCCACAGGAATATTTGAGGAATAGAAGCTTAAATTCGGCCGAATATTGTATTGCAGGCATAAAGTGCCTTGCCTTATGATTCCAATTCAGAACGACTCGCAGAGGTGTCCAAACGATCTTTGTGGACCAGCCATCTGACCGATTAATAAGAACCTTCTTGAGTAGGCCTTCATCGATATACAGCCCGTACAGTTGTTGGTTGTACCTGTAACTTAACCATAAAGATCACACGGAAGACTTTCCGCTCGAAACAGCTGCATCATATTTATGGACTCCAAGGGTCTTGCACAACGCCTGCTTAGTAGCTCGAGAAATTGGTTTGCTACTTGATTGCATTCCAAGCCTCAGCGCTGATTTTTTTTCCATTCATTTTAAATTCATTTTTATTTTGATCCTTAATTAAACTTATATACTGGACAAAAACGATTAAATCTAATTTAAAACTAACATTTATCTTATTCTAGCTTACTGGTTCCAAGCGAGCGCTCTAAACTTATCAATATCCTTAAAATTATTGCCTTTCGGCCTTAAATCTATCTATTTCTATGACTTGTTTTGTTTTTTAATTTTCAAGAAACTTTAGAAAACTTGAATTCTTTATTATTGTGTTTTTTTTAACTAATTAAAACTACCGAAGCTACTTAACCTTAATTACCTATAATCAGGGTGGTGAGCAATCTCATCGATTGGTCAGCATCCTGATCGCGTCCATGGGCGCCTGATGTAAGCCGCCAACAAGGGTTCATCCGTGCTCCGAACCTCGAGCGTGACCATAAGCGTCGGTCGAGTCTCGGAAGCACTGTTCATGTCGGCTAGCCCGGCCCCTCCCAAAGACCCCCTACTCTAAACCTAAACCTACTAACTTAATATCTAGCTTAAATCTAAGGAGGATGCTACGTAAGTAGCGCACCGGCCCGGGAGAGCGTAACCACCCTCACCTCTTCCTCAAGCCACCAAATTTCGGTGAACTGCTTTGGGATAGTATTTTATGTACTAAGATTCAGGAGTTCTAAACAATCCTAAACACCAGAATCTTTTCAATATAGGACGGCGCTATATTGAACCACATGGGACAGCCGCATAAGCGATGATAGACCTTATAAGGGCCACGTAGCA
The DNA here is from genome assembly GCA_963082955.1 of Cheilosia grossa. Classification (NCBI taxonomy): domain Eukaryota; kingdom Metazoa; phylum Arthropoda; class Insecta; order Diptera; family Syrphidae; genus Cheilosia; species Cheilosia grossa. Next base: position 48,500,718 of record OY720147.1, on the reverse strand, counting down.
AATGACCTTCACCCTGGAATCAAGTTGACTGCTGCGAAACAGTCTCTTTGTCAGACGTTTTTCACCGCCAATGGTCGCCCCTGCTGTCCAATAATTGTTAATTTTCTTCCGTTTTTTCTGGTATCCCCAGAGGCCCTAGCCAATGGAGTTCTCAACAGGATTGTTTCCTCTTAATTTGCTCGAAGTAACGCTGCAGAAGGATGTTAATGACCTCGATTTTTGGTCCTGACCTGTACGCCACTAAATCGTCCGCGTACGCTATAGCATGTCTGAGGAACCCACCAGATAACTTGTGTAAATATCACTGCTCCCTGTTGTAAGCCGTTTTTAATTTCAAAAACACTGCTCGAAGTCACGTTGCCAGCTTTGAAAGCGAACTTCTTTCCCATAATCATGTCATAAGTCATATATAGCAAAGGTTTTTGAATGCCCGATCTGGTCAGCTTATGGAAGAGCCCCTCCAACCATACGGTATCGAAAGCCTTCTCAAAGTCGACCAGACAGGCACCCGTGCATTGCTTCTTACTTTTATTCCACTTAATGTCGGAAACCAGTTTCGACGCGGCATGAATAGTGTCATGCCCCGCTCTGAAGCCAAACTGGTTGTCCGGAATAATCTTATTTTCCTCAACCCATTTCAAAAGAGATCTATTGACGACTTTCTCGAATACCTTGCTAACATTCGGGAGCAAACTAATTGACCGGAGATTAGCAGGGTTCGTCCTATCTTTATCCTTTTTCGGGATAAGGTGTACCACCGCTATTTTCCACTGCTCCGGATAATATGCATTATTCAGCGCATTGTTAAATAGCGTGGCGAAGATATCTATCGCCTCTAGCGGCAGGTGTCTTTATACGACGTTTGGGACACCGTCAACTACTGCCGACTTTTGGTTTTTAAGTGACTCAAAGATGCATCGGAGTTCATCTCTACATAGACAATTATGCAAAGTATTTGACTGCCCCCAAAATTATTACTTGCTCGAAAAGCCACCAGTGTTGAATGTCCTTTCTGGGAGACAGCTTATTTGGTTTTCGCTCCAATTGCCCCTTCTGCCTCAGTACTCACAATTTCAACTCTGACAGGAGCTCAACGAGTTCTTTCGATTTTATCAATGTTAATGGGAATAGTTACAGAGACTTTTGGAAGAGTCTTCCTCTGGACTTTAAAGTTGGCTTGTGAGTTTTGTACAATCGTTTCAAGAATTTTGTGAAAAAAAAATCACCTCCGCTAAGACCTTTTCCGACAGTCGAACGAAATGGGGGAGCAGCGAGAGTTCTCCAACGTTTTCCTGCACAAACGGACGAGTTTGACGCGGACGCCAGCTCTGTACAGCTCATCTTTATACACACCATCAAAGGAAAATTTGAAATCGATGAAGAAATCGTGGGTTTCGGTTTTGGAGTCCCGGGTTGTTTCTTAGATCTAAGATTTGGGTACTTAGCTATAGGCGTTCACAAGGGGGAATCTTTTATATGCGATGAGGAAAAGTATGCGCGGTATGCCTCTTTAGTTGGCGCAGGTTGGATGGTCTTCTTTGCAAAAAGGGTATATACCCATTTTTCTGTAAATCAAGAAATAAACAGCTTTTGTGCAAATGAAAATATTTTTTTTCACCAAATCACTCATAACTCTAAAACCAGTCGATGTTATAGAGGTTATACCGGAGGTTGTGTGCAAATTTCAGCCTTACGTCATTTAGTTTCTGAGATAGACCTAGGTACAAAATTGGTCTAATGGTCGGACAGACGGACAAAAGCGAAACTAATGAGGCTCCGTTTTTTCCCTCTGGGTACGGAACCTTAAACACAAATGTCTAAAACGCCTTTTTTTGTGGCATAAGCCAATCTGGACATTTTTTTTTAAAATTGGAAGAGCTAATTTTTAATGCCCATAAATATAAATCTGGATCGAGACATGATATTACTAACTGTCGTCCAATCTGTAAGATTTCTACTATTCCTAAGTTGTTTGAAAAACTAGCTTGTGACAAACTTACCTCTTAAAGAGATTTATCTCCCCGTTTCAACATGGCTTTGTCGCAGGCAGATCTACCACCACAAATCTCTCAATTTTTTGTAATTCTGCCTTGAATTTCCTCGAGAATGGCTTGCAATGTGATGTAATATCTACGAACTTTGCTAAAGCGTTTGATTGATTTCCAAACTAACTGACTTAGGACTTCACGCCAATTTCCTAAAGTGGATTCACTCCTACTTAACGGATCGTATCCCGTATGTTCGCATAAATGACACGTTCTCGTCACCAGTTCATGTTGCCGCTGGACTACCTCAAGCTAGTCCTTTAGGCCCTCTGCTCTTCCTTTTATTTATTGTAAATGTCTTATGGTTGCCGATGATTTGAAGGTGCCGGACCTATACGTTCAGTTCACGATTGAATTCTTTTACAAGAGGATCTTGAACGACTTTCCATATGGTGTCACGATAATGATCTTCATCCCAATGCCTCTAAATGTCAAAGGCTTTCTTTTAATCGTAACCTCTCTCCAATCAATAGAGCAAATCTTAGATGGACAACCGGCGCGACATGTCTAGCGACAAAACGGATTTGGCCAAAGCTGGATCTAAAACGGTCTAGACACTTGATATCCTTGGATAGGAAGCATATAAGTGCTACAATAGGTGTCATCACAGGACACTGTCTTATAGGCAGGCATGCAACAAGGCTTGGCGTATTTGCAAACGATTTTTGCAGAAGCAGTCTTGACGAGGAGGAAGAAGAAACTGTTCTCCATCTCCTCTGTACTTGTCCGACCCCCTCACAAAGACGTAAACTCCATCTGGGAGCGTTCTACTATAATGATCTGAACGATCTAAAAAGCACAGACATTCGGAATATCCTACGCTTCATCAGAAGCTCCAATTGGTTCAACGAGTAGGAAGAATTGCATTTTAGATTCATGTGGTATCACAAGGGACCTTACAAGGGTCTAAGTGTGTCGGCTAGCCGACAGCCACTTCAACCTAACCTAACCTAACCTCTCTCCAATACACTTTACGTTTGTAATCCATAATTCCCCTCTGTCCATTATTTCATCCAAAAAAAGATCTTGGAGTCATTTTTGACGTACAACTTATTTTTTGCAAGCACATTGAGTATTTGGTTACCAAAGGTAATCATATTGCGGAACTCGAAAGACTTTCAAGATCCACATACTCTTAAAAGTTTATTTTTTGCATTTGCCGCCGATCTCATCTTGAGTACTGCAGTATAGTATGGAATCCATTTTAGGAAGTACACTCTAGAGTAGCCTTTCGTAGACTGCGATGGGATATTGAAATGCCATCTTACGAGACGAAGTGCAAATTATTTGGTATCTTACCTCTTTTTAAACGTAGGCAATATTTTTCAGTTATGTTTATTCGTGATATGATAAATGGTCATATCGATTGCCCTTTTCTATTATCATTAACTGCACCTTCGAGAGCTCTTAGAAATCGTCTTTTATTTTATGTACCTTATCAAAGAGTTAGTTATGGATACAATAAACAAATTTCTAGATGCCTTAGGGAATCCAATAAATATTCTAGTATATTTGCTTTTCATCTTGGTAGGGATTCTTTTAGAAATAAATTAATTCTCTTGTTGGGCTTTGGTGGTCGTTTTTAAGTATATTTTTGTATTAAGTTATCTAGTGAGAACAGTAGATGTACTCACTTGATTGAAAAGAAATAAAAAATAATAAAATAAAATGTACCACATTTCTGTAACAGAGTTACAAGTCCAATGCCACCACTAGTAGAACAATTCAACAGGAACTTGAAAGACTCATGAACCATAATCGCTTGGTGCCCCCGTCCGCCAAAGCTGGAACCCCCACAAAGTCTATTCACTGTAAATTTTTTTTAATATAAAATAATTTTATGTCTAAATGCGTAAGCATACCTGGACCCTATAGCCCACCAATGTATATCGCCTCTGTCAAAAAAGGCGTGAATAGTATCCACTTTTCCTTTGACAACCAGTCAAGTGACTGCGAGCTGTCTCAGTAGGAGCACATGACTTGTTTCGATAAGAATAACATTCGCCCATCAAAAACCACTACAAAGAACCACCAATATATATTTGTATATTTTTTTCAATTTCTTTCTTCCCCGGCGTGGGTTGCTGAACTACTGCGAAATTAAGAATTCTCATCGGCGCCCATTTTGATTTAATTATCAAAGAAAAAAGTAAAACAAAAAGCGCTCAAGCCCCAAGCGGATGATCAACCCTCCAGCGTACATAATGAGCCTGCGAAGAAGTGGTTCCCGTCGCCCATCCGGAAGTTTACAGCGACTATGTCTTCGGATTATTTAATCAGGTGACACGGACACACTTTCAATGCACACTCACACTCGCACGCACCCGCACTTGATCGTTCCCTTCGCGAACGGAAGAGGAAACCATTTTTGGCGCGCGTGAGCCTTTCAGTGTGCTTTATACACCCTACGAACGTTACTCCAGGGCGCAGGTCACACGTGCCACTCGATCGTGGTACCCAAGGAAGCCGCCAAGTTCTAATTGCCCGTTAACCATACGGGGGGCTAGTACGTGAGACTGCTTTGCGTGTTCGCTCTTCTTGTGCCTCTTTCTCGCTGGTACTCGTGTAACATAATTCCTGTTGAATTGTCAATTAGTGCGACATGGCTGCCCTTTTTTATGAGGCTTCCCACAACCGTCGCGTTGGTCGGCCGGCTGGCTAACGGTTGACTGTTTGATGCGTGTATGACAGCACAAGCGATTTCTATTGTTTACACCATTTGTCCGGTCTTCCTTCCGTTTTTGGACTCCCCTGGCTATGTGTTCCTCCGCAGCCCTGTTAATGGTGTCACCTGGAAGGAAATGTTGATAGTCGACGGCCGGCAGGTTGAATGATAATGGCCACTCAACCTGATATGGTATGCCATGAAACTGTGTTGTTGTGCGTTTTTTTTTTTTTTTTTTTAATTTGAAAATTGCCGATAACGCGATGTGTCGTCAATATGTGGAAGGGCACGTATTTGAGCAACAAAACTAAAAAGGGCTCCCAAAAAGAATGGAATTACCCAAGCTGACAGATTCCCCAACGGTCATCATCAGTTTAGTTGGTTGAGATAGTCTCTGTGATTCTGTCTGAATCATTACCTCTGGGCTGTCTGCCTGCCTGGCTGATCTTCGTCATCATCTCATCACTGCGCGACGACCGAGCACCATCCATCGGTCCATAACGATCGTCGCAGCACATCCGAACGTATAAACTATCACGCAGTGCGTCTACTATGCGTTCCTTTTGGATGTCCTCGCATTGGACGCTTCGCAGCTAATGTGTTATTCATGAGCTTGCCAGTGGGGGAAAAACAGGACAGGAATTTTAGTAACTTATTCTTATATAGCAAGAGATAATGCACTCATACCCGCGGTTTGCGTGCCGATCCTGTGTGTGTGTTTTTGGAAAGTTCAAGCTGCGACTTTCTTTGCCCCGACAATAGGGGGTGGGGGTGTAGAGACAGAGAGAGAGAGAGATAGAGAGAGATAGAGCGAGCCAGTCAGCCATTATCGTCATCACATAAGCAGTCTCAGTTCTCAGTTCTCAGATGACAAAAAGAAATCAGTGGAGTTCCCTTCCTCATAACGTCGTTCGTTGTCGTAGTCGTCATCATCATCATCGTCGTCGCTCGTCGCTCGTCGAGATGTTTTCTTGCAACGACTCGACGTCAGGATGACATTGTCTTCGTCATTGTCTCTTGAAGCATTGATTGCCCCTGCGAATCTGCGAGATCTTTTCAGATCTGCCCAGGTTAACTAACAATCAACGACTCTTGCGCGCACTCTCATCGATCGTTGATATAGGAACAAAATGTATATTGCGAACGCTGAGCTGGCGCGGCTGCATCCCCAAACTGATGGACTAGGACGTAATAAAATAAATTTGTTGTTGTTGTTTTTTTTGTTGCTTTTTTTTTTTTCGTGTTTTGAGTTTCGTTTGCTGTGCTTCTCATATATACCTCAATCGATCAATTTGATTAAAGGGAAAAATAAATAACTGCGCGAAGGAATTCTAAAGTTTATTGACCAAGGAAAGGGTAGCCAAAGGCTTGTGCGACAGATATCAGTGAGCGGATCTGTTATTTTGAGACCGTAGAGATAAGCGTTGGTAGTGATAATAATTTCTTGGTCTTCAAAATCTCGTCCTATTCTTCTCCTTATTTCCAAATTTTGCGCAAACAATTTGCTCAATTTATTTGTTGTATTGATATTCTATATGACTTTGGGGTGTTTCACATGGATGAGCTCTTCGGTTTGAGGGTAGAGATTAGCACCAAATGATGTGTGCGTGTAAACCTCACATTGCGAGGAGTCCTTTTTTTTCGGATTTTCGCATGTTAAGTTATTGCGATTGTTAAGATGAGCTACAGGAAAGAAAGAAAGTTGCTACAGCGCGATTTTTGCTTCACATGTGCAGACTGGCCCATAAACACTTACCCGATGCTGTTTTGCTATATCTTTAAAACAGGACACATTATTTAATTTTTTAATGTTTTTTTTTCGAACCTTAAGGTTTTTTTTTCATTACTTTTTGAAGATCATAGCTTTTAAGAGGACGCCACTATTTTTTATGACCGTTTGGGCCTTTTTACCGCATCTTCAAACGTCTTGAGGGATATTAAAGTCTGTGGTATATTTTCTAGACGTACCCAAAGAAGGAAGTCTGGAGTCGTTGAATAGGGAGATCTTTCCAGCTAGAGCAAATCGTCAAAGCAAGTATCTAGGCGACCTGGAATTGTATCCTTCAAATTGTGTCGCACAAGCTGAGTGTGTAGTTGCACCGTCCTGTTGAAAACATGTGTCGATCAGCCCCAATTCGTTATAAAAACCCGTTGATCCCGATTCTTTATCACATACTACTCACAGTAACCGTGTTACCAATGGCGTCCTCAAAAATAAATAGATCCGATGAAACCTTCGGAGTAGTAAATGGCGCAGCATGCAGTGACTTTAAGTGTCGGAAGAAAATGAGTCTCATCGTCGCTTATCATTAATTTCGACCGAAAAAAATTTATCACGACTCCGCTATCTTGAGATTGTAAAGCGTTACATGGCTTATATTCTACATATGTTTACGTAACAAATACCAAAAGAAAACTGACTTCCAAAAGTTACAGCATCTTCCGATAGGGTGATACATCTTGGCCCACCTATGGGTACTATTTTGTTCTGACCTTTGCAGTTGCTTAGTGGTTGGCTTAGACACAAGCTACAGAAGAGAAAGAAAGAGAAACAAGCATTTATATGATTTTTAGAGATAACTTATAACTCCCAGATATTGTTTTTTCACTAAGCTTCTGCTTGAGTTGTTATTTATTTTGTACACATTTCGTGTAACCTTTCACTCATTAAGCCAACTCATTGCCAAGACTTTAACTAATTTGAAGTAGATTTTTTTTGCAATATCAAGTTAAAAATGTATGATTAAACTGTCCTCAACGTCGACCTAAACTCGGAAAAAATAAGAAAATATGGCAGAAACAGAAACAGTCTTTCACGGATGAGAGTTACCTTATAAAAAATATATTCGTTTAAAGTCATTGACTATTGTAAGGAAAACATCCGCATAGCACTCCTATTCCTATCTTCGCATTATACAAACCCACAATTAATTTGAAGACCTATGCTACGTTTCCACCGGAGATTAATAGCGAGACTTAGAGCATGAGATTACAAATAAATCATGAAGTGTTTCCACCAAAAAAAAGCAAGATTAATTTGACGTTTAACCAGATGTTGCCAACTACTGTCAAATCGAACAACCCAAAATTGTGACAATGGGAAAAAATTAAAAAGATTAAATTCATAAAACATGAGTTCCAGAAATCTTAAAATATTATTGGCTTATTATTTAGTTCTACAAAAAAAAGAAGAAAGTTTTGATGGTTGCATTGGCTAGGAGAAGTCGCTATTACCGAAAAAAACGCCATCAGTGTTTGGTTAATATGCTGGTAGCTAGAAGGGAACAAATCGCAATGCAGCATAGGCAGTTGATTGTTTTCGTTTCGTCCCAAATTGACTGAAATATTATTTCCCTCAGCAATAAATTAAGATATGTTTTTTTTTATGACACAATGTCAAATACAGCTCTGTTTGCTTGGTATTTTTGACATCTCTAGCTGTGGAAAGTGTGTTCACAAACCGGACTCTACATGCAAACTTGGTTGATAATCGAGGTTTATTTCTAATCTCCCTTTTCATGCGATTAACTTCTGTATGATAAATCCCGAGATTTATGCGGGATTTACGGAAATTTTTCTAAATCTCGCTAATCTCCGGTGGAAACGTAGTATTAGGGTGGCTGTTAATTGTTAATAACTATTTTGGAACTGCTCGTAAGTTTGTGATGTTCGTAGTTTTAAATCGTGTTTGCGTGTTTGGTGAACTAAAACGATTTTCTATAACAGCTTTATTATTTTAAAAATTCCCTCATTTTTCACAAGAAATCTGCACAGTGTTGCTATGTCCATTGGATAATTTTCCCTCAAGCAGTTGCGATTTTCACCTTTGTTCCTACAAACTCTAAAAATGGATCCCATAATGTTTTTACTTTTACTGTTTATTTTTGTTGAAATACAATTGCCATAGTAATCAGCCCTAACCTTTTGTATATGTATTCACATAATTTATCAATTTTGCAAATGATTTAGCAAAATCTTTTCCAGTATGTATTAAAAAATTGGATAGACAGTGGAGTATCGAGGGGGCATTTTTGAAAATTTCTGCATGTAAGCTAACTTAAGAACACTGATTCGAACAACTTTAGAGTTAATAAAAGTCATTCCCAGGCACAGTTAAAATACTGCGGCCATTTAAAAAAATCAGTGGTTAGACTTTAAATAAATCTCTAAAAGGCATATTTTTGTTTAACAAGCGAATATTTTTTTTACCGAACAGATGCCTTCCCAAATAAATAACCCCAACTAAGTTACTTTGTAGTTGTAAGCCAACGAACATGTATTGTTAGTAAATGGATCAAGACTTGCACATGATGAATATTAAATTAAAAAAAATAATAATAATTAATAGTTGATGCAACAGGTTCTGGACCCTAGCTTCTCGTAACCATTCGTATTGTGTGAGCTTATATTTGTTTGAAGAATGGTAGGGACATACAAAATGTATGCCAAATTCGAACGGTTTATTGAAAAAGGCTCTTTCAAGATATTTATATTCTTGGATGTTCACCAGACGTTTGCGAGACGTGGGGCAGTGGAAAAAGTAACCCTTGAGATTTAATTTGTGTTCTTCCGGGGTTCTAACTTGAGATCCCTCTTTCAGTAGTCAAGTACCCTAACCCCTGAGTCACTATATTTTTTACATATTTTCCTTGAATAATCTTTTATTTTTTCCCAAAAATGAAATTTCGTTTACACTGGGAAAAAACTTCCCACGATAATACAACGCTGACCAATCGTAATCGTAAGATAAATACAAATGTACAAATATTGCCTGACGAAGAAGTTAAATCATTACTGACAGTGAAAATTTTAGATAGAACCAGACAGAATTCGTAAAAATAAATGGCAATAGGTATGTCAGCTTAGATCCTAGTTATAGCCTTACGTAAAACGAAACCGTACAAATTTTCTTATGGTTGAACTCAATTTTGGTCTTAAAATGTTGCTTGTATTATAAAGTTAGTTTATCAAAGAAAAATAAGCAAACGTTCTTTAAATTTTTCTAGAAAACTTATTTATTTTCCGATCTACTTCTCAGTCAGTTCCACAAAAAGAACCAAATCCTCCCACTGAAATAAAGGGTTTTTCAAAAGGGACGCTACAAAAGTAAAGCGACAGGGACAGCAAACGCCGAATTTCTTCCCGCTCTTTTGACATTTCTCTTCAGTAAGGTTTGCCATTTCATGATGGAAAGATATACGAGCCAACAACGAGTCGAAATTGTTAAAATTTACTACCGAAATTCGGAGTCAGTGGCCTCAACGTTAAGAGCGCTACGTCCAATTTATCATCTTCAGCGATGAGGCTCATTTCTGGCTGAATGGCTTCGTCAATAAACAAAATATGCGGTATTGGTCAGGCAGCAATCCACACGTACTCCATGAGTCATCATTGCATCCCGAAAAAACTACGGATTGGTGTGGTTTATGGGCCGGCGGCGTCATTATTGGGCCGTACTTCTTCCGTGATGATCAGGCCGACACGTTAGCGAATATTTTTGGCACCAATTGGATGATATGGACTTGGAGGACATGTGGCCACAAGCCACACAGCGAATCACTCACAATCACAATCAATTTATTGGAAACTAAGTTTGGAGAACGTGTTATCTCACGAAATGGTCCAGTCGCTTGGCCGCCTCGGTCGTGCGATTTGACGCCGTTAGACTATTTCCTGTGGGGCTACGTCCAGTCTATGGTCTATGCCAACAAGCCAGCGACGATTGATGAACTTCGTACGAATATCGAACGTGAAATTGCAGCAGTATCGGCCGATTTATGCTTGAAAACTGTCGACAATTGGGTTCAGCGTCTGGACTTCTGCAAGCGTGCCCGTGGTGGCCATGCAAAAGAAATCGAGTTCCATACATAATGGCATCGAACGTACTTTCACAGGAATAGAGAATTTCATTGATATCCAAAACCGTTTTTGTTTTATTTAAAACAACTTTTGTAGCGCTCTTATGACCCACAAAACTTATACCATTTCACTTAACTTAAGGGGTTGTTGGGGTTACGCATCACTCATCAGTCTAATATAAGCGCTCCTAAATCTCCAACTTGCCTAAGGTGATCGCTCAATGTTTATTATGCTGATCTACCGAGCGAGTTCTCAAATTCCTTATATAGTAAGGTCTTCTCCACACCAACGTCTGACAATCATCTTGTATGTGTCTTCCTGAGGAAGATTCTTAATTTAGCCATTCCGATGTGGCATTAAATAGAAGGTCGGTTGCATTTCGTCCATAAGAACATTAGAACTATGTTTCGCAAAACTATTTATTTTCCACTAGTATATGAGAAAGAATGAAATGTTAACTATTCTTAGACAGAAACAGAAGACTTAAAATGGAATATAAAAAAAACCTGCTTTGCCCACATGTCTACGCTGAAAAAAATATGCAATTTGTCATCTTTTTGGGATTTCTCAGTTTACGGAATTTTTCGACACCACCAAAACTATAACAAAACTTTTGTTCAACACTAATTCAGAAATTTTCTGCATCTTTTTGGTGGTAACACGACCTTAAATATATGTGAACCCGAACTCATTCACTTCCGAACACAACACCATAATTTTTTTTTTTAACAATCGTCTGAATACACCCACTCATATGACAGCTCAATTTCTTTTGCAATTCTTTTGTATTTGTTCAAATTTATGTTTTTTGTTTGTTTTAATGAACAAAAAAATATATATATTTTGTTATTTAAGTTGTTGTTTTATGTACTTCAAATTTTCTTTTTGCTGGGCATGGATTTGGTCACTCTACACATGACGGACGTCAATAGGGAAAAGTTGGCCAACAATCTCAATGTGGTTCCACTGATGGTTTTGCTTCCATTTTAATTTGACAGCGTGATTACGTTAATTCTAGTTCAGGAGTCAGTCGTCAACAGTAATACGCATCTTAGGATTCTTAGTTGACGTACATTAAGTAGAATTTTCAACGAATGCGTATAGATTTTGAAATGTTGCCCTGCTTCATTCTATTAAATTCTGATACATTTTTGTTAATTTAGTTACGAACGATGACTTAGAGCGGGAAAAAGATTTTATTGACTAGATTGGGAGGCTATCCTTCCGTCAACGTCAACTGGAAAATTGACATCATTATGTCCTCAATCTCGATCAACAAAGAAAAAGAAATAAATGCTGTCCGACTGCTGTCAGACTTATACTAAACTAGAAATCCGAATGTCCGCAATGAGATTGAGCGGGCGTAAGCGAGTGTCAAAAAGGTTCACTTTATGGTCACGACATACAATTTCACGAAATTGACTTAAGTTGGAATACTCTCCTGTACAATATACTCGCAAGCGAAATAGGCAAACAATTTTGGAGGCTCACGTGTTATCACAAGGCGCCTTTCAGTGGACAGCCACTTCACCCCAACCTCACCTAGGAATTGACTTTAATCCGTTCAACCAAAGATATCAAATAGTAGACTAGGTGTGCAATCCGAGAGCCCAACATAATTTTTAAACGGCAACAATAAGCGGTAATCGCCTGATAGTTATGCCAACTAAATCACAACAGTCCTTAGGTACTATGCTTACTCCCTAAAATTAAGACATCAAAAAACCATTCCATATATTATTCAATTACCACAACCTCATGGATCTGTAATGCTTTTAACAACTTCGCGAATAGCATATCCCGCTGCCGCTGCCACCGCCGCCGTAGCCATTCCTTCTAATAAAATTTACTACATCAAATTATTCAAGGAAGCGTATACAAAAACCTCATATCGCACATAATATTTTCAGACAGGAATCCCATCAACTGGCCACAAACCCCAACAGGCTACGCTGGGAACCTGTAAAACCGCCTTTGGGCTGCTAAATCACAAAACATGCGCTGATGGCAGCGCCTCCTTCAATTCGGACCAAGTCGTCGCTTGTCTCGACCAGCCATCAGTGTAGCCAAACGTCAGGAGCAATCACAGATTCCATTGCAATCCCAGGGCAGCTCAAACGAAATCTCGAATTAAATTAACCGAATGCAGAGAACAGCGCGCGCGCGCAAAAAGACAAATTCTAAAGTTGTACGCGTACGCGTACGCAGTTTTTTTTTTTTTGTTTTTGTCCATCATTTATGGGCAACTTTTACTCCAGCCAGTGCGTAGACTGGGATGCATTACCCAACAGACAGGGCAAGGATAAGGCTCCGTAATTTCTGATTACCAACTATTTAAGATCGCTCTTCGGCATGATCGATGCCGGGATCGGCAACTGTCGTCTCGGGGAACAATACCAATGATTTTGTGTACGGCCATCTATCGGGGGACGACGACAAGAGCGCACTCGGCACACCACCTACTACAGTACGTTTGTGGGCCCGTGATGATGATGATGATCTGCATTATTTATATGACTCGTGCTGGGATGTTTTCCCAGCGTTTTCCTCCGCGTTACGATATAGTGTGGGCAATTTCGGTCTGCGGCGCGCATCGGCAGCGTTTGGGATTACCCTTTGCGAGGAATTCAAGTTCTATACTCCTTGCGAACTGACGACGAGTACCAGCAGTGGTTGTTGCACTCGGGCGATACATACAGCTCATTATTAATTCGCATCATGGCCAGGACACGGCTATAAACAATAATACTGTCTGCCCTAATGGATTCCCTGCTGAAAATGCTTTAATTAGGTTTTGAGAAAAACGAAAAACTCCTGGAATTCCACTCTCTGCCGAGAGAATGCGATGCAATGTGAAAAATTAAGGATATTTCTTCTTCTGCTGTGCTGCGACTGCGATCTAGACTGTGCCGCGCGCGATGGAAGTATTTTTTTTTTCCATTTTTGTATTCTTTTATTTCTTTATTCTAGAGGAGCCACTGGTTCTGCTGACGTTTAAATATTGTGACACACGTGAAACGTACTCGAAATGGGATCATTCGGTAATTGCTGTCGATATCTTGTTATAAGGATGAGGCAGTGCCCAGCATATATATATACGTGTACGGTGTATACCTATGTTGGTTGCTACCATTGTCTCATTCCAATCGCCATTTTCGGTTAATAGTGGTGGCTACCTCTATAGGATTGGGCTGTTACCTCGATTCTTGATCGTGATTTATGCGATTTAGCGCAATCGATCTTTGAGGTTGATATTTAAAAAGTCAGAGCGGTCACACTAATTCATTTACAACTCCCTCAGAAATCGAATGGGGTGCCATACCTTTTGGGTTTGTAAAATCGCGAGGATCTGGATTTTGGGATGAGGGTGGTTGTATGTGGTCGTTTTTGAAAAAAATCCTCCTATTCTACGCGCTACGCGAAAAGTGTCTTCAATGGTTTTATGGGCCCGTTCATTCCAGCTGCATACTTCCTATCCCATAGATAGATCAAAATAAGGCATCCTAAAAAAAAGTAAAATAGCATCAAAATACAGTTTTCGAAAGACATACGTGCCCCACTTTGATGCTTTTGAGATCGCTCAAGGGGGTTCGTTATACAAAAGTACATATTTTACGATTGCGCCTAAGGATAAACTATCCCGTATCGTTTAAACTGCGACCGCCCGGTTAATAAATAGGAAGTCAACGCTACAACTCTGAAAAGGCTTTAGCTGTAGTTTCTTACAACCTTTCGTTTGCGTGAGTTTCTATTTTTGGGCCGATTGAAAGGGGAGAGGGGGGAAGTTCAGATGCTGCCAGTTCTCTCGCATTTTTCCCAGGCTTTCACGAGAATTGGCGCCGTGAAACAAGGGTGTGACTCCCTCGCTTAGTAGTCCAGCACATCAACCATTGAGCCACTATACCCACAGAGACATTCCTCTTTTTCACCTTTAAGTTGAAAACCAAATTGAAAAGCACTCACCCTTTAACACAATTCCTTCTTGCAACTCATAAATATTGCGACCGAATAGCATTTTTGACTAAACACAATAACCTATACAACTTCATCTATAAATAGTCGAAGAAGCTACATTTCTCGCCTAAGGAACATTCAAAATGTGGAGCAAAAACTTACTGCGTATATATATAGAGCTATAGGTGATGCGAGAAATCTATACCCATACACGAAAAAAAAAGATATGATGAACGAAAAAATATATAAAAAAAATACCGCTGCATATCCACTTTCCGTCCGAAAATAATAGCGATTCCAAAAATAGACAAAATACATTTTCTCTCGTTCTAAGACGGCAGCGCAGCGTTTTCAAAATACCAAAACCAAAATGCGAACAAAATTGGACCAAGTGTTGCTTGCTCCATGCTGCCATATCCATATGGGATGAGTGCGCCGCGCCGCGCCTCGCAAGGAGCTGAAGGGTGGGGGTCCAATTTTATAGTTATTATAAGCGAATGCTATGTCCGGGCCATCAGGCGCAGTGAGGCTAATTTTTTTTTTGGCAAGGAGCGAAACACAAATGGATAAATGATCGATGACGTAAGGCCGTGTCACTTTGTAATGTGCGATAGCTATACGGAAGGCATCTTGTTTCAATTTTGTGATTTCTGCGTCGAGGCTAATTTTATAAATGGAATTTTTTTTTGATTTGCATAACAGAATATTGGCCTGGGGGCGTCTTTAAAGTGATACATCTTCCAGGTGTATATTTATTCATTAATGGAGACGAAAAGTTGGCAATTTGCTTAAAACTTTTATAGATTGTTCGGTTCATTAAAAGGCTTGCTGCATGACTTAGGTTAGCAGTGTGCTATTAAGTGAAGATTTACCCATCAATCGATTTTATACCATTGCAGGCAACAGTAGTAAAAACAAAATAGCCGTCAATTAGGTTTTATAAACACTTATAACAGCCTTAATCCTAAAAGGTACATTAAACTTTGATAAGTCATTTTCACACAACCGTCTAAAAGGACCTAAACTATCTGGTTCCAATTTATTTACTCATTTGCTCGTTAATAATTTCGCTGCAGCTCGAACGTTTTTAATTTTTTTAATTAATGTTAAATGTCCATACCCAAAAGTGGCACAGAAATGCGCAAGTGCTGCCAGTACTTCAGAGTAGTTTTGCTTAGTTCCCTAATATATTAGCACAGCAAAATTATTTTTATGAATAAACATTTTTGACATGAAAATTAAATGCGAATTAACTTATTTGACGTGAGTAAGTGGAGACACTGATAATCTATTGATTAAGGGAATCTAATGAATAAAGCTGTAAGTAACAAGCGAATAATAACACTTCACCCACAGGGGTACTTTTGAGTTTGAGTCAGTGATGCCAGATCCCTCGGATTAACTTGCCCATGACGATTATCAAACGTGCCCTTCCTGCGTATGCCTTTGTTAGAAAAACCCCACAATGGTCTCCACGAAAATATACATACATTATTTATTATAATACATATTATAAGAAACAAAAAAAATCAATAGTCTTCTGTTTTTATTGAATCCGAATGTTTTTTTCTTCAGATTCAGTATTTGAAATTCATGCCCTTTTTCCTGAGAGATATTAACTTCCGAAATAAGCTGACGAATACATACAAAAATTATCTCTAGTACCTATGTACAGAACCCTATTTAAAACTTGTTTTTTCTTTATAAAACCATTTTATTCGCAGTTTTCTGTTTAAGGCAAAACATAAGCACTTCTTCAACTTAAAATATCTTCAAGCCTTCAAATGTGCTTACATTTTATGTGCTGGAAGATTCTTACAAATAATTATACAAAGATTTGTTTTCTAAATTGGTTCACATTTACTACGAATCAACCAACAAACTTCAAACTCCAAAACAGTTTGCTTTAAAACAGAGAATCATCCGTAGACTTTTTCAAAAATGAACTCCTTCGTACTTAAAAATGGATACTTTAAATAAGTGTTTTGTTAGCAAAAATATGAATTTTATAAATTAATTGTTGTTTTTATCAATTGAGGAAATTGTGGGTAGTACCTATCTACATAGTAATAGTAAATAATAATAGTTGGCGCAACAGGTCCGTAGGGTAAGACCTAGCTTCTCACAACCATTCGTTTTGTGTGAGTTTCATTTTCGGAACGAATGGAAGGAGTCTACAATTTTATGCCGATTCCAAACGCCTAATTGAGAAGCTCTAAAAGACAGTTATATTCTCGGATGTTTGTCAGACGTTCACGAGAGGTGGCGCAGTGGAAAAAACCCCAAGTTGGAATTTGGGTTTTTGCGGGATTCGAACCTGGGACCCCTCGCTTAGTAGTCCAACACCTTTTTTTTTTACATTTTAAAGTCATTTTTATTAATTTCTTTCTTTAAACTTACGTACTAGACAAAAACGATTAAATCTAATTAAAAACTAACATTTATCTTATTCTAGCTTACTGGCTCTTAGCGAGCGCTCCAAACTTATCAATTTCCTTAAAATGATTGCCTTTCGGCCTTAAATCTATCTATATCTATGATTTGTTTTGTTTTTTAATTTTCAAGAAAATTTAGAAAACTTGAATTCTTTATTAATGTTTTGTTTAAAACTACTTAAAACTACCTAAGCTACTTAACCTAAATTACCTAACACACTAACCACTAAGCCACTGCGCCTATCTACATAGTTTCTGAAACACTGCTTTAGTTTTCATAATGGGAATTTTCACATCAAGAGGCTGGTAGCACTGCCAGACTGCCTCTTGCAGAGCGAAGTACGGGAAAAAAATGTAAACTATTATTTTTATGAAATGATGGACTGTAAAAAATGAAACGATAGATGAACAGAAAGGCTACTTAGAATAATTACAAATAGGTATAACAAGTAGTACAATGACAAGGTACTTGCTATAATGTTCAACACCGTCCAAAGACTAAAGTTATTGCAATACAAGTACATTTGGCTCAGTTTAAGTGATACGGTTTTTTTTTTTACTAAAACACACCTCGCCATCGTTATGGGTTAAATGATTCCAAATCGAATATACCAATAGGCGTGTTTTTTTGAAATTCGATTTCAGCAAAGCAAAGCAAAGTTGGATTTTCAGTACGCAATTACAACAACTACGCTCTACTTCACACTTCGAGGACTCGCAGTAGTCATTGTAATTGCGTGCTGAAAATCCTACTTTACTTTACTGAGGTCGAAGCTGAAAAAAAACGGGCCCAATTTAATTTGAAACTTGGTGTTTTTGTGATATTGTGAATAGTGATGTATAAAAACTCCGTGGGAGCATCGTGAATCAATGATCTCTTAACACCTCGACATACCTAAATTTGAAATATGAAGATAAAACTCTCATTTAACACGTTATTACACGGTTAAAAATATTGGGTGTTTTTTAATACCAGATTACAAAAAAAAAATAGTTTTCAATATTTCCAAATTATTAAACTCTTTCTGTAATATCTTTGTATTCAAATTTAATAATTGTTTTATTAAAATGCTCATTTCAATACGAATTTTGTGAACTTTAATCTCGAAAGATTAAAATCTAGATTTTTTTACAATCCAACCCGGTCTATATCCAAATAATATTTCATTTAAATACTTTTGTATTGCAACCCATCGCCACCTATATTGAAATTTAATATTTCACATATATTTTGTAATAGCAGAATTTACTAAAAATTAATAAAACTTTTATTAGTTGTTGAATTTGAATATTTATGCAAAATATTAAATTTAAATACTGTCTCGGTGTTGACTTATATACAACCCCAAAATTATTAAATTTAACGCCAGGATTCTTAACCGTGTATCTGACCCACTAAGCCTGTGTCCTATTTAAGCGTATTTTTGGTGGAATGAGGAAGGCTCACAGTTTTGTCCCCAATTTAGTTCCTAGTATATCTTATTTCAATCGAAAAACGTTGAGGGTGAGGGTAACCTACGACCAACAATTCCCTCCACGTCACTTTGAATCTGTTATTAATAAATTAACACAGATTAGTGCCAGAGACTCTCCGCTGGCAACTCGATATATAGAGTACCGATCAAATATGCAGCATAAAAAACAAAAACAAAAGAAAATTCGGTGACAACGCAAAGCGGTCATTTTTATATATACACCTCAAGATACATCCAAATATCGAAATAGATTAGATTGTCTCTTTTCAAAAAAACAAAAAACCAACCAACGTATCATCATTAAAACACACTGTTGTCGTATATCTTTTCGTGCGATGCTTTTGCTAGTTCGTACCTACACATGTGCTTACGGCGCGGCGGCGGCCGCCCACCTTCCTAATCATTTTCTCTTACTAGAGATGGCCTCAAAAAGCAGCCAAAAAGCTCTAACCAAAATTAGAATTTATTCTATAATTAGTAGATTTAAATTTTAGAGAATCCATACAAACCGCCTGCTACGCATTTCTTCTTGTCGGAACATAATCGACTGTGCATTCGAAAGAATTATCCATCCTTCCAGAGATAGTGTTAAACTATGACGCAGTCTGTGTTGTGTTCCAACTCGAAGTATGATTCGATTTTGAATTCATATTGCAAATGGGTATGATAAAATTACAATTTACAATTACAACCGCCGCGTAAGTGCGGCATCCACGTAGTTATACTCTTGAGAACGCGAGACATTCTGGCATTTATTAATGTACTCGTACGTCTCTATAGGCATCCAGACGTTCATTTTCTGTTCTTGTCACAGCAATAATGTATACGCACTGGGGTTAGTCGATATGGAGCTGGTAAATATGATATCCAAGCAAATCTCTTAACACGTTCTTTCCCATGCTTGCGCTGATGACTGTTAAGCTGTATGCCTGTATAGTCGTGTGGTAGGAACAAAGTCTAATCTGTTGCAGATCTGCGAAGCATTATCGTTGACTCTTAATATCGTGTACGCACTTTTCGTTGGTATATGCGATGAACATGCGAAATGACAGACGCAAATGTGCTGTCAATAGAGACGTTTTGGTCTAGCCAAAGTGCCGAATAGTCTTATAGACGAATCAGTCACACATTCTTAAGTTTTCAGGAACATGTACTTCTTAAAGGTACAACTGGTTCCGTAGGAAATTAAAAAAAATAAGTCTTTCCAATATTAGGCCTGTTTTACTGAAAATTATTCGCAGTAAAGCAAAGTTATTTAGAATCTTCTACAGCGCGTCTCCACGAGTCTGAATTATAACAGACTTTTAAGTCAGACCTCTTGTCCGCCATATTTGGTTGGGCAAATTGTGTTATGACATTTCATTTCAAAAGATGTTATCAACGAAGAAACGAGTGAAGGTGGCTCTCAAAGCATTAAAAGTCTTAGCAAATTTAGAAAACCCTACATGAGTCGAAAACAAGTGAAAGCACAGATTGTGAGTGAATCCATTTATTCCGAAGCGAGAGCTACACGATTTGGAAGGACGATTATTAGATTTAAAGTGTCACTTTGCGAAAGCCGGGAATCTGCCATACTTGAATCCGAGCACTCGTATTCCCGAGAACTATCAAATCAAATGAGTTTTTGCTGTCAAACGTTGGTTTAAACTTCAAATGTCAAATTTCAATCAGAAGATATGTAGGTACGCAGCGAAGGCAGGAAAAAAAACTCAAACTGAAATGTCTAAATTTGTGTCATGTCCACAAAATCGTGGTCTACATCTACAGTTTACTTAAGTCTTCACTGAAATTATGTCCACTTTATAACAAGTGGTATTCTGAACTGTTTTATTGAGAATTTTATTTTCACTGACAGTTCTGCGATCAAATTTTGGAGAGTACTGAATGGAATTTAACTTTTTGTCTTTCAGAAGATTATACATCAAAAAACACATTTTAGATCAGTGCGTTACGTCCTATACTGTAGACGTAATTATTTTCTTATTAGAGATTAGATAAGAGCATAGAACAGAGCTATGAAGCAAACGTGCTCAGAGAGATCTTCTTATTTGAACAATAGCTGTTTTGACTACAAAAATTCACCGTGTGAAATGTAATTGTTCTATTTCTTGAGCCTGCTACGCATTTTTACAATCTACTTCGTTTTCCTGAACAAGCATTCACGTTCTCTATCAGCAATCATATTTATAAGGGCTGTTCCCTAACGATAATGCATTCGAACAAATTAGCCAAATTTAGTCAAACTTCGTTCCCTTAAGCAAAAGTTCGGCAGAAGAAAGCCAAAAAGAGAGAACAAAATATTTACCCTCCATAAAAAATCGGATATATTATTTCGTATTATTTGACTGCAAGCATATTATATAATAAAGACATATAAAATCATTAGGTACATTTACATTTAACATAAATCCTTTTTTTGTGCTTTGTTCTACTGATATTTGAATGTTCCCGCCTGGAAAGAAATCCCATTTTTGAAATTTGTGGTTCAACGCGTTCCTTTTCTTTTTGGTTATATTTCATTTCTGTGAGCGAATTCTCTCGCAATGCGAGAGAAATGTGACATATTGCCAAAATTGAGCCAGAAAGTAAGGGAACCGACCTATTGTTAGCTGTCAAAATATGTTGTGTTAAGATTTTTATTCAGTTTGTTCAGTTAATTTATTCTGACCTGTTAGATTTCGCTCTGACCATGCTGATTATTAGATATTCAGAGCTTAAAAAGAAACACGAACTTCTTTTCACAGTTGAGATTCTGCTCTGAAGTTATATATATATAAAAGCGAACGCAATGCGTCTGTTTGGTTTGCCTTTTAAATGATTCCAGAATATTTATCCAATCTGACATAGGTGCATGGAGCCTCGAACATCCGCACGTGTCTTCAGAGAGGTCTTTTAGCACTATACGAAGTGTTTTCACTTAGGGGTGTGGCATTTTCAACGCAACAAACGCACTTTAGACCTAATCTTGGTACAAAAAAAAAAGGACGATATATCTTGGCAATACTGTTGAAGCCATAGTTCCAATGTGTAAAATGTGTCTGTGCAAGGTCCTTTGTAATAAATATCCACTCAAAACATATAAAACCCTGTGCCTTCACATTTATGACAGTTTTGGTACTGAAATTGGGTCAGTAGATGCATTAGCCATTTAAAATCATTTTGGAAAAAAAAAAACCGTGGCAACTTAAACCTAAAACTCTATTCCTCAACGCCCATATCGTGGACCATTTTTGTGGCTTCTTTAGTTTCCAAATTTAGTAAACAGACGCATGTTGCCTGTTTTAAAATATGGGTGTTTACAACAGAGGCTATAGGGGCAATTTTTCCGACGCATGCTTCTTGGAGACTTGGCACATGGACCAAAGCACCGGCAGTAGAAAAAGTCCATCGCACGTCGCGTACAATAAAACAATTTAAGTCGCCTTATGACAGCAAAACTCGCTGAAAACCGGAACGTGGAAGTACAAATAATGAGCACCAAGCACTTGGACTGTTTTGAATATTGAACTGAGCGTGGAAAGTTTCATACAGAACGAGATCGCTTTGGCGTCTGATCTGGGATAACCGACATGGAAGCAGAAAAAGCGGGACGATCAGTCCTAAAACTATCAATAAGCTTCGCAGTTTGCTGGAGATAAGCGTTCCTTTACTTTTCGGTAAGCTTTTCGAGTAACTTTCGCTTGTAAAATAAGCTTCCGCTATTTATCTTTGTTTTTAATGGACGAGAGGACCAAAGTTTAAAGTGCTATATGTGGCTTTCCGGGGATTGAACCTGAGACCCCTCGTTTTGCAACCCAGCTCTCCAATTTCGCTGAGCCACTGCGCTTAATTGAGCAATATTAATCAAACAATTACATAGTTGCATTCAGAATAAGCTGCCTTCTAAATCGACTGAAATAGGTTCAGACAAAGAGTCAGGTAGTAAAGTATTTTTTTTTTTTTTTTTGTTAGTGGAGCTCCTTAATTAAGTAGACCAACCAGAACTGTGCACAAATTTTCCCTGACTCAATGATAGGATCTTCGACAGTACTTTTATGGAACTTGGCCATGCTATAACCTTGAAATACAAAAACGTCTTCCAAGTGCCATTGAAGGCAAATTCCGCATGAAGAAGATAATGTCTTCCAATGTGCTGCAATCGCAGCCCCCACTCGCAATCTCGGCATTGGATTTGTATCGAAATTGCACTCTCCCACAGGGAAACACATACTGCCAGTGTTCCTACTGCCAATACATGTGTTCAACATAACTAATCGATACTTTTCTCAACAACTGATCGGGTGGAAACAAACGGTTTTATATTCTATAATTGCTGCGTTGACTCCAAGCAGTGAGTCCGCCAGTCCAGATGCTTTCAGGTAGACCGCAAATATCAATTAGTAATTTCTAACAACTGTGAGAACCCAGCTAGAAATTCGCATCGTGCGTATCCATTTTTATTTATTTTTTTGTTCTTATTCGGATACCACCACCTCTTCGCAGCATTACCTGGAAAGACCTTAATTATTTCAAACGAGTACGCTCGTCAGCCATGTGAATTGATATTAAAAATGCACGCGCATCGAAATCATATCCTTGTCATGTTATTCGCTTAAGTCTCGCGTCTCGTGCGGCTGCGCGCAAACGAGAAGGAGAACCTTGAGATCGATTAGAAGACTCAATAGATACAATTTATTTTGAATTTATTAATTTTTTTTCTTAGCTTTGCATGGATGGCAAAGAGACACAGTGCGTGTATATGGTCAGTGGATGTATGGAGGGGCGATGTGGGAAGTTGTTACCAATGAAAAATGTCATCGCTGGCAGACGAATAGACGTTTCTGTTTGGACAGGAGAACATGGTGCGAACGAAAGCCCCCGTTTCTATTACGGTGTCTCTTCCTCAACGCTGAAGACATATCGGCGACATTTTTCGTATCTGCGCGATCGCGCTGCCTGGAGCAACATAAATGGAGATTTACCATATGTGGCCATCATCAGGAGATCTTCGCGCAATGCATGTGTGTTAATGTGTGTGTGTGTATCTAGGAAACGATGTGTGAAAAAGGAAATATTTCTATATTTCGCTGATTATCATCGGAGCACAATAACTGTGTGTGCACGACAAGTCGGATAGATTGATAGATAGATAGATAGATAGGCTTTGGGATGCTAACAAGTCGTTAGGTTGCGCCTGTGGGGATAAATGGCGATCCGGGGGGAAAGTGACAAAACTAATCACCGCAACATCAGGTAGTCCGTGCACGTGGTTACCTGGTTGTCTATTTTTGGTGATAGGTGCGGATTCCAGAGATTCATATCCCATTTGGAAGAGGAGTATTCTCCAAGGGACTTTGATTGTGTGTTCTTTTGCTACGCGCCTCCCTGGCTGCCAACATGTTTTGACCATTATCAGCGGCTGAGTGCTGAGTGGTGATGGTGCCGAGTCTTCTGCTGTCCGTGATCAGCGCACAGCTGGGCAGAGTGCATGCTGTCTTTGAATTGAATTACACGTTCCAATTGGGTAGTGGTTTGATTTATTTTTCAACTGTGACAATGTTAACAATATGTCCTGGATGATTGGGAGTTTTGAGGTTTTTAGTCTGAGCGATTGCGTCAAAATTAATTAATTAATGGTTGCCCCTCCGCTGATGGCGAAATGAAGAGAAATTCAGTTCGGATCTCTGATTTGTGACATCTGTAAAGCAATAAATTATGAAATCTTGTCATTAGCTTGTGCGTTATGAATGAGAGTCGTCTTTGACTGTTAGTAGGGGTTAAGTAGCGGAGTATACATATTTTTAATCGGGGACAGAAAGGCATCACTATAATACAATTTCTTTCCAAGTCATGCAGTTGAATATACAGTTCGAGAGTATTTTGGTTAAATGTGCCAAGTGGGTCTAATTTTTGCAACGTTGCGTCCTTTATTTGGCCTGAGTTTGACAGCAACAAATTTCCTGTGAGCAGGATAATTTTTGTGACTACAATTAATGCAAATGCTTTTCAAAATGCAGTTTCCATTCTTAATGTCGACTAAATCGACTTAAAATTTGCGATATTTTTTCCATTTATGAGTATATCAAAAGCATTGTATATAATAACAAATGGATTGGTGACTCATCAGCAAGGCAAATGCCGGACGCGACTGATAGACATAGAATAGGATTAATCCCTTCTTTTGTGTCCGTTAAATCCGTTGACACTTGACAGCTTTCACTAATTTATACTACCAATCTTACTAACTTTAAAATGACGGTGACAGATTAATAAACAAATCTGCCCGGCGAATTCTTCTGCAAAAACAATTTTGTGTAACGGATACGAGTAGGATGTGATGGATTTTTTGAGACTATTCCTCCTGCGGTAACCTTGACGTATCCGTCCAGGCCAGCACAGTAATCTTCTGGCCTATCACTGCTCCCACTGCCAGGTAAATCGAACTCTTGTCGAAAGTATTAATTGTTCGATTTGTTTTGACAGTGCAACAAAAGTATTCAACTAATAACATTCAATTGTCACGCATATTTTCCTCATTTCTCACATCAGATTCTTAAAACATGAAGTGTTCCTCTAAATGCTCAATATATAATAGAATGTCTAAATGTTCTTCATTTAGGAAATTGTTAAGAATAGTAGATAAATTAATTGGAACTTGTGACGTCAGTTCTTTTTTCGGGCAAAGATTCTTAAACTTTTTGAGTAAAAAAGCGGGATTCTTACACCGAAAGCGGGACATAAAAAAAAACATAAGTAGGAGTATTTTTCAATTGCCTATCTCCTTATTTTAGATTTAAATTAAATTTAAAATCAAGACATATGAATTTTGTTGTCCTTATTTAACCGCAAACTTCTTACTATGAATATTTAAACAGAGAGTAACATCTTCTAAAAATATAGAAAATGGGTTTTAGCCTTAGAAATAGTTTATTATGATAAGTCTAAAGTTTAAACCTATTTTCAATATCGCTTATTTATTTTCGCTTTCGCTTTCTGCCTATACGTAACCATGGGAGTTTAAATTGTTCGGTGGCAATTTCTATATTTGGAATGGAACTAACGCGAAGTTTTCATTGTGAGTCCTACATTGAGCTGATGAATCTTTAAAAAATAATTAAATAAACAAATCATTTATTTCTTTTCACAAAACTAAAGTCGATAATAAAGATGATACCGCATATAGTTCCTAAGTTTGTATATCTACTCGTTCTAATAATGTACTAGACTGAACTGAATTCCATCGAACTGGACAATCGAATAGGGCGGTCAGCCGAATAGTGGGAAGGTAGGCCTTTCCCATTCGTTCCGAATATGTTTCTTTAAGTACTGTCCTATCTTCATCAAGCGATCATTCGACTAATTCAATCCTAAGCAGGCAAAGTTTCGTAAAACGGATGAAAATTCTTGCGGCCTTATCAAAAATCAACTTTAGTCTGGCAGCTTATGCAAAGACTCCACACTTTCCAAAATCCCTATACCAATAAACAAATATTGCTGCCAGAATATCGCTAACTGTAGGGTCAAATGTTAATGTTGAGACATTAATGTTCAGGGATACTACTTTATTTCAATTGAAGTAGATTTACTTTCAATTTTGGGGAAAAAAATAAAATCTGCTCCCTACTTCGCACTGTTGTTAAATACTTTTATCTACTTCACTTAAGAAATCCCTTATTTAATCCACTTCAATTTCAATAAAAAAACCTTAAATGTGCTTAAAAAAATATTTAAAAAATGGGTCACACTCTTTCGCTTTAAACACACTATTTATTACAATTTTCTGACGTTTATTATCGTTTTCCTTTAAATTTTCTGTCGGAGAGGTGATACGTTTGGTTTGGTTTTGGTTCCTATCCGTCTATCTGTTCTGAAAAGTTTAGCCAAATACGTGAAAGAATTATTATAAACGCGATGAAAACAAAAAATTATAATTTTTAAATCGCTCTATTAAAAGCTCTGAACAATCAAGATTTGCAAAAAGTTGTTAAGACATGTTTTATACATAAAACTAATGTGGAATTAAATATATCATTAAAAATATGATTTTTAAATCGACTTCCCTTTTCTTGAATCTTCTTCACTTTTTGGGTCAAATCTACTTCGCTTTTTGAAGTGGTAACGCCGGTCATTAGCTAAATAAATCCTCTCTTGATGTCATTTTGAAGACAAGCGTTGCCCAACCATCGAAAATCACGGTATTAAATTTTGTAATTAGAGCGAATTTAAATTAAATAATCTGTTGATCAGTATGAGTGTTTATAATTTATAAATTAATTTTGGTAAATTGAAAATGTTTTCTGATTTTTTTCGTTGGAATACAAAAATACTAGATAGCCAAACACAAATTTGTACAAATATAATTATGTGTATGCACGAAATAGTAAAAATATTGCATTTTTGTTTTATTCCTAAATATAAAAATATTTATCTCTGTGTTAATATTTATTTATTTCGACGCACTTTTGATTAAATGAAATGGCTTATGATTTTCTCTGCTTTATTTTGTTTAGCCGCTACTGTTTGCTCTTTGATCGGCTGTCTTTTCAATAATTTGCGGGCAACGAATGTATAAATAAATAAATAAATAGTTGGCGCGTCCGTAGTGACCCCAGGCCTAGCTTCTCACAACCATTCCTTTTGTGTGACTTATTCATTTCCTTGGAATGAATGGAAGGGAACACACTAACCACTAAGCCACTGCGCAATGAATGGATTCTTACTAACAAAATAAATTTGATATTTCAAGTAGAAACCACACCCCAATCAACTGTTTGAAAAAGGAGTTTGTTCACCGAGAATGAATGTCTCTATTGAAACAGTGGTTGGTGTGAAAAGATTGGCTTCACGGAAAATATAGATATAAGAATAGAATTATCAGCACTCAGCAAAATACACGCGAAATAACAAATTTAGGAACTTCTGGAGAAATTACAGGTAGCGTAGGTAAGAATTTATAGAGGAGGAAACACGTCAGCTTTCGTGCATAAAAATATGCGTCTTTATATTTTTCTGCGAGAATTTTAACTTTTGTCGGTTTCTAAGTTTCCTTAATTAAGTAAACCATATAATTCTTAAAACATTCAATTGTATTTCTTTTTTTTTTAAAACGGAAGGCGATACGTTCTTAAAACGCTTCCTAGCTTCCTACGTGAGATTTTAATTTATTCTGGAATGAATTAACAGGCTATTATTTCCATTTTCAAAAATATTCACTTTCTTACGATCCTAAGACCACCAATAAGTTTTGATTTGCATCATTAGCCTACAAATAAATCAAGACATTCTAATAAATTGTGTTCCGTTTATTGAATAATTTGAAAGGGATTACGACTCAAAATGCACTCAAAAAACAATCTTGAAGTAGTATTAGAAAACAATGGAAAGCGTACTATAAAAAGTACCGAAAATTGTGTCTGATCGAGCGATAGGGCATTACTGATTTGCATATGATATTTGATACATCAGCGGATATTTTGTGCATTTCCTATTTTGTGTTTTGAATTTTGCTTATAATAAGCCTCAAAATGCCTTTGAAAAATATCTGTTGGGCAATTTAATTGCAATTCATCTATTCCTCTTTTTAGATTAAAATCCTCGTTGTGAAAGAAACCATTGACCTTGTTTTTCACGAAAACAAACTATGAAATTTGAATTCTGCAATAACAAAAAATGTAATAGATTATAAGAATGTGGTTATTTGTTTATTGGTACCCTTTCACAAATGCTGTGAACTTTTACTAAAGCTGGCAGCCAACTTATTGGCGACATTAGTGCTTGGTTATTAGTTAGGCCGTTTTTTAATTTAATTTTAATTTTAAGCTTGGCTTTTTTTTTTTTTATTATGTTGAGCAAATGAACTACGGTTTTCGCACACCTACCTTTTTGTTGCTAAAACTGTTTGCAACCAAACGAACGTTCTGCAATCACAACTTTCATCACTTTGTGCGACTTTTGCATTCCTTACGATTCAATTAATTCTTGACTTCAACTGCTAGAACTTATAAAGACAAAAAACACAAATTACAGCAGAGAGCTACAAATCCCCGATTGATTGTTCGAGCTCAACCTCAAAGTACTTTCCTAAGAGTATAATTGAAATCTGCAAAATCCAGACAAATCTGCACTTATGGCAAGGGCAACGCTGATTGCAAGTGCAACTGGAAATGTGTGTCTGAAATTCGAGAACAAAAAGTGTTGCTAGGTATGAAAGAACATTTAAAGATTTAAGTTCACAATTCGCTCTAATAGTCCTTAACATTAACGGCTTGGTTAAACAAATTTTGTTGCATGTTTATTGAGTACATTATAATAGGAAATTCTCGCTATTGCATAATATAAACAAAATGATTGAATCCACCAAAGACAATTATCTTGCCAGGTGCCAACGTTAATTTGTAGGTCACTTTAAATTTAAAATAGAAAAAAAAACCCACTTAGTCTCAAATAATCATCTGAAAACTATACTTACTCAAAGCCGCCAATGACAACCGATTCTGAACTAATTGAGGTCAGTGGATTTCTGTTGCTGACTTCAACTCAGATCTTAGGTTTTGACTTTTGAAATGATTGGTATAGTCTCTACCAGCCAAATAATGCATTTTCATTTGAAATGTGTTCAAATCTCAACCTTTATACGTTTTACGTATTACACATTCGGCATTGACATTTTTGTCTTGCTCCGAGTCCGAGTTAAATTTAAATAAAGGTTTTCGCTCTCAGGTAAAGAGTTATTTTCTTAACTTTGAATGCTTTTTGCATACAAAATAAATGCAAGTGATTAACTTTTGTCCTAGAAATAATTTAATTGTTGCTTTTGAGCCTTTTATAGACACGGCTTGTGATATGGTGAGGGGGATTAAGGAAATACATTAATTTTTAAATAATCACTTTGACTAAAACCAAACGCAGGAGTTTCAGACGTAAAGCTCTGACTACTTTACCTAATTTTGATATAAAATTCGAAGGAGAAAAAAATATTTCGGAGTTATTAAGTCAAACACTAAAATCTGCAACTCAGGACCACTATGAAACATATATGGCAATTACCTTTTGCAAATGGCGAAATGGGATATTTGTTGTTGCTCAGTGATTGACTAATAAAATAAATATGTAAAATAAAGGCTTAAGAGCGAAAAAAGTATAAGTGTCTAAAAAGATCTTGTTAGAAAATCTCAACAACTGCTAGTAATTTGAAAAGAAATAAGATATATTTTCGAGGTCTGGTTTAAACTACAATATAAAAGTGAAAACACCTTCAAACCTTTTATGATAAAATTATTCAAAATGTACCCCAATCATTTTCTATTGTTAAAAAATCATCGTTCTCCAGAAGTAATATACCTAATAAACTATCCAATAACTGCAAATTCAAGAAATCGCTCTTTTTAGATTTAAATTTGGCGAAAATTGGCTGAAGATATTTATCGAACGCAATTGACTTGAAGGATAAACACATTATATCGGATTTAATAAGCTGTGATCCCCCAACGGAAAATAAGCAGTGTCTCTTCTAAAACGATTCATTTTAGTACATTTCAGAAAATATTTCCCTTATTATTTTTCCCTATTCGTTAACATTCATTTAATTCTCACGCTGATGTCAAAACTGTTATGATCAGTTCAAAAATACTCAATTTGGCTTGCAATTTGAGTGAGTATCATTAAGTGGGTAGATGACACTACTAACGATTTAAATTCTCCATTTTAAGATTAAATTTAGCTTAAAAATTGTACTAAATTCGAGAATCTGTCAAATGCGAAGATGTATAATGGCTCATTTGATTATTTAGAAACCATTTTGGACCCTATTCACAAACTCTACCTATTTCTCAAAACTGTCCAAAACGAATACGTTCCATAACTTTTTCTGCTGCAGAGATAGAAGTGAAGTCGCCGTTGTTGTGTGCATCCAACATCTTCTCATTTTTCGCCCAGTTATAACCTCTGTTTGGTTCAAATTTTCGGCTAGCGCAGCGTGCAAGCGGCTGGCAATTAAGGCGTTTTCTCTCCCATAGCAACAAACAGTTGACCACAAATGCTCTACTATTTTGTAATAATATCTCTTAACGTTAAAAACACGATCAACGCTAATTACATATGTACAGATAATCTATGTCCTTAATAACTACCAGTTGCCATTCAACAAACTTCATCCAACTGCTAGGTTCTCTCTCAGACTACCAGTATTCCTGTACATGGTGCAGTGGGAGTTGCCATCCACCACCAGCATTAGTTACTCGATCTATCCGAGTAACCCACAATAGTGGGGACCCTAGCTAATAAATATAAATAAATAATGAAATGGGAGGAGCCCCGAGGTAGATAACTGATGGCAATATCATTTGCAGACAGATTACAATTACCGATAGGAATTAGAAACCGCGCAGAATTGACTCCACCATATGACAGTTGATTTGCCAAAAAGAAAGCAATAAAAGCGTTTCAAATAATTGACGCCTACAAATTCCACTTCGCACATCATGAATATTAAAAAAAAAATATTTGTCAATAATATCTAATGAAAAAAAATAAAAAAAAAACTATCATCGTGTCATCATAGATACCCCTCAAGCTGGGCTTGAGCAGAAAAGCTTCCGCTGCCCACGCACATCAATCCATCCTCTTTCCTCCAATCGATTTCGAATAGAAACTTTGAAAGAGACATACTTACGTGTACGGCACCTGAGCCGAAAAAGCTCGCGCATTCGTTTGCAGATTGAGTTGTGCCAGAGAGCATAATAATTTAACCGTCAGATAGTGCGTCCCAGTCTCGCGCCCTTGGATTTGCGCGATAGACACTCAACGATCGCGTAAAAGCCAACAACGTTCGCTCAGTCTTGTTTTTCCGTGCGTTCGCTCAGTTGTTTCTGTTTAGCGAGATCGATCGATTGGTTTTTACATTAACTTTGCGTTCAGTTCGCTCAGTGCGCATGCATCGGTGGATTATTCATAGGCGCACTTCCATCTAGAGAGGAAGAGGCTCGTGTGCTGCGCTAGTGGTATTGTGTTTTGTTGTGCGTTTTTCTAATGAAAATATTTTCATTCCGTAAATCCCTCGATACGTGGTGACAGTAATTTGCAATTCGCAGTGAATGTGATAACAAACAAACGAGCGACATAAGAAACGACCAATTCCTTCGAGTGTGTGCGTCGAAAAGAGAGGGAACGACAAAATAAATTCCGTATTCATCCCCAATTTTGACAGATTGCAGCCGTAGATATAGGAATTTACCTCGAGTGAAAAAATCGCATTGAAATTGAAATAAAAGAATGAAAGTGCCTCCGAGACATGCGTGAATAAATCTGGGTACTAAATATACATATCCGCCGTATGATTGTGTTTATTTTTGGATTGTAACCAAACAGAAAAAGAAGTGTTATCGCTAAAGTGAATTCGCCCGAGCGATTTGTGTCCTCAGAGCTATCAAACAAACGTTGTATTTGTCCTATCCAAAGGAACACACAACACAGTATTGCACATCCTTGACCCGCGAAAAGGGATATCGTTGAATTTCTTTCCAAACTGAGTTATCTAAACGGCTACGCGGTGGAGAACTTTTACCTCAGAATGGATCCTTCGCGAGGTGACTCGCGGTACAATCTGAACTACAGTATGAGCAGTATAGGGCTCAGTCTGGCGGATCAGACCGACATTTATGGCAACCCTGGTGCGGCGGCTGCGCTGGGCGGGCGACCACCCAGTGGAGGGTTGATACAGCCGATGGGTGGTGGAAGTGCTGGTGGTGGAGGAGGCGGCAGAGGGGGAGGTGGTGGTCTAATGTCAAACTCAAGTCAGTGTCAATCGCTGAGCAACACGGGCAACACAAGTGGCGGCGGCGGCGGTGGACAATCGCGAGGTGTTAAACGTACTAGTTCAGATTGTTATGACGACCATCATCGCGGGGGCAGTGGTACTGGTGGAATGACTTCGCAATCGTTGCAAGGACTCGAATCGTGTGCCGGTGGCAGCGGCAATGGAACCAATCCAGGTGTCCAGCAAGGCAACGTGCCTGATGTCGTCGATGACAGCTACACTTCCTTGCAGAACAAGAAATCACCACCGGCCAACGGCAAGAAAACAAAAGGTCGTGTCAAAATCAAAATGGAATACATCGACAACAAATTGCGGCGGTATACGACGTTTTCTAAGAGGAAAACTGGAATCATGAAGAAGGTGAGTGTCAATCAGTCCAAATACATTGGGAAAATTCGATTTTGCAAACATCTGAAGCATTTGGTTTTCGGGTTTTTTTTTTGCCTGCTTGCTTTTGTTGAATTTTTCTTGTGTCAGTGCGACACATAACCTCGAAAAATCTCCGGTGAGAGTGAGTTTATTTTCTTTTATGCAGCTGCGCACAACTACACACAAACTGAAATGTCAAAACTAGTAATATATATATGCGATGAGTGCAGGCTAATATTTGGTGTGAGTGAATTTCTGCAAGCAAATGAGAGCGCACTGAGAGGAACATGCTCTTGATTTCTCCTCCTCGTTGTGTTTTACAGTTTACAGAAGTGTATTTTGATTCGATTGAGCATTGCCAGAAATGCTCGTTGTTTTGTTGGTTTTGTGGGTCGCCTACACTTTGGTGTATTCTCTTCGTGTGGGCTGTATTTGTTTTTCCTCTTTTTTTTTTTCGAAATTGTTCACTAAGAAAATTATACCTACCTGTGAAAGAAATTGTCGTCAATTGCTTATGAGTTGTTTTGCCTTTTTTGTTAATTGGGAAAACAGAATTTGCAAGCGCATGCAAATTAGATCTAGTCATTTGTTATGCGCTAGCGATTTATTGAATTGTTTTTAGTTTTTATTTTTAGTGTTCCACTTTCAGGAGGAAGAAGATGTTTAGATTTAGTTGATATTTCTTTTGTCTTTTTTGAAAACAGTTAGGATTGGTCTGTTGTGGGATAAAAATTTGTATTTTTGTACAAATCAAAATTACTTTAAAATGATGATGACATGAAAAAAAACATATTCGGCCTTACCAATAAACATTTTTAGTTTCGACTCAAAATTTAAGTAGTTCACACTTCACAATTTCGCCGAATTGTATTTTGTGGATGTCTACCAAAATACCAAAAAGTTGCAAATGTTAAGTTTTTTGAACGAGTCACTGCGCCGTACTAATAACTAATCTAAGTCTCGACTTAAAATTTAAGGAAATTGCACAGTGTGCAATGCCACTGAACTATTAAAACTAAGAGTCGAAACTGAAAACGTTTACTAGTAAGGCCCATTCCATTTTGAAACTATCGCCCTATTGCACAAACTTAACAAATTTAAATCTCACAATTCGTGAAAATGCTTGCAATTATTGCTTCACATTGTTTGAAGTTTAACATGGGAAGAGAACAGTTGTAATGAGACTTTATCTACGAATCTGTCGACCGATGGAGACCTTAGTAATATCAATTTTTTTTTGTTGGGAATCCATTTTTTATGGATAATCATGACGTTTAAAAACAGTTAAGGTTATTACTACATGCTGTCAAGAAGTCACTTTCCTTTTAATATTCGAACAACTTTTAAACAATGTGATTTAACAAAAATGGTACAAAATAAGTTTTCGAAAACTGGTGTTTATTTTCTGCGCGATTTTATACAGCTCTGTAGTTCCAAGTCTCCAAGATAGATTGATATAACTGATTTTCTAGGGATATCTGCCTAATACGGATATGGTTTACACTCAATAGTGCATGACGAGGTCTGTCTATAAGTTCGACATTTCCTACATTTGAATATAGCTCGAATTTGGCCACCAAGTGGGAGCTGTGTGAGCATTGCCGACTTCATTTCCGGTGTACAAGTCAATTTCAACGAACGTCCATATTTTTCTGAGAATATTGTTTATTGAATCTTCTGTTTCTGGCAGATAATATTTAACATTTCATTCTATTTTATAAACGAGCTAAAATAAATAGTTGCACAGGGCTTGAATCTCAATCCATTTTTCCTGTGAGTTTTTATGGAAGGGATGTGCAATTTTATGCCGAATACAAACGGCTGAATGGAGAAGCTTTCTCGGACACAGTCATATAAAATAATAATTGTCACTGCTAATACGAAATTTTGATTATGAGTTTTTATCATGAAAAATGCTATAACATACTTAAAAAAGAAATTGTTAATAATTGGATGCCCCAATCGGCAACTGCATGGGAATTTGTCCCGCCGTTTTTCTAAACAATCGAATTCGAATGTATCCAGTCAATTTATGAGGACTTTACTTTTGAGTGTGCCAATTTATTGTTGGAAATTTTGTTCTATAAATTTTCTCAAAATTTACCAACTCTCTTATAATTAAATCCACAGTTCCTTGAGACGTTCTTTTGTTGGTAATTTTTCCAATTATTATTGAAAACTACTGAACATTTTAATATCCAAAAATAATTAATAAAGTCTGGGTAAAAGTTATGTTACACAGTATTTACGCAACATTTTTGTATGCTTAGTAATATTTATAATATCTGCTGGCAAACTTACTTGTATGCCTTTGTTTATTTAAACGGGGCTTGAGCTTTAAAACTCGCAAACTATTCACTTCAAGATCTATTCGTAATTTGAAAATATTTTCTTTTGTTTAACTTTCCTAAAGACATCATGTTGCAGAATAGATGACATTTTATTTTGGTTGGCATTTAAAAGTCATTATAAGTAGGCGCAGTGGGCTAGTGGTTAGTGTGTTGGACTATTAAGCGAGGGGTCCCAGGTTCGAATCCCGCAAAAACCCAAATTCGAACTTAGGGTTTTTTTCACTGCGCCACCTCTCTCGAACGTCTGACAAACATCCGAGAGTATAACTGTCTTTAGAGCTTCTCAATTAGCCGTTTGGAATCGGTATAAAATTGTAGATCCCTTCCATTCGTTCCAAAAATGAAACTCAACCAAAACGAATGGTTGTGAGAAGCTAGGCCTTAGGTCTCTCGGACCTGTTGCGCCAACTAATTAATAAAGTACACATTTTAGCTAAAATTACTACTTAAATTTTCAGTAATCTATCGCATCTTATAAATTACATTAAAATGCAATGGATATTAATTTTTGTGTAGACATCTTGCACCGTCAGAAACTATACTTCGTGGCTTAATTGTTTGGTTATTTTAAAATCGAATGCATTGCTTCGTACGGTTTCCAATTTGTAATTAGTTATAAACACATGACATTTAGTAGTTAAATTTTTTATCTTGATCTCCTCTTTTGATCTGCCTTTAAATTGCATTCAATTTAATGTGAATGTTCTCTTAAAGGCTATCACCACCGAACTGTTTAGCACAGGTTTCGAAGGGCAGTACTCCTGAACCTTGTAAACTTCTCTCGCTTTGTTTTTTATTGACATAACAATATAACTATAGGTAGGTACTACGTATTTTTGCACGGTGGTTTTTCAGAAGCACAAGGTTTTTAAAAAAAATGGATTTCACTTGTTTTAGCAGCCTTTTAATCATAGATACAAACAAAACTGACAGGACCAGTTGTGAATATGAACAAAATTGACAATAGAGCATTTCGCGAAGCCCACTCCTTAACAGACGTGGGTATCTTTTGTGTCAACAACAGATCAGTGTTTATTGCTTATCAGTGTACACTATACAGTCTCTAAAGTACTTCTACTTTTCAGCTTTCACGTTTGATACAAACTAAAATTCCATTTGGCAATTTTATTCACTTTATTATAAACTTTTCATCAATTTTTTTAACAAAACTGCTCAAGTCATGCTGCGTTGTTATCCTACAAGTTTTTTTTGGCTGCCACTTGGTTTTTTGTTCTTTTTATATGACACTGACGTTGTAAGGAACAAATCTATAAAATTATGTGTTAAAGAACGTCAGGGCGTTTTTTTAGCAAAAATAAAACAGATCGTTAGTTGTAAAAAAAAGTTCGCGTTGCTTCTTGAGAGCTTATTTTATGTTTCAAATCAAAGTAAGGCTTGGAAGAAGAGTTGAGTGAACGCCATATTGATATGATGTGCTATAGGCAGATTTGAAATTTAAAAACAAGTAAAAAGTCTCGAGAAATACAGAAACTTCACCAACCCTCAAAACTCTTAACTGACATCTAAGAAAAATGTTCTGTCAATACGACAAAAATTTTATTAGACATTTTTGACCCTTCTCCGCAGATCTGTATAAAGGTAAATGTCAGTGAAGCGCCCAAGTGGCTTTGATAAATAAATCAGACAAGCCGCAAGACTCTCTATGCTCGTTTTCGAAAATGAAAAAGGTAAATAAGCAAAATTAGCGCATTTAGTGTAGTGACCCATGAAGTGGCATTGCATTTATAATAAGAGTGTGATGTCGGTTGGAAGTATTTGGGCGGTGGCCCAGTGGCGTAGTGTGGGTTGGGGCCGCCTGGGGCAGACCCAATTCAGACTGCCCCTATAATTTGTTCATACACTAAAAAAAAACCTTTGTATGTGGTACTAACCACGCTTATGTAGGTAAATAGGTTTCAATTAATCGGGTAATTTTTGGTAATAAATAGATAATTTAAATTAGGTATTCTATGCACGGCGCGTAGCGTCGGCACAACACGAGATAACTGTTTATTTTTTATTTTCATAAGGACGTTTAAAAACACGACTTACAACTTCTTTTTTTTTTTGTGCTCTTATATTCGATATCTAGTACAAATCAAAAAATAACACGAACTTAATCGGAAAGAGTGTATCCACAAGAAAAGAAAATTATTTTGTTACTAAGAAAAGACTGTCAGTTAAGTGGAGAAACACTTATAATTTTTTCTATTACATAGATACTCGTAGATATAACAAAAGCAACAAAAAGCACAAGAGCGTGGACAAGGACAAATGAACTGTTCAAATTAAACACATATGTACCAATTTTTTCTTATTATTAAAAATGCTAACTGTTCGTATCTACATTAGGTCTGTTCCTGTACTTTTGTAGTAAAAATGGAAAATACTGTCAAATTGGAAGTGGTGGGGATAAATCTTCCCACAGAGCGTGCCACTTACGAAAAAGCTAGGGAACGCTTTTGTAGTAATCTATGAAAATGACAGATACATATTTCAAATACTCAAAAAAGTGGTACGAAAAGTCTGACAAACTCGAGGAATTTGCTAATTTACTAAGAAAATTAGTTACATCATCTAAGAAGCGATGAAATGGATCTGAAATTAATCTAACTTCTTCTTGACGAATCCGAGTGTGTGGAAGAGTTTGTGCTGATTGAATTCGAAAGGAGGAAAAAGCAACACTGCATTAAGAATAACATGGTGGAGATTGCTCCTTGCTACAGCGAGGACGAATTTCATTGCCACTTTCGAAAAGAATCTTGAGGAGAACTTCGAATTCTATTCTGCCGCCTGTTGTTAAAATTTGAATACGCTAAAAATCAAAAAAAATGCACGCACTTATGCCAAATAGGCAATTTCAAATCGGCTGTTAATTGTCAGGTGACTGTCAGTCTTCTAATACTTACACCAAGAATTTTTTTTGAGTAAAAATTCGTAAGATGCTCAGTGGAGTGATGGGTTACGGGTAATATCTTAAGTCACTCTCTCGACGACGCTCTCTTTTACAAATTTTTCAAGTTAAGGAACAGCATTGAGAAAAAATTCGTAAGATTTAAAAGTAAAGGAACAGACCTATTATGTGAAAAAACGCTACCTATTTTTTTTTTTAATAGGTACCTGGGTAATTAATTTTCAATAATAAGGAGCACGGCAAACGAGACAAGACTGCAACTTCTATTGCCAACTAGAATGTTTGTTTATGTTTGCAAACTTCACTGCGTTTGAGCAAAATAAGACACATTATATGACAATAGAAGTTGCATTTATTATGTCGAGAGAGTGTCTCTACTAATTACCTATATTATATACGTCTAATACCTACCCTAACAAAAGCAAAAATTAAATTACCTATTCGCACGAACTCCAGTCCCCAGTTGGGTTGTCGTTTCTGATAAAATGTAGTTGCGTACTAGGGAGCAGCGTTCGATGGATTTTGTTGTTAGGCAACACAAGGAATGTCTGATTACTTACTGTGAAGCGGTGTTAATGGTGGTAAATAAATTCGTTGGACTGATAAAAAGAATCCGCTTTGTAAATTTTATATATATAAAAATTGTAGCCGCTCCAAAGTGTCGCCCGGTGCCTGTGCCCCCCTTACCCCTCCCTCGCTATGCCACTGTGGTGGCCGTCCACACATCTACTTCTCGTTAGATGCATGATTTGACGAATTCTTCACAGCTTCATCACCCTATTTTTGATTTAAATATTGAAAACCGACAGTTGGAATTTTTTTCCAGTCGTGCTATTTAGAGTTCTGCGCCTGGGATCGTCTCACGTCCCAACTAACCGTAGGGTGGATTCGTTTCAACTCTCAATTCGAATATTTTGTTAGTCAAACTTCTCTTACACGATTACAAGAATTCGGTAATTTGAAGATATTTGGCGACGAATAGAAATACAATGCACAAGTCGCGACGTCTTTCAGGCGATCTCCGATATAAACAACTGCACCGAGTTACGCAACATAATTCGTAGTTTAGTAAGTTCCTACTTTCAATATTTATACGATCGATATCATTAAAAGTTCACATGAGCAAGTCTTTAGACATTTCGAACCCTTTACTGTCATTCTTCTGTAGATCTAGAATCTCCTATGGTCGGTGGAACAAATAATTTACCTTAATTAAGAAGCACACGAAAATAATAATAATCAAACTTAGAAGCAAGACGGAATACCTACCTACCTATAAGTATATAGTTACTATCCATAAAGACGCGCACGCATTGAAGTTTGACAATGGCGACCGGGTGCTTTGGTATACTCCCGCTTGGCGCATGCAATCCTCGATGCTTTCCCCGTGATAAGGCCCTTTTAATGTACTTGCATTGCAGAAGCTCGACGGGCTCTTTCTGCACACAATGGAAATGCTTAGTCCTCTGTCTGGCTACTGGGCATAATCCGGAATGTGTAACAACAGGAGCCACGAAGGCCTCCTACAAATTCACGTCTTCCACCAGAATACGCGCGAGCGCGCGCTCCACAAGCGAACACTGCATGCATTGACTATACAAACACAAAGCACTGGCGCGCATTGATAATAATAAAAATCGCATTCAATATTATGCGCGAGTCGGAAGGTACTTTATTCTCTTTGCTCTCTGCTGCTGCGGCTGCTACTGCTGCTGTTGCTGTTGCGGTGGCGGTCGGGGTCGGATGAGGAGCTCTCCCGATTACCACGATTATTACGACATTCAAAATGTGGCACCCACAATTCAGCTCGTACCTCCTGCGTAGTGGCTACAGCGATCAAACGTACACATACATTGTTCGGTGGGTTCTTGTCGTGGACTTCCTGGCAGTAGGAATAATCACGAGATCGTCCGCATGTGCATGCGCTTAATTCCAACTGGCAGATATAAACAATTGCACATATCGGGTAATGGTAATTTAATGAGCTGTTGCGAGCGCCTGTAATTGCACGGTTAAACGGGACAACCCAAACCCACAAAGGGTGGTATATGCCACCACATTAGCCCTTGAACAACAAACAAATACGCAGGATAATCAATGCCATTGTTGCGGGGTGTCGGCTGTAAGTTGTTAATTCTTTGCCTTTCTAATAAACCAAAGTAACTTGTACATCCATGGCAGCTATACAGCTACTCCTTCTTGTTGGTATTCATTCGACTTTGTTGCTTCTGGTTTTCTATTGTTCATCATCGTCGTCAGTGTCGCCTGATTTCACCCTGAACCAGATCCCAATCGAAGGTGTTGAACAGCGGCAACCGACCGAAAGGGTGTGTCTCACAGGGGGTAGCTTTGTTCGCTCTGTGTAAGTTACCGTTGGCACGCCATGTGCAAATTGTGATTCACTGGAAAAGTTTCACCTTTTCATTGATTTTTGTTTTCCATTGCAGCCCTCTTGTTGATACTTTTTCCAGCACGCACACAGCACATACATAAAAGTAATTGCACTCGAGAGAAAATCCAAAGCTATCATTTGTGATTGGAAAGTTTATAATTAATCTTTGACACCCTCTCTTAAAGTAGGAATTATACGAGTGATTATTCGATGGCAACAAAAAGGTGGATATAATCTGCCAAGTGATGATGAACAGATTGTCGAACTTGTGTGAAGGAGCAGAGAAATCGAATAGACAGGAGGCTTATTCGTCCTGTCTGTCAATGAATTTCATATATTTGATTTCTCAGAATTCTACCACCTTCTAGAAAACTCAGATGAAAACACTTAATGAAACGAAAGTTGGTGAATATTAATGTTTACTGCGAAATGCTAAATTTCCCTTCAAAATACGAACTTGCTTAATTTGCGGAATTTGTGCTGAAAAGCTCGCATCTGCATGATCTTGCATTTCTACCTTAACACTGATTTGTAAACAAATCATTTCAAAATGCAATGGAAATTTGCAGTTTCCATTAAATGCGAATCCTTGGTCCTTTTCAGTTAGCAAACTTTGTGGAACTGATTTTCTGAGGTTTTCGCATTTAACAATTTTAAGCAACTTAAGCTAGAAGACGTTTTGCGAACTCTTAAAACTCAAGTAGGGGGAGTTACTCTTTGCTTTCTATTTGTTACTCGTTAATTTACTAATTTTATATTGTTCTGCTATTTTTTTTTTAAATTTTGTGGAAGGGAGGTTGCTTTATATCAATGGGGCTTGAGTGAGTACTCGTCTCTTTTGCCAGTTAAGTAATACTCGTTTCTTTTGCCAGTTAAGTAATAGTGTCAGATAGATAGCGGGACAATAAGAACACTGTCCATCTAAAAATTCATTGGCATCCAAATTTCCCTAAGCAATTTTTGTCGTAGAAATACACTTCAAACTTTTGAGGTTATTGCGTCGGTACTGAGTGATGGCTCTCAAAAGCCCAAATTACACCTAAATTAAGGTCTGACAAACATCCGACAATACGCACCTGTTTACTTAGTTTGAGCATGTTTCGCAAGAGCTTCTTGGTAAAAACCTACAGTTAGATAAGAACGCTTCCAATTCTAACTCTAATCATAAATGACGGACACACAAAAGGAAGACCGCGATTTTGACAAAAAACGCGTGCTATTGTGACGCACAAAAATAACTTCACTGAAGTCACAGTCGCACCGAATAAATCGCGAGAGTGAGGGATCTCTCGTATACTGGAACGTAAATAAAATTTGAAAGCCGATGCTTTTGAAACGCTACGAATAAATCACATGGGTTTGGGAGGGTCTTCGAAATGCAATAGCTGATTGTTAAACATCTGCGCCAAAAATACAAGTCACGTGTCAAAATGGTCACTTATCCTAAAGTCATTCACTTGCAAATGATGAAACTATCAAACGTTTATTGGTTTTTCATGTACACCTTTTCTAAAGCTTTGCTTACGTAGCTTGACTCGTTGTCAGATGTTTGCTATTAACATTTTGAAAAGAATTGAAACCATAAATGCTTTTCTGACATCCCATTTACGCCGATTTTGTATGCTCATACGTACGCTCGTATAAACAGAGTTTTGCAACGCAGACCACGGACTCAACTTAGAAGCCACTTTACCTAGTTAAGTCTATAGCTAGTTGTCTCTTTGTTTCCAATTACGAACACCATGTTGCTTGCGACGCCCTTCAAATGTGAATGTGAGAGGTCATTCTCTACTACGTTGTTCCTCAGGGGTGCACTTAAAAATATGTTGAGCAGTTGCGTTGTTGTTCGAACGCCATCAGCCCATAGCCCATAAAATTCGTTGTCAAATCTTGTCGTCCAAATCGTCGCTGATTAGCCTTTAAAGCTCGCCGTTGAATCTTCTCCTCCACATCGATAAAACCGAATGTCACCCGAAGAATCTTTCTCTAAAATTAGATATTAGATATTAGTAAGGCCCAGCCTGTACAATTTTTTTTTTTTTTTTAACTTTAAAAATTCATTTTTTATTATTCTTTCTTTAAGCTTACTCACTAGACAAAAACGATTAAATCTAATTTAAAACTAACATTTATCTTATTCTAGCTTACTGGCTCCAAGCGAGCGCTCTAAACTTATCAATATCCTTAAAATTATTGCCTTTCGGCCTTAAATCTATCTATATCTATGATTTGTTTTGTTTTTTAATTTTCAAGAAACTTTAGAAAACTTGAACTCTTTATTATTTGATTTACTTAAAACTACCTAAGCTACTTAACCTAGATTACCTATAATCAGGGTGGTGAGCAATCAAATCGATTGGTCACCATCCTGATCGCGTCCATGGGCGCCTGACAGCCGCCCACAAGGGTTCATCAGTGTCACCGAGACTCGAGCGAGGCTATAAGCGTCGTTCGAGTCTCGGCAGCACTATCATGTTGGCTAGCCCGGCACCTCCCAAAGACCCCCTACTCTAAGCCTAAACCTACAAACTTAATCTAGCTTAAAACTAGGGAGGATGCCACGTTAGTAGCGCACCGGCCCGGGAGAGCGTATCAACCCTCACCTCTTCCTTAAGCCACCAAAATTCGGTGAACTGCTTTACCGTATCGATCCTGTCCCGATCCGCAGTTGCGGTACTAAAACGGAGGAGCTCTTGAGCATTGGCGGCGTACCCGTCGTGGATGAGCCGCTTATCCCTCGCGCCGCGGTGGCTGTGGTACAATACCGGCACACCATCTTTTGTCTGGACTAACCCTTTCATATCTACATGAAGAAATGCCTCAGGCGGGATAAAGCCAGACCGAAGCGTACTCTCGTGGTACATTAAATTGGGGTAGTAAGCCCCTGAGATCAGGTTATTATCGCTGGCCATCGCCCTTGCGACGTGCCTCCGAATCACCTTAATAAGGAAATTGTCAATCCTATTCAGTCGAGCCCCATTGTATAGGGTCCTGTTGGGATAATATTTTCTGTACTGAGATTCAGGAGTTCTAAACAACCCTAGACAGGCCCTCAGACATTGTCTCTCAAACACCCGAATCTTTTCCATATAGGACGGTGCTATATTGAACCACATAGGACAGCCATAAGCGATGATAGGCCTTATAAGGGCCACGTAGCAAATGACCTTCACCCTAGAGTCAAGTTGACTGCTGCGAAACAGTCTCCTTGTCAGAGCGTAGGCCCTCTTAGCCCCAGCCAGACAAGCAGCTATATGTTTGTCAAAATACAGATACTGGTCGAGCCAGATGCCAAGATACCGGACCACGTTTTTCACCGCCAACGGCTGCCCCTGCTGTCCAATAATTGTTAATTTTCTCCAGTTTTTTCTGGTATCCCCAGAGGCCCCAGCCAATGTAGTTCTGAACAGGATTGTTTCCGATTTTTGGAAATTGATTTTCAACTTCCAGTCATCGCAATACCTCTTAATTTGGTCGAAGTCACGCTGCAGAAGGATGTTAATGACCTCGATTAACGAAAAAAAAAAAACCAGCCTGTACAATTCTCTGCCCATCGTGACGTTTCGTTCAGTTCGCCGATATTGAGAGGCTTTTCTCGTTGACAGCATATTATACTTCGACACGCAGTGAATACATTTGTTTCCAAATGTCAGCTTAAATTGATGACTGAGAAAATTGTAGCTTAAACAGAATTCGACCTATATCACTCTCTCCAGAACAGTTTCCCTTAAAAATGATCCCAGCAAGTGTTCTGGAATTTCACTGCATTCATCGTAGAATCCGCAGAGACCTTCTTTAGATATACCCAGTTTCTATAGGTGTTTCTTGAGTCGACAGTGCCCCGTTAGGATACGGAGGTTATTTTTGCTCATGCCGATGCAAGCTTGGGATCTTTTCCGCTTGTATTGCCCCAGAAGTTTCTTGGCCTGCCTCATGCCCTGAGTGTAATGCCAGGTTCTTGCCCCGTTTTCTTTCTCTAGTTTCCTACATTCTTCCTTGAGGGTGTGATCCCCTATTCCGCATGTTCGTAGCAAGAGATATAGTCGAAATAACAAAATTTGCACGTGACGTTATTTAGCTCGAATAAATCCGCCACAAGTCCTATGTATTTTCTTACACTCGCAGTTACGTCACAAATTTATACAAATACTTAACTACACCAAAATCTTCAAATCTGTGGATCGGGCCTCAGAACTTCCCTGGTATATGGCATGCACGAATTCGTTAAAGCCACGAGATGAAGCAAAAATCCCTTCAATGTATGCATTTGGTGTCATTGCCTAACCTTCCCATAGTTAATTCATATTTCACCTATATTTAGGGAATGACCGCTGGGTAGGTTACCAAACAATTTCCTATATGTCAGACCAACTCGCTGTCAATTTCTAAACATTTCTCTGACAACACCTAACATATT
Source organism: Cheilosia grossa (assembly GCA_963082955.1). NCBI lineage: Eukaryota > Metazoa > Arthropoda > Insecta > Diptera > Syrphidae > Cheilosia > Cheilosia grossa. The sequence continues at coordinate 48,456,050 of OY720147.1, read as the reverse complement.
CATCCCGGCTAAGCTTCTTATTATCAAGACTAATGTATCAGTGCACAATGCACTCTGAAAACCAGTCATTGTGAATTAAAAACTAAGCCGACATCTGGATTGTCTCTGATGGTGTGCTCTGCTCAGTGTGTATATATTTATATGCTTTTAAATAAAATAATGACATTTTTCGCGACACCATCCGAGTGCATATAATGTCCTTGCCATATCGTAGTCGCCACAACCCGAACACGAACGAAAAACAATTGCTCGGTTCCATTAAAATATTATTGCTAAGTGGGCATGTAATCTCGCATTGGTATCTTATCGTGGTCGCCATCGCTCGTCTGTATCTCATCTTTGGGATGTGCCCTCTCAGAGGGTTGGAAGCGAGAAGAGAAGGAGAATAAAAATAGCAGAGCACTACCGGATGGCAGAGTTTCATAGGAGGAACCGCGTACCACCCGCCAAATTATTCATGGTTATATTTCCGGGATGCGCATGCTGCCTTCCGGTGCAGAGCTGGTAAAAGCGTTTGAGTGCTGCCACGAATGCTAAAAAGGACTTTTCGTTTTTTTTGTTTACAGCTCTGCCTTTGATATTCGAAACGGAATTCTATCACGTTGCAAAATACAATCGCATATATCTACTTTGAGCTCGAACCTACACAAGCGAGTCGACAAGAAGGGCAAATGCGTTACCTAATCGCTGGCGAGTCTGCCGATAGGGGCACGGACACATTCTGACATTTTTCGGACATCCAACATCGAAGACCTCACACCTTTGTCGACGAGATCAACATGTTTCAGTGGCATTTTTGTTCAGAGCGATTTTTTTGCTTGCGCAGGACGCTAAGGATGTTATGTATCATTGAGAGCGAATGCAGAATACCAAGTAGGTTCTACTTTCAGGCATCGGAATGCGCGGTGGTGCAATTTTGTTCCGTCAACTGATGGATTCGCTCTCCTTTTGGACCGATATCGATCTTTAAACTTTGACTTTCAATTAAGTCCCGCGACCGTGAAATGATTGCAATTCTGAATTTATAGGCTCATTTAAACAGTCAAGGGATTAGTGTGCCGCCGCCAAAGGATGATCCCCTTTGGGCTGCAAAACGAGCACAGCGCGCGCACAAACCAAGCCGATAACATAAAAACAGGGCCCCGCAAGTACCTACGAATCGCAAATCCTTGTATAGTTTATGATTTGACAGTTTTGATTGACTTGAATGCCAGACATCGCGGCGGAGGGCAATTGTTATGATTTCTGATGACAGGCACACAATGGGAGGCGCCTTGATTGTTGTTTTGTTGGATTTTGTTCTCTCTTACATATGTAAGTGCGGCGCGCTCGCCTCTCTTTCTTCGAAATGAACTCATATTTTAAAATGAAAATCGAAATTTATTTCATACTTTGATTTGGTGCGGTCTCTCGGTCGTTGTAAAGCCGCTTTATGCGATTTGTCTATACACCAAGAGATTGCCTCCCACGCTCCTCGCGATGAGCGAATGACTGTATATAGACCAGGCGCGTTGCTGAATCAGGTGTTTTGCCAACACAAATCTCCGCCAACAGTCAATGAACTATGGGGATGTCGAATAAAATATCAATTAATGACCATATTTGCTGTTGCAATAGGCCAGCGTGCTGTGGCCATGGGAAAGTGTGCGCCTGGTATGTAGGGGTCTTGTGAAATTTATAGGGCTGTTATCATAGCGTAACTGTTGGATGGCCAGATTTGGTAGTTTGCGGGGGCCTGTTGTGATTCACTTTGTTGCGGAGGCTTTCGACTGCAAGTTGTCCGATTTAGGGATGATCTCATTTGGAGTGGGACATCTTCGAAAGTTCACCTTTTCCGTATTTGAGGTAATTTTAAGTCAAATTTTCATAAAGAATTGGGTCAGCCGTTTCCATCAAAATAGTTCAATATATGTATCTCAGAAAAATGATGCGTTATGGCCGCCAACTTGGTAGCAGTTTTTTTAATTGGGTTCGGAATCATTTTAAATCAACGTTAAAACTCTCTATTTCGAAATAACGTGCCAAAAGCCATTTCTGTATTGGGGGAAATTCCTATAAAAACATAAAATGTTAAATCAGTTTATTTTATTAAACGGCCAGGATACCTTTTGTAGAGTTTTTCAAAAAAAGTGTGCATTCTGATCGTGAAACTGGCAGAAACATTTCGAGAACAAATCCAATTGTTCATACCCTTTTAAGGTTCCGTACCCAAAGGGAAAACACGGAACCTTATTAGTTTCGCTTTTGTCCGTCTGTCCGAACCCAGTAGACCATTTTTTTATATACTACTCATAGGTGATAGCTTTCGAAAAATTGTTTTTCGAAATACGTGTCTTCGATATGGCTTGTTGGGTGTGAAGTATCAAAATTAGGGTGCAAGTTTCAGTCATATAAGGTTTTTTTTTTTTTTAAATATGACCTTTTTGAATGAAATGTTCCCTTCAGAAAATAAACTTCAATTTCAAACTAAATTCGTTGACTTATTCTGAGTTCCCTGCAAACCAAAACTCGTTGGAACTAAGGGACTCAGGCGATATGTTTCGTTTCCGAATGAATTCACAATGTTTGAATTTTTACATTAAAACCCATGATTTTGTTTTACAAGAGGGGTCAAAATTGTGGTGATCAATACCACGCCAAAGGACTATTCACATGAGAGCGAATTGCGACCTGCGAACAAGCGATTATTCGCAGTTTCTGACATTTCATTCACATGGGGCCTTACCAATAAACATTTTTAGTTTGGACTCTAAATTTTAGTCGTTCACAGTGGCTTTATTTTCCATACAAATTTCGCAATTGTGAGCTTCCGTTAATTTAAAGTCGAGACTAAAATTTGTTATTAATACGGCGCTTGAACAATTTTTTTTAGTCGCAGGTAGGTAACCGCGAATCAGTTTCATAGTTGTAGGTTAAGTACGAACGAATTTTTTCATTCGCGGGTCTATGGATCGCGACTGTTTTATATGGATCGTGAATAAAGTGTGAAAGTTCACGGCAAGAATTTTCAATTCGCCCGAAATTTGTTGTAATTGTAAATTTAGCTATTTAAATCAATTTATTGAGACGCAGTTTTTTTGTAGATTAGATATTAATTAAATATAATGATTTTGTAGTAAAACAAATAGCAATTTCCAATTCATAAATACGGTTAAATTGATTTGTTAGCAATACGCCAATACGCAGTTCGCGCTCATGTGAATGGTCCTTAACTCTGAGATTCAAAAGAGCTGTGTTGCTAGAACTCTCTCTTAATTTTTTCCACGAAGCGTGCCAATTTTCCCTTTTCACCGTACACAATTTTCCCTTTTAAATCCCGTCGAAACTTCTTTGTGAAAAAATCTTATATTTAAAAGTAAAAATTGTATTACACGGAAAGAAAATCACATTAAACTAACCTTGTGTATAAAAATCGCAGTTTGTTAAAAACGCTATGATTATTTTTCAGAACTAGAAAATTTTGAGCTCATTCAGTGTGTTGATAATCATGGTAAATTGTAGGTGTTTTGATGAACTTACATCAACAATTTATAGATTGAATGTTTCTTGCCATATTCCTGAAAATCCCACGACCGCTGCTTTGTACCTTTTTCCAACGGAAGGCTTTTTGGACATCAAAACTGCCGCAAAAAGGAATAAATCCCACGCTATAACAATACTGGTCGAGGGTAACGCGAATCGTTAATTCCAATAAACTCTTCACTTTCCCAATTTTGTAGCAAAGTGGTTTACTGCTATTTTCTGAACATAACCATAGAAACATTTTTTAGTAGCTATTAAAAGAGGGTAAGTCGATTTTCGGCCACATGTGAGGCCAGTTATTATTAATTCCTAATTATTTATTCCTAATTATTTAGTAAATAAATTACTATGATAATAATAAAAGGATGTTATGCTTTTCGTTTAAGCCTGGAAATATCTTTTTACAAAAATAAATAAAAAGGAGTAGGTAGAGTTTATGAAGACTAAATTGTACGCGGCTCTCAAATTCTGAACTGTTGCACTGAATTGTTAGCTCTATAGATCAATAATGGGTGGTGGTGGGGTTTTTTTTATGCGAAAAAGAAGATTTTGGGACAGCTTCGACCTCAAATGGTATACATTTGACCCCGCTCATTTGGACTACGCTTTATTAAAAAAATCGGTTAACTGAAACACACTGGCATTTTATTTATTTTTCGATTATTCGAAGTTCGCGTGAGAGAAAATACCGCTTAAGTCGAAAAATAATTGTTACAAATTGGTGTTTCAATTAAGCGGAGTCGACTACATTCCATTTGAGGTCAAAACTGTTGGATTTTGTAGAAGTTTCTTATTATTTGTAATATTATGTAAATATATTGCTTTGATTTTAATTGTTGCTATGTTGTGTAACCTAACCTTAGCTTAAATATAAAGTTGTAGGTACTGCTTAAATATTTCCCTGTCTACCGCCACATTAAAAAGAACATTTATTTTTGTATTGGTTTGCTCGTAGTACTATTTATAATGTTTTCCAACGCGTCCAATTTCCTGCTATGACTTCTTAAAAAGTGAACCGAATCGGATAGTCTTCATCCAAGTAGCTTTCTACAATATTTTAAAGGCTGTGCACCTCGGCAGGGACTCGTTTAATAACTTACTGCCGTAAAAAGTATTGAGTTCATACTTAAAAATGTAAGGAAATTGAATGTTTGGGCCAATTGGTTTAGGTTTTTAACTGAAATGCGTACCTGGTAATGGCGATGGTCCCGGTATGATGCCTAGTCTTTTGCGACGATCTCACAACCCCACTGATTTTCCCAACACGGCATACGCATCAAATGTCACCGAACGCGAAACTTCTCAATGTTCTTCCCATTCGTTTTGGCCGTACAAATATAATTTTAACAGCGCACCGTGATGCAGGGAAAGCGGCTATTTCCTATGGCATATAGTCCGACATTCTGCTCATATGTAATTTGACTCTTGACTGAGTTCGATCTTAACAGAGGATAACGCGCCCTTCGATTGCCAGAAACATCATGAATAAGTTATTGAAAAATTTTCTACAGCCCAGCGTGAACCTGGGCTTAAACCAAGACAATTACAAAAATAGTGGCTGCAACAGGTCAATAGCCGGCGTAGCTTCTCACAGCCGTTCGTTTCTGGAAGACTTAATTTTGGGACTTGCAATTTTATGCCGTTTCCAAGCGGTGATGAGGAACCTTTCGCAAGGCAGTTATGCTCTCGAATATTGTTCAAGCTTGATCCCGTGAAAAATACCATGAGGTATATTTTTTTGGTATTCCAGAAGTTGTACCTGTAACCAATTGCTTCTATTTTCCATCAACGTTTGTTTATGAATTAGACAGATGACAGATACCTTTAAAATACCTTTAAATGTGCGGAGGCATATCAGTGCTTCTACCAGTATTTTAAAATTATTAAATTTTACGTCTTGCTGAATGGGGGACAGCATTCATTTCATTTATTCATTCACTTGATATTTATTCATCCATTCATTCATTCATTTCATTTATTCGTTCATTCAATTCATTTCTTCATTCATTCATTTCATCTACGTATTCATTGCATTGATTTTCAATGTCCCGTTTCCATTTATTTATTCATTTATTAAATTTCTTCATTTCATCTACTCATTCTTTGATTGATTTTCAATGTCCCGCTTTCATTTATTCACCCATTCATTCATTCATTTCATTTATTCGTTCATTCAATTCATTTCTTCATTCAGTCATTTCATCTACGTATTCATTTCACTGATTTTCAATGTCCCGCTTTCATTTGTTCATCCATTCATTCATTCAATTCAATTCTTCATTCATTCATTTCATCTACTCGTTCATTTCATTGATTTTCAATGTCCCGTTTTCATTTATTTATTAATTCATTTAATTTCTACCTTCACTTTAGTTCTTCACTTTCATCTATTCATTCCTTGATTGATTTTCATTGTCCCGCTTTCATTTATTCATTCATTCATTTCATTTATTCGTTCATTCAATTCATTTTTTCATACATTCATTTCATTGATTTTTCTTATCCCGCTTTCATTTATTCACCCATTCATTCATTAATTTCATTTATTCATTCATTCAATTCATTTCTTCATTCATTCATTTCATCTACGTATTCATTTCATTGATTTTCAATGTCCCGTTTTTATTTATTTATTCATCCATTTCATCCACTCATTCATTTCATTGATTTTCAATGCCCCGCTAGAAAAATATTCGAACCGAGTTCGGACCAAGTTTTTTTTTTTTTTTTTTAAAAATCGCTTTTGCTAAATCCCATTCACACAATCGCAGGATGCAACCTAAAGTCACCTTACAGTGGCGGCTCTATATAATTTGTCTATACACACTTGTACGCAACAGAACAACCCAGCAACGATGAGTGTACATTTGTACTTTCCTTTGCAGCAAGTAGGTAGATACCCTACCTATGCTGGTTCCTATTTTGAAAAATGCACCGACTCTGTCCGTAGAATGAAACAAATTATTTCCATGCACCATGTCACGTGCATAGTCAACGTCGCCGACAAACGAGGCGAGATCGCGAATTCCTCCTGCCACATTGGAACATCTTTCAAATACTCTACCTACAACGACGCAGTCATACATACAATTTCTGCAGCAGTCTCTCTCTCTCTCTCTGTCTCTATAGAGATGAAACAAAACAAAAATTAGAATACTGCTCTTCAACCTTTGTTCAAGGATTCCATGGGCATATACCCCTCGGATGGGTATGGCTAACACTCGTCGATTCATAGCATCACGTGTCCTAACCATCGGCTTCTGTTTTGCCCTGTCGACGACGCTAAACAAGACACACAATATCGGCACGTTGCGTGTAACCGCCAATAAGTATATAGAAGAAGCCACAAAAACATCAGCACCGGCAACAAAGGTGTTAAAGGGTTAAAAACGCATCGGTTAATCCTTGTCGACTTGGGATAACAAGAACAATTGGTAAAGCGGCGAATTCAAGGGAATGCTGCACTGCCGCGCTCCCGAGCAGATTTGGCGCAAAACGAATTGCAACACATAATCGGCAGCCTGTATCTCTGATGTGTGATCGAAGGAGGAGATCGCTTCGGAAGCAGTAGCAGCAGCCGAACCACTATACACCTATTGGCATGCGCAAGCATTTGGATTTATATGCAATCTTCGTTCTTTAGTGGGAGATCTCTCTCGGCTGTGTTTGGCCTTTTTTCGCTTTGTGTTTTTTTGGTTTGTGCGCTTTTGCCGCCACACTGGCTCAATTCTCCTGTCAGACGGCACCTCCTCGCGATGCACAGAATGAGAGAAATTCAATTTGAATTGCGGATACTCTGTATATGTGTATAAATGTTGGACTGGCCGTGCTGTTTTGTAAAATATTCACGAAAATATCCGCGCGCGCGCGCGCGTGCAATTTAAATCGGGTGTGAATTGGATTGGATTGTTGTCCGAACACATGTTCGACAATGTTTTCGAACTTATAAATATTAAAATTGTCTCGTTTGTCTGTCGGCTCTGTATCCTCGTTGCGCGAATAACAAGCGAACGAACGAACGAACGAATGTGGTGCGAAACAAGGCCATAGATCCTCTTAAGGTGCACAGTGGATATGTGTCGAACTAATCTCGAGTGTAAAACAATTGTCAAGTCGACAAAAGAGCGAATTTTGTTTGTTTGTATAGCAGACGACGACTAAAGTCATTGTTTTCAATTATCGAGAATAATGTTTGTCGACCAAACAATGGCTGTTACTTATTCCTCTGTATATATATGTTGTCCTGTTCATCCTTCATCCTTCTGCGGGTAGATTTATTTCCTTTTTTAATTAAAAGTAAAATGAACTCGATTTGCGTCGAGGGTTAAGTTCGTCGACAACTATATACAGTCGGTTGGTGGATTTCAGTGCATATGCGGTATCTCTGCTTCAATTAATTTAATGTCGCGTATTGAGCGAACTGTGAAATTGACGCCAATCCTAGTTTAATTTATTCGCATCAACATCAGAGTGTGCAGTGTGTTGGTCAATTGCCACTTTGTGTGTTTACACAGTTCTTTCGGATGAGCCACCCGACCGGCCACATCCTTCCTCCTTCACGAACAACAACTGCAGCTGGCAATTTTCAAATGAATCATTAACTCGGTAACAAGCTTCCATATTCTCGCCAAAGCTTCCACTTCCACCCCAGAATGGGGATGTGCGTCTGCAGTCTTTGGCTGTTCCTGCCGAAACCAGTAATTAACAGTGAGTAATCTGTTTTTCTGGGGACGGTTGCTGTTGCTCTTGTTTATGTATATGTATACCCTGCCGACTGCAGATGAGGTTATTGTGGGTATATGTGCATCTGCAGGATGAATTAAAATTACATATTCCATCATTATTTGGTGTTGTACTGTTACTTTGCCCAGCAGCGGCAAATGGATGGAGAATATTTCGAGTCTTGTCTCTCAGCTCAGGTTGCCGGATAATAGTTTCGAATGATGGAGGGCCGTAGGTGTTACCCAGATAATTTGAAAATGGATGCTTTTAGTGAATGCTTCAATGGTGTTTGATGGGCAAATATTGGTTCGTTGTATTTGCGATAATAGTGGAAACGCTTTTGTTGATGCTGTATTATGGTTTACCGGCTGTGAGGAGATTGGGCACAGTTGGCGTTGATATTCTAAATAGTCCTCGATCGGGCTTCGTATGACAGTATTCTGGTATAAAAGGCTTGCGGTTGCTGCTGCAGTAAATACTGAATTTCCTCCTTCAGGCTGGTCGCTGTTCCAGTGAAGTGAAATTTTCACTCCTCTCCAAAGAGTGCTGTTAAATTGAAAGTGAAATATTTGTTTGGAGATTTTTCGTGGAGAAAATTTCGCAATTTTATTCTACTAAACAAGAAAACAGCTGGAGAAAACAAATTGGGAACTTCACTTTTTGTGCATCATGTGATACAGTAAAATGTTTTGAATTATTGGAAGATTTGTCCAACCACGATTGATGCTATTTTGCTATACAACCAAATTCTGAAACAATGGACCTAATGGGCACCAGTTGTGGGCATGACCACTACAAAGTGAAAAAATGCATTGACAGTATGAACGAATCATGGAATTGAGCTAAAGTAGGAGTTCATTCAATCAATTTATCTCCGTTCATTCGTGTATGAAAATATTCATAATGGTATGAAACTTTCATAAGGCGCATGATTTGTTCATAAAAGCAATGAAGGTTAATCCTTACCTTAAGTAGAGTAGACTTCCATGAATGCAATGTATCCAATAATAGTAATTATGAATATTTTCGCTTAGTCTGTTAGACTTTTCGGCAAACGTTCACGGGGTTTAGGTATGTATTCCACGAACTTATGCGCAAATTCATGGAATTGATGTAAAATGTCACAGTTTATATGAACAAAGACTTTAAGTACATGAAGCTGCTCATTACACGCAGAAAAATCGCTTATTTAAAATCAACCAACTTTCGTTTAAAAAGTACCAAGTGATACTGTTAATAGAGCTCCTACCAAGTTAGTGGATTAAAAATAACCGAGTCAACTTGTTTAACGAAACTCGGTTAAAAATAACCTTTTTCCAATTTTCCTTGCTTGTAAATAACAAACTAACTGAGTTTAACCAACTATTTGATATTTGTCTAGAAACTTGGTTGCTAACAACTGATAAAGTGTGTTATTTTTAACAGTATGCATTTTACCTATTTAACAACGAATACTCGGTGTTTTTCAATAGAGACTTGGTTAATTTTAACCCTTTTTTTTAACCGAGCAAAAATCGCACTCTGTTAGAGCCAATTTTTGAGCGTGCAATGAAAAAACTATTCAAAAATGCGAAAAACTTTGTATTGTCTTAAGAAACATCTGAAATTATAAAAAAAAATGTAAAAGGCTTTCCTACAAATCATTTTTTCACGTTGAAATGTCAAAAACTAATGCGACAGACAATAAAAACCAAGTGAAATGGCTGTGGAAAGATTGCAGTGTCGCCACCTGCAACTCAGTTTTGGAAGCGCTGTTTTCCACTCGAACTGCGTACTGCCTAGTGAAATTTTCATGTGGAAAGTTCATTTTGACAATTCCCAGTGAAAAGTTTTTATGAAAAATTGGATTTCACTTGGCGTGAACTTCATTTGTGAAGTACACAATTAAAATAAAACTGTGTTTATAGTTTTCGTCTTGAATAAACTTAACGATAGAACTACGTGTACAATGTACCGTCAAGTGGCTGACCATTACTACTCGTTGGTTCTGGCTCCCAAGGACTTAACTCTCACGATTTACGGCCGCGAAAGACACCCTGTAAGTGCGCTTTGCTTTACATCAAGGTGGAGCCGTTTTCAGGTTTGTGTAAGGACGCCGTCATGTAACTCGTCTGCCATAAAAGAGTGTCTGCGTCTGGAACCGTTTGCGGACTCATTCTCTTTGGGGAGTTTATCTTGCCGAATACGCTTTCTACGGTTTTATGGAGTTTTTTTTTTGTAGTCTTCCCCTCTTTTCTTGGGAGTATCTAGTACATCTCGAAGAAAGAAAAAAATTTGATCCATCTTGCTTACGGCTGTTTCTAGGGAGAAAGTTGTTTACCTGGACTTTAGCCCGACTCCCTCTACTGTGCTTCTCCATTGTGTGTCCGGTTCATGTTCCTCTATAACTGGGTGAAGTAGAAGTTCACTTTGCAATGTACGGGATGTCCATTGTCACTGTGTTGACGTCTATATATACACTCCACGACGAATGAAAGAAACCTCTAAAATCCAAAATTCGTTCACTTTATCCGAGGTCTACAGTCTTTCGACATTCGTTTCTAATAACCGATGTGTTCTTAAAGGAGTGTTTCTTACATCCGTTGTGGACTGCCTCCTCAGCGTCTTTGTCACTCTTGCTGCTTCACCTTTGCCTCTGCAGTTGCCGTTTGTACTCCTGATTCCGTCTTATTCTGGTGTACGTATTTCCTCTCTATTGCTAGGATATCGGTGGGCGTCACTCCCGCGACTACAAGGACGGCTTCTTTTGACACTCTTCGTTAGAAACTTGAAACTCAACGGCTGGCTAGTTTGTGCACTGAACCATTTACTTTCTGTACTTTTCTTGCGTTCGTGTCGGTAAAGTACTCGCAAGACCAAAGATTGTATGGGGCCATCTATATCATAAGCCCACTGATTGCTAAGTGATCAGATGCGGACTTTATTTCCTGTCAGATTTGCCCAAATTGGTGTTTTTAACTGCAGACGCACATTGAAATTTGCTGCCAAACGGGAATTCCTTAATAATCTTCCTTCATGCACACTACCCTACCAGCTACTGTTAACAGCATTGAAAGATCGCTCCGGCCCGAATCCCGAATCTCGAATCTTCTAATTATGGTAAATGTTTATTCAATATGTACTTATAAATGATTTTAATTTACTTTAGTGTCTTCGGATACAAATAATTTCAACCAAAACTCCCACGGGCCTCTTTTCCATACAAAAATACTAAAAGAAACAAGAAACTCGTGGCACACGTTTGACAGGTGACAGCTGTCATTCGGCTGCTTCAGACGTTGCCTGATCTGTCGTTACAGCATCCAATGGATGCTTTTCATGTCTACTGACAAACTGCTCTTCGTTTTCTTTGGGTGCATCGATTTTGATAATCGTACCGTCAAAGCATCCAGTTACACAAGGAAATCCTTCTTGAGCAAAGAATGGGACTTAGTCCTTTAGGCTGTTAAACATCAGCTTCTATCCAATTTTCGACACAACACATACCGGTGCCTATAATCATTTTTAGTGTCCGGGCTAAACTTTTCGAACTAAAAATGGTGAAAATTTCCCTACTTACTTGCATATTGTGACCTACAAAGTTTGTAAGGTGACGGTTAAAAACAGTTGTTCGTAAGGCCCATTCAATATTAGGCTTTGTTAAACGGAAGATTTCCAGAGTTCAAGAAATATTTCTAAATTTAAAATCGTTCTCAACTTGGAAACTCTTTGAATACTACTAGTATCCGCTTCGTTTTCAAAACAGGTTTCGAAACTTCTTTGTTTTTTTTTTACTATCCTTACCAACTTCTTACAACAAATGCTCAACTGAAAAAAAAATGTTTACTGAAAATATTTGCACATCTTAAAAGCAAAGTGCGAAGTTTATTTCATAAGCGAAACGAAATTCCTTGCTAACTGGTAAAACTTTCCACTTTGAAGAAAAACGCTTGTCACTTTGAAAATTTGTGGAACATAATTTGTAAAGTTGCCAAAAGTAACTACTTTTGACTTTTCTCAGACTTTGAAGACGTTTTTCCCTTTTTTTAACTTTCTCGATTACGAAAGATATTGTATTCGTACAAAATTTCGAACTCGAGATTTTAATCAATTCTGACATTACAATGATAGGTTAGGGTTAGGTTAGGTTGAATAGTTATTCTTCCTACTCGTTGAACCAGTTGGAGCTTCTGATGAAGCATAGGAGAATTCTATTATCCGTGTTTTTTTAGATCGTTTAGATCATCATGATGATAGAGGAACTCCAAACTGTCCGTCTGTGCGTTCTGAGCTCTACAGCCAAACGGCTGGATGGATTTGTTTCTCACTTCGGATTTGGAGTTTGTAGGCTTGCAGTTGGGGGCCACTTCTTTTTTCGCACGTTAGCTCCATTATTAGCGGTACTTCCCATATAACGGCTATATACAAGTTTGATCTTTTCGAAAACAGTTCCAACGATTGACATTTGAACTTACGTAGGTAGGTACTTTTGAAAATCGGACTTATCTCAAAAACAGTCCATACGATTTTAACAAAAATTCATTGCTAAGGTAAAATGGTCATTTCTAACTTGTTGGCAAACTCAGTTTTTCTCCAAATAATCGTTCAATAACTTTTTGAAAACGCCATTGAACATTTTTTAATTTCAATATTTAATATTTTGCATACATTGAAATTAAACAACAAAGTTTACTTGAAAACGCACATATCGATTGCGACCAAAATGCAAACTTTGAGGAATTGATATTTCAAAAAAATTATTGCGTCCTTCATTTTCTATTCGAATCACGGAAAACGGTACTTAACGCTAAGTACACAATGCTAATTGTGTTTTTCGAATCAAACATCACAATACCTTGTACTGTTTTCTCAGCACAATTTTACAAAAATATCTTCATTGATTTTATTTGAAATTTGAATTCTAAATAAGATCCCATACTTTCTTAAAAAATTAGAATAAAGCCGCATTAAAAATATAATTCTTCAAAATGATTACCCAAATCTTGATGTCTGTTCAAATACGAAATATTTTTTTATTGCAATGCCTCACTTTCAATGAAAATATAATAACAACAACACAAAACTTCATTTTAGCAACAATCGTCCACTTCTGCCTTTCTGCTGCTCTTAACCAGCAACCACCTATAACTTACATGAAAACACTTAACTGGTACCCCGGCTGTACTACACTTCAATCGGTCTGTTTGTTCGATGGTCGATTTTCTGTTACACGGTTAAAAATCCTGGCGTTAAATTTAATATTTTTGGGGTTGTATAAATAAGTCCACGCAGAGAAAATATTAAAATTTAATATTTTGCATACATTGAAATTAAACAACCAATAAAAGATTTATTAATTTTAAGTTATGACTGCTATTACAAAATATGTCTGGAATATTAAATTTTAATATAGATGGAGATGGGTTTCAATGCAAAAGTATTTAAATTAAACCCCTATTTATATTGAAAAATTAAGGAATCTTAATACATTTGTATTTGAATTAAATAAACTGCAGATTAAAATGTAACACTTTCACCTCAAATTCAATACTACTTTTGCTTTTAATAAACCCATAGAATATTAAAATATAATACAATATTGTAATATTTTAATACTTCTTTAGATTTGATTTAAATATCTATGGGATGCATTTCAACACCCAAAACATTTTCTTTTAATACAAATTTCATTGGCTTTCACTATTACAATACAGGTATACAAAATTGTCGAGTATAGGTAAATTCCTGTGGCCTTTTATCCCCTTGGAAAATAATCCTATAGTGTGCCGCTGAGCGTATATTTGTCTAGACCTATTTAAATGAAAGAGAAGTATGGCCGAATTATCTCATTCAGTAAATTACTTACTTTTTGGAATGTATTTCTGAGGCAATGAACTGGAATCTCTATATCGCCCTTATCTTCAAAAGTAAATCCACTAGGGACATCTCTGTTGCTTCACAACTTTAAGACAAAAAGCTAATAGAATATTTTGAAATTAAAGTTACTTACTTGTAAGAATAATATTCTCATTGGGTATTAATGTAACTCCCTTTTTAATCCTGACTTTCCCTTGTTTGTATTTTTCTGACATTTTTCTTTTACAAAAACTTTATCCAAATCATTCACTCCATTGAGTATGACGCGCAAACTAACTCTTAATTATTAACCAAGCGACTTAATAATGTATTTGCGTTCAAAAATAATACCGATATATTTAAATCTAATCAGTCCTGTACTAAAACCAAATACAGATGTATTGAAGTTTATGGCTTTAATAAGTTCGTATTAAATGTAATCAGAGTAGATCTTACATTTCAGGTCAACTAAATATAACTTAATTGTAATAAATTCTCGATTGAAATATTATTTTAATATAGACCGGATTAGATTGTAAAACAAAAATACTAGATTTTAATCTTACCAGATTAACGTTCAGAAAATTCGTATTAAAATGAGCATTTTAATGAACAAATTTTTACGTTTGAATATAAAAATTTTACAGAAAAAGTTTAATAAATTGGAAATACTGAAAACTAATTTTTCTTGTATTGCATAGACCTGACATACTGCGGAGGTATTAAAAAACACCCCCATATTTTTAACCGTGTACGTTATACGTATTCGAACATTTCATTCGGAGTAAACTTTGAATTTCTCTGAAATGGAAATAAATTTTAATTTTAATCTTAAACGATTAAATTTCCACCGCAATTTTTCATCTTTTCTAAGATTTGACAGAATTGGCCAAAACTGGCGTTTTTCCACTTAATCTGGGATCACTAAAAAGTGGTTGGCGAAATACAGTCCTGGTCTACATTTTCCAGCTTGACAGTAAGAAGTTTGAGAAAAAATTGTATTGATATCCCTAATCAACGGAAACGTAACGAACTGTTTAGGGCTCGGAATAAAGTGGCTATATGCCGATCCAGACACAAGTTACCTATTCCTTTCTAAAACTGACCTGGGTTAGGTTAGAGGGAAAGGGGCCCAATTTAAGTATACCCTTATATTGGAAATGTATCTGATAAAACCATTCGGATCTTTTGATGGTCTTCTAAGATCCGATAAAGGTATAGTTGCTAGATGTTCCAAGTTTCGAAGAGACGTGATCCCAAACAAGAGTAGTGCCTTTTTTCGAAGGCTGGACAGTGACGCACCAGATGTTCCTCAGATTCTATTTCCTCTTCGTCTTTTAGCAAGTTCTGCAGAAGTCATTTGTAAAGATGCTCATCCTTTTGGCAATATTTCCCATTATCCAGTGTCCGGTTACTACCCCGATGAGCACCCGTATTCGATTTCTATCAAGGGATGTTAGGATCTATGAATTTTTATCGTCGATTCTGGGACTCAAGCTGCGAGTTATGGTGCAACCGTATATGTGTTATTCCATCGTTCTTTTGGCAAACTTAATTTGGCATTATGAATGAAGCTCTTAGCTGTATATAAAGCTGGTAGTACTTGTCAGCTGCATTTCAGAGCTCCATCTGGTCAGTTTATCCGCTGCCTCGTTACCATCCACTCCAATATGTCCATGAACCTAGCATAGCAGTATTGAGTGATGGCTCTTAATGACAGTGACCTGAGGAAGTTTACAATCGCATTGTTAAAAGACTCAGCAACAAGCCGCTGGGCATTGTAATCAAAGCTATGCCGCCATTAACACGCTTCGTTTCCGGTAGTTTCTTGGGACAACCATTTCATGTCCATTGCAAAGATTCTCAGCAAAACACACTTAGAATCGTTGTACCATGTCTGGAAAAATCAAAGAAAAGCTTTACAGAAACGCATTTCTGACTCCCATCCTGATCGTCAATCAACCCCAGCTTCTCACGATTCATATTCCACTGCGATTCGTGCTGAATTCAGTTTACTTTCCGCTGATTTAGTTGCTTGTATCCTCCAAATCCACATATACATATACCTACAATCTGAGCGACACATTTTCATTGTCCCTACCCCTGAACTTTTCCCAATAAAGAATTATGCAAATTTTTTGACAAGTTTCATATATGCAATACACTTCCAGCACCAAATTGTCAGCGAGACGCGCAATCTTCCCAAATGTAATGGGCACCCTCAGTACGTAAATAAATAAATCTGTTATATAAATTTTCCCAATATCGTGATCGCTTTGTACTCGAAACGTATATATCCTCCGAATGGACAATGTGAAGAAGACTGCTACCAAATCGTGGCAAAAATAAAATACAAAACCAAGAACAGTCCCACCGACGATGAATGGAAATATTAAATACAGATAGAGAGAGAGGGAGCACAACCACTGAACCTATAGTCTCAACTATACAAGAAAATAGGAATACAGAAGTAGGGAAAAATCGGTTTGTGCAAGCATATATCCTACTAGGTATAGGTATACCTCCTGGTGGGGGCTGTGCGCACTTTAATATTGTTTTCTCCTTTCTCCTGATGGCAGCATGGCTCTGAAGTGAGCATCGAGTGGCTTGGTGGCACTTGGTGGTTCCGAGAGGTCTTCAAGTAATCCATTTCAATTGGTAATGTACTCTCTGATACGATGAACGTCTGGTGGATGGTATATCCACCTATATACACTCATTAATTGGATCAGACGAATCACCCTCATCCACCTGGTGTAATCCCCATAAATCGAAAAGATTGTAATACGACTCGCAACAGATTCTTGGGAAATCCACTCGGATCATACCAATAATTGACATTTAAGCATAGCCAGGATATCGAACGCAGAACAATCACGGTCAGGCGATTAATTAAGCTCACTAATTGACACTTTTCTGTAGTGACCAACTGAATGGCAGAGCTATACCTTGAGTCATCAGCGAGTAGAAAAACACGCTCCCACACTACGCCAGAACCGATATTGCTCACAAAGGTTTTGCCTGTGATAGGCAAGCATTCACCTCAAATACGAATTAGAAGCTACCTTGATCGCTCAAAGATTAGAGGTGATGCTGACAGTTTAAAACCAATAAAGAAACGCATTCAACCGGTCGTGCGGCGGCGGTGGCGGCGGCTACTGCACAGAAGCACTGACGAGAGCCACTACTGGTCGGTATGGTCTGGTCACCTACGTTCACATCACATAAAACACACAAAAACTATGGCCATCGGATCGATCAAATCGCTGCGGGCGCAAAATTTGCTGCACTCCTTGCAAACCCATTCACAGCACTTTTATATGGCTGGCTTCTTTGCATGTTGGTAGCGGGAAATTTATGAGAAATTCGAGTCTGCATGCATGCATCTCCCACTATACCGACCGCAACAAGATGCTGCGGCGGATAAGCATCCTGTCCAGGAGCTGTGCTGCAGCGCGCACTGTATTAGCCGGTAATAGGCGGACCGTGTGCCGTAAATTAGATTAAATGTTAATAAAAGGCGGAGAATTACACAAGGAAATGCTGCGCGATAAGGATGCGGAACCAGCGCCGCGTGTACAGTCTGCCAATTGAATTTTTACAGCCTGTATTCATTATCCGAATAAGATAAGGGCGCACACAGATAGGTACACCAGGTATGTGTAGCCGCTTTTATGCATGAGCTTGTTCGCAGTTCTTTATTTGGGTAACAGCTTCTCGACTGCCATCAAGTGGCATTCAACAGGCCCCGATAGCACATTATTTACAAATATTTAAGTTGGTTCACACAGACAGATCCGCATAGCTCTCCTCCTTTCGTGTGTGCAGATAACACCTTCCGAATTGATTGAATCGCATTCGCGTAATTGAATGAATGGAGACATGTGGCTTCCAAGCGGGAGCCCAAGTGTGTACATCGGTGAATGATTGTGTGGGGTGGATTGTCAAGTCCACCCCAAAACCAGGGGGTAATATACTCGTAAATACCTTACAAATTGATTTTTCTGTTTACATTTGATGTTAATGGCGGCGGCAACATGAATTGCCTGAGGAGAGACGTGTGCAAAGGAATCGTTCGCAGCACTCACCCTACGCCATATTAGCATGAGTAATTGATTAAACAATCATTGGGGTTGGGGGCGGGCGCTCATTCGTTTAAAATAAATGTAACAGTACTTAACCAAGCGCTTCTCTCTCTCTCTTTACAGGCGTACGAGCTTTCCACGCTGACGGGCACTCAAGTGATGCTGTTGGTGGCATCGGAAACCGGGCACGTGTACACATTTGCGACGCGCAAACTTCAGCCGATGATCACCTCAGAGGCGGGCAAACAACTGATCCAGACCTGCCTGAATTCGCCGGATCCGCCGAGTGTGGGTGGCGGCGATCAACGCATGTCAGCGACCGGATTCGAGGAAACCGAACTAAGTTACAATATAGCCGACGAGGACTCAAAAGTAAGACAATTAATTTATGGTCACCATGGTCACGCTCATCTCGGTCATCCGCAAGCTCCCAGTCATTACGGCTTGGAACAGAGTATAATGCAGTCGCCGTATTCGTCCGGTGGACAGCCGTCACCGCTGTCGCATGCGCAGGGCTATCCGCCCCATGGGGGCCATTCGCATCACTCGCACGTGCCACATGTGCCCCATTCGACTCATTCGCACATGACGCATGCGCATGCGCAGCGGTAAATGGCATAGCACTTTTTTTTCTTTTGTTTATAAAAATTAGGCATAATAACGACATTATCCTGTGACTCTAGCATGAGATGCGTGCGTATTCGACGCCACCAAATACTGACAGATATACAGTAGCCTAACTCTTCACCTGGCGGTGGCAGCAACAGAATAGAACGAAACAAAACGATCGATGATCTCGCTCTACTAGACATTCGCAAGCACCCTCTCTCTCTCTCTCTCTCTCTCTCTCTCCCTCTTTAGTACATGATTACTTAGTTAAATTCATCTTAAACGTAGATTTCTTCTCCCTCCCTCCCTCTCTCTCGCTAACCGTTCTTAAAACTGTTTTTATTTATAAATAGAGTACATAGAGAAACTTGCAAATACACATACGTATGAAACTAGTCATTATTAGAAAAGGAAGAAATACAAAATACAAAACAAATCTGTGCCATAAAGAAGCGATGCCATAATCTCAGAGATGCATGTATAGCAAACGCCACTGAACACGTTCGGTACACAACGTACTGAAGTGAATTCTGAACATTGTAGAGACAAACAGTGCCATAATCAATCAATCATAATTTTTTTTTCTTACAATTCTCAAAACGGAACTTAAGTGCAGCAAATAGCAGATGAGTCTTCTTGATACTATGGCAGTGCCTTCACATGTGCAATACTTGTAAACAAACGAGGACTATAAACACACATGCTAGGATGTAGATTTATTTTTTATTTTTTATAAGCTTTGTTTATAGTAGTTGTAGTTACATAAATTATAGTAGATAATGGTATAGAGAACCGATGAGCGTGACCAAAAGCTTAGAGCATTTTAAGTTTATATGTTTGCTTAGTTGTTGTTTGTGCTGTAAACAAGTGGGTTGACGAAGTTTGTGCAAGAACTGCTTCTATTTTTGACACACGTCCCTCAGCGAATAACTAACTAAAAACGGCAACGGCCTCTGATCCTTCTAAAAATTCCAAATCTCGTGTCATCCTAAAAATTTGCAAATCTCCAACTCCAATTACAAGAAAGTGTCAAAAGGAGGAGCGGAAAAACTTGCAAATTCGTCAACTTGTGTAGCTTCTGCATTCTTTTGCTTATCGTGTTGTGTAGTTCGAGTAAAAATACTATATAAATAAGAAAACAAACAGTTTTATTACAGAAATCCGTACACATCTTTGAGTATATGTGTAATTGTTTGTGATTTGAGAATTTTAGAATTTTATTTTATGTACATAAAAATTAAACAACAAATACTGCAAAAAAAGAAAACAAATCAACTCTTGATAACTTAGTTTTAATTGACATTTCTGTTAGACAGAAATTAAAGTAAACAAAAGAACAAATCACAATACATTGCGTATGTTGTAAAAGTATTTTTTTTTTTTTTTCGTTTAACTATGTAGAAGTAAACAAAACAAATGTATAACTAAATTAATTCTAGTACGTAAGGAAGGGTAAACGATTTAATCGTGGATCTGCAAAAGGTAGGCAAATTCATTCGCTTGTTGTTTTTATTCCGAAAATATAATTTAATTTAATTTATTATTTTATCTTTTCATCTATACAAAAAGAAAATTATTACAAATAAATGGAATTATATAAAAAAAAAACATGTACCAACTAAAAGTGAACATTTCCAAAGTTTTATATTTTTTTTTGTGCGTCGTTGCTATGGTGTTGTTTTTCCTTGTGCGAATTAAAGATTGTTAATGTTGCGGCGAGTTAAATTTGCATTTGAAGAGGATTTGTCGTTTTTAAGTGGATTTACTTCTTTCTCTTGGGTATTAAATTTTAATTAGCCTTCATCTTCGTATAAAAGAGGATGGGGTTTGGTTTTCTCATCATTTCCTTAATTCAATTGACAACGTCGTCGTGTAACAAAGCGATGCTGCGCTAATGAGTGTAGCAGGGGGAAATGGTGATTCATTTTTTGCAATGGTTTCTGAAAGGTGTTCAGGATAGTTACCCCCGTATTATTGCGCAATTTTAAGAGCAATAGTACTTAAATGCGCAATTAAATGATTAATTGTATAGCATATCTCCAATATTGTCAGCTTGATTCCATTTGAGATGGTCGTTTAGGTCTTTTATCATTTTGTTTAAAGTAGAGCGTACCTAAGGGAAGCTGTAATTGGAAATTGAGATTTATCATCAATAAACAAGGTGGGTGGTATGTAGACAACTTACGTAGCAGTCGCAACTAATTTTTTGTGTTTAATATTTGTTTATATAGTTGATGTACATTTTTTAGGTGCTACGGGAGACTTTATGTCTTTGGGCACCTTACCCTTTTGAGAATTCTTTTTCGACAGCGCGATTATATTTATAAAGTACATTTTTTGTTGGTCCCGTGAAATTACTTTCGTTTGACACCTCATTTGTGTTAATCGATTGAGTTTGAGAGTTGCAAATAAATAAATACATGAGATGTCAGTAAAACGAAATGAGAATTTGAATTTGAATTCGAGATCTGTACAAATGTGCAATGAAAGTCACTTATAAAGTTGAATTTAACAACAAATAATAAAGAAGATCTTTGATGGAACTAATATTTTTACCAAAAAGCACCAAACTGCTCAAATGAATTTAACTGAAAAAGTCCTGCAACAACCGCACTACAAACAAGTTTTGACATTGGTGCTTATAACATTCATTAACACCAGTCAAATTATAGAAAAAAATAAGCTACTTACTCTCCACCATCAAAATAAGAACGCCTTTGCTGAAGTAATAACTCTTTCTTATTTCTGTTCGATACCAAAAAACAGAAGAAATGGGCATTCTATTCTATTGTAGCCGCAGTGCCAGAGCCCTTTGAAGGCTCTCCCGACTCTTAATCTAATCTATTGTCACTTTGACACGTTGTTGCTTTTGAGCACTTGGCAAGAAATCTGTTAGAGTATAAAATAAAAGCAGCGAACTCCAAAGCCGCATATTTTGACATTTGACATTTCACTCGTTATTTGACATTCGTTAATTTTAGCTGCCATCTCCCAGTTGCAGTTGTATTTTTGTGTTTAAATTTAAAATACGAAGTAAAATCTTACAGTTTGTAGTTAGAATTATGTATCTCTCAAATTTTGACACTTCACTTTTGGCATATTTATGGTTAATGATTTCCTTAGTTGGAATGAAACCGAATCCGGCAATAATCTCTTTTATAGATTTGACGACATTGACTCAGAAAACAACGGGGAACAGACTTTTTGACAGTTTTCGTTGCGCACTTAAAATTCAGTAGAGTTAACTGTCCATATATAGATGTGGGGAATATATGTAGTCGCATTTGATACATCGCCAAAAGACTAGTGACACGTCAAACTGCAAAGAAAATGCAATGGGTAGGTTCAAAATACTAGATAACTAAGTTTTATAGTTGGCTGTCGTATTTTTTTCGAATTTTTATTGACCAAGAATCGTTTTTTTTCAGTTGTATTGTGGTGAGGGGTAACCAATAAATCGGAATTATAATTTCTCTTCTGAGCACTTCGATGGCATTTTCATTTTGTAACATTTTGACTAAGAATTCGGTTGGCATTTCGATTGTGTCAAATTTTTCTTTGGACTCAGTTAGGCGAATTTCATTGTTGTAAGCATTTGTTGTAATTATAAAAGCACCGTTAACGATCGATTAGTTTTAGTGTTTAGAATCGAGGGCAATCTAGTGGAATTCAGATGACAACTTTGGAATGTGCCCATTTAGCCTAGCTAGAAGAAAAGATGAATACAAAGCAAGTTTTCAATGGGCACTTATGGATACCTAATTTATTAAGTTTGCGTAGCAGTCTTAGAGCATTTACCACTCTTTTGAGTAGCCTGATGTCTGAGTACTCCATCCTATAATCAGTTGACATTTCGATGTGTCAAAAATTTTGATAATTCCCTTCAATGTTTTCTTTAAATATTTATGAAATTGTGTTCAAAATGCATATTTATCAACAAAAGTTTGACACACAGCTAATTTAATTATTCAACTTGTTAGGGGAATCTGAAGTTTCGATAAATCTCTTTGCACTTGGGTACTAAACTAGAACCTAGCTCAGTTCAATTAAATTGAACAGAAACTTCTACAACAAACAAAATTGCGTTGAGAGTTTGTCGATAAAATTGAAAATAAACCAAATAATGATTTTGGCGGCGTATACGAAGTATTTTTTATAGACAATGAATAAAGCGTTCAATGTAAAAATTAAATACAAACCAGAACTGACGTCTATCGTTTGTCTACATTCCTTCTCGTACAAATGTCAACAATAGTAATGTCTGCCAAATTGACACTCAGCCAGAAAATAAAAATCGTGATAGCAGGGCTATATGCTACCGTGATATATTACTTGAGGCTAGATTTGTTAAAAATTTGCTGGACTCATTTTGAGGTTTGCGATTGTGTCAGTTAAATAGCGACACTAGCTGCAATTTTGAGTCAAGTTTTTCACTATTTAATTTTATATTGAGGCCATCGAAAAAAGGCACGTGCCATTATTTCTGTTAAAAAATATAGATCGTCTCAAATTTTTAGCCAAGGCATTTCTTCCGTAGGTATATTGTGACTTTATATATCACCATTGTGAGAATGCTTGCTATTTCCTTTTCGTGAGTGATATAAACTCTGACGTCATTTTGACATTTGACATTATTAATATCTTATTTTGTGACAACAACCGAATATAATTTCTTGATCTAGATGCGTATCTTCAGTTCTTCGTTAAAACAAAGGCTGGACATCATTTTGACATTAGAGGTTAAGAACTCATTCTGTGACATTGAAACATCTGTCAACTTGGGAAACAGCTGAATTCCATTCCATACTCTGCGTGGACCAATCTAAGTAACTCAAATATTTTTCGACAAAGCAATACCATATCCCTTCGAGCTTTTGAAGTGACAAGTGAAATTTTACTTCGCATGGAAGGTTAGTTCAGTTGAGTGATACTCATTACAAGGTCAACATCCGCAATATATTAATATGTAGTTGTGTACTCTGTGTCTTGTTTATGTTGTGTTATAGACTTGTGTTCGATTGTGTCGTCCTGTCCTATATAATTTGATTCCTGACGGCCTCTTTTCAGTGTGTCCTTTTTAATCGTATTCCAGGCCCAAAAAAGTGCACCACATCAAGAACGCTACCGCCATAAGGATAAGCTGTTAGCGCTGTATTCAATTAAATTGATTTTGAGTGAGTTTTATTTTTAAGTCAGTTATTATAGAACGTTTGAGCTTTTACGCTAACTGAACCCACTCGAACTAGAAACAAAGTTGTCTCATAACACAAGATGCCACTCTACTGATGGCCATATTTAATAACAACTAAACAGGTTGAGCAACCTTCAACAGGTCCTGTCAGTTTGTTGATGTAGTCACAGAAAGGTGACGACTGCTTAATTGGTGTAAAGTGTTGCCAGTCGTCGGTCGGTGTCTTAAGTTATTTCCTTTTGACAGCTGTCTTTTTCGGCGACAGCGATATATATCTTACACTAAAGTTGCTAGCTATACCGAAACATCATTTGTACAGGTGGGTTACAACTTCGTTTGTCCTTTTATTGACACATTATATTGAGCTGGGTTTTCTCTGTGACGTATGAAATACTACGTGATATACAGGTTGCAAACGTTCAGAATTGGCCAGTCAACAATTTCCGCGTACCTTGCTCCAGTCGACCTATAGGTAACTCTTCGACCTATCACCTCAATTGCCCTACTTGAATCTATACACAGTCTCAATACTTCATTGAACAGTTGATACTCACACAGGAACACATTCGCATTTTCTGCCGTTTCCCAAGATCATTCGCAAGTTTTCCATCCACAAACAAATAGAAAAACAGAAACAATGCACGTTTCACTTTGTATTCTACAGCAACACCACCTACGGCCGCCTTTTCTTCTTGTTTTCTTAACATTGACTGCAATCCAAACAGTTAACACTTTTCCACCTACGAAGTGACCTTTGCCGCGGATACACACACAATATACATATACACCTCGTTAAATTGCCATTAAATTAGAAGTTGTTATAGGTGGCTGGCCAGGCGAGGAAC
This sequence comes from Cheilosia grossa, assembly GCA_963082955.1. Taxonomy (NCBI): domain Eukaryota; kingdom Metazoa; phylum Arthropoda; class Insecta; order Diptera; family Syrphidae; genus Cheilosia; species Cheilosia grossa. The sequence goes on along the minus strand of OY720147.1, from coordinate 48,431,241 downwards.
TTCCAGCTGCAGAGTACAAAAAGCTGTAACCACGCGTTAACCTGCTACCGTTTTAGCTCCATGAGCCTCAAGAGCAAGGTTTTCGGATTACTTGTTATCCTACACAATAAGTTACGTACTATGTGGGTTCGACCTAAAATTCCATCGCACAGCAACTGTGTAGGATTCTTTTGAAAAAAAACCAAACAATTGCATCATCGATATTATTTTGGTTTGTGTTTTAAATGTATTTTTTTTTTTATTATTTATTTCCTTTACAATTTTCGGCACAGCGCAAGTGCGGACGTCGTTCAGGCGGGCGAATCTTCTTCCGCCGCCATACGCATGAAATAATCGTGGGGATTTAATTTTAGTTTTTATGACGATTGTCGGCGATGGAACCCACGTCGCGTTGCGCTGATGTGTGTGGTGCGGTTTTTGATTAGCCAACCACCTTAGAGTGACAACTCCATGACGTCAGGCTAGATACTCGGGGCAAAGTCAGGTCGGCAGCTTCCAAACTACTGAATGAAGCCCGATCTTTGAATGAACCGTGTGGGCAAGCAGCCGGCAGTGAAGCTGTCATGCGCGCAAACCATAATTCCGCGCGCTCTGTAACTGCGATGTGTGCGAATTGGTAAGCGTTGTATGGATATACGAATACAAGCTTAGTATTGTGCAAGGGCGTTTGATTCGAATGATGTACGCAGGCGCGCAGCAGTGCAACGTGGGTGTAAATGTTTCTTTGGGGCGCCGCTCATGCGCACGCACCGGGGTGCTTGTAGCGCTTATTTTGCGCGCACTTTTGACGGAACGGACGTACGGTACGACAAACTCTATTATGTTATTATGTGGGCTAATGAAGCTAATGAATGAGTTGAGTCGATGAATGAATTGAAAGCACTCGTGCCAGCGCTCGGGTTTGCTTCAAGGTTAATGTTAATAGACGGGTCGAACAAAGCCACACAAAAGTTAGTCACTTTTACTGCTCTGTTGTTGCTGTTGTTGTTCCGCTGGTTGTCTCTTGTTTATTGTTGGATGAATTGTGAATTGTGAACACATCTGCAAGTGGGTTTCCATGCAAATTGCTCAGCGAATTAGGCGGGGGTGATACCATTTGTACGTTGTGGTGTTTCCGGCTGGTTAATTAACCACTTTCTCTACATTATAATGTCGAAATGGAAAATGAATAAATTCTCAAATAATATGGGAAAAATAAAACAACGTTTGACAGAAGCAGTTCTTTATTTTATCAGGATGTGGATGGTGAGGTGGCTGGCCGATGGCGGTTTCTCTGGGTTTTCGCTAGATATGGTTCCTCTCCGATATCTGTAATGATACAAATTAAAAAGAATGGCTATAGTTATGAAAAAATTGCTTTTTTAGTAGGAAAGTTGCGGTAAAAAAGAAGTGGGTTTTTTCGGTTTTTTCCTTCAAAGGTATGGTTTTGAAGTGGAACCTTTTTTTGGCGATAAAACCATAATTGTGGCGGTTCTTCTTACAACTCTGCATATAATCTAACCAATTTGACGGCTGATTTGTGTTCATTTTGGTATGTGTGAGGAGTGCCTGGACTGGCTATGCGTAAGCATGGCTATGAAAAATAGTCCTGATGGTTCTGCAGCTGGTTGGCACGCTGGCATCAGCTCGGCTTAGCTCGCCGTATTGGTCGGGGAACTTGCTGCTATCATCTCCCACACAAAACAAATTTTATAATTAACTCGTGCCAAATTTATACGTATGGTAAAGAAAGACAAAAAAAAAGTTAAAATTGAAATGCTATTGTATACTCCTGTAGCGATTTATTAGGTAGTATAAGCGCTAGATGGATTCGCACAAGATGCTATGAAAACAAAAAAAAATTTTTGTTTCTTTTACCTAATACCACGGTCAAGAACTACCCCTTCTATTTATGATGGCGCAGATATTGTGTCCACCACTTCGGGAAAACCCTCCACATATGCCACCCCTATTAGTGTCACACCGTGTCATTAACTTCCCTTCATTAAATTTATTTGTCAATGACCCCTTTTACCAAGCCACCTATCACCTTCCTTTAATCCATACCGATCTCACCTTTCAATTTTATTTACCTAGCACATATTCACAATTTAAATAACCAAAATAAAATGCACACAATCGAATTCATTTTTGATTGATGTCAAATATCTTTTAATATTCATTCTTACCACGTTATCAAAATCTAGACAATCTATGCAATTCTGCAATCAGTATTCCCTTACTACACTAACAAATTCCGATTTTTTTCTTTTTATCTCCTTGATGTTGATGTGCACATTAACTTCCTAGGCTCACAATAATAAATTTCATTACCTTCATTAATAATATGTAGACTAAGTATGGGATACTAACGATTACATTTCTTATTTCACTATTCTTAGATAGGTACACATCGCTTATAGACGATTTTGTGTTAATATATAATATAATGAATTCAATTTTTGATTTTCTTTGATTAGGTTTTTACTTTAGTTTAGTTTACTTTTAGATTGCAAGAAAAGCTAGGATTTCATTACTTTTTACGTTTTTCTTTAAGATTTCTTTTTTTTTATACTAGGTTAAGTTTCCACCTTTTTGTAGATTTGCTTTAAGAACTAAATTTATATTGTTTGTCAATAAAAACAAAAGACTAAGCAAAAAAAACTAGAACAAAAATTATGCCAATGATACATACATTCTGTGTCGTGGTCGAGGAGGTAGTAAGTGCTGCAAGCGACTGCTGCTGCTGTTTGCACTTTGCCGAATTTTGCTCGTAGCTGATAGCGAGGTGGAAGTCGTCTCCCGGTGATGAGCAGGGCTGAGATAAGCAACGGTGTTGTTTGTTGTTGTGACAATGCCGAGAATATAATAATAGATGGTTTCTTGGTCCAGGGGCTGCGCAGGGAATTTCGTGTGTATACCACAGCTTCTTGTGCTTCTCCAGAGGTATGGGGCAGATCATAGATTTGGCTCGAAGTTTGTCTTCTTCTCTCTATGTATAACGAGAGTATTTGCTGTGGCGATCGTGATCTCTTGAGCGGGGCAATTGGGATGGATAATTCTTTCCAATCAAAATCAGATTAGGAGATTGGAAAAGTAATTACCATATGCCTTTTTTACACTTTTTGACAGAGATCCTATATCTGTAGGATGCTATGATCAGCCATAATAAATCACTTTATAACAAAAAAAATTACCTGGGGTGTGCCAGTGTTGAACTTAAGAACCACAATTTAGTTGTTTTAGGCTTTAATACCACACGCTCTGGATATTACATTTACTGTAGGTAGTTTACACAATTAAATTAAATAAAAGGCAGAGAGTCTTTAGGTTATATCTACCTTAGAGAGACGTCTTATTCGATCGAAGTTTAGAAAAGAAAGAAAGCATAGTCGAGCGGAAATAGCCTCCCATGCTCTATTCATGTGTCAAGTGCAATCGTGGTCACGACCTCTACACATTGAATACGAAATCGCATCAAATTTTCAACGAAGGACTTGCCTTTGAATGTTTTGAAAGTACAGGGTGGTGATTTGTATTCTTATGTTTAACACATTTGCATAGTCAACAAGAGATATTATACAGCTGCACGTTACAACACAATGGGATTCGCTGAACACAGTTATCATTCTAGCGAAAAACCATTGAAGACAAAGCTGTCTCTGATGAAAACAAATACTATCATAGATATGTTTATTTCAAAGGTCACGTGTGGCTTCGACTCATGACCCTGAGAACAAAAAAAAATATATAGCCGGGCTAATACTTCAAGTCTTTGGCATGAAATATGCCTATTCTCTTTCCTGTCATGTTTTCAACTTCATATAAAGATCTTCCAACCGGACGAAGTATTCTACACTTCACGAATTTCGCACATAGCTTTGCGTTTAGTTTTTTGTTCGCGTCGCTTAGAATAAAGTTTCGGCGGAAAACTTCGTCACCAACTTGAAAGTTTCTTACGCGACAGCGCAAGTTATATGATCTTTCATTTCTCTCGTATGCTAGCTTCAGGTTTGTTTTAATCTTATTACGAATACTCTCCAGTTTATCAGAATGTTTAAGCATATTGCTTTCACTATCGTTTAGCAAGTTGAGTTTGCGCAGAAGATTGTACGCACTTCCGTGAAGGTTCATATTAGCCCCAAAGATACAAAAGTAAGGATTAGCCCCAATCGACTGATGGTACGACGTATTCAAGGACATTTGGATTTCAGATATGTATTCATCCCACTCCCTTTGGTCACTTTTAAGATACATCCTTACAGCAGATAGGATTGAGCGATTTACTCGCTCAGACGCATTTGCTTGTGGAGAATATAAAGCTGTGGTTATGTGCTTTACCCCAAAGTAGGTTAAAAATGTCTGAAATTCCTTCGACACAAATTGTTTCCCATTATCAGATAAGACGAATTCAGGTACTCCAAATTTGTGGAAAACTTCCTTTTTCAAAAATTCAATTACGGACTTCGAACATGCCTTGCGTAATGGTTTTAAAAACACATACTTTGACATATGGTCAAGTACCACCAACAGATACAGATTTCCACTCTTTGATCTAATATAGGGACCCATAAAATCTACATAGAGTTTTTGGAAAGGTTTTTCGATTTGCAATTGCTTGCCCATTGGAGGTCTTAGTGTCATGTTGGGAGCTTTGTTCGCCTTGCACTTTTCGCAGTCACTTACAAATTCTCTGACTTGAGTCGCCATATTGGGCCAATAATATTTATCTCTTAGCCGCTCTAGTGTCTTTACAATGCCCCCATGAGATGCATTTGGAGGATCGTGAGCCAATCGAATCAAGGAATCTGTTAATTCTATCGGTACCCACAGTCTCCACTCTAGAGTAGTGTTCAATGGTTCTTTCTCTGCCGAAAACGCTCGTTTGAATATCAGGTTATCCGATATTTTCAAATCAGGTAATTGTTCAATATTATTGGAGATGGTATTAATTAGATCGAGATATCCTTTGGATTTAAATTCATCGCCATTTAAATCAACGATCGGAGTGAGATTACTACCTTGCGACAATTCTTCTATGAAAGCACGTGATAAAGTGTCCGGAACAATATTTTGTGACCCTTTCCTATGCTGGATGTCAAATTGGAATGCTTGTAGTTTGAGTGACCATCTCGCAAGTCTACCGCTAAGGTCTTTTAGACTCATTAGCCACTTTAGACTTGCGTGGTCTGTTATGATTGAAAATGGAAGTCCTTCAATATAAGGGCGAAACCTCTTTACAGCTAGTACCGCGGCCAGGCATTCCTGCTCGGTAACGCTGTAGTTACGCTGGCAAGAGTTCAACTTTTGTGAAAAGAAGGCTATCGGTTTCTCATTCTTGTCCTCATCATATTGAAATAACACTCCACCTACACCGCAACTCGAAGCATCGCATTGGATATAAAAACGATCAGAAAAATTGGGATTGCTCAGTAGAGGAGCTGAAACTAGCGCTGTTTTCAAAGCTTCAAACGCCGTCATCGCTTCTTCTGAAATTGTAAAGGTTTTTCCCTTGCGTAATGTATCGGATAAGGGTGATGATATCGCTGCGAAGTTTCGAATGAATCTCCGATACCAGCCACATAAGCCCAGGAAACGCCGGACATGTTTTTGTGACTTTGGTACCGGAAAATCCTTTATAGCCGAGACTTTAGTCGGGTCGGGCTTAATGTGTCCTTGTCCAATAACATAACCAAGGTACTTCAACTCTTTAAAACAGAAGTTAGATTTAGATACGTTAATCGTTAGGTTTGCTCCTTTTAAACAGTCAGCAACCTTTTCAAGCATAGTTAGATGTTCATTAAAGTCCTTAGAAATCACCAGGAGATCATCAAGGTATACAAATACACATTCACGAAGCTCAGGCGGTATCACTCTGTCCATTAGACGGCACATCCTTTGTGCTGCGTTACACAGTCCAAAGGGCATGACTGTGAACTGATAGAGTGGCCTACCCGGCACCGTGAATGCGGTTTTTTCCCTTGATTTCTCATCGAGAGGAATTTGCCAAAACGCGTCCTTGAGATCCACACTACTTATGTAGTGTGTATCCCGCAAACGGCTTAGCAAACCCTCTATATGAGGTAAAGGATACGCATCCTTCGCTGAGAGTTGATTGACTTTTCGAAAATCTAAGCATAAACGGTTCTTGCCCGGTTTTCGGATTAGCACAATAGGCGAACTCCATGCGCTATTGCTTTCTTCAATCACTCCCAGCGAAAGCATACGATCCAATTCCTCGTACATCAACTGTTGAATGACTGGTGAGACCGGGTAATGTCGTTGCTTGACCGGATCGGCTGTACCCGTGTCTATTCTGTGCGTTTCTAACATGGTCTTTCCGAGTCCAATTTCACAAAAGGAGGGAAACTTCTTGACAACTGCTGTTAACGCAAGCGATTGTTCCTCAGTAAGTTCATGTTTTGGTTTAGAGGATTCGTTTGGTTTTTCTAATTCACTCACTATACTTGGCATTATGTTGAATTTAAGCCAAAAATCGATACCAAGATACATCGGCTGTGTCAAACTCGGTACTAGGTAAATGTCCATTTCCTTAGTAACAGAATTATATTTGACTGGGATCTTGACGTAGCCTATGATATGCTGCTCTTTACCATCCGCCGTTTTTAAATGAGTTGCTAGATGAATGATTTTGAGATCTAGACTTTGAACAAATTCTAGGCATCCTTTTCCAAGGCAAGTGACTGTTGCGCCGCTGTCAAGCAAGCCAACTATTTCTTTCCCTAAAATCGAAACGTTTGCATATGGTCTTGCATCTCCATCTACTACACAAGTACACGACTCAATAATTTTATTATAAAGCTTTCGTTTCTTTTGCCTAATTCTAGCCTTTACGATTTTAGATGAAGGGACGGAAAGTTTAATTTCCTCTAAGTGAAAAAGTTTTGCTCGAATTTCATTATATTTTTGTAATCTAGTTTGATACGGCACTATGGTTTTGATTTTCGGTTTGGATATAATTTTAAATGAAGCATCCGGTAAAAGTATCTGCATTCTCTCATCAGTACTATTAGGTAATAAAGGTGGAGAATCAGTGGAGGTTGATTTATTTACTGTTCGGGGTTTGTTTGGGTCGAACGAGATTCCCCGACTTGCATCCCGCTCGATCTTGTGTTTCCCATAGGTCGGCATTTCTGACAATTTAAAGTGGTAACATTGTCAGCACCGCATTTGTAACAAAATAAACTCCTGACTGGAGATGGACAATACATAAAGTTATGGCCAGACATTTTACAATTGAAGCAACGAAAGTTGTTCTGATTCCTGTTGTTAACGCCACTGGTGTTGTTATTGTCAGAATATCTCAATGCCGATACGTCAATCTGATCATCTGATGCGATTAACTCACTTGGAATGCTCTCATATTCCACCTCATGAACATTATGTGTTCTCACATATCGAGTTTGATCACGAGAATAGAATAATTTTTCGGCTTTTCTGCACTCATCTCGAAAGTTGTCAAGAGAATAAATTGGCATAGGATACACAAGATTCAATAATCGGTTATTAATCTTTGACTTCATTATGTGTAGCAACTGACGCTCAGACATTGGTCGCCGTAATTGATTCTTTAAATAAATGATAGCATTGTAATAATCATCGAAATTTTCTTGCGGATGTTGTCGTCGTTCAGTAATTTGCTGGATGATTTCTACGTCACTATCGTGAGTCTGAAACTGCTTGTATAAAGCCCTCCGTAGTTCTGACCAATCAGGTCTGGGATTAGTGCGAAGGTATTGCCAGAACCATTCCTGTGCAACACCGGAAAGCAAGACATGAAAACTTTTTAAAACATCTGCCCACGAAAAATTGTGGTTGTTTTTGAGTATTTCAACTCTAAACAGGAAATCATGAATCGACATAGACTTGGATGTACCGTCAAATTTTAGTCCCCAGCGATCTATATCGACTTTTCGATCTATGTTTGGCTGCCTCCGATCATCACATCGGTAAGCTGCTGATGGATGTTGGTTATTAACCTGAGGGTAATCCTGATCATTATGATATGAATTCCTATCATTGGACACATTTAGTGAATATTCATCATTGCGATGATTTTGCTCTACAGGAGAATGTCGAGCATTTTCATCTCTCGAATTTTGAGGATTGTTATTAGGTAAATTGTTATTGGGATTAGGTTGGCGTACATTCGAATTTGTTACAAGTGCGTCACGAACGGATTCTTGAACGCATTGTTTCATCGAGTCCATGAGTGATCGTAGCATAAAAGCTTGACTTGCTCCAACACTCGCATCTACGATCGATTTAACTTGCGCACTGAAAGATGTTTGCTTATTAGGCGTGACAAAAATTGCGTTGGCTGAGGCACTAGTCATACTTTCTCTACCATTCTGTGGTATCCGAGGGGGATTATTATGAATGGGAGCTGTTGCTTGAGGCGTATTTGCGGTCGTGATCGGTGTATTTCTAATCAACGTAGGTATTGGAAGCGGAAAAGCGCTGGATTCAGTAACAACTGTGTTTTGAGTATTCGCAATATGTTGGCGTTCAATATCAGAAAGGGGACTTCTAACCACACTAGCGGGAACAGGAGGGGAATGTAGAATAGCCTGCCTGGGTTCATTACTGGGAAAAACATCACGCGAGTTATCAAAATTGGGTTGCCTGTGCGATAGGGATCGAGTCATCATACCACGACTTGTATCAAAAGCAGAATTTCTTTTATCTTTAGGTTTAGCTCCCTTTGAAGAATTCATTTTCTCGACTAGTTAAATGTTTACGAAAGTGTTGACAAACAAAGAATTCAATGTGATAAGCAAAAAAAATATAAATATAAATTTATAAACGCAAAATATATATAGACTGTAATGTTATAAATGTAAATTCAAAACTATGCAGGTGAGATCAGTACAACTAAAGAAGGTGAAAATTGGTTTGGCTACAAAAAAAAAATACTGAAGTACATATGTAGTTCTAAAAATGTATTTAACGCAAATGATCCTACAATGAATTCATCTCTGTAGAGCTATTTAAAGCTGAAAAATACTATGCAAGAAAAATTATAAATGCAAACAGTCTACGGCAAATTGAAGCTTACTAAAAATGTATTAAAATGTATCAATGACTCATAAACTGCTTATTCTTGCAAAATTTGTTTGAGGATATAGCATGTAGTAACTTTCTATCTCGTTCAACTGAATTTCACAACTGTACAAATGCTACTATATATCAGGAAGCTGAGATAGTTCATGCTAATTTAGATGTTTTCTATGAAGAGTAACCTTAATCACTGGACATTAAGTCCTTTATACGACTTTTAAACTTCTTTGAGAAACTATCATTCACAACATTAATGTTGTTTTATAAGGAGCATACAGTAAATGATCAAAAGTTCAAAGAATAAATAGAATAAGAAAAATATCTAATTGACGAGAGTGTCGGATAAAATCAAACTTGTGGTGTCTATTACAAATGATTGGATAAAAAGTATTTGGGATATCAGTCTATTGACTGATAAGGCCAAGTCGTTGGGCGCCATGTTTGTGAGGAGTGCCTGGACTGGCTATGCGTAAGCATGGCTATGAAAAATAGTCCTGATGGTTCTGCAGCTGGTTGGCACGCTGGCATCAGCTCGGCTTAGCTCGCCGTATTGGTCGGGGAACTTGCTGCTATCATCTCCCACACAAAACAAATTTTATAATTAACTCGTGCCAAATTTATACGTATGGTAAAGAAAGACAAAAAAAAAGTTAAAATTGAAATGCTATTGTATACTCCTGTAGCGATTTATTAGGTAGTATAAGCGCTAGATGGATTCGCACAAGATGCTATGAAAACAAAAAAAAATTTTTGTTTCTTTTACCTAATACCACGGTCAAGAACTACCCCTTCTATTTATGATGGCGCAGATATTGTGTCCACCACTTCGGGAAAACCCTCCACATATGCCACCCCTATTAGTGTCACACCGTGTCATTAACTTCCCTTCATTAAATTTATTTGTCAATGACCCCTTTTACCAAGCCACCTATCACCTTCCTTTAATCCATACCGATCTCACCTTTCAATTTTATTTACCTAGCACATATTCACAATTTAAATAACCAAAATAAAATGCACACAATCGAATTCATTTTTGATTGATGTCAAATATCTTTTAATATTCATTCTTACCACGTTATCAAAATCTAGACAATCTATGCAATTCTGCAATCAGTATTCCCTTACTACACTAACAAATTCCGATTTTTTTCTTTTTATCTCCTTGATGTTGATGTGCACATTAACTTCCTAGGCTCACAATAATAAATTTCATTACCTTCATTAATAATATGTAGACTAAGTATGGGATACTAACGATTACATTTCTTATTTCACTATTCTTAGATAGGTACACATCGCTTATAGACGATTTTGTGTTAATATATAATATAATGAATTCAATTTTTGATTTTCTTTGATTAGGTTTTTACTTTAGTTTAGTTTACTTTTAGATTGCAAGAAAAGCTAGGATTTCATTACTTTTTACGTTTTTCTTTAAGATTTCTTTTTTTTTATACTAGGTTAAGTTTCCACCTTTTTGTAGATTTGCTTTAAGAACTAAATTTATATTGTTTGTCAATAAAAACAAAAGACTAAGCAAAAAAAACTAGAACAAAAATTATGCCAATGATACATACATTCTGTGTCGTGGTCGAGGAGGTAGTAAGTGCTGCAAGCGACTGCTGCTGCTGTTTGCACTTTGCCGAATTTTGCTCGTAGCTGATAGCGAGGTGGAAGTCGTCTCCCGGTGATGAGCAGGGCTGAGATAAGCAACGGTGTTGTTTGTTGTTGTGACAATGCCGAGAATATAATAATAGATGGTTTCTTGGTCCAGGGGCTGCGCAGGGAATTTCGTGTGTATACCACAGCTTCTTGTGCTTCTCCAGAGGTATGGGGCAGATCATAGATTTGGCTCGAAGTTTGTCTTCTTCTCTCTATGTATAACGAGAGTATTTGCTGTGGCGATCGTGATCTCTTGAGCGGGGCAATTGGGATGGATAATTCTTTCCAATCAAAATCAGATTAGGAGATTGGAAAAGTAATTACCATATGCCTTTTTTACACTTTTTGACAGAGATCCTATATCTGTAGGATGCTATGATCAGCCATAATAAATCACTTTATAACAAAAAAAATTACCTGGGGTGTGCCAGTGTTGAACTTAAGAACCACAATTTAGTTGTTTTAGGCTTTAATACCACACGCTCTGGATATTACATTTACTGTAGGTAGTTTACACAATTAAATTAAATAAAAGGCAGAGAGTCTTTAGGTTATATCTACCTTAGAGAGACGTCTTATTCGATCGAAGTTTAGAAAAGAAAGAAAGCATAGTCGAGCGGAAATAGCCTCCCATGCTCTATTCATGTGTCAAGTGCAATCGTGGTCACGACCTCTACACATTGAATACGAAATCGCATCAAATTTTCAACGAAGGACTTGCCTTTGAATGTTTTGAAAGTACAGGGTGGTGATTTGTATTCTTATGTTTAACACATTTGCATAGTCAACAAGAGATATTATACAGCTGCACGTTACATATGACATTTCACCTTGATAGACCTACGATTCACTCCGCTAGCAACTCGAAGAAGTTGTCGAAAATAAGAAACCATATACAGGTTCTATTTTACAGGTTAGTTTGACAACCACTTTGACATCTGACAGCTGACTTCTAATCGTTTTGGTTGTCATTTTCACCTGCGTATATACGAGTTACGATTCACTCCCCCAGCTGTTCCAAGAGCTTTCTTCTATAAATTACAGAGTTCACAATAGCTCAATTTTCCATAGAAATTTCGCTATTTTGAGCTACCGTAAATTTAAATCGAGAATAGAATTTGTCATTTGTAAGGCACACTGTCATTGCAATTTGTTTTTAATAATTTTTCCAATCGATTACCAACCCTTCCCAACAGCAGTCAAATTAACGACAACGCCACCAAATTGCATGGATGAACAGTAGAAAATTCAGTCACGTAGGATTCGTTCACAGATGCGCTAATGCAGTACTAGAGCTTTATATAAATCAAATGCCGCAATGCAGTTGAAAGTGGCGTTCCATTGTTTATTTTTGATTGACAGTTGGGGAACGAAATTTCATTTGTGACAAAGCCAAATTTTTAACGTGATTTAGACAGTTTTACTGATCTATTACATTTCTTGACAGATTTGTAGTTAATAGAGCAAGTGTAAGTTGAAATTGACTGTCACCGTGATTGCTTTCGACTGCTAGTCGAGGAAAAATATTAAAACAATCGTGAACTGACTTTCGAGTGTGAAAATGAGCGAATGTATCTTTTTACTATGCATTTGTAGGAACAGCACTTATCTGTGTTGCTAATTTGTTCGAATTTAATTCTTCTTCATCTACACAAATAGTTGCTTGAAGCTAATTTTTTTTCTTATTTCTCTACAACTGTCAACTGGAGTTGGTCCCAGTAAGTCATAATGCGCTTTGAAATTGTAAGCAACTGCCAGGTGCGGTGTGGCCGTCTCTGTACAGCTACAAAATATCAAATTTCACAAAACTACTGGTACAGTAAAACCCTTGTCTTAATGAAGATCTTTTTTTTTTTAAAGTTATGTGTGTAATCCAACTTAAGCCAAGGTGGGATTTGATTGAAACTATATACGGCAACAGTATATTTAGTGACCCATTTGAACGAAGGAAAGAAGGTTTTAATTTATTCTTGAAGCTAGCTTAAGTCCACGTAATAATTAAAGAAGCCGGTTAACGTGGCACTGCCTCATCCAATAGACAAAAAAGAAGAAACATGTGGTCATTTTGGGGCATTAAGTGCCCCTTAACACTGTATAGCGTTATTTTGACAGCAAAAGACTGTCGAAGTAAATTTGACCATTTGGCGTACAGACTAATTTCACTGAGTTTTGAAATCAGGAGGTGTAGCGTGTCCTCCCCATATTCTCTGGGTGTTTCGGTTGGCAACTTTGGAGAATTGTCAAAAAGTAATTACAATAAAATTTTGCCCTAAAGCCATTCGAAACTCTCTCCGTTTAGTTGTCCTCATACTTTGGGTAGAACTTTGAATTAAATAGAGTAAAGAATGACGCCTATATACGCATAAATTTACCATCCCCTTGTTTCGTCCTTGTTTGATGACTCGGTACTCGCAGATATGCCAATAGCAATAACACGTATAGACAGAGGAGATCATCAACTCGCTTCTTTTATATTTCGTTCATTGTGGACTCATTTCCTTTGATTGCTTTTCTTCTTACAACACTCTTTCGGGAGGGTTCAAAGATCTGCTTGATAATTTTCTAATCCCTTTGACCCGTAGGCCGTTGATTGTGTTAAAGCTCAACCGAGTGGGAGTAATTTATCGCCCTGCGGTTTAGTCTGTAACGATGACTGCAATTTTTAATTATGTATTCATAAAATAGAATAAAAGGAGCTGATGAGATTTATGATGGCATGGCAAAAAGGATTCCAATTTATTTGGTTTTTAAATTAGCTTTTTTTTAATTTACATTGTTTAGTGGGTTTTTTAAAGAACGAATTAGGATTGTTGAGGCTTCGCTCGAAATGAAAGTTAATTCCAATCAATTATTTGTCTGGTTAGAGTTTTTGGTAAAAGGTTGATTGCGATAGATATATTGGCGGCAATGTGTAGCCACATACTGGTTTATGTTTTTTCAATAACAATGTCTGTCTGTCTATCTTCTGTGAGCTAATTTGTAAAGGTCAAGTGACAACACACCCATCGATAGTGTACTCAATTCAAAAGCTTAAAGAAATGGGCTGCAGTTCTTTTCGCAGCAGACGTTCTAAGGTTATATGCATGGCAAAATATTTGCTTACCGAAACGTTTGAAATATATTAAAATCTGTTCAGTACATATTAGCAATTTTGTCCTTTTTATTCTTAAGGCTTCTACAATTTGCACCACATTCGAATGGACGAAATGAGAACCTTTACCGTGACTTTGTCAGAAGGGGCAACATATTTTTTATTAGATGCAGTCGGGAAACTACTACACCATTTTTACCAGATATCAGCGGTTCGATAGCAAAAGTTACTTCCCTACCTGTGGAACTATTTTCCATCCTGCACACAGGGATGGATCTGTCATGCTTGCTCCATCTGTGCAAGATGTTCGCCTCATTGGAAAGAAGTGCACGATCTTTGGACTTGACTCTTTCAATGGTATTCCACTTTCTTCGTGTCTTTCCTTCCTACAGTGAATATTCTCCTAAAATATATTTGCTTACATATCCATGGTCACCAATAAACATTTCACAGAACTGCTTCCAAGATTGTTCTTTGACAGCATTACACGGAGCCGGGAAGCACTTGCAAATTGAGTTCTTCGCTCCCTCTGTCACTCTTTATTCAATGGATCATTTGGAACTGGTTCAAACCTTTATGATTCCTGCTTACCGCACCATTCTGTAACCCTTCCATTCGTTTACCATCAGTAGCTTCCGCTTCCGCCAGAAAGCTATTTGATCTTTGAAATACAATTTCTTCAACACCAGGTATTGATTTCAGTTGACAGTTGAGACCCTTTTAACACGCCTGCTTGGTGCTTGTGAGTTCCCAATCAGAGCACAGGAACACTTCTCCGTAGAGATCTTTGGACGCAAACCCTCCAAGTTTTCGTCGCCAGTACTTTTCTGGCTATAATAACTCAAGACTTTGTGTCCAACCCAAAAGTCAATAAAAAACGGTTGGCTCTTAGGTACTTTATCCCAGACGCCCAAGTATCCAGTCACAGATCATATTTTTTCATTATTTGGGGCCCTCGTTTCTGCCCCCCACCCACAACACAGCAAACTGAATCACTCTTGATCTTACCACAAAAGTCATTAAAACTGTGAAGAAATGCGCAAATAAAAGTCTGCGAGTATGCTGCCCCCCTTTGGGTGCCTATAAGTATAGTTAAAGACATAGCATAGTGCATAGTCGCTGCACATTCATTCCACTTATAGGAAGTTTTATGCGCGCGTGCCAAAAACTCTAAAATGCCAAACAAATTTTCAGTACTAATGGTCAACATTCTGACCACAGTAGCTGAGTCCTTTTAAATTTGGCGCTTACCGACGGACGACAATGCGTCGAATGTACATGTAAACCTCTGAGGTATTTTCTCCGGAACAGCAGCATTAAAAGCATTTTGTGGTTGCGTTGATTTTATGTCGTTTTTTTTCGTTTTCTTCTTCTTACCAATTCCAATTTGAATGCGGTCCGACTCGGGTGCGGGTCACCGCAAAGTAGCAAGTAACAACCCTTAACTTAGTTAGCCGTAATAAGAGAACAAAATGTCCTCTAGAAACTATTTGCGGCATTCGAATGCCCATATTCTCCGTCCATTGAATATTGTTCCAAAGAGAGTACCCACGTACCGCAACAAAAGCTTACATCGACCTAGCATTTCAGAGATATCTTCGTCTTTGACTCCTGCAGCGGGATTTTCTTTTTATTCGGTTTTTTGTTGTGGTTTTCATTTGTTGCTTTGTTTTTAATCTCTCGCTCTCCGGGATGTGGTTCTTTAATTGCCTCTCTGGCTATGCGGTAGGAATTCCTTGAGGTTTTTGTCTCGTGCCGCGCTAATACAGGCATACGCACAAAAAGGGGATAGAGGCCGCCGAAGAAGAACTTGAATTGGAGGGAAAATCATTTCAACGCAGAGAAAGAACAAAAAGGTTTTAAAAGTCTGCTACATTCTTTAACCTGTCGCTGCGGGAATTTTATGTGAACTGCGGCTAGATCAGGATGTTTCTAGTATCCACCCTCATGCAAAGTAAATATAAATATCGTTGTAATAACGAGACATGCTTGCAGAAATTGAATTAGAGAGACTCGGCGGACAGCATCGGCGAAATATCCACAATTAAAATGCAATCAATGTCAGAATGCCAGTCCTCGTAAATTTGTTTCTGGGCAGATACCGGGCGCATCTCCACCTCCCACGCAGCCAACATAAATTATTTTTACGTGGTACCAGGCGAGCGGAGGAGTGAAAGTTTGTTCAAAAATTACTACCCAGGGAGTGAATCGCTGAACTCGCTGAATGATACTCATTTGGACAACAAACTATATAGCTGTCAAGGAGGAAGCCTAAGAATGCCAATGCTTCCGTAAATCTGCCCTAGTTGCCTTGTATTTCGTTACTCTCTGGCTTTTATACTCTACCTCGTTTAGTTTCAATCACAAAAAGAGTAGACATCAGTGTGAAACTGTCACTGCTTACTGAGACTCGGAATCATAGTTTCCTTACGCATCTTTGGGCAAGGATTGTCCCAAAATGTTCCCTCATTTAATGACTTCACCAAATATATTCACCTCTTCATTTTATCATAATATGAAAGTACTTTTTGAGTGCACAATTTTATACAGTTTCACCGATCTGCGACGAAAGGTGAGATTAGACTGTCGGACGTGAACTGTAACCTCTGAAGATCCGATTTTTTCAGATAAATCTAACCATATTGCAAGTTCAATGAACACGATTGCCAATGTAATGATAGAATGACGCAAATTTGATCAAATTTAGTATTGACATTTATGTCATTGTCAGTCAGAAATTCGATCATCCAAATCAAAACTTGTATTCAACTTGTAGGGCTTATCAACTGAAAAAAAGAAATATGGGCATTGGGCATTCGATTCGATTACCGCAAATAATTTTCTGCGGGCGTTTTGTTTTCGTATTGCGTTATATTGAGTATAGAACTGTTATGACATTGACAATTGACACACGAATTTCGACTAGCCCAATTCGGAATTCATGTAAAGGCTCATTCATTTTTCGGAAAGTTAAGCTAAATAAAACACACAGCGATACATTTTTGATGAAAATTTTATTTCATTATGGAGTTTGGACTTTGCCATTAAGTGTGAAAAACAATATATGCAATCCAAATGGCCGCCTCGGGAAGATTCGCAGCATGTGATTCTTTTGAGGTGATTTTTAACCACTTTTTCGCACATTTCGGGCGGTATCTCGGCCATAACTTGAATAATGTTGGGTTTTAATGCGATCTTTTGCGTAGCCCCACAAAAAAAAATCGAACGGTGTCAAATCGCATGATCTTGGTGGCCAATTGACGTCGCCAAAACGTGAAATTACGCGACCAAGAAACTTCTCACGCAATAAAGCGAGTCTGCGGCGTTGTGTTCAGCAAGCTTCAATTGTTGCGTAATTTGAACTTTATATAAGGATGGAAATGGAAATCCTAATGCAAAATACGCCATACTGAGGTGAACGTTACGTTCAATTGCTGCGAACGCCGGGAAATCGATAAATTCGGATCATCAGCAATACTTGCAATTGCAGCGGCAATATTTTCGACTGAGCGTGCATTACGATGATGCACAGGCCTTAAGCCGTCAGTAACGCCCCCACTCTCTTCAAATATCTTCACAATTTTACCGATTGCTTGCGTATTGTCGGTCGATTATGACGACCATCGCGTAATGCGAAAAGTGTCTACGTTTGAATCACCACTTTCGTAGTAAGTTTTAATAATTTGTACGCGTTGTTCAATTGTTAAGCGATCCATTATCGTAAATGGCAAGCATTCAACTAATATTATGACATTTCAAATGACAGCTGAGTTTTACAGGTGTCAAATGCCAGCACTACCAACTTGACACCCCACGAAATGAATGACCCTTTACAAATTATTTTTCTACTCCTTTGCTCTATGAAAACGTAAAATCTTCCTCGAGTTTTCTTGTTACGAAATCGAGAATCGTAGAAAATAGAAATACTAGCGATGACCTGCCAATTCGTTTGACAAATCATAAACAATTGTTGTCCAAAGTCATATATGACTTACCTTATCGTGATCGTGGAGTTTCTAAATGACTTGAACGATTGAGGTTATGCTCATAAAATAGGCGTGTTTCACTGAACATCAGTTTCAATACAAAGTTTATAGGAAAAACACAAATTACATCTAAAGGTGTATTCCATTCCGAGATAATAACTGTCATGAAAGAGCTTCTCAATCAGCCGTTCGGACCAAAATTGGCATAAAATTGGGATCTGCAACTCCATTCGTCCCAAAAATGAAAAACTCACACAAAACGAGTTGTTGGCAGAAGCTAGGTCTAGGGTATACGAACCTGTTGTCCCAACTTTTTATTTTATTTATTCTATTTATAGAATCCTAAAGGCTCTTTAGAGGTTCTTTTTCTATAAATCATAAAGGGAACTCAAAAACCGCAGATGTCTAATTGTATCAGGGAACAAACAACTTCGTCATTCCAAAGATGTTGGTTAGCTATTTTGAACAACCCCTAAAATCATCGCCAGACTCCGATTTAAGGTCGATTCTTATTAAGGAGTGAACATATTTGAAAGAGATTGGTTTCTTTTCATTGAAAACAGCTCCGAATACTACAATAATCCGGAACAGAAAATATAGCAATTACAAGTGCAAGCTAAAAAAATGCCCTCCATTTTTTCGATTCGTACCCGCATTTACATCGCGAATTGCAGACTTGAAACCGTCCAACTCGAATTGAATGTCCAGAAAGGTAGTTTCCAATCCAATGAAAACGGACTAATGTCAAACGCTTTCAAATGCTTTCGGAATTTCAAGGCATAGTGTCGGCAAATTGGTAGAGAAATGGGTTCCACTTTTTGGCTACCAAAGGTTATTTAAATATAGGCTCAAGATTTGAAAGTGATTACTGATTACATAGTTAACGATTCTTATAAAAGAAGTAGAAGTGCTAATGCTTAATGAAGAAAGATTTATAAAGTTAGAGTATGTGAATCAAGAGGGTCGAAAATTATGTGTTCATTTTATTTCAATGCTAGTGTCAGGGTTGAAAAGCCGCATAGTCCACATTTCTCACAAATACCGCAATGTGATACAGTGAGTTTCATCATAAAGTGTACAGCAATCCTTTCATATTTTGAAGTTTTCTATAGAGTCTTGAAACAGGTCTAAAGAACGCACAGTTCGTAAACAGTTTGAAATAGAAATAACAATAACAGAATGTATTTCGTTTCCGCGGAGATGAAATATTTATTAGATATTTGAAAATTGTTTCCCGATGCCAAAGACAAATGGAAACAGCTTTAATCTACACTGCATTTTGGAGCTCCGCTGTATGGGGTCGGAGGAAAATGCCTTTTCCCTTGACGTTTGTACTTTTTCTTGCGACTTTTCGTTGTTCTTCAACGGTAGCCCTGATTAAGGTCACTGATGTAGTAGAGGCGTCATAAAATCATTTTTTTTTTTAAATGTGAATTCTAAATGTTAGTTTAAACTTAAGTTTTGAGTAGACAGTTGCTAAGGAAAAGGTATTATTTTTGGTCAAAATGTCCAGCCCCGCTGCTGTCAGGCGTTCACTGATAAACAGAGTGGGGGGCTATCAGATCTGTTTTAGACGCACTGTTCACTTCACTCGATGTGCGCTTCAACCCATTAAAAGCCAACTTTTTTGAGCCGTTTTGGACATAATTTTGTGTTCATTAAGTTTCATGCGCAAAAGCACGGCACTCACTCAAAAACATAAATTGAAATTGGATCTGTAGTCCACTGGCATTTGTAAAAAAAATCATCTATAAAAACCAATGTGTTTATTACAAAAAGAAATGTTGAGACGGCACCTTTTAGTAAGTAGATCGTACAACGTTTTTGCCACACCCACTTTTTGGGGCGTCTTGTTTTTATCTAACTGATAACTCTTACTGAAACTGTCCATCACGACCTGTGTACGCACTCGTTCTATATAACAATATTCCGACAGAAGTTGTAAGTTGCTGTTTGCATGTTCCGGAGGGAGCTGAATTTAGTTTCAAAGAAAGAACACGAAAAGCACGGTTTTATTTTATTCGTGACTTGTTTTTATACTCCCACAATTATGTCTCTGAAACTCTCGCAAGTGGATAGATTTATTTAACTGCGCAAACAGCATCTGTCAACAAAATTGAATGAATTCAAACCTAAACATTTTTTTCGTTCACAAAAAACATGGGTGCATCTCAAACTATCCTCATCGGGTGACAATAAAGGGTTGTTTTTTAGCTGGTTTGGTTTTGGCAACACTGGTTTTGACAGCTGACGTGTGTTTAGTACCTTGTGTCACTGTCAAACAGCTTCAGTTTGGTTTGCAATTTAACCATGGATCGTCTTACAAATGAACAACGCTTGCAAATTATTGAATTTTACTATCAAAATTCGTGCTCGGTTCGAAATGTTCATCGCGCGCTGCTTCCATTTTATGATCGGCATTCTCGACCTTCTGAGCAGTCTATTCGGAAGATTGTGACCAAATTTCGCACCAAATTTACTTTGTTGGCCATTAAAACGTTTACGTACTGTGCGTAGTGAAGAAAATATTGCGGCCGTATCAGCTAGTGTGACAGAAGACCGCGAAATGTCGATTCGGCGCCGTTCCCAGAAGTTAGGCCTTTGTTACAGCACTACGTGGAAAATTTTGCGGAAGGATTTGGGCATAAAGCCTTTTAAGATACAGCTGGTGCAAGAACTAAAGCCAGCCGACCTACCACAACGCCGAATTTTTGGTGAATGGGCTCTTGGAAAGCTGGCCGAGGATCCGCTTTTTTATCGAAAAATTGTGTTCAGCGATGAGGCTCATTTTTGGTTGAATGGGTACGTAAATAAGCAAAATTGCCGCATTTTGAGTGAAGATCAGCCAGAAGCATTGCAACAGCTACCAATGCATCCCGAAAAAGCCACTGTTTGGTGCGGTTTATGGGCCGGCGGCATTATTGGGCCATATTTCTTCAAAGATGATGCGAATTGCAGCGTTACTGTCAATGGTGAACGCTACCGAGCGATGATAACAAACTTTTTTTTGCCCGAAATGGAAGTTCTTGACTTGCATGATATGTGGTTTCAACAAGACGGTGGCACATGCCACACAGCACGCGAAACAATGGCGCAATTGCGAGGCGAGTTTGGTGAACAGTTAATTTCACGTTTCGGGCCGGTCAATTGGCCGCCTAGATCGTGCGATTTGACACCATTAGATTATTTTTTGTGGGGGTATGCCAAGGCTAATGTGTATAGGGACAAGCCCGCTTCGATTGACGCACTGGAAGCCAACATCCATGCATTCATTCGTGAGATACCGGCCGATATGTGTGAAAGAGTATGCCAAAATTGGACTCAGCGGATGGGCTACCTGAGACGCAGCCGCGGTCAACATTTGCATGAAATTATCTTTAAACATTAAATTGCAAGGTTCAAACTATCGATTCAAATAAATATTTCATTCATTTTTTCGAAATTTTTGTGTTTTTTTTTTTTAAAAAAGTTCTAAACCTCTTAAAAAATCACGCGTTACATACAAAGATCTGCAAAACAAATTATTTAAATCGCCCATTACCAATTCACAGTAGTTGCGTTTCTAATACCACTTTCACTAGTGAAGCTGTAGAAAACTTTAAATTTAAACTTCAAAAATGGTATCTCATTAGCACAGGGTGGTGCAAAAATCTGTGTCATTTTTTAAGTTTACGAAGTACCCAGTTTTAAATATTTTGTAAGCTTTCTAAAATTTGTTTAATAAAGAATAGAAAACGTAGCAAAGTACACTTTTAAACAAGCTCCTGTCAAATGTTGTTCTTCAAGGCGTCTAAAGACTGTCGTAGACCAATCTTCTCTCAACCATTTTGTGTGAGTTTTCTTTCTGGGACGTTTGGGCGTATACCTTTAATTTTAAGATATTTCAATGCCAATATTTTCCAGTCTCTATAGTGACCTTTAAAGAATCTTAAATTGAAAATGGTCTCTAGTAGCTCCTTGTAATAAGATGATAGAAATGAGTTGATTCGGAAATTTTTAGTGAAACCCATAACAATAAAAAATTACGCATTGCAAATGTCAAACAGCCACAAATTGGCACGCTCTTGGGAATTTCAGCTAAACCTCCCTCCGAACTCCAGTTGAGATAAACAAATGCGCGCTTTCTCATTTTTTATTCGACTGGTGTCACACTGGACCTGGACCAAATTCATCCCAACCTTACCTTACCTTTTCGAAAGCAAATCAACTATCGTTTTGCACTCTTGATAAACGAAAACAATTTAGCATGTCGCTCAGGTTTCTAAATCCGAAGACATACTCGTACTCGTATCAGTATTCGATATTTGCGAACAGCATTCCAAAGTAATTATATAACTCCGAAGAAACAACGGAAAAAATGTTTGCAACAATTCAAGGCGACTCTGAATCTAACACATTTGGAAAATTTATGTCACCACTGAAGGTTCTTTCGATTGGAAAAATACAAAGTGAAATACTCGGAATGAATAAATGTAGAATCCCAACAAATTCTATTCATATATCAATTTAAATTGCACCGCCACCGCCAGCCGCATGTCAAGGCAGAGATCGCATTCTATAGGAATGAAAAAGGAGATTCCGATTCGAATTCCGACTCCGTGCGGCTCTTTCGCAATCTGTGGTGAGGTAATTGTCGGACCTTAAACCGCGCACGTGACATCGTCTACTGGGCTAACATAATAACCCACAAAATTTGGGCCCACTGTTAAATGCGCCGTCTCAGGTTGCGCTGTACATGATCTCATTCGTGGTGCAAACATAACAATGAGGACCTCAAAAGAAGTCAACCAAGCCGAAGAGATTGTTTGCGTTTCCAGGTACCACCACCAGCACCAGCAGTGGTTTTTGTGTGCGCTTATTTGGTTGCGAAATTCACGACGACGGAGACAACAATGTTGAACAATTTTCCAAAGAGAACCTCTGCCATGACACATAATCCCAATTGCTGCCATTCGCCACGATCGGCCGACCACTTGATACACGTCTCAATGGTATCCGACTGTCCAACGAAATTGTTGTTTTTTTATTTAGTTATTTTTTACACTTTTTATCGAGTTTTTCTTTCTTCGTTCTCGTTAGAGCTGGCCCGACCGCATGTGAGGTTAAATTGGATTTTGACACCCACACCACCCGAATCGCCAGGTCCTGGTGTGGCGAGTGCAAAGTTTGCACCAGAAATTCACGATTGAAATCAAATTCGAGCGATTTGCGTGCATCCATAACGCAGTTATGGCTTCCGCACTTAACATGTGCCACCCTTATTAGGAAGCTTGCTCGCAGTCACCGAACAGTCTGACTGCTATGACGAAGAAGACGCAACGCAACACAGCGACACACACCGATGCCATATGGCTGCCGCGGGCCATCAGTGTGTCTGACTGAGTGACTCCTCGTCGTCGATTCTCCGTCTGGTAAGGTGAGGCTCGGTTCGGCAACAGTGTGTGTTTTTTTATTTTGGCATTAGGAAGCCCTTTTATGACGAGGTGCGCGGTGTTAACAAACCAAACCGCTCGCTCGCAGCACCATGGGAACTCGGGAACTCGGGTGTTCGTGTTAAATGACTCGTTTAGATTGCAAGGCACTGCACACAGCACAGAGGACACAGCACATCGTGTCCGCAGTCGATGTTTTCACGCGCACTTACACCGGACAACCTTTTAATGGTCGCACACTGGCGTGCACTTGGCGTTGTTGCTAGCGCACAGAGCAGGGGGACACTGGGTATGCCCGTTCCCAGATTTACGCAGAAATTCCTCCAATTGACACTGACATGGCACATCGGCGACGTCGCAGTCGTCGTCTCGTATGCAAAATCTCTGCAGCTGAGGTGCCAAGGCGGGCGATACCGATCGTGCCAGAGGAGGCGGGACCACAACAATGCATTTGATGACGACGACGATGTGTGAAAAGCGTGTAAAACCATTATCGCTCACTTAGGTGCTGAGCCGAATCGCGGCTTGATTAGCACTCAAACGACTCAATTACACGAACTAGCGTGCATTTATGGCATCGATCTTGGTGTCTCTCTGATTTGCATGCCCAATTATCGATCGTCGCGCAATCACTTTTGCTTCACTCAAATCGAGTTAAATTGCTTTTAATGAATGATTGTCGTCGTCGTTGTCGTCAGTCGTCAGTCGTCAGAGAGCCGGTGCATGTGCAGATCGATTTGTCGTATTCACGGCACGCAGATCGCTAGATTGTCGGGGACCACCGCCATCGTCAAGATTGCGATGATAAATTATTATTCCCCGATAACTGAGCTCAATTTATCGATCGAGAGTGTGTCTGTTTGTGTAATTTTAACCTGAACGCGCGCTTCGGGGTGGTGATGTATTAGACACTCGGCAAAATTGACAAATTGCTGCCATTTAACGTCCGGCGTCTCACCCCGGTCTCCATCTCGCATACAATATACTTTCTCTGCGACCGACGGGAGGCCATCAAAGTGATCAACGCTCCAGCTCGATCTGCGCGATCATGATCAGATTGCTGTACACAAAACAACACATAGGGGCGTATGTGATCTTGTGTGTGGGTCGGGGCAGATGATTGATTCATGTAACAATCCGTGAGTTGGCGTCAAGCACTCGATCCGTAATTTCATTAGAGTGAGTTTATATTTTGTTTGATTGTTGCTTAATTCACTGGTTTTATTGTTTCCCGATACGCTTGAGTTGGTTAACACAATTTAAATAGACATTAGGAGACTCGAGGGAGAAGCCGTTGAAAAGATAACGAAAAGAAGTCCGAAGGCGGGCAGTAGTTACAAAGAATGATAATTTAAGTGTCGTTAAAAACAGAAGATCGAAACAAATTGATTTCTTTGAAAGTTATGAGGCTTTAACTTGCTTGTGAGGTAATTTCTTTCTTTGGTCGGAAGTTCAGTTTGTTTGTCTCCTTGAACCGGATTTAAGTTTAGGTTGGCCGGAATCAGAGTTTGTTCCCATTGTAAGTCGGACACGCACGTGGAATGCATTGCCTCAAAAGGTTTCCATTATGAAACCCACAATTGTTTAAAGTAAATGTGTATCAGAACCTCTTCTCTATCCTTCCTGTTTACCCTTCCACGCGTGCTGTGCATTATTATTATAAGGGTCAAACCCCTTGAGCACTAGTGCATTATAAAAAAAAAAAAAATTGGGATTTCAGTTTTAATTTATTTCAAAGAAAAAGAAACTGTGAAATTGTGGTTGACAGACAGCTTAAACAACTGATTCATCTTACAACAAGAAAGCTGTCAAGTTGCCCAATCACAGATGAGACAACTCGTCCATGGTTTCAGACCTAAATGCTGTTGTGTAGGAAAATAACTTCTGAGTTGAGTGATTTTTTCCATCCATCTTAAGTGATGATTTTCAGATGAAAGCTGACACTTTTATAAAACCAAATGCTATAGAAAAATGGCTTATTTAAAATTGTTTAATGAAATAGGTTTTCGTGAACGTGTTTCCACTGAATACCTTCTGTAAAGCAATCATTAGATTGAATATCTATCTATTTAATTTTGACAACGAACTAAAAATGTGTAGGGTTACCGTTGGTTATAAAATGTTATTGTCATCAACTGATCCTGTGAAAAGGAACTGTTTCACCATTTTACTTTGAATGTTTGTCGTCTTCTTTCACTACATCCGCCGCTAAAATTAGAATGACAACATTTTCTTTCATTTATTTTTACAAAAATCTGTCTGTAAAATCTTGGTTGAGAAATAGTTGCTAACTTATTTAACAAGAACAATTAACCGGAAAACACAGTAAAGTGGAATTTGACAGTCAGAATTTAACTGCTTAAGCAAATCTGTTAAATAAATCTCAGTACGAATTAGTGGTGTAGTTCTTAAAAGTTCTATGCCAAACTTCAGTCTTGTCGACCAGTTTGTCGGTCTTTCAAAACAAGAATTCAATTCCAAAACTTGTACGAGTCTTCAACCAAAAATTGTTCAAGGGTCACTCCCCAATTTAAGCGAGAAAGGTTATTACTCCTCGGTCACTTTTTGCCTTTCAACAAAATTTCATAATACATTTTTAGATCCTATTTGGTTGTCGGAAAAAGTGCGGATGTGTCAAATTCTTCAGATTAGGGGTCGGGTTTGTTCTTATTATCCGTCTGTATTTCATTCGACAATGTTCCAATTACTGATGAAAAATGCGGTTCGGTATATAGGTCAAGATCTTGACAAAACTCTCTTGAAAATCGTTCCAGAGTTTTCCATTGCTTTCAGCAAAACTTATGTGGAGATGTTATATTAAACCGATGAGCCGTTTTAGTCAAAAATCAACTCGCAACTTGAATGGACCCACCTAGTTTCTGTATAAACATTTGTCTGTGGGTTTTATCTTATCTGTGGGACGAAAAGAATGGACCTACAATTTTATGCTTAATCCGAACGGTTTATTTAGGATTTTTTTGGCGCGAGAGGTAGGGCATGGACGAAATAGCGATATCTGTGTTTGTGGTATCGAACTTGAGACATCTCAATCAGTAGTCCATAGCGATAATTTCTGGGGCCTCTTTTCATAAAACTCAGCTCGTTCTTTCATCTGTATGACATCCTCTTTCTGATTAAAAATGTACTCGGGGCCTGTTGAGTCTAAGTAAATAGAAGAGTTTAAGAAGCTGAAATGTTGTTTTATTGGTTGATTGTGTGCAAATATATATTTTGCTCAAATTCGCATAGCTATGGACACTTTACAAATGATTTGAGTTTCTCTTTTATCACGAAGCAAATCGGGACTTGCCTTTTCTTCTAATCGTATTGCTATGTTATGTTATACACGAGGTTGTACAAATTCACCAAATGCACAAAGCTTGTGGCCAACCCTAAATACGTCGGGTATTCAATTAATACTATCTACAGTTCCTTCTAAGTTGCGTTCGACTCAGAATCGTTTCAGTTTCTAAGTACATTTTTCGCAACCAATATTGAATATCCAACCCAAAATTGAAGGAAGCTTTCAATGGCATTGTTCGATCTGTTTACGGTTTATTGCTTTCGATAGATCGACTCTATATTATGTTAGTAGATGTCTGTTCTTCTCGTTTTGACAACATTCAATAACATCTTCAGTGCGATCTCACATTTAAATTCAGCCCCATTTTCAATAGTCGTGTTTCCTTTTTTTTTTTGTTCAAAAGAGGACCCTAAGAGGAACTCGAGTACGAATCAAAGGCTTAAAGTGACCTGATTTATTTACAGAAAACATTCGAGCACTAGCTCTCATTTCACTGCAGAAATACACTGTTATCCGTTGTTGCATTTCTTCTTAGTCTGCTATAGGTTTTAACTTCCTCGATTACATAAAGGGTCCGCCATCTAACTTTTTTTTTCAACTAGTGCTTATTTCGCGAATGGTAACACTTAGCTCATGTCTAATTTGACAGATAATTAGTTTGAACAACGCTGGGAAATATTGCGACATTACTTTGAAAATCATGGTAATGTTGTAGAATGTGTGCGAAATTTGCGTACGGAATTTGGAAGAAGAGAAGCACCGTCAGCTCCGTATGTTTGTTATCTTGTGAAAAAAGTGAAAGAAAGTGGCATCCTCATCGATAAACCAAAGCGTGAAAAGCCAAAAACAGTGCGTACACCCGAGAAAATTGCTGCTGTGGCAGAAAGTGTGCGTGAAGCGCCATCAACATCAATTCACCGTCGTTCTCAACAAATGAACATTTCGGAGACATCATTGAGACGAATTTTGCATAAAGACCTTGGTATGACGCCATACAAAGTCCAATTGGTTCAGGAGCTGAAGCTAAATAACCGTCCAATGCATTTTCGCGTCGCTAAGTGGGCCTACGATCGACTTAGAGAAGATGCCAATTTTGCCAAAAAAATCATCTTTTCAGATGAAGCTCATTTTCATCTTGGCGGGTATGTAAACAAGCAAAATTCTCGCATTTGGGGCACAGAAAACCCGCACGCATACATTGAAAAGCCGATATACCCAAAACGAGTCACTGTTTGGTGCGGAATTTGGTCCAGAGGCATAATGTGCTTTAAAATTGGACCGATCGTGTAGGCTACTGCATGGCCAGCCGAGGCAGCCATTTGAATGAAATTATTTTCCATTATTAACCGGAAGGATTGTACTTTCAAATAAAAAAAGAAATTTGAGAAAATATTCAGTAGTTTTTTTTATAGCATTTAAAAAAAAAAAAGAGTTATTTGACGGACCCTGTAGTAAGAGAAAGATACCATTCGTACAGAATTTCGAACTCGAGATTTTAATCAATTCTGACATTACGATGATTGAGGACTCGAAAAAGTGGGTCTCGAAATTCTGTCCTTCTGTCTGTCTCTCAGTCCGTCTATTTATGCTACCGAGGAATACAGCCTAAACGGCTGTCCTTATTTGGTTCAAATTTCGGATTTGAAGTTTGTGGGCCAACAGTTCGGGCGGTTTTTTTTTTTTGCACGGTAACCTCAAGATTAAGGGTTCTTCCATATAAAATTTTCATACCAAAATTGATATTTGAGCTTAAGTAGGGGAGGTTAACATGACTACATAGTCTGTTTTTCGCTAAAAAATCGAGTAACGGTTCTTTTGAAATTTGGACATACATATTCCGAAAACGGTCCATACGATTGGAACAACAACTCATTCCTAACGTAGTATGGCCATTTCGAACTTAATAGCAAACTCCGTTTTTGTCTATATTATCATGCAATAGATTTTTGAAAAAAATTGTCTTTCTTTAGTTCACCGGAAAACGGCAATAACTATTTACACCGAAATGCATAGGTACTTAGAGTAAAATTTATGTTTTCAAAATTATTGCGTCCTTAATTTTCAATTCGAATCACCGAAAACGTTAATTTTTCAAAACTGCTCATATCTCGAAAACCCCGTTCTTAGTTTTTCTCAAAATATTCGAAAAAATCTGTTTTTGTTTTCATTATTTATATTTCCCGATCCATTTTCACATATCTACGGTATATTTTTGTAATAATCTTAAGGCACCACTTCCAATAAAAACACAATAAGAACTATGCAAAACTTTTTTTAAAAACATCTTAATATTTACTTGCCCAAATTTACCTGGACTTGACTTCCTCATGAGTTGCAAATGGGTCCTTCATATCACTTTTTAGACAGGCATACGGTGGAAACGTCAACAGAGTATTAAGTCACGGAATTCTCCTATTTAAAGAAATGTTCAATGGAGCAATCTTTACAATTAAAAACTGAAACACATCCAGTCGGTCAGCTGTCAAAGTTCAGCTGTCCCGAATCTACTTTACTTCGTTCCTTGTCAAGAATTATATGCTTAGCTGTCAAAATATAATATGCTCAACTTAATTTATTGTGAGTTCAATAAGAAAAAAAGAGTGCAAAAAGAAAAACATAATTTCGTATAGCTTTAATGTGTCTGAGCTTGAAAATAAACATCGACTATTTTTGACAGATCAGGCTCTGCTCTACTCCATTTATTAGAAAAACCCATAATGCTTAGGCATAAAGTCAGTTCGTGTTGGCCGGCTTTTTCTTTGATTTCGAATTAAATGATCGTTCTTTGTAACCACCAAGATAATCATCTTTAATACTCGTAGGTAAATTGACAGCGACATTTGAAGAAGCGATATTTGCAAAATTGACGTCTATGTATTTAACATCGAATGCAATAAAAATGATAGAAATAGTGATCCGTTTGCGATTTCAGCAGAGCTATAAAAAACCCAGAAGAGTTTGGCTGTCAATGTGATAGCTTGACAAACGTCACATGTTTTTGACACAAAGAACCATAAGATGGATGACATTTTATAACGCCAAGTGCTACCATATTTTACGTGATCACCTTGCATTACCAATAAATGTAAATCGGCTGTCACCACTGTTGTCGCAATATTATATATCAAAGCATTTCTTCCAAGTGACAGATTCTCCGTTCGTTGTCATTTAGTGCAGTGAACATCTGTCGTTTAGGGGTTCACTTGTAAGTCGTTGAAACTTCTTATACTTGGATTGTTTTATTAGAACCCCAAATACCACACTGTTGTTGGATGTATTTTGTGAAGAGTGACGTTTACCAATTGTGTGGTATTTCAAAAATTGTTTCCAAATATTGGTACGTAAAACTGGAGTACCATTTTTAATATGCGATTTATGGAGTTCTTAAACTTCCCCGGTTTTGTAAGACATAAAGTGTCCCATACACGATGCGACTAAGAAACTAGTATGCAGTTTACAAAATGATCAATCTTTAGAATCTACGTGTAGTGCATTGCGTAAGCCAACAGTATCTGTTTAGTTAAGATTGGTAAACACAAAACCTGATCAGGCCATGAATATAAATCAGATTTATTGTCAGAAAGCTGCAATTTGGCTGTTTTAGAGAGGTCGATGGCAAAGTCCGGGAAATCCCACCAAAATAGTGCGAATTTCATCGATATTTTTATGTCGATCAAATGTCCATACCGCGTTAAAGGTCCTAATGCAATCATCGCCATCGTCCTTCAGGTAAAAGAAAAAAGGCTCTATAGTTGGATGTTAAAAGTCATTCTTCGATCAAAAGCTGGATTGCAGTGCATACATCTGACCCAGATAACAATAAATAGATCTCACTAAAATTGAAACATTACTGCCAATCAAATCTGGTCGCGGCACTCATTCAAATTGCCCATCAGCCACTATTAAGATCGAAGCCAATGTGGCCACCTCCTTAGCGATGCCCCCATCTGATGCATCCACGATGATGATCAAGGTTAGGGTTAAGGCCTTCCACATTGGAAACGCATAACTAAAAACAGTAAACACAATGGAACAATATTACCAGCATTTCCCACGTTTATAAATGCGCGCGTCCCATTATTTCAAGTTTCCACAACCTAGATGCTTTTACGCGAATATCCCGCGCATCTGGCAGCATCCGCATTTCGTATTCCGAGAAGATAAACCACGCATCCATACAAAAAGACTCGCAACTACTTGATTATGTTGGATACATATAGATTCGAGTACAGCAGCAACATTTTGCCTGCTGGATAGTGGATGTATGTGGCTCGTACAATATCCGATTCCATAGCTATTCCCGGGATCGAAATCAATATAGCAGCAAGCCTATCAGCATCAGCACGTCTCGCAGCCAGTGTGTTGACTTCTATCGGTGTGCTCTCATCGGTGATTGTTTATCACTACTGTGCGGTGTCGCGCGCAGCTCATTTACGAGAATCGCCTGTATACGTCGGCGATCGCGCCGAGGACAGATCAATCGTTTGATCCCACAGACCCAGTGACGGATGCGGTGCGCTCAGCTACCGAACAGAACAGAAAAAAGAGAAAAATTGCTTAACACGTCCACCTCGGTAGCGGATCGCAGAGATCTCATTAGATGTAGTCCACCACCTCAGGGGAGACGCTGCGGGGTAGCCATCTCAATTACCCATTCGATAATAATTGGAAAAATTCGCAGAATGAAAATTGCAACAAATTCCATTGTCATTGCGTCGATTCGCAGCGTGTGAAGAGGTACCGACTGCACTCGAGTATACGCAGTATACTGTATACATGTGATGTCATTAAAGCGCACCGTATGGATGCGATGGCATCTCTATCTATCGCGCATATGAATTGTTAATTTCGTCCGTATGGCTACGTCGCACTTGGGACTAAGGCCCGGTGGCCAAGTTACGATTTGCGTCACGTGCGTCGTGGCTTAGTTTTTGGTTATTTCCCGATAGTTGTATTTTTGTTCAATGTGCTAACGGAAGGAGGTGCAACAGCTTTTCGATTTCCGGGTTCTAATGTACGCCAGTAGATGAACGCGAATCGTGACTGAAATAAATGGGCGTTCGGCTGGCAACGGACCATCAACGGGCCCTTTCTATGTGTCGCCAGCGCGCGCAGTTGTCATAATTCTGAACGCGAGTGCATGCGTGCACCGAATTTTAATTGGCATCGCGACAGCTAAAAGACGTAAATTTGTTTTGCTGCTGTCGTACGTTATAGAGGTGTCAGGCATTCTGAAGGCGTACAATGTTGCGGTTGCCATTTTAGCTAATAAGATGACTGATCATTACTCATTAGTGGCAATGGCAGCGATAAATCATTTCCAGACTTAGTCAGCATACGTGTCAAATATTGTGCGAAAACAAACTTCAACCCTGCTGCGGTGTCACACTCTCGAATGACATCCGCCGTCTGCTACAATCACGAATGCTAAGATGCAACCGACAGCATCGCCATCTCGTTGCTACTGTGCCCATCCGCCTTTTCCTTTGCCATACTATCGGCGCACCGAGAGAGACCACACCAGGCGCTCTTTCTCGTGTCAATTGGGCAATCTTACAAATTGGCATGCCGTGCACGAGCACGAGCAGAAATTATCACTTCATTGAAATGACGCTCAAAGATCGCGCCAACAACGAGCGCGGCTGGACGGCAAAGGAGCCTAGGGCAGCGCACTCATCACTGGCGGAGACTGTGCCTATGCGCAGTGTGTGCGCATGCGCACGGCCAACCAGCCTCCAGCATCGCGATTGTCCAGAACGCGAAGATATCACAATTTATCGATCGTCTTTTCGGCTTCGCTTTTGAATTGTCAGGGCAGTAGCAACGGCTGCCATTGCCACCTTCGTTGCGCGCCTATCGCTTTTGTGTGTGCGCACTTCCGCCCGCGTACAAGTCCGATTGCTAGCCTATTTTTAATTACCGACAACGATTTCCGCCTTCGCAATTTGGTTTCATTGTCACTGGCTCATATACAGGACTTATTGGGTTCATGTGGGGCTGCGGCGAAATATAATCTTTGGGGGTCTTCATCGGCACTATACCGAATGGCTTTTATATGGACGTGTCCCGCTCTCCCAGCCGATGGGTAAGAGATTGTTTACGCAGTCGACTGGAACGAATTGCATTGTCAGGTGATAATTCGCAAAGATACAGTATTGTGCCCACAACGTTGTATCTGCGGGTCGATGTGAAGTAAACTAGGGTAAATCTATGAATTCCATTAGGGGTGTCCGTAATGGTCTTCCCTGTACGTTGTGAGCCACATATGGACACCATCAGCGCTCATATAAAGAAAACTCCGGGCGCAGCCCATCCCCCATATACATATTGTACAACTTTTGGCCCATTAACATCCGTCATGGTGTGTGTCCAAAGGATCCACTGCCATTCGGGATAGTATATACACACACAATATCTGGAGAGGCGAAGGAAGAAGCGGACATTTTTGGCGTAGGTTAGATACGTGATGTGTGCGAAAATTCCGCTCTCTAAACACGCCAGCACGTTGGGTTGGTGGAAAATATTCTTATCTCGGAGTAAATGGAATGACAGCTTTTCACACCCGATTGGCTTTCATGTTTGTCGCTGCTGACAAACGACGTGACTTCGTCTTTTCGATGGTGTACCCTGTACGTACCAGTGGCACTAATTAGATTAGCGCGAGCAAAAAACGACAAGGTTCGTCGGTGAATCTAGTTTATTGAAAGACAAATTGAAGACGTCTGTGCACGCAAAAGTTAACAAATTGAATAGATACAGAGGTGGTACGTATGTAGGGGACAAAAATGAAAGGATTCTCGAATAAATGTGGATATATAATAAAGGTATAGATTGTTGGGTTGACTTACCAAAGGTGCCTGCGATGTGCGGGATGATGCCGAGGTCGTGAGTGTTGATCGGCAGCAGCAGACTGGCTCTGTCGTTTGTTCTGCAAGGAGTAAGATAAATGGTTTTGATTTTAAGGATAAATTTTGAGTTTATGTCGCCTTGTATTTTATTTCCTTGTTCTCTAATTTAATATTGTCGAAGCAAGTCTGGGAATAAATCGAATTGGGGGTGGAATTGTCTTCGATTTGTGGAAATTGTGCTTTGAGGTTAATTTTACTGTCACTCTTTTTGGAGCGAGCGCCTTTTTGTTCTACTTAGTCTGAGTTAACCTCATCGAAGACCCAGCTGTTGGGTGTTTCATTATTCCGAGTTAGTTGAAATCGCTTTTGGAAGCCAGAGTAGCAACCGATTTTTTTTTAATTTTGACAAGTATTTTCCATGTCAGCGTGACACGTTATAAATGATGTAAAATGATCCTCATCTGCTTTATTTATATTTTTTATTATTTTGTGGTTGATTTCACTAGCAGTGAGTATAGTTAAAATAACGAAAGAAAAAAATGTTTTTTGTCGAGAAACCGTGGGCATTTTCACGACGGGAAGTCGCCTGAAAATTTCTCGTTGCTACGGAAAGTCTGACTGAAATACAACCAACTGATGGTGTCATAATCTGATGCGTTGCGTTCGTTTTCACAACTCTAAAGCGTGGTTTTTAAACTGATCGATTTCGAATAACTTTCAACCCGTGCTGCAATTTTTGCGACTTCTTTGACTTTTATACGTTCAGTACTACCTCTATACCAGAAACTTTGTTCACGGTAACTTAATTGAAAAACTGAGGAATTGAAAAAGGAGGAAAAACATGTAAATCAAGTACGAGCTCGCTGTTTTTCAGTCATTCTCACTACATAGATTGGACTTCTCAATACCAAAGAAATCTTCATTTGTGTAAAAATTCAGCCCCGTATGTTTGTGCTCGCAATACTCTAAGAAGACGTTAAATTCAATTGAAATTTTGACGAAACATTGCATTCAAATATACACACCTGTTTTTATAGTCAAATGAATTGATATTTCTAAAGGGATGTGGCACCTCCCAAGTATAGGTACAGCAACGCAAGTCGGGTACACGCTGTTCCTTTATATGGATGAGGGTTTTCAAACTTAACAATAGCTGGTCCGATAGTTTATTCAGAAAATTAAACATTATGGTGGTAAACAAATATGTTCAATGACGATGCGGTGATATAACTGATTGAGTAGACGTTCTGTTTTTTGGGGATTAGAAGTGGCTGAAAATACCCAAACCACACTTTAAAGTCTGCTCGTAGTTTTAGATGTCATTTTAATGTCGTAAAGTTCAAGCTAACGTATTTTTTCACAAGAAATTTACGTTTTCTATTATATTTTACAAACTATGTTGTTAATGTTCAAAATCCTTATTCCAAACATCGTATGCACAAACAAGCAATAAATTAATGCTGCAAAAAGTGCAAACCACTGCTTTCTAGTACAATTTGCCAAAGTAATTATCGTCCACACTCGTGGAGTTATTTTTTTCTTTTGTGAAAGCAACAACCTTTTCGTATTCGATATAGATAATATTAATAGTATTACTCTTTAAGACCGTGGCTACATGATCATTGGCATGACTATCATACTCATGTTCGACTTGCCTACGAGTGCATCCAAAAACTAGGCGTCATTGGAACTGAAGGCAGATGAATAGCAAAATCGAAAACTCAAATTTTATGAAAAATCAGAGCAAAAGGCCATTAAAAATAACGCATCGTCCGAAAGTATGAAAATCTTATTTTTTTTCAAGAAGAACGAAGTATTAAATACAATTTTGTAGTATTTAAATAAAACTTGTATATATTTTTCCTACAAAATTATAGTACATAATGCATAAATCACATTAATATCGATTGTTTTTTTTTTAAATTTTGTAACACATTTATTCATGCATATTTGAATTACAGTGACTTAGAATTTCATTGCTTTATCAAAGATCATGGCAATTCGCTTCAATAAAGCGCTCCAAATCCTTTGTAAAGATTAAAATTTCAACTGTTTCAGTGGCCAGTAGAAAATATTCTTTCCACATTAGCAGAGGAATCTGGAAGCGATAAAATATTGAACGGAACCATTAGTAAAGCAGAAATTGTGCATGGGCTCTGTTCGACTAACATCTTTGTATCACGATTTTGGGCTAAGTGGTTTCGTTTTGGCCATAGGAAGGACATAGGCTACTTTTTGTCGTGAAAAAGAAAAACTTTTTGGGGATAAAATAGAAGGTAAAAGTTTGTTTGAAAAAACAAATAAACTCGATAGAAAAACGAAGAGTGTGACTTCAAATACAACAATTATTTAAATTTCGGAAAATAATATTATTGATTGATTTCGGTGCTTCAAAGTCGTATGCGGCCAGTGTAGAGGTCAAACTTTTCAAGTCGCAATCGTGAAAACGAAAATTAGAGACACAACAATTTTTGCCTCAAAGGCCTTTGAAAGATATCTGTTGGGCAAATTTAATTGCAATTTATGTTTTCCTTTTTTTACCATAAAATTCTCGTTGTGAAAGAAACTATTGACCTTGTATTTCTCGAAAACAAATTATGAAATTTTAATTCTGCAATGACAACAAATGTAATAGATTCTAAGAAAGCTGTCGCACTAGTAAATGTGGAGGTCTAATTTGTACCGTGTCACAAATGCCGTACATTTTTACTAAAGCTGACATCCAACTAGTTGTCGACATTAGTGCTTGATAAGGCCGTTTAAGTTTAAGATTACGAGAGTAATTATCTAAGTGAGTGACAGGTTTTCGTTAAACTTAAAAAAAATCACTTCCCTTTGGGAAAACATTGTCGTTAATTTCATTCAAATGCACATCACATACTTCTCCTGTTCCGGGCCAACACAGAAAACCACTTTCACAAAGCAGAACTAAGATCAAAAACAATAGTTGCTGATATTTGTCAATTTTATGAAACCAATTTAATTTGACCATGTCCGAATTTGGCCGTAGTTCAGCAGTTCTGGGTAAAGCAGAAAGCTAGTTGAAAGCTTAACGTGATAAGGATTGAATAGAGCCACTAATATACTCTTCTTTATTGTATTGCTTAAGAATTATTTAAAAATTTTCAAGTTAAATATAGCGAGGTCAGAAAAAAATGCATTTTGGTCAAATACGGTCCCAAAAAATAGGTGTGGCACTGTATCACATAGCCTTAAATATTCCAAACAAATTTCAGTGGAATCCATGCAGTAGCTTCCGCTTCAACTGCGGACAGACATCAAAACCCTACAGTTGCAATAAAGGTGGTCGATCTTCGATTTTTTATTTGAACATCCCTAGAAAATTTTGGGAAACTACAAGTACATGAACACCCGACAGAGCTCGAAATAAAAAATCGCAAATTATTCTAAAACTAATATTTTATATTTTAGCATCCCTTGGAGGGAAATTCATTATGAAGTGAAATCTGGAACCCTTTTTTAGGTCATCAAATTAAGAGCCCATATCTACCTGTGTTTCAAATGTCAGCTTCATAGGCCTAATATTTGTCAAGTTATTTCAGAGGACTGCTTACAGAGGACAAGCTGGGTATTACTCCTAAAGAGGGTTGCAGACACTGCATTTAGTTTGAAAAGAAGCTTCTTCGGTAAGAAAATTTATAAAGAACAGTTGCCTATTTTCAAATGCCTCCCTATACTCACATTGGCCAATATTGGTTTCAAAATAAGTCTCGAAGTTACCATGATCGAAGTGCGGAAGTAGTGGCGGCAGCCTTTTGACTTATTTTTTTTTCATAACCAATACTGAGGAATTTTGAGTGAGACTTAAAAAAAAAACAATTTCCATCGCCGACTCCTTAAAATGAATGAATTTCTGTGAATTTAAAAGGTCCTGTTTTAGGTAGACACACAAAAGCTGCGCCCCAACTTGCAAATATTCTCCCTATTGATATGATAATAAGCAATTAGGGAGCCCCCTGCACTTCGACTGCCTGAAAGCGATGAAGCCACGAAAACACCATCGCTATGCTCTGTCCCGATCGCTATCGCTATGAACAGCCATTCGTGCGCAACATCATTCCGCTGACTTGTCCACTCACTGGTAACTGAATTCCAGCACTTTGAGTTCCCACGTCTCATTAAGAATCCCATCTCGGTTATAGGGGGATTACAAATTCGAGATAAGAGCAGAAAAAGTAGTCCCAAGAATGTGGCGTTACTCACCGAATTCTGTGACCGCGTCCCTCGCAAAAGGAGATGAAATTAGCTTCTTACTGCGGATTGGCACGTTTCGTCTCCTGATCAATATTTCGTCGGCGGCAATTATCATCATCCCAATCAGTAAGATCAACAATGACCAATAATCGATCGATCATCAATGTTGGTCGGTCGACATTGGGGACTGGGGTTCGCCGATGACAGCCTCCCCCCCCCCACCCCTACTGCGCCACACTGCGAACTTAATCGATTAGTTTTATTCGAATTTAATTAGCAAGTGCATTGCAGACATGTTTTGCCGAAGGCAGCTCTCCCAGCACTCCTCCTGGTCCAGCAGCCAGCACCTTCGTTAGGCTCATTTCAAATTCAGATTCCTTTCAACGGTGGTAGGCGATCAGCGATCACCGATCAGAGGGAAGCAACATTGAAGTAGCATTGTGGGTCTGGTAATGCGCGCTTCCTCGTTGTGTGTGCCGCATGCGCGCAAGGAAAAGGCATCTCCTGCTCGTGAATTTAAAAAATGTATGCGCGCGCATATCACAAGAATTTCCAGACTGCGTGTAACTCGAATTCCAGCGGCGATAGTCTTTTCTCTCGCTCTCTCTCTCTCGCACTCCATCGGCTGTGTTTAGTTGGGCCACTGTCATTGTTTGGGTTTTCCGACCTTTTTGCTGGCGAACAGGACTAATCGTTGGCGAAATATTATGCAGGGGCTGTATAGTGTGTGGGTACCGGTTTTCGGTTTCGTTTTCGTGTATGGTTTTCTGGTTTGGAGCGCGGGGTGATGTGTGATATAAACGGGAAATCAAAATATACACGCGATTAACGCGCGAAGGATCGATCGCTCGGAATGATGTTATATGCGAGCAGGTCCACACCAGCACAACATAGCGTAGCGAGATTCTGCCAAATTGCGGTTGCGGTGGAACTCGGATGCACTTGTTGCGATACACAGAAGCGCGGCAGCAGCATGTTGATCATCATTACCGTCGACTGCCGTCACAAGTTCCAGAACACAAGTTCTGTTCACACGGTGTTCGTTATGAATTTCTGTCACGAAATTTTCCAGTTTTCTCCCGACCGAGGGATGATTGTGTGGTGACGACGATGATGACGACGACAACAACGTCCAAGAGGGCCTCTGTGAAGACACTGAGCGTAAGACACACGGTTTCCACAAGGCATTCCCATCATCATTATGCGTAGAAATCGGCACGCAGTGCTACCGAGTGCGGCGGAATTATGTTTCGGAAAATGATTTATCACCGCGATTGAGTGGACGGGTCTGGAACATGACATGAAAGTGGACCAATTTGCTTTTGTTGTTCGGTTTTTTTGTGTTGCCTTTGTTTTGTTACACAGAATACGGCGATAGGTTTTTGTACGTGTCGTACAAATACCTGCATAATTTCGCCTGCCGGAATGACGTGCGTTATGATAGTGTCGATCAGCATTATGCTGGCTGATGAAGAGGCGAACGAGAGGGTGGGCATATGGCTTGTGCTTGCATTTTTAAACGCAAGGCTTATTTTTTCTGGAATTAATTTAAATAATTGGATAGAACAGCAGCAATGGCTGGCGCAGTCGAGCTCAGCGAATGTGTAATTGCGGAGTTGCCCATTAAAGTGTGTACCCCGGACGATAAAGTCGAGCGGACATTGTGGTGGCGCCAATCGGGTGGGTCTTAGGACGTGATCTAGATTTTAGAGGATCGATTTGAATTATGTATACAACTGGTATGTCTTGTGATACCTAGGATTCAAATTTTGTCAGTAGCTAGACTTGGAGTCTTGCACGGACCTGTTGCGATAGCTGTTTCTTTAAAATGTAACACGAAAAACACGGTTGATCACCAGCGGCTTTTAAGCGGTATATAGATATGGACTGATATTTTTTTGTAAATATTCAAGATAATAATTGAAACAGAAGTTGGCTCTGAATGTGACCCAACGGACATTGCGATTTAGCGATTTAGAAGACCCTACAGAAATGTGCTCTCAAAATTTCTAATTCTATTATTAAAAACAATTTTTGGCATCCTGTCGGCGTATTTGGAGCACTTGAAACTCTATCTCACAAAAAACACTCCAAATATTTCCTTGTCAGGATTAAGTAGCAAACGGTAGTGTTTACACTTTACACAGCTTGTGCACAGCCCTACAAAACGTTACTGAGTGGCGCCAAATCGCACGATCTCAGCTGCCAATACTGGTTCATTTCAACACACAGTGTTATCAGTGAAACGAGTCCTTAATAAGTCAATCGTTTCATGGTAGTAGTATGGCAAGTAGGACCATCCTTTTCAAAGCACATATACAGTCCAGATCAATGTCGACGATATTTTCGAAGAAATATTTACTGATTATTGACTACGGATAGGCTACTAACTTCAACATATGCTTACAACTCATTTTAGAAAGGGACCACTACAAGCATGAAATACAAGCTAAATATAGTCTACTTTTGTGGGTATAATTAAGTCTGGTGTCCTAATCCAGAGACGACAATTCACACACCCACTAAACTTCATTACTAAACCGTATTTTTTGTATAGAAAAATATATTCGTTTTTTTTTTTTTAAATAAGTTCGAATGGTATAAACTCGGTCTTCTTGTCTATTTGATAGTTGGTCAAATAATCGGCACATATAATAAGACTGTATAGGGTTTTATGTTTGTTCGCGGAAACTACTAGACATATCTGTTCTAAAAGTGTTTCTTAAGACTCCGAGAATTTTATGTGGTCCATTAGCGCGCCTACTGTTTGGAAGCGTTATCAACCAAAATGTAAATATATTTTTTACTGACCTCATTACCTTAAACTTGCCATTACTTTAATAATTCGTTAACAAAAATAAAAGCATACTTAAGGGGTCCATAAGCTAATACTTTCTTTCAATAACATGTTAAGCTATCACTCAGCGTTGTGCTTCATCCAGAAGCTGAATTACACGAACTGGTGTTGTCAAGTCGCTTTAACTTGGCTTTGACGCCTAGTGTGAATCCCCGAAGTGCTATTTAGAATGCAGATGTTGACTATGTACCTATAATTGCGTGCTGAAAAGTCTACTTAGCTTTGCTGTACTGAGAAACATTTTCATTGAATCAGACCTTAGACGAAGGTCTAAATTTCACCCACCGATCAGTGTCTTACGCCCGACAAGTACAGAAAAAGCTCGTAAAACATTGATCTTTTTTTTTAATAGCTATTTAGTTCTTGTCCAGTGAGCTGCGGCATCTCATACTGTACAGATAGGGTTTCCAAAATCACTCTTCGTGGCGGATCACGTTCCTTAGTCTTAAGACTTTTAGACAGTTTCAACAGTCAGAAAATACTCAGCTCGGAAGAAGCAAGTCGTAAGCTCTAACAGTTTGAAATATAACCGTATATACTGTCTCTTATGACACACACTCGCAGAGAAGATCACTTAAGTCAATTAAATACGAAAGAGTAACATCTGTCATGTCTCTAAAAAAAACAACGCGCTGTGTAAGTGCAGCAATTCTATTTTGCCGTGTGAAGCTTGTCACGTCCATGTTGTAGTTGACATTTTGACATCAGGTCCCTGACGGTACGATACGACTTATATCGATTTAAGCTCCACATACAATCTTCTGTTTCTGCCATACAAAAGTATTTATTTAAAACCTAGATCGTTATGAGTCGGAGTCAGCCTGAGAGGGTTTAGTGCAATAAAAATGGTTGCGACTTCTATATTTGCTCACGACAATGACTGTTCTTCCTGATCAATCCCCTTAGAAACTGTATCGTATTTAAAATACTTTGTTCCATCTTGCAAGTATTTTTGTTTGCCTACAGTTATATTTCGAAAGCTGTGCTTAAAAAGCAAAACCTAATCAAAAACTTCTACTCGATGTAAATACTCCTGTACTATTACAGAAATAGTTCCTGCTTTTCTAATAAAGGAAATAATGGTATTAGTAGACGATTTCAACATTTTTCCAGGGCTTACAACAGATCTCAAATTTAAATCGATGCATTTGCAAAACTTCGTATGAATGAAAACTGATTTGAAAAGCGGCGCCAC
This sequence comes from Cheilosia grossa, assembly GCA_963082955.1. Classification (NCBI taxonomy): domain Eukaryota; kingdom Metazoa; phylum Arthropoda; class Insecta; order Diptera; family Syrphidae; genus Cheilosia; species Cheilosia grossa. Next base: position 48,389,588 of record OY720147.1, on the reverse strand, counting down.
TGACCTTTTACTCAGATCGGTGTCACACAAATCAATTTCTACGAAAATTCTGCTATTTTGCTGAACCAGAATATGTATTTTGAATTCACATTTCTTAGATAAAACAATCTAAGGATTGTGAATTTTCGATCTTTTGTGTATAAAAAGTTCAGTTAAATTTTGTTTGTGCGGGAAAACCAACAAAATATGTGTGCGATAACTTGGCACGTTATACTCGTACATAAACTTTCGTGAAAAACATCAATTATTCTATTGCTCATGCAGCTATGGTTCGGTTTATGAAACCGAGCTCATACATCTGATTCAATTTTAGAACCATAGTGCTGGCCCATGCATTTGCAATTTCGCAGACCAAAGTCATTAGTTCTGGGTGTTCTTAATCGCATTCTTTTGTGCCAAACTTAGTTATATATTATATGTATGACAACTAGGGGGCAGGTTCGCATGGCTCTAAAGAGACCAAAGCACGCGATATGCTGTGTCCTTGTAAGCTTTATGATTGCTACCTTTTGGTTTGCTATAGTCCACCATATTACAAACCATACCTGTGTTGTGATAAAATTATTTTTTGCTATATACTCGTATATTTGTAAAAGATGGACAGGAAAAACTTAACAATGGTGTCATGGGTAGTCAGGGAAAATTATTTCGAAAAACAGTGGCAACTCTGAAGTCAACTCTTATTACAATGACGCCAGCTCTTATTCATCTCTCAATCTTATTCAAGTATGTAATTGATTCATTTAACTGCGGCTTCCCACCTGACCGAAGGAATTCATCACCCATTCCCCAAATACGGGCATATACCTACCTAACCGACACTCTATGGACGAAATTTTGTGAAACCACATTTCGTTTCACTATACCACCAAGCCGCACGGTATTATATCTTTATCAGGCTGAACGATCGTCCCCAACTTCAATTGGTCATAAATTGTCAACAAGAGCAGCTAAGCTACAAAACTGTTTTTGCGGATACTCTTCCTCACGAGTACAAACACACACATGCACAATTAACATCCACTGTTAGTACGACTGAGAGCGTAGAGTCAGCAAGAAAAAAAAAAAAACCGTCACAACACTAACATAGAAATGGTGAAAATCTCTAGAGGAAAACGCTGAAAACTGTTCCCAACGTGGCATAACAATAACAATAAAAGTAAATTGGCCTAAAAAAAGAGAAACAAACAAACAAGCGAGTGGCACACAACACTAAGGAAAAAATAACAAAACACTGTCCAATCGAATTGGCAATTGACGCCGTATAAAGTTTTATTGCGTCCTGCGCTGGCAAGATGCACTAATACGGAATACCCTTCGTACCGCGCCGGAATAAGGAGCACTGCGGGACCTAATCATTGATGTTGGTTATATGGTGTACCGCCGAGGCCCCACCGCCACCCGCTATAAAAAAAAATAAACCAAACATGGCAGTTGAACTCCATTCAAATTGAACCTTTTATTCTTGTTGTTGTGTTAGTGGGGCAATTTGCGGGTTTTAAGGAATACACAGGTTGCTCTTCTTTTTCCTCTATGGAATCTAAACGTTTCGATGGAATTCGTATTGGATTGGAAAGTGCGAGTGTTTGGGAGAGACGACGTTGAAGGAGGTGAGAGGTGTTCCTTTTTTTTTTTTGGCTGATAAACCCTATTTTTCATTAAAGTGGAGTTTGAGAAATGTGACTCGTCACGAAAAGTGTGACAGTCTTGCAATATTTAGGTTCACACGAAATTTGTTCAGAATTAGTTGCAACAAGATTACAGTCGAACCATCGGCTTCCAAAAATGTGCAAAAATATGAAGAACTTACGTCTTTTGGCAAACTCTCAGTGGAACCGTCTTTTCAAAGGGATCTAATGCGAACCTTTGCGACCTGTTTTTTTTTGCAAAGATACTTATGATGAAATAAGAGTTCAATTGCTTTAGGTGTTCCATTTTAGTCCTGCAGCGTTTCAAGCTTGAAAAGATGGTCTTTTTATTATAATGATTTTGCATAGCCGATCTCCTGAATAAAGGTAGCTTTCCATAACGTCATTCGTCCGACATCAAAAGAACAGTGATATTCTTAGTTCAAGGTGTTGTTACAATTGCTGAACTAAATTTCTGAACCGCAAGCTTCGAAACAATCAAATGAACTGAAAAGCAAAACAAACGTAAATGTGTCAAAAACCATTTCGACATCTATGTCAACTTTGTACAACTTTAGTGTGAAAAATGACGGGCTATATTCCATCTTGTTTAGGCTTTCGTAATTACTTTCATGTAAAATGGGGTTACAGCTCCGTAACCCTTTAGACGCTTTCGAGAAGATATATTTTTAGACTCGTATCAAAACTTTTCTTCACGATTAAAAGCGTCTGCCAATAAGTACTAAAAAATAGTCGGTGCAGCTATTTTTATAAACAATCTTCATTCACGTTCCAAGATTCGTTTTCTATGTTCATCTTTTATGCCAGGTCTTAAGTCTATACTCAGACTTTTGAACAAAGCTATCGATAGAAGCACATAATGGGTTATGCCTTTCTTTACAAACATTTCTCTGTCAAAAATGTGCTCTTCTTGGACCAATTCTTGTAATATATATTGGTAAAGTTAAAACTTGTTAAAACCTTGACTATGCTAACTCATGAATTGGTTTACATCAGGAGAGACACAATTAGATCAGATTTATAGGTCTTTTGTGGTACCACATGAGTGAGGGGAAGGGAAGATGGACGGAGGGATTTCTAGACCGGATGTACAAGTGGCAGCCCTGTCGCTGTGTTTGTGCTTGTTGACGATTTGTCTTTGACTATAGGCGAAGGTTGAGCGAAACAGTCTTCCCCCGCCAATATCCTCTGACATCTCATTCAAAGATCGTTGATTGAGTGCGGGGTTAATTGATCTGAACATAAATGAAGGAGTGTTTGTCCTAGAATTTCAGCTATTTCAAACAACACTATTAATTTTTTGTATAGTCCTTTAAGCAATTGTTTGATCGGGTGAATTCTGACAGTCATTTCTCGCTGACCAATGCTTTTTTGGGATGAGCTCCATCTTATAGACGTAGCAAAAGCTCAGTTTTAAAGCCCAACTTCTGTTTCTTTTTGCAAACCAACCCGAGCTAAAGCTGTCATAACTGAGATTTGAATCTGAGCGAAATCCCTTTGCATATACAATCCAGTTGTTTAAAGAGTTTTGTCGGTTATGGCTGTTGCAAAAACAGAAAAAAGACGGAAAAATCTTTGCAGTAAGGAATTGCAAAAATTAGTCCTATTCGCCCTCAACCCGTTGAAGTATGTAAAAAAACACACAGGTTGAAAAAAAAGCGTTTTGAAAAGAATAGACTTAACTACTTAAAATATAACAAAACAAAATTGTAAAACAAGGCCGCAAAATGCGTATGTTTCCCTCTACCGGCCGTAAGATTCAACCAACTTCTTTTGTTTTTCTTTATTATTGTTTATTTCTGTACAAACTATTATAAAGGGTTTTCCAATGAGAGGTGTTATTTTGAATACCGCTATTTCGGTAGCTGTCACTTTTGAAGCTTCTATTCTTTGACATTTGACAAGTAGAAACTATGCCAATACTTAAAATGGAACGATACACGCTTCAAAAACGCATTGAAATTATTAAAATTCACTACAAAAATGGTGAAATTCTTGCAGTCACAGTTCGCAAAAGTAAAGCATTTTTTGGTCGTCGTGAAGCACCTTGTCGGACCACAATACAGAAATTGGTGGAAAAAATCGAGCTGTTGGGACAAGTTAGTGATGTGAAGAATAAAATCCGTGCACGTCGCTCAAGAAAAACTGAGAATATTGCTGCTGTAGCCCAAAGTGTTGAAGAAAACCCAGGTTTATCCATTCCTCGTCGTTATTTTGCATAAAGACTTGGGTTTTAAGGCTTATAAAGTCCAGTTAACACAAGAACTCAAGCCGGCCGATCATTAACAACGTCGTGTCTTTGCTGATTGGGTCCTTGAAATGCATGAAAATGATCCGGAATTCCATCGAAAAATCATCTTGACTGATGAGGCCCATTTCCACTTCGGTGGCTACGTCAACAAGCAAAATTGTCGCATCTGGGGCTTGGAAAACCCAAGAGTTATTGTTGAGAAGCCTCTCCATCCTCAACGTGTGACTGTTTGGTGCTGTTTATGGTCCGGCGTGGTCATTGGATCTTACTTTTTCGAAAATGAGGTTGGATCAACAGTTACGGTGAATGGATTGCGCTATCGAGAGAAAAATAATGATTTTTTATGGTCGGAGTTGGATGGTATTGATCTGGACAACGTTTACTTTCAACAAGATGGCGCTACGTGCCACACAAGCAACGAAAGCATTGATCTTTTACGTGAAATGTTTCCGGACCGTGTTATCTCTCGAAGACGTGATCACAATTGGCCACAGAGATCTTGTGATTTAACACCTTCCTTTGGGGCCACGTGAAAGATAAGGTCTACGTCAACAGCCCAGCGTCGATTCAAGACCTCAAAGATAAAATTCAAAGATAAAATTCGTGAGGCTATCGAGGACATAGGGCAGCCACTTTGCGATTTCATGAAAAGGATATGGTCCTGTATGCGTGCTCGTGGTGGCCACTTGGCTGATGTTGTTTTTCATTATTAACGGCATACCTTCCTCTTTATTATGACATAAACATCCGATCATTTATCTCAAAAAAATGACATTTTTCTTTCAATGCCAAAATAACACCTCTTATTGGGAAACCCTTTATAAAGAGGTAATGTTTGTTTGTAAGAGGTAATCTCCGAAACTACTGAACCGATTTCAAAATCGGATAGAAAGCTACGGGATAGAGTATTGCGATAGGCTACTTTTTTTTTTTTTTTGATTTTCCGTTTCATTTATTTTTTGCACTACGAGAATGAAACACTGCGAAGCAGCTGATAAAATCTATACCTATCTAACGATCCACTTCCATTCACTCTATATTATTTCTGTAGTTTCTGTAGTGTATATTTACCTCTTGCGGTTCACACGCTCAACCAATCTTAACAAATACATAATTAACTGTCAATAAAAAGAGATTTTCTGGGAGCTTATTTTTCAATTTTTAATTTTTTACAATATTAACAATTTAGCCCATAGGGGCCTTGCTGGTAACGAAACAGCTGAATCACTAATCGGACCTGAACTCTTTTGTGGAATCAGGGAAGAACATTCCAGGAACTATATCAAGAAAATGTCTCGTATCGAATCCATTGAAGTCTGGCTTAAATCACATAGGCAGAACTGCATCAGATTATTCTTTCCCAAATTCTCCGCCAGAAAATCCCTCTTCCTCATTTATCTGGACAAAAATAACCTGAGAATCCTCAGCAGGAATAATTTAATTAGTAGTCACGGTCTCATGAAAAAAAAAAACACATTCACCGCATTGGAGTCTGGAGTTCGTAAATCGAAACTTTTGTGTCTATTTTTAATCATAACTTGATTTTATTTCATACGATCTTAAAATGATTTAAAATAGCAGTTTCTTAATTGATAGGGAGCATGAAATAAAGGGTCCGCCATCTAACTTTTTTTTTGTCAACTAGTGCTTATTTCGCGAATGGTAACACTTAGCTCATGTCTGATTCGACAGATAGTTAGTTTAATCCTTCCGCTGAACGAATATGGTTGTGTATACGCTTGAACAACGCAGGGAAATATTGCGACATTACTTTGAAAATCATGGTAATGTTGCAGAACGTGTGCGATGCCGATTTTGCCAAAAAATCATCTTTTCAGATGAAGCTCATTTTCATCTTGGCCGGTATGTAAACAAGCAAAATTGTCGCATTTGGGGCACAGAAAACCCGCACGCATACATTGAAAAGCCGATATACCCAAAACGAGTCACTGTTTGTTGCGGAATTTGGTCCAGAGGCATAATTGAGCCATTTTTCTTCGAAAATGAGCAAGGAGTGGCCGTTACAGTCAATGGCGATCGTTATCGGGCCATGTTGAACGAATTTTTGTTCACAAAAATTTAAGAGGAGGATATTGGCAACATTTGGTTTCAACAGGACGGCGCTACGTGCCACACAGCCGAAGCTACACTCGATGTTTTGCGCCCTGTTTTTGAAGATCGCATTATCAGCCGCAGAGCTGATGTCGTTTGGCCACCTCGAAGCTGCGATTTGACACCGTTGGACTATTATTTTTGGGGTGCCGTAAAAGATAAGTGTTACGCCGAAAAGCCAGCGACAATTGACGCTTTAAAGGACAATATTCGTGAAGCCATTGGTGAAATACAGCTGCACACAATCGATAATGTGCTTAAAAACTGGACCGATCGTGTAGGCTACTGCATGGCCAGCCGAGGCAGCCATTTGAATGAAATTATTTTCCATTACTAACCGGAAGGATTGTACTTTCAAATAAAAAAATGAATTTGAGAAAATATTCAGTAGTTTTTTTTTCATAGCATTTTCAAAACAAAAAAAGTTATTTGGCGGACCCTGTAGTACATACATTCAGTTGTTCAAAGACTAGTGACGAATGTAGGGAAAAATTAACATTAATTAACATTACTTATTGTTGAATATTGATGGGGAATCACAATTGAACAGTAAAAAAAATTACCATTTTAAAATTGTTGAATAATCAAAAGACATTATCAAGTTTTTAATTAACCTCTCAAATACTTCACTTTTCACTCTCTCACGTTTATTAAAAAGACGAGGTGCGGTGGCATAGTAAAATCTAGCAAAATGAGCTCAATTTTAAGTTAAAGAAGTAGGTAACAAAATGTATATCATTAATTCGCAAACTATAGTTTTCATTATTTCTGACAGCGTAAAATCCAGAATTAGCAAAGAAGATTTTGAGGACTTTATAGCAGTAAAGATGCCTTAACGGAAGAATTTGAAGGTTCTTAAACAAATCGAAACTAGGAGTTCTACGATTCACCCTGCATATTATTCTTACGGCATGCTTTTGACTTATAAGTAACGGTTCAGTTTCAGCACCACCCATATTGAAGCTTAGACTTTATAAGACCGTCATATACGAGTTCCAGTAATGGTTGTTTACAAAAATATCCCCAAAATATCCCTTCAAGCTAAAAATCATAAACTTTGTTTTGTGCTCTCCTAAGTAAGTCAAGCTCATAATTTACGTCACAAAATGTATTGAACAAACTTCTACTGGAATAGGAGAGAGCAGTATCATCAACAAATGCTGTGATTTTACCTGTAAGAGGTAGCTCAAATAAAGAATGAACATAAATTAAGAATAATATAGGGCCCAAAACTGAGCCTTGTGGAACACCGAGTGCAATAGTTTTTTGGGAACTATAGTTGTTATTGATTCTCACCATTTGTCTACGATTCTTTTAGTAAGATGACAACCATTTGTACACATCGCCTCTAAAACCTACACGGTATAGTTTGCACGATGGGTAGGATTTAAATTTTAATTCTTTAACAGTTGCAAAAATTGTTCCACGCCAATCCAGAAATTCTCGTATGTTTGGATGGCATTTAAATAGACTTAGATTAAAAGCGAAAGATGAGATGCTCTCACTAAATCATTAACCCTAATCTTTAAATAGAAAGGCTGAAACTGCTGAACATCCATTTTATTTTAAATTAATCTATCCACTTATTTAAGTCATGAACTGAAGTGAAGCGCACTTATTTTCAGTGCGGCCTTGAAATGTCAAATATCGAAAATAGCAGCTACTAGTGACAAGTGGTGTTTCTATCAAACCATAAAAATAAACATTTTGGATAAATATTTGTTTTGTCTGCTTAAAAGTTGATTAGAGGTTTAACTTGATAGGACTTTTTTTTAATTACTGCATTTCGTTTCAATGAGACAACTGGCGAGTGTCGCTACCTCACTTGCTCGAGAGTATAGTCGAAGACACTGTCAAATAGTAGATGTTAATGTGTTTTTGTTCATTTGGTTCTGGCTCTGAGTGTACGTAGCCGCCCCGAAAGATTAACCATAAAACAATTCAAATGCTACTTTGAATACCAAAGTCTTGCATCTTTCGTACGAAAATGCTAAGATAAACCAGATTGCTATAAATTGGGCCAAACAAAGAAAATTCAGAAATCTTTAGGGCAGATTCAGCCCTGAAAAGTTGTTGAGAACAAGAGTTTAAAAGTATCACTGCACTCCATGGGAATCTCGGCCCACTACCCACCGTTGTTTTCATTCGCGCGCTGCACTTTGATTTTCAATTGAATGCAGACACACATACTCGCATATGCACGAATTGGTTTCTTTGAAAAACCCCCTTTAACCTTTCGAAAGCTAAGAGTGCCTGCAACATTCCAGGCACGTTATTTTTTCCCCGCTTTTGCTAACAACGGCACAGAAGTGTCCAAGATCCAAGTCCACCGGGGGGGATAAAAAAAAAACACCTAATGATCTGTACGTATTGAACTCTCCCCCCGAGAGTGAATGTCAAATGAGGCACGTAGCACGTATACAAGACGAAGACTTTTTGTGTCAGAAAATCACTATACGGCCGCACATCATGTGGGAACATCGCACTCCCCATTAAAATTGCCAATAATTTGAATTGAATGCCACCGCAGTGACACGACTGATATACAGGTACAGCTAACAGCATCTACAAAGTGAAAACCAGTAGCACTATGCGATGCGATTGCACCACTTTGCAGGTGTTGTTTGGCTTTAATTTTTTCGCAAGCCTTTCAGACGCTATATACTGGAAGTCTTTTTACTTTTCAAATCACTGTCTTTAAGCGGCAGATATTACTAGAGAGACCACCATACCTATATCTACCCCACGATTCAATTTGGATAATGCGAACTGCTTTGCATAAAACAACTTGGCGGATCAAGATTACTCCTTCCCGCTTATGATAAATTCACACCTAAAAGCAAGACGCAGGAGCCAGACGTATAGTGCTTTCCAGGCCCAGTTGACAAGCACTTGAGGCAGTTTATATAGCGCGCGATTGGGTCACCGAGCGATGCCATCCGCGCATAATGTACCTGAATGGCGCGCGCATTAGCATTCGACGGAAAGAAATTCATCAAAAAATATGAATACATTGTGCTGTCGTCGACTGTCGTCGCCGGGCATTTTGCCGAGATTGACAGACTGTCGTCGCAGCGAACTAGACACAGCAACTCCACCCGCTGCTGAATGCGCGCGCACAGCTACCGTTTGTCTCTATTGTATGCACATTTGCAGAGGAGCCTGGGTAAGTGGAGGAAGATGTTCCAACAATTTATGGACTGCATCTCATCTAGCTAGCCAGCATATCCGCAGCCTTAAATGATTGATGTTTATTTCTTGATTATTGCATCCAGTGTCCTGAGCCTTGCTATTCGTGCGCATTGACGGCGGTGAATGCAATCGACATTTGACCCGCAGTGCGGAATTATTGCAGCGATTAACTGCGGCACTTAGAATGTAATTCCACGAATGCATATATACAAAAACGGCTAAACGCATAAATCCGCTGCAAGTCCGGCTAGGTTTGGACAATAAATAAAAACTGTGCAACAGCCGATAAGTAACAGCAACAACTCTATTAAAATCCCATAATTCTCTCCCTTTTGCGGAACGACTGAATGGCGTACAGAGTGGTGGCAAAAGCAACATCGATAATCCACTGCGCGCTCCACACTCGTCGATGTGACCCCCGATGATACCTGCGCACATAAAACACCAAAGCAACTGCTGTGTGTGGATAGATTTCGCTGACCGATTCCAAATATGATTAATGACACGAGCGAGCTCAATTTTACAATAGACCTGGACCTGGACCTGAATAGGTACGGGAAGAGGCATCGATAGAAACGAACAACGAAACAAACGAACGAAAAAAAGAATCCTTGTCAATATATATTTTCGCCAGGCTCTGGGAGTCAGTGATCGACTTGACCCCGCGCTGCTCATAGGGGGACACCACGACCGGGGCCCGTTGGATGACTGCCTAACTGGTTGACTCTGGCCAAAGTATGTTTCCATCTTCCGTGCTCTGCTCCGCAGCGAGACGGAGAGGAATTAAGCAACGAATTCAATTGCAATCGCCGCGCATGGTGCACCGGGCTGCAACAGTGTGTCTTAATAGTGATTTCATGATGTTTATCTATTTACATATCAGACAAAATTATTGGCACCGGACTACAGCCTGCTTTCTACTCCCGACGCGAGATCCCTCCACGTGTGTGTTTGATTGGGCGATGAAGTTTTTAAAGTACTCGCCAAGAGTTGAAGCAACAACGGGCCCAGCAGAACATTGTTCAAAATTTATTGAACACGAATTTCGGTCTGGAATTGTTGTTCGCATACATGTTGTTCGTCTCGTGAGCCTGTTGCAGGCTCTTCAGATGGCTGTTCCTTGTACTCTGCAGGATGAGTACGTTTGTTGTTTTTAATTAGTTTTACATTTGGATTTAGCTGTTGGTTGTTTTCTTTTTTCTTTTCTGGTTCGTTTCTGTTTCATATGTTGCATAAGCCAGGGTCTTTATCAATTGAGGGGTTTGGAGAAATCCCGCAGTCCTAAGGTGGTTAAGACGGCTTTTATGCCCCCATTTGGTTTGTGATTAATTGAATAATGAACATGTTGCCGCTAGACCAAATTGAGACATGGGTTGAGCTGAATTCGAAACGCATTGCGACACTTTTCCGCCCAAATGCGGAGGAGATCGATTTAAATTTCAACAAAGTTTTCCCAATAGACTTTGGTCTGAATTTATAGTGATTTTAGGTCTTTAAGTCGATGGAATTCTGGGCAGCTATTTATTTACTAAAATTAGCAAAGTGACGAAATTTAAAGAGAAAAGTACGAATAACTAAACAATGTGTAAGTTAAGAACTCTTATAACTCTTGCACTGATTTGTCCAAGTATGGATGTGAGTTTGAACTGGTTTATGAAAAATAGCAACACATACCAGCAAGAATTTGGGGCGCTGCTGAAGCTTTGTAGGTTCGCCTTACCTCACTGGGTCCTACATTTATTCCTATGATGGTTTGTCTACCTTATACAAAACAGTTCTATATAGCAGAACAAACCAACCAGTGAATGGTTTCGACTGACAGATCGATTTTTAAAATATTTACCATTTACCCAAGATCTCAGAGTAGGTACGAATTTCATTAGAAAATTGTTTTTAGGCAAATAAATAAATCTACCTAGTCCTATTTTGCTCAGATTTTCGCTGCCTGTGACAACCCCCATTAGTGGGATTGTAATGACAATGAGTGCGATTGTCCGTCGCCGATTGCCCAAAATGCATTTAAATTATCAAGTTTAGCTCTTTAAAATGTCCCCATTGTATTGTGATCACTATATTCGAATGGATTTCCACTCAAAATGTTACCCAAATATTATACTTGATAAATTTGCTGACGAATTTGCGAGTGTGGACTTCGAATTTATGTGTCATTTAAATTACCAAGTTTCCAATCGTGATGCCAACCGTTTGACATAAATTTTCCGACAGCATGGTTAGAAGTTACCCTCATTGCTTTCTGCAAAAATGCTTGGAACCAATTTTTTCTAATTTTCCTTAAAGAAATCATAACTCAATGAAATGAAATATTTAAATTTTTTTTAATAACAGAAGAGCACTTCGAATTAAATTTCTTAACTCGAACTCACATTCAGAGTTTCGAGAAAGAGTGGTTCATGATCAAAGTAAAGTTTTAGCTGTCACAAATAAAATGATCCCTCTGCTTGAATGAAAATCTATTTAAATTTCATTCGATGGAGAAGAAGAAACAAATTATTAATATTGAATCTCTGTGCAATTTCACAGCAGGAAATATTCAATATTGATTAGAATCTCAAAATGACCATGCTATGTGCATGTCTTTGTTCCGGAACCAGTTGAATGTTTTTTTGTTTTCATTCAAATTCTAAGATTTTCCAGTTCCCCTAAAACAAAAGGCAACTTAAGTGCGTATTTAAAGCAAACAAAGTTGTTTCTTAAAATTACCACACATAGATTGATGTAGAATCCCTAATAAAAAGACATCCCCCTGAGGAAGTTGGAAAAACCCAACGAAATGTGGGAAAAGAATGAAAAAGTTTGTTATTTTGGTTCGGAAACCACTGATCAGTGAGCTCATTAAAACTATTTAAAATATTTTTTCCTGTTTGAACTCAGTTTGGGAAATAGGAAATTTCTTCCTAAAGGTTGATATCGAGTGAACTGGTATCACTGGTCTGGAATCGGTATCTGCCAAGTCAGAATAATAAATTCAAACAAATAGTTTGGAGATGAACAAATTCCAAATGTTTAGGTGCATTACAAAATGTTCGAAAACCAAAATGAAATGAATGAAATGTTTCCTCGAATTGTAACAATAACGTGACAATTTCTGTTTGGCATTAATGTCAAATTAGTGTTAAGTTAGAATTGCTAAAATAGCAACATTAACATCTCTTAGACACACAGTCACTTTAATTAGGATTTATAGATATTTAAAATTGCACCACTAATAATTAATCATTTGACTCCTTTTAGGTAATTTTTATTGAATATTTTTGAATTCAGACAGTCCATTTCCATAATCCACTTGGGGAGATATTTCTGTATTCGGCTCTCAGGTAGTGACCAAGCACCTACCACTTGTGCCAGTACTTTTCCATTCGAATAAAAAAGTTCAAACATTCGAAATCATCGCATGTAGAAAAAAAACCCTCTCAAGAAGGGACAATTCCCACGAACTGTAACCACTTCTCTAGTGCGAAGTTACACAATTTCTGGTTCCGATTACTGCTTTCAGCTACGTTTGAAAATAATTGGAAATTCTCTACTCCCAGGAACCAACACAATAGTTCAGTTAATTCAGAACATATCACTCTAAAGAAATACATAAGTCCAAACAAATAGTGCAAAGGTGAAAAGACCGAAAGTTCCCTTCAAAAGGGAAAATTTCCACGAACTGGCAACACTCTTCTGTAGTCAGTACAGTACCAAACAAGCTGATCAAACCCGAATAGCGTACATATACTGTGTAGTTAAAAACCACCAATTAATTCAAATAAAACCTTTTCCGGGGGGGTAAGCATCACAGTCATGCTGCCATTAAGAAAACTCCCATCACGAAAACACATTATCACAGAAGTTCATTGAAATATGACCTGAAGGCGAATTAAAGTGCTTGGATTCAGGATTCATCCCACTTGAGTTAAACATGCCGAGTGTCCAAATAAAATCGTAAAACACCCAAAGTTGGCACATCGACAACAAGTTGTGCGTATAATGACCAATCTGTTGGAGTTCCTAAAAGTTAGATCAATAGATTTGTTCCACCTCGTGCGAATATCTTACAAAAATTCGACAATAATGTCCTGAGAAGCTTCTTAATTCTGTCGTTCGGATATTGGATACCATTTTTGGTCCTTTCCATTCGGTCAAAAATAAAACTCACACTAATGGCTTTTAGAAGCTAAATCTAAAATTCTGTATTAGCTGTAGCGCCAAATATTCATACTACAGCATACAGTTTTTGCAGTTAAGAAAGTGACGATGGTCGGATGCCAATGGACGACTGTTGTCAATGGGCCTTAATAATAATCATTTTTAATCTTCTTTCTAAATATTTTGTAGGTCACAATGGGTAATTTTAGGTTTGTTAAGTCTAGCCCGGACGGTAAATATGGTGATTAGTATTGCTCAATGTTTGTTAGAATTTAACATTTTGTTCTCAATTTTGACCAACTGTCTCGGAAATATCGCAGCTATTGCATAAAATTCCAGGGTGTTTTTTTAGCTTAGCTACTTTGCAATTCGTATTGCACCTTACTAGTAACAAATTCTAGTCTCGCGTTAAAAATTACCGAAGATCACGATTGCGAAATTCGTGTAAAGAACTTAGCCATTGTGAATTTCTTAAGTTTAAACTCGAAACTAAAAATTATTACTACAAAGGCCTATTCCGTATTATCAACATTTTCTGGACAGTGAATTCGCAAAGTGATGAGTTAAATTTTCACGCAGTCGAATTCACAATAATAGTTAAAAATTAACTGATGCGTATACTTGGAGTGTCCGCACAGTTTTTCAAATTCAGTGGGCCCCTTGAATAAGCATTTTTAACCTCCAACTTTGTAGTGTTTTTGTATAGCGCACTAATTCCTAATGTTGTCTCCAAATGAAAGTATTATTTATTAAAAATGGCAAATCTGCGGTTACCAGTCCTTTAGAGCGGCTTGCTGCCGAAAGCACAAACTTTACCCTAATGCAGATCACAGTGGTTGGTTTTATATGGAAAGTGTGTGGCAAATAAATAAAATAAGAAGACAGTTGACGCCATAGGTCTAACTTCTCACAGCCATTCGTTTTTGGAATAAAAAAGAATGCAACAAATTTTCGACTCGTCCTTAAACTTATAAAATATATGTATTTTGAATTACTAAAATTTAAAGTCGAAACTAAACGTGGCTCAATGAGAATAGCCGCGTAGTGTAGGTCTGTGTTCCGATCCCATGCCGAACACACTTAAAATTTAGCCTCTGTTTAGCCATCACAATCTTGTAAGCAAGAAGTTTTGGAATTTCAACTTAAATTTCAACGTGCGGCTAAATGAAACACTGCTTAATTCCTATACACAGTGCATTCCTCCGATTTCCAGAGTAAAGATACTGCACTTTGCTTATTTCATAACGTAAATTGCGCACCGGTTTTGTTGTAAATAATTCACTCCTGAACTGTCTTTAGTTTGGATTACTTCCAACCTCAACTGCCCGCAAATGGTGAGAACGACATTTACACCTCTCCGACCAGAAGCCAGGCAGGATAGTGTGGATTGCTACTCAAGTTGTTAGTACATTTGAAAATCGATTTTTGGTTGAAAATTTTGATGCAAAACACACCCAGAGAACACCTTTAACTTTTTTTTTGCAACAAAAACGTTACCGGCTCCGTAAAACTGACCTATCTATCACCCCAGTTCCATATTGACCAACAATCTGCAGGTCTTTTCGACTAGACGTGTTGCAAAAATCAGCTACTTCAGTGTATAACAAAATTGTGCTAAAAACGACAGCTTAACCCCCTTCCGGGTCCGTCGACAACACCATCAGGCTTGTCATCAACCTTTATCTGATTACGCAACCAACGTGTGCATGTTTGCACCGTGCGGCAAGCGGCTCGATTGACTCACCCTCGCATCTGCATATTGATGGTTGTTGGCTGTCTCAACCACGTCGTCGCTCAATTATAAAGACTTATACAAGTTTCGCTGTGTGTTCCGCGCCGTTCAGCCAGGTAATTGCCGAGTGGCACCCAATGGAAGCAGATTTACTGGCGCTAACCACCAGCCATTATCGCAGCGCGCGTCAATTAACTCTTTTGAATAAAAGAGGTGTGAAAATGTAGCTAAAAGATTGAGTGTCCTCGCCAGTGATCACTCATGCAGATCTTCAAAGTCTGCTCTCTGGCTGTGGGCTGGTTGATCGCCGTGGCGGAGACACTGACCGTTGTAGTGGCTGCTGCCCATTCGATCAGTTGCATTAATCCCTAACCGCAGGCCTGCAATTGAGTTCGCTAAATGTCACGATCTTTAGCGATAACATGCCGCAAAGTCAAAATATTTACCCAAGCCATCAATTTACTGTGCGAGGGGTTTTATATTTTGCGCATAAATCAGGAACAGGATTATTAGACCAACTGGCCGGGCTGCTCCACAATTCACCCCAAGCAGAACTAATGCACTACTTCGCTGCGCTGGTTCTCCTTCTCCTTCTGATCCATCTGGCTTAATCAGCTCCCGATTAACAGAAAGAAACACAAACGTCAGGAGAATTAATTAGCCGAGTTAAACGGAACAGAAGTTGCTCAATCAAGAGCACACGGTGCACGGGGGTAGGGCGGGCTGTGCACTGCTGCAACACGCTCTGACTTAAAACCCAAGTTAGACGTCAGGATGAATGGGCATCGGGTACTTTGATACGACAGCGACAGCATTATAGGCACTCAAATTGCTAGCTGATTAGCTGTGTGTGCATAGTTGTTGATTGCAAATTTAAATGATTGCCTCTGTGACATGAACAACGGTTGGCCAATTGGCCATTAACCAGCAGCTAATGGTGCGTAGATACCCAATATTTTGAAAACTTGTTAGCGAGTGCAGTGACACGTCTGATGTCTGATGTTGTTTGGGGGGCTCCCTCAGAAAGGTGCCAACGTGACATTAACAATCTTTAATTGCACAGGATCAGTGTTTAAAAGTTTTTTTTTTTTTTTTAACCACACACTAGAAACTTATTCAAAAGTAAACAAAATAAACTGTAGGTACTCACCTCCGAGATAGATGCCACATTTTTTTTTTAATCACAACACATGTTCACCGAAATGCAGTTCTCTGTTTGAACAATTCACTTTTCGCTAGGTAGTGCGAGCCAAAAGAGTTGGGCAACCGAAAAACAATCGGAAATGAGATCTCGCATTTGAAAAACGGCCCACTGCAGCGGAAATGACGCACTAAATTATGCAAATGATCTCTGGCACTGGCTTAGTACGATCCGAAAAGCAAAACTCCGATGCACTCACTCACGCTTGATTGATTAACCTCAAAGATACACACTGAGCTGAGACTGACTCCGGTGAGTATCGGAACGGAGCGCTGTGCGATCGGTCGGCCGTCTGCACTCTGGGCGACTTCGAACTGAGAGAGAGCTTTTGTCTGCAGAAAGTAGATGCAACAGTATTGACCACTGTCGTGTGCAAGAGTAGGACAGACGGAGGGACCCGAGCACAGAGCTCTTTGCAGACTCGAACCGCTTATGTGGGGGTACATGCTACCCATTGTGGGCGGGACTGGTTGGCTGGTTGCTTATGTAGCCTCCATTAATGGAGCTGGTTGGATTTATTGTTGCGACTCTGAGCCAGGCTCTGATTGGGCGACGGGGCGACTCACAGATAAATAACGTTGTCAATTTAATGGGAAATTTGTTGGCAGCGTTGCGGTCCCTCGTCATCATTTACTCAATACTCGTGCATGTGCGCGAAATGGGTAGGCTGATGTGTGATCGGGATATCTTATTTCACAATGAGGTGGTTTTTAAAAACGAAAACAAAAACGACGCATTAGCAAATAAATAAATGAAAACAAAAATGAATTAATAATTTAATGCGCATTTATCAATTGTGCTTAGCCTTGGGCTTTGTATTATTGCGAACCTCTCAAAGTGTACAGTAGGAAACATAATTCGTATTTTCAAATCGAGCTCGTATATGTTGCATTTTAATTACCCCAATTAATTCGGCCGTTTGAGCGTTGTTTCTTCGAAATATCCGACTGAATGTAGGTATCTGGGGAGCTGTAAATTGTGTTAATCTGTCCTTCTATCTACTTGTTGGATTTTTAAAATTTAGACAAAAGTTGGGTTTATCAAAAGCTTTTGAAAATGTACCTAATGTGCAGATATCGTATAAATTTTTGAAATGTTATTGATTTACAATTGACATTCCCCATTTTTGTGAAGGACATTCCTTTCCAGTTTCGAATTTGGAGGGTTAATTTCTGCAGTAAGATTTTTCAAAAAAATGTTGTTTTAGAAAATTAACTGAATTTCAAGTATATTTAAAAAATGTATCTGTCAGATCAAAACACGGTTTTCTAAGACTGGCGCTGGCTGAGTTTTGGGCGCTGTAGATGCTTTATTTTTAAGAAACCGCAGCACATCTACTGATCCGATAACTCACTTAAATGAGGAAGAAGTATCGGAGCTTAAAAAAAATAGAAAATTTACCCCACAGTGTAATTCTGTGGGAAATTTTGATAACCTAAAGAGGAAAATAATATTTAAATCAAATGATTAAAAGAACTATTTCTTTTCGAAAAAAAAACTTCAAAGTTTTTCATTGCTCTCATATATTTTCTTGTAGTTTTAAGTACTCAACGACGAAAAGAAAACTTTTTAGTACTCCTAGATGAAAATTTATGAATCAAATCCAAGCCATTTGCAGTGGCAGCTTGTGACAGTCATTTAAAAAATTGTTTTTTTGTTTGCTACATTTTTCAAAATTAAGAATATTAAAAAACGCATTATATTTATTATTTCTGTAGTGTATGTATTGTATTTTTACATTTTTTAACTTTTAACTTTAAAAATTCATTTTTTATTTTTCTTTCTTTAAGCTTACACACTAGACAAAAACGATTAAATCTAATTTAAAACTAACATTTATCTTATTCTAGCTTACTGGCTCCAAGCGAGCGCTCTAAACTTATCAATATCCTTAAAATTATTGCCTTTCGGCCTTAAATCTATCTATTTCTATGACTTGTTTTGTTTTTTAATTTTCAAGAAACTTTAGAAAACTTGAACTCTTTATTATTTGTTTTACTTAAAACTACTTAAGACTGCCTAAGCTACTTAACCTAAATTACCTATAATCAGGGTGGTGAGCAATCAAATCGATTGGTCACCATCCTGATCGCGTCCATGGGCGCCTGACAGCCGCCCACAAGGGTTCATCAGTGTCACCGAGACTCGAGCGAGGCCATAAGCGTCGTTCGAGTCTCGGCCGCACTATCATGTTGGCTAGCCCGGCACCTCCCAAAGACCCCCTACTCTAAGCCTAAACCTACAAACTTAATATCTAGCTTAAAACTAAGGAGGATGCTACGTAAGTAGCGCACCGGCCCGGGAGAGCGTATCCACCCTCACCTGTTCATCAAGCCACCAAAATTCGGAGAACTGCTTGACCGTATCGACCCTGTCCCGTTCCGCAATTGCGGTACTAAAACGGAGGAGCTCCTGAGCATTGGCGGCGTACCCGTCGTGGATGAGCCGCTTATCCCTCGCGCCGCGGTGGCTGTGGTACAATACCGGCACACCATCTTTTGTCTGGACTAACCCTTTCATATCTACATGAAGAAATGCCTCAGGCGGGATAAAGCCAGACCGAAGCGTGCTCTCGTGGTACATTAAATTGGGGTAGTAAGCCCCTGAGATCAGGTTATTATCGCTGGCCATCGCCCTTGCGACGTGCCTCCGAATCACCTTAATAAGGAAATTGTCAATCCTATTCAGTCGAGCCCCATTGTATAAGGTCCCGTTGGGATAGTATTTTATGTACTGAGATTCAGGAGTTCTAAACAACCCTAGACAGGCCCTGAGACATTGTCTCTCAAACACCCGAATCTTTTCCATATAGGACGGCGCTATATTGAACCACATAGGACAGCCATAAGCGATGATAGGCCTTATAAGGGCCACGTAGCAAATGACCTTCACCCTGGAATCAAGTTGACTGCTGCGGAACAGTCTCCTTGTCAGAGCGTAGGCCCTCTTAGCCCCAGCCAGACAAGCAGCTATATGTTTGTCAAAATACAGATACTGGTCGAGCCAGATGCCAAGATACCGGACCACGTTTTTCATCGCCAACGGCTGCCCCTGCTGTCCAACAATTGTTAATTTTCTCCAGTTTTTTCTGGTATCCCCAGAGGCCCCAGCCAATGTTGTTCTGAACAGTATTGTTTCCGATTTTTGGAAATTGATTTTCAACTTCCAATCATCGCAATACCTCTTAATTTGCTCGAAGTCACGTTGCAGAAGGATGTTAATGACCTCGATTTTTGGTCCTGACCTGTACGCCACTAAATCGTCCGCGTACGCTAAAGCATGTCTGAGGGAACCCACCAGATCACTTGTGTAAATATTAAACAGGACCGGAGAATTCACTGCTCCCTGTTGTAAGCCGTTTTTAATTTCGAAAACCCTGCTCGAAGTCACGTTGCCAGCTTTGACAACGAACTTCTTTCCCATAAGCATGTCATAAATTATATATAGCAAAGGTTTTTGAATGCCCAATCTGGTCAGTTTATAGAAGAGCCCCTCCAACCAAACGGTATCGAAGGCCTTCTCAAAGTCGACCAGG
Organism: Cheilosia grossa; assembly: GCA_963082955.1. Taxonomy (NCBI): domain Eukaryota; kingdom Metazoa; phylum Arthropoda; class Insecta; order Diptera; family Syrphidae; genus Cheilosia; species Cheilosia grossa. The sequence continues at coordinate 48,369,764 of OY720147.1, read as the reverse complement.
CAGGCACCCGTGCATTGTTTCTTACTCTTATTCCACTGAATGTCGGAAACCAGTTTCGACGCGGCATGAATAGTGTCATGCCCCGCTCTGAAGCCAAACTGGTTGTCCGGAATGATCTTGTTTTCCTCAACCCATTTTAAAAGAGATCTATTGACGACTTTCTCGAATACCTTGCTAACATTCGGAAGCAAACTAATTGACCGGAGATTAGCAGGGTTCGTCCTATCTTTATCCTTTTTCGGGATAGGGTGTACCACCGCTATTTTCCACTGCTCCGGATAATATGCATTATTCAGCGCATTGTTAAATAGTGTGGCGAAGATATCTATCGCCTCTAGCGGCAGGTGTCTTAATACGACGTTTGGGACACCGTCCACTCCCGCCGACTTTTTGTTTTTAAGTGATTCAAAGATGCACCGAAGTTCATCTCTACTCACGAACAGATGAGTATTTTCATCGGCGACTGTGCCGTTTGCACGGTTGTCGTCATTGAACCCGGTGAAACCGTTGTTCTCGGATCGCCAATCTTGAATTTCGGTCCGCAGATAAAAGTGGTTAAGAAAGGCCCTCTCCTCGAGGTCGCGGTTACGGCAAACAGGGTTGTTCACCGTATACACAGTCTCAAAGAAAGCTCCCATCAAATTCACCCTCTCCTGCGGGTCTTCGACCACAAAAAAACCGTCGTTCGAGTCAGCACTTTCCGGACTTATGCCAGCAGTCAGTAATGTCTGTCTGTTCTCGTTCGTCCGAGGTATTCGAACACATGAAATGTCGTTATGATCCTTCCGCCTGAACAGTTTATTTATTTGCGGGAACATTTTCGGACTACTGGATTTTATAGCCCGAATTTTATTGCCCCAATACAAACTTACAGATTTTCTGTAATTTTCGGAGATCAACTGTTTCAAGTTTTTGATCATCGAATTCAGTGTTCTTAACTCGGGATCGTTCCTGTCAGTGAACTGTCTGTGTAGCCGTTTAAGCCTCGAGAGCAGTCTACTCTTATGTCTGTACAGAGCATCGATTGTTGCGTTTCGATACTTTTCAGTTTGTTCTTCGTCCGTGGAACGTCCTACCCGAGGGATAGTCCGCTCCATTGTCTGTTTGATGACGACATTCATTTGCCGTAAATGATTGTCGATTTCATCGTTTGTTAGGTTCCTGTTTGTCGGTGGGTCGATCTCGCATGAGCGTATGTCGCGTTTTAACACTCTGGAGAAGCGCGACCACTGCGCTTTTCGGTAATCGAAAGAACGCACTTGGTCGTACTGCTCCAGCTGCGTCTGCTCGTTCGGGATCCGTATTACGGCGGCAAGTCCGTAGTGATCACTATCGTACTCAACCGTTCGTAAACAGTTCCGCGTGCTTAGATCAATGTTTGTTAGTTCCAGTCTTTCGTCAACTAGCGCCAAGTCCAGAAAAGAACCATCTCTAGGGAAAGTCGGGATATCCGTCGCGTACAACTCGAGTTTGTACTCAATCATATTATGACGCCACCAGTCGTGAAACTGGTTGCCTCTAGGGTTCGGAATATCATTTCCCCATGCTGCATGTTTAGCATTGAGGTCTCCACCCAAAAGGTAATAATTATCTTCCGATTGAAGCTCTAAGCAACGAAAAAGCGTCTCGATCTCATTTAAAAATTCAATGCGTCGAGGAGATTCCGGTGCGTAAAGCGACACCACATACATCCGCCTCTGGCTATTGAGGGGAATGCATACGATGCATGCTTCCAACACCTGGAACCGGCGCACTTCCCCGCTATATATAACCTTATGGCGCAAGCCTTTACGTACTAAGATAGCGACACCACCTCCCTGTGTGGAGTTGGGCCGGTCTCTTCTAACTACACAATAATTTCTATAGCCCAATTTGTGCTTCGGGGATAGCTTAGTTTCGCTAACCAGAAGCACATCTGGCTTTTCGGCTTTCAACAAATTGGAAAGATTGATCCTTCTCTCGATCCGGATTAGTGAATTAACATTCACCGCAAGGATCTTTAAGTTTACCTCGTCCAGCGTACCCATCATATTTATGGCGCGGCAGACTCGGCAAACAGCGTCGAATAGATCATGTCTATTCGAGCCGCATGTTCATTTAATTGTTTCTGGAAATTGTCGATCTTTCCGTGCAGTGACAGAAGGATCGATTTCAAATCCAGATCCGCTTCCGGTGTAGGAACCTTCGGCGCGCTTTTTGTGATTGAGCTACCCGGTCCAGATACCATTTGGGCAAAGGACACATTGGGCGCAACAAAATTAGAGAACGAGCGACTCTTTCGACCCTTCTCTTCTTCGGACCTCTGTTTTCGAGCCTGCACATTCTGTTTTACCTGCTGATACTTGGGACATCCCCTGAAATTAGCAGGATGTCCTGAGCTGTTGCAGAGTACACACGAGAGCTGGCCTCGATCTTCTACCCTATCGCTACCTAAAGCACATTCCCCATGTTTGTGGTCCTTGTTGCACTTAACGCACCTGAACTGCATGTGGCAGTTAGCTGCGGCGTGCCCGAACCTCTGGCAGCGCATACATTGAAGTACACGGTCTGACCTCTTTAATTTTTCCCAACGTACTGCATGATAGTACAGGAATCTGATCCTTTTCAGACTATCTATTTTGCTGTCGGGGGTTAATTGTACCAAAAAGAATGGTAATTTGCGGCTACCACCCCTATCCGCAGGCGAAGAAAACGGCTTGACCCCCACGAACTTAAGGTCTTCGCACTCGTAATTCTTGAGCTCGTTTTCGAGCTCCTCTATCTTTATATTGGGGTCGATACCCTTAAGCAGCACAGTTTGTCGCTTTTCTCCTTTTGGAGTGTACGTGAAGTACTCAGCTTCCGCTTTCTCCAGAGCGGTGCGCAACTTTTTGTGCTCCTCCATATTACTGCACATAATTATATGCTTACTGGCGTTTAGCCTTTTAATATAAAAGTCCTTACAAATAAACCTACATAACTTAATGCTATCGCTTATTTCTAGATGACTCACATTTATTGGTGGTATTTTCTGCTTTTTTATCTGTTGTTGTTGTTGTTGTTGTTGTTGTTGTTGCTGCGGCTGCTGCTGCTGCTGTTGTTGTTGTCTCTGCTGCGGCTGTTGTCTCTGCTGCTGTTGTCTCTGCTGTTGTTGTCTCTGCTGCTGTTGCTGCGGTTGCTGTGTCTGTGTCTGTTTTATTTGTAAAAGTTGTTGTTGCTGCAGTGGCTGTTTTTGTGCCAGCTGCTTCTTCTGTTGCTGCTGCTTAAGCAGTGCTTGTTGTTGTTGCTGCTGCTTAAGCTCTTTTTGTTGTTTCTTGTGTTGTTGCTGCTCAGTTTGTAGTTGCTGTAGCTTTTGTTGCTGCTGTTTCAGCTTTTCCTGGCGCAATTTCTCCCTTTTCTGAAGGAGCTCTGCGATAAGCCGATCTAGCTGGGCTTCCTCGTCTTCGTGGTCACTTTGTTGTTGCTTTTCTACTTCGGCGTCCAGTAATTGGTAGGAATTACCTTCGCCTAAGTATCTTCCCTCGCCCCCTTCGGACTCGTAAGAGTAGCTGAGACCATCAGAGTCTTCGTCTGTCTCTTTTGCTGACGAGGTTGCTCGTGACGTCGTCATCACGTCGTCTGCCTTCAGTTTCCTTTTGTGTTGGGAATTTGGTGTCGGCTTTACTTTTCTCCGCCTTTTTTCTGTCGACTGTACCTGTGCCAATGCTGCGGTACTCGTTGATGGTACGTCTTTTGTTGTTATTAGTGCTGGTACTGCACCGGCACTTCTTGTTGTTGATGTTGATGCTACTGCTATTGGTGTAGTTGTTGTTGTTGTTTTGACCTGCTTGGTCACGCGTTGTGGCAATATTTTTACATCTTGCGGTTCACACGCTCAACCAATCTTAACAAATTTTACATTTTTACGTTTCTAGAATAATAGGAATTGAAAAAGCTGAATTTTACTACATTAGATTTCAACAACCCAACTATGATTCAGGGAAATACTTTTCTTTTTTTCATAATGCCCGCACAAACGACGCACGAAAAAGAGTCGACAGCCATAGCCATATTATACTCCGAGTGTAAATTAGGTTATGATTAATCTTGCACCCTACCATTTACTTCGCATATTGTTAACCCGATGGTTTAAATTTACAATTGTTATATTCACTGCATAACCTGCATTAAACCCAGCAGATGAAGATCCATTTAAAAACATTTGTTTTTGGTTCTTTGTCACTTGGCAATTGTTCTTATTTGCAGTGTCCTTAGTTTTATTCTTATTGTATTAATTATGATTTAAACCTTTGTTTAGCATTTACCATCTGCTGTTCCATAAGTTCTTCTTCTGACGACGAAGCCATCAAAATTTCATCCACTTTACAAAGGAAATCCATGTTTTTTTAGCTTCTTGCTAGATTTTACATTCTATTTTACTTTTACTTATTTCCTGAACGACAAAATGTCCATATCGTGAAATTGAGTTTTAACTTGAAAAGGTATCCGCAACTGGACTAAACGCCGACATGCTTAAGAAAAACTGAGTTTGTATCGGGTTTAATGAGTTGAATTTAATTTTTGGAGGGCATAATATGCCCTTAAGTGGCATACGTTGGATTTTAACAATGAGGAATAGTACAAATAGTACTCAAAATTGAGAAAGTCAAATAATACAGAAATCAGTACAGTACAGTGAGCCTTTTTTCAACAGTGACACGTATTCAAGTTTCAAGATAGGAGAGAGAATTTTAAAAAATAATGATCAATGTAGATCCTGTGAGCATATGCAGTAAAAATGGCCTAATACAGGTTAATTCAGCATTTGGTAAAATTTATTTTATTTGCACAAATTGTTGATGGGGAATAACATAAAAGAAAACAATGGCAAACAAAAACGTATACAATTATTTTAAAAAACAGTGAAACAGTTAAAAGTATACGCCAGACATTCAATAAACAATATTAAAAAAAAAAATAATTATGGCTGGATAGTCCAAAGACAACAACCATTTCTTTACACCTTTTAAAAATACATTTTTAGCCCTCTCTCACACCTAATAATGTCTGGAAGTCAATTAAACAAAAGGGGTGCGGTGGCATAGTAAAATCTTTTAAAGAATGCTGTATAAATTGTGGGAACAGCTACCAAACTTCTAATATTGACCCGCAAACTATAGTTATCTACGTTTCTAACAGAGCAAAATCCCGAGTTTTCGAAAAATATTTTCAAGACTTTAGGTATAGCAGTAAAGATGCCTTAGCGGAGTTCTGCGATTTACTTTGCATACAAGCCGTATTCGTTTTTTGGGATGTCAAAGTGAAAACGGCTTGTCAACCTTTTGTAGAGTTGACAACTTTTATACAACTACAATCGATCTTCAGCATAACCTTTGGGAATTTCAACGAATTTCGAAGGGAACATACAACATTTCATCGACCTGGAACAAGAAAAAAATCTCGTTACTTCACTAGAGTTTGTAGGAAACTGCAGATTTTTATTCAGAACCATGCAAACGAAACAAAATTTGAGCTTAAACTGTTGTACATACTGTACTTGAACACCATTACCTAAATCTAAGGCCAACAACCAAGGAATACAGAACTGTTCGGCAATTCTTTATTGAAATTAAATACCTATTGCTGCAAAATATCATTTTAGTCTCGCATTTCTTTGTGCAACTGAAACGTATACGGTTGAAGGTTTCTGCCTTTCCACTAGTATTTATGTATTCACTTTTTTTTCAACTCTAAATGGTTAAAATAAAAAGTTCTGTCGAACAAGCCAAACAATGGAAGTAAATCTTCATGGAGCTCGATTAGTATTTTAAATATGGATTTTTCCCAAGTGTCTTAAAACATAAACTCGCTTTCTTCCTTTACAAAACAGTCTGTACTGAACATTTGGTCTACATTTCCGAATTGAACAGTATTTTCACTTCATTATAAGCTCAATAACTTCGACGATTCTGATGACACGATCTAGTGGTACTCGAGAGCAAAGCTAATTCCCATCTCAATTCTCATGAACTCGCCATGCTCATAATGAAGCCAGCTATTTCTCTATGAGCACACTCGAGTCTATAATACGGAGGCTGACACCGCTGCTTTACTTAAAGTGGCTCACAATGCCATTTCTTCTCTACTTTGTCGTCCTTTAATTGGTTTTCTGTCACATTCTGCCCAAGATGCATAAACAGGCGATCTAAACCCTTTTCCATTTCCTGTCCCTTTCTCGTTTCACATATCTTGTAGAAATGACTGCCTAGACCCAACGAGACATGGACAGTTTCACTTCAAAACATATTGTCAACTATTCATGTCTCATCAGCTTCAAATGGAAATTCCGCGATATTTTTGTCGACAGAAAGCTGCGAACGGATTATTGAAACAGTCAAAATTATAGAAAAGTTTTCTGGTCTTTGTTTCATTTTGTAGAATAGACTTACAAGTTGAACAGAAAAAGTTTGCTACTCGGCAAACTGAGTAAATTCTTTTCCTAGAAAATTTGGAGTTCAATTGATGATTTTTTAATTCATAAGTTCAAAAAATAAAGTAATTCGGCTTAAGTGGGAGTTTTTTTTCGGTTGCTTTTTCAAGGAATGGCTAAAACTGAGGTTTAAATGAACATTTGACAAACGTGACTAACCATCGTCGATGTGATAATTTTCCAATTTTTTAAATCCAAACCATGTGTAGATATTTTGCTAGGTACCAACTACTGCGCTTAATTTCACCTTGAATTCGTTAGTTTGGACTTTTATTTGACGAGAGATATAAGCGAATCCTAAATGTAACCAACCCACAGTTTTCCAACAGCATTGGCATTCATTGGCAATGAAAAGTTGTAGGTACGTAGAACCAACAACAAAACCACAAAAAATTCACCCCAGCATGGTTACTTTCAAAGTGGCACAAAATTGTCCATAAAAGTTCGAACTCGTACACGAAGTTAAGAAAAATATATAAATTCAATTTTTTCTTGGGCAAAATACGCGAAGTATGAACGCAGCAAGGTTTCAGAACTGAAGAATAATGTGTATTTTTCCCGAAATGGTTATAAATGTAGCATAAAATGGCATGTTCGTTCGGGTCATAAAGTATGTGGAAATAGGGGACCAGGACCATCAATTGTGTGCCGCTATGACTGGTTTCGAATTTTGTGACCTGCTCCATACCAGTGTGTTGGCGAAAACCTCACGAAATCAATTTCACCTCACCTTGTGAGGGTTTTGTGATTCTATAAATGTGTGAGTGATATCGAGAACTGACAACTTCCAATATTTCCTAGAAATTCCAAGCGAGCTTTCCCATACGCAACTTATTTAGGCAGCGAGAAGGATGTCGGGTGAAAACAACTGCGACAACAGCGTGATCGTTATGCGACAATTTGATACTTTTTTCGAGGACCCTGATACAATTTATTGTTCCTTTGTTCCTTTTTATTAGTTGCAAAAGGCACATTTATGGACTATTATCATGAGAACTAATTGCGAACTGTGAACAAGCGAAAATTTGTGGTTTTTGCCATTTCATTCACATGAAAACTTTTTTTAGTCGCAGATACCTGCGAATCAGTTTGATTAATCAAGGTTAAGTTCGATTTTTCATTCGTGGGTTTGTGGATCGCGACTGATTTATGTGAAGTGTGACAGTTCGCGGGAAAATTTCTGTAACTGTAAAATAAGCTTTTTAAATCAATTGAGAGGTAGATTTTTTTAGATTAGATGTTAATAATAGTTGGCGCAACAGGTCCCTAGGCCTAGCTTCTCACAACCATTCGTTTTGTGTGAGTTTCATTTTTGGAACGAATGGAAGATGTTAGGTTAATTAAATATAATGTTTTTGTGGGAGAACAAAATTCTATTTTCAATTCATAAATACAATTAAATTGATTTGTTCGCAATCCGCCTATCCACAAAATATTACGCGGTTCCCCGTCACAATACTGATTCTAAATTAGCACAGTAGTGTCAGAAAAAAAACATCGTCATCTCCCCTTTTAAAATGAGCTGATATAAATTACAAATAATGTTTAATTCAGTTTATAGTTTATAAATGAAATGGAAATCAAGGCAAAACGGTTTTCATTTTAAAATTTGTCATTTGAAAACGAATTACCCAGACCTTGAACGAAATTCTGCGATCGTCGTGCGTACTATTTCGCAATCCACCGTAGGTACGAGTATCTCTGGCTTTTAAAATGCAGAAAAATGTGTTTTGGTTTTCTTTATAAAGGAAAATTTGTATGCGAATGATCTATTTACAGTCTATATTGTATTGTAAAACTAAAACTAAAATGTATAACTTTTCTCTAACACTCAGGGAGATTGTTGCGAAATTCTAAAAAGTAGCAAAAAAAAGAGCGGTGAAAGAAAAAAGTGTTATTTCTAAAGCTACTCTGCAATTTAAGAATTTTCGCACAATATTTAACAAGTATTTGCATCCCTAACATTATAATCGTGTTCTGACAGATAGCCGCATTACATTTTAAAGATATTTATTTGGAAATCACAGTTTTTGTACAATTTACGAAGTGCTTTTCAAACTATAAAAAAGGCAAAACAAATTGTATCAGGGTCCTCGAAAAAAGTGCCAAATTATTCCAAATTTGTTCCCTACATTGCGGAAAAAAACTGCACAAAATCAAGGCACTCAATTAAATACAAAGGGCCTTACTAATAATCATTTTTAACCTTCAGACTAAATGTTTTTTGGGTCACACTATGCATTTTTGTGCGGAAAATTTCGCCATTGTGAGTTCGAAAAATGTAGCCTGGACACTGAAAACGATTATTAATATCGCTGAAAGTGTTACCATATTCTATTCGTACCGAATATCAAAAGGAGAACTTTAAAGTGATTGTGTGTTTTAGCACATTCTTAAAACAAAACCATTTTATACAATAAAACCGAGGATGAAGATCTTCAAAAAGTCAACTAAAAAGCAACCACATGCGACGGAACCTAAAGATTGCAAAATATGAACCGAAACCTTCCCAAATTCAGGGGATAAACTTGTCTGCAACGACTTAACCTGGTCACACCGCACAGCGCCGAATCCGTTTATTCGACACTCCCTTGGAACCTTTTACGAAATTTGAATAAAACGTTCAAAATAATGTACACTCATTATAAATAAATGACTGTACAGCAAAACAACATAATGACACTTCAGCGACTGTTCGCTGTTCGCTCTAGTTTACGCACCAGAAACATACTGCTTCAGATGTCAATTCCACACTCTCAAAGCCTAATTGCAAACAATTAATTGAGTTGTGTAAAGCGCCTCGAAGTTAGTAATTATTTTTAATCGCCGCCGCCACCGTCGCCACTCGGCGTTCATTAAAGCCGAGAATTTTCGTAATGAGATTCATATGAAATTAATAAATAATAACAAACATGTGCACGGCATGTAACCCGAGCCACAATCGACTTCTTGTGTGTCCATATTCAGCCAAAGCTACAAAAGATTCCAAATGCTAATCCAATTAAACGACATAGATAGGTGGAGAGCTCGGACTTGGCTCGGAAGCATTGCATTCAGAGTTCACATATTAATTGCGCGCCTCTGTAACCACAGAGCCATGCGCCGAATAGACACTGTGACGCTTCACAGTTCTGCTTCCAGGTTGCATACTATTCTAATGTGCGACCTGAGCCATGTATACCCAACCTGAAACGAAACCATTATTCGCCATGACTTCATTGGCTTCCTCCTACTCAGTGTCGTTCTCGTCGTAACTGGTATATACCTACCCGTACCTACATATTGAATTGACTCGTACATAGATGCTCATATATCGTGCGCGTTCGATTGCAGTGACGCGCAACTCAGGGTATAGCAGTGGCTAATCAGAAAGCCACAGCGCGCATTTCAAGATGGCCATATATGGCCAGTCGAGCCATCTATGGCCGGGGCGATGTATAAAGTAGCCAAATGGCTAATACTCGTGCAAAATCTAAGCTGTATCTGAGAGATGTAGATATAATTTCTGCTGCGACAGATTGTGCTATACACACAGGGTAAAAGGGTCTTTCACTTTCGCGAAACTTGTGATGAGCTGCCCCACCAAATTTGGAGCACACATCCGGGGGTGGAAGATCTGTTAACTGACCTCTTCTTGTGTTCACACAAAGATGTATATTTTTGCGAGATGACGGAACATTCAGATGACCAAACTGGCGACAGTGACGATAAATGTGTAGTATCTGTATATACGACGACGTTGTTGTTTTTGAAAGTTGTCGATTAGAGGTGCACAAGCGTTTGGGCGTCACATTACGTGAGGCTTGTGCTTCGCGTATAATATATAATATTGCGAATCTATTTTCTTTTTCAAGTTTTATACACTTTTCAGTGTTGATTTGCTTCATAGATTTCCATCCGACTATTAAATTTCCAAATATGGCGACAGTGGGACATGAACACAGTGCTAAATTTATATCGTGTTTCAGAGTTGAATGTCCGCCGCGTGGCGGACAGTTGGCGGTTGTGGGGGCGTTATTAGCAATATGAAAGCAAGTCGTATATATTTCTGATATGAGGAAACATGGAAACTGCTCGAAATGGAAGTGCTGTGTCTACGAATCGGTTTTGAAGCATATCTAATTTTATTTGCAGGGGTAGCATATTCGGTCATCCAAGTGGCAGAACTTAAGAGTCAAACCTTCACGCACCAAATATTTTGTGGTAATTTTACATGGAAAATTTCTCCATCGTTAGTTCGTAAGATCTATCCTGGACACTTAATAAGATGAAGTATTAGTATCCCGCAAAGTGTCCGTCCATATTTAGTTTTGTCGACAACCAGTGTAACTATGAACAATCTAAACTGACCAAATAGCGGCGCGGCGGTGTCTGCGGATGATAACTACACTTTATACTTTAGTCGAATGATGAATATAATTTATGTCCACAGCTTAGAACCGAGTTTAAAACGTCTATACGCCATGCCTACTCAGCTTATATCGATGATGTCGAATCGAAAATCAATCATAGCCAAAAAAGTTTCGGAATTTTGTTGATTTACAAAAGAAAAGTGATGGTTTCCGGCTTCTTCCAACTATGAAGATCAGTCAATAGATGATCCCGCATTATCTGCAAGAGTTTTGCAGCGTTTTTTCAATCAATGTATTCAAATTGCGATTCAGTCATAGATGAACACTTTTTCTTATCTAGGTGCACCACATTCCCTTATTTTTAGTCACATTGCTTTTCCCTAAGATACGGTTCTGAGTAAACTCAGATATTTCAGAAGGCTTTTTAGAAATGTGCGCCCTTCCTTTACAGTCCGTACTGTGCCACATTTTCAATGAATCGTTGAAGACTGGTATCTTTCCTTCCCTATGGAAAAATTCTTTTATAGTACCAATATTTAAATCCGGTAGCAAAAGTAATATTGAAAACTACAGAGGGATCTGAAAACAATCGTCCATCCCTAAGATTGAAATCTATGAATATTCAAATGTTAGTTTAAAATATGATCCTAACCGTTTTGATTTTTCTAAAGCTAATTTCACTGAACTCAATAATCTTCTTAATAATATAGATTGGTTTAATGAATTGTCCAACATGAATTTATACTGTATGTACAAGCGTTTTGTTTAAATACTAGATGATCGCTTTGCTAGATATGTCCCGATTTCCAACAATCAAGCACTATCCAAGTATCCTTGGCATAGTAAAAAACTAAATCAGCTAAAGAATTTGAAAAAGCATACACAAAATCTGGTAATACAAATGATAACAACAAAATTAGTAAATTAAGTAATTTACCTACCTTAGTAAGTTTCTTCACAAAAATTATATTATTTCTGTTGGATGTAAAATTAAAAAAGACAGTAAATCATTCTGGCATTTTAAAAATTGCAAACGTAAATCAGTTGACATTCCGGGCACAATGAATTTGAAAGGCGTGGAATCGTCTAATGTAGAGTCTACCTAAGAACCTTTCGCTTCTTTCTTTGAATCGGTTTATACTAATGGCAATTGTCAGAACAGTCATAGAAATAATATTGTTAATCTTGTCAGTATTGGATCTCTTGAACTAAGCTATGAAGAGGTTTTGTTTGATCTTAAGTCTCTCCTACCAAACCCCAATTGTGAGATTGAAAAATTGAAAGAGGGAACATTTCTCAATGATTGGAAGACTTTGTTTCTTGTCCCTATTCATAAGGCTGGTGACAAAAATAACGTCGAGAACTACCGCGGTATTTGTAAGCTCTCAGTTATCCCTTAGCTTTTTGAAAGCGTTGTTAAAAATAAACTAGAGTTTTTAACAAATGCATGTTTATCTGAAGCACAGCATGGTTTCGTATCTGGTCGGTCTACTGTCACCAACTTAGCTTCCTTATCATCTTATGTTCTAAATGAAATGGAAAACAAAAGCCAAGTAGATGCGATACATACCGATTTTAGTAAAGCCTTCGACTCGGTCACTCACTCAATTCTTCTTGAAGAGCTAGAAGCTTTTGGGATTCACTCTAAAATGCTTCTATGGATTTCAACGTTTCTAATTGGTCGTTCTCAACGAGTAAAAGTTGGAACATCGCTCTCATAAAGTATTAGGTGTGCTGCGGGTTTTCCGCAAGGAATTCATTTAGGACCACTGCTCTTCATTATTTTTATTAATGATATCGTTTCAACAGTCTAAACATAGTCAATGCTTACTGTACGCAGATGATTTAAAACTGTGTTCATGTATTAAAAGTATTAGTAACTGTTCTTTGATCCAATCGGATCTGGATAGTATTACTGATTGGTGCAACGACAATAGTTTTAAACTAAAAATTAAGAAATGCAATGTGATTTCCTTTCGTAGATCTGCATCTACATTTGAATATGATTACTCTATTAATTTAATTCATTTGAATAGAGTTATGAAAATCAGAGATTTAGGAGTCATGTTCGATACGACATTTTCCTTTAAATGTCATATCGATTATGCTGTCGCGAAGGTTAACTCAGTTGTTGGCTTCATAAAGCGTAATGGAAACGAATTTAGAGATACATTTGCTTTACTTTCGCTATTCACTGCATTAGTTCTTTCCCTGCTTGAATATGCTGACATGATTTGGCCACAAACTATGGCCAACATGAGCCTATGACAAGAGCCATTCTAGCTTTCAACAGCGTTTATTCAAAAATCGATTTATCTTAGTCAAGAGTTCAATTTAAAAACACATTATTGTACGTTTTTACTTTTTAAGTAAAATATTTGTATACTTTTACCATTCCTAGTTTTCAAACATCTGTTATTTTTAAGCACTTGTTGATGAATTATAATAATAATAATAGTAATAATATCAATAATAACTATAACAATAATAATAATAATAACAATAAACTGTTTGACGAGTTGATGACTGATAAGTTACATTTTTTTGTAAAATTTAATTTGCTTACCAACATGGATTTGTAAAAAACTGTTCCATTGTTACGTATCTTCTCCTTTTTACAAATTTGCTGGCTGGCTGGCTTCTTCTTTACAAACTTTAACTTTTTCCCGTCGTACCTCGCCTTTCATTCACGCTTATTCCTTCGAGAGTTATGTGATTACGCGTGTATCTTTGATAAAAGATTTAGGTGTCATGTTAGATAGTAAACTGTCCTTCATTAACCACTATGAATATATCACAAATTATCACAAATAAAGCCAAGCATGGGGAATGCTTAAACGTTATGCTAGGTTGTTCACCGACCCCTATGCGCTAAAAACTTTATATTTGTCGTTTGTTCGACCGCTGTTGGAATATGCGTCTATTGTTCGGTGTCGAAACTACAATACTCAAGTTGTAAGAATTGAAGGAATTCAAAAAAGATTTCTTTGGTTTGCGCTCAGACGGGTTCCTTGGTCGGATTTTAATAACTTACCCCCTTATTCAGCCCGATTACAACTTGTCGGACTCGAGTCTCTTGAGGCTAGGAGAAGGGTGTCAAGATTTGATTTTCTCCACAGAATACTTATTGGGCAGATTCACTGCCCTGATATTTGAAGGCTGGTATGTCTTAGGCCTGTTTGCTGATACTACTCATAGCGATTTAAGTTCTACTTAAATACCTTATGGGCTACTTGTTCTATGTCATAAACTGTCACATATGATTTTAAGTGGTACTTAAATCGCTATGAGTAGTATCAGCAAACAGGCCTTAGTGTCCCATTACTAAATTTTATTACCAACAGATTGTCTTATGTTCCTCGTTCTCGTACTAATTACGGCACATCCTCCTCTTTAAATGGTTTAGTGTATAAAGATTGTGCGTCTTTAATTGACATTAATATGGCAATACCTTTAATAAAATACATCTTGTTCAATTATTTCCATTCGTAATTGTATTGCTAAAATTTTGTACTTGCTTTTTTTACTGTACTATCTTTATTTACTTAATTTTCTTCAATCTCTGTCTCTCATTTCATTTGTATGATGCTTCTAATTTCAAATTCAAACTCCTCCTGCCTAAAAAAGGCCTAGTACTAAGTACCTACTTTGTTGACAAACAAATAAAGTAAATCAAATTATCGTTTTTTTTTTTAATTCTGAATCCAAAGTTTGCAACAGACTTAAGGATCAGTCAATTTCAATACTCTCATATTGTTTATAGACTTTTTTTAACCTTTTCAATATCAGGGTCTTAATCACTAATCTCCCAGGGCTTGGAAGTCAGTGCTTAATCTATGAGGGTAAGAACGACATTAATTTTAGTATCAACAAGTTCGGTCATGTGGACCGATAACCGAAGAGGAATCATTCAGGAAATAGCTTATTCTTGTAGTTAGCTAGCTGACCCGGCGAACTTCGTTCCGCCCAAATTCGTTTATGTAATTAAAATAGCATACACATGCTGCTTTATGTAATAGGTTTACAATTTCTTTATTCAAAAGTTAAACTGAAGTATAATAATGTCGATCGATGTTCTCGACATTCCACTTTTGCATTGAACAGGTTAGTTCGCGACAACGTCTGTGTCAAATAAGAAGAAGAAGAAACCAAGTGACAGCTAAAAAACTTTTAGGAATACAAAACAGATTTTATACGGCTGTCGCATAACTAATATATATGTTAAAAAATTACTTAAAAGTTTAACATAAAATACAAAAAAAGCTGAATAAAAGAATTGTAGAATTAAAAATTATATTTTTCAAATGTATTAGGTAAAAGCCGTCAAGCTAAAGTAAATAGTACACCTTTCAACAATATTTGAACAAAACACCACTCTGGACATTTTTAACTGGGTTTGTTATCCTACAAGTTGTTTTTGACGTTTGAGCGAAAAAGATAGCCCATCTGTGAAAGGATGGGCTTCGCGAAACTCCATACAAAGAGGTATGTTTGCAGACACATGAAAAACCCACATACAATTGACAATGGGAATTCAAGATTCAAGACGCACGGGAAATTAAAGACGCTTAAATACAAATGTCAAATCGTACGGAAAAAGCAAAATCCGTGAAATAAGAACAGGTCTGTTCGTTTACTTTTTTATTCTACGAATTTTTACTCAATGCCGTTCCTTAACTCGACAAATCCTTAAAAGAGAGCGACACCTGTCATATTGATTGCCCATATATTGTGCATTACGATTGCGACGTGAAAGGTTTGACCTTTTCACTGGCGGCACACGACTTGGAAGCATTGAAATCAATAATATTATTTTAAGAAATTTAAATAATTGTTGTGTTTGCAATCACACTCCTCGTTTATTTTTTTTTCAAAGTGTTTTTCTCTATACAAACTTGAATCCCCTTAAAGTTCGACAAAAAGCAGCCTATGTCCTTTCTTGGGTCAAAACGAAACCATCGAGCCCAAAATCGTGAAAATCAAACGATCCGTTCTCGAGTTATGCGCGCACACACGTACATTATTCTCTTTTATATATCTAGATGTTTTGAAAATGAAATGTCATAAATGTGATCCAAAAATACGACCAAAACGTAACACTGGATTCAGCGCATGCTCCAAAAATATTTACGGGAGGCATAAAGTTTTGTTGTTATCAAAAAAAAAAAAAATTCCTCCCTCCTTTACACTTTTAAGTCGTTTTGAAAAATAAAACTTCCCCATAAAGATAAATCTCCAACGAATTGCAAAGACTGTTGCACAAGACTTATTGCAAGCTTCTGTTAGTTTTAGGTTTAGATTTAGTATTTTTTGTTTTTCTTTCAGCTCTTTTGGAGACTGAATACAATTCGCAAGAACCATGAATACTGCTACGCAAGACTACTGATCCAAATTATTTTTGCCGCTTCTATAAGACAAATTTCCAAAGATATATTACCTACAACTTTTGCTGAAGACTCGGCGTAAGCGTTTTAAATTTCTCCTTTAAGCTCTTTTCGAAACTTCTGAAACTTCGAAACTGAAACCTCCTCTAAAAGCGAATTGCTATCACTGTTTCGTAAGTCTTTTGTAGGCGCAGGCTTTTTTGTTTGAGTTTATAGCTCTTATAATTTTGTAACATCATTCCAGGGCTGAAAAGTTCTTCTTCGTTTTTTTTCGAACAAATATAAGGTCTCCATTGGAAATAAAAACAACTTAATGGATCTTCTGAAACTCTTCTCAAAACGACCTCTTTTAATACCCTAGGCTTAACGAATCAATCGGCAGTGCGTTTTACCTCGCTTACTACGCTGATACAACTTCCAGGTTGCCGCATTCACCCGTACCAAATCCCACTATCCATTTCTTCGTTTATTTGTTAGGAATTTCAATTTCAAGGCAAATGTCCCTAATGACAATCACTTCGAGTGTCTGACTCTATCTGCAGTACATTCCCCCTAAGAAACTAAGTATAGAAAAACTCAATCCCAAACCTAATAACACTTAAGTTTGTTTACGCAGTCTTATCCTTTTAACTGATTTAATACGAAGACCCAAACTCGTCGTACAAATTTCGGTACACTCAATTTAAAAGTTCGCACAAACTTCCACTAAATACTCGCTTCGTGCAAGATACACACATAAAAGTTGATTGCACTTAGAAATATAAATTTCTAAATGAACAATGGAGTACGATGTGCTGCTGCTGGTCCTGGGCTAATTAAATTCGAAATGTCGCTTCCTCGTCGCCATCGCTGTATATGAGAGGTTGGTCCCCCTCTTTGTTGTTGATTTCACCGATATATACGAGAGGAATACCTACCGCTCCCGTGCATCCATCCAGTTGGCAATTTCAATATCTCGCTTAAGTCTTGTTGGTTGTTAGTTCAGTCGTCGTCGTCGTCGTCGGATTGAATAATCGTGTTGAATATCCTTTTAGCAGGAATATTGCTACCGCCCAGATGCGGTCACTGGCTGGCAGCACCTCCACTGTCGCTGTGCGGCCGACGAGCACGAACAACAATCAGAGCGGGTAATTCTTAATTTTTATTTAAATTCGCAACCAGAGTTACATTCTTCGTCTACCTCCGGGGGCATTCAATTGTCGAACGCACATGCAGTACTCGCTCGTATCTGACGGAGATTATTGTTATTACTATTAGAGATTATGCCACGACGACTAGGGACAAGTTCACGTTCATGGTGCTTCCTCTGGGCCTACGAATTGAAAATAAGCCAGCCGGAGGAGCAGGCCCATTCTATCGGTGATGATGGTATCGATGACGCCACCGAGAACACAGAAGCCACACAGCAAACCGGCTTCTCCTTGTTTTAACATGACAGTAACAGTTTAGACGTCCTTTGCGATTGTAGGTAGGCCAGTGCAAAACACGACGCAACAGTGGTTAATAGATCGGCGCAGACAAACTGCTCTACAATTGGATAATTTATGATTGGTGCGCGGTGGATCTAGAATTTGCATTTCAAATTAATTGCCAACTTGATCGGGATCGAAGGAAGGCCTGCTAATCTTGTTCCCTTCCGAGCGGCTAGCAGTGATGAATTATTTCGGCTTCTAATGGTTGAAGGCGTCTTCCCGAACTGACTCCTGAAACTGAAACCGATGTTGGCATTTTAAGTAACTCATTGTGTAATTGTTCGGAACAAACAAACGGCCAACGGTCTGCTGGGGCTATTGTTCTTGTGGCGGAATACCTACACATTAGTGTAGTGTGTCAGCGGATGTCTCCTGGCGTGGCGTGTGTGCGCGCGCGCGGTCGCGTAGGAGTTTGTTGCGGTGGTGGTGACCTGACCGCTCGGATACACCACGGGGCGGCAAAGTAGAAAGGTGGCTATCGGAACTGCGCAAAGGCTGCACGTCGTCGTTGTTGTCCTCGACGCTCGCGGTGGAGGAGAAGCCAGCCTGATTGGATGCTCTGGGTGCGCAGTGCTCACCCGGCACACAGCAGCAACATACATTTCCATTAAAATGGGACTTTTATGTTCGTTCAGAGTTGCTCCCCAAAGATTTTTCTGTTGCGCACGTGCAAACAGATGCGAATTGACAATGCAAATGCGCAACGCATGCGAGGTGGTTCTCCTCTGTGTTGCTGTCTTCGCCGTTGTCGTCGTTCATTGTTGTTGTCGTCGTCGTGTTCCTTCTTTTGGTGATTTTCAGGGCGCTTTTCCACGCACTACCGGCGAATTGCAATAATTTATTTCAAAAATTATTTTCGTATTGTCCAGTCTCGTTTTGAATGAAACGCACCCAGCCGGTACCGAGCGAGCGACCGACCGACCGAACTGCAGATCTCCCTTTCTGCCAGAACAAAAGACACACGGGCCGAGGAACCTGAAGTAATCTGCCTGCATGCCAAAACGAACAAGCGACATTTGAATGAGGTAATGAGAAAACCTGAACCTGATCACTGGGCAGTTTACAACTCGCTGGCTTTTCGCTGTACTGTGGTCCTGTAGGGAATTATAAATAATTGTTAAGACAGTCAACCTGCCACAGCAAACCTCAGTCTTGTATGGTGGAATAAATATCCGCTGCTGGTGATCTGCCTTGTGTCTTGTGCGCGTGCGATCCATAATCAAATTGAAAGGAAATATCTTCTGCTCGCCGGTTTTTGGCTCATGACGACAATTCAATTCAAACAACTCTATAAAATGTATCTTATAATGAGTAATAGGTTGCCTTTGGATGACGGGACTCGTGCTCCCGTCGGAAAATGTGCACATCATGTAGATGGAGCTATAGGGGCTTGGTTGGTACCTATACTCAGGACATGTAAATTGATTGTTTGCGATTTGTTCGATTTTTCTTGTTGATTTTTATCGGTGTGGCTGTTTGTTTGACAACTTTATTAAGTTGAATTTTCATCTAGCCCTGAATCTTTAATGAGGGATTGACGGTTTGACATTGGCAGCAATTAACTGGGTTGTCAGTGAGGGTTGCTCTTGCTATTAGATGGACATTCTTCCCACTGTTACTGGTTATTGACTGTAACTCTTATTTGTTGGATATTTGTATTGTTATCTTTGCCAGATCGCTCTGTCGAATAACTCTGCTCGCAACCAAGAGAAGGGGCGTTACTGGAAGGGTGTGGACTACGTGTTCCACTAAAGTAAAGTCTTGCGTCCGGTTCCCCAATGAGCAGCAGAATTTTGTAAACCAAGAACGTCAGAGCGTCTTTGATCTTTCAATATCGCCGGCTGGCCACAAGCCTTTGTTTACACTGTTTGTTTGCCAAACTTGATGATAAATGAAGCTGCCAGTTCCATTCAAAACGGGTACAGAAATTGTCTGTCAAATATCACTTCAGAGTCGGATTTAGGCAGCCTATTTGATGCTTGAAAAGTGTCTTTCGTTTGGCATGGAAGGTACTCGTTCGAGCGCTCCAAAATGTAGTCTTCCTGACCTTATATATATAAGATTGAACCTTATGCCGAATTTTACGATAATCAGTTGAGACATTGAGATTTGTAAGCAAGACAAACAAAAAGATCACCTGTTGTTCTGTGGTGAAGTTAATTTTGGGAGTAGCAGCAATCTGACCTTGGCGCTTTAAAGCCGAAACTGCGATTGGATCCCTTTCATTTACACGCGTTTTGGAAAACAACTTAGCTTTGCTCGTACTCAGTGATGGTTTACTTCTGCAAGGCACATTTAGTATTGACTAGATTGGAGTTAATCGCTTTAAATACTGCCAAAGTCCACACAAAAAGTAGTTTCCATTGCGTGATCTGCATGCTCAATCTCTTTGATCAAAGCTCGGGCTGTCGGTATAACTGGTTGGTATCCAGTGTTTCTAAGAAGACTCATGTTCCATTTCTATTCACGGTCCTTTAATGACAGTACTAGGAGAGATATGCATCCGTGTGTCAGTTATAACGACTTGAAAATCAATGTGAAAGTAGTGCCTTCGTTTCATGGTTTCAGTGATCTGGATATACGTTTTCTTGCTTAAGGGCTTTCCTTATAGCAATTCGAATTGTTACAAGGGGATATACCTTGATAGTAATTTGATAGGGATTGCACAAGAAGTGCTTGGCAATGGCTAAGACATAAAAAAAACAAAAAGTGTCGGGAGTGCCGACAGAAGTGAAAACTTGAACAATTACGTGCGTATTTTTCGAATCGTCAGGAAATATTTTACTGTGCAGGAAATATTTTTAAATGAAGTGTTTTTTTCTTCATTATTATAAACTACTTCTACAAAAATTATCTTACAGTTTCCATTTTCATTTAATGCTGTACATGAAAAACAATGCATATTATTTTACATACAAGAATTGTAATCTATTGCTTAAAACGTAATTTTACAAATATGTACATTAAATATTAAATTCAAATAATTGGTATTCTTTGAAATTAATATCAAAGAAACTTTTGAATTTTCGTCCACAATTTCAACAACTCTTCCATCCTTATCATCATCATTTTTATCATTATATTCCAAAACTGATACTATAGGTTTATGATAACTTGTGGCACTTTTGCCACAGCTTCATTTTGTGTCACATTGTGTCCAGTTACGGGAACCATCCAGTGTGACCTGTTGAAAGACAAGAAAATAAACCGCTTTCCATATTGGCGCCACATAGATTAGTATGAATCTCATGGGCTCTTGAAGCTCCGTTGTGTCATGATCCTCGCTAGTTCGTCCTACGAGTAGCCAATGATATGAAGTTGTTTTTATCTATCCTCTGTCTGCTATTTTTAAGGGCTGGGCATTCGCACAGTAGGTGGCGAACAGACTCTATTTCTTCAACGTCCCTACAGCTTCTGCAAAAATCATTATGCAGTATGCGCAGCCGTTCCGCATGTGCGCCTATCGCGCAGTGTCCAGTAATGACCCCCGTGAGTATGCGAATATCTTTGCGGCTTAGTCCGATCATGTATTTAGATCTCTTGTTGCTCACCTCTGGCCATAGTTCTTTTGTGTGCCTGCAGGTAATGAGATTGGTCCATCGTAGGTTAGTTCTACTCCAGGATTCAATGTCAATCTTCCTTGCAAGTGCGTGCTTAGCGGAGTTCTTACTGATTTAAGGGCCATAGAAGCATGTATTTTCGACCCGTTTCTTGCAAGCTCGTCCGCCTGTTCATTACCTGGAATATCCATATGCCCTGGTACCCAGCATAAGGTCACCGCATTGGCTTGTGATATTTCGTCCAGATTTTCTTATACAGTCCTTGACTTCACCACGACTGACTCCATGGCCGCTTGGCTGTCAGAGTAGATGGTGATTTGTTTACCGACAGTGTGCCGTCTCTAAAGTACCTTCGCCGCTTGGGTAATAGCGGCTACCTCAGCTTGGAAGACACTGCAATCATCGTTAATTCTAAATGATTCTCGCCGGTCTAGTGCTTCGCTGAAGATGCCTGCTCCTGTACCGATATCCATTTTGGAACCGTCGGTATATAGGGCTAACTCCTCTTCTTCAGTTACTGCTTCGAACTCCCATTCGCTTCTGTTTGGAATTCTAGTATTGAAAATCCTGTCGAAAACGAGAGTGGGGGGTAGGTAGTCTGTAGTCACCTTCTCCTTCGCCCCGCTCCATTGGGATTCAATTGAAGCGTACCCGTATAGGGTTTAGATGACCATAGTCCAGACTCTCTTAGCCTGATTGCGGTTTTACCCGCCTTACTGCTGCAGTAGATGTCCAGAGGAGTGAGGTTTAGCATCACCTCCATGGCTGCGGTGGGGGTGGTTCGTAAGGAACCCGCTATCCCGATGCATGCTGCCTTCCACCACACTGTTGTACCATATGTTAGGATAGGCCGCACTATGGCTGTGTATATCCAGTGCACCACGTTTGGTCTGAATCCCCATGTGTTGCCGAATGCCCTTCTGCAGGCATATAGTGCCATACGTATGCTTTTTTGGTGCGATCCTCTATGTTTTCGTTCCAGCTAAGCTTAGAATCTAGGATTACGCCCAGATATCTTGCTGTCTTTGAAATTTCCAGATCCACCCCGCCCATCCTTGGGGGATTGAAGGCGGGGATCGCCCTTCTTCTCGTGAACAGTAGAATTTCCGTCTTTTATGGGTTCACTCCAAGTCCACGGCCCGTAACCCAGTTATTGACTAGCAGGAGTGCTTAACTAAGTCTTTCGCTGAGAACTGGAGTGAATTTACCTGGAACCAGAATAACGACATCGTCTGCGTATGCGCTCACAATAGTAGTCCTTGGCTGTGGTGTGACTAGCCTTCCCTGCTTTTGGAATGAATATCACTCATACTTCACGCCATGCCCTAGGAACATAACACAGCCTCAGACAGCACGTGTAAATACATTTAAGCCATGGAATAATAGCTTCCTCTGACTTCTGTAGCATTACGGGTCGAATATTATCTATTCCTGGTGCTTTAAATGGGGCAAATGTGTTGATTGCCCAGGCTATTTTCTTCTCGTCTACTACATCGGCGATTGCTTCTTGCTCCATTCCCTCCCTCGTGCCTGGCGTTACTACATCGTAACCCTCAGACATATCAGTGCATCCGGGGAAGTGAGTTTTCGTCAGAATTTCCAGCGTCTCTTTATGTGATTCGGTCCAGCTACCGTCGCCCCTTCTTAGCGAAGTTATAGGTATCGGTGCCTTTGAAAGGACTTTCCTCAGCCTAGAAGCTTCGGTTGTGGATTCAATTGATTCGCAGAAAGTTCTCCATGAGGTTTTCTTTGCGAATCTGATCTCTTTTTTCAGGACTCGAACACTCTCCCTGTAGGTTGACCACTCAATGTGTCCTTCTCTGGCGAGATTCCACCTAGACCTTGAGTTTCGTATGAGTTCCGCGATCTTGGGACTCCACCAGGGTGGGCGTTTCTTACCCCTCGTTCCACTTTTCGGACAGGATTTTTCAAATGATCGAGAGCGCACATCTGTTAGAGATTCGACTCCATCGTCGACTTCTTCAACAGATGTGAGATCTGTTATCGGGCCTGTAACTCTGTACCGTCTCGCCAAATTTTTCCCAGTTCGCCCTTTTGGGATTTCTGAACTGTTTCCTACCCAGAGAAACCATTTGCAAGTAATAAAGTATCCAGCAGTGATCCGATAGTGATGCCTTGCTGGACACTCCCCAATTCGCAATTTAATGGGATACAAACAATTTTAAATCGAATCTATTTAAATATCTTGTAAAGACGGCATCAATTGTAGTTTTAAAATTCAATTAGTGGTTGGTTTTTATTTAAATTTAATTTCTTTTTGTTTTCTGTTATTACACATGTAAAGATAATAACTTAAAAATGTTACCCACTCAGAAATGTTCATATCTCTCCCCTGAACCCCGAAATACTCTAAATTTGAATGTTCCTTACCAATTCTTCTCTTTGAATTCGTTGACTTTTTTCTGTCCACGTTTGTCAGCGAAATAATTTTTCCCTAAAAACAACAAACGAAAACAGACACAATAATTATGGGATAAAAAATGTCTTAATTTATTTCTTAGAATGAATATTTCTCAGTTTATTCCTCTATTTATATGTTGATAACATTCGTTATTAAACATTTTGCAAAATACATGTTTTCGTGGTGAAGTAAAACAACAAATTTAATCTGTTGGAACACACCAAATACCAATCTTTCAGTCAGTGCTTTTAGCACTGTGAGTTTTTATTTTTAGGAACAAATGGAAGGGAACTACAATTTTATGCCGATTCCAAACGGCTAATTGAGAAGCTCTTTCAAGACGGTTACACTCTCGGGTTGTTTTTCAGACGTTCGCGAGATGTGGCGAATGGAAAAAACCCTAAGTTTGAATTTGGGTTTTTGCGGGATTCGAACTTGGGACCCTTCGCTGAGAGTCCTTTCTTTTCGTTTAATATTCAATTGTTATTCAATTCTTACTTTAACTTACAAACTAGACAGAAACGATTAAATCTAATTTAAACCAAACATTTATCTTATTCTAGCTAACTGGCTCTTAGTGAGCACTCTAAACTTTGCAATATCCTTAAAACTATTGGCTTTCGGACTTAAATCTATATCAGTCTATAATTTGTTTGGTTTTTGTAATTTCCAAGAAACCTAAGCTACTTAACTTAAATTACCTTATCAGGGTGGTGAGCAATCTCATCGAGTGATCACCATCCTGATCGCGCCCATGGGCGCCTGACAGCCGCCAACAAGGGTTCACCCGTGCCGCCGATCCTCCAGCGAGGCCATAAGCGTCGGTCGACTCTCGGAAACACTTTTTTTAGTTGGCTAGCCCGGCCCCTACCAAAGACCCCCTAAGACATGAAGAAGTGCCCCAGGCGGGATAAGGCCAGACCGAAGCGTACTCTCGTGGTACATTAAATTGGGGTAGTAAGACCCTGAGAACAAGTTATTATCGCTGGCCATCGCCCTTGCGACGTGCCTCCATTCCAAAACACTAACCACTAAGCCACTGCGCATACGACAAAGAGATTAGGTTTTTTTTATAACTTTACACAAAATTCAAATTTTCATTAATCCTTAGGATTGTCAAAATTAGTTCGTCATAGGTTATCTAAGTCATACACTTCTAGAATTAAAAAGTAACAAGCTTACATTACATTTTTAATTTTAGTCTGGGCATTAGAGGTGCCGAAATGTGGACTGTAACTTGTACTATCTGTCTGTATCGTTATGCAGGGCTCACGTTTTGTTCCATTCTCTTCTCCGAATTTTATATCCAATTTAATTTATAATTAAATACAACCCAAGGGTGTTTTTTTTTTTTTTTTTTCATGAGGCTAATGCCATATTCTGAAGGACTCCAACTCGCTGACAAGGAATTTCCTTGACTAAGTTGCTCCAAAGAATTCCTCTGTTAGGGTTTTCTTAATCTATAAATGCGACTGTTTTTAAAGGTAAAACCTTTGTGACATGGTCCAAATTCAAGCTACTGTTCAGTTACAAAATCAAAAAATATTGGCCGCATTAAAAAATCTGCACTCTTCATAAGTCGACTTGATTTGACTTCATGTTGCGCAAAAACTAGATGGTAAACTTCAGTTTTTCAAAGGTTCGATTGAAATATCACCTGCGTACTAAATTTACCTGTTATTCCCACATATTTATATCTACGAAATCTGTTTACGTGATCAATCTTCGTCCAGTTGTCAGACTAAGTAAACTAGTGTTTTGTGAGCAATTTACGTTTGTTAAATGACTTCAAAATATTTAATGGACTCTAATTCTAAGTCAATTATAATTTTTGAACAAATTTTTAGCAAAATAATGAAGCTTGATACTTGGTAATTTTTTTTAATCCAAGTATGGAAATACACAAACTACATATTTTCCACAACACACTCACGTTTTTCCACTCGCGAACGTCTGACAAACATCCGAGAGTATAACTGTCATGAAAGAGCTTCTTAATTAGTCTTTTGGACTAAATAAATTGTAGATAAAATTGTAGATCCCCGCCATTCGTCTAATAATGAAAAACTCACACAAAACGAATGGTTGTGAGAAGCTAGGCCTAGGGACCTAACGGACCTGTTGCTCCATCTATTTATTTATTTATTTTTTTGGAAAACAGTATCCTTAAGATTCCATTTACTTAGTGCTTGTACCTAAATCTATTACATTTTTCATAATGCTTGAGAAAATGCCCGAGTAAAAAACGTTGGTAAAAAATGGCAGTCTTTTAAAAGACGCAAAACCTTCGATTCAAAACTTAAGTTGTAATTGTGACCTTACCACATATTTTGGTAGTACAAATTTATGATCAATTTAGGCGCGTATCTTTGTAGAGGATTGTCCACACGATACACTTTCAGAATTAGCAATTAAGTGGTAACTTTTTGGGTAACAATCGCAATTAATATAATTTAGGTCACAATAGATAATTTTGTATGGAAAGTGAGTTCGGGAAATTTAACCAGTGTACTAAAACTGATTATCAGACACCTCGCTTTGAGGTTATCTTGTCACATTTGTGGCACTTCGAATTTTTGCCTTCGTTAGGACAACTGCGTAGAAGAACTCGTTCTGTCTTGATGCTCGGGCCAAAATTTTCGTATTCCTGGACTAGTTAATTTAAATCCTCCGCCAACACTCAGTTATTCATCCATTATGAACCTTCCGCACACCAACTAATCCGCTAGCCACGTGCATCTGTATCTATATCTGCATATGCCTGGTAGAGAAAAGCATCGGCAACACCAACGGCAACAAATCGGAGTCACCTAATTGCATGGCAGAACAATTGAACAACAAATGTACACAACTGTTTGACTTGGACATATCGGGCGACCATCTGAATGCTAATCCTTTGGATTTTGCTCGCACAGCACAGAGTAATGGCCAGCGGTGAAGATCGACGACGCGACACTCGTAAACTGCTGTGTCGATGTGTCTGTCCGCCACAAAACTATTCAAGTGGCAAATCTCACCGCCACCACGTCCGATGCTGTGTGCAAATTGCGTACTTAACCACCCTGGCAGCAGATTGCTGCAACCGCGTGGCGATGCACGAACCTCGATTGACACTCTTTTTGGTGGCACCGCCAGCAGCCAGCAGCCACCAGCCACCAGCGGCTAAATTTATGAGGTGAATAGGACATTACGTTTCGAATGTCGTGTAAATTCTATCTTGAAAACTTCATGAACACACACGCTGACAGCGGACAGCGAAGTCGTCCGCGACCAGTGAGGGTGCCATAAGTAATCAGTTGCGCAAGTGTCGGCCTGGCTTTCAGGAAGCATCCGTTGTTGACTCATCGGCATGTTGCATGGTTCCACACATGCAGATCTACGATCAATTGAATTTCGATTTTCTTTTGTGTCGCCCGCTTTACCGCCAGCCGTATAACAAGCTTCGGTTTGGTTTCTGCGACTGCATTGCCACCATTTGCCCATGGGCTACGCAACGGTCGCGCTTAATTTGCATTTTTATTTTTATGTTTTCATCCAAAGTGCACGCGGAATATCGCTGGCGGCAGATGTATACTCGCTGGCAAATGGTTTCTGGCCAAAAACAGAAGCTGCGGCTTCACGACAATATTTATACCGTTTGACTTGTGTGCGCGATTTGACAATAGAACTTAGATGTCAAGGTGCAGCGTCCCAGCTGACACCGTATAGTAATAAATGTCATATGCAGATGGAAGTGACGGCGCAGGTGGCCAAAGTAGCCCGACACATGCCGTCGGCTTGTTAGTATCAAATCAGTCAATCAAGCTCCGTCAATCAAGTGTTGGATGCAGTAGGTCGGCCGAGTCACAGCAGCCACTTCCAAAGGCGCTGACATGGTCGCAACTCATTTCAAATGCAGGCGGTAGCTACTTCTATGTATCGCGGTTTTAATTACAATTATATTTTCAAGTCAAATGAACATCGACAACATCCCCCGGGACTGACGCACAGTTGTGCGTTGCCGACCAATGAAATCAAATTAGCTATACTCTCATTAGTAGTTTGGACAAAAAGTTCCAACTGCCAGTTGACTTGACATTTTTGGTTTTGTTGTTGTTGTGAACTTGCTGTCAGACCAGCGGCGCATGATAAATCACTCACAACTGTTACAAGAGTGAAAATTGAAGCTTCATATCCAGTCTGTCCTTTTCGGACTCTCGTCCGGCTGCCATTTTGTGTAATTCCCATTTTTCAGATGGTTGTTTTTTTGTTTTCTACCACTGCCACTGTAATATAAGTGGTTATAAATAACTTGGAATGTGATATACTCGGCCGGGTACCACCGAGGTAGCTGCGTACGCACGACAGGTCGACTGGATGGCTGGCTGGCTGACCGCCTGCCGCCACTGATTTCTATACGCACGTTGCTAGCAGTATGGAGCCTCTCTTGTCTTGTCGGTCGATGTCGTCGCTGTAGTCGTTGTCGTCGCCGACGTCAGTCGTCGGCTGTGTAGTGTCCCGCTTCGGGAGATGGCATAAGCGCAAAGTGGTGGAAATTCTTTTCGACGAAAATGGACAAAGACACTTGAATTTATTATTGATTTATTTAAACAATTTCTATATAAAAGGTTTTGCCAACAAATCACAATGTTTCAGTGCGGCTATGTATACGAGCGTCGTATGTGTACGGGTTGTGTGTAGATACAGACTCAGAGTTGGGTTAGTGATCTAAGACAGTATTTTTAGATTGGCTTTTGATTATTGTAAGGTATGGAACTGGCCTCGAATTGAGAGGGAGACGGACAAACTCCATCTCCCAGTGGCAAGTTAGTTGTCACCGTGTCCTTGTTGTTTCTAGGGCTAGGCAAGGAAGGCGCATTTAACGTCTTTAGGGAGCCACAATTTTTGCCCAATTGGTGGTCCCAAAGTATATGTTATATGGTTCTTACTTTTAATCATTTTTAACCTCAAATATTTTGTGGGTCACAATTGACAATTCTTTGTCGAAAATGTCTTCCCCATTTACATAAACAGCTCAAATTATTACAAGTACCCCGCAATGAAATGGTTTTTCAAAGCACATTGCTTAGAAAAGATGTGAAATACGCCTTTTTGTTTACTTTTTTGCACTTAAATACAAAAAAGGCAACAAAGTTTAACACGGCCTTTAACTGCCTGTAGGAAATAGTGCTGCAACTGCACCTACGCACTGAAAAGTATCCTAATCCAACCCATATAGGACTCTGTTTTTAATATTTGTGAACTTGTCAGGTCCGAATCCCTCTGTCTAAACTCTAAATCATAGTTGCCTCGAAGTTCAAAGTTCATAAGCTCATTTTGACAACCTCCTAGGTTTGTTTCGGATCTATAACTGTACAACCTTTTACCTTGGGTGGCCATTACTAATTAATCATTTTTAACCTTCACCTTATATATTTCGTCACAATATGCAATTTTGTATTGAGGTAGATCCTATTCTATTGACCGCTTCCGAAAACAGTGGGCGAAATTTTGGCTTCCACTGCTTCAATCGATGTTTGTGTGCAAGTATAAACTATTTTTGTATACTTATCCCCAATGACAAGTCGCATTGCGTCGAATTGCTTGATCTTTAGTACCAATTGCGATTTGCGGTCACTGCAAGTACAGCTTCCAACCGTAATGTTGAAAGCAATAAATATCTGCCCAATAAATGCCACATTGATGTTTTGGGGAAGGGTAATGGTTGCCTCTATAGCGACCGCAATTGAGAACCACATGCTCTGTCTCACATTAAAAGAAATATCATCGAAATAAAGGTGTTTTTTTTTAGTGGGTTATATTCTGGGAGACTTGCAGGTCCGCACGTTACCTGAATGTGTCCGCATTCGTTCAAACCAATCTCAAGGGATGCTTCTTCAAGCTACGATTACACGTGTCATTTTTCGTGGGGAATTCTGACAAGCTGACATCACAAAATTTCGTCAATTCGGTCATCACTCGTGTGTCTTGCGTGAGAATGCGCTGCAACAGACCGAGTGCCAAGACGCTTGACAGGCAATCACACGTAGTGAAAAACTTAGGACAATTGTTTACGTCATGATGATGTCAGCATGTCAAAATTTTACATGAAAAGTTTCATGTATTCAAATTGCCAATCTTAAATTTGCTCTGCTGAGTTTTATAAGATTTTTTTCCGAACTAAAACAGG
The DNA here is from genome assembly GCA_963082955.1 of Cheilosia grossa. Lineage (NCBI taxonomy): Eukaryota > Metazoa > Arthropoda > Insecta > Diptera > Syrphidae > Cheilosia > Cheilosia grossa. Next base: position 48,339,957 of record OY720147.1, on the reverse strand, counting down.
CCCTTGAAACCCTAGTTCCTTCTTGGTTTGACCATCTTGATGCGGACTTTTTGAACAAACCGCCTCGTCACGGCCGTTGGTAGTTTTGCAAAATCTTTGAGGATCTTCTCTCCTTCTTTGGCCAAACAATCTGTCTTTTCGTTACTTTTCGTCCAATGTCACAATGCCCACAGGTAGCCAACACACTCTGACACGATGCCTTCAGCATTGGGCGGCAAATGCAAACTAGTTCAGACATGGTGGCGTAGGACACTATCCCCTTAAGCACAACCATACTATCAAAGTAGGTGGCGATATCCTTGTTGCTTATCGAAAGTCTCAGGGCCGGCTTTAGGTTCAAGTCGCTGGAGTTCATACATAACCTCGTAGCCTCACTAGTTTTGGAACAAGACTAAAGATGTAATGTGGTACATTCTTTATACCATCTTCGTACATACTTATTGTTTGTGTCCTTCCATGTGACGAAATTCCTTTATGTAATTATGGGTCTAACTAGCATTAAAGTGTAGCCAATACATGATTGTTAATCTCAAGCCCCACTTCTTTCAAATGCAGAAAGCATTGCGAGAATTCTGAAGCTTGTTCGACTCTTTCTTCGACGTTAAGTTTCCAATTTAGCTTCCTATCGAGACAGAGTCCACACTATTCAGCCCACTTTCTGGGGCTATTGAGAGCTTGTTCCATCTTTCTAGAATTTTCCTTGAACTATTATCGCTGTACATCATCTGTATAGGTAGCGTTAAATAAATTTAATTAGCTTTTTAAGTACATCGTCAATGCCAAACACCCTGAGAAGGTGACTTCCTTTTAAACGATTTTTTACTGTTGCCTGATTGCGGAATCAAATTCTTGATTTTTCTGACAGAGCTCAATATATGCTCTTTCCATTTTTTACGTTTTAAATTCATTTTAATTGAGATATTTCATTAATCTTACATACTAGACAAAAACGATTAAATCTAATTTAAAACTAGCATTTACCTTATTCTAGCTTACTGGCTCTAAGCGAGCGCTCTAAACTTTTCAATATCCTTAAAATTATTGCCTTTCGGCCTTAAATTTATCTATATTTAATTTTGTTTGTTTTTTATTCTTCAAGAAGCTTTGAAAAACTTGAATTCTTTATTTTTGTTCTTTCCATGGGACGTTTTAAATGCATCTCTATTGACTTTATTAAAAGGCCTTTCTGGTAAATGCTGCTTCCACTTTGCCTCCTGCCTCACAACGGCCATAAGCCGATAGAATGCCGCAAGCGGTGGTCGAAATCTTACGTAAACTGGGTCTTGTAAGCTAGAATAAGGTAAATGCAACTAAGATCCTCGCGACTTGTAGGTATCGTGTGGGCTTATTCACAACGATAGGTAAGACTTTTCTCTTTTGCGAAACCTTAAGTGTCTGCTCAATTAAAAATTTCGTAAATACTTGAGCACGTTTTTCATTCAATCGACTTCAGTGTGCATCAGGCTTAAGAATATACGAAATGGAATATTTGCTAAGTTGTGTTCGGTATAATTTCAAAATAAATGTTATATAAAACTATACAAATTCTAAACGAGTGCGACTGGAAAACCCTAAGCAATTACTTAAAATCAGTTTACAAGTACAGAATGTTAATAATATCAGAGTACGTTTGAATCTCTAGCCCTTTCTTTATTTATTAAACATTAAATTTAATTAATAATGTATTCATTTATAAATTTGCTAACCAGGCTGACGGCTTAGCCATAGCTCTTAAATTCATACTTTGTACTATAAGTTGTCATATAAATGTAAAATAAATGAATTACTTACTTACTTACTTATAAGTGAAACCAGTGCCAAATCGCCACATCAGGGAATGAGATATAGGTTCACGGGTTTAGGTATATTTAACATACAAAACAAAAACAAACTCCGTCCCGTAATTATCGCTTGCAGATGACCGCAGATTGACACATCCACAACAACTTTGGCTGCACATTTTTTATCTGGTTTCGAATGATATTTAGCACAGCAAGATCCACATCGATCTCGACTTTATGATGAAGTTCTCTAAACCTTAAAATCCAAAAATTTTCCATGCTAATGCATTCAAATGACACTCAATTTCATTTACTACTCTTGTTTCTGTCGATGGTTTTAATTATTACACGACTTTTGCTGTTACATTTTTTTCTGTTTTCAAAGTTGCTGTCTCTCAGGCTATCCCTTTAACTTACTTCACCAGTGGTTGACTGATTTTATAACTACACCGGCAACATTTGCGACAAGTGCCTCCAATTGCTGTTTTTTTCTCAATTCTTATCGCCCTCTTTAGATATGGTTTCCAGTGCAATTTTGAATTGATAGCAATTGAAATTTCAGTAAACCCAACATTTTGATGATGGAAGGTCTCCCTAAATGTGCATCTTCCTCTCATTCATCAGGCCTGACAGAACGTCCAATTCCTTTATATTTTTGCGCATAATTTCAAAGATAAGTTCCACTTTTTCCACGTCTTGACAGCTTCTCCGAGATGAACGTCACCATAACCAACTAGGAAGCTCTGTAAACCCTACCATCAGGAAGCTGAAAAGCGGCGATTTCTTTTTTTTTTTTGCTAAATATGAATTTATCTATACACGTCTCGATGTCACTCCAAATGTGCATCGTCTATCGCCATAATGTCTCGCCTGATCATTGACCTTATTCCAAAAACGTCACTCACTTGCGCTGGCAGTAGAAATAGCTCAACCGGCGGGTGATGCCATCGATGGCAGCTCCGGTTGCATTCCTCCTTCGTTAAAACTGCCCGACCTATGAGCGTACAAAAAAATACAAATATACATGTATATGTCCGCAAATTGCCATTTACTTTGCACTCGAAATGGTTTGATAAATTCTCGCTGCAGGTTGTGACATATAGCGTAAAAACGCGTGTGTTACATAAACTGCATACTGAGCAGTATCCCCACAAGCTTCAATTGTCTGCTGAATTGAAGAACACTGCGCTGATGGAGCGCCAAAAAAAAAGAAAATACAAAAAAAAAAACACGCAACATGATACATTGGTAAAACTATTAACTGGGAGATCCGTCGGATGTCTATTTAGGTAATCCACCTTGAAGTAGCCTTGTTTGGGGCACGACCATTACCATCTCCACTGGTTCGACGTATACGCAATGTGCACCTTCCCAACACAACAGCCCATATAGTTCCGAAAGAATGCCGCTCTAGCTGCAAAAGTGCGTACAGTCGATGGAATCTCGACGAGGAGTGTTCCTGCGGCGCGATGTGATTGTTATATTAATTTTATATTACAAAAACAGAAGCAGAAAAAAGAAAAACCAGAGAAAAATTGAAAAACCGGAGGAGAAAATGTTAGGGAAGATCTCTCGGCATCGGGATCACGTCAGCACCCCCTCTTTGTTGAGGTATAGAGATAATGGTGCTGTGCGCGCGGCGCGCGAAGTTGTTCCCAGCATATATGGCCAACATGGTTTGATCATATGAACGCGCCTCACAAAAAGTGAGTTGTTTCCTGATCGGCGATTTTTCCTAGAATCTCTTCTCTCGCGCGCTGTGTGTGACAGTGCGCGAGAAAAGAAACCAAGAAAGCAGCCAACGGCAACAACAAAACACTATTGGCTAGTGTATAGAAATAGCTTGAATTCCCTAAAGATGCGCAGTTAGAGAGAGAGTAACGAAGAACCAGAAGACATGAAGTCTGTCATTGCGGATGCCCGCGTAGATTACATTTATGGCATTGTGCCGGGAGGAACTCACTTTGTGATGTAGTGTGGCCGCATCAGGAATGCACCTTCCAGCATAGACATGCAGTCTCTAGCTGGCAAATTTACTTGGCAGGTATACCGAGTTGTCCGTTCCTTTACTGATCGATTAAGCTAATTTTTTCCATCCCCCCACCATTTTAAACATTGACAGCTAAGGCACAATATTTTTATGGCGTTCAACAATTCAGTATAGCAATATCGAAGATCAAGACTGTCAATTCGATCTCTTGCTGTGAAAAAGAAATCCAGCAACCGAGCTTTACATTGTTTTCCATTTCTCCCAAACTTGCACTGCTAATCTGCTGCTGTAAAATGACAGTTTTCACTACATACCATATTTGTAAAAGTCGCTCACAGTCGATGTTATCGGTCTGTTTAAAACGACATTTGCTGTTGTTCTCCAGATGGCTGTCAAAGTTGCATTTAAAATTTTTTTCAGTTAGAGTCCTACTCAAAAGACCTTCCATGTGATTGGAGTGAACTCATATAACTTGACCCACAATGAATTCGTGAGGCCATTTGACAAGACCAAGCTTTGCGGAGGAAGCAGTATTCTTCTGTCATCGAGCCGCACATATTTTTAACAAGCTGTTTGTGAATGCTAAATTGCTGCCTGCCTTCTTAATGTAACTAACAAATTAGCATTGAAAATTATCAAACTCTCCTTTTGGTAAAACATTGCTCGTCTTAAATACTTGTGTTTGTCCTTATTTTCTAATATTTTCTAAACGTCACATATATTGTTCTCGTTCGTTCTGAAGGCTGTTCAGAAAACCCGCGAATATATATAGTATGTGCCATCTGCCATATAATGCTTTTGATGAGTTTGCATTTGGGTAAACAAGGTTTGCTGTGTGATTACTGTAGCTCAGCTTCTGGACAGAGCAGAAAGATGAATAAAAGATCAAAATATTCGGGAAAGTAGGTAAATGATGTTGATCCAACTAACTAAAATCTGTAACACTATTCTGTTTTCTTTTTTCTTATTGTTTGAACAATTCGCATTTTTCCTTAATTATTAAAAATTGTATTAATAATTATTAAAAACTATGTCTAGAAATAATTTTCATTTTTGCTCACAACTTACGTCACATTGATGCACCAAGCTCACCCTTTCTCCAATGCTTTCAGTTTCCACAAAATTTGTTGACTACCCTTCGAATTGGCCATGATTTTGCGTATAAACTGAACACAGGTCGTACAGAATTGCCATTTCTGTAGACCCATTTTACAGTTTATACGCCTTGAACCGTGGGCATGTAATCCATTTCGTAAATTTGTTGCTTCAGACCAGCAATTGAAGTGCTAAAAGCATGTCACTATCGATAGCTGTCAAAATTACAGTGCTGCCAATGTATATCGCTCGATTTTTATCGCCCTTTTACTGCTCCAAATCAGTTCCAATCTTCTTTCGTGTTGATTTAGATATTTGAATGAAGAAAAGTTAAGTTAGGTTAGGGATACCTTAAATTTAAATATGCTATACCATCTATGAGAGATGGTGTCTCCCCATAAGCTAAATAATTTAAAAATCAGTTCAGTGGTTCCAGAGAACCACTTCTCATACTCGTAAATGAAGATGACATCTGTCATTCGACTGCTTAAATATCTTGTACTACGTTCGCATTCTTTCATGAACAGGTTCAGGTTTTCTGTACGCAGCTTAAAAATGTTTTTTTATGCTAGCGCAAGAAAGTTTTTAGCTTTGACAGTTCTCACGATTGAACCTTTGATAACTATTGCGTCTCCATAGAGTTATGTATTGAATGTATACTGAAAATCAATTCTATCATCCACATTAAATATTTCTTAGGTCACAACAGGTAATTTAATAGTTAACATTTTTGGCATTGTGACTTCTTAGAGCTGAAAATTATTATAGCTACCGCGCAATGTGCTTTACCTTAGTTGTGCACCTGACTTTTAGTTTAATTATATGACAATACCTTTAGATCCCATAAAAATACCGCAATTGTGAACTTGTTTAAATTCTTCAAAATAATTGACACTTATTCCCATCGGATTATCAAACTTTTAATACAGTTTTCATTCAGAGTGATGCCAAATACACGTGTAAACGAACGGAACAGTTCGATTTCGCGTCACGAATCTTACTGTATTTTGGCACCCGGATTGAACTTGAAATGCCCGAAACGAAGATATTGACATATTTGTGTATTTATGCGTCTTTTCTCAACAAATTTGTAAACTATAATGGATGTTGTTTAAACTTTCCGAATTAATAAATGAATAAACCAAGGAGCATATAGTAAGTTGATAAATTTTTGAACTCGATGGAAATTTGTAAAACATTAACCACTCCTTTACGACAAACGCAAACGAGGGGCCCTTAAGAAAGAATTTCCATGACATACTTACCAAGCCTCTAATTTAGGTCTTATGTTCCTCCCTTCAACTACTCGGCAAATTATCGCTTAGTTTAGAACTAAGACGATTGGAGCCATGCTTCCAAACCCTAGCTCTACCTCACGCCTCTCCACTCAAGTTCGGTTAACCAGTGCAGCTAATTCAGCGCCGATTCCTATTCGCTTTGTCAGGTGCACTAGTCGAACTTATTGACGATCGACGATGATGATCGGAGAAGATAAAGAGGACACAGGAGCTGCGTGTTGTCGTCTCGCGCGTTTCCCATACAAGAACAAACGACAATGCTAAGGAAAAATAAAAAAAAATTCGTGCAATATAAGGGCATCTTTAAACGGAACAAATATCTTCTTATCTCTGGCATAACAAGATTCTCGTTTCAATTCTCAAGATAAATAAATTATTGATTTCTAAAGAGGCCTCGAGAATAGATCAACCAACAGTAGCCTCCGATGTGCAATAATTAGAGGCCTTCGCTGCGCTCTGTGTGTTGCAATGCAATTGCGGTTGCTGCGTTGTGGAATCTATGAGGCTCATTGCGAGGAATTTGATATCTAATTAGGATTCCAAACATCACTTTAAGCATGATGATTGCTGTTCGCCCTGCACGACAATGTGCACTGTGCGTACCCAGACTCTGTGACTACACAGACTATACACAGAGTCTAGGACGTTTTATTTATTTGCTCTTGTTTTTTGTTTGCGTTATTTAAATTGGTGCGTTTTACTTTCTTGCAGGACGACCGCTCACCGATGTCATCGGGCAACGAGTCAGATGAGTCATCTGACGTTGACTCACCAGGACCGCCGAGCTTGAAAGCCAATCCGGCAATGCTGACTGACGCACCCATGGGACAAGACACACCGCCAAATTTACAAAATCCAAACGAGCCCCAAGGTCAGCAACCAACTGCATCCACATCTACAGCCAATGAACCCATTTACTATGACGTTTTCAAACCGTCGGCCACGAACCAAAGTCAACCCAGTAACGTTGTGTATCCAGCATCCGCTCTAGCCAACATACCACAGGGGGTGTTGCTAGGCCTAATTCAGTCGGGTCACCTGCAACTGCACACCGAAGAAGGTAAGCTCAAAACGATGCCATCACCTCGTGGCGGCGGCCGGCGCGGCGGTGTGAAGTTCATTGAAACTGAAAGTGCCGTCCCCCTACCAACACCGCCGCCACCGACGCCAAATTCGTTTAATAACTTAATCCAACCCATCCAAATCGGGATGAGGTTCACACATCTTGAACTTCCATTTCAATCAAATTCATTCACCGTTTCCTTAACCATCTGCATAAAAAAGGCGCGCGCGCTCACACTATTGTCGGTTGCGTAATAATAACAACGAACCCCGCGTATATGGAGCTCCCATTGATCGATCCTCCTCCCGAAAGGCAAATAAGCGGACGAACTGTTCTGAAATCGCTCCCCAAAAAGGAACTCACACACTGCACCAGCGCGGGTAAACGCCACAGAGCAGCATTTTCCGACGCAGCAACGTTGAAATGAAAGCGCGCGCTCGCGTACGATGGCAAACCGAGTCGAATAATTACATGCCATGGTGGCGTGCAACGTCCGTGCATGGTCAGTCGTAGACGATCGGATCGATGCTCCTTTTTGGTGAATTACACATGTCGGCTTGGGGCATTTAGTTTAGTCCACCAGACGAATACTGTTTGTATAATCCGCAAATATGTCGAAGATGTCCATAAATTTTGAGCGCACTGTCGCCACCATAACTTGGTCACCGATGGGGGCTGTAGCGGACGGAGGTACTACAATCGTATCGATGATTGGTCGCCGGTTGACATCTGGTTGGCCGCCATTTTTGGTCCCAATGTGATTGACTTTAATAAAGTTTTCTCTGATTTTCTTTCTCTTTTGTATGCATTTTTTGTTTCTCTCTTTCAGATGGAAGTGGACATCAGTACATAACTATACCGCTTTCTATGGCAGCGGCTGCAGCCGCTACGGCCAGTAATAATGTAGGTGGATCTGCACAGGTGAAGGACCTCTCATCTAGAGCTAGTTCTTCCAGAGAAACTGCTTCATCATCAGCAGCAGCAGCGTCTTCGTCATCCAGTAGAGATACGATTCGTGTTAAAAAGGAGTTTATTGATTAGCGTAATCTTATGATTGATGATTTTAGTTTTTCCTCTCCAAAAAAAGGACTCTGCCTGGAGTTCAAATTGAAATCCAACTCTACTGAAATTCTTGTCATTATAAATTATTATATGTCTTATGTGTATTTGCTTGAAAGTAATCGTTCCTTAATGTCGCCTTAGAGTACGTGAAATGGTCTTGCAATCTTATGTTCACAAAGCAGCTGTCATTTAGCAAAGGGAACATTTAAATTTTAAATATCTCAAATATAAATTGATGTCGTTTTTTATTGGGACAGAAAAAGCACTTTTTTCAGATTCAGAACAGTTTTTCTGCTCGCTAAATCAGCTGGCTGTCAGATTTTGTCAGATTTCATGTTCATGTGATGTGAGAGCAATTATGCGAATCTCCATATCTGGGCGACATTCACACCTACTTACACCAACACCAAAACATTTGTCATTTGTCAAACTTTAAAGTGTGTTTTTAATTACGTTTTTAGAAGACAAGTCGGTGAAAAATAGAGAAAAAATTACATTTGTACGCTGCAGTGGATATCAACATAGATTAAGTGGATTTTTATAGGCATAAATTACAATTTAAGAACAGCTGACCATAAATGCAGAAAAAGACAAATTTCGTTCAATGTTGCATTGGGCACGAAAAATCTGAGGGGAAAGCGACGAGTCATTATCAGACTGTGTTAATTATTGCATAGATGAAACCTCTATATTGTTGTCCTTTGTCTCATCACATGGAACACACATAAATGTCACTATACTTAATGGAATGAAAAAATATTAAAAAGAAATGAATACCTGAATATTAAAGATCAACTGACATTGATAACAACATTTCCGATTTGTTGTTAACATCTCAACAGATACCAACAGTCCAACACCTCCTCAAACACACATGAAACTCTTATGTCATCATTAGTACCGATCATCTATTTGACCTTCCAATTATAAAAAAAAGAAACTGCCATCTAGTACACACCTACCGTTTTATGTAAATTTTCGTACATTGGGTTTGACATTTGTTTGATCTGTCACCAGCTATTGAGTGGTCAATGCAACTCGAGTAGTATGATGCCACTTTTGACGGCCGGCTTTTGTTATGTTTGCAACTTAAGATGATAAACTTATTTAAAAAATAGCTACACATAAAACATATCGAAAAAAGCAATCAGAAACATCTTAGACAGAGAAATATTAATAAAGGTTTATTCCTGCTTAAAGCCCAGTAACTTAATTGTGTTAAATTTTATTTCCCATGCAAAGATGTCTAAAAAGATAAAATTTGGCAAAACAGTTTACTAAATAATTCGCATTTTAAGTTCTTTACGTCATTTGGATCTTGGATGTGGGCCACATTGAACGTCAACTGGGTGTAACAATTTACCACAACTTTTGCTGTACTCGACCTCGCACTAAGTTGTAGCGACCTTACTTCTCTCCGCATAGAGATGGGACTGTCAAACTTATGATAGTATGAATTTATTATTTTTCCTTGCTACTTACTTACACGTTTTTCAAGTAATCAACTATTCTGTACAATATTTTCCGTTCTGGAAATGTGAAAATTTAGCGCCGATTGCAGATAATTATTTCGCTATATTTGTGCACATTTTTGCATGCGAACTAAAATTCAGCACGAGTAGGATACGGGGCTTTTTAACTTTAGAAACTAATTGACTTGGGTCAAAAATGTGCTTAACACTTCATTTTATCGGAAAAAAATGTTTACAAACTGCTAAAAGTAAATCAGTCAAATTTTGGTATATTTAACGAAACTTTCCATAGCAAACATTTTGAATTAACAAACAGAGGGGACGAATAGTATAAACGATCCTACGAAATTTTACGTAAGAAAGGTTTTTGTAATCCGTCAAGTGAAAGAAAGACGAACGACCTGAGATTTGCGATCACATGTTACCGCATGTTCAAACAAGGTAGTTGATGACCAAAACTTTCCCTCTACTGACTCTGATCTCTTATGCGACATTAAAGAACAATAGTTAATGGTTAAAGTTAATCTAATCACTTTGCATCAAAAATCACAATCATTATGTGTATTATTTTATTTATTTATTTGTATATGCCCAACTGCCTTTTCTTTGTTGTATCGTTTTGTATTTTCTTTTGTTCTTATTATAAATTTGTTAAACAAAATTTGCAAAACTATGTTCTTCCAACTAGGCAAGAGATGTTCAACTTTTCTTACACCTACTAGAAGGTAAAAATATTGTGAAATGTTTCCTAACCTTAACCAACACTATAAATTAAATAAATAAAAATACAAAAGAACATTTTAGAATTAAGATCATCAGCGCTAAATTATTGGATAAGAATTGTCTTTTTGTCCAACAAAGTAATAATATGTAACTAATGAATTATAATATAATTATTTTTTATTTAAAAATAAAGTCTTTCTTTTATTTCTGAAACCCCTGTGTAAGAGGACATTCGCATTGCAACGGAGTAGTAAGTATAAAATAAATATTCGAAAGCTATACCGCCGTATTTACATTGCAAAGGCTCCCACCTCCCACCGTCACAATAACAATCACCGTATAGGCGTCAACTTTTGAATTGGCCAAAGAGCTCGAGCAAAATATAATTAAAAAAAATTAATATATATAATATGTAAGTAGGCAACAACAACGAAACCAAAACGTTTCTTTGTGTCTATCAGGTTTTCTTATCGGATTTCCTTATTGAGACCTCACCGCGTATGCCTGCTTCCTTCCTTATTTAGGTCGAAGTGGCGATCGCCTTCTTTGGGGTGGGAAGCGAATAAAAAATCGGTGAGGGGTCCCCGCAACTTTGCAGGCAAATCTCCAACATGCTCGTCAAACGAAATGAATAATTAACGAATCCATCCCGTCGCGCCACTCATATTAACTACACCCATGTGCACTCGTATAGCGAGCTAGCTGTGTGCTGACAGACATCAAATGTAATTATGATAAAAATAATAATATTTATTGTTATTTTGATTCGAAATCGGAGTTCGATGTCATACCTTCCGTTCTTCAGTGGCTTCCTCCACAATGCGTGCAAACACTGTATACACAAACTTTGACGAAACTGCGGAACTTCCTAATTTGGTGGGCGACCGACGATAGCCACACGGCTACGGCTAGATAATAGTGTTACTTCACAATGCCGTGGGTTGTTCATGTCATGTTTAATAAATGCGTAAGCTGAGCGTCGCATAAATATTAATTCTTTGACTGATTTGTAAACCAGTAGGTATATGCGTTCAGGTTCAGGTTAATAGGGTCACTAGATAGCCGCAGCTGTGCTGCGTGCTGCCTCAAGAGGGTGTATTGGCAACTTAACTTTTCAAAAATCATTCTATCTTGACCAAACTGATAAGCAAATTTGCTAGCAAATAAGTTTTAACTGACTGCGGCTATCTAGTGACCTTTTTAACTTGAAATTGAACGCATTACCCTACGCCATCAAGTCTAAAAGAACAAAATTGAACCTGAAACCTCCAAAACTCTGAAAAATCAAAATTTGGGGCCTATTTTACAAGCAAAGCAATAAATTCAGTCACGTGTTACTCGATCAGCCAGGAAGCGGTAATTCAACCCCTGAGCAAAATTTGAAAATCCCAACTAAAATAAAAAAAAAACACTAAATAAAGTTCAACCGCTTTAAATTGGAGAAATAACTCGTGCAGTGAGTGCACTTGGGCCTGAAATCGATACCCACTTATGGAATAAAAAGTTCTAATGCTAAAGCAGAATTTTTAACTAGGCGCACATAAAATTCAGCAGGCTTGTTCTTTTCAGACTTTACAAATCTCATTGCACTAGGACTAGGTCATCTATCATCTTCTTTAGTTTGTTTTGTTCTCGCTCTCTCTCTCTATTCAGCATCGCATATGCACTCTTAAAATTTGGGTGACGCTCAGTGTTGCCAGTTTGGGGGTTTTCCCCCCAAATTTGGATCTTCTTTTTGGTTAACGGGGAGAAACTGTTTAGGGGGGAATCTATTTTGTTCGTAGGTATTTCGTTTTAATATTCGTTTTTGATAACCTTAAAATATGCATCTGCACTTTGTGAATGTAAAAAACGCTGAGTGATTTAAACTTAATAATGAGTTTTCGTAGACATTCGTCGTTCATTTCTGTCCACTAGAAAATGACTCAAATTTGAAATAAATGTGTGTGCTATTTTTAAATGCCGTAAAATCAGCAATATTTACGTGTAAAAATTCTAATCACCTCTATAGAGGTATCCGTACGGAACCGCGTTATACCACCTACTTTTGACAGCTACATACACGGCACATTTTTTCCGAAGCTCTCCGACAACTAATTGCTGCGGAATATTTTAATGTGACATGAACGCGTTTATATGCTTCATTTATTTTGTTCCGAAACTGATACTTCGATCTCAATTTGAGTTCCGATCAGATTTGACTTTCGTATCGGAATTTTTTCCGAACGGATACCTCGATAGGGGTGAATATATTTTCGTTTACAAATCATGTCTTTAAGAAAAAAGGTAATGTCAGTTTCACTAGGAAAAAGTTATAGTTTTTTGTCATAGTTCCTTAAATATTCTTCCCGGCTTAAGCCCCAACCTCATCAGTAAATTTTATTAACAAATATTTAATGAAATTTGCGTTGGGGCCGTGTAAATTTCTACAAAATGTTTCAAAAAGCAACATGCGCTAACATTTTCATCGAGTAACCGTCTGGCAACGCTGGTGGCGTTGAAGATGGCGTGTCGCGTGGACCGTAGGAATTGAAGATTCAGTCTTTGGCTGAATCCAAGGGGGAACTGTACCTAATATCTAATATGCAGACGAACGATAGAACTATTCTCCACTGCCACAATTACCTATTTGTGATGAAAATAATTCTGTTTAAATATAATATTTAGGTGTAGGAAAATGTTTACGTTTATTATTCCTTTTGATGTTTACAAATTGTTTTGTTTACTTTACCTACTCGGATTAAATTGGCAGGTATTTATTTTTTCTCAATTTAACGGGTGATTAATCAACAAGATTGAGACAGCGTTGCCAAACCGCTCCTCAAGTGGCCGCCCCCACTTTTTATTGAAATTTTTTTTATTGTATTGAAAAAATTTCTTTGTATAAATAAATGTTTTGCGCTGTTTTTTTTTTTTTTTTTTTTTTTGTTTGCTACATTCATATTCTATGTGGGGGACATTTTTATTCCCCTTTTGGAAAATTTTGCAGTGGCGACGTTGGATTTGGCGACTTTGGGTTCATTCAATTATTTGTGCTAGAGTTCTAGTGCAATGATCACTTTCTTTGCAATCTTCTTTTCATTGTTATAATTTTGGTATATATTTGTTGTACTTTTCCAATTTACATGCACATAAACACGCTCTTGCAAAGGAAACAACAGCTGCGTCCAATATTGCATTCCAGTCAAATAATAAACTGGCAAAGGGCAGTCTTACGTGTCGGAAAAAATAAAACCTTGTACCTACTATTTGTTTAAAAACGGAAGCGTTTCTATGTACATTTAAGGACTATTCACATGAGAGCGAATTGCGAACTGCGAACAATAGGCAGTTCGCCTATTATCAGTTCGCGCTCATGTGAATTTTTCTTTATATCAATTCTCGCAGTAAAAACGAAACGTTGTCGTCAGAGAAGTTGGATTATACCCTATAGTACCTCTTCCTACCTACCAGTCTATGGCTGGTCACTTTGACAGTCGAGAAACTGCAACACATTCGTTTAAATACAAAATAACATGTTTGTGCTGTCATTTATTTATATTTTTATTTAACTAAAGAGAGTAATTTCATTAACTATTTACAACTGACAAGAACAAATTCGTAGTTCACCAAGTGCACATAATATTCAGCAATGCAGTCGATTTGTTTCAGTCAGGAAGTCAGCTAGCGCTGCCCATTTATGCAAAAATAGCCTGCCTACAGCAATGACAGCTAAGAATTTATAAATCGAAAAAAAGAGAACAGGACTGCTGAATTTCATGAGCGCCTGTCTAGTGAAGAGTTCTGATTTATAGTGCAAAAGACGTTTCACGTTTCAGCAGTGCATTACAGATTTCAATTCCAATTTTTTTTTCCTTGAGAAATGATGACGTGGTTAAAAAAAAATTATTGAGGGTTATATCTTGATCTAACGCGGCTTGACATTTTTCTTTAGTTTTATTTTGGAGTCTAAGGTTTACGTCAAAAATCCCACAACAACCCATGCCTTAAAGGAACTCTGTCTGTTCAAGTTAATTCAGCACTTATTCAAACAAGAAGCATTTATATTTACGTTTGATCATTTATTTAGAACTGACGCGAATTATAATCTCTAATGACTAAACATATTCTTTATCATCAGGCGCACATAAAATTCAGCAATGCACCAATTTGCTTTTGAAGTGAGAAGAGAGTAAGAAGAAACAGAGAGTAGGAATGATTTTGTATTGTAGCAGATCCAGCGATACCAGATGTGGGGATGTTTCCCTACTTTGGGGAATTTTTCATTGAATGGGAAAAATGGGAAAAAACGAAATGCAAGCATGTTTATAAATTTTGCATAATTTAAAAATCAAACTTCTTAACTTTCAAATATCTCCCGAACATATAAACATCACCACGTTTATAGAATCTAAAGCTAAGATTAGACTGTATGCCAATTAAGCATATGAATGCCAAAAGGCAAATGACCAGATTAGCTGTCAAATGAACAAAATGCCAGGATTATCAAAACTGTATATTAGACTATATGACCAAAATTACCAATATGGTCATATTTGACATGATTGTCATTTGAGGCATTTGGTATTTATTACCAAAAAGAAAACGAAAATTAATCACAATTCTACGAACTCAAATACCGATGACAACAAAATAATTCCTGTTCCATCAAAAATGCCATTAATGCCATAACGAAATTTCAATTAAAAGCATATGGGCATATAAGGCTATATGCTGGCATTCGTACCTATTCTCCCATTACACCATATGCTATTTGGGCATTTTTATCTGTCAAAATCAGCCTGGTCATATGTGGCATTCAGGTCATTAGAGCATATGAGATATGCCCATTACATTGTATGACCATATTTTGACAGGAGAACTGTCAGATATTGGCATTTTATGACCACTTGGCATACCGTCTAATCTTACCTTAAGAGCTAAATCCTCTTAACGCATTTCGAACTGAACACCACCTTTACTCACATGTGTCATTTTCGCATTCTAGTTCATTAACTGCAACCCTTTTGCATATTCAATATCAGTTGCGAAGTTCGTCGCTTCATTCGCCTTTCAACATTTTCAAAACAATAAATCATCATTGTTTTAAGTATTCTTTTCCTTTTTTATTTAAGAAAGACAATGAGTATGAAAAGTGTTATCGTAGAAATACAGGGTCCGCCAAATAACCTTTTTTTTTTTTTGAAAATGCTATAAAAAAAATACTGAATATTTTCTCAAATTTCTTTTTTTATTTGAAAGTACAATCCTTCCGGTTAATAATGGAAAATAATTTCATTCAAATGGCTGCCTCGGCTGGCCATGCAGTAGCCTACACGATCGGTCCAATTTTTAAGCACATTATCGATTGTGTGCAGCTGTATTTCACCAATGGCTTAACGAATATTGTCCTTTAAAGCGTCAATTGTCTCTGGCTTGTCGGCGTAACACTTACCTTAAACATCGAGTGTAGCTTCGGC
Organism: Cheilosia grossa; assembly: GCA_963082955.1. Lineage (NCBI taxonomy): Eukaryota > Metazoa > Arthropoda > Insecta > Diptera > Syrphidae > Cheilosia > Cheilosia grossa. The sequence continues at coordinate 48,324,014 of OY720147.1, read as the reverse complement.
TTCGGCGCCGTCCTGTTGAAACCAAATGTTGCCAATATCCTCCTCTTCAATTTTTGTGAACAAAAATTCGTTCAACATGGCCCGATAACGATCGCCATTGACTGTAACGGCCACTCTTGGCTCATTTTCGAAGAAAAATGGCTCAATTATGCCTCTGGACCAAATTCCGCAACAAACAGTGACTCGTTTTGGGTATATCGGCCTTTCAATGTATGCGTGCGGGTTTTCTGTGCCCCAAATGCGACAATTTTGCTTGTTTACATACCCGCCAAGATGAAAATGACAAATGGCAAAATCGGCATCTCATATTCTGCAACATTACCATGATTTTCAAAGTAATGTTGCAATATTTCCCAGCGTTGTTTCAAGCGTATACATAACGATATTCGTTCAGCGGAAGGATAAAACTAATTATCTGTCGAATCAGACATGAGCTAAGTGTTACTATTCGCGAAATAAGAACTAGTTGAAAAAAAAAGGTAGATGGTGGACCCTTTACGTATTGGTAATACCATAACATATTTTTGTATATAATTTTAGTAAAACCAAAGTGCTAAAGAAATTGTCAATCAGAGAGCACTGACAGCGACTCATTTTCACAAGAATTCGCAGTTGCAGACCTAGGATAACCTATATCAAAAATTAATTAAATTAAACTAAAGACATGTTTTTGCTTTAACTGTAGGTATATTAACTTTAAAGCCAACGTACAGTGAATTAATTATTTATGTTTTAAATTCACCACCTTTACTTTTCTTCAATGAATTGAAATGGGGAAAAACGGATATGGAATGGGGAACATTTTCAGAAATTTCCCAAAAAATTGTGAATTTCGGCAAAGAAAATCTGGTAACAGTAGTAGGGCTATGTCTTTCCTGGCCCACGAAAATGACTCATCGTTCAAGAATTTGAGATAAGGAAGCAAGACCATAACACCCTCTCCCCCTCTCTTGTAGTAGTATAAATAGGTTGGGTCTGGCGTATGAAAAGTGGTGCTCTTAGGGTGGTGCAAAGTTTCCGGTTGTTGTCGTAGCTTAAATTTATTCAATACACTAAGCTTCCGGCGGGATATGGTTTGTGTATCTAGTATTCTGGACAAGACCCCATCTATAGTGCAAAGATCCAGTTGGGATAGTTGGTTTACTCGTTGGGATAGTTGGTTTTCTCGTTGGGATAGTTGGTTTTCTAGTCTAGTGTATGTGAACAGTTGCGGATAGCCAAGGCTGCTTTAGATGGCGCTGTGTTCTTATCGCCTATCTACAACAAATTTGGATACTCACTTATTTCCATGTTTCAGTTTGTTGTTTGCTTTGGAATGCTAAATGATCTAAAAATAGAATCGAAACGAATGCAAACAGTTGTTGTAATGCATTTGAACATGTTTCGATTTGATTTGATTGAAAGATCATTATATTATCATAGCATTGGATTTTTAATGCCCTGTATATGGCAACCCATTGCAGGTCTCATACATCGAGTTCAAACTCAAGCTTGCTGCGCCGCATACGCATTTTGTTGTGAGATAGGCTCTAAGATATACAGGGCATTAAAAATCCATATTTATGATGTTTACGAAAAAAAAAGAAACTCGACTTTAATTTGTATGCAACCTAAATCGCTTTTCTTCTCGTCTGAGTGTTTTCTGTTTACAAATATTTCGGACTTACATTTTTATTTCCAATTTTGGACACAAATTGCATTTTCAAGTGGCAACCGTGTATATATCGCGTCGTAGTATCGATATTTGCGAGTAGTAAGTAACAATTCGCTGGAGACTTTTGCGCATGTTACTACATTTTATTTGATTTGTTAAATGTTTCGGGCGATCCAGTTTATAAAGATTGTAGAAATATTGGAAAAATATCCCTGTATTAAGGATTTCACTCCCTTGTGAAAATATTTGCACCATGAATTATTAAATTAGTAAATGCAGGGTGCACCCAATATTTAATTTCATTTTGTCTCCATTTTCTTAATCCACCACATTAGTAAAATCTTATCATCGGGGTCGACGGATGACATGACAGCTAGAAATTTCTGGCAGCACTGTCGCTTAAATATAAAAATAGGTCAAAATAAAAGTTGCGTACCTATTGCTTGTATTGAAACTTATTCTGCTGCCGGTGTCGGGGTATATTATAGTATTTAGTAACATAATGGGATGTACGATAAATAAGAATAAATTGGATAGTGCTGATTCATCCAGCGTTAATTGCGAAGTCTCTGGTGTTCACTACTGTTTTATCTGCATTTACAGATTGCATAAGTGTACAGTGGGATCCTTCTTGGATGAGTTTTCAGGATTTTAGGATAATCAGAAGTGTAAAAATATTGCTTTGTTGGGTGATTTCAATATAAACATCCTGTGTGATACACCTGATGTCGATCATTTTTTAACTGTGCTTTCCTCGTTTGGCTTTGAATCTGTAATGAACCAGCCTACTCGATTAAACTCTTGCTTAGACCATATTTTTGTAAGTCTGTGTTGATTATTGAACAATTGCCTATGACTTAAAAATAACTGAGCATAGCCTAACTGGTATTCAACTCAGTTGCAAGGTTTCTCGAGCATATCATTTAGAGAACATTGATTTTTTATCACTCTATAGTCAAAGCTTAATTTTGAATTTTGGGATGAAGTTTACTCTGCCGTCGACCCTTCTAATGCTTTTAATTTATTTCTTGGTAAGCTCCAATCTCATATAGTGAATAGTAGGCAGTGCAAAAGAAAACAACGCAATGGATGCTTCCCTCTTTAATAAGTAAAATACAAAGAAAAAAAACTTTGCTTAAGAATTTATAAATAACACCCTAATAACAGACTTAAGGGTCGGTACATTTGCCCAAGCAAAATTTTGACAGATCGTTGTATTCTCTTGTTTTTTTTTTGCGATTTGTAAGGCGCAGAATGGAAGAAGTAAGCAAAGATGAGTTTTTGGAATAAATACCTCGACGAGGAGTACAAAGAGTTGGAAATGGATGAAATCAAAGAGAGTTGAATTTTTGAAGTAAGCTTTTTTCCAAGAACAGTTGTTTTCTTGTGAGATTTATCCACAGAGCTCCCCATGTCAAAATTTAGCTAGGACTTTAACTGATGTTTAGAGAGAAAAATTGGGGACCAGATAAAATTTAATTTAGCTCGAGCAGCGTACTAAGTTTAACTCTAAAGAGGAATGGCGAGTTGTTAATGAAATACTTAACAAAAATAAATCGTATACAGATATAAGTACTATCAATAATAATCTCACTGTGTCTGAGAAGTTGCCTATTTATTTAGTAGTTTTTTTTTTTTTGCTAATATAGGCTCTGGTAATGGTAGTTCAAATAAGAGTCATTGTGACAAAAGTTTAATGCAAAGCATTATTCAACAAGGAGGCTTTTTGTTTGAAGAATTTACTTCGCTTGAAATTTATAATATGTACTATTATGTCTCTTAAAACACGTAATTCGTCATTGTTTGATAAAATTTCAAGTTGCATACTAAAAAATATTCCTTTCATGATGTTCTCCGCTTTATTTTCAATTTTGGTGTGCATGAAGGTGTTTTTCCTGAATGGCTTTGAAAACGGCTGTGGTATTGGAACTGCACACCAAACGTGTGCCCAATTTCCATCGTATCTGCTTTTTCTAAGGTCATTGAACACAGAATTAAGTCTAGAATAATATCATTCTTCATTTCTTAGTGATCCTCAGTTTGGCTTTAGAAGTGGTAGATCTACTGAGAGCGCTTTATTAAAACTATTGGGGGAAATTTATAACAGTTTGAATGCTTCTCAACTTCCTTCCACTTTATTTATTGACATTACCAAGGCTTTTGACATATAGTGAACCACACGTTATTACTACGAGATAAATTATTTAATGCAGGTTTCAGAGCATTCATTCATGACTGGTTTTCCTCTTATTTAACAAATCGTAAGCAAGCGGTAGAGTAGAAACATGTTTTTAGTTCGCAAAGTTATTTAAATATAGGTGTTCCTCAAGGATCGGTCTCGGGCCCGATACTGTTTTTAATTTATGTGAACCCGCTATTTATTCAACCTTTTCAAGGCAAAACCACGGCACTTGCTGATGATACTGCTCTTTCGGATTCTTATAAGAACTTTTTAATATGTTCTCCGATGTTATTTACGATCTCGATATACTACGGCGATGGTTCAATGCTCAAAAACTGATCATTAGTAACAAAATTGATGGGAAATATTTAATAGCAAAAGGGTGTGGTATGCGAAGAGTTGCCTTTATTTATTATCACACCCGAAGCTGTTCTCGATTTTGTTTAGGAAATGCATATGATCATATATCATTATTTGACAGTCAAGTAAGCTGTAGTGATGGTTGCTTTTTAATTGTGCGCGTTAACAGTTTTAAATACCTCGGCATTATATTGGAGCATATGTTTAGTTTGAAGGGCCATGCATCCTATTTGAAAAGGTATCTAAATGGACAATTTTACCACCTTAGCATGTACTGCAAACTACATAATTATTTTAAAATTAGTTTATAATGGCACTTATTTCAATACAAAAGAGCCATTACTGATCAAACAGAAGCCTGCAATAAGAATTATGTGTAGAGTTGATTGCAGAACTCCTGGTTTTGAATTGTTCAAACGCCTCGAACTTCCTTAAGGCACCTTTACTGCTACAAAGTTTTAACTTACGGAGTATCAGGCAGTGAGTGTAGTAAGCCTCGCATAAGATTCTGATTCCTCTAGAAAAACCTTGTGTCCAATATTTGACTTGAAGTTTTATAATCTATAAGTAGATAATTAGAATTACCGATAATGTGAATTTCTCTAAAATATGAATCGGCAAAACTTTTCATTGTCATTTCTATAATATGTGAGCTTCTGAAATTTTCAACCTCTAAAATGTGATTTTTTTGTGAAAGTTCTTATATTTCTCTTGCTCGTTTTGCATATTTAGGTATTTAATTTTCGATTCTCTTCTGAATTAATAAATATTGAAACTGTGCTTTAAAAAATCATTTTGTGTTGTTCTTAATGCGGATTAGAAAATCGTTTCAATTAGTTTAGTACCTAAGTACTGAAAAAAATTCCCAGTAATGGGAATCCTTCTAAAATCTGAAAACGCCTTGATTTAATTAGTTCGCACTATCGAGGGACTACTGTCTAAGTATCAAAGACTTGGGGCTCTTTGCAATTAATGTGCCAAATGTTTGACTATAGTTCAAATACCAAATAATGCAAGTTCGAATCTTATTTTCACAGACGATCAAATAACCACAACCCATGTCCACCATCAAAATCCGCGAACTTAATGCCGCTGGTTTCATCGTCGGTCGTCCGAATAGCAAAACACCATCGCGTTGAGCTCCAATTAAACATTCTAAATTGCGAAAATCAAACAGTCAGAAAGGGCTCGTTGACGAGGCCATGAAAGAACCTAAATGCCCTTACAAATCCCTTCCGCAGTTCATGACTTTTCTCTTTTTAATTAAACAAATAATGTATTTCGTTGTGCGATTATGTATAATCCCCAGCTACAAATACACAGACACACAGTGTCTCGTTGACGTTTGCAAAAGTTCGCTGTTCCGACGAGTCCTGCCAACCCCAACAATTAACTACGAATTCCTGTTTCTAGCAAAAGAAATAGACGCAGACGTACACGGTACACACACAAAAAGGCATATGAATGCATGCTCCAAATGAAAGTTAGTGGGCAATTAATTAAGCTGGTGTAGTCACAGCTTAAGTGCGTACAGACGAGTGGTTTTGTGTGTGCACGAGTATTTGCGGACGCGACGGACGGCTGTATTGTTGCTGGCTTCTTTGCCCTTCTGAATGGATTAGCTGTCAAGATGCCCTTGAAATTGTTGAACATCGAATGGTAGAACATATCCCATTTGGGCATTGTGTTATCTTGTCCATGTTAAGCCTGCCAATCCAATGAATGTCAAACAATAAATTAGAGGTGGCAAAACAAGGAATTCTCTTCCAAATACTTTATGTATTTGTCCTCGTTTACATCGTGAGGCGCGAATTTAAAGCTTTAATGTCGTTAAGGATTTTTGATCAGTAGTTAAAAATTCATCCATTAGTCCAAGTGATATATGGGCCTATAAAGCGAACACCGCCATGGTCGTAAATTGTTTGATGGCCTTGGAAGATTATCTGCTAAACACCCCAACAGAAAAGGAGGATATGTCTTGCAAGTTTTAGTGGTAAATTTGCTTGGTGACATACGCCAATTTATTTGGAATAAGTGTAGAAATACGTGGCCACCTGTTTCACTTGAGTTCCCCCTTGCTGTCGAGTGTTCATCGAAAACTATTCAAACACCACAAGCACCCACTGCCGATCAACTCAATTGGGAATTGTTCATCGACTTTCAGAAATCGTCTTACACTGAATCAAAAACTACTTTATTGCACAATGTATAATACATACTAGGAATATGGACATTGCCATCAATACAATCGTATGTCGTCCATTAAGCGTGTGTTCGATTGTCAGCATTGTGGTCGCCATCAATTTGAATACGCTCGTCAGCACTCTCATTTGACATCGTCGGTTGCACAACACCAGCGTCCGTACTACTGGTAGCGCCATCAACGTTCCCATTACCACCGTCGTTGTGCTCATCATTTTGGCTATCGTTTTGATCGTTGTCTTCAACCTTGCAACCATCGCCATCAGCATCACCATTGCCAGAAACACCACCACCGCCGCCCTTCCCTGTCAGGGTTGCGATGTTGTCGATTCGCTGCTGTATGTACTGCTGACGTCTGACTTCTGCCTTGGCCAGCTTCTCTTCCAATTGTTCGATGGTGGTTGGTGGCACAGCTGTTGCCGCTTGTTCGACCAACTTTTGCAGTCGCTTCGGAGGGTGCTTTTTGATTAGGCTATCACTTCCATCGTCGTTGTCGTTGTCAACATCATCCAAGGGTATTTCGAAAGCCTCCGCAGGTGCTGTCAGAAGTTATAGTTATAGAAGGTGTACAGCCCACCAACGCCCATTCATGTCATTGTGTGCCCCATATATAAAACACACATGTATGAAATGACACAACGCAGCACACCATTCCGTTACAGGAAGCAGGAAAAAAAATAGAAAATAGAGAAAAAGAAAAAGCCGATTGTTCCGGGATGAATGGAAATGAAAAGCAATAAAAAGAGGGTTAAATAAATTTCACACTTTCATCTTGGTCTATTTACACAAATCGATATTTACGGTACTTAGACGATAGCTCATTGTCAGCGGAAGTTGCTGTAGGGTTGGAGTTGTCCAGCGCGTTACCCGGAAGGCCACCACTCTGCGATGATGCGCAGCCCATCATTCGAGTCCAATGTTATCGGTAAGGTGTAAAGCTGTAATCAAATATCCGCTCGTTTATCCCAACCGATGACATTATCCCTTCATAATGCGGGACGACAGCTGCCGTGCCAATTTGAAGGAAATCTCAATCTCGGCAGTTTCCTTCTGCGCGCTAGAATACTGCGAGCAAACGATGGCCTACTTCTTCAATCTATGACTCGTACAATCGAGACGGGAAATTCCCTTAGCAAGATGTAACGTATTCGCGCAATGAATACCCTGGCAGGATGTAGCACTTTAGATCAGTTATGAGTTTTGATTTTTAATTTCCGCTATCCCATTCACTGAGCGAGTAACGAAGCCGTACAGTTCCCATGTTAAACTAAAGTTACAGGCACAAAAGAATTGCGGAAGGACTGCCTCTACTCTGCTGTTTACATTCATTGCCTGTCTGCCCATAAATAAAAAACGACATGTCCGTCAATTTATCCACCCGCTCGCATGCACTGGTCGCGTATATATGAAAGTATAGCTGCCTCATTTCCTTGAACTACCCGATTATTTATTCGAATCCATCAATTCAGAGAATAAAGGGGTAGTGGCCACACCAACACCCTGGAAGCACAATATTGTGTTGTTCATGGATGGCCGCCACATCCGCTTTGAATGCACGATTAAAACGGGTGGGCGGATGCGGGGGACGAAGGTTTTAATACATGTACTGCGTGGCTCTGATCCTGTGTGCGGAGGCGCGATGTGGCGCGATGTGTTCTTCGATACACTAATAGCAGAGGAGGTCGACGCTGCCGTTCATATAGATACATAGTAATTTTGTGTTATGCATAATAGACAAATTATTTCGTGTACATGTAGCTCTATACGTATGTACTATGTCCTCGACACTCGTATGCCTGGGGAGCTTTATTATGATTGCAGATACTAACTTAACGTTTTTCCGGTGGCAATTCAGAATTTTTACATTTTTTTTGCGTTCTTTCCGATGTGTATTTCCATGGAAGGACATGTGACCTGCGGCAAGGTCACACACAGCATTGAACTACTGTTACGATAAAATGAAAACGTGTGACAAAGAGTTACCTGTCAGTTTATTTGTTTGGTTTAACGTTTTTACTATCGAAACTAATTTGTTTGTTTGAGCTACTGCATTGGTATTCGGGTGGGACATTTTATTTAGTTCTTCTAGGCCTTTCTGGTGTATATTTTAGAAAATTGATGGCAGACGGTGTTATTGAAAAAATATTGCATACTTTTTTTTTCCGAAAAACTCAATTATTTAGGAGGTAAGTTTAAGGCCCTGATCCCTTAATGCAGCAGTATTCGGAGAGTTTCTTCTTTTGTAGACTTTAAATTTGGAGAATTGAAGTAGGACAACTTATGTAATAAAAGTTGCAAATAAAGATGAACGTCTTGTGTGCACTTTGGGCAAGCGTCATTAGCACGAAACGTAAACTCTTTTTTACAAGACTCGAACAACAGGACCGTGCGCAAGTGAAGATCTTATTTAACTCAGCAAAAGGAACTTGTATCGAATTTATAAATAAAGCACTTTGAACATTATTTAATCTATACTTCATTTATTCCACCTTTATTTGATAGTTCTTAACTTTATGTGCACTTCACATATATTTAATTTTAATTACCGAAAGAGCCGCGGGCGTCGGTTGCAGTGCAGGGCAGCGTTGCCACTTCAAAAACAGAGGATTTTGAAAATACTCTAAAAACCCTGGAGAGTCTGAGGGTGTCCAGCAACCGTGCTGACATTACTAATTTCCTTGCAAAAATTAAGAACACTATCCATTAAGGAAAACGGTAAATCATGACGAAGTACATAACAAAATTCTCTGCTTAAAGGTTTGAATTATTATTGTTTCTTGAAGAAACCTGAAGAAACAAATCTGGAGTAAGATTTGTATCTCTAAATGGAACCTTGATGCACTATGCCTTTCCAAATCTTTTAAAACAAGGGTCTTCGACACGGACACGACACACGGAGCACGAATTCAAATTTCCACAGAGTCAGAATAGCGTCAGTTTAGCAGAAAACGGGAAAACAACAGAAACATAGACATAGACAGAGATTTGTTTCATGATTCATGATATCTTCTTTACAGCGGTTATTTTGTGCATGGTTTTTTTACAGCTGTTTATCAAACAAAAAAAGTGCAGTAGATTGGATTTGGTGGCAGCAGATATATTTTTTGTGAAAAGTGCAGTAGTTCTACAAAGTGGCAACGCTGGTGCAGGGTCGTTTGATTGTTTTGTTGTGCACCAGCCAGAGCGGCTGTGTTGGATGACGACGCCACAAACGGGAGGCAGACTTACAAAGTGATACCAGATCGTGGATAATTACCCATTTCGAGGGAACTTTCAAAATAAGCTGAAAGGCCGATGAAAGCATATTCTTATATATTTCAGAACAAAAGAGGGTATCGCAAACACAGAATCTGAAGAAAAACCATTCGAATTCAATATCGTGGAATATCGTAGGCATGAACAGAAAGAGTGTTTTTAATAATCACCGTAAGAAAGTCAGTCCCAAAAGTCTGGCATCACTGGCTTATTGATTACCCTAGCGGACCTTCATTTTTATACCGAACTTCAGCAGCTGAATTGACAAACTTCTTAAGGGCAGTTGAAGTGTCTTTCATCACAGTCTTCATAGTTAAAATGTTTGTCTGTTTATAGGCGAATTTATTGCCACATCTGACACAGGCTAACTGAACCTGCTCAAGAATGTTACTTCCCCTTTAGGAACAAATACTTCCGAGACTGAAAACAGCGATTAGCAATGTTAAAGTAGTATCGACAACAAAAATTCATCTTAATCATAATATGGGTTTTGTAAGAGTGCGAGTCACAATCTAAATATGTGTGAATGGACCCGGGTGGTACAGGTGCGATCTCTCGGGGGACAGCAATACTCGGCCACGTAAACATAAAGGCAAAGTTATAATACAGGGTCCGCCAAAAAACTTTTTTTTTTAAAATGCTATAAAAAAACTACTGAATATTTTCTCAAATTAATTTTTTTATTTGAAAGTACAATCCTTCCGGTTAATAATGGAAAATAATTTCATTCATATGGCTGCCTCGGCTGGCCATGCAATAGCCTACACGATTAGTCCAACTTTTAAGCACATTATCGATTGTGTGGAGCTGTATTTCACCAATGGCTTCACGAATATTGTCCTTTAAAGCGTCAATTGTCTCTGGCTTGTCGGCGTAACACTTATCTATAACGGCACCCCACAAATAATAGTCCAACGGTGTCAAATCGCAGCTCCGAGGTGGCCAAACGACAGCAGCTCTGCGGCTGATAATGCGATCTTCAAAAACAGGCCCACTTAGCGAAGCGAAAACGCATTGGATGATCATTTGGCTTCAACTCCTGAACCAATTGGACTTTGTATGGCGTCATACCAAGGACTTTATGCAAAATTCGTCTCAATGATGTCTCCGAAATGTTCATTTGTTGAGAACGACGGTGAATTGATGTTGATGGCGCTTCACGCACCCTTTCTGCCACAGCAGCAATTTTCTCGGGTGTACGCACTGTTTTTTGCTTTTCACGCTTTGGTTTATCGATGAGGATGCCAGTTTCTTTCACTTATTTCACAAGATAACGAACATACAGAGCTGACGGTGCTTCTCTTCTTCCAAATTCCGTACGCAATTTTCGCACACATTCTGCAACATTACCATGATTTTCAAAGTAATGTCGCAATATTTCCCAGCGTTTTTCAAGCGTAGAAACAAACATATTCGTTCAGCGGAAGGATAAAACTAATTATCTGTCGAATCAGACATGAGCACAAAAATTAGGAAAATTATTAAATTTGAAGTTTAAGCATTGGGGCATTTGAATAAAAACTAGGATTGGCTTTAAGTTAGTTAATGTTAAGGTTGTAGCAAGGTAAAAGCCCTTAACACTTGCTTAAGTCGGGATAGATAAAAACCTACTTTGCTAAGGTAGGTTCGAAAATTCGAACGTAGCATTTACTTCAGACCTGTTTTGTTGACCTTCTATCTGAGCAAAGCAAAGTAAAGTAGGATTTTAAGCACGCAATTACAACAACTACGCTCTGCTTGACTGCTGAAAAATCTACTTTACTTTGCCTTGCTGAGATCGCAAATCAAAAAACACGCCTTTCGTTGCACTTGTGCCTACTTCCATTGCAATTCCTTTCAAACCTGAAATTCGAATTTTTTTATTCTCCTTGATAATAGTTTTTGTGAAAGAGTGAACAAAATTTAAAAAAGAAAATACATTGCTGATGATGTTTCATTTATTTTTCAGGTGCAGGAAATTGTATCTGATCATCGGCTTGTAGGAAACATTTTTGGACACACGAGCCAATTAGTTAAGAACAACTTTAACTTACTGAGAGGTTTTTAAAATGTAACCTTAAAGCCCGGATTTCCTAGTCCTATATACTGATTGTGTCTCAACATTTTCATCTAAAAAAAAGTATTAGCCAAATAGTTCACACTTCGCGCGAAACGAACCGATTGCTGATTTTGTTCACGAACGTTGTTGGTTTGCCTACACAAATAAATTTAATTAAAAAACGTACCTCCAAAATATTTAACAAAAGGTTTGAATCAGCAAAATTTTTCAGACTTGAATTTTCGTAGCAGTTGCTACATTTTATTAATACCGATCTGAGTAAAAGGTAAGTTACGCTTTTCGAGCAGGAAACCAAGCTCATGCTTTGATTTTGACACTTCTTTTGAGTAAAAACAATTGCTACGTTTTATTCTTACCACCCATTATGTATGAGGGTGGGCAGGTATTTGTTTTGCTTGTCGAAAGCAATTCTTTGTGCTGTAACATTCTGACATCTAATTATGCCTTTCAGCTGCGCAAAATACGCACACACACCTTATTTTCAATATTTCTATGAACAATAAATTATGTAGTATTCAAAAAGGGCCAATCATTTACTATAAGGAATTTAATTGGAAGAATAATATGCCTTCATTGTTTATAGTAGATTTATAACATAACTAACAATTTAGATCGGCTTGTTTGGTGAACACTGAATAAGATCGTAGAAATATTATCTTAAGTTGAAATTGAAATACAATTTTATTTTTGTAAGTTATTCGAATTTCCCACAAAATTTTACTTTTTCCCTTTTTCCCACGAGACGGTTTCTAATCATCGAAATTTCCACCAAAAGGTAAACTCCCCACGAGTTACCAACACCGCTTTTGAGTAAGGGAACGAAGTTTGAATAAATTTGGCTAATGTCTTCGAATGCATTATCGTTAGGGAAAAGACCTATTGGAAACTGTGTTGTAGATTGGGTTCAACTAATGAGAGAGCAGAGGACTCAGTCGCTCTTCAGCATTCGTGACGATCAGACGACTTTGATAGTGTGGCAGTGAAAGCTAAGGCAAGAGTGTAAATAGTGAATTTGGATAGTAAAATCCCATAAGCCATTTGGCTCAGTGGAGCACAGCATCGGCTCTGACTCAAGAAGAGCCTGGTTCGAGTCCCAGCAGGGGAATACTTTTTTCTAAAAGTAATAAATAAGTGAAAGCAAACAATAAGTGGAAGTGCCGAAAGGGAATCACGCGATGGACACTGGCCAGCCAAAGGTCCCGCAAGGTGATGCCCCGTTGCCCATAAGATTGACCAGGCAAGTCAAAGCGAGACTGCAAGAAGTGGGTGCAGAAAATGCAACAACAACTACAGCAACAGCACCAACAACAATACTCACAGCATCAACAGAACTGCCAACAACAAGTACAGCAGCATCAATAATATCGGCAGTGCCAGTGGTACAGTCGCGTGAAGCGACTAAAACTGAAAAACGGCGACGCAAGGTCAAGCCAAATCCAAACCTCTCATACAAGAGAAAACCACAAACAAATGAGGAAGCGATGACGTCACGAGCAGCCTCATCGGCGCTGGAGTCAAATGAAGATGACACCGATGAACTCAGCTACTCGTATGAGTCGGAAGGAGGTGAAGGCCGGTTTGTTGGCGAAGGTAATTCCTTCCAAGAATTACTGGCCGCCGAAGAGGAAGAAGAACAACAACATGACGAAGATGAGGAGGAAGCTCAGCTCGATCGGCTGATTAAGGAGCTCCTCGAGAAGAGAGAAAAGTTGCGCCAGCAAAAACGGCAGCAGCAACAACAAAAGCTGAAGCAAGTTCAGGCTGCACAGCAACAGCTCAAAACACAACAAAAACAGCTGAAGCAGCAACAACAGCAGCAACAGCAAAAACAAAACCAAAAGCCGCAGCAATCGCAGCAGCGACAACAACAAGAGAAAAGGCAGTCGGCACAGAAACAGTCGCTGCCACAGCAACAACAACAGCATCAGAAGCAGCAACCACAGCAGCAGCAGCAACAGCAGCAGCAACAACAGAAGCAGCAACAACAGACGAGGAAAGAAAAAATACCTCCAATAAATGTAAGTTATTTAGAGATTAGTGATAGCATTAGGTTATGTAGGCTAGTCACTAAGAATTTTTATATAAAAAGGCTAAACGCCACTAAACACATTATCATGTGCTGTAATATGGAGGAGCACAAAAAGGTGCGCACCGCTCGGAGACAGAGTACTTCACGTACACTCCAAAAGGAGAAAAGCGGCAAACGGTGCTGCTTAAGGGTATAGACCCCAATATTAAAATAGAGGAGCTCGAAAAGGAGCTTAAAAATTATGAGTGCGACGACCTTAAGTTCGTGGGGGTCAAGCCGTTTTCCTCGCCCGCGGACAGGGGTGGTAGCCGCAAACTGCCATTCTTTTTGGTGTAACTAGCACCCGACAGCAAAATCGATAGTTTAAAAAGGATCAGATTCCTTTACTATCATGCAGTACGTTGGGAAAAATTAAAGAGGTCAGATCGTGTACTTCAATGTATGCGCTGCCAGAGGTTCGGGCACGCCGCAGCTAACTGCCACATGCAGTTCAGGTGCGTTAAGTGCAACAAGGACCACAAACATGGGGAATGTGCTTTAGGTAGCGATAGGGTAGAAGATCGAGGCCAGCTCTCGTGTGTACTCTGCAACAGCTCAGGACATCCTGCTAATTTCAGGGGATGTCCCAAGTATCAGCAGGTAAAACAGAATGTGCAGGCTCGAAAACAGAGGTTCGAAGAAGAGAAGGGTCGAAAGAGTCGCTCGTTCTCTAATTTTGTTGCACCCAATGTGTCCTTTGCCCAAATGGTATCTGGACCGGGTAGCACAATCACAAAAAGCGCGCCGAAGGTTCCTACACCGGAAGCGGATCTGGATTTGAAATCGATCCTTCTGTCACTGCACGGAAAGATCGACAATTTCCAGAAACAATTAAATGAGCATGCGGCTCGAATAGACATGATCTATTCGACACTGTTTGCCGAGTCTGCCGCGCCATAAATATGATGGGTACGCTGGACGAGGTAAACTTAAAGATCCTTGCGGTGAATGTTAACTCACTAATCCGGATCGAGAGAAGGATCAATCTTTCCAATTTGTTGAAAGCCGAAAAGCCAGATGTGCTTCTGGTTAGCGAAACTAAGCTATCCCCGAAGCACAAATTGGGCTATAGAAATTATTGTGTAGTTAGAAGAGACCGGCCCAACTCCACACAGGGAGGTGGTGTCGCTATCTTAATACGTAAAGACTTGCGCCATAAGGTCATATATAGCGGAGACGTGCGCAGGTTCCAAGTGTTGGAAGCATGCATCGTTTGCATTCCCCTCAATAGCCAGAGGCGGATGTATGTGGTGTCGCTTTACGCACCGGAATCTCCTCGACGCATTGAATTTTTAAATGAGATCGAGACGCTTTTTCGTTGCTTAGAGCTTCAATCGGAAGATAATTATTACCTTTTGGGTGGAGACCTCAATGCTAAACATGCAGCATGGGGAAATGATATTCCGAACCCTAGAGGCAACCAGTTTCACGACTGGTGGCGTCATAATATGATTGAGTACAAACTCGAGTTGTACGCGACGGATATCCCGACTTTCCCTAGAGATGGTTCTTTTCTGGACTTGGCGCTAGTTGACGAAAGACTGGAACTAACAAACATTGATCTAAGCACGCGGAACTGTTTACGAACGGTTGAGTACGATAGTGATCACTACGGACTTGCCGCCGTAATACGGATCCCGAACGAGCAGACGCAGCTGGAGCAGTACGACCAAGTGCGTTCTTTCGATTACCGAAAAGCGCAGTGGTCGCGCTTCTCTAGAGTGTTAAAACGCGACATACGCTCATGCGAGATCGACCCACCGACAAACAGGAACCTAACAAACGATGAGATCGACAATCATTTACGGCAAATGAATGTCGTCATCAAACAGACAATGGAGCGGACTATCCCTCGGGTAGGACGTTCCACGGACGAAGAACAAACTGAAAAGTATCGAAACCCGACAATCGATGCTCTGTACAGACATAAGAGTAGACTGCTCTCGAGGCTTAAACGGCTACACAGACAGTTCACTGACAGGAACGATCCCGAGTTAAGAACACTGAATTCGATGACCAAAAACTTGAAACAGTTGATCTCCGAAAATTACAGAAAATCTGTAAGTTTGTATTGGGGCAATAAAATTCGGGCTATAAAATCCAGTAGTCCGAAAATGTTCCCGCAAATAAATAAACTGTTCAGGCGGAAGGATCATAACGACATTTCATGTGTTCGAATACCTCGGACGAACGAGAACAGACAGACACTACTGACTGCTGGCATAAGTCCGGAAAGTGCTGACTCGAACGACGGTTTTTTCGTGGTCGAAGACCCGCAGGAGAGGGTGAATTTGATGGGAGCTTTCTTTGAGACTGTGTATACGGTGAACAACCCTGTTCGCCGTAACCGTGACCTCGAAGAGAGGGCCTTTCTTAACCACTTTTATCTGCGGACCGAAATTCAAGATTGGCGATCCGAGAACAACGGTTTCACCGGGTTCAATGACGACAACCGTGCAAATGGCACAATCGCCGATGAAAATACTCATCTGTTCGTGAGTAGAGATGAACTTCGGTGCATCTTTGAATCACTTAAAAACAAAAAGTCGGCGGGAGTGGACGGTGTCCCAAACGTCTTATTAAGACACCTGCCGCTAGAGGCGATAGATATCTTCGCCACACTATTTAACAATGCGCTAAATAATGCATATTATCCGGAGCAGTGGAAAATAGCGGTGGTACACCCTATCCCGAAAAAGGATAAAGATAGGACGAACCCTGCTAATCTCCGGTCAATTAGTTTGCTTCCGAATGTTAGCAAGGTATTCGAGAAAGTCGTCAATAGATCTCTTTTGAAATGGGTTGAGGAAAATAAGATCATTCCGGACAACCAGTTTGGCTTCAGAGCAGGGCATGACACTATTCATGCCGCGTCGAAACTGGTTTCCGACATTCAGTGGAATAAAAGTAAGAAGCAATGCACGGGTGCCTGTCTGGTCGACTTCGAGAAGGCCTTCGATACCGTATGGTTGGAGGGGCTCTTTTATAAG
Organism: Cheilosia grossa; assembly: GCA_963082955.1. NCBI lineage: Eukaryota > Metazoa > Arthropoda > Insecta > Diptera > Syrphidae > Cheilosia > Cheilosia grossa. The sequence goes on along the minus strand of OY720147.1, from coordinate 48,307,244 downwards.
CTGACCAGATTGGGCATTCAAAAACCTTTGCTATATATGATTTACGACATGCTTATGGGAAAGAAGTTCGTTGTCAAAGCTGGCAACGTGACTTCGAGCAGGGTTTTCGAAATTAAAAACGGCTTACAACAGGGAGCAGTGAATTCTCCGGTCCTGTTTAATATTTACACAAGTGATCTGGTGGGTTCCCTCAGACATGCTATAGCGTACGCGGACGATTTAGTGGCGTACAGGTCAGGACCAAAAATCGAGGTCATTAACATCCTTCTGCAGCGTGACTTCGACCAAATTAAGAGGTATTGCGATGACTGGAAGTTGAAAATCAATTTCCAAAAATCGGAAACAATCCTGTTCAGAACTACATTGGCTGGGGCCTCTGGGGATACCAGAAAAAAACTGGAGAAAATTAACAATTATTGGACAGCAGGGACGACCATTGGCGGTGAAAAACGTGGTGAGGTATCTTGGCATCTGGCTCGACCAGTATCTGTATTTTGACAAACATATAGATGCCTGTCTTGCTGGGGCTAAAAGGGCCTACGCTCTGACAAGGAGACTGTTTCGCAGCAGTCAACTTGACTCTAGGGTGAAGGTCATCTGCTACGTGGCCCTTATAAGGCCTATCATCGCTTATGGCTGTCCCATGTGGTTTAATATAGCGCCGTCCTATATGGAAAAGATTCGGGTGTTTGAGAGACAATGTCTCAGGGCCTGTCTAGGGTTGTTTAGAACTCCTGAATCGCAGTACATAAAATACTATCCCAACAGGACCCTATACAATGGGGCTCGACTGAATAGGATTGACAATTTCCTTATTAAGGTGATTCGGAGGCACGTCGCAAGGGCGATGGCCAGTGATAATAACCTGATCTCAGGGGCTTACTACCCCAATTTAATGTACCACGAGAGTACGCTTCGGTCTGGCTTTATTCCGCCTGAGGCATTTCTTCATGTAGACATGAAAGGGTTAGTTCAGACAAAAGATTGTGTGCCGGTATTGTACCACAGCCACCGCGGCGCGAGGGATAAGCGGCTCATCCACGACGGGTACGCCGCCAATGCTCAGGAGCTCCTCCGTTTTAGTACCGCAATTGCGGAACGGGACAAAACAGATATCCTAAAGCAGTTCACCGAATTTTGGTGGCTTGAGGAAGAGGTGAGGGTGGATACGCTCTCCCGGGCCGGTGCGCTACTTATGTAGCATCCTCCTTAGTTCTAAGCTAGATACTAAGTTTGTAGGTTTAGGCTTAGAGTAGGGGGTCTTTGGGAGGTGCCGGGCTAGCCAACATGAATAGGGCTGACGAGGCTCGAACGAGGCTTATAGTCTCGGTGGCACTGATGAACCCCTGTGGGCGGCTATCAGGCGCCCATGGACGCGATCAGGATGGTGACCAATCGATGAGATTGCTCACCACCCTGATTATAGGTAATTTAGGTTAAGTAGCTTAGGTAGTTTTAAGTAGTTTTAAATAAAATAACAAAAATAAAGAATTCAAGTTTTTCAAACTTTCTTGGAAAAATAAAAAACAAGCAAAATTAAATATAGATAGATTTAAGGCCGAAAGGCAATAGTTTTAAGAATATAGTTAAGTTTAGAGAGCTCGGTTGGAGCCAGTAAGCTAGATTAAGATAAATGTTAGCTTTAAATTAGATTTAATCGTTTTTGTCTAGCATATAAGTTTAATGAATGATAGTAATAAAAATGAATTTAAAATGAAAATGAAAATGAGAGGACTCAAACGTTTTGGGACCTCAGCTCAATTTGTTCAATAACTAATCTACTGTCCAACTGCTAGCTCAGTTCAAAAAGTATGATCCCACAATCCACATACCTAAAGTTTAACATACGCTATGTAAACAGTTCTATTTTGTTCGGAAAACCATAATTCACCAACACATGAAAAAAACCTCAAGGTTTCCGTAAAATCCCTACAGCTTTACCGCCCCCCACTTATTACTCATAAGGAGGTTTTTTGACATTGTTTCCCTGTCGCCAGCTTTTGTACATACCTACTCAGTGCAGCAACAAAAATGTTAAACAAATTTCAAATCTAGTTAACGACCACCAGGATAATAGCAAGAGCAACCCGCCATCATCCGCCAACGAAAGAAGAAACATTTCATTCGTACAAGATAATGTGTACTTTTTACGATCAAAACAGAAATTATCCTTATGCCACGCTTCAACACACTCCCCATTGCTGGGAGGTAATTTAATTTGAATTACCGACCGACACATATTGACTCACTTATGTATACGCAAATATAAACTCTAAACGCCTCCACACTCCACCGCAGCGCAGCATCGAAGCTGTGCTCGTTCCGCATTTTCTGTGTGAGTTTAAGTTTCTCTCGATAAAAGAAAGAGGATGAACGAAGCTGTCTGTACACTGGGGGGCTTAGCCTAAGCTATCGTCTGACAGCTGAAGATAGCGCACACGAGCGTTAGCAAGTACACACAGCCATTATAATAATTCGATTTATTATATGAAATATGAAAATCCATAGCCGCAACGAAATTCGAACGAAATGCATATAATGGGAACAGAACAAAGTTGTGGGTTCCTTAAACTCGTGCGAAAACCAATCGCAATATTTTTCCGAGTACGTGATACGTGCGACGAACGTGCCCATGACCAAGTCCAGGAGGTTGACTGCCTTTGCGTGTCTTCAAAGTTGACACGGCGGGCGATAGGTTATTGCCCACGCAGGGTAGTATTAAAAAAACACGTGAAAACACCTAGCACAGTCACCCAAAACAGGTGTATGTCATATATTATATATGTGGAATGAGGTGATATTTTCGTTATTGATTTACGTCCTATCATAAGTTTTGACTATGATAACATCAGCAGTCAGCATTTCGTTCGTGTTGCGGATAACTATGCAGAGGATTAGGCTGTAGTTTGGGACTTGGCCTGAAATGAGATGTCACGCGAAGGGTAGTTTTCCTATAGCCGGTCATTGACTGAGTGGGAAATTGTTCATCGATTTCCTGACACACGGGGGTGGTATATCCTTTTACAGAGTTTGTAAAATGTCCGCACAAAACGAGTCCCCCATCCGAGTTCACTCGATAAATGCGGAAAGTGTGCGTATTTTTGGACTAACGTCTACCCTCTGTCCGAAATTACAACTAATGAGGCGAGTGGGATTGTTTGAAGTGAGCGGTTTCAGAAATGTCGAGATTTCATTTGAGGTAAGTGGAATCTCGATCAAATTAATTTAAAAGAAAGCTTGTATTTAGGTTTACGTTACGTATGTTCTTTCTATTTTATTCATTTTTTATTTTCCTGTGGGGTGAAAACTTTTTTCCTTTCTAAGCCACGGCCTATAACAAGCTCTCATTTCGCATGATTTCACTTAGACCCCAAAATCGCTTTTAAGTCACAATGGCAATCGGTTTCCTCCTTCCCGTGAATGTGACAGGTGCGAAAACAAGTATGAGTTGTCAGAGATAGCTTTGTCTGCTGCGCTTTGTACCAACAAAATAATGTGTGAAGAATGTAGTGTTTTCTAAAAAATCATCACAACTTTATCAGAATTTAGCAAACGATATTATACTGTGACTGTGTTAGTACTTAGTAAATTTCGGAAAATATTAAATTCAGAAGGATGAGGGGTGGGGGGATACTATGTGAAAGGAAAAAAAATGTCTCCAAAATAATGGTTATGAGAAGCTAGACCTAAGGTACCGAGGTACATACAGATGTGTTTATTTATTTATTTTAAAAAGCCGCACGACAAACTCTGCTTCACCGCTTTGATGAGAATCTGAATTTTTTCGCCAAAATTATCACTGTCATCATACACTTACATTTTATTATACAAGAGCAGTATTTTTCAAAGTGTTGGTCGGGAACCCCTTGGGGGCCTGTATTTTATTGACAAATTTGTCAAACCGTGGAGTTATTTTGGAAACGTTTACAATTAAATCGTCCTCCAGTTCCACTCCGCTTCACGTAGGATGTAGAGAACGGCACTAAAAACCTGATAGCTTCTCTTGCAAGATTAGGGTACGCGTCCCATCTTTTAATTCAGAAAACGTCTACCCTCTGCGATTGAAACTTCATTTTAAGTATTGTATCGGCGGAAAGCTCATTCAGTTTTTGCTCATACTCGATCGCGGATGCGGTAATTCAACCCCTTGTATTAGATTTTTAAATTTATCCTTTAGTATGGACTCTCTATCTCCAGCTGTGATTTCTATTGCAAAATTTAAATTTAACATTTTTCTTTTAAGATTTTAATATTTTTGAAGGTCTCTAAATGTTTGAATATGTTAGGCTTTTAAGAAATAGAAAAGAATATAGAACCCGATCGTTTTGAAGATTTTGATGAGGAATAAAAAAACTGTTCAGTTCTTGATCGAAAATTTAAATTTAAGGGTTTTTCAAAAAGGACGCTACAAAAGTAGATCGACAGGGACAGCAAACGACGCCGAATTTCTTGCCGCTCTTTTTACACAATCTCTTCAGTAAGGTTTGCCATTTCATGATGGAAAGATATACGAGCCAACAACGAGTCGAAATTATTAAAATTTACTACCGAAATTCGGAGTCAGTGGCCTCAACTTTAAGAGCGCTGCGTCCAATTTATGGTCGTCATCATTTCTGGCTGAATGGCTTCGTCAATAAACAAAATATGCAGTATTGGTCAGGCAGAAATCCACACGTACTCCATGAGTCATCATTGCATCCCGAAAAAATTACGGTTTGGTGTGGTTTATGGGCCGGCGGCGTCATTGGGCCGTACTTCTTCCGTGATGATCAAGACCGGCCATGCAAAAGAAATCGAGTTCCATACATAATGGCATCGAACGTACTTTCACAGGAATAAAGAATTTCATTGATATCCAAAACCGTTTTGGTTTTGTAGTGCTCTTATTGAAAAACCCTTTATAAGAGCCTATAATAAATCATTTTTGCATTTCTGCTTTTTTGCAAATTTTAGTCACTCTTAATTTTTTTTTTCTTTCTGTCACTTCATTAAAATTCCCCGAACTGTGTTTGGTTTCTCAAACTGTCAATTTTTGAGTCTCTTTGACAAAATGGTACAAAGCGTTTACAGTGGACTAAAAAGTTAAGCACCGGCTTTAAAGTTAGAGTGCTATTAGTTCGTATCTACTAATCTTTCCTAGTACACGATGACTATAATTTTGCGCCAATATTATTTGCAGTGCTTTGCAAATTTCTTTCTTATTTCAATTTCAAAGAGGATCGCTAAGTTGTTTTATGTGCTCAAGGGGGTCGTTATTCTGAAAAGATTGAAAAACATGGTACTAGAGGAAAGAAAGAAGAGCACTGTTCAACGCATTTTTTTTTTTTACAGAGATGAGGAAATAAATGTCGTTTTTACTAAACAATGATTCCGCCTTATCCTTCTTTTTACTAAAGGCGTTTTTCATTTTTAGCTCAGAGCTGAGCACTGAACTGAGCTCGAGCATTATGAGCGCGCTCTGAACTCAGCGTGCTCAGAGCCTTCTGATGTTTTTTTGTTTTTCCTGTTTCTTTTTTCTGTCAAATGTGACTGAAGTGTGCTCATACATGTGTAATCAGCTTTTTCCTGAGGCTGTTCAGTTAATCTGAGCTCATAGAACACGCTCTGACCATGCTCTGAACGAAAAAAGAAACACAAATTCGAGCTCTGATGTGCCTGAGCAAAGTATTAATATTAAAATCAAATTGTTTTGCTCATCTGTCTACTGTTACTTTTTTGTTCAGGAAAACTGGTATCAGTTTAACAAACTCGTCCTTTAAAATATTTCAATAGCAATTTAAAAGCAATTTGACCGATAACCGCGGTGTTCTTTAATCACGGGGTTCGGTCAGCAATAAGAAAAATTAAAACACTTTTTTAAGAACAAGTTTTTGCAATTAAAATGTTGGAAAATCTGACAGATAAATGAAAGGAAAACCCATTGACTATCATATAACAACACGCCAGCTTATTGATGGTGACCAGTAGCCAGTAGGTGAGGTTAGGTTAACGGGTTGGCGAGACAGGTGGAACCTGTGTTAAACACCAAATTTTCCGTTAATAAATTTTGAGTCTTTATTGTTTGAGTTCTTAATTCCAACTGAACTATCGAAGATCGCTGCTATGCACACGAAGGGTCCCATGCTTATCTTTCGCGTCAGCATAATTCGCGACGTTCGCAGAGGATGTTTATTTAGATATCATATTACCCTTTGGGTCGACGTTGAACACTTGAACAAACATACTCCGCAACAAAGTATATGACAAAGGAATATTGATGACCACCCATCGTTATGCATAACACCTCCCTTCATAAAAATAAACAATATGTTTATAAAATTATTGTTTATAATCTATAAAATACAATATTGCATAACAAAAATATGCACGACATTTACACATTATATATTCATCAATCTAATTCAGTTTCCATTAATTTTCTTCTTCTATATCGAAATTATTAACTTTAAAAACGTTGGAATTAGGTCTTTTTATAACCGTTCTCCTTTTCTCATTATCATAGTAATGAACAATTTTTTCTTTTTCTTTAATAGGGTTTCTTATTTTCTTATTAAAACAATTTCGGAAAATAGTTATCCCATTTCCTTTTATTAATTTCAGAGTAAAGTAAGTTATGATTGCAATAATAAGTATTCCACTTATTCCTAACACTGCACCTTGAGCGTGAGGTGGTATATTTCTTAATTTTCTATAGTAATATAACTTTCTTGATTTCTTATTTCAATTGTTAAATCTTGCAATTCCTTTAGATTTTGAAGTCTTATTTTAGGCATATTAATGTTCTCTTCGTTTATATCATTTAATTTTATATTTAAGCAACAATCCTCTGGAGCGAAACGGTATATATCTTTATTTTCAATTAATAACTCCGAGTCATGTGTTACAATTCTTGATTCAATTGTTTCAAAAGTACAATTTGCGTTTAAATTTAAAATGCCAATATTATTAATAAGACCTTCTTCATTATCTTCTTCTTTTCTGCATTTACATTTATATTGAGTTTCTTCGCTTAACGTATATAAATATTTGTTATCCGAAATTTTGTGAAATATTTCAACATGATTTATTATCTGTTTAAAATTACAATTATTATCTCTTCTGTTCATAAAAATCGTTAGCTCACAATCATTACTAGCAATACTGTTTTTAAATTCTAGTTGATTACATATATAATGATTTTCAAGTTTCTTACAATCGTTCATTAAATTTTTACTTAAGAAATACTCATCTTTATGTTCTTTTATTATAAAGTAATTCATTTTTTGTTCGATAACGTACATCATTCCATTGATTTTATAAGGTGTATTAATCATTTCATAAACTTCTGATTTTGTGCTCTCAACTACTGGTACTGATAAAACAACTACAAGTCTATTATCCTTTATATAGTATACAAGATTGACTTCCTGTATTATGTTATTATATGCTTCTAGGCTTGGGGTATATAACATTTCCTCTTCTTTGTCGCTATTCTTTAGTAACTCTATAAACTTTTTTGGTTCTATTATTATTGGATGTATGACTTTGTCCTTCAAAAATAAAATTGCTTCAATAATCTGATCGATAATCATTTCTGTATGGTTTATAAGGAAATAAATTTTAAGTTTCAATTCAATGAAATATTCTCTTATAATAGTGCTTTTTCTTTGTTTGTTCATGGTACCTATCAATTTTTCTAATTCATTATTCATTTTAGAAGTTAGGTTACCCAAATCCAAATATGCTTCTTTCATTATTTGATTCTGTTTGTTAAGACTATCAATTATTTTTATTTCTTCTTGTTGACTTTTATGGATAAATTCACTGTTCTCTTTCGTTGTTATAATTGCTTCTTCGTAATACTTAGCATCTTCACTATCTAGAGTTCCGAATAACAGTTTAAATCCTGAGCCAACTATATTTATAAGACCTCTTTTAAATCGTCTTTCAACTCCTAATAACACTTTTCTTTAATTCTAAAATTTCTAGTTTGGTTTTTCTTATAAATTCCACGCATTCAGGAATTTCCAATATGCAATCTTCGTTCATATTGAGTATGAAACGAGAAATTACATATGTTTGCTCTTCAATTTGATTTAGATCAATATTTGTGATTATGGAGACTTTTCCCGTTATTTGCCGTAGTTCTCCGATGTTCTTGTAGTATATACCGTTGGTTGGTATATTTTCCCATTGTATAGACCTAACGTAGTTTATTAATGTGATTCTGTGAATAATATTATTTGTTAAATAGTTTAATTTTCCTTTTATTATATTTCATAGGTCTATTGTTACGTTTAATTATGACACAATCGTCTAGAACCTTAATAATTTTGTAAGGACCTACATATTTTTCTGCAGACTTGTCCCTTTTATCGTTTTCTATTAAAACTTTATCATTAACCTTATATTCTTTTATCCTAGAACCTAATCTCTTATCGTATCTTAATTTAGCTTTTTCTCTCATATTCAACATATTCCTTTTTACATCAACCTCTAGTCTAATAAGTTTCAACTGCAATTCCTGTACATAATCACTATAAGTTCTCATTTTTAAACTCGATTCAGATGGTACATTTGCTTTTCTTCCAAATATTGATTCATGTGGAGTAAATCCAGTGCTACTATGAACTGTCGTGTTGTGACAAAACGCAGCATACCTAAATAATTTAGCATATTCTGGTTTTGATTTGTCTTTTATCATTAATCGTAAATATTCTCCCAATCTAGCATGCGATCTTTCAGCAGATCCATTTGCTTGTGGATAAGCATTGCTGGTTCTTAAATGTTTAATTCGGAATAATTTACATAATTCTTTCATTAAATCGTTTACGAATTCTCCTCCATTGTAAGTTAAGATAAATTTTGGAATACCAAAATAAAGTATCCAATTGTCGGTAAAAGCTCTTGCGACTGTTTCGCATTTTTTATCATTAATTGGAATATAACTAATGTACTTACTCAAGTCATCTTGAATAGTTAGACTATAAATCGTTTTATTCCCTTCCTTATAAGGACCTGTCAGATCCATTGATACCTTTTCTAAACTGTGATCTACGCTTGATACAATTTTCATGGGATTTTTCCCTGGATGCCTATTTATTTTCTGCTTCTGACATTCTGGACATTTGTTAACAAACTCAATTACGTCACTATTTAAACCCTTCCAATAATATTTTTCCCTGATTCTGGAAATCGTGGCTTTTTGTCCTCCATGCCCCCCAATCAAACCATCATGATTCTCCTTGATGATTCGTTGCTGATCATTTCTATCATTGATAACTTCGACATCCGTTTCAGATTCATTTTCTGAGACCTCCTCGTCTTCAATTTCATTCGTAATCGTATTTTGGTTGCTAGTATGACTCGTACTAGGTAGATTCCTACATTCTTTATCATAAATGTTTCTCAACAGAGTTTCATTCTCTTCTTCTTCATCATAGAAATCACTACCAAAAATATCTTTTATATTTCTTCGAACTTCTGTGTCGACAGTGTTGGCTTCTATAGGGTATACGTTCCTACTTAGTTCGTCAGCTACTACGTTATCTACACCTTTCTTATATTTTATCTCGTACTCATACTCCTCTAATTTCAATCGCCATCTAATCAGACGAGAACCTGGATCCTTAACATTGAATAACCAAGTCAATGGTCTGTGATCAGTTTTTATAATAAATTTCTGCCCGTATAAATATGATCTAAGTTGTTGTATTGCCCAAACGATAGCTAGACATTCCTTTTCCGTTGTGCTGTAATTAATTTCTGCTTTATTTAATGTTCTACTCACGAAGTGTATTGGTAATTCTTTACCTAAATGTTCCTGAGATAGAACTGCGCCTATTCCTAAATTACTAGCGTCCGTCTGTATAACGAATGGTTTATCGTACTTGGGATATTGTAATAGAGTAAATTCTTTCAGTAACCTTTTTAATTCGTTGAAGCTTTGAGATTGTTCTTCTCTCCATACAAACTCGATATTTTTCTTTAATAGCTTAAATAAAGGTGAAGCAACAATGCTGAAATTTCGTATAAATTTCCTATAATAACCTATCATTCCTAAAAAACTTTTTATTTCCTTTGGATTCTTAGGCTCTTGTAACTTGTCAATTGATTTGACCTTTTCTACATTAGGGAGTAAACCTTTACTTGTAATGAGATGTCCTAAATACTCGACTTCCTCCTTTAGAAATTCGGACTTGTCGATTTGTATCTTTAAATTAGCTTTTTTCAGTCTATTGAATACGTTTTTAAGTCTTTCATTGTGTTCCTGTAAACTACTACCATATACTACTATATCGTCTATATAAACAAAACATTGTTTACCTAATAGATCTGATAAAACAGTATTCATCATTCTTTGGAAGCAAGACGGGGCATTTTTGAGACCAAAAGGCATCCGAGTATATTCGAAATGACCGTAAGGTGTCGAAAATGCAGTCTTTTCCATACTATCTTCGCTGAGTGGTATTTGGTGAAATCCAGATTTCAAATCAAGGGTAGTAAAATACTTCGCAGCTCCTAGCTGATCTAGTATTTCATTTATGTTCGGAATCGGATAACAATCTGAGATTGTAACATCATTTAGTTTCCTAAAATCAATGACCATTCTCCACTTGGGTTTGCCACTAGCATCTACCTTCTTCGGTACAACCCATAGGGGACTAGACCACGGTGATTGGCTGTGTCTTATGATTCCTTCTTCTAATAGTTTCTTAATTTGCATATTCACCTCCTCCTCATGTACCTTTGGGTACCTATACGTTTTCGCATTTATTGGTATATCGTTTATAGTGCGTATATGATGTTTGATGACTGACGTTTCTGTCAGCTTTTCCTCTTCTAATCCGAAAATATTAACATTTTCCTTTATTAATTCACTAAGCGCTTTTAACTCAAATTCATTTTTGATGTGGTCAACTCTCAGTTGGTTCCATAATTTATTGAACTTTTCAATACTTTCAAATGCTTTATTTGAGGTAACGTTTCGTTGATTTTTATATGATTGATTTTTTGTCATACATCCTTGACATTTTACTAAACTAGTATGTCTCGGGTGACAATTATCAATTAAATCTTGTTTACATTCAGTACTTTGGTTCTTTCCTATTTTATTAGAAACGGTAAGAGCTCTATTTTCCTGAAGTTTATCTTCATCCTCATTGAAAACCAAAACCATTATAATTTTATCATTATACATGATTTTCCGCTTTAAATTTATACAGAATTCTGATTCCTTTAAGAAATCAATTCCAAGAATTCCATCGTAATGACCTATAACATCATCCGTTACTACATGAAAATATATGTCAATCAAAAATATGTCGCTGTTTTCCTTATCTTCATACTCTGCTGTAATATTCGTACTGCCTATGCTGCATCTATTGGACTTACCAATACCTTTAAAATTCATTGTGTCTTCAAAGTTTACGTCATTTTCAAATATACATTTCGTTTTTATTAGGCTAATGCAAGCACCTGTATCCACTAAAAATTTAAAATTTTTATTATTATATCTCAAATTTACATGAGGGCTTTCATTATAACTGGAGACAATGCCCTCGTTCATTGCTCCTTTTGTCGAAAATTTATATTTTTCCTTGTGCTATTGTTCGAATCTTTTTTTGTTTCTTTTCTATCTTCATTATTTACTTTTGTATTGTAACCTTTAGGATCCGAGTATTTATTCCTATTTTGGCTACCTTGATTTTCTCTTCGATCTACTTGTTGTCTTTTAGGTAATCTGCAATCCCTACTAATATGACCAAGTTTATTACAATTATAACATTTTATTGCGTTATAATTAATTTTTATTAGGTTCTTTGCAGTGTACTCTCGGTTGTTATAACCGTATGTTGCTCTTTTCCCTATCAACCTAGTTTCTTCCTGTATGGCTAAAGACGAAGCCTCGGCTAGTGATGATGGTCTTTGGCTATTAGCAAATGTTCCTATTTCCTCTTTTAAGCCATTTACAAATGCGTTTAGAACATCTTTTTCTATCATATATAGTTGTCCGTCAAACAACCTATCGTTTTCATTATTTAGAAATATATCTTGAATACGTCGTCTTTGAAGAGTTTCGACTCTTTGAATATACTGTATGACCGTTTCGTTCTTGCCTTGTTGCAAGCGGGTCATTTCTAAATGCAGTTGCATGGGGGAATATATCTCCTTGAACATTCGGTTCAATTCGATTTTCAATTCCATCCACGAATTAAGTTTCTTGTTCATTAGTATTGTTTCAGCATTTCCCGAAATCTTACTTTTTATGAACGGTAAAAGACAAATCTTTTGTCCAGCCGTTGCTAAGGACATGGCATTGTCAATATTTGTTACAAAATGATGGAGTTTATTTGGATCACTATCAAACGGCGTTATTAATTTGCAAAGCAAGTCTAAGCTCATTTGTGGTACACTAGTTTCCATAATTTCCCTTCCATGATTATTTACAGTTACGTTACGCGTATCGTCTATTGATAATGTTTTAATATTATCGTCAATATTAAGTGTTTTCTTTTTCGGAATTGTTCCTGTTGTATTTAAATTCCTATTTCTATGAATTTCATCTCCTAATTTATCCATACATTTATCGTTTTGTTTGTGCATCCTACTAGTTTCAATCTCATAGTCCCTAAGTTTCTTAATAGTTTCTTCTACTGATGGTAGTTGTTCATTATTTTCACATTCCTCTTCTAATACGTGTAAAAATAATCGTCTACGATAAGTTCTATTCTCATAATACACTAAGTAATCTTCCTCAACATCGTCTACACTAATTCGGTAGTTATCTAGTATCTGTAATAATGAAAGTTCTGTTACTTTTCCACTTTTACTTCCAATACACTTAAACACTTTACATAATGTTTGTTCATCGAACTGGAATTCACTTATATCCGTCAATACGGTTGCCATTGTAATATTTTATTTAATTATTATTTGTATTCGATATATAATATACTTAAATGCACATAATTTAACGCATAGCTTACAGTATTATGTTGTTCAATTGGAGATTCCGCATCCTGTCTTCTGATCGTATTCGTCTTAGAGATGATTAGTAATAGAGTAAACGTTGTAAATATTTTTAGGCACTTTATTTTCAGTCAACGTTGTAAATATTATAAAACCACACTTCGAGTTTTTTTCGACTATCTTTATGTAGCGATAGTATGTTACTTGGCGTTTTTTTTTTTTTTCTCTTTTTCGAATTACTGACATAAAAGAGAGTATTTTACTTTTATGTCTCGAAATTTTGTTTGTATTCTACCGTTTTCGAATTATTCACGTAAAAGAGAGTATTTTACTTTTACGTCTCGAATATTTTTTTTTCTACCGTTTTTCGAATTATTAACGTAAAAGGGAGTATTTTACTTTTACGTCTCGAATATTTTTTATTCTACCGTTTTTCGAATTATTAACGTAAAAGAGAGTATTTTACTTTTACGTCTCGAATATTTTTTTATTCTACCGTTTTTCGAATTATTAACGTAAAAGAGAGTATTTTACTTTTACGTCTCGAATATTTTTTATTCTACCGTTTTTCGAATTATTAACGTAAAAGAGAGTATTTTACTTTTACGTCTCGAATATTTTTTATTCTACCGCTGCCACCAATTGTTAAACACCAAATTTTCCGTTAATAAAATTTGAGTCTTTATTGTTTGAGTTCTTAATTCCAACTGAACTATCGAAGATCGCTGCTATGCACACGAAGGGTCCCATGCTTATCTTTCGCGTCAGCATAATTCGCGACGTTCGCAGAGGATGTTTATTTAGATATCATATTACCCTTTGGGTCGACGTTGAACACTTGAACAAACATACTCCGCAACAAAGTATATGACAAAGGAATATTGATGACCACCCATCGTTATGCATAACACCTGCACCCGCCGCACTTAGATACCCTCATACTGTGGAAACCTATGAAACCGGATAGTCGAGCCATCCCGATGATAATACAAATCTATGTAAGTATTTTATGGACTTCTCAGAGAGGTCGTCAAAGTCTTCGAAAAAATCTCTTCCAAGAATTCAGTATCTGATGTGATGGAAGGTGACCAGTAGGTAAGCAACACATTTGCAAGATGCAACGTACAAAATTTGTTTACTTTCTACTTTTATGCTTTGCGTCCGTTGAACCTAATGACAGCTTTCACAAATTGGTGGAAACTTTCAGTGACAGTTGAATTAGAAAACATTCGGATTTGTAGTTCAGTGAGTCTGAAGACATTTGTCTCGGTTTTGGTTGGTCTAAATTGGTCATATAACCAATTTTTCAATTGATGTTGACAATTGTTTAGCCGTAGCCAATCAATATAGTCAAGAAAATTCTACTCATTCAGTTGACACATCGAATGTCTGGGAGGCGTTCCAACATTGACTTATTATATATGCACTGCTAGTAGCCAACTTCACACATGTTCCAAAAATACTGACTGAATACTGAAAAAACTTCAAACGACCAAATTTACTTTCATTACAAATTTGTATGTGGTAAATGTGTTGAAAGAGTGAGAACTAATAAAGGATTTGTTAGTGTTTTTGAATTATTTATTTCCTTATAGATATTTGTGTCTTCTACTTAGTTCCGTAATGTTTATTTTACTACATATTTTTGTTTTCAGTTTACTCAAACACAAGCCAAACAAATTCAATACGAAGACAAAACAAGTGAACAGCAATACACCCATAAAAGCAGAGGATTGGTGGCCGGCTATTAGCAACATGCTTTTTCGTAGCTCACACGCATGGGAATGAAATTACAAAAACAACAATGTGAAAAAAAGGGTTTTGGGCGGATCGACGTATCTTCATCGTATGATCTTTTTTAATTCAGTCATTAAGTCATACACATGACTGGAGGACATGTGGTTCCAACAGGATGGACGGCATTTCCGGGTCGCCTCATCTCTCGTTTTGGCGATTTGCACTGGCCCGTAAGATCGCCCGATTTAACCGTTCCAGACTTTTTTTTGTGGGGTTTTTTTAAGTCCCATGTTGACGTGAACAAGCCCGAGGCCCTAGAAGCCCTCAAAGACAACATTCGATACGAGTGCGAGAATCTGTCGCCCAAAGTTCTCGACGAAGTGATGAAAACGAGCCCGTATGGCAATCAATTGTGACGCGGCGCTCATTTGGCCGATATCATCATCATAAACATAATCAAAAAACAGAATCGAAGTTTTTCATTTAGGGAAAAATTAGAGCTAAACAACATCGGATGACTTCTTTTGGCCCACCCTGTACCTGTACGCTTTTTTGTTTTTAGTTTATGCGTTAATAAGTAAAGAAATTGTTATTTTCGTTTTCACTCTTTGAAGATGTCGCTCTTTGGTTTATACGTTGCTATGGAAACAAACTTTCTTTTTGAAAAAATGTCGCTTTTTTGTTAACGTTACTATGGGGAAAAATCCCTACATGTAGGGATTTACGATCTAAAAAAGCCACCGTAGGGAAAAAAGGACAGATTTAAGTAACGTACGGATTTTTATAAAAAAAAGACAATTCAGTCGATTTTTCCGGAAAATCGAACCACACACCCTAAATAATGTAATAACGTGTATTGTGTAACCATCTTAATGTTCGAAACTGAAATTCGGTGTCAATAAGTCTCTTTCACTATATCTTTTACTAGGTGCAGGGAAATAACTTCACGGGCAATAACTTCACATGGGAAATAACTTCACCTCGAGTGGGAAATAACTTCACTTTTTTTTTGTGAAGTTATTGCCCACTCGAGGTGAGCAATAACTCCACCGTATATTTTGTGAAGTATTTTCCCACCCATAATTTGGGAATTTGTCTATTATATCTAACTGGAGAGCAAATATGAAATAGATTTATTTATATGTTTTTTTGTAGAATTTTATTAACATTATGACTAACAAAAAAAATATTTCATTTATAACAAAATATAACAATTTTTGTTTAGCAATTTATATCAAATTATATATTCAAAATTAATACATTTTGAAACAAAGATATTTTCAAGTAGCTACGTATTTTTTTATTTACAAAAAAACGTTAACAACATTTTGAACAATAGTTCTACAAAATGGACAAAGGATTGAGGAGCGCGAGTTTTGAACCATTTTTGAATAGCAATCTTGGCAAACTTTTAAATGATTGCATGGTTGCAATAAAATGCTCTTTTTTTTGTCCAAACAAAGAATGCACAAAATAGTGTCTTCTTCTTAAAAATTTTCTTCTACCGAATCGTCATTTTCATCTGATGAAATGTCTTCATCATTTGGAAGTAAATCCGATTTTTTGTCGAAAATTTTAATGATTTGTGGAAGAAACTCGGAAACACTGATTTTAGTTCTTGTCAGTTTTTTTGTTAAATTATCAATTAATTGATTTCTTTTTTTTGTAAAATTCTTTTGGGCCTTCGAAAATCTGAAAAGTTTGTCCATCCAAAGCTGATATTAAGTCCCTAGTTGTGTTGTATTCCTCATCAAGTAAACAGTCTACGAATTTAAAGAAATTGCCATGTCTATGAATTTTGTTTGCTAGTCGGCTATTGTAACCTTCTAAGGCACTTGTAGTCCTCATATTTTCACTGGCCACAGAACACATTTTTGGGGTTTCATACAAAAACAGTAACGAAAATAGACAAATTTCTTACTTAAGTCGTTATAAATGAATTATTGAAGTATTTACCCGCAACATCCATTGTTTTTGAAAATATCCTACAAATAATGTTAAGCAATCCAAGTTCAAGGTTAAGGCCTCAGCTTTTAATAAATCGAACGCTTTTTTAATGTTTTTTGGACACAACAATGGAAGTATCAAGAGTTTCTTAAACCATTTAGAAAAAGTTGCATTTTTTCGCATTGTTGGTATAAAATTTTTAATTTTTGAAGCCTTTCTCCGCAGCGCTTGCGTGTAGTGGAACCAACATCCTTTCATAGTAACTTTAGGAAATACTTTTCGAAGCGCATTTCGCAATGCTGGTTCGAAGTCCGACATAAACGATGATGGACAAAATTCAAACAAATTTCTATCCACAAATTGAAATAAATGAGTGTACATTTCTTCTGTCTTGTGTGTAGTTAATACATACAAAAAAGGATACACCTGTTGCAAACAAGAGAAAGTAAATATTTCAACACATATTTCAATGTTAAGAGAAATTATTTCCCACAAAGAAGTGAGGATATTGCTCACTTATGGTGGGCAATAACTTCACTTTTTTTAAGTGAAGTTATTTCCCACTCGAGGTGAAGTTATTTCCCATGTGAAGTTATTGCTCGTGAAGTTATTTCCCTTCACCCTTTTACTACCCTTCTGTATAATTAATAAACAAAAAAATACAAAACATGAATTATTTTCTTTGAGCACCATCGTTTGATTAATATTAAGCATTACACAGGTTTCTTGATATTATATTTTAAAATTTTTAATTTCGGACGAAACATTTTCATCTTATTTGTAAGTACATTGCACCAGAATCTGGTGACAGGGACAGCAAACAACTACGCGCCCGAACCAAACAAAATAAGAAGTTATAAGCCTTGTATAAACAATAAATTTATAAAAAAAAATAGAGCATTTTTATTACACAATTATTGGTTAACCTTCGAGTAGCTTATTTTAGGAAGAAAAATTATCGTAGGGAAAACCGTAGGGAAAACTTACGACTCCATTAGGGAAAAGTAGGGAATTTTAAATGCTGCTGTAGGGATTTTATAAAAAATCATGTAGCATCACTGCCTGTGCTTTTTTGGAACATATTTTCAGGCAGAAGTAAATGGTGATTTTTTAGCTGGTTTGGTTTTGACAGCTGACGTGTGTTTAGTACCTTGTGTCACTGTCAAACAGCTTCAGTTTGGTTTGCAATTTAACCATGGATAGTCTTACAAATGAAGAACGCTTGCAAATTATTGAAATTTACTATCAAAATTCGTGCTCGGTTCGAAATGTTCATCGCGCGCTGCTTCCATTTTATGATCGGCATTCTCGACCTTCTGAGCAGCCTTTTCGGAAGATTGTGACCAAATTTCGCACCAAATTTACTTTGTTGGACATTAAACCACCAACACGTTTACGTACTGTGCGTAGTGAAGAAAATATTGCGGCCGTATCAGCTAGTGTGACAGAAGACCGCGAAATGTCGATTCGGCGCCGTTCCCAGCAGTTAGGCCTTTGTTACAGCACTACGTGGAAAATTTTGCGGAAGGATTTGGGCGTAAAGCCTTTTAAGATACAGCTGGTGCAAGAACTAAAGCCAGCCGACCTACCACAACGCCGAATTTTTGGTGAATGGGCTCTTGGAAAGCTGGCCGAGGATCCGCTTTTTTATCGAAAAATTGTGTTCAGCGATGAGGCTCATTTTTGGTTGAATGGGTACGTAAATAAGCAAAATTGCCGCATTTGGAGTGAAGATCAGCCAGAAGCATTGCAACAGCTACCAATGCATCCCGAAAAAGCCACTGTTTGGTGCGGTTTATGGGCCGGCGGCATTATTGGGCCATATTTCTTCAAAGATGATGCGAATCGCAGCGTTACTGTCAATGGTGAACGCTACCGAGCGATGATAACAAACTTTTTTTTGCCCGAAATGGAAGTTCTTGACTTGCATGATATGTGGTTTCAACAAGACGGTGCCACATGCCACACAGCACGCGAAACAATGGCGCAATTGCGAGGCGAGTTTGGTGAACAGTTAATTTCACGTTTCGGGCGGGTCAATTGGCCGCCTAGATCGTGCGATTTGACACCATTAGATTATTTTTTGTGGGGGTATGCCAAGGCTAATGTGTATAGGGACAAGCCCGCTTCGATTGACGCACTGGAAGCCAACATCCATGCATTCATTCGTGAGATACCGGCCGATATGTGTGAAAGAGTATGCCAAAATTGGACTCAGCGGATGGGCTACCTGAGACGCAGCCGCGGTCAACATTTGCATGAAATTATCTTTAAACATTAAATTGCAAGGTTCAAACTATCGATTCAAATAAATATTTCATTCATTTTTTCGAATTTTTTGTGTTTATTTTTTTAAAAAAGTTCTAAGCCTCTTAAAAAATCACCCTTTATATGAAAATTACATTTCACTAGCAGTCCATGTATAGTATGTCTATGCGTTCCAAGCTAATGCTCGTTGGAAATTTAATGAACAAAATTTGCTAGGATTTGACAGTTGAAGGAGGGAAGCTTTGCCCTACCTAACAACGTTACGGAGTTATGTATATAATGCAACGTTATATGTATATAATTGCCCTAATAAATGGACGTAATAGACCATATAGCGCACCGACATTGAAAAATGTGTGCCATTAGTCAGAACAAGGTGTTGCAACTTCCAAGTAACTAAATATAAACAAAATATTTCTGACTCCGTCCCTCCAGCTAATACTAACCAACTTGGAACGCTGCCATAGTTGAGTCAAGTTCACGAGGTCATCAACTTAGTCAAGGCACATCTAGTTGGCGGACCACATGAACAAAGTGTCCGAACGTCCCAATCCAATCTATATTTTGTGCAACGGACCAGTGATCCCGTATTGAGGAGAAAAGCGCCAATTTGGGCAAATTTTTAAGGGTCTGCAATTTTTTTTATTGAATTTATTTTTAATTTAACTTTATATGCTGCCAACGAAATCCGCCAACTTCGTCCCGCAATAAATTAATTTTTTGATTGAAATAATTTTAAGCTTTTAAGATTTCACTCGAAATTATTAATTTTGTTTTTAATCAGCGGTGGGATCGTAACTCATAAAACAGTTCACTTGAATCGTCCTTTATATGTTTCAGTTTACTGAACTTTGTCAAATTTATTTGAAGTTTATTTATAAAAACTATTATAAAATGGCATACATTTTTTGTCATATGAAAATTTGTTTTAGGGGTAGAAATTGAGTATGTACTGTTTCTGAATTTAGGAGAAAACTGTAGATTTTGCTGATAAAAAGAATGGGTAAACAGTGGTGAAAGTCTGGAAACACTGCAAAGGACACGAAGGATTTTATATGTTGGGCCTTTTGGTAACAAAATCGTTTCCCAAGTTCTCAAAGTAACTAAATAAAAAATTATCTTTTTCTAGAATAACAGCCAGTGACGATTTAAATTGGCAAGTGCTGCCAAATTTTAGTCACTTTCGCTTCTTTAGTATCCTCATGTCGCGAAAGATCAATAACATTTGTGAAAATCATCGTTACATATCAACAACTATAACTTTAGACGATTTCACTCCAGCTCTTTTGTAACTGAAATCTTAATGTTTCAGTCAGGAAACTTTAATTCGTTTAAAGTGAAAGCATGCATTTCGTGAACACGGCCCAAAATATACAAATGATTGTAGATACGCCTGTATCTCGCTTAGAAGCAGTGGTGATTTCTTTCACCAAAAATTCAGACACACACATTGGATATCGGTCAATATTCATTATTATATTAAAGTTATCCCAATTAGAAGGCGCCATCTTTTGGATATTAGTTTACGTCGAAGTCCAAGAAAGACATTTCGAGAGACAGCTTTTAACTTAACTAAATGCTTGTGCAGAAACATAAACCTTTTTAGGAGGAGAAGGTCCATGACTGAGTAGAAAGTATAGGTAGTTTTGGAATCAAACCTCTCAAAATTTAATCAGTTTGTCCCATTGCGTTAACAATCGGAAAGTCCTAGTATTGTTCAAATCGTTTAATTTTTTTTTAAGTTATCGGGAATCTGGAGAACATGCTTTTCGTATAGAATAAAGAACCTCTTATTAGTCAGAGAAACAGAATGTAATTTTTTGCACTTTTGCTCAATTTCTGGCTAAAGGCCTCTTAAGGAGTTTGCCAGCGATACAAGAACACGAAACTCTGAATAGCTCTTGACATTCTGTCTGCATCGCCATTAAATCGATAAAAAAGTGATCTGCGATGATTTGGAATTTTTTCCGGTTTTCAACAGCTGCATTCGGTTATTAACTTACCGGATTTAAAATCAGAGGCTATGATGTTGACAATATTGTATGTAAGAAGACGGGAGGGAGGACAAACCCGAATGCATATAAAGTTGGATCGAATATCAAGATATAGCTCTCAACACATTGCCAAGAGATGCATACTTCTTATACCTGTCGAAATTATTTGCAGAATTCGATCAAAGAAATTTACTTACATTAGTCTGAAGTTATTTATTGGGCCCGGCGCTATATCAAACATGCCCCACTCGCATGAACAATCTCCGACATTATCTCATTATATAAGTTTACCTCCGTTGTAGTCCGCTCTGAAATAAAATACTTTCCTTCACCTGCTGCACTGCATCTTCGCCAACCATGACGGGCTGAAAAGGAAACCCTTCTGTTAGGAAAACAACATCATCGTTTTTTATTAAACGTACATATATATATTTCTTTCGACTTTGTGTTCTTGCTTATGTACTTGCCATCTTATAAACTACATGCACACATATTCATATACTGTATGTACTTGTACATTTATACAAATTACTTCACATACATAAATTACTTTCTTATTTTTATTTTGTTTATTTCCCAAGATACATAATATGTAGTTTTTTTGGTTGTTTTATATTTGTTTTTGGGTTTATTCTGTGTTACTGCTGATTTTTCGCTTATATACCCGTATTTTTATGTTTATTTTATGTAAATATGCTATTTGCTATGTAAAAAAACCTGTGATCTCACAAAAATGTTCTTATAACTGATTTTTCGGGGCTCGTATATAACGGTATCTACAGAACATACATGTGGATTGATCGGATGAAAATTTGTTTTTTTTCTTGCTAAATATAATACATTTTCTATCATGATTTATAATCTCGTTTAGATTGCTATATGAATTTATTTGTTTCTCTTCTTTTTCCAATTGTATTTACGATTAAAATTTTTTTTTTTTTAACATTTATATAGGTATATTGATTTTTTCATTATCGTATATATATATATATATTTATTTCTGTTAAAGATTTTCATGTATATCTATCTAGTTTGCGTTGGTGGTTAATTTGTTTTTTGTATGAAATACGTTTTGTTTATACTTTTGGATTTTTTGTTTCTCTTGTTTTGTATATAAAAAAAAATTATTTATACTCATCTAACTAATGTATAAGATGGTTTTGGTGCGAAGACTGTACACTTCCATCCGTTAAACTAACGTCGATTTTGCAATAAAATTCGAAAGTTTTAGTTAGGAAGGGCTTTAGAATCTAAAAGCGAAAGGAAAGATTATTGGCCTTTTGAAAATCATTTAACTGTTCCTTAAATCATTTGTTAAGATGTACGTAGATGGCGGATGGAAATATGCGTCCTCCTTGTCTTCCAAAATGAACTACGCTAGCGTGCAGGAAAACCGAACTCGTGCTGCAGAAAGAGCATTGAACGTTTTGTCGGAGGCGAGGTATTTGGTTTTGTTCCGTATTTAAATGATTGGAAATCGGTTATAAGAGGCGGAAAATATTGACACATTTATGCCGGTCTATGTATGTGCATCCGACTCTAAACTAAAGTTTCAGCCGTAATAAAATTACAAGGGCTTAATCTAGTGTCAACAATTAACGAAAACAGAAGACGACGCGAGACATAAAGACAAGGGGGACGTTAGAATCTAGTGAGTCCTACAGCTGGCTGACTTGATGTGTCTCAGTTTTGATTGGTCCAGATCGGTCAACTAAATAGCTTCTTCAGTTGACGTTTATGGAGAGGTAGCCGACGAATCTAATCAAGGCATTCATAACAGTGTACCTACTAAGTTGACAGTTCGTATATATGTCTGGATGAAGGAAAAGAAACATAACCGACCGTAGCTACTCTGTTGTATTCAATATTTGTTGGCCTAGTGCTGCCACTTTACTTACTTGACGCTTGGTCAATTGAATTCAATTCATGTCAATCGAAACGTCATCTTGAAAGACATGCATATTGAATTCAACTTTTCAAACAAAGCCTTAATTCCGTCTGATGATAATTTAGTGATGGAGTTCAATATATATGTGAGTAAGGTGCTGCCCTCTCCAAACAAAACTATCCATGAAAACTCTGCAATAATTGTCTCTACAATTTAAACGAGAAACGTAAATTTTGACTCACCCCGAAAGTGTTTGCACCATCTCCTCTTCTTTAAAAACCTTACGCCATTGCAATTGATAAGAAAGAGAAAAAACATATATTTCTCGGCCACTGATTTCAATTAAAAGGCAACTGTTTCTCACGGTTACGATTTAAACTAACAATAGTCTGAGCCCAACACCATGGCCACACCCGTAATTACTACTTTCTTTCCTTTTTTAATACGTAATCGTAGGTATATAGTGTGTTTCGTTTTTCTAATTTTAAATAAATAAAAAATACATATCTCAAGTTATAGTAACATCTTTTGTGTGCGCATTATTTTTAGATATTATTTTTTGTTGGATACCCTATCAACAGAGTAAGAGGTTACAGTATATATGGGGTGTGATTGATGTAACTCAAAACGTATTTATTTACAATAATTATGCTATATAATAGTAAAAAGTATCACTACGCTATGGCAACTTTTAATAAGTTATACAAATAAATTTGAGCAAATGCCAAATGTAATTCATCACGGTTATAACAAAAACATATCAAAATTTGATGGTGGTGCGAAATTCAAATGTAAAAATGAAATCACTGCACTTATTTAACTTATAACTTATTTACTCACATCACCTTAAATTTATAAATTTAAAATTTACTAGAATTATTCTTAATTAGTTTAAAATTAATTAAAGCTCTCCTTTTTTTAAAGTTTAATAAATACTTTAGTACTTGTCTATTTTTTGGTTTTTCTACTCTACCTTAGTACAAATGAGTTTAATTCTAGACTTTTCTTTCCCACTTAGAGATGCAAACGGAATGACCTCGCTTTAAGGATTGAGAAGTTAACAAAATAATTTTCTTTTCTTCGATGTAATCAAAATAAATATGAGAACAAAATAAGTTAACCCTTAAAAAATACACACAATTTAAGAATTATTATTTTTTTTTTTTTTTTTGTTTTTTGATTTTGATTGCGTTTAAGTATAGTTTTTCTTATTTGTTTGGCTTTTGAAATTGATTTATCTGCACTAATATCTAGACACTTACTTAAATGGCTAATTTTTTTCGTGTGGATGTGTTTATTTTATTTTTTATTGATTTCGAAAAACTATTTTTCTTTTCTTTGAATTCTCACTTTAAATGCAGCAACTGTTAAAAATGTAGCTAGCAATTTCATTTGAATACAGTGGTCCCTATTTCATTTATTTCGCTGATGATGGTCTAATAAAGGGGGAAGTTTTACCGTTAAATATGAGGGATGGGTGCCGAAGTACTTATTCATATTTTAAACATGAATGAAGGAAATATAGGATTTCGGGATTTGGTTTTAGTTTATGGCGTTATTGTTGCATTTAGATAATAGTAGCAAACATAAATTATATGCATGACGTTGACTTGTATTGAAAACTCCGCCACAAGAGCGTTGCAGTTACTCTTACCCTGCACAGATATTTCACTACGTAAGAAATAACTTCATCGCAATATATAAGATCCCATACATTTCGATGTCGACAAGCTGTCAAATTTCACAACCAAAAAAAGGAATCATACAAATGGTGTCTTGTATTTCTTTCTTTCATGTATAATCAACGTAATCCCTCCTATTCTATTTATCATTTGTCGTTTAACAACTTAAGTGAGTTGCGTTTTATAAATAGGTATTGTTCAAACTTCTTCTATTTATTTTCAATGTGCTAACTGACTTTCTGAGGAAAGTGACAAGTAGGGGTGAATCGGGAATAATATTGCGCATCTGTCATGGCCATAAGCATAGACCGTCGGCACCCGCGCACCTACCCGATTCACCCCAAAAAAATCGAAACAAAATTCTCTCTTAAATTTGCTAACTGTGAATTCAGGTGAAGCAGCAAAAAATTCTTAATGGCAGGAGGATGATTTTATTTTATTTTAAACACAAAATAAACTGTCATGTTACTATGTGCTAGTGTACTCGTGCGGCTAATTTACTTTAACATGGAAAACATACTTTCCCACACATAGTAGCCCGGAAAACAGCTTGTAGGCAATTTCTCTTAAGTTGTCTGATTTGACTGTCAAATACTTTACTTAGTTTATGGTCATGGCGGCGCGTTGTGACTCTTGCAAACTAACCGTTTTGAATGCGCTGATATGTTCTAGGAGAACATTCAATTACAACTTCTTCTTCATCGTTGAAGAAGTTTCACTTGTCAAACTTTTGAGATGTCACTTATTTGTCAGTTTTCCTTTTTCATTTTTCAATTAGTCGCAACTCGGCGAGTAGAAAACGACGAAAAATGAGGTGAGGGGAAATGGATTTCTCTCTCATTTTTTCAACTTCGCACAGTTTCTTAGCAAATTTTTAATAAATTTACTTTTGCCAAAAAGTACCCAAACGAACCTAATAAGTGTTCCGAATAATCGTACATACGAGTACCTGTAATGTGAAAATCAACTTGAAAAGTGTATTCCATCCGCAGTCTCAATTACTATTGCAATGAAAGATTGTTTTTCTTTTAATTGCCTTATGGAATTATTTTCACCTCGATAAGACAGCTCTTGCTACTAATGTCAGAGTGATAATTACACGTTAAGTGAGTTCAACAGAAACAGTTTTTGCAATGAATGCAAATCTAAGATCATACTCGTATCAGCTGTTGGCGTTACTAGCAAAACAAACCGCACGTTTGTCAGTTGTTCTTTTAGTTGGATTTTCTCGCCGTGAACTGTCAGAACTATCAATGCTGCAGTTTATTTAGTTGACAACTGTGTACCATGAAATTCAATCACTAAGGATTAGAGAGTGAGTCTTAGGCAGAACACCACTGCAAGTACAGAAGCAGCGAAGGAAAGGGTCTTCGATTAAGAGATTTAATTTCAAGCAGTTGTATCAGTTTTTCTTCTGCGAAAAAATGCGGATAACTTTATGTAATTTTGAAGATCATTCACCATTAAAAGTAGAACAGGGAACCTTTTTAAAAAAGGTGCACCTTGGTGTCAAAGAATGACAGTTAAATTTTTGAAAAAGCAAAAATGCCGGGAATTTAAATTGATAGCTCCTGGTGGAGGAACATGTAAGTTTTTTTCAATTTAGAACCGAGGGATGGACAGAGCTTGAGCACAATTGCTTTTCTACTTTAACGTTCATGTGTAAAATGTAACGTTGCCTGTGTTCTGCTTTTTCACCATTTCACCTTCAACACGCTCAAAATCCTCTTAAATAGAAGGGTTTTCGACATTAAAAAGCCTGGTTCGGTGTTTCCTCGAAATCAAGTTCATAAAACGCCACGAACGTATCCTTCCACTGTAATGCCTGCTACTAAGTTTCTCACTTTTCTGAGAATAATTATCTTTTAATCATCTCCCGATCATTGCTTAACTACTGATGAATCTTTTTTTTTTTTCATTTAACAAAGCAAACTTTTCGCTCATTGGCTCATTCCAAGAATGCATTTTTTTTTTTTGTTTGTTCCAGGAACCTTAAACCTCCCGAACATGCTGTGCGGAAATTTAAACAAATTACTCCCACTCTGCGTAGTAATGGATGATGAAAATGGATGAAAATAAATCACATGAAATCAATTCATGACTAAAACTGACCGGCACCAGTCAGCTTAGGAATAAAAGCAACATATTTTATTTATGTTTATTCGTGCGGCGAATAAACTGGACTGGAGCATGTCATATCCTTTGAATTCAAAATGAAATTGCTCTCACATTGATACATAAGTTACACAAATAAAAAAGGAACACAACCAAACAACAATATCTCAAGATAATCCCTTCAGTTGTACACACCTCGTACCATTGCTTCACGGTTTCTCGTATGCCATTTGCATGTCAAAATCCGGATATAGGTCCGCCGGAACGACGCGTTGCAGAGAGCATAGCACACTGGATTAATGGTCGAGTTGATGTAACACAGGGCGTAGAAAAATTCCCACAACTCATCGGGAATGCAGTCAGAACAGGTAGTCAGCGGCTTGATCAGCACCAGGATGTTGTACGGGGTCCAGGTGATGATGAAACTCAACAGGATGGCGGAAAGTGTTTTCGCTGCTTTGGACTCCTGACGCTTCTCTTGGGATTTTTTCTTCTTTTTCGCCTGACGAGCTGTAAGTGGTTGAGTTGTTTTGCCCAATGGTTTCGGAATGATTTTCGCATTCAGCGGTATCCGGATGTCGGGAGCGGCGTGTGACATCCGTCGCACGGGCAGACTATACTCGGAGTCGCGTGACGGCAGTTGCCGTCTCGGTGGTGCCGACATTACGGGCAGAGGAACATCATCCTGGATCATTTTTATAGATGGGGCGTGCTCTTCTCCCGCTTTTCCGCCATCCGACGGTAAGCGTATTAGAATTGTGTAGACAGAGTCTTGGCTGACGGATCGCGAGCCAAGACGATTGCTATTTGGTAGTGAGCGTGAGTCGCGTGGTCCCGAGATTTCTTGCAGTTGCGAGAGAGGCGTTAGCGGTGGTCGTAATGGGGTTGGTGATACATCGGGTAACATCATGCTGGGGGGCCGCACGGCGCCGTAAGGATCACGAATGACATTCATTGATGTGCATCTGGTTGAAAAAATATATATGGAAGAAAGAAGAACAATTGAAATGATGAAAGGGAGCCAGTACTTTATGGTACGCTTATTAACTGTAACACTAAACAGCAGTTTCAAGCCAAAACACAACATGTTTTTTTTTTTTTTTCTTATAATTTCTCGCAACATATAAGGAACTAAATGAAAATAAAACAATTGTGCGGGATATGGAATTTTGTTTACCATCAAAATATGATGACACAATTACACACTTTTCATATTGTTTCGTTTGTTTTTTAGAACTTTGCTGCCAAATGATAGCATTTGCATTTATTTTAAAGGCTTTTTTATTTTCATATTAAATCATTAAAAAACAAGAAATTTATAAATTTACTGTGAGTGGAGTGTAAGTCATCAATCATTTGAAACTAGGTTGTCTTTACCAAAAAATAAAAATTGTTCAGACAGATGTCGTCTCTTGATGGATGTGCACAATATTTTTGGAACGGAGACCGCATCTTAGTTCTTCAAGCATTTGACAGTCAAACGAATATATACATTGAAGTGTCTTCACATCCAGACTTGATTAATTAAATTTGATTTATTTACCTAACCTGTTACACGTTTGCAACCTTGCGTCATCTTTGCACGCATTGCTGACATAATATTCGATAAGAATATGTCCTACTGAGGTAAAAAAAGAAATCTCTTTTAAACAAATTTATATCAAACCAATTAAAACAATTCGTTTTCCAAAATTAAATGAAACTTACCACAAATGTTATTCTTAAATTGGGTTATAATTGTCTCAAATATATTAGCTAATTTTTAATAAATGTTAACAAATTTAGAAAATAATGTTGTACTTTGATTTTAGTAGCCAAAACAAATAAGACAACCTGCTTATTATATTATTTTCTTAAAAAGAAGCCAATGTATAAGTGTCATCCAAGGTAATAGACAAAAATATTCAAATTTTCTCTCTTGCGAATCTTTGTTTAAATTGCAAAATGTATTATTCATCGCGAACTTGTCATCGTTGCGTCGTCGGGGTTGCCGTATCCCATCCCTTTGACAAATTTCCAATACTACCTGGTTCTAACAAAACTCCTCAATTTACGCGTTCAAATATGACGCACAAATTCCTTCCATTCATGTTCAAAGTAAAATATAATATTTTAAATATCTGTTATAATTTCAAGCGCACGTAATTAACGTTAGCAAGTCATATTCACCACAAACAAACACAATAACCAAGTTGCAAACCATTAATAAATAGACCGCCAGATTCCGCAAACAAATTTTAAACTTCTCCCACGAAAACTCTAGATTTGTTTACCAGTGAATACGTGTAATTAACTGGTGGGGCATATTTACAATAAACTACCAGTGTTACAACGTGCGACTGCGATATTTGGCCATGCCCAGTTAATTAACCTGAAATTAACTGAAACCCACAATTTTCTTATAGTTGGCGGCGGTCTGTTTATAAGTAGTTTCTGAAGAAAGTGCTCGCGGATTTGTGCTCTTTAATATAGTCATAAATTTTCTGTGAGAGTTTGGTTTTGCTGGTACATAATTCAAAACTAAGGTGTCTATTGTCGTGTGATGGTTCTCCTCCCCTGCGCCCTGTGTCCAAACTAACCTAACCTACAAAACTTAAAACAGTCAACAGGGTTTGTTTGTTTCGATTATTGATATAATCAAAACAAATTGTTGATTAATTTCAAAGTAAAACTGCTCGGAACAGAGACCACATGGTTGGGCAGTGGTAGAGGATTTCTTTAATAAAGTTATTAGCTTCTTACAAAGCTGTTACGTCAAATTGTTGTATGCCAATCGACATCCGCTAGCAACTTATTGTGCACATTTGTTTATTACAGTTGTTGCGGTCATCACCCCGCACACATAGTTATAAGAATTTAATTTTGTACCAATATTTATTGACCCATTTTTTGTTTTCCTTCTATCAGCACATACCCAGCATTGTTATCCATCAAAATCCAATAACGCCTATTCTGGCTGACAATGCACTCTTGTTCATTCACCTTTTCCACCAATTCCTCATAACCTGCTGACAATGCATTCTTGTTCCATTACGTGTTTCCATCATGCAATGTCAGCACCATAGCCCAATATTCGTTAATTACCGTTTATGTTTAGATAAGCAATATGTTAAGTATATAAGCAATCGATTAAAAAAGACACGACACTTGATTCACGACATTCAAGATAAGGAGACCTTCATTTAAAGAACTAAGACTTCCCCCGACCAACGGTAAGGGGTCTTAGAACAATCAACAAGAGTGAAGTAAGAGAAACGACGACGACGATCACCAAATCGACTGGGTGCTCTGGTTTATGTTCTAGAATCACCCACTGTTGTCAAGGTGCATGTACCTTGGTCGACAAAACGATCAACAAATCGTTCAACAGTGTAGTACCAAATGTAAGAAAAAACAATTATCGTTCATTGAAAAGACCCAAAAATATATATCCTTATGAAACTTGATGGTATACAGCAACATCAAAAGCAACTTTACAAGAATGAAGAACGTTAACAGCAGAATTCACGTGAAACGGATTAAAATATAGCAACGGAAAATTCATCGAATTAAAAAATTTAAATTCGACCAAAAATAAGACTCGATCGAACAAATTGTTATCGATTTTATATAAAAAAAAAAGTTTTTGTGAGACAACTGTGGTGATATTATTATTATTATTGTTATCAACATCGCTAAATTTTATCGGACTTATAAATCCTTGAAAAATAACATTTGGACAAAGATTAGAATATTTCAGATTGAAGTGGAGACAGGCAGTTGGACGAAATAAAGAAAGATCAGAGCTGTATATAGGGTCATTGTGCACTGTGAAGTTATTGAGGACGTTCGGATTCCGAAACCCTGTTCATGTAAAACGTCAACTAGATTTGCTTGGACTAGGTATACGAACGCGTTTACAGATTTGTCGGCTTCCCCTCCATAACCGTTAACTGAAAATAAAAAACATTTCACTTTACCAATCTAGTCCAATAGAAACGAAAATGTGTAAATTCAGTCGCATCCGGTCAAGTGAATAAAGAAAGTTAATTTGAAAAACCAGATATTAACAAGACACTTTCAAGTACATATACGATACCTAGCTTAGGTTTAGAGGGGTTGTGAGATCGTCACTAAATACCAAGCACAATAGCTGGCCCATCGCCATCTCCAGGGAACCATTACGGTTAAGACCCTAAACCAAATCGCGCAAATAATCAATTTCCCTACAGATCTCAATATTGTTTGATCAGGTGCTTCCGTCTATTCCGAATAATTGCCTGACACACACATAGAAGGTGGGAGATGTCTTCCGTGATTTGTAGGTCCTCACAGCACCTGCATATATCCGTATTAGCTATGCCTAGTTTCATGGCATGCTTCCTTAGAAGGATTGTTCCGGTTTAAAGTGGGCGACAGTGCCTTTGAGACCCTGTGCCCCTCTATCTGTGACCACCTTGTAGCTGCTTTATTGGAGGTTTTTTCCAAGACAACCCTTTAAGCCACCGCTATATGTGGTCTTATACCCTCAATTGTTGTATTAAGTTGGCCGATTTAGTGGAATGTGACTCTAGCGCTTTAAGCGCAGCCTGGCTATCAATGTAGATGGCGATATTCTTATTGGATATCGATCTCATCTCAGGTATCCGCGCAGCTTCGAGTACGGCCAGAATCTCTGAGTGGAACACACTGCATTTGTCCGGAAGTCTGAGGGCCATTTGCAGGTCAAACTCGTTGGAGTTTATAGCTCACCCCGTACCCTCACTGGTTATGGAACCATCAGTGTATACTGTATACTGAGGTCTCAATTTCACTCGAAACTAAATTTCTATGCCAAACCTCTCTGTCAGGGTACAACACATCATACGGTGTGTCGAAGACTATACCTACATAGCCTAATCTGGTATTCGATTGGGCGCTCTCAGAACACTTTTTATGCTATATTTATGTGCGTTTGGTACAAAAAAAGCAATCTTTTTCAGATTTCAGAGCACTTTTTCGAATCTAGATATTTTTTCAGATTTGCTTCAGATTTACCAATACAAGTGCATTAGAGTTTGACAACGGTTGGACTTTGTTTACATTTTCGTGAATTTTTGCTACACCAAACAAAGGCGGCTGAATCCGTTTTTGTAAATTAATTATGTATAATTATATAGAAATCAATTGGGACGGAAATTTCAAATGTTTTAAAAAGTGTCGAAGACTACACGTACACATATTCAAATCGCACGAATATCAACACAAAAAAGAGCAAGTGACGTTTTTATGTTCGATTAGCCACAAGAAATCTGAAATCTGAGAGCAAATTTGAAGAAGCCCAATCGAATACTACATAAAAAAAAATATGAGTACGCTCCGACTGCCAAATAATGGCCGCGTTCAACTGCCAGCTAGACGTCTAGCACAAAATATCCCAGATGAAGGAACGCCCGCCCTAGAAACCCAGCGCCAGCGCGGCAAAGTGACTTTTGACACTATTTTTCGCATAATTATTTCAACAATACAATTGAGGAAATGATACAATATATCATAAAAACAATATCTGAATTGCTATTTTAATTACCTTATTACCAATTTTATCACAATTACACTTGCTCCGCTTCGTATTTATTTTTATTAAACTTTTGAACGATCCTTTGACAGGTTGTTTTTTTTATTTTTTCTCAGTGCAGAGGGTAGTTTTACCCCAGATTGAGAAATTTCCCTGAAAGGGATATTTCACAAAAATTGCTAGATGTCCAGCAATTGTATTTTTTTTTATGTGAAGTTTGACATGCCGCTTGTCATCTAGCGGGCAGTAGAACGCGGCCAATGTGTCCAGTTCATATATTTTTAGTTGTTTTTTTACAATCAGTCTGGTTTTTTGGTTTTTTAATTAACTAATTTTAATTTTTTTCCTTTTATCCTGTAACACTCCGGGGAAGAATAAACGAATCAAATGACACCTCACCCTTCAAAATCGGTCAAGCCGTTTAAGACATAGGACACGGACGAAAAACGCTACCCTCCCTGTGTCCAGTCGCTGTAAAATTGCAATTTCCTCAATAACGCGATGGTAAAGGAAAAGCTATATTTTTTCGACCAAAAGTCGTTGACCTAGTAATTAATAATCAACATATCGACATCTAGTCGAAAGATATGGGAAAAGGTTTAATTCTTCGGAAGTTAATTATTAATGGCATAGGTACTCGTATAGTGACGAATGGAAAAGTTTGAAAATTCAATCGGTTACACGAAATAAGTTAAAAAAATGGATAAAACATGAACAACCTGGTAGTTAAACAATTGCACGAAAATATGTTGCCATTTCTTAAATATTATTTCACGAATGAAAATTTTATCATGTAAAAAACGCACGCAGTGGCATCACTGCTCCAACATAGGTACTGTTAGCATTAACACACATTTTTCGTTTTTTTTACTTCCCACCCTTCACACACATATGGACGACATGAAGTCTAGACGCACGTGAACAACGCAGCTGCAAAAGGAGTAAATTCGTTGGATATGTGGCATTTTTTCTTGTTTTGTTGTTTTGGATGTGGATTTTTGGATTCATTTCGTGATCAACCACTGGAGGAGTAACGTGATTAATAAATTTTTAACGTGATTAATACATTTTTTTGACTTGATTAATAAATTTATTGTTTATATCAGAAGTGGGATTCGTAAACCCTTTGTGCTAAATCTAAAATTGTGTTCCTTAAAGTACTAGATAGTAACATAATTATTTGTGTGTTTGGTGTGACGAAATGCCTCGTGCTGCAAAGAAAAGTGTAACTGGTGAGGGAACGGGAGAATCCTCACAAATTTTAAGTGAATTGATTAAGGCACTCCAATCGCAGAGGTCAGATGGGCAAATCGATCTTCCTCATTTTCGTCCAGAAACAAACGAATCTGCTAAATGGGTGAGTCAGGTTGATCAGATAAGAAGTGAAGTTGGTTGGTCAGACGTACAAACACTGGCCCGAGTTGGTAGATTTTTGTTGGGTGATGCAAAGTGGTGGTATGAACGCTGGAATCCCGATGTAAGAGACTGGGGTAGTTTCCGTAAAGACTTTCAGGAAGCATTTCCCCCAAAGAGGAATTTGGGTCACCTCCTCGATGAGGCGGCACAGTTCAGAAGCTCCAGTGTTAATACCTATGAAACGTACGTCCATGAGAAAACCTCCTTGCTACGAAATCTACGAGCGAATTGGACTGATGGTGATTTACTAGAGTTGGTAGTACATGGCATAGCTGAGTTTGATGTCCGCAATACAGTGATGAAAGCCAACTGCAAAACCATTCCTGAATTATTAGTCTTGTTGTCCTGTTTTCCAAAGCCCTCGTGCAGTAAGCGTAATAATGATCATCCAGTGTTAAAAAGAAAGTTGGGTGAAGGAAGGGATTCGAGCCCTTCCGCAAAAAAATGTTTTCAGTGTGGGAAACTTGGACATGTGAGAGCTAATTGTCACGTTAAGCGTACTATGCCATGTGCGGATAATAGCACATCGACAAAACCATTGCCACTGTCGAAGCCAAGTCAGGTTGTTGTTTGCTCGTTCTGTGCTAAGGTGGGCCACGAGGCTTCAAATTGTTTCACAAAGTCTGCTATAGAGAAACGGCGCAGTATTAATTTTTGTAGTTCGGGACAACCTTCCGTTGCCACTGAGGTCGTAATCGATGGACATCGATTTTGGGCATTAATTGATACGGGGGCAGATTTATCTCTTATGTCCAAAAAATATCAGCACCTATTCCAAAATAAACTTGTCGATTGTAATGTTATGTTAAAAGGGATAGCCAATGTTACAATTGAAGCAACAACCAAATTTGAAGGGCGCACAAGGATTTCCAACATCGAGACTACCGTTGCGTATGTTTTTGTTCCAGACGGATGTCTCGACTATGATGTTTTTATAGGCCGCAATTTATTTGACGACCACACTTTAGCCACTATAACAGATCATAATGGTTCACTTGTTTTTCGGCGGCAGCTTCCCGGAATTAACAGGATTTCAGACAGCGGTGGTTCTAATATGTCAGAGATTTTGGTTCCTTCTGAATATCGGAGCCCATTACAAGATATTCTACGAAATTTTCCTGATATGATTACCAGTGGTAACAAAGTGGGCGCTGTAAACAATATCAGCCTTAAGATAAGATTGGAAAAGGATATTATTATCAACCGTTCCCCTTACAGACTGGCCGTTGAAGAGAAAGAAGCAGTGCGTAAAATAACAGCTGACCTTATAACGAATAAGATTATTCGAATTAGTGAATCTCCGTTTGCAAGCCCAATTATTCTTGTTAAGAAGAAAGATGGTTCATACAGGATGTGCGTTGATTTTCGCGAATTGAATCGCAATACAGTTAAAGACCGGTATCCACTTCCGTTAATTGAGGATCAGCTTGATAGGTTGGGTAAAGGACGATTCTTCACATCCTTGGATATGGCATCGGGATTCCACCAAATACCCATTCATGAAGAGTCCATCCATAAGACTGCTTTTGTTACACCCGATGGCCACTTTGAGTATTTGAGGATGCCTTTCGGGCTCTCAAATGCTCCTGCCATCTTCCAGAGGTCTATTAACCTTGCTTTAGGGCCGTTGAAAGATACGATTGCTCTGGTCTATTTGGATGATATTTTGATCCCCAGTTTTACGTGTGAGGAAGGACTCGATTATCTTCGTCAGGTGCTAAATGCATTGCATTCCGTCGGATTTTCTCTAAATATTAGAAAGTGTCGTTTTCTCCAAACCAGCTTAGAATATCTTGGCAGAGAAATTTCTAGTGAAGGCATACGGCCAGGCAAAGACAAAATTCAAGCTTTAGTTGAGTCTCCTGTTCCTACAAACGTTAAACAGGTTCGACAGTTGATGGGATTGGCGGGATACTTCAGAAAGTTTGTTCCCGAATTCGCCGCTCGAACAGCCTCTTTAACAAAGCTGACAAAACAGAATGTGAGGTTTGAATGGAACAATGACCAGGAAAAAGCAAGACAATATTTAATCGACCACCTAACGTCAAGGCCACTTCTCGCTATTTTTAATCCAGAATATGCAACTGAACTGCACACAGATGCAAGTAGCATCGGGTATGGAGCTGTTCTAATTCAGAAGCATAATCTTGTGCCAAGAGTGGTAGCATATTTTAGCAAAAGAACGACTGCAGCAGAAGCTAAATATCACTCATACGAACTTGAAACGTTGGCCATTGTGAAAGCTGTGAAGCATTTCCGTGTTTATTTGCTTGGAATTCGATTTACGCTCGTCACTGATTGTAATGCCGTGAAAGCGTCAGCTACAAAAAAAGATCTCATTCCCCGGGTTGCACGATGGTGGATTTATTTGCAAGATTTCAATTTTGAGATTGTATACCGAAAGGGAAGTAGTTTGCCACATGCAGATTATCTAAGCCGCAACCCTATCAATGTTGTCCGACGAGTCAGGCACAATGATTGGGCGTATATAGAGCAAAAAGGAAACGAAGAGGTACAAAATTTGTTAGAAAAACTTAAGGTGGGCGAAGTTGACGCCAACCAGTATGTGGAAAAAGATGGAATGCTATATCACAAGAAAATCAATCCAGATGGTACTTCCAATTTGCAATGGTTTGTTCCAAAACAAAGTCGTCTAGGCCTTATGCGAATTTTTCACGATGAACAGTGCCATGTTGGTATTGACAAGACTTATGCTTCTGTGGCCGAACACTTTTGGTTTCCCCGTATGAAAAATTTCATCAAAAGCTATCTTAAGCACTGTGTAATTTGTGCAGTAAAGAAAACCAGGACTGGTCCATTGCAAGGATACATAAGCCCAGTAGATAAGCCGGAAGTACCTTTTCATACGTTGCACATGGATTGTTTGGGTCCATTGCCAATATCTTCTGATGATAACAAACACATTTTGGTTATAGTAGATGCGTTCACAAAGTATTGCATCCTAACACCAATGAAGACGGTTACCACTGCTGAAACACGGGACAAATTGCAACATGTTTTGTCACTTTTCGGAACACCGAAAAAGATTATAATGGATGCTGGTACGTCGTTTAAAAATACAACATTCCCTAAATATCTGAATGAGTGGCAAATTGAGCATCATTTTATTACACCTGATGTACACAGAGGTAATGGACAGGTGGAGAGGTATATGAGGACAATCAGGAACCTATTGAGAATTGAAACCAAAATTAAGTCGGAATGGCCGAGTGGGTTATGGAAAATTCAGCTGGTTTTAAACACGACTGTTCAAAAGTCAACTGGGGCTACCCCTTTGCATCTTCTTTTGGGAATTCAAAATTCGACACCGTTAATCCAGGCACTGTTACGAAATATATCTCCTGACCTAACTCCTATTCGTAATCGGAGGTTAGATAGAGAGCGTGTGGCGGAGAAGCTGTTTCCAGACCCAGGACGACTGATAGATGTCAATCGGAAGAGACGAGATAATGTTCAGTACTCCGTTGGTGATTTTGTTTTGATGCATCGAGATTCTCACATGCATAATAGTAAAAGTGAATACGAATTTTTGGGACCTTATGAAATAATTAAATGCCTTGAAAACGAAAGGTTTGAGATTAAAAAGGTGGGCACTAATATTGTTACTAAGGCCGCTAAAGAGCAATTAAGAATGTGGCCCTTACAATGGTCTTTATCCTGCGATATGAAGCAGATACTGGCGTTTATGGAGTCCGAAGACTCAGGTGAGTCCCTTTGTTTGTTTGGTCTCTGTCCCGATAGTGGTAGAGCCTGGTGGTTGACTGAGGTCTCCACGGAATTTTGTTTTGAATATTGTTTGTTTGGTCTCTGTCCCGATAGTGGTAGAGCCTGGTGGTTGACTGAGGTCTCCACGGAATTTTGTTTTGAATATTGTTTGTTTGGTCTCTGTCCCGATAGTGGTAGAGCCTGGTGGTTGACTGAGGTCTCCACGGAATTTTGTTTTGAATATTGTTTGTTTGGTCTCTGTCCCGATAGTGGTAGAGCCTGGTGGTTGACTGAGGTCTCCACGGAATTTTGTTTTGAATATTGTTTGTTTGGTCTCTGTCCCGATAGTGGTAGAGCCTGACGGTGACTGAGGTCTCCACAGAAAATTCTTTGGATTAGTACTTGACTAGTCCTGTTTTTATTGTATTTGCAGATGAATTCAATGAACCAGATTTGTCGAGAGCGACAACATTGTCAGGTGGGCCGTGTTAGCATTAACACACATTTTTCGTTTTTTTTACTTCCCACCCTTCACACACATATGGACGACATGAAGTCTAGACGCACGTGAACAACGCAGCTGCAAAAGGAGTAAATTCGTTGGATATGTGGCATTTTTTCTTGTTTTGTTGTTTTGGATGTGGATTTTTGGATTCATTTCGTGATCAACCACTGGAGGAGTAACGTGATTAATAAATTTTTAACGTGATTAATACATTTTTTTGACTTGATTAATAAATTTATTGTTTATAGTACCTAACTAAGCAACCCAACAGCAACATACATGCACCATCACCTATTATGGGTCAATTTTGAACTGAGTGTGGCGCGGAAATATTTCCTCAGCCCACAAACCTAACCATCACCCAGCAACGGCCTTTGGACAAGAAATAAGAGTTCTTTCTTCCTAAAATTAAAACAAGAACTTCGCTTTTCATTTGGCAGTCAGCACGAGCAAGAATTGTCGACTCTATAAAACAGCACCCACTTATGTCAAATTTGCCAAAAAAAATCAATACACTTTGTTATTTTATAAAATATTAAATAAAAGCATTTTATGCCTTTTTTAATTTGTAAATTATTTTATATTGCAGTGAATTGATTGCTTTCTTTAAATATTTAAAAATGGAATTATTATATTTATAATGTAAAAAATGTGGAAATATAGGCAACGCCGTGAAGTGAAGTAGAATGTTTGTAGTGAAAGCAGAGCAGATGGTAACATTTTATCAGAGCAGCACCGTGCTTGTCGTCCAACAGATGCCATACAGTTATAGTTGTGGTTATTGTTCCACTTCATTTAAGGCCATAAGCGCGAACAAGTTAAAGCCAATAGTTATAGCGAATAGAGAAATACAAGCTAGGAATCACAGAAAATCAAATAACTGAATCTGAAAGACGTTTGAGGTCGATTTACATAGGATGTTTGAATTAGAATTTAGAAAAATACAATATATGCAAAAAACTGATTGGTCAAAAAGAGAAGCGAAAAAATAACTCATCAAGTGCGACCGTCAACTTCAATTTGTAGGTTTAGCGCAACAGCATGAACATAAAGAAGGTAATCTGATTTATTTTTTAATGAACATGTTTAAATCTGTAAAGGAACATTTTAAATACTTATTAATTTATTATGTCCACTGAAATTTAGTCTTTTCATTATTTTATTAAATATAAGCACGTTATTTTTAATTTTTTTTTAGATTTTGGTATCGGATCTGTAAGACAAACAACAGGAGGTCTATGTTCATCTTACTTGAGGCTCCCAACCCAAACCTTATGAGTCAGTAGAAAGCACAATTCGCAAAGACCACATCGAGATTTTTCTTCACGCCTGTTTGCGATAAATTTTAACGTCTCTGCTTCGTTACTCCACAACAAAGATAAATGGTCGCTAATTTATTGAACATGATATATAGATGGGACATGACAGTTGACTGTAAACGTAGTTTAAATTTCGAATTTCACACTTCAAGGACAGCGCAGTATTTGAAAACCCTCCCAAAACAATGGATAGGTACAAAGAAGTTGGAGAAAATATCATCATTCCTGCATCAGTTAAAATAATTTATGTAGTATCAAGTCGAAGAAGACACTTTCCTTCGGGTCACTATTTGCTGTGGGGTTTGTCATGCAAGTTCCATATTACTGGCCGTTCGTCCACAAACATGAAATGAGTTTTTTAGTTTTGCGTTTTCATTTATTTATCACGCAAATGTTCTCGGCGGATTTTTCCTTCGTTTTTTATGTCAAAGTTTATCGTTTATCTTCAATTTAATGGGGACGTTCAAGTATCTAGTTTAGTAAGTCTTGACAGCTGTCTAACTAGATCTATCTCTGTTGTGATTGGCGTGATTAGTTTTTGCAATTTTTTTAGTTATCTTTACATGAAAAATATTTTTGACAGCCAAATTAAATGCATCTACTTTTGGGAGTTGTTCAAGAAATAGGTAAATACCATGCATGTTTTCACTAGGGCAAAAGTTGATTCCTTAAAATATTCCCAAACATTGCATAAATTTCTATTACGCTTGGTGGGTGTAATCTTTTTTATATATCAGAATATGATTGGGAATTCTGTGGTTTAATAAGAGTGAACAGTGTTGATGTTAGTTAGGAACAGCAAAAATGGAAATTTATTCATATTTATTTATTCTCGGAATATAAATCCGTAAAAAGAGTACATACATGACTAAGCTCCTAACAAGAAGACAGTATAATGTGGTATTTAATTGGATTCTGCGATTTGATCCGACTTCAGGTTTTGGGTATTCAATCGCTCGTAAGAGTCCAAATTGTTTTGTTAATTTTTAGTGTTCGTATGTTCAATTTCGTTTCCTAAAGATATATTCTTTTACAAATTATATAACATTGTATTTTGAAATGTCCACTGACATTTTTATAAGTCTTTCTAATAAAAAAGTGTACTTTATGTGTTTTTCAAATACAAAAAGTGATATTGTTCCAAGTATAGGCCTGTTTTTCTTAGCTTCGAAGTCAGCAAAGAAAACTAAAGTAGGATTTTCAGCCCGCAATTACAACAACTACTGCGAGTCCTCGAAGTGTCAAGTAGAGCGTAGTTTTTTGTAATTGTGCGCTAAAAATACTACTTTACCAGAAAAAAAAAAAAAATCGAATTTAACAAAGGCATAGGTACTTGCATACGTTATTGTGCAAGTATTCATTTTACGTACCACTTACAGATAAAAAATTATGCTAAAACAAAAATATCTTTTTCCCCACAACATAAAAAACGCTTTTCCCAAACTGCTAGGTATTTTGTTTCAATATGACTTCGAATTAAAAGCTTGAAGTTACAAAATCTCTTTTAAGAAAAGTGCAAAAACCAATTAAGTTCATTTTATTTTGAGATGGATTTCTGCTAGATATTGAAAAAAAAAAAACCATGATTATATTAAGGTATTTGGCATTGTGACGAAATTATATCGAGAATTACATTTTCCAACAATTTCATAAACTATAAAAACTTTGAAACTGAACTGCGATGGAAACGCCGTGCTACTAATGGGCACCAAAAATGCCGAACACAGTCGCCCCCACTTATCCCAAGTCAAAAACGTTCCCGACCAATCTAGTTAGCTTTTGCGTTCAGGTTACATCTTGTCCAGACCAATGTAGTCGACTTAAGATAACTAGATTCTTGAATGTGCCCAATACTGCTTTGCAAAACTGTCTCGTTAAATTTTGTGTTTGTAGACATTTTTGTATGGAGGACAAAATTTAATTTTAAAACATAAGGACTAAATTGCCTCAAAAAGTAAAAAGCGCCACTAGGTCGCAGGAAACTTAACATTACAGCATAAAGCGTACAAAATAATAAAAAAACATTCTCTTAACTTGACAATCCAACACGTCGGAAAAATTTAATTTGATACTCATGTAAAATAGGTAATTGTTTTTTCCAAGAAGGTAGTATTATTTTTCGGATGAATAAATCAGATAATTCACGAAAAAATCAAAAAAAAAATGTAAACCATTGGGGCCCAGTTATA
Organism: Cheilosia grossa; assembly: GCA_963082955.1. Taxonomy (NCBI): domain Eukaryota; kingdom Metazoa; phylum Arthropoda; class Insecta; order Diptera; family Syrphidae; genus Cheilosia; species Cheilosia grossa. The sequence continues at coordinate 48,265,974 of OY720147.1, read as the reverse complement.
GGAATAGGTACGGAAAACAAAACCTAAAATATAATGAAAAAGAATTAGCAATCAACTGTTCAGTTTTGTAAACTACGAACGCGTAAAACTTTTCCGGATGAACTTGTCGGTCAATTTTTAAAAATTAAAGAAATTGTTCAGTGGAACTTTTTTCCTTTTTTTTTAACGTTCCGCCATTGAGAATTAACTCGCATCTGATCGGAAGGACTGTACCGATAAATTGAAAATAAATTGTTTTTCTGTATCGTTCCAACTTTTATCGGGACCGTTTAACGTGTGGGTGTGACTATATAACTGGAAAATAAGAGAGCATGCATCAGTTATAGGTGATTCGACCCCTGATTGTCTCAATAGCAGGTTTTACTGTGCCCATAATGTTCTATTGGACAGTTTCAGCTTTTGCTGGTACCTACAAACAATTTGTGTACAAAATTCCATATGTATATTTCTGTGTGCATTGTGCGATAAAATCAGTGCATTGTGCATGTGTGAAACTTTTGAAACAACATAAAACAAACGTCAAATTCAAATTCATTCCTTTATACGTATAGGTAAATTATAAAAAAGAAAAACAGAAATTTATATCAGTAAGTCAATCATGTTACGACGAAAAAACGATTCTATGCGATCGCGCTACAGTTTACGTTTACGTTCACTTTTAATTTTTTTCTTGGTTAATATTATAAAACAAATACTTGTTTATTTTGGCTTTTACTACCTGGATACGGAGCTTTGTAAAGGAGTTTCTATGGTTACAGGTGTTGCATACCCTAAATCCGAGGGATCCTCTGGCTCGTAGACAAAATCATCGGAATCCTCACGGCCCGAGTGCCACCACGCTATGCACCATTCCTTGATGCCGCCAAAACAATTATTTGTCTTCTTCACATTGCTGCCGCTTTTTATCTGCAAATGGAAACCAAAAGAATATCCAATTTCTATTTGAATTGTGGAATCAAAAAAATAATGTAAAACGACATTCATTGGTGTCGAGCCATTTAAAACGTCAGTTACACTTTAGCCAGCAAACGGCACGCTTAACACTGAAAGGAAACAGAGTACGCTGTATGCTACACGACCGGGGGCCCAAACATTAAGGACAATCAGTTGCCGATTGTCATTATTCCATTTGGCAAACAGCCCAAAATGACTGGGAAAAAACTACTGGCAAATGGGGAAGGGCGCAAAATGGAGGGAGTTCAAATGAGGCTACTTACACTTGATCTTCGCGAGTGCATGCCGTGGTAGCCTGCGTCGGAGAGCACAGCGTTTGTCATGTAAATGCTTTCGGCATCAGCTGATGACTCAGAGCGAGGGCGGCGCCAATTGTCGTGGTCGTTTCCGCCGACATGCGAAATGGACATCATGCCGTGATTAACTGCAGTATTCTCATCGCTGGAAAGATACAAAAAAAAAAAACACACAAATGCGGATTAAATTTTTAAAATTGACAAATTTCAAAAATAAACCAGTTCAGAACACTTTCGCATCAGATTCGTGATTCGTGTAGCAATAATTTATGTGCTGCCCTTTCAATTCCCACATGTACAGTAAAATGCGGTGGCCTTGGCATCGACTTATGCGAGAGATATTTTTTTATTCCCTCCCCCATATCGGAAGGATCGTATTCAGTCGCCCGACACCCGGATTGTGGGCGAAAGGGGGTACATTCTCCACCTGACATTGTACAACGTACATATAGCATGGCCGGGGATTAATTTCTCATTGTCCGTTGCAAATTAAAGTTTTCTTTGGAATTTATGATTTCCTCCCCCGCATCTATTGTCCGCCGTCAAGGCAGATTGAAGAATGTTAATGTAAGACGTCGAAGAATATAAAAATGTGAGGAATTGTCCTCATTGAAAAGTCTAGGATTATGATTATGTGCACTGAACAGAGGTCCCACTTTGCCTTGCCTTGGTCTTTTGTCCTTCCCATGCGAAGGTATGCCTCGACCGGCATTGGAAACATGCCAATATGGCCGGCCTTTAACGGAGCTACCTCCTTCCACTATTAAAGCATGTGGAATTAAGGTGGTTTAAACCATTAATTTCATTATAAAGAATTATTTGGAAAATTCGTGATTCGAGGAGTGCCACACCGGGAGTAGGTATAGTGTGTGTGGAAATATTTACTAACGAGGGAACGGCTTAATCTGATTTGCCTGCTACGACGCGTGCAGTTAAAAACTAAATCCTTTCTTTACATGTCCTATCGCAATAACGGCTCGTAGAGTGATGGAAGTGACCTTCTTCTACGGATAGCACTCCAATGCTCCCCCCTCTCTATAATATAGACATATTTTATTTATCAAGATGAACGTGGTCACGTTATACACTCGTACGTTTGTGTGCCATCCAACGCATGTATTATATGTGAAGTATTGTAAAGAATCCTTTCGATGGCATGGGCGGAGGGGGAGCATTGTGCTGGAGTTGTGTAAATGTTTCTTGGAACAACAAGTGGTCTCGGGGGTTGTGTTTGCGATGTGGACGTTGATTAACTTTTGTACGTATGAATAACAAAGCTTTGCAGAAATCTTAGGACGGCTGTCAAAGTAGTTTCCCTTCTTTACGATGAAGTGTATATACCCAATCCGTTGGCAGCATTCAGAATCTTAGGAAGCCATTATGGTGCCTCTGATGCGAACAAAATGTACGGTTGACTTTCAATATTCAGGAAACGAAATGAGTTAGGTATGGTGGTATGGATGAGTATAAACTTAAAATGTAAGCATTTCATGAGACTGACAGCTGCTTTGCCCGTATTTTTAGAGTCGTGTCACCTCGAAAGTCGACGTTGTGGAAGTGACATGTTTTATTCGCACAATCATTTAAAGCATTGTTCATCTTTCTGAACTGTTCATCTTATAGAACCGTTCATGTTTCAGAGATTCTACTGTATTATAATATTGTAGCCAGATCAGTAGGGGCAAAGTATTTCTTGCACCGGTTTGGAAACCTAAACACTTTTGCAGCGTTTTTGGAGATTTCGTGTGTACGGTCATTCCAACAAAGGTTGTCAGGAACACACATATCTAGAATTGAGAGGTTTACGGCTGTAAATTCAGCTTTCGCTCAAGAGGCATCTAATGTTTAAAAATCTCTTGTCACGGTGTTTGTTTTTTGTGTTCCGCTACGAAATTAGGGTATACCTATCCAGAAAAATAATTTTTTTCAATTTTTTTCGACATTTTTTTTTTTTTGTTTTTTTTTTAGCTTTGACATCAAAAAAAACCTATAACCCCAGATTTCACCCCAATTTAGTTATTTGTATATTGTTTATACAAAAATATCAAATGACATACGCTTTGGCATCCCCACCGCAGCAATTGAAGTTAAACCGCAATTTCCGGCATTTAATCACATACACTCAACAATGCAACGGCTGCTTCCAAATGACATCATGTGTGGATCAATTGTCCCATTTTCCCTTCCAATTTAATAAATTTTAGTTCCACTATATAATTCTTAAGATGTCAGAACTTAATGTGTTTAGCACACGTTGCCTTTCTAGTTTTACGGCCGAAGAGCAGAGACGTGAGTCCTGGAATAAGTATAAAAAGCTGAGGGTACCGCCAGGGGTAAATTGGATTAGAAGTTCTAGAAGGCAAATCATTATTAATGAAAATGAGAAAGAGATTTGGAGACAAACCCATAACCTTGGGAACTCCAGCATTTATATGGTGAGTTTCAGAGACTTCAAACTATCCAAAACAATTTCAATTGAACGGTAAGAAAGGTAGTTTCTATTCCATTGAATAAGAGAAGCATCGATCCCTTAAGTACAAGCCATAATGACCTTTTAAATAGCAAGGGCAACACCAGAGTGAAGAAGAAATTGGTTCCACTTCTCAATGAGATAAGCCATCGAATCACTATAGTGGATCTATGGCTACGGTAACCATACTGCCGGTCATTAAGGAGCTTCCGTGATTCAAGACATTTCATAAGCTGACTGCATACGTAACTCGCGTTTCCATGACCTTAGAAAGCTGTGGCTGTGTTATTGGTGGGAGAAGATGATTCGCCGTTTTTAGGGACGAGCTGGATAAAAGCTGTAAGAACAACTCTTCAGAACGATGGGGGAGATACAAGCTGCACCATCAGCGGATTTATTCATGTTCATAAATTACTCTCGCAACTGTGCGAGTGCGAAAATGGTTTTTTCCGACGACAGATTTGTCATTCCTAGAATAGGAATAGAAAAATCATAAACAATCGCGTAGCATTACAATCAATAGTCCTAATGATGAGTGGATACGTCTTTATATTACTTGAACGCATTTTTTAACTTCCTTTGGTGACCAGGTTAGGACAAATTTGAACAAAGTGCCGGTCTCTGATGTGTGAATAGGGTAGAACCTCGATTGGCATAAACACAAGCAAAATTGTGCTTGTTTTACTCCCTAGTCTTTTCCATTCAATCTCGATTTGTTAAACTTATAAGCGCGATTGCTGGACAAAAATAAAACAGAAAGGCGATAATTCTATAATGAAGCTGTACTTAAATTTGAAAATGTCACGTATTACGATGTTACCGACGCCAAGCGTATCTCCAATGACTCGGATGTTCGAATGTCCGAATGTTCAGAGGGGAAAACTCGGTATGCCTGGGTAGTATATAAAGGGCGAATACAGATATCCACCACGTAAACGCCACCCAAAACGGAGGCTCTAAGAAGATTCGACGCATCTCCATTAACCTCGTATAGCAACCTCATCACCATCAGCATTTGGTAAGGAGGATGAGTGACAACAGACAACACTGCCATCGATTCCACTGACCACAACGAAACTGCTGGTCCGATGTGGACTCCCGCCTGGTATACATGCAGTCCATAGCGCAGTGTATTAATCGATGCAGCAGGTCAAAACTAGAGCTACTTCGAGAATTGCAGAGCTCGCCTACGAACTAAAGAGTGTGGAACATCTTAGAATGAAAAAGCAAGAACATGAGAAGCGGACGGTCGAATATTTTGAGGGATGCCATCACGTAGAGGTAATTTTCGGAGGTTGAACCAGAGGATAAAAAGATCTTTCGAAAGCTAAACGCTCAAAATAAGAGTCTGCAGAGATGAAGACATAGAAAAAGACAGCTAAGGACTTGGATTTGAAAATAAACGGCGAAGACGTCCAACAATCCGCTATCAGTCAGCATCGTCTGTTCAACCTGGGATGATGGGAAATCAACTTCCACCCAATCAAAATGAAGTGAAGATATCGATAGACAAACTTCAGTCCAACAATGGCGCAGCAGCTAAATGCATTTTCAATGCTGCGAGTGATGACTTGGTAATTAGCACACACCAACTTTTCTGCAAAATTTAGTCGGCTTGTGCTGCCAGATGACTTGGTCCTTTTCATTAATTCATTTGCTCTCAGCGGAATTTTAAAATACTGCATTAGATCACTGCGCTGCCTTCATTTTCGTGCTGTAGCTGCTTATATTATACAGAATTAATAGATAAATCTACGTCCCTCTTAAGTTTCCAACAAGTTTGTATTAATAAATTAAAAAGAAACGGGACACATGTACTCGCATTAAGAAATTCACAAATTCAGTCCTTCGTCATGCTACGCCCCATTTTCATAGAGTGCTTCCATAAGACCCTTAATCATTTTGCTAAAAGTTCTTTTTTACCTAAGGGTTATTACTTAATCCAAAAGAGATACTTAACTGTAGAAATTCAGCTATACGAACACTTTAATTCATTTTTCGCCCTTCGGCACAGTGAAACACAGGCGAGGGCGCAGCATCACGAAAACAATGACCGAAAAAATATAAAGCACTCCTCTCGGACTGGCATAATGAGTTCTACAACCCCCACGCTCCTGTTGGTTCTCCTTGTGCTTTTATCATCTCCTTGCTCGCTGTAGTGTTCCCCAACATCGATTGTGTGTATGAATGTGAATTTCGTTTCTACCTGGAGGCAACAACTGTGGCCAACTTAAAACCTATCTAGGTCAGAGTGGCACCAGCTTGAAATCTGATACCAGCGGAAACACTGCCATCCTGCTGCCTGTTAAAAGGGATGTATCCTGTTGCATTGTACACGAGCACATGAGGAGACCTATCCTATTACACCAGGGGGGGGGGGGGGGGGGGGTTGGAAAAACGCGCTCTCAACATAAACAGGTAAATACTGTTTGTATTATTAACTTCGCCAAGCAGCATCATAGACTATAGAGACTGGGAGCTGTGTGCTGGAATACATAGCTTGACAAGGATGCTGTCAGTGTTCGTTCCTCTTCGTTTTCTTTGTTTGATTTTTGTAGCAACGTCCTTTTTCCTTCTCGTTTCCATTGTTTTCAATTTTCCGTCACTTCACTTGAACAGTTGCACATGTACGTCAAGGTCTGTTCGGAAAATTTGCGAGCATTGTAATTTGATGGTTCCCCTTTTTTCGTCGTCTTGGAGCGCTTTTCTTGATTGCTCTTTAATTTTTATTGTATAGAGGACCGCGCCGTTTACCTCGATGCTAATCTTGAGGAACCAAGTAAAAACCGACGAGAAAATGGCCAAACTCTCGTGATTAAAATGCGCTTGGCGCTTGTCTAAAACTCTGCTCGCTCGTTCGATGTCTCACTTTTATGAGCGGCACTTATACAACCATCTTTATAGCCATAAGATGCTCGGAGCCCCACTGAAAGTGTCTCGCAACTAGTTCAGTTATCCTAATCCCATTATCCGGTGTGAAATGAAGGTCGTCCTTCGGCAGTTAATTCTGTGCTATTGATTGCTGCGGGGGTGGGGGGAAATTTCCCGAAAATAATGAACAGTTATTTATATTCAATTGAAGTTCGTTCAGCAAAATCGCTAATGAATACAGCAGGCTAATGAATACGATAAGCGAACTCCTTTGGATGTGTGTTTATGCCTTCTGAATTATTGAGCGAAGAATGGGGCAAAGCCGATTGGGCGACGGCCATTAGAGGCAGTTGTTGCCAAAGACCAAAGTTATGGCATAAATAAATGTCGACAATTCGTTAAGAGGCCTTATTACGGGGCTTAATTAAGTTAATACGCGCGAGGGAATCCGCTGAAAAGTTTTCATTTTGACCACATTTAGAATGAACTGAAAAAATGATTAATACTGTGGCGTGAAAGTCATCGAGGGCAACAACAAGTCGAGTCTTTTCATCAAGCTAATAAGCGAGTTGGCGAAATGACGTTGGAGCGAGTCATGCTGTATGCTCATCAAATTTCCCACTGGCAGTGAGAATAGAAATATGCATATGTGTCTATGTGCGAAAAGGTGAAGTGGTATGGGTAGATACTCTTTTGTTTTTCTCTCTAGTTTTAATAAATAAATATTTAGCGCAACAACATGTCCTTATGAGAGCCTAGCCCTAGCTATACTCACAATCAGTGTTATTTCGTGAGGATTGTACTTTTGGGACCAATGGAGGAGAGGAGACTTACAAACGCATTCGAAACGTTGAATTAAGAACGTTTTGAAAATGTTTTTGTTTTTTTCTTTTGTTGCCAACACTTACCCATAAATGGCGGCAAATATTTATTCAATTTTGGGACACCCTTTAGAAGCGGCTAGCTGTGGTAAGAGTCGTTCGCGAGAGGTGGCCCAGTGGAAACAAATGTCGGTTTTTGCGGTATTCGAACCTGAGACCTCTCGCTTAGTAGTCCAACACAATTACCACTAAGCCACTGCGCCTACTAATCGTATATATTTATGCCCTAGGTACATTTGGTTTGATAAAATTAATGGGAAGCTAGAGTCATATTTAACCCAAAGCTTTCCATAAATTGCAGTAAATTTATTGTCCATTCCTAGGTAGCACCTGCGACACCTCGAACACTTACAATACAACGTCAGTTGGTCATTTTAAATTTGTGGAAGCTAAACGGATATGTTCATTACGCGGTTTAAATCGAACGTAATCGAAATAAATCGATTACAATCGTTCAGAGTCTATATACCCGTTCTCATCAAAAATGATAGAAAAAGAGAAAATTAGAAAAATAACGAGGAGTTCCCCTCTTTAGCCGAAACATTTCGGAGAATTTCAATCGGCATAAATATGTCAAATGCATACAAAGTTGACAAGAAACTAATTCAAAATCTGTTTTAAAAGTCAATTGCACACAAAAATTAATTGCGGAAATAAAGAAAACGGTGGTAGTGGTTGAATTTTGTTTGCTTTGTAATGATCTTTAGTTTCATAATATTTGAATGTTAACGCACTAAAGAAGTAAATTTTGCTACCACAGTGCCATCCGTATTTGAGTAGAAAAAGGAGAAGCAAAAAAATATTGGTTGGATGTGGTTTCCGGTGCGGGGATTCTGTTTTTTTTTTTTTTTTGTGAGAGGTGACAGATGCACGTGGAGAGTGAGAATAAAGAATTGTAAAGAAAAGTGTAACGAAAATTTAAAGTCGGTTTATAGCTCTAAATTTTTTTTCTTAGACATACATGAAAAAACTGTTATTTTATTTTTGAACCTAGTAGATGTCATAGATGTATGTGGCTTAAAGTAACTCGAAGTCTATACACGTACTTTGGTGTACATTTTCCGCTCTCTAAAAACAGTTTTGAAACGGGAAAATACGGGAACAGACCTAGACAATTATCGTGACAAACAAAAAACCTGGCAACCGTAAACAATGTTCTTGGCAAAAATCTAGGAGTGAATTTTTCACTATTCGCTATGTTGATGGCAAAAAAAGTTTTTGATATTAGTGAAAGAAGCTTTAAAGCTGACAGAAATTTCAGTTTAATCGATGTTAATATTGGACGTGTTCCATTTATAGTTAGATGTTGGGGACATAATATAATCCCAGATGGAGGAACGCCCTCTAGCGTCAGTGGACGCACTTTGAAAACAACATAAAAAATAAATATTTTTTCTTTACTATTCCTATTTCTGTTTCCATTATGATTTTTATTCACGAACTCCAACGCCAATCAAACATGTTATTTTTAAAAATTTGTTTAGTTACAATTGATATCTATTGACAGCACGTTTTCTCCCTCCATCTGGAAGGAAATTGTGCTCCAGAGCTCTGTGAAATGCGAATTAATTTATAGGGAATCTTAAATGACGCTAGTTGTCAATGGAATGCGGCCATTTCTAATAGTATTTTAGACAGCTTACGCAATCTATCGTAAAAAAGTACTTTGACGTTTCTAATGCTTAGCAATCCAAATAAAAAGTAACACTTTAGTGTTGAACTCGTTTCCCTACTTTACGATCTCGCTCAGTAGCTGAATGACGCCGGATACTTAGTGGATCAACATATTTGATTTTGGCAAACAAAAAGGATTCGAATCTGTCCATTGAGTTTCCCTTAAAGAGTTCAAAGACACGTTAAGACTCTTGTCGATTTAACCAAGCTTTATGGGTTGGGTAACATGTTGAGCACACAAGACAAATTGAAGAGACCTCCATGAAATGAGGAAAATAATAATTGTACACAGAACTGCAAAATAGTAAACGGTACATAATGCATCAACATTCCAATGGCTCAACTGGAAAAAACACGTAGGTTTTGATGCATCCAAGACCCAACATAAATCGATAAAATAATAAATTCTACAAGTTGAGCATCGGGATAGATAATGTGCAGTACATTATCGTTAAGTCGTTGCTCAACGAGATGCACAACAATGTCCAACGACCAAGAACAACTCGCTCACTTTACGTACATATTTTCAGCAACAGCAATGGGATCAAACACGATGGTTGCTCCTTAAATAGAATAAAGATCGTCGAAGGTCGAACATTAGAGTTGAATGTGCTGAATTCGAAATTGTTGCATTGTTAGTGGACGACGGGCATAAGGCTACGCTTAGATGCTCGGCGTGTGAACGTGGCCCTTTATGTCACTATGAATTTTATATTTCTTTATATTTCTCTCAGAAATAAGCTTATTTACTTATTCCTGAATGAAATAAAAACCAAGTGAGAATCTTCGCAGCAAAGTGTTCCTAGTCGTTGTGATTTTGTTTTGACACTGACAGCCATTTCAATGATTTGACCGCAATATTAATACGAAATGGCTAATGAAGCTGCCTAAAACATATTCTGTTTTATTTTCATAATAGTTTGAGTTCATTTCGACGAAGCACAAATGGAGTGCGAGCTATACGAGAGGTGCGGCACATCTCGCATGACATTCCACAAAGAAGCAAATTACTTCTACGAGTAAGCAGTGGCAGTATGTAGTGTACAAACATCCCCGCGAACTACTACACCAACCACGGGTACCAACCGGATATTTATAAAAAGGACACACTCAAAAAGTCCATACAATAACTCACCTTGAATTTGAACGCTTCGACGAGTCCTTCTTGCCGGCCTGCAAATTGGGCAGATCCTTCTGTCGCTTCTTTGTCTCCCGCCATATCCGATAGTACAAAAAGCACATTATCGTCACGGGAAAATAGAACGCAGCCAGCGCCGTTCCAAATGTAATATACTGATTCGTTTCAATGAACTGAATGTAGCACTCATCCTGCGGCACCGTGCGTTTGCCCTCAATATAGGGCCAACTATAGATCCATGGCGGCCACAGCAACAAACTGATGCCCCATGCGGCTCCAATCATTACAGCCGCCCGACTAGTGGTACGCTTAGCGCGATATGTTAATGGTCTGGTTACACTAAAGTATCTATCAAAACTTATAATTAGCAAGTTCAGCACAGACGCATTGGACGCCAAATAATCCAGCGCCAGCCAAGTGTCACAGATATGCGCCCCAAGTGGCCAATATCCAAGTATGGTCGATACAGAGAACAACGGCATCGAGATGAGACCGATCGCAAAATCCGCGATCGCCAATGAAAATAGAAAATAGTTACTGATCGTCTGCAGTTGCTTATCGATTTTGAACGAAATCATGACCATAAAGTTGCCCGCCACTGTCAAAATACTCAATACGGTGGCTACGATGGCGAGTACCACCATCTGCGGTATAGTGTATCGCAGAACTCGCTCTTCGACGTATGTAGCATTTGTATGATTGTTGTGATCTTCGAAGACGAGCGCTGTGATGTTCTCGAGCAGGGCGAGTCCCGCCTGCGTCGTGGCCGCTGTTGTGGTTGTTGTTGTTGTTGTTGTCGTCGTCGTCGAGGTGGTTTTCATAAGAGTCGGGGATAGTGGGGCCAAAATCGATGGCGGTGCCTGCCCTCCAAACCCGTAGCCATTGTAGGTGAGCATACTGACAGTTGCTCCGCAGCCGAATGAACGATGACAGTGCTGGTGATAAGATGCGTGACAAGTAACCTCTAAGCCACTTTGATGAACGGAGTAACCCAAATGATGACGCTGTATGGATGACTGTGATGATGCTGTGCGTAACGATGCTGCAACGAGAAGAGAAGAAGACATGTGAAAGCCAACAACAATAAAGCAAACTAATAAATACAATCTACAACTACTGGCTGATGGGCTCTGTCAATTCTGCAGCACGTTTCGTGACGTCTTATTGTTAGCCGAAGAGCGCCTGAGAATTTATAGTGCACTGCAAATTGCAAATAAACAGCACTTGGACATTGCTTTTGCTAAAAACCAAACAGTCGAGTGTTCACAGCGCCAGTTGAGGGCTGTTCAAGTTAAACATGCAACGTCAACAATTAACCCGATCGGATGGGTCTTCTTAAACGGGTGGGTGGGGATTTTCTTTCTTTTTTATTTTTGTTAATGTGAAATGGAACGCACGAGTCTTCCATTTACCGTGTGCGACATCAATTGCCCATTTAAAGGACATAGCCTTCGCATCGTGTCCAGGTCATCGGCTTTGAATGCTCTTCTGTTGAGTGTTTGCTCGCTGAAAGCGATAGGCCGTAGAAAAGTTGGCTTCAAATCGTCGGCCAACACCCGTGAACATTTTAATCCTATAGAACGAGAGCCTCTTGAAAAGAATCATCCGCACAGTGAGCAAATGAACAACAACATTTTCCACCTTTCCGCTGGCTGCATTTGCTTATCCATTTGGCTTTGCCGCTTAGCAGATTAAGTGCTCCGGGTAAACATTAAACGAATGAATCTTTAACGCCTGTACAGACAGGGGTAATTATTTAAAAGCGAACTGCAGCTACTCAGAGTCACACTCATATTCAATGCTATTTTGAAAAGCTCCTTTAAAATCGACATTGCAATGGACCTTCAGCATGATGCTGACGATGGAATATCCAACTTGGTGTGACAGAATCTCCCTATCAGGGATTAAACCAAATAAATGAGAAAGTAAACACATCCTGTTGGATCCGAAAAGACATCCAAACTATTTCCTGATGGATAAATTGTGTGTGCGTATGTATGAACTCCCTAAAAATGGATTTATTTTCTATGTGAGCGAGCACCCCATGTCCGTTCAAGCTTACGAGGGATTCTAAAAGCGATTAAGGAATTTAATTTTCAGCTCGAGAGCAAAAGAACAGCAAAACTGAAAGCTCAATGAATTAAGCAACACATGAGCAGAGCTCCTATACACGAATTAAAATACTTTTTCACGACTGACATACACACTCTTCGTCATCGTCGTCGTCGTCGTATACCTACACCTACATATTTTTTGAAATAGAAAAAGCAGGAGGGTCGAGCGTCGAGGATGAAGATGAGGAGATTTGAAAAGGTTCCCGAGTCTGTTTGCCTTGGATTAATTGCCGGATTACGGAAGGATGTTATGTGCACATCAGCCACACAGACACATAAATAAAATATATACAGAAAATGTTTTAAATCGTTTTGATTTTGTTGTCCCCAGCAGTTCTCTTCCTTGTGTCTACTACTGCAAGTCGTGCGAAAATTGGATAAGGATTATATTTCCTATTATTTTTTTCATATTTTTCTTTTCGATGATAAAGTTTTATTTGAATCGGTCGTAGCTTACACAATGGGACTGAAGGGAATACATATATCATCATAAAATGGGATACGAGGACAAATGCACGTTTAGCAGTCGTTGCGTTTTTATATCTTTATGGTGTGTACTTTTGTGAAGAAGCGTCTAAAACGCAAAGAAGCTTATCAGGGGTATTTGCAGATATCCAAATGGATCGAAAGGTGTTTGCGCATTTTATGCTAGAAGATTTGGATGTGTTTTTGTTTTATGGGCGAATTCTGCCAGAAGGCGGCTCTTTAGAAGGAAGTCACGAGCAAAATATCTTAACGAGGCTGTGAAAACGAGTAGTCAAAAAAACGAGTGCTTATATCAATAACATTTGTTAAGGCCGTTCGTACACTGAAACCACTTGACAGCACTGGTTTGAAATCGTTGCTCAAAGTGTACTGTATGTACAGGCGAGCTCGAGTTACTGGTTGGGCATGGTCAGGTTAGGGTGGTAGGCCACAAAGACTGCAGCCACACTTATTGAAAAGGTAGGCACAGATTTGATTGATGCGGTATATGGCACCCTCTCAATATTTCCTACTTGACGATTTTATTATAAAACAAAGACATACAATATCATTTAGTTTTAAGTAAGTTCCTGAAGGGTGCAGTGGCGCACTGATTCGCAGGTAAAAATGTCTAGTTACAAACGAACAAATTAAAAAAAAAAAGACTTAATTAACAAACAATTTTTCTGTGAATGCACGCTCAAAAATTGTCTCCAACAGAGTGCGATTTTTGATCGGTTAAAAAAAATGGGTTAAAATTAACCAAGTCTCTGTTGAAAAACACCGAGAATTCGTTGTTAAAGTGTAAGTGTAGATCGAAAAGTATGCGCTGCCCCGTGTTCGTTGTTACAAACAAATTAAAATTGAATCGTGTGTGCTTGTTTCCACTTACAGTTATTACAGCGCGAGTTTGGTCATGTTTTTCGTGCAAAACAAAATACAACATCATTTGGGAGATATGGCACCTCTAAAGTTTCTCCCCCTATTAGTTTTATATTGAGTCAAATTTTTCTGTAAAAGAAAAAGAGATGAATGGATTCACTGTCGAACATGCTATTTTTAGTCCCACATCCTTAGAAAAACTCCTAGAAAACTTAAGGTACCTTATGACCCACCTATGGGCGGCAAATCCCCCTCCTGTTTTCTGTTGATTTTTTTTTTAACTTTTACGTTTTAAAAAATGTTTAACTTTTAAGTTTTTAAAAATTGTAGTGTGTTTCACACTATGAATTATATTAAGCTCCAATTCTTTTGCTTTTAAATGTAATAAAGAGCATATATATGTTTTAAATTAAAATATGCTTTGTTTTTTGAGTTGTTACGAAAACAGAAAATGGTAGCTATATTTCCCGACTTTACCCTATAAATTACTGAATGGAGTAAGTGGATGAATTGGAGAAAGTTTTGTTTACTTTTCAAAGCAAAAGTGTTAAAAAATACAAACAAGTGAAAAGTCATGTTGAAAACGTTGTCACACTGATATTCAATGACGATATTCATCTAACAAGTAAGTTTAAATTATTATTTTAGAGATAACATTTACTTGCTATAGAAGTTCAGGATCAGCCTAAGAAATATAGATTTAATATATGTATACAAAAAAGTTAATAAGCGACTGGTTAAATAATTGATAAGATAATTTATGCATACACGAGGCACTTTACATCACTGAAAATAAAATACCAGGTAATATTGACAAAATTCTATTGTAAACTTTCAACAAAAATAATTTTGTTAAACGGAAAAAAAACATTTCGTACAAAACTACTTTGTCAGAATAACAAAACGCAATTTTCAGTTTAATAAACCGATATTGAATTAATTCAATTATTTTATTTGTGAATTCACAAAGTTTTTGTTATATCCATAAAAATTATTTTTGTAAATGTTTGTGAAATTGACAAAATTTATACAAAATGTTGGTTAGCCAAACAAAATACAGATTATCAATATAACAAACATTTTGTTGAAATGAAAAAAATTGTTTGTATATATGACTACATTTTGTAGAATTGATAAAACAAGTGTTGAATCAATAAAAATACGTTTTAAACATTGTAGGTGTTCATTTGAATGCAATGCTATTGATGGCGACATTTGTATTTTGACTCGAGAAGTAAGCAATTGGTAAGTAGTTTATTAGTGCATAGTGCGCATAAAAATATCCGAAAAAAAAGTGGAAAAAAAAACTTTTTTGAACTAAATAAATGGATGGGGGCGTAGTTACTGAACTAAACCTTGCTTCAATAACACAAGGCCGCATATTGAAATATTTAAAAGGAAGTGATAAAAGTTAGTGCGTTTAAATAAAGGTACATAGTTCATCGACCAAACCCTCTTTTATATGCTCGTATGTAAATATATTACAACAAACGCCTTTTTTTTCGTTTTCTAAATAGATGGCCGATAAGCCGCCGTGTTTTATTTGCCTTATGCAGTTTTAATACCGACCAGCAATTCAGCGACCAACGAAGGCGGTAAGAGGGTTCATATAAAATATTCTATTAAAGATTCGCAGAATGCCTTTATGATTATTGGAACGAGACGAAATGGAAAGAATATTGACAAGGATTCAGGAAAAAAATAATAATTTTGTAATATTCATATGTATGTATATAATAATTTGTATGACTACTTTTTTTTTTATAAAATCCAATAAATAAACTTATTTGTTTTGCGTATCATTTATTAATACCTTATCAATTTTAAAAGGGTATTGTAGATAGATTTTGGATATAATTTCTTTATTTAGATAAATACTTATTCACTTCAAACTTAAGTTCAAGGACATCTGCAAGTGAGTATTTACCATATCGACAAAATAGTTTAATTAGTTCAAAAGAACAATAAATAAAGAATTGACAGATTATCTATATTCACTCAACAATTCTGTTGTTGAGAACAAATTAAACTGTTGACAAATCGCTGCTTTGCAATCAACAATCTGTTTATAGATTCAACAAAATAACCGAATTATGGACAAACTACTTCCATTTTTTTGTTAATTTAACAAAAAGATAAAGACCAATTTGAAACAGCAGTGGTAGAATTGGCAAATCTTTTTTTGTAAAATTCACAACATCATTATATTGAGACGTGAACATCCAAAGTTTCCGTACACTTTTTAAGTATTTATTATGAAATGAGGAGTTATCTTATTTGAAAGGTACTGTGCCATAGATGTGCACAAACACAAAATTGTGGGTGTACGTCGCCATTAAGGCTGGTAAAATTAAGTTATTGATTCCCCATACAAAACAGGTAATTGAAAGGATTTTGGTGACATTCAATTTGTCCCGCCATATTACCATAGTAACTAATTCAAATTTAAATCGCTTTAGATTAGAACCTGTTTCCGATGGAACAGCTCATTTACCTATATTTTTCGATATTTAGCTCTTTTCATTTATAAAGAAACAAAACATATAACGAAAATAAATGTGGTAGGTTTTTTAGTATTAGAATAAATGTGTACCTAATACTAAAAAACGTGCAACAATTATTTTCGTTATTTCTTATGGTTTTGATTAATTTCACAAATTATTTTGATACGAACAAGAAACGAATTTTGTTAGCTCAACCATTTTTTTACTATCACAACAAAAATGTTAAGACAAGGTAAAACTTATAATATTTTGTCAATCTGAGAGAAACATTTTGTTGGACGTAGGTATATTGATAAAAAAAAATCTGTGCGACAGTATCCAACAGTCCCGAAATATGTGTAAACACCGTGCGTGCGGTTGTTGTCCAGCTGAGGAGCTATATAACTTTTCAAATAAATCTACATGTGGTCACTGGACTACTGACTCTCCGATTAGAAAGGTGTTTATCACTATTTCCACATCTCGCGAATATCTGTTAACCATCAGACAGCACAAATGTCTTCATAAAGCTTTAAAACTATGGATCCTTTTCTTGCGTCCCAAAAGAAACTCATCCAAACCTACGGTTGTGAGAAGCTATTCGAAGGATCCTGTTCCTGTATGCACCAGCATACTCCAATTTTTGTTTTTTTTATTTTTGAATATGAATGCACTCGAATACAAAGCTGGATCGAAGTGAACATCAAGTCTTCTACAAAACTGGCTAATTGGTATACCTATACCTATACTCGTTGACTATGCTGTATGCTAAAAAGCTCTTTAAATACTAATTTGTTCTAAGTTTCTCTCTTTGTTGGCCGATTAAGAACAAAACCCAAATGTTTTGCAACATGTAAATGCAAAATAGAAAAAAAGGAGTACCTCCCCCAACCCCGATAACAATACTGAGTCATTCTGCAAAATGTGTGATTCGTTTATAGCATATGTAGTGAAAGGATAACCCAGCGATTGTCATCCTCTTTGCTACATGGTTATCAGTGCTTGTGCAAATGTTTATGTATCTCACTTGAAGGATATGAGAATCTGTATATAAAACACAAGAACACTTCATTTCCTAAGGAAACTAGGTACACAAGAAAATAAACAGAAGCCATGCAAAGAACAGAACAAGTTATAAAAAAAAACATACACACACAAATAATGATACTGTCTTGCAATAATGGCAGCCAGGGTAAAACGAAATGATAAAAGCTTTGCCTCGTTCTTGCTTATGGCCCCGAGGGCTATTGCAGCATGTCTGCCATTGTTGAGCGCCTCATTTGTACTTATGATTGCATAAAAGACGAACTCCGTCCCAGATGCGCACACAATTGTGAGAACGGCAACATAAAAACTCAACTTGAAGACAATAACAATTAAACTGGAGGGTGCTATTTGCCCACCAGCCCTCCTCTACTAACTTTCACTAAAACAATTAAGCCACAGGATAAGAGCTGCATTCACAATGATTGGATTTGCACAAACTTTGCTTATTAAGTGTTACGCATTGTTCAGATGGGTTTGAGGATTTACCTTGCGCCGCTGTCTGTTATTATCAACGCAGGTGTCGATAGTTTCGAGTTGCACAGAAAGAGCAGAGATCTGGCGGGCAAGCGGTTGCTTGTTACACACACTTGTGTAATGGGCGTGCGACTTTTATTTTTCCCTTGAAAATACAAAATATAAATTATGCTGGCTTTGGTGTCGTGTAAGTGAATAAGTATACTGTATGATATAGCAACATCTCTTTTTATTTTACGTTCGGGGAATACGGAAAAGGTTTTCCATTCGCGCTTTAATATGTTTTTCATGGCTGCCGATGCGGAATGGAAGCCCACATATCTACGAGTAAATCAGGAGGGCGGTTTCGAATTTCCTCCCACCGGAGAGGTAAAAAACCTGAAAGTTCATTTCGAAAATTGAATGTGTATCTCGGTTCTCTAAATTGGGAAAAGGGATTTATACCGTCAGGCGATGTAAAG
This sequence comes from Cheilosia grossa, assembly GCA_963082955.1. Classification (NCBI taxonomy): domain Eukaryota; kingdom Metazoa; phylum Arthropoda; class Insecta; order Diptera; family Syrphidae; genus Cheilosia; species Cheilosia grossa. The sequence goes on along the minus strand of OY720147.1, from coordinate 48,247,764 downwards.
ATCAAAATTTATCACAATTTCTGATTAGTTAGTGCGGAGACCATTATTTGATGATGAAGTGTGTTTTAGACAAACGCACTCCAGAAGGCGCAATAAAACAGTCGCAAGTCGTAAAAGAAACAACAAAACAAAAAGATTGAAACATTTACCATACCAATACCAACACTTTGACTGCTCTCTAAAGAGCAAACATTAGACGTGGGTGAAGGATCTGCCAGAGTATTGAATAACAAAATCGTAAATATGTATATAAATGCTATATATCCTTGAAGGTTACTTAAAGGCGATGACAAACAATTTCTACACACATACGCGCACATATTGGAGGCAATCTCTTTTATCACATTCCATTTATCAAGCATTTTCTGGTGCGGAATTGGTTAATCGGAAAGAGCGGCTATACCATTTGTTTGAATCTCGGGAGTGTCTGTGTATTCTGTGTTCAGACTTGAGCTTGAGGCCACGTTAATGCTATACGAGCGTAAGGGCAAATGAAGAGTCTTTCAAGGGACTATACGTTTGTAAACAAAACCCATTATGGCGGTGGATATGGAAAAGTGGACATTTTTAATGACTTCAAGGAAGAAGGGATACCCATAACCAACCCATATTGGCAAAAGGTTAAGAGTTTTCGAATTCAGACGGGAATATAGGTTGTTTTTTTCCAAGCAATATGCTTTTTTCAATATTAACCACTACGGGTAGACGGGAATATGTTATTTTAACTTGCGACATGATTTAATTAGGTTTTACACATGTGCATGTTGATAAGTTTTCGTATGGTAAATAATTAATTTTCAAGTTCAACTGGTTTAGGGTTATGATGTACCGTTCAGATATCGTAAAATAAATAAAGTTGTATAAAATGGTTAAGACGAAAGTGGCAAATTGCTGCGTGAATAGGTATGCCAGACGTCCCGCTCAGTACGGGACTGTCCCGATAAAAGGCTTTTGTCCCACAAGTGTCCCGGCTTTTTAACCTGTCGCCCTTTCCTTATTATTCAATAAAATAAATTGCAATTAATAAGATATAGAAATTATAGCGCTAGCCTTAGTTAGCTAAGCTGTAAAAATAACAAAGTGTGAAGTGCGCCTTAATCGATAGTTCAGTGGTCTGGTGCTCTGAACTCAAAAAGTTAGCCGCAAGCCGACTATTTGACATTTCACTTTGCCTTTTGTAATAAATAACAATTGTAAATCAAATTTATAGAAAAGTAGATTCATTCCATGAGAGTGCTCTTAAATATTTAGAACAACATTTCGACTTTAACTCCAAACTTCAGTACTTATCAAGCATGAATTTACGAAATAATCCAAATTTTGAAAATTACATCAATACAAAATATAAATAATGATATACTTTTTAAAGAATTTTTTTTTTTTTTTGGAATGTGAGCTAAGAAGTTTGGATGAAAAAAAAGTTGTGAAAAATTGGGTTAGTTTTTTCGTTGCCTATTTCTAATGCAAGCTCTTAAAGGCTATTCAGTTTCATGAAGAATTCATGGAGAGATGAGTGGAATCAGCTTTCTATGGAAGTATTGGAAGCATTCTTCTTACAAAGTAAAACTGTTCGATGAGTTCCTTATCGAAATTCGAAATTCGTTGTACTGATTTGATTTGAAAAAGTTACATTAAATGTAGAAATATGAGTGGAAAGACTTACTTAAACCACATACATATTACTTTTTACAACAAATAAAATGTAATCAAAAATAAAAACGTTTTTTTTTTTTTTCACTTCAAATGCAAAAATGTTCCGCTGGCTAATTTTTCAGATCTGACATCCCTATGCGTGAATAATTAATGTTTTATGTGTGAACCCACTATATAGTACACCTACGACTATTCAGTCAATCCTCTCTTAAGAGAAAGTGACGCAATGTTTGTCCGTCTAAAGGAAGTTGCCCCGTTCTTCGTGCAAGGGATCTCTTTGTTAAAAAAATAAAAAATCCTGCGAGCTTATTTCAAACAAAAGGTATTTTCTGAATCAAAAAAGGCTTAAAAACATTTTTAACTTAAACTGGTTCTTGTTAACTTGTTGCTATCTGGTTGCAAGTCAACAAGAAGGTGTAGTGTAAAACTATGGGAGGTTTTTGTCCGTCTTAGGGAATTCAATATAATTTGGAACAAATTTGGATACTTGCCTAATGTGTAAAGGGAGTGTGCGGATACAGCAATTCAATATTTCGTTTGTATTTTTATTATTTACCTTTCGCTAATCGTAGTGGGAAGTGGGCCACATTCTCTGGGTTAATTTATAGGCTAACAAAGTACGTACACTCAAGATGACAAGACGAACAAAGCCAGTCTCAGATATTGCTGGGCCTGTTAAATTATGGCGGCTTTTGAAGAGCGGCCTGAAGGGTGGCAGTTGCGAGCGTCTGGTTGTCGGCAGACAAGCTCTTCATCTATGGTCCTATGCAAGCTGTTAAGGTGGTCAGAGGATGAACACGCTATGTGTTACAATAACGAAAACATTAAGAAAACCAAAGTAAATGAGCAAAATAATAATGCGAACGTGACTTGCTGAAGGAGCAATCAAGTAATCTAATACTTAAAAATTTGCTTAATATCAGTTTTTTATTAAATTTTTTTATAAAGTAGTTAGTAGGTACATATTTAGTAAATAAAATACAGACTTGAATAATCGAAAATTTTCTTGAAAGTAGATTCTTTTTCTATTGTTAATTATTTTAAAATGTAAAATATGTTAACCATTTTGCACCAATTGGGCATAGATGGTCCTACAGATTTTTCGTCAACGGCATCAACTTAGGCTAGGCTGAGTTCAACTATTCCTCGCTTACAGAAAAAGACCTGCTGGAGAGGCTATTAAATATCGACTAGATGCATTTTGTATTTCCTCAATAAAGGCGTTTTTGAACTACGAGGTACGAGCTTGGCGGAAGATTAGAAGTACTTTTATCTTTATAAATCCGCACGTTAAGTCCATCTAAAAGGTTTGAATGAATGCCAAAAAGTTCCATTAGACGTAAGGAAAGAATGTCTGTTGTTTTTAACAGCAGTCTTTGCGCTGGCAAAATATGTTTAGGGTGGTAAAATTGGTACGGCGTGGATTTAAACACCCAAAGTTTAAGAAGCCATTAGGGAGAACAAAAAGACCCTTGAAAGAATCGGCTTCTCACAACCGGTACACGGTTTTGGAAAAAGTTGGGCGACAAGTGGGACAGTGTTCTTAGATCTATCTGCAAGCAAGCTGTTTTGGCAGGCTACTCTCATCTTAGAAGTAGTCGGAAAGTGGACACCAAAAAACAAGTCAGATACGAGTATGGTGCACTTTTTCAATGAGACGGTCTTCTTGCACAAACGGAGACAGAGCCAGCACTTTTGTGAGCGGGTTAATAAAGATCCAGGGCATTAACAACGGCACCACTTCGAGCAGAGCGGGAACAATCACGGTATAGTCGATGTCATTAGCCAAATCTGCGGGAGTGGATAAAATCCGTTTGGAAATGCTCCAAGAGGAAGAAGAGGGAGTTCAATGACTCACTTAAGTGATCTGAGACGACTAAAGTAACTGTACCTCTTTTCAAAAAGGGCATAAAAGAAACTGTCCCACAGGGATAACTAATTCAATTTCATGTCTCGCCGGAAAAGTCCTCGGCAAGGTGTTGAACACGCGTTGGGCGTTGCACAGCTATGTATGGTCGAGTTATGGGTACGCGGACGAGCCAAATGCACTAAAATAGGAGCTTACTAACCCATCTGAGAAGGCTTAGGCGTATTCTGCACCTGTTTAGGCATTGTTGTAGACTTGGAAAAGCCTTAGCATTGAATTGCTCTCCTAACAGCCATTAAATCTTTAAACAAACTGTACAACCTGGACCTAAAATATCTTACAATTGCAACCATGTTTAATTTCAACCTTTATAAATTTAATTCACTTCAAATTTAATGCAAATTTGGCAGCACTTTTATCTCCCAAACTGTCTTCAAAAAGGACTGCCGAAAGTACTACAATAGGAGTATTGTACTCCGGTACTCTCCATCAACAAATGGTACTCCAAGTTTTAAACATTTCGAGTTGATCTATTTTTACTTTGCCCTGACATTTTTCTACCTAGTAAATTGCAAAACCAATTTTACTTTATGGATGCTTCATTAAAATTGTTTTCGTGTTCGATTTTGTTACATTCTTATCGAACAAACTCTTGCGGATCCTGGAAATCGTTTTCACTGACTAAAACTTATTTTTAAAGTCAGTGACTGAATAATAAACACCAGATTAGAGAGACTCTATCAAAGCAATATGGCCGCCACAGGCTTCAACACTGAAGCCGTTCAACCGTTCGTTGAAAAAAACGATTAGCTAGAAATAAATTCCTAAGTTTTCATTCTGTACTCCCCGGTACTCCCAAAAAGTTATGAAACGGCATCGCAGGGTGCGTCTAATCCCATCTCATTCTAATTAATAATATTTGGATTGAATGTTACATGCAAGGAGCAATTGCGAGTTTCTCTGTAGGGTTGGTCTGGCTGAGTTATTTTGAGACAAATTAAGGTCATTTTGTTATCAGAAGAACTGACCTTGGTATCAAAGATACGTAGTGGGTCATTAACACGGTGTTTGTTCAAACTCTTACCTACGGTCAGAAGATTTGTGTACTGATATAAAGATCGCGGGTTCAAGCCGCCGAGAATTAAGAACCCCAAATGACATGAAATACATAATATCGAGCAGCTAATTCTCCAGGCGGAAGGTGTCATGCTTCGGTGATTTGATCGCGTTAAAAGCATGTCCCCAACTCGGAATCTGTGCATCCAATACACTCGCTTGTAATGGACAGGTTAGACAAATAAAGAGTTCGCGCATCAGGTCCATATAAAGCCATTCCTCTGCATGAGTTTATTATCTTTGGGGGCGAATGTAAGGGAACTAGAGTTCTATACTGATTGCAAAAAGCTGAGTTGAGAAACTTTTTCAGGGCGGCTACACTCCCGGGCTAGCCATAGCTCTTATATTCATATTTTCTGCTCTATGTGTATATTGTAGTGTAAATAAATGAATAGCTTACTTACTCACTTACTTACTCACTCCCGAATCTTTGTCAGACGTTAAAGAAAGATGGGGGAATTCAACCTAAAATAGTAATTTATGGTTTTTGGGTGTTGATCCTTGAACACCCCGCTCGGATGTCAAGTACACTGAACCACAGCCCCCACAATTAATCGAATGGTATGCAAAGACATTATTTACAGATATAGTATTGTATTTCACCTCCTTTTCCATCTTTAATCGATTAGGCTGCTCTTATATTTTATCTATTTCTGCCTGCGAACGATAAATCGCTCATTATACTCGATTAACGAGGGATATACAGATAGAAGGAGCATTTCTCGCTCAACGAAGTCTTCAGAGTTGCAATCCTGCCTAACAATTTCCCTCTACAAACCACGTCTCCAAATTCAAATGCGTTCAGTTCGAATCGATAGAATAACTAGTTTCATTTGTTTTTTTATTTAGCTCTCCATGCCCAAACAGAATTTTCTTTAGGGATTTACAATTTTATTCATTATTTTCGTAAATCCTTTTCGGATCCGACGAGCTCATATCCTCATCGATATAATAATAACCCTTGTTAACAAAAAAAAAAACCTAAATACAGTTACAAACGTGACATGCATTTGAATGAAAATCCCAAAGAGTGAGTATAACGAATTTTGAGTTCCTAAGAATTTCCCATCTGAAAGCGAAAGCAAACTCACCTTATCATGTATCCAAATGATGCCTTCCCTTCCGACTGTTCCATTTTCTCAAATTTTTATACAGCATCGTAATGTACACGGATATCCGGATTTTATATTGTACGCCGCTCTCCTCCACTGTTGAAGTGTTTATTTAGCCAATGAAATAAAAGCATTTCAACTATTTGCACAGATGTTCGACACTATTTCCGGTATTTTCCCATTACCAAAAGTCAACATATTCCAGTGGGATTTTTAAGCTGCAAGGATACAAACATATAAACAAAGCGGGTGAGTGCCAGACAATTCATCACAGCGTGAACCAATTTCCATGAGTCTCGAATTTGTTTGACCAAAGTGACCATAAAAAACAAAGGATATTTATGTAAACCTGCCCGTAATTATATGAGGCATAAATAATGATTTTAATTAACTATGGTGTATAAATATGATCGTGGTGGATGGCAGTGGCGGCTCGTCACATTTGATTTCAAGGGTTCACATTATTTTTGCAATAGTAAAAATCAACTTTGATGGAGAGTGAGATCTAAAATGGGGACATAATTTAACTCTGTTTGATTTCACTTTTCTTTTCCAAAGGCAGAGTAGAAAACCGTAATTCTTGAATTTGAACCACGTTTAATTTCACAGATTCCATATTTTGGTTGTAAACTACAAAATAATGTGGATATTAGTCTAGAAAACAACAGTTTTTCATTTTGCAATTTACCAATTTCATGAAAATCTATCATTTAAGGAAACAACGTACAACAACAAGAACAACACTCTTCCTTCAACCGACAAATTTACTGCAATTGACACTACAATTTCTTCTTCCGAGAATCGCAAACAAATTCAAAGTTTTATTTTTGTATCCACTTCCCTCGTACGCAACGTATACATTCCATGAACGGAGCACAATTTTTCTGTGCTCAGGTTGTTGCTTGATAAAGGCAACCAAACTCCCATTGTTGTTCTTGTAAAAGGCTTTTTGCACATGCATACTTATAAAACTTTCATGGATACCATATCATAGCCCATCGCACGTGCGATTGCTCTCGCAACATGTAGAATAGTGATAGCGATGTGTACCCAGATTTTTGTTTCTCATTCTCTTTTCTTCTTTGTGTACATACATACGTACGTACATACATACTTTGTTCTGTGTGCTTTCAACATGTTGAGGAGGAAAATGAACATTCATTGAGTTGTAGGAGTGAATAAAATGGTAAATGGTGGCAAATAATAATTGAAATGTAACAATGTTTTGAAACAGATGGAGGTTCACGTGCTCATGTGCTCCTATGGACGAACCGCCACTGGTGGATGGATATCCTGTAATTAACTGTATGAAACTTTAGACTTTGATTAAGTTTAAAACTGAACGCTCGAGCAATGATGCCAATTGCCAATTTAATTTAAGTTCGGATGGATAACAATTAATGTTTTGCACAGTCAATAAATAGGACGGAGTGACAGTATTCACACTGTCACCACTCACCATTGACGTATTTTATTTGTATGTACTGCTAAGTTCAATTGTGTGGAAATATATAATATGCATCTGCCGGTTTGGCGGATTAGTTCATGAGGTTGGAAAATAACGGCAAAATGTGGAACTAAAAGGGAAATGTAAAATCTTTCCTCTGGTTTTATTTTGGGTGAAAGTTTCAGAGTTGAACCAATGGAAAGAAAAGTGATTACCACGAGGGAAAAAGTACGGAATGGCAGCAATAAAAGTACAAATGTTTAGGTCATCAACATCGTGTTGCCACTAGAAAAACGGCGATGAAATAAAAATACAGTAAATTGTGTCGAGTGAAAGTTCGAAAACAAAATTTAATTTTCATCCACATGACCGCTGTTTTGGTCACGGCATATAGGTAGTTCGTGAATTTTAGCCTTTAATTACAAGGGTCAGTTTCGATTTGGAGGTTAAACATAAATAAATATTGACGTACTTTTTTAAGCCAATTAAAACGATTGAGGATTACAATGTAATTTTAAGATTAGTTTATTAAAAAAAGCAATTCAGAAGAGAAAAAAAATGTAAAGAAGAATGAGGTTTTTTATTTTGGTATTTTGTATTTATTTCACAATTGGGAATTTCGTTTTATTATATTTATAACTAGCTGGGTCCTTTAGTAAATGCATAGGTGCATATGAACATGAAGTACGTACATATGGATATAAAATACTTTTTTTTCTCAAATTGAAAAGATCGGTTAAGTGCTAGTATGTCGGATTTTACACGTCGCGATAATCAGGAGCCGACGCCACATGTTGCCACATGACTGGGCAAGGGAGCGAAAAGTTCAGGGGGTTGGCCTACTCGAATGGGTAGAGAAATCTTTTGCGGTTCTAATCGAACTCTTGTGTGTTTTCTTTTATCTCATTCATTTGCTTTACTCCTGTGTTTCCTTGCAATGACCTAAGCATAATCTGTGAAATATGTAAATCTCAAATAATAAAATTTTTGCTTATTACTTCCGTTATACATTTTATCATATAAAATGGGTTCAACGGCAAATTAATGGACTAAGGATACTAACAACGAAACGAAAAATGGATTGAATCGATATTGTTGAGGTATCGGTTACGAACCTACTCCCTACTCGCGGACAAACAGGAAAATGTGTTCTCTTTTATATATGAAGAGCATAAACTAACTATTAAATAGACCGACAGCTTTCCTACGTCTCCCCGATTTTCCCCGCAATTTTTTTTTCAATATAAGCCCCTCCCTCCCGCTCTCCATTGAAGCAGCAAAAAAATAAAATTCTTAATGGCTTAGTGGTTAGTGTGTTGGACTTCTAAGCGAGGGGTCCCACGTTCGAATCCCGCAAAAACCCAAATTCCAACTTAGGGTTTCTTCCACTGCGTCACTTCTCGCGAACGTCTGACAAACATCTTTAAAGCTTCTCAATTAGCCGTTTGGAATCGGCATAAAATTTTAGATCCCTTCCATTCGTTCCAAAAATGAAACTCACACAAAACGAATGGTTGTGAGAAGCTAGGCCTTGGGTCCCTACGGACCTATTGGCCAACTATTATTATTAAATGCGGGCGGGAGGTGTAGTGTAACAAACAACTGACACTCAGCATTGTTCCTGTGGGAATTTCGATTTCCGAAAAACTTTCCGTGCGTAAAAGGAAAAAAATTCAAAACTGTGGGAATTTCAATAATCTGACAAAAAAATATTCAAACTACATTTCACGACGAATATCAAGGCACTAAATGTCCATAAAAAGGAGATCTGCCTTTAGCAAAAATTTCTAGTACCAAAAATTAATTATTATAATGCTAACAAATTGCGATTTTTATACTAATGTGAACTTTTTTCCGCAAAATACAAATTTTACTTTTAAAAGTAAGATTTTGTTCGTCAAAAAATCGAGGCGATTTCATTTCGGTGAAAAGGGAAAAATTACCACGCTTCGTGGGAAAAATAAATAGAAAGTGATTAGAACACTGGAGCAGATTATCAGCTGATGGATGCGTTCTGAGAGTTTAAATTCGCTGTTTTATTTCACCTCGAAAATATGTACTCTACAAAATGGTTTATAGCTAATGTAATCAACATAAATAAATAAAGGAATTAACAGTGAAAAATACATTCGCCAAAATAAAGTAAGATAAGTTCCTACAATTGTTGTGTCTGTTTTCGTTTGTTGTTTTTTGGGAAAAATTATTTTGCCGGGAATGTCCTTGTCCGCAAAAAAACAGCCGGCAAACTCTAAGAGAAGGACCGATGACGAATATTTAGATTTGAATTGTGATTTTGTAGTTATAACCTTTTCATGAAGATTCCGTTTGGTAACGAAAAAAAAAAAAAAAAAACCTTAGTTATCAGATATTTAATAAATAAAGATGTATAAAATAAAGATATTTCATGCAAAATTATGACTGCACATTTATTTTTGTTTCTTCCAACAATTTGTTCTAGGAAACTGATTTTTTTTTGTAATCTTTCTTACACTTCTTAAAACGACAGTACAGTTTGTCAGTTTTGTTTAATTCTGTTGTTAGTTGTTTAACAAATCTATAATTTTTAAGAAAAACAGCTTGCTATACCGAAAAAAATGGGAACGTAAAAAGTGAAATGCGTTGCGAAACTTAAAGGAAATTCTATGGCGAACATGCGAACAATTTTTTGATATCGATATCATAAAAATGATAGATATCTATGTGTCCAAAATACGTTATGGAATGATTTAAAAGAATATTTCTTTTCTTTATATTGTATAGTTTGAACATTCATTGCACTTCAATTACATAATTAGTTTCACTTGATACCAAGAAATAGAAAAATCGAACTACTATTTCTATAAAAATGAAGCGAAAATTTTCACCCTGGAACTCAGAAAAACTTTTATTTGCCCAACACAGCCCCACACTCGATATTGAAATGAGAATCCACCTCAGGCTACCTGACATCTGCTTTGAACCGGAGGTGTAGGCTGTTTTTTTTTTCAGTATGCGGGGGCACACGCATGAATAACATTGCACTAAAAATGATTTCAAACTGGGCTACATTCAAGGTCTTCTGTCAGTCTATTTCATACTTAGTTTATAACGTAGAGAAGAGAAAACAATGATTCAAAAAATAAGAGCTTAAAAGTGAAATAGCTAAGTACATTCTGTTGTCAGATACTGACAAGACGCGAATGTATGCATCGTAATTAACAAACAATTGGATTAAAAAATAAAATAAGAAATTAAACACAAATTTTAAACAAAAATAAAAATAAATTATACCAACGGAATCAGCAAGTCACCAATTTCATCATAGTTTAAAGGAAAAAGCCAATGCTTAATATTTTTAAGGAATACGGATTTAGCTCGTGGCATCTTAGATTATCAGGCAATTTTTTTTAACTAAACGGCGTGCAGTAACAATATAAAAGCGAGAAAAATTCGATCTTGTTATTGTGGGTACGTTTACGAGGTATCTGGCGTTAAAACATGAACTTCGTTTTACTACTGATGACCAATTTGTGAAGCTTGCGCCATCCCCGCATTATTTCCAGGTCATAATTTACATCCAACAAAAATGTTAAAAAAGCACTTAACCTGATTAGAAAAGGCGCGGTGTCATCGGCAAAAGCTGTGAGTTTGCCCTTGAAAGGTTGAGTGAAAAGCGAATTTGCAAAAATCAAAAACAGAATACGACCTTAAACAGATCCTTGTGGAACACCTATGTTGATGAGAACTTTTTCGCTCAAACAATTTCTAATCCGAACTCTCTGAATACGATTTTATAAATAAGAAGTAAACCAGTCATAGATAAAACCTCTGAAACCTGCGTTATAAGGTTTACTAAGCAATATCTTATGATCAACCATGTCAAAAGCTATAGTGATGCCAATGAAAAGAGAAGCAGGGATATCAGATTCATTAAGACTATTTTTTGTTTCACCGCACAGCTTTAAGAAGGCATCTTCAGTGCCGCTTCGAAAGCCAAACTGCAAACCACTGAAGGAACTTGTTTTATTTATGTAAGGCAGCATTCAAGATTCGACCCCCTTCTTAAAGACTTTTGAAAAGACTGTTAAAAGGGAATTTGGACAGAAACATTTAATCACCTTTTTTATGTAGTGGGATTACAAGAATCTGGAAAAATACTCTTTTGTGTACTCATATTGAAAATATGACTTAATATACATCTGAAACAAGAAAAGATATGTTTTTCAAAACGTTACTTGAAATTTGATCGCATGAAGTCGAATAAGATGCTTTAAGAGACTATATGTAGGTGTGTATTTCAAACGATGTCTTTGAAAAGGGTCAAGTGGACTCCCGAATAGACTTTGTTACATTGGCAAAATAGCCATTAAACGCAGTGGCAACTTCCAAAGGCCCAGATATAGTCGCTTTATTATTATTAGAGACTACGATATCCACGTTAGGTTTTGTTTTGTTCAAAGTGTCGTTGACAACCCGCCATTCTCTTTTAGAGTAACCAATATTATCGGCTAATTTATTACAGTAAAAAGTATCTCTTTGAAGAGGCATTCCAATTTTCAGCTCCCTCCAACATTTTTAACCTAGAGTTACATGGGTGTTTTTTTAAACGCTTCCGAAAAGCGATACAATGTCTTGGGGTGATTTTTGTGACAGGCGACCGATGTAACAGAATCTAAGAAAGTTCTAAAATGTAAGTTTAAGGGTACGATTACATTTTATTGGGTAACATAAATAAATAATAAGTGGTTCCCTACGCCTAGTTTCTCACAAACATTTGTTTGGTGTGAATTTTTATTTTCGGAAGGAATGGAATAGGTCCATAATTTTATCCCTGGTCCGAAACACTAAATTGAGAAGCTCTTTCTTATCTTATATGTAATGGTCTTGAGGCAGTAAAAATAGCCGCTCTTCATAAATAAGAGAGACTGGTTGTTGGTTGTTAAGCAGCATCTTTTAATAAACTAATTTAGACATAGAAATTTCGTAAAAATGAAATGCAGTGAGTTTCTTGTGTTCATTAAAAACCATTCACACACCAAAAGGCCAGCAAAACTGTTGTGCTAAATAAAAAAACATATTGGCTATATTTGAAGCTTTAAAAACCGATCTAACTTGCCCTTACTGTGAATAGTTCCAGACGTGAGAATCATATCTAAACATTATTCCATTCAGAAAACTACTTAAATTACACCGACTAGATTCTTATATATATATATAAGTTAAACCTTGAAAGAACGTTACCAATGGTTTTTCTGATGGTAAACTAGGGCGCTGTAGCTAGTGTAGCTAGGGGTTTCAGGTTCAGCATTGAGGGAAACAGGAACTACACCGTACCAGGTGCTTTCACCGCGTTGCCGCTCCCAAAGGTTTGACATAAATTAAGGAGTTTAACTGTCCCAAAATAAGATTTTCAATTCTCCCGGTCCGATTCTGTAGGTATAAGTTACCGCACACATAAAGAGGGCGCTACGTCTCCATCATAAAACGTACCTAAGCGAGGCCGTTTCTGTATGGACCTGTTGCGCCAGTGAGGTCGGTCCTAGAGCGCACAATTCCTCACTGGGCTAGCACTACTTCGTTCAATATTGCACTAATTAGTTAGTGGCAGATCTCATAGTAATTTTTTGTCATCAAAGCGACACGTCTTGCGCACTAACAGCACGATTCTGGCAAACCTCACTAATACCTCACAAGTTACAAAAGCCTCACAAGGTGAGGTGAAATTAAATTTATGAGGTAATATTCTGTCTGTCAGAACAATCAAAAGTTGTGATGCTCACAAAAACAATCTCCTATGGATCATAACGAGTCACAAGTGACAATCATTATTGCATTTGATGGTTTTGGTCCCCTTTTTCCACACACTTTATGAACTATTTGTATGAAAAAAAAAACTGAGGAAGGTGGGCAATTTGATTTATGACAAATGTCGTTAATAATTGTTATCCTTCAGTTTTAAAACATTTCTGTGTTCATATTTCGAGTATTTTGACCAAAAAGCTTAGTATGCTGCTCGAGCTAAATTTTCGCTCCCATACAAAATTCGCGAACCCATTTAGCTGAGTGGTACGCAGCTCGAGCTAAATAATCAAACTTTTGTTTCAGAATGTACTTCATGTATCTGTCAAGATTTAGCGCGCCCATTTAATGGGTCGGGACATTTTCTCAAGCTAAATTGTGACAGATCGTTGTGTTCTCTTGTTTTTATTGCGTTTTTGTATTGCGACGAGGAGTACAAAGAACTGGAAATGGATGAAATCAGAGAGAGTTGAATTTTTGAAGTAAATTATTTTCCAAGAACAGCTGTAGTCACAATTATCCACAGCGCTCTCTATGTCAAAATTTAGCTAGGACTTAAGCTGATGTTTGGAGAGAAAAGTTGGAGACCAGATAAAATTTAGCTTAGCTCGAGCAACGTACTAAGCTAAAAATTCTACTTACATCGTGTACCAGTTCAGACATTTATGGAAATCGTTTTAAAGTAAACATGCTAAGGTGAATTTTTTGTGAGGATTGTCGTAGAATTCGGAAAAAGTATAGTAAAATCACAACAAACCTCACAAGAAATCAACCTCACAAAATCTTGAGACTTGTGGGGGCTAACAACGGCAGAATCGGGCTGTAAGACTGAACACGTCCAACAAACTTGTTTGATTTCATAATCTGTGTTCTTAGCTATGAAAAAACTTTTCGGACGTTCCCGTCTTTCGTTCGGAAAAAATTCGTTCAATAATATAATTTTAAAAATTTTAAAATTTTGTTTTATTGGAAGTGACACTCCCTCCAGTATATTTTATTCAAAGTATGCGGTTCCCCATACAAATATTCAACCGCTGTTTCATCCCCTTCAAGTTTTATTATCGCGACAAGCCCAAAATCGAACGATCCATTCTCCATTTATGAGTGAACACAAGGACGTCAGTCTCTTTTATATAAATATTATATAATTATAAAGATTGGTATCGCTTGTGGCCGAAAATCGACCATACCTTTTATAAATATGTAATACTGAAAAACGTACCCCAATTATTTTCGTTACTTATGTTTTTTTTATAAACAAAAAGAGCGACATCTGGATATCGAAAAATACGTAAAGCTGCTCCATCGGAAACAAGTTCTAATCTAAGGTGATTTATATTTGAGCACGTTTCTATGGTAATATGGCGAGACAAATTGAATGCCACCAAAATCCTTTCAGTTACCTGTTTTGTATGGGGAATCCATAACTTAATTTTACCAGCCTTAATGGCGACGCACACCCACGATTTTTTGTTTGTGTGCATCTATGGCTCAGTACCTTCCAAATAACATAAGTTTCGTTCTCCTGATTTCAAAATAAATACTAAAAAAGTGTACGGAAACTTTGGATGTTCACGTATTAATATAATGATGTTTCCTATCCCAGAATAAATATTTAACGAAGCTTCAAAATTTGAAATTTTTCGAAGAGCATATACTGATAAATGTACGGAAGCAGAACATGGCAAGTATTTCGACTATTCGTTTTTTAGAGGGTTTGGTACTGATGTATCCTGGGACTACTCTATATCTGTGTCGTAGTTTGTGTAAGATTTATATTGAATTCTTATTGACATAGTATTGAGTGTTGCTGTCTTATAAGTTATGTCTGCGAATTTTTATTATTTATTTCTTATGTAAATTCAATTTAATAGTATTGAATGAAGTTGCACAAAAACTCGTTGTTTACATAGGGATTAAAAGAAAAAACACTCCTTAAATTAAAATTTGTATTGTTATGAGCAAACGACTATAGGAAGAACCGTAATTTAGCCATCTGTCAATACAAATTGTGAATATAATGACCACACTTTAAATTTGTCAAAAAAAAATTATTTGTAACCATACAAGTTTCTGAAAGTTCGCCAGAATAGAGTCGTTATAGTATGGGTTTAGTTCTTTTCTCTTTTTAAAATTTGAGCACGAAACAGATCAACACACAGCACACAGGCCTTTGACAACAGGATTAACTTAAGAAGCTGATGTCCCGTTGTTATTGACTTTAAATTTAAGTAGTTCACAGTAGCGATATTTGAAGAACTTAAAAAAAAAAAAACTAAACTTATACCCGCGTTGGCGGGTGTAGAATCGACAGCTTTAGTTTTAGTGAATAGTTTTGCCCAGTGGAGGTTTATGGGCGGATAGCCTAGTCAAGCATTTCGTGACTGAACACTAAATTCAAATTTCAGAGGTAACTGACATTATTGACCAATCCAGTTTTTGAGTTCAGGGTAAATCTACTCCAAACCAATCTAGACGACTTAGAGTTAAGATTGTAATCTATTATTAATTATTTGAATGTGCTCATTTGCACAGCAACATTTTAAGGTTTTAAGACTAACGTCAAAATCGATGTTGCTATAATAATGCAATCCCTTTCTCGCATGAAGCAGTCTCCCTTGGCAGGAGTTATGCCTTAAGTTAGGCCCAAGTGTATCACCAGTGTGCAAACTCACATCTAAAAATGTATAAAATAAAACAACAGTCCCCTCCTCCAAAATAAATAAATAGCTTGTCGCGTTTGAGTTTATTAATAATCAAGGTCCTATTTCTATTTTGCTAACCAGAGTACCTATATGACAGACACCATCATCTACAACACATAATAATAGAAAAGGGCTTTGTATAAAATTCATTAAGTGGTGGTAAAAAGCGCGATGGCAATTTTTTTTTTCTTTTAAAAACTAATTTAAAAATTTAATTCGTGTTTCTTGTATTTGGGAGAAAAAGCGTCAAGAGATTGTTAATAAGGACGTAGTATTTGCACATAACGATTGGGCATTTCACTCTATGAGTATATAGGCAAAGCCCCAGCTGTCCGAAATATTAATCAAAAAAACAAATTAAAGACTGCGCTTTTTTGATTTAATTTCAACTCTTACACTTACATATCCGAAATCATATGGCATACTATTTCAAATAAAGTCAGTTTTATGGTCTTTCCCATGGTTCGTTGTTTTATTTCATTAACCAATTCTGTACCTATCGCTCCACAAACCACAAGTTGTACTAATACGAATAGGGGAGACTGGAGTTAGTTGCAACCTTTTCAGAAAATTGTTTCCTATACTTTTCAGTAGCAAATTATTCAAATAAAAATAGAAAATAAAAAAATTATAAGCAAAACAAAGTTAACATAAAGACGAACTAGAAAGTTTATTCAATCGAAATTGAGCTTCCTTTCAATACTTCAACAGTAGATGTAATTAAACTTATGCATTACCCCTCCTCTCTTAGCCATACAAACCTTTCATAAGGATCTCCCGAAATCGCACTCGGACTTTAACGTTTCTAAATGAAACCATCTTAAACAATTTATAATAAATTGTTATAGCGGGATGCATTCATCCACTTAAAAGTAAACTGAACATTGAACAAAAAAAAATGTAACTGTTGCTCTGCCAATACCATGTAGGTACACCTACCCATTCCCATGCAGCCGAGATATTAATGCATATATATGTCATATGTCAACAAGTCAATTAGTTGTATAACCCATAAAAGTTACTCACCCAGTGATTTCAGCACGCACTCTTACAACTTTCTCAAACAACAACCAAAGAGAAAATTACTTGCATATTGCAAAAGAAACGGTATTTTCAAAGGAGCAAACATTTTTTTCTATTAGATTCTTACAACCTATGTATTAAGTAGACTGTCAGCTTAGCCAAGAGAGTTTGCCTACAAGCTTTATAATACTTAATACTTAGTTCATGGTTTATGAACCTATCCCTATGCTGCAAGCAACCTCGCCCTTCACAAATTTCACAATATACATTTCTCCACATACCACTCTTTTTACTGACAGAACTAAGACTGCAAACAAAAATAGTTTAACTCCTGTACATTCGAAATTACCTACCGAAGTGAAGTATACAAATACCAACGTTTACCAGCGAAGTACACGTATTTTGTTTATCTCTCTAGAATGGAAGCATTTTTTGAAGTTAGCTATTGACTACTATCAGAAAAGAAATACTCGCATTACCTATCGCCGACATATATCTTTCTTTAGAATGGGACAGTTGCCTACAAAAGAATAAGCAGACATTAAAATTGAGCAGTTCTCTTCGGCCGTAATAGCCTTTTCACACCGAGCCGCAAACCGTGTTTTCGTCGAAAATTCGTCGATACATTCACACAAACAACAACTAGCTTTCGCTTGACGTTTCAATCAGCTGTGAGACACTAGTCGTTAAACTCCGATGAAAACTTTTTTGGTTACAAATTTCGATCGCATTAATTAACAAATAAAATGAATTTAGTGCCTCTAAAAATAATATTAGCCCATCAATTAATTGTGGAAGATGGTTTTAAGTTGTGACGTTTGTTCGATCAGGTGTGTTTGTTTCAACAACTAATGATTGGAAATCGTTTTCGTGGTGTTTTCGCGGAAAACGACTAAAGCACTCGTTTTGAAAACTGAAATTTGTGGGTATGGGAAAACTTCTGTTTTCGATGAAGTTTGTGGCTCAGTGTGAAAAGGGTATAAGCTCTGATTTACAGTGTGCGAAAATTCATAGAAATTGAAAAACAAAGCCTGAAGCAAAACCAAACACACGCTGTCAGTCTTTCGGTATCAAAATTCTCCCGTTCATGTTTACCCCATCTACATTACACTATCTGCATTTCGTACTGCGAGAACATCCCAGATCTAAGACAGGCCAAGCGTGCTATACAGCAAAAAGATGCCAAATCTAAATAGGGATGATATCAAGAACCTACCTGGTTTCCTCACAGGACATCGTAACCTACGATATCACTTAAATAAAATAAATTTAACCGACTCCTCACTTTGTCGGTTGTGTCTTGAAGAAGACGAAAAAGCAGATCACATAATATGTGAGTGTCTCAGCCCTATGTGGAATCAGAAGAACTATCTTCTACAGGGAGCTTCTGAGCCCTGAAGAGATGAAGAAGTCATCTGCCAGCAGCTTCATCGACTTTATTAGAAAAGTGGCGAACCTGCTACCCTAAACATTATTCTGGCCCTATGGCTCAATAGATATTATAGGTCGATGTGCCTTTCATCGCTCAGGCGAAGTCAGGTTTTAAAAAAAAAATTCTCCAAACAACTCTGTAAATCAATAAAAAACAATTTCGGTTAACAAAAACTTGTAAGAGCTCATTACGGTTTATTGTGACCAAGATAGATAGCTATAAAAATACACAAACTCCCAGCTAATTGTTTCTTATATTACATCTGTCAAGTGCGGTTTCCATGGCCCAAAAAAATGTTTTCCAGATTTCTATTGATAGAGCATAATAGCCTTTTCACACCGAGCCGCAAACCGTGTTTTCGTCGAAAACTCGTCGATGCATTCACACAAACAACAACTAGCTTTCGCTTGACGTTTCAATCAGCTGTGAGACACTAGTCGTTAAACTCCGATGAAAACTTTTTTGGTTACAAATTTCGATCGCATTAATTAACAAATAAAATGAATTTAGTGCCTCTAAAAATAATAAATATTAGCCCTACAATTAATTGTGGAAGATGGTTTTAAGTTGTGACGTTTGTTCGATCAGGTGTGTTTGTTTCAACAACTAATGATTGGAAATCGTTTTCGTGGTGTTTTCGCGGAAAACGACTAAAGCACTCGTTTTGAAAACTGAAATTTGTGGGTATGGGAAAACTTCTGTTTTCGATGAAGTTTGTGGCTCAGTGTGAAAAGGGTATAAGCTCTGATTTACAGTGTGCGAAAATTCATAGAAATTGAAAAACAAAGCCTGAAGCAAAACCAAACACACGCTGTCAGTCTTTCGGTATCAAAATTCTCCCGTTCATGTTTACCCCATCTACATTACACTATCTGCATTTCGTACTGCGAGAACATCCCAGATCTAAGACAGGCCAAGCGTGCTATACAGCAAAAAGATGCCAAATCTAAATAGGGATGATATCAAGAACCTACCTGGTTTCCTCACAGGACATCGTAACCTACGATATCACTTAAATAAAATAAATCTAACCGACTCCTCACTTTGTCGGTTGTGTCTTGAAGAAGACGAAAAAGCAGATCACATAATATGTGAGTGTCTCAGCCCTATGTGGAATCAGAAGAAGTATCTTCTACAGGGAGCTTCTGAGCCCTGAAGAGATGAAGAAGTCATCTGCCAGCAGCTTCATCAACATTATTAGGAAAGTGGCGAACCTGCTACCCTAACCATTATTCTGGCCCTATGGCACAATAGATATTATAGGTCGATGTGCCTTTCATCGCTCAGGCGAAGTCAGGTTTTAAAAAAAAAAATTCTCCAAACTGTGTAAATCAATAAAAAACAATTTCGGTTAACAAAAACTTGTAAGAGCTCATTACGGTTTATTGTGACCAAGATAGATAGCTATAAAAATACACAAACTCCCAGCTAATTGTTTCTTATATTACATCTGTCAAGTGCGGTTTCCATGGGCCAAAAAAATGTTTTCCAGATTTCTATTGATAGAGTATACCTACATTAAACTAGCAGGCCTGGCAGACATTTTCTATTATAATGTGAATACCGACTTCAGCCCCGCCGATCTAAATTGTTGATAGCATATTTTACGTGCGCTGACTCTATAAATAGGATCTGGAGAATGTCAAGAAGATTGGTTGAACCTTTAAAATGTTACTGGGCCTAGCCTGTTTTTTTTTTTTTTTTTTTTTTTTTTGATTTTTTCGATCTCAGCAAAGCAAAGTAAAGTAGGATTTTCAGCACACAATTACAACAACTACGCTCTACTCGACACTTCGAAGACTCACAGGAGTGTTGTAATTGCGTGTTGAAAATTATACTTTACTTTGCACGTAAACACGATTCACCTATAATCTGTATAATACATATGATACAACGTATGGGGCTTACGCATCATTTACCCCCGTAGTAACAAACAAATGTGCGGAGGTTACTAAGCCAGCAGACATCAGTTACATTTAGCCTTAAAAATTTCAACCGGTTGTTAACTTTAACTCAACCTTTATGTTTATAGGGGAGTTTGTTTTTTGTAATTGCTTAGTCAACTTATTTTGGCTGAATAACGCCAACTTTTCTGTTGATAATGTCAACTCATAGGTGGCTCTCGTTGGGAAATGGTTACGCATGTGCATGGACTGGTGCTGAGCGTGTGTAGCGTTGATTTCCTTCGTTTGTTGCTCACTTATCGTTGACGTTTGAAGTGGTCTAGAGGAAAATAGAGCCATCTCGGTTCATTTTTCAGTAGTCTAACAGTACTAATTGTTGGGCTATAATTTGTACTAAAATTCGACTCATCTACGAACTAACTTTTATCATGGAGAAGCTCTATAAACGATTCGATCGTCTGACTGAACAGTGACATGGTTCAGAACGAGTGTAAAATGGAACTTGAATATCTCAGGTATTTCATCGCTACCCACTGTGAAGTATGTTTGCGAATTTATTATACTTGTGGAACTGGTGATCTGCTTATTGCGAAACAGGCTAGGCCAGGCGCGCATATCCGTCGTCGCACGACTAAATTTTTATGTGTTGTTATTTGCTAGTGTAATGCTAAAGTTGTGTTCTATTGTTTTGCAACTGAATGTTAAGGGTCAAAAATTGCTAAGAAAAAGTCAGAACTAAATCGACTCTGATTTTGCATACGAAATCGAAAGACATTCTTTACATATTCGCAACAAGTTGGGAATGTCGAAAAAGATTAGTCTATATGAGTCCTTATTGAACCATTATTCAGCCAACTCTACTGAACGATTCGCTTTCGCAGGAAGGACGAGCTGATACTGAACCTTTTAAAAGAAACATTCTTCCATACCATAGTCTTCCTGCTGGGCTTCGATGGTAGTGAGTTGTACTCCTCTAGAAATATAAGGATATGATCAACAATGATCCAGCCAAGAAGATTTTCGAATTCCAGGTCGCTACGACGAAGACGACCGAACCCCACATTCAAATGCTACACAAGTCCTCGGGGATAGCAGAGCACTTGGTCTGGTCAACTGGAAGCAACGTGACTGCGATCGCAAATGAAAAAATAAATAAATAATTAAATAGTTAGCGCAACAGGTCTGTAAAGAATCCTAGGCCTATCTTCTCCAAACCATCCGTTTGTGTGAGTTTTTCATTTTTGAGACGAATGGAAGGGACCTACAGTTTTAGGCCGAGTCATAATGTTAAGAGGACAGTCATCCAGATGTTTGTCAGACGTTCACAAGAGGTGGCGCAGTGAAGAAAACCTTAAGATATAATTAGTGTTTTCCCTGGAACCCCTTGTTTAGTAGCCCGACACATTTACCTCTAAATCATTGCGGCTACAGATCGCAGGGGATGGAAGGGTGCTATGTATACGGCAGAAATTCTACACGATTCGGGAGCACCGTAAGGAAGTGTTTGCTACTTGTATGGTAGAAAGCAAGGCATAGAATACTTGCAATACAGGGCCCTGACAAGATCGCAAAGCCAGGCGGCACTGAAAGCTTTTTTCTCGACTAATTGACGCGTGGGTTACAGATAAAATGGCTGTAATGTAAAATATCTGATCCGAAGAGTCTTGAACCCAGAGGAATAAGGTGAAAAAGGTTGAGGACAACCCTACCTCGCCCAGATGGAAGGGATTTTAGCCAAAAAAGAACAAAGAAACATGGAAGATGATATTTCCATAGGAAACTAAAGCATTGTTAAGATAGGGCTTATGCATAAAATGAATTCTCCAAAATTCGATAAAGTAAGGCCATGAAAAGTGTCAGTTTGATTAGGTTTGTTAAATCTACTGAAATG
Organism: Cheilosia grossa; assembly: GCA_963082955.1. Lineage (NCBI taxonomy): Eukaryota > Metazoa > Arthropoda > Insecta > Diptera > Syrphidae > Cheilosia > Cheilosia grossa. The sequence continues at coordinate 48,225,836 of OY720147.1, read as the reverse complement.
TTGATCATCAAGCGATCGCGATGGGTCCACAATTATGACGCGATCTTGGCATACCAAGAGTGAGTTAAATTACAACTATATAAGTACTGGCTATCAAATATTCTCTTAGGTACCCCATGAAACCGATCAGACTTCTAAAACTAGCCATTTTTGCACTATATTGAGCAGTCAAATCACGGAACTGCACTCCCAAGGATCAATAATATTCATTCTCAAACTTTTAACCACTGAGTTCACAGTGTAGTAAGTAATTCAATCTATGAACTAACAACATTTCTTCTAACAACAACAAAAAAGTCGAAACAAATTCTCATACTAAAATGTATAAATTCAAATCGAGTGGCATCAATAAGGATATTTACAACATAGGATACCCACATAAAAAGAAAAACAAGAGAAAACAAAAAAAGGAAATCACGAAAGTACAAACAAATATCCTATGGCATGTATAATATGAATTCTGTGCTTGAATACATTTTTTATCAATAGAAATATGTTACCCAATGGTTCGGGCCGAAAGGTCCTCGGAAGGAAGCGTATGAAAATAATTTGAATGTAAAATTATGTATAATCCAGAGCGGGTAACAATTTTTTTTACAGCCACCCTTTATCTTTAGACGTCAATTTAGAATTGTGTAAACATCGTAGGTGGTGAATATGATGAAAGTTCGAAATGCCTTATTAAAGGAGGTAAGGCTATTCCCTGAACATTTCGGCAGTATAACAATGCAAATTTGGATAGGAGACGACATGTCACAGGTGCCTTTCTATTTGAATGAAAACATAGTACATAATTCGTATTTTATCAATAGATGGTGAGCTGTCAGAAGTTGGGGGGTTAGGAGTAAGTTTCTTAGTTATCAGATCAGAAAATGTTCAGTGCATATATGAATAGGATTCTTTACTTCGTCGTAGTATATTGATGGACTGATGGCATGGGCGTAGCAAATTTATGAGGAACTGAAACGTAATAAAGAATCTGTCGGCCGTCGGTATTTTGCCTTGAAAATGCGACGAATAAGTTTTTAGTTTACTATATAATAACTACTGCGCAGAAAAGATTTTTGCTGGGATTTTCATTTGTGCACTATACAGCCATGAATCAGAGAATTATACAGCGCTAGCTGACCCGGCGAACTTCGCTTCGCCCAAATTCGTTATTGTAATGAAAGTAATAATTCTAAACTAGAGTATACCTAGCAATGTCGATGTGTTCCAATCAAGCCGGAATACGTTTCCACTTAAGTGTCTAACGGTATACACGACGTACAAAGCGGAAGGTTTTGCTCACACGTGAGCACGCCACATACAATCGACCATGTAAGAAACAAGGGAATTCAAGAATTGATGCCACAAATATCCACCGATTGTCCTTGCGACTTATTATTTGTCATAGTGAAAGCGAGACGCATGGGAAATTGAAGACGCTTAGAAACCAATGACAAATCATTCCGAATAAGCCAAATCCGCAGAATTATAATTAATTTTCCAGTCAAAATCGTCGCTTCCAGATACTTGATTTCGGATTCTTCGCAATCAAATCGAACGCGATCCGTTTAAAACTTTCGGTGGATTGGGGTTGCTCAACAAATTTGTACCTGAGGCGACACTACCCGTTTTTCTATCCAGTCTAATTTGTTCAAAGTGCGCTTCCCCATACAAAGTTCTATCCTCAATCTCATTCCCTTAAACTTTTATTTTCACGACAAAAACTAGCTTATGTCCTTCCAATACGAATCCACCGAGCCCAAAATCGTAAAAATCGAACGATCCATTCTCGATTCATGAGTGCACACACGGACATCAGTCTCTTTTATACATAGCTGTATATCCACCCGGTTTTGCCCGTGCCTTTCCTTTGGACCTATCGGTTCTAAAACTATCTTATCATTAAAACTGTAACCAACAATACACATCCAAAAAATTTCATTGAAATCGGTTGAGTGGTTTCGGAGATCGACAATAGCGCCACCTATTGGATAGACCGTAAGCTCCCGCGCACCTACCCACTTCTCGAGCAAATTTTGAAAATAAAATTCTCTCTTAGATTTCCTATCTGTGAATATGCGTAACTCTCTTCGGCCGTCGACCAGAGATAGCAGAGTAGTTTGCGTGAGGTAATCTACTCAATTAACTACGCGTAGTAAATCGAGTAAACTACACGCCTGATTTGTTTCATTTACTACATTTACATTTATAACATGTTCTATGTACTCAGAAAAAGTTAAATTTCAATAAAAAAATAAAGCGGAACAGATTTGGAATTTTTCAGTTTGTCAGTTGGACGTTTGGATCTGACTGACATTTGACAGTTAGCGCTAAGTTTATTATACTTTGTTACGTTAACTAAATACTTAACTACCTCAGTTACGTAGCAGACGTAATGCAGTAATTAAAAAAAAGGCATTACTGTCTTCTTTTTCCTGGAATCATAGTTTGTAAACAACTGCGTGGTTGAAATTTAATGTAGTAAAATTCAATTTTTTCAATTGTTAATATTTAAACAAAGTAAAAATGCAAAAAATATGAAAGAAAATCCCTTTTTACTGACACTCCTGTTGTTAAGATTGGTGAGCATGTAGACCGCAAGAGGTAAATGTACACTACAGGAATAATATAGAGTGGATGGATGGATAGCTATAGCTTTTATCACGTAATCTGCTTCCCAGTGTTTCATTCACGTATTGCTCTTGTGACAGAATTTGTAATACAGGGTGACGCCATACATGTGTTTTCTGTTTTGACAACGGGTACATTCAAAAATCTATGTATCTTAAGTCGACTAGATCTGGTTGGTTATTCCGAAAGGCGCGGTGGATCGCTTTTGATGGCGGATTTGAATTTTTGTATTTCTATCGACCATATGGAAAGCGAAAGCACTTATCAAGGACATTTTATCATTGCATTGAAAGCGATCGGTGTTTAGGTGACGGGTTGTTTTGCGGACCTAATAAAAATGTAAATATTTAATAAAAACAAGAAGTTTAAAATTGCTGAAACATTCATTGTGTCATATTAATTGAATTTAACATAATTCCGTACAACAAATTGCTGCACTAGTTGAATGTTTAAAAGAGAACAGTGGACTAGCTAAGGGTATTCTTAATGCTCCAGAATATAGAGCCAAGGCTGTAGAACTTTGGGACGGCATTACAAATGTGTTGAATGGCCCTGTTCACACTTTCTTCCCTTCCTTCTTCAATTTCTTTTAATTTAACACAAAATCTAAAACTTTCGCAATCTATTTTTACAGCAACACAAAAAAAATCGTTGTGTCGGGAAACAGCTGTCAAATACTTGGAAAAATAATTGGAAAATTGGAAGTCAGAATGGAAATAACTGGAGAGCGCTGGAAAGATAATATTCGGCCGGTTCGCATTTGAGAATAAGCAAAAGCGAACATGGTCGAAATTAAGGTATCGCTTTTGATACGATCCGCCGCGCATTTGGGAAGAACCCCTCTGGTCTGGTATCTGGATAAGATGTAACCTGAACACAAAAACCATATGCGAGCTGTCAACTTAGTACTCAGTGACGAATTTCTTGACTAGATTCGTCGATCGTCGGCTACCCCTCCATAAACGTCAACTCAAACAACTGCTCATATGACCGATTTCAGCCAATTAAAACCGAGATACATCTAGTCGGTCAGCTGTCAGACTTACTAAACTAGATACTTGAACGGCCCCAATATTTCTTCTGCTACATACAGGCAACCAATCTCGCTTCATTCATGACTTACAATCTTTTTACTCGCCAGAAAATATTATTATTATTATTAACTTTATTAATATGTAATAAAATTACAGTGTTAATGCAATTGCAGCACCAGCTTTTGGCTGAAAAAAAAATTTAATGCTGCTTATACACTCACGTCGTGCAAATAAATGTACCTTTTCCATCAACTTGTGGCACTTCGCACTTGCAGTCATAAAGTAGTTAATAGCTTTGACGATTTCTTTATGTAATCCCTTTTTAGTACACTCATTTATTCGCAGATTGTTACAGAAGTGACGCCAATAAGTTTGACATAAGAAGTTTGAAACAGGAAGAAGGGGTACTCTGCGCTCTACAAAAAACCAAAGAGACTGCACACCGTGTTAATTAAGGCAGAGTTAAAGTCATATCAACTGTTTACACATTAGGTCTATTCGCGTACTTTCCGTTTAAAGAGACAAACACTAAAAATCTGTCAAACTCAAAAAACTCTCTCAGAGAGTTGAAAATACAATTACTCCAAAAGTTCTCGATAGACTGCGAGCTACTTTGAGCCACTTTCATCTTTGACATCTAATCCATGGCACAAAAAAATATATAAGTAACTCAACTTTCTGCAACATATGAAACATTCTAGGAGAACATTCGACCACCACCGATTTTTTTTTCACAGATTTTGTTGCTCTGTGCAATTGATTTTTAAGACGGATTTCGAATTTGTTTCTTGTCAAATTTGTGCATTTGACATATTTATCAGTACTTGCCTTCTAAAATTCTCTGAGCTGGATTCAGACAAGAGGAAAACTACTCGTTACTATTTACTTAGCTAATTTTCACTTTTCCTGTCATTTTGGCTGAGCGTTCATAGACTTGGTGCGATTGCGATCGATTTATATCGATTGCGGTCGATTTAAAACACGTACGCGAATGAACCTATTAGTTACAACAAGTTTTTGTTGCTAACTGACGCCTGTTAGCTAGCTTAATGGTGTACTTTTTTTTATTAATACAGGGGTGACAGATTGGTTGAAAAACTATTGACATTTTCCCGCGAAGGATGTGATCAGTGCAGCACACTTCATTTGATGTACACTATACAATAGAATCAAAGTCTGATAATTGCTTTCTACCTTCAATGAATGATATGATCTGATAAAAGCCCGTTCTCTTTGCCTTGGAGTGTAAGTTTTTACAAAAATGAAATAATCTAAATCATACTCTAGAGACCACTCATTCATTTTTCGTCCTTTCCTCAACATTTCTTTTCCAATATATTTTGAACTCTAGCCGAAATATTTTACGTCAGAAAAAAAAAAACTATTGTGGTGCCATCTAGCTTTTGTTTGAACTGCAATTAATGTCGTTTCCCATTGGGACCACCAGAAATCTTTTTCAGATCTCAGATTTTACACTGCTAATGGAACGCGCAACGAAATTAATCTGCTTTTATAAATGTATTAGTGCGTTATTTGGCAGCAATATCCGCTGTTCAATCTGCATTTGTTTTCTGCAAAAATCACAAATGGATATCGACTTCAAAAATGTTTTCCCTGTTGTAGATACATACGATTCTTTTCTTGTTAAAAATTCTTAGGATTTTGCTGACTGTCTAACTTAAGGCTCCGTCAAACAAAGCTCATTTTACCGCCGCGTTTGACAGTTGTTATGTAATATATTGTAATGCTGCAATACATTTCCCCGCGCGTTTTTAACGTCGCGTCAAATTCACCGCGGTCGTTGGACTTTGTTTAAGTTGACAGTTCATATTTGTTATACTGACTCAGCAGTATTCCTACATCGTGGAATTTCTACCTTTTTATAGGAATTTCAACGTTCGAAAATCTTTCCGTGCGAAAAAGGGAAAAGCATCGAAATTGTAGATATATATTTAATATGTACTCAGTTTATGGTTGATGGTTTGGATTTTTTTCAAAAATAGTTTTCATTTTTTCGTTTCGCTTTGCTACTCTTTTTTCTCGTTAAATGTTGTTTTGCAACATGACAGAGATAACTTGCGTAAGTTTGTTGCAAAAGTTTAGACCAAAAAGTAATAAAAATCAACGCATCCTTCCTTTAATAACTTTAAATACGAAAAAATCAAAGTATAGATTGCGAACCAAGCGAAGTAGAGCAGTAGATTTAAAACTTTTTGCAAATGCGAAGTAGATCTTCGTCGAAAGGAGTAAAGTCTGAACACTATGTGTACATATAATATTTATATTAAAATTCCGAATTATGCATCACATTTGTTTGAAATAATATGGAGAAAGAAATGTAAACGATCGAAAGACGTTTGTAATCAAGAGCTGCATCGCTAAAGAGATGATGAAGGGTTCGTGTCTAAATAGATGGGAAAAAGGAGCTCTATATTTCGTAATTAGTACTTCGAAAATGAGCAAGGAGTGGCCGTTACAGTCAATGGCGATCGTTATCGGGCCATGTTGAACGAATTTTTGTTCACAAAACTTGAAGAGGAGGATATTGGCAACATTTGGTTTCAACAGGACGGTGCTACGTGCCACACAGCCGAAGCTACACTCGATGTTTTGCGCCCTGTTTTTGAAGATCGCATTATCAGCCGCAGAGCTGATGTCGTTTGGCCACCTCGGAGCTGGCCGACAAGCCAGAGACAATTGACGCTTTAAAGGACAATATTCGTGAAGCCCTTGGTGAAATACAGCTGCACACAATCGATAATGTGCTTAAAAATTGGACCGATCGTGTAGGCTACTGCATGGCTAGCCGAGGCAGCCATTTGAAACAAATTATTTTCCATTATTAACCGGAAGGATTGTACTTTCAAATAAAAAAAGAAATTTGAGAAAATATTCAGCTGTAAATTCTGACAACGCATCACATAAGAAATCAAACGAAGAGTTACACTTGCCAACCGCTGTTTCTTTGGCCTAAGAAGGCAATTGAGGAGTAAGGCCTTGTCAAGAACCACTAAGGAGACTCTATATAAGACCCTCATCATCCCAGTCCTACTCTATGGCGCAGAAGCATGGACGTCATCAAAGGCGGATGAAGATCTCCTTGGTCGTTTTGAACGCAAAACTCTTCGAGTGATTTTCGTTCCCGTTTGCATTGACGGGCTTTGGAGGAGGAGAGTTAACAGCGAACTCTACGAGCTGTACAGCGACATCGACCTGGTCAGAAAAGTGCGCATCAGTCGACTAAGATGGCTACGACATGTAGAGCGACACCAACGCTCCGGCCCGAAGAGTCTTCGACTCCAACCCGGAGGGACAACGCAGTAGAGGAAGACCTCGCCTTAGGTGGCGCGCGCAAGTGAAAGGGGACCTCAACCAACTTGGAGTGCGCAACTTGAGGCGTTTTGGTTGAGGCCCAGGTCCACCCCGGACTGTAGCGCAACCCAAGTAAGTAAGTAAGAGGTGTTATTGTGAATGACCCGCTATTTCGGTAGCTGTTACTTTTGAAGCTTTTATTCTTTGACATTTGACAAGTAGAAACTACGCCATTACTAAAAGTGGAACGATACACGCTTCAACAACGCATTGAAATTATTAAAATTCAGTACAAAAATGGTGAAAATCTTGCAGTCACAGTTCGCAAAAGTAAAGCATTTTTTGGTCGTCGTGAAGCACCTTGTCGGACCGCAATACAGAAATTGGTGGAAAAATTCGAGCTGTTGGGAGAAGTTAGTGATGTGAAGAATAAAACCCGTGCACGTCGCTCAAGAACAACTGAGAATATTGCTGCTGTAGCCCAAAGTATTGAAGAAAACCCAGGTTAGTCCATTCCTCGTCGTTCTTTGGAATTGGGCATTCCACAAACGTCATTATACCGTATTTTGCATAAAGACTTGGGTCTTAAGGCTTATAAAGTTCAGTTAACTCAAGAACTCAAGCCGGCCGATCATCAACAACGTCGTGTCTTTGCTGATTGGGTCCTTGAAATGCATGAAAATGATCCGGAATTCCATCGAAAAATCATCTTGACTGAAGAAGCCCATTTCCACCTCGGTGGCTACGTCAACAAGCAAAATTGTCGTACTGAGGCTCGGAAAACCCAAGAGTTATTGTTGAGAAGCCTCTCCATCCTCAACTGTTTGGTGCGGTTAATGGTCCGGCGGGGTCATTGGGCCTTACTTTTTCGAAAATGAGGTTGGATCAACAGTTACGGTGAATGGATTGCGCTATCGAGAGAAAATTAATGATTTTTTATGGTCGGAGTTGGATGGTATTGATCTGGACAACGTTTACTTTCAACAAGACGGCGCTGAGTGCTACACAAGCAACGAAACCATTAATCTTCTACGGGAAAAGTTTCCGGACCGTGTTATCTCTCGAAGAGGTGATCACAATTGGCCACCGAGATCTTGTGATTTAACACCTTGCGACTTCTTCCTTTGGGCCACGTGAAAGATAAGGTCTACGCCAACAGCCCAGCGTCGATTCAAGACCTCAAAGATAAAATTCGTGAGGTTATCGAGGACATAGGGCAGCCACTTTGCGATTTGGTTATGGAAAATTTCATGAAAAGGATATGGTCCTGTATGCGTGCTCGTGGTGGCCATTTGGCTGATGTTGTTTTTCATTATTAACGGCATACCTTCTTTTTTATAATGAAATAAATATCCGATCATTTATCTCAAAAAATGGCATTTTTCTTTGAATACCAAAATAGCACCTCTTATTGGAAAACCCTTTATATACGAAAAGATCTAACAAGCTTTCCTAGCTCTGTTTGCAACGTCCGCGTGAACGGTTCTTTCCAAATATTAAACAATTTTGACAACTTTGGCCCTATATAGCCATACGTAAAATGCAACCGAAAAAATTGGAACACAACCACTCAAAAACCACCACTGATGGGAATCCATCAGAAAAAAACAGTAAAGAAATGAAATATTTCAGTGGATTGATTTGCTTTTTTCTTGTAGAATTGACTGAGAAGTTGATCAGAAAAAGTTTTTCGTACGGAAAAATTAATGAAATAATTTTCTACAAAATTTAAAGATCATTTGCTTTTTTTTTGTTTTTTGATAGACTAACTTAATAATTCGTTAGCAACAGTCAAAATGTTGACAAAGATTGATTTAGGGTTAAGTGGTCAAAATAAGCAAACGAACATTTTTACGGTTTCGTTTTACGTATGGCTATATAGCTAGGGCCTAACAGGGTCTTATTCGGTCCAAGCTCAAGCGCTCATATCTGGTATGGTGGACCAAAAATTATAGTACATTCTAGATAGGACCCAAAGAGCGGGCGGTTGAGCTCATACGTAATATAAAAATATAGGTTTGTCAATGAACCCTCATGAACACCGCAGAAATGTTCCTTTTTTCTGCTTGTTTTGCCGGTATTTTTATCAACGTTTCAATAAAAAAAAATAATTACATTCTCACGAAAAACTCGCTACTCATCGAATGCTCATCAGTTCGACCTTCACCCTACTTTTGGACATACTGTAAAACATGGAGATTATTTCACAAGCTAGGCAACACGTATTGTTCCCTTTTTGTGACAAACCACAATTGTTTACAACCAATGTGCAGTAGGTAACAAATAAAGGAAGGAAACCCCTTGACCACTTCTGGATTATAAAACAAGTCTGGGGTCGGGTTTTCACTTCCGTGAACTAGCTCCATGTTCACTGAATTATGCCGGTTTTACACACTAATTAAAAGCTACCTAATTTCGTCAGGTATTGCTCGTTCGGGGAAGAGATGATTCAGCACCTGTTTTCTTTAGCAATCTTCCGAACCGATCACCTCGCAGGGTTCAAGCCTCTGGTTGGTGTTTTCACACTTATTAACATAATGTTGACTTATAAGCAAACTACTTTTGTACCTGTACATATTTCTTATACAAGAGTGACTGTTGAATTATGAGACTTTGTCATTCTTATAAAGCATGAAAGAATGCATTTATTGCTTATTTAAGTTTACTTTCAACAACAACAGCAACAGCCTAGAGATAATTTGACAATGCACATTTTTTCAACTTTGCGTTGACTTTTAGCGCTCTGCAACAAAGTCTGCGTTACAAAACAAGTTGAAATGCGTTTATCAACAAAAAGCTTCAAAGCGTGAATGTGTTTAGGCCTTATGATCAGTGTAGCTCGCATAAAAACACTTATGAAAAAAAATATGAAGATCGTTTCATCAATCTATCTACATATATATTTATACCCATAAATATAATACCTTCGGGGTGAAACTCGATGACGTTTTAACTCGATATAGCTGCTGGGCCGATTCTCATGATTCTTTTTTTGTGTTTTGTGATTTCGGGTTAGGCAAATAGAAAAGTCCGGAAAATCGATTTATTCGCATTTTACGATAGGGCGGGCAAAATGGAGTTATGCCGGGTCCAGCTAGAGATTAATGATTTTCGCTTGGAAATGTAAACGCAAATAGTCCAAGCACGTAATCAATATTGTCCCATATTGTCCCAAGATGGGAAATGCAATCACTGGATTTTGTATCAGAAAATACGAAAATTATATTCTTACTCAGGAAAAAAAACGTAAACTAAAATGTAATAGATCTATTTTATTTTACGTTGAATACATTAGATAAAGAATATTTATTTTCAATTTGAAACATATTTGATTCGAATACGCAATGTTATTTAAAATAAAGTCACCCTAGATTCAAAGTGAAACGTATTCACTTTTACATTGTGACCATCTTTTTTAACTACTGAAACACTTTGAATTAACGTCGTGCCACTTTGATTTCAAAATTTTCGTATTAGAAGCTAAATCATTCCGAAAAATCTTTAAACAAAGTGGTTTTCTTTGATTTTACGTTGTTTTTTCTCTGGGTGTAGATTTGAACCTTAAAACCTTAGTTACGAGCGAAGAGGAAACCGACCCCAAATTCACACATATGCCTTTGATTTGTTCTTAGAGCTTTCCAAATCAGGCTTAAAGATTCCACTTAATCTTGGGCGCAGGTTCAAAAGCCCACAATATCGCTTGTGACCCAAATGCTTGGATATAAGATCCACAAATAATTGAGAAACCAACAAATAATTGTGGACTAATTTCCAATATTTCCTTTTTGTTATTCTGGACTAATGACCCGAAATTGTATGTATTTTTGGCCCACGTGAATGGGTTGTATATTCAAAATTGATTTGTGGACTTGTATGGTGATACAAAAATCCATTATAGTCTTTTGACCTGCGGACTTATGACTTTGCACCTTAATTGTGTTTATTTAAACCCACTGCAGAGTCGTTTTATGAAGAGGACCGATGCTAGGCGCCTAATTATCGAAGATAATGGAAGTAATGCTTGGTTGTTATAATATTTACAAATAAACATATATTTAGCTGCCGCAATAGTTCCAAACAGGACGCCTACACCTACCTCTGCAGAACCATTCGTTTTAAGTGACTTTCCTCTTTTGGGAAACCGCAAGTTTGAACACCGATGAGTGGTTTTTGATATCCAAATTTGCACAGACAAAAACGGGGTAGATAGCAAACAGATAGATACATATATTCAACGAATTTCGTCTGCTGCTTTTATTTTCAAACTCCTACAAACAATGCCAAATGTCAAACGAATATCAGATGTGAACTATATAGAAATGATCACCATAGACCGCCCAAAGATGCAATTTTTTACTGAATTTATGAAAATTGAGCAAAATTTGTCCATTTCAATCGCCCATTCACTATACATGGACTTGTTGCCGGGAGTATTCCATACCCAAGAAAAAGAAAGCCGACTTGAATTAGGTACCACATTGAACCAAACCCGCAAAAGAAATCCCCCTTTTTTACGGGTTAAAACGATGTCAACAGTGGGACAACTTAAATTGTATATTCCGAGAATAAAAACACCCGCTTTAACCCAACTTGATTATATAGGTACTTAAATGATAACAACGAGCAATCTCTTGCTGCCTAAGCCCCCCACTTAAACACAGCGTATCGATCCAAAATTAAACAACATCTCGTTCGGTAAATACCTACCTTGGCATACAATTCAATACAACCCCTTTGCTCAGGCATAGACTTAATATTGGCCGCCCTTTTCTCAAATCACAAGCGGATTTCAATACAAACCCTTTATTCGAAAATAGAATACCACGCGTGCGGAATATCCGCGTCGCCCTTGATTTCCAAAAATGTAATCAAATCAGCCGCTACATCGTTCGCCAACTTTTAAACAAAAGCCCGAAAAAAAACGAAGGAGAGCAACAACAGAAAAAGAAAATTGGTACAAATGGAAACAGAAAAAAAATCCTATGAGTATTTGGTAAATATGCTGTAAACACTCTTGTCACCAGGCTAAAATGTATCTACGAAATAAAGATTAGAGGAGAGTTAGCACACACACACACACACACAGCCCTCACAGCATGCATTCCAGGTTCGCACACACAGTCATGCCAATAAACAAATGAGAAGCGAGAGATGCTACAAAGGATTCCAGGAATGTGGTAGGTATCCTCTTGCCTACTTACTTCTTCTCCGCGCGCGACTAATAGGAATGATAATGGTGTGTATTGGTGCTGCTGGCGATATCCTTTTCTCCTTCGCGTATACGAGTACGAGATGCGAGTATGTCTATTGTTTAAGAGAGAGCCGTTTTATGTCATAAACTGTTTTAATGTTTTATAATTTTTTTTTCTATCCATAATTTTGATAACTTTGATAGCACAAAAAGGATGTGTGATGCAAATTCAAACGAATGCTTATCGACCCCCGCAAAAGGAAACAGTCGCGATCAGATACCGAACTACTTATCCTTCGGCCACAGATAACTGGGGTTGAACACTTAAATTTACATATTTACAACTAATATTGCATTTTTTTTAATAAAACAAATAAATTCAATATATATCAATATTCTAGTCCTCTGAGAGTTGAATATAAAACTGCGAATCCACGTACACACATATATAATACGCCCACTTCAAATAATTCACTTTGCATCAATCAAATCGAGAAGCAGTTTTTCCGTACACTTCGCTTTGTACTTGTACCGAGGTATCCTTTTGCGAAATACACACACAATTTAATTATTTCTCGTAAAAAATAAAAATATTTTTACGTAAAAACCGAATTGCAATTATGTACTTTACACGTTTTGATATCAAACAAAATTTTATATAATCATTATGGTCGATTACTCTGCTGGGCTCTGTACCGAACTGCTGCTTGCAAAAGTGTTTGCCTTCAATTTAAGAAATAAAATAAAATGTATTCCAGTATCGCGACTATACTATCCGTCGAGTAAGAAGCTTTCGATGCAAATTCTCGTCCGGGACTGAATACAAACAACAAGGATAACAGAGATCCTTGCTCTGGGAGCATCAGCAAATACCTACAGCTACAAGCTGAAGCTACACAAGATACTACACATTGGATTGGAAAGATTGGAAAGATGCCACTCTCTCTCGCTCTTGTTGTGGGTGGCTGGGGGTGGTTACTGGTTACTGGTTTTCTTCGCGAATTGAACTAAGCTTCCTTATACGAGTAAGTGGCTGGGAACCAGCATAGTCCACCCTATATATTTTTGCACGGTTAACATTCCACTGCGGATATAGGTAAGTATCGCTCAGCATTATATACGTAACAAAATGGGCTTGCTCGTGTGTTGTATGTTGACCTACTAACTACCTCGTAGAGTGAGCGAATTTGTGTACCGCTTTTCTCCTGGCATAGTGTTATCATTATCAGTTCGCAGATTTTAGAAGAGAGCGAGAGATGATAAATTCAGGCAGATATTGCTACAATGTCCCGCCAGCATACTTTTCGCAAAGATTTTTCAAAGCAATTTGCTGATGTTCGTAGCAGTAATCCAATCTACAATCTACTTGAAGATTGTTTTCGGGCGCGTCAGGCGTGCGCAATGTCTAACTAGGTTGATTCCTTCACACACGTACACGGCCCACATCACTATTTTCTTGCAGGGGATAGGTGAGTAATGAGTAGTGAGTATATCAAACCAAAGGCAGCTGGAAAGCTGTGATGTGGAATTTAGAAGTAGTAGGTACTCGTCGATGTTTTGGAATGTTATCAGTTGTTTTCAATTATAACAACTTGAAAAGGCAACAGGATACAGGAATAGTTACATTCATCATGCCAGTAGGTATATGTAGACATCGCATCGTAATAAATGTACAAAATTATTTTAGCATTTTGATCTTTGGGCTGATTTACTACATCGATGTCGCATATAGGATGCGAAGTGAATGCAGCTCCCTCCTGTGCCAAAGGTGGTGTTTTTTGTTGGTAGGTACTCTTAGATCCATTCATAGATATGATTTACTATTCGTGGAGAATTATTTATGCTCGCGCATTTCCGTTCGCTCATCAGTTTTGAATGGGATTTGTTCAGATACATTCTGTTTAACTATAGCATGTTTTTCTTTTAAATCTTTTTATGCAAATTGCTGGTAGATTGTTGGACTATGAAGAATTGAGAGAGCAATCCGATAAATGTATCGATATCACTCATTATCCAAGAACCAGTGAGAATTTTGTTTCCACAGTTTGTTTTCTTTAGAAGTCACCTTTGGGTAGGTAGGTGCTTGGAACAGAGATGCTTCCAAAATAGAATGCAAAGTCGATGAGCGATAGGTACTAATAATCATATCTAGTGTCAAGGCTTGATTTTACGAACTCACAATGCGGAAATTTTCTATATAAAATTATCCATTGTGACTGTAAAAAAGCCCGCGGAAAATGAAACGATTAAAATCTTTTCTTTTAAGTTTATTATAGAAAAGCGGGCAAAAAGATTACATAAAGTGAATTCATAGGACATAGATAAATTAATATATTGATATATCTATGGTTAGGACTGATAAAAAAGGAAAAGTATGCGACCGAAAATAAAAAGAGGTTTAGGCTGAATAAATAACTTGAATATTTAATTTTTAACAGTGACCTACAAAATGTTTGGTGTGTTTTTAAACGCCAACTAGTTTTCGTTTGACGTTTCAATCAGCTGTGAGACACTAGTCGTTAAACTATTTTGGTTACAAATTTCTATTTTCGTTACAAATTTCGATCGCATTAATTAACAAATCAAATGAATTTAGTGAATTTTAAAATAAGTTGTGAGTTGTGACTTTGTTCGGTCAGATGTTCTGCTGAATTTGCTGAATAATGCAAAAGTTGTGTTTGTTTCAACAACCAAAAGATTGGAAGTCGTTATCGTTGTGTGTTCGTGGAAAACGTCTTTAAACGGCTCGTTTTGAAAACTGAGTTTTTCGGTGTGAAAAGGGTAGGTATAAGGCTTTGTATATTTTCTGCACAAGGATTGGGTAACAATGTTAGATGGAAATCCTATGCCAGTCTCTAGTATATTATGACAAGGTGTACTAATACGAGCGCAATACCTTACCTTTTTTTTTTAATGCTTTCTGCACCATTCCAAGAACAGTTTCCTCGTCCACCGTCAACTATTATGGTTAGCGACTTTAAATATCCGCTTCGAAACCAATTTTGATTAATCAGGGGAAAACTATTTTTCACATTAGCAAACTATCACCCCGATTCGATAAGTTTTTCCGAATTCTACACTAATCCTCACAAAAAAACTCACAGAATCGGGGTGTATAATACAAAACAGTCATAATCGCCTGTTTGTTTATTCCCTAACGCCAGCGATAATGTATTCGAACACATTAGTCAAATTTATTTTCCTTACGCAAAAGTTGGGTAGAAGGCAACGAATTTTGACTAAATTTGACTAATGTGTTCGAATGCATTATCGTTAGGGAACAAAAATAAATTATAGGGCCCTTAAATGGAGCAGTAGGTATATTTATAAGTAGTGTACATTCTTAATTAAAATAACAAACCAATAAGAGATTAAGAACCTGATAGAAAGTTAAACATGTTGTAAATGATGCTAACAATGAATAGGTATGGGTATCGCATTCCAAATTGGTATGCACTCTCTGATGACCGGAAGGATCCCTAATATTCACGTAGATCATGAAAACTGTACAGGGTAATTACTTCACATGGGAAATAACTTCACCTCGAGTGGGAAATAATTTCCCTTAAGTTATTTCTGAAGTGAAGTTATTTCTCACTGAAATTTGTGAAATTATATCCCACCTACAATTTTAGAATTTTTCGATTCTAACTTGAAAACAATAACAAAATATGTAATTATTTATAAGGATTTTCGTATAGTTTTATTAACATTATAAATAACAAAAATGTAATTTCGCGCGATATGTCAAATACGAATGGCGGGGCATGCTACCCCCTGCAACCCCCTGTTTGGGTTTACTGTTTGGAGGTTATGGATTGGGTCGAGTTGCGAAGATTCTTTAAACGCATGCGAAACATGAATATAAACATCTTTGCATACACCCAACCTCGCACCACCTACTCCAGCCTTTAAATAGTGATCCCAACCAGGAGAGTTGCCGCGGGGGCCAGTATGCCATTGTTTCCTAACTTTATTCATTGTGGGCTTACATTGGCCGAGTTCCACTGCCCGCTAGATGACCAGCGGCATGAGAAACTCCATATAAAAAAAATTTACATTTCACCATTGGCGCTTTCAGGGAAATTTCTCAATCTAGCGCAAAACTACCCGCTGCATTGAGAGAAAAACAAAAAAAAAAAACAATTTTTCAAAGGAAATCGTTCAAACGTTTACAAAATAACAAAAAAACGAAACCGAGCAAGTGTAATTGTGAAAAAATTGGTAATAACGTAATTAAAATAGGAATTCAGACATTGTTTTCAACATATTGCATCATTTCTTTGATTGTAGTGTGGAAATATTTATGCGAAAAAGGGTGTCAAATTTCATTTTGCCGCTGGCGCTATCGTTCTAGCGCGAGCGTTCCTTCATCTGGGATATTTTGTGCTAGACGTCTAGCGGGCAGTGGAACCCGGCTGTGTTCCTCGTTACCAGACGAGGGAAAGCACAAGTAACGCATTGGGCGCCGTTTTGAAACCACAACTAACGGAACCTGAAATAAAGGGGGATGAAGGATGTCAAGGGAGCTGAAAACTAGCCTGAGGAGTTGAGAAATTTTGATGATATTGAAATGGATGCTTTGGATTGCCGAAAGGTCATCATAAAATGGATGACATAGTGCACTGCGTCTGGTTTTGGCTAGGGCGCCGGACACTCACAAAAAAGATGGAATACTATTTCACTCTTGTTTTTGCCAGCGCAGCTACGGCAGTGGGTGCTATGGGGGATGCCAAGCTTGGCTGCGTGAGTTCCTAAGGGCCAATGGCCCGTTCTAATTGTCGTTAGTCTGGCGACATCTACACGCGTTCTGACTAAGAGGTTGCTTGTTCTGGCATCATCGTAGGTTGGCCAGAGATCTTCCTTGAAATGGCACAGCTCATCAGGTTCATCCATCTAGTCTCAGCCCTTGAGGTGAAGTGCATGAGGATTTCTCTCTTTACATATCCCAGCGGAGGGAAGACTTCATCGTCCCTCTCATGAGTCGTTCCAGTCTCTTCATTCTTCGTAATCTTTGCAAGGATGAAGACAACCCTGTTATACCTTAACTTCAAGAGAGAGCCGGAGGACTGAACTGGTGGCTGGCGCTCCCGATTGTGGCTTTATCAGTGTTATAAGGTGGCTTTTGGATGCTACGGCTTGTATCCTCGGCCCCTACTGTTGTCGTAGCTAGATGAAGTGCTTGGCCGACATACTGAGACACAGGGCACGTCGGAGGGAGCTCGTTCGCGACTGCTTTTTCCCTTTATTCCTTGGGTATGGTTTGCTATTTGCTCACTCCACTACTGGAATTAGGTTGTATTTAAAGGTTTACTGCTAACTCAAACTAATGGATCACGACAAACGATTGGGACGTTAGCGTAAATCCTTGGCTGACACTAACCATTTCACTGGTTAGCCATTATAAGGGGGGCGCCCACGTGAAGGACAAAGAATGAGGATTTGTGCCCACATCACACGAAAACACTACTCGTATCCCTCCGAGCTGCCAAAATGACAGTCCTATAGTTCTACCAACTACTTAAGAGCTGAGTATCTTCTACTAAAGCCTGCGAGGCATGATAACTCCACTTACATAGATGAAACTTATATTTAAATAAAAAAAAAACTCTGTAACAATTGAAGACCTTCTTGAGTGAAACTGAAATATATGGCCCTTTAGATGTCCCAAACTGACCTCTTTCTTACATGTTCATCGACAGTTACGAAGAGCAACGACCATTTAGGATACGTAACAACATTTTTTGGAATTTTGTTAAATCCTTTCGTATTAGGAAATGGCTTCGTCAATATAATACTGCAAGTTTCCTTCAAAACTGGTGAAAAGGGATTTTCAAGTGCTTATGACTCCAAAGAGCATAAAAGGAAATATTTTACACTTTCTAATAGACATATGCATATCATCAACGGCTATAGTTCAAGAACATCGGAAATATCATCGATGTTGGTGCCCATTACGGCTATGCAATGCTTTTCCATCGAGGTCGCACAAATTGTCACCATGGCTTCATTGTGCACTTATGAATTGAAAAGACTTTATAATGAATATGTGGCAATATGTTGAGCGTGGGATAAACTAACAAATGGAGTAAGTGATTTCGTTTTTTTGACAACAGAATCGTTCCCCGAAAGGTATCTGCAATATATAATTTCTAATACCTTAAATACAATCGATTCTTTAGACAAACAATAATCGTGGATTTTCATTGCGACTTTTTGGTTATGAATGATTTGTTTTCGAATTCGAGTACTTCGTGCAATTGCATGTTATAAAATTATAAACTATTATTGTTAGTCTCTCACTGAATCGCACCCCACCAAATCTACCGAACCACTACAAAAACACATCCCCGGGAGGGTGGTAAATAGCTTTTTAGTGGAGGAGTCGATAAACGAATAGTAATGACGGGCGCTATAAAAACGGACGATAAAGAAACATTACGATCGTTATCACTACTACTGCTCATAATTTTTCACCTTTCGTGAATGACCTATACGTTCACGGAATTAAGTCGATTTCAGATGAAAAACAAAAACAAATTCCGTCGTCTATTGCTTGTTAACGGATGACGCGATTCGACCCCAGAAGAATTAAAGACCGCATCGTTATGTGTGGTAATAGAACACGTTTAATGTTTTGTTTTTTTATTGAAACTTTTTAAAAATTTACAATACAGGGTAATGTTTGTTTGCTTTTGATGCGTTGCCGCTTCGTTTCAATTTAATTTATAGTCAAATTCGCCAAAAATTCAATTGTTAAGAAGCCAATTACATTAGATCTATGACGCTTTAAAGGTGCCGAGCTGAACGAACATAGGGAAATATTTTCTACAGTTGCTATTCCATCTAAACAAACATTTACTTCCATTCACGTGTTTTTTGTGTGTTATGCGATATTTTGCCTCGGATGCTTTCAGATATAATTATTGTACATCTATTTCGTATTCTTACAAAAGAAATTATGAAAGAAACTTATTAAGTATTCGCAGCAGCAAGTTGTGGATCTGACTGGGTAGTGGCTAGTTGATTTTTTTATAATCCGTCCCGTAGGATTGGTCCGAATCCAAATGTCTGCTTAATACTGTGCCAATAGTATCGTTTCCAATTTGTTTCGGTTGTCTCGTATTCAGCAGATGGGATCCCCGATTGTTTAAGCGTCAGTTGGGTGTGATCTTTCTGTAAATAGAGGGAACAGTATTTATTTAACTTAAATGAGTTTAATAAATCAAATCAACGCAAATGCCGTTAACTTGTGAAAGCAAAGTCGGATGCAGTAGGTATAAATCTATTTTATGTACAGCGCCCTGTACAATCCATGTTACTCATGATAACAATTCAACGCAAAAACCTTCCGTCTTTTGTCTCGAAATCCGTTTTAAAAATCAATTCAATGTTCTTACCAGTTGTTCAAGTTCTATAGAAACGCTGGAATAGTGTCCGGAAGGCCATGATTTAAGCCTCCAAGACTGGGTAATCTTTTTTTCTGGGACCAACTCCTCGAATTTTCCTTGAATGTTTCCGCCAAATAATGCGAACCTAAAACAAGACAAGCGTTAATAAATGTAACTATTGGTAGTTTATTCAGCTTACTCTCCACCGCGGACGGGTTCAATCTTGACTTGTCCGCGGGTAAAGGCAGTGACCAGTTCCTGTTTGGTGAGTGCGTTATACAAGTCGAAAGCGCTGCACTGAAAGTTTTCACTCATGGTTAATGTTTTTACGTCCAATTTATATCCGACAGAGCTGTTTTCACGATCGCCATTCTTATTAGAAATACTTTCCAGATTGTTAGTATTGAATGCGCTGCGTTTACTCTGGCCTTCACTCTTGGGAGAGGTGACATCATCACATCCTTTGCGTGGCAATATGAGTCCCTTGGAGTATTCCTCCTTCAATTCCTTTATGTATGTTCCCAGCTGCTTTCTGATAACATCTCTTCCCACATTGTACATGAATTGCTTCAAGCGATCAGCTTCCTCATTGTTGGACTCATCTATTGTGATTGTGATCTCGATTTCATTGATATTGTACTCTTCGGAGAGATTTGGAATAGTCGCCTTGCCCTTATGTTCGTCCTTTCCTCCGGGAAGTTGTCCTGTCCACTTTAAAACAATGTTCCACTCGTAGAAGAATATAAGTTTGCCCTTACGATTGTTTGCGGTGGCTTCTCCAGTGCAACTGTCAATTTTGTCGATTGCACACTTGACACCGCTTTGTTCTGCATAGGGAATGAGATGAGAAGTTTAAATCACTGTGGTGCACAGAATCACCTCATGATTCATACCTATTTTAAGATCAGTGAAGAGTTCCTTTAGCCTGTCTTTCGACCAGGGGGTGGCATTTTTCTCAGTCCAATGCCAATTGTTAACGTTTGTTGCGTCGGGACGTTCCTCAACAATCCAGCGTGGATCGCCTTCTCCCCATTTGGCCATGATAAATAATTTGCCCAAGGTCTTCCGCAAATAAATTCCTATTATAAATAGAGTCTTCTTTGAAAACTATATAAATGAGATTTCTGTATTGTTCTTTGAAAAGGTTATTGGTTATTCCTTCTGCCAATTAAAAGCTTTGTCTTTTTCAAACTTTGAAAATCACGTTCTTGTGGAAGACTGGAACCGTAAAAATTGCAAAATTGACAGGAAAAAAAAAACTCCTAACAGACAGTTCTGAAAATTCGAGTCGCGAATTTTCGAGAACACAAACGTCAAAGTCAGCTAGGTTTTTCGAATTCGAATCCATTGCACATTTCAAGAATTCAATGACAGGAATTATTTTGTTTTTAATTTCCTTATCATTCTATGGCAAATTATATAATTTACGAAGAAACAATTTAATACCTACAATTTTCAAGGATGTTCCAAAGATATATTTAGAACACAAGTTTCGGCGAAATTATAAGGGCGACGTCACACTTTATAAATGGTTTTCAAAAAAGCACGACAGTATTATTATTGACGGCTAGGCGTTGCAAACTCATGGGTAGTAGTGAGTAACTATATTACGGTGATGATTGATGAATCTTCACACCGTGTTAATAAAATCTGCTTAAAAATTATCAACTGGTTACACAGCAGTGATGTCAAATGTTGTATGTGCAGATTTATTTATTTATATGGGGAACAATCGAATCCCGCAAAAACCCAAATTCCAACATAGGGTTTTTTCCACTGCGCCACCTCTTGCGAACGTCTGACAAACATCCGAGAGTATAACTGTCTTTAGAGCTTCTCAATGAGCCGTTTGGAATCGGCATAAAATTGTGGATCCCTTCCATTCGTTCCAAAAATAAAAACTCACACAAAACGAATGGTGGTGAGAAGCTAGGCCTTGGGTCCATACGAACCTGTTGCGCCAACTATTATTATTATGGGGAACAATCAGCGGGCAGACTTTCTTGTCTCAAAAATTCTAAGTTAATTTGAAAATTAAACAAAAGATTGGAATGGAAAATTTTTTTAATAAAAATAAGATCGGGGACAATTAAAACAAGAAAAAAATTGTCAAAAATTGATTTATTTTTTTTTTTTGCCAAATCGAACATGAAAAGCAATCTCGATCAAACAAAAATTTATTTTTTTCTCAAAAATATGTATCTTTTTGCTAAATCAAAAACGACTAGGCTTGGCTGAGATAAGAAAACAGGCCTATTACCTACTTAAGCTAAAGGTAAGATTAGACGGTATGCCAAGTGTTCATAAAATGCCAATTTCTGACAGTTCTCCTGTCCAAATATGGTCATACAATGTAATGGGCATATCTCATATGCTGTCTGATATTGACATTTTATGACCACTTGGCAAAGGTCTAATCTTACCT
Organism: Cheilosia grossa; assembly: GCA_963082955.1. Taxonomy (NCBI): domain Eukaryota; kingdom Metazoa; phylum Arthropoda; class Insecta; order Diptera; family Syrphidae; genus Cheilosia; species Cheilosia grossa. The sequence goes on along the minus strand of OY720147.1, from coordinate 48,203,864 downwards.
TTACAACAAGTGTCAACTTATTCTCGGTTGAATTCACTCACCGATCAAGTTCGAAAAAGTATAGTGTGCTATTTAGTACACCCAACCGAGGTGTACTAAAATCTACAACATGGCCTATTTGCTCTTTCCGTTTCCTTTTTCGAGAACGCTGCCAAAATGAAAGCTAAGGGACAGGTAATTTTCCCGAAAAAATTACGATATTTTCATGAAAAATTAATAATTTCGTCGAATAAACAAAGTATAAAGTGTTTAGTTCTAGTTGCACTTCAATGTATTGAGTAAATAGTGTAGTTTCACTTAAATTTGTACGGAATACGTGAGCAAGCACCATGTGTTGTGATAGCTGTCAAAATTGTTGTTCTTCGCTATAAATATGTGTTGGATTTTTTCTTCTAGCAATGAAAAAACGTAAAATTAACTTAATTTGCAGTTTATAATTTGTTTGTTCTTGAGTAGTTTATCAAAAAAAAGTGCTTTCTGTATAACATAACACTAAATTGGTACATAAAAAAGACTAACAACACATCTTTCTCTACTTTCAGTTGAAGGAATACGAAGTTATTGGGCGCAAATTGCCCACAGAGAAGGAGCCACAAACTCCTCTCTACAAAATGAGAATCTTCGCACCGGACAAGATTGTGGCCAAGTCACGATTCTGGTATTTCTTACGTCAACTCAAAAAGTTCAAGAAGACCACCGGCGAAATTGTATCACTCAAGCAGGTGTACGAGACCTCACCAATCAAAATCAAGAACTTCGGCATTTGGCTGCGTTATGACTCTCGGTCAGGTACACATAACATGTACCGTGAGTATCGCGACCTGACTGTCGGCGGAGCAGTCACTCAATGCTACCGCGATATGGGTGCTCGTCATCGCGCTCGTGCCCATTCGATTCAGATAATCAAGGTTGAGTCGATAGCTGCAAGCAAGACACGTCGTGTGCATGTTAAACAGTTCCACGACTCGAAGATCAAGTTCCCACTTGTACAAAGGGTGCATCATAAAGGCAATAGAAAACTCTTCTCTTTCAGGAAGCCTAGGACTTACTTCTTGTAAATATCCTACAAGCAATGGAGTTTTGTTTTTTATAAGAGAATTTTTGATGATAACTGGAGATAAACTTGGAAAATAAACTGAATTTTCCCAAATTGTTGAGTTTAATTTCGAAGGTATCTGATCAATTTTGAGCGGTAAGTAGATGAATGTTTCTAGTTCGGATTTGCGAAGTAATTGGGTTGTTCTAAGACGGCTGTTATGGCATTGTTTGCTTTTCTACAAGGTTGGATGGGGTGTTCGGAAAATGTTCTGTGTTACTGGATCATGGATAGCCATCAACAGAGATTTTACAACTCGGGTACGCAAATGAAAACGATGCGTCATGCATCTGTGTATACGTGTTTCTTGTGAATACATAATTATGTTAGCAAAGCCACAAGTGATAGCACTACATGCTCTAAACGAATATAACTTTGGATGGCGTGAATATAAAACACGAGATCGATATTATAATCTTATCCCATTTGCAAAACATCCACTGTCAATGCTTTTTGGCAATGACAATCTAGACTATAATCGGCAATCAAAATAAAACTGGATAAATCATTTCCATCAATTTACATAATGACCATCACCACATGCATTCCTCTTAGTAACCACACCATAAACTAAGTGCGATAACATGGACTCAGCGGAAAAAAAAGATTAAAAGAATTGAGGCATTTCTCCCTACCTTGCTGTTAATGTAGTGAATGTAGGTAATTTAGTTATACTTTTTGTGTGCTTCAAACTTCTAGGTACCTAGATAGCCATAACATTTTAAAATCGCAAAAGGTTGGTAATGAAAAAGTTAAAACATAATAGGTCTGTTCCCTTACGATAATGCATTCGAATACATTAGTCAAACTTCGTTCCGTTACGCAAAAGTTGGGTAGAAATGAACGAAGTTAGACTAATGTATTCGAATGCATTATCGTAAGGGACCAGACCTAGTGCTTCACAGTCCATTATTTTTTAAACGAAAGCTATTTTTTTATAACAGCCTAGCAAGTTCAAAAGCCAGTAAAATAGATTGCAATTGAATAAAAGTACCTACTTAAATTATGATTTTTAATAAACAATAAATATGTCGGCCAAAACCAGATCAAACATTGACCACCCTGTTTTAATTAAGAAACTACCTGTAAAATTTAATTTAAACAAATATTAACTTTGAAATACTTGTCATTTACTTTCCACTCGAAAAACCTCATGTCGTTTTCCATTGGGCAAAAAGAAGCGTCCGGGAGAGTCCGGCGTCTAAAAAATCACTTCTGAAACCGTTCCATGGCACAAAAAATAATCTTCTAGTGATTCGAAGTAGAGAATTGTCTTCTCGATTTGAAGCATAGTTGCAAAAAGGCCTACTATTGTACCTAATTCAGTACTATTTGACTCTCCTGAGTACGCAAGTATCATTTTATAAGTTTTAGTAAGTACTATTTTTAATATTTGAAAAAGATCAAACATTATATAAGAGCTTTTTACTTAGATGCAATCTTATGACCTCGTTTTAAAATATTTACTTTTATAGTTTGGGTTAAGTCTTATGCACTCCAAAAATTAAACACTATTCTGTACGTGTGAGTACCTTTTCTGGGCCCTAGTGCGCACTGGGTTAACCCTAATGTGTTCGATGTAGCACTCAACTCGCCCTGGTACTTAAAACCAGCTTAAAACTGCTTAAAACTGCTTAAAACCTGTGTTTGACATGACTTCTAGAGCACCCTAGTTGTGACCTGTAGTGACCCCAGTTAAATTGTTGGGGCAAGATTTCAGTGCTGAGTTTTGCTGAGATATCGTGATAAAGATAAGTACAATAAATTTGATATTCAAAAAGGAATTGTTTGAAAAAAACAACATTTATGAACTAAAACTTTATATTGTAGGAAAATGGAATAGGAAAAAGCTGGAATCGAAGTTGCATAAATTTTTAAATTCATCGCCTGTATTGCAAACGGTTTTATTAACTTGTTTACATCATGAGTTCTTTTAGGGTTTTTTGACAGGCGTGGACATTTTTCTGACACTTCTCAGAGCGTACTAGTGGCCACTAGTGCTACCACGTCAAACAAACTTATTGAGAAAAGTCGTTCTTAATCACTGATTTGAAGTCACAAGCACTCACACAAGTGTAATATGTATTTTATACATATTTCACCATTTACTGTCGAGGACTCAATCAGAAGCAATTTTCCATTGGATTAGAAAACAAGTGGATCCCCGAGTGAAACCAATGGAAAACGACATAAATGATACCCCTGTTTCATGTGGTTTCCGATTGGGCTTCTTCAGATTTCAGATTTCGTGTGGCTAATCGAACATAAAAACGTCACTTGCTCTTTTTTGGGTCCCGATTGATTTCTTAATATCGATACATATATAATTTATAAAATTAGGCTCACCCTATGCAATGCCTTTCTTTGGTGTAGTAAAAATTCACAAAAACCTAAACAAACTCCACCATTTGTCAAACTCAAATGCACTTGTATTGGTAAATCTGAAGCAAATCTGAGAAAATATCTAGATTCGCAGAGTGGCTCTGAAATCTGAAAAAGATTGTTTTTTTTTTTACCAAACGAACACAAAAATTGCTCTGAGAGCGCCCAATCGAATAACACATTACATAGGAATACAATTAACCCTGCCAAATTTTTTTTTTTTATTTCAGTTGGAAAATTAAATCTTTGTGCACACGTTGATTTCTCCGTTCTATAGAAATAGCCCCATCTTACTGACCTGAGCGCACATAATATTTGCACAGTGAGTTAGGTCAACAAAGAACAAGAATAAAAATGAATTGTATTTAACATAATAATGATTAAGAAAATAAGTGGTTTGAGCCAAAAATACTCTTCTGATGAGTATTCTGATAATCCTGCAATAGTTATCAAAATGCGCATATCTTTAACAATTTTTAGCTGGGCAACTGAAATTATTTCCGTCAGGTTATTTTGCTTGTAGAATTTCAACTGTGCACACTACTTAATCAATTACCTATTTAAATTTTAGTAGAAAAGGAAACAATGCTAAAGTACATAATGTGCATAATGAACCTAAAATATTTTCTCTCCTAAACTATTGGGTAGAAGTTTTAATAAATTTGTTTCGAACAGCTTTCGACAATAGAAATATAAAAAAAAAACGCTCTTGACACGACTTCAACTCTTCAATCAAACAGCCACTAGTAATAATTGAACTTTCCAGGGAACTCAAATTTCCACCACTTCCATTTTGTTCGCCATCAGCTGTCATTTTTCGGACTATTTTGCTCAACAAATTTGACACTAATGTGGTATTCGTTTGGGCTTCTTCAGATTTGCCCTCAGATTTCAGATTTCGTGTGCCTAATCGAACATAAAAACGCTCTTGCTCTTTTTTTGTGTTGATATTCGTGCGACTGTAATATGTGTAGTCTTCGACACTTTTCTATGCGCTTTCGATTCACTGGTTAAATTTTGTATCAAAACATTCGAAATTTCCGTCCCGATTGATTTCTAAATGTTTGCACACAAATAATTTACGAAAATAGATCCACCCGATGCAATGCCTTTCGTTGCTGTAGAAAAAATTCACGCAAATGTAAACAAACTCCACCAAATGTCAAACTCAAATGCACTTGTATTGGTAAATCTGAAGCAAATCTGAGAAAATATCTAGATTCGCAAAAGTGCTCTGAAATCTGAAAAAGATTGCTTTTTTTGGTACCAAACGAACATAAAAATTGCTCTGAGGGCGAAAAAAGTGCTCTGAGAGCGCCCAAACGAATACCACATTAAATCGGGAAGGGGAAGGTTCTGACCTGTTTTTTTTGGTGTGGCAGTGGATAAAAGTAGAATTATAAAGTATCACCTCAAATTCATCACATTTTTAAAGAGAAATGTAAATCAATTTTGTTATACAACTCTTGCTTAGCAAATTGAGAAAACGGAATGGAAGACGTCAATCAGGGTTGCGCTACCGTATTTCTGATTATCTTTCGGAAAATGAACTGAGCAAATAACTATTGCTTTATTTCTGTATCTTGATAGAAAATGCACTAAGTGCTGTTGCGAAAGCAAACTCCACAACGGAAGATCACACAAATACTGCGTCGTAGAAGAGAAAATCAAGCTACAAATATACAATTTAGGTGAAGCGAAAAGCAAAATCGGATCAGAATGAATATTGAAGAAAACCGCTTACGAAGTTTTAACTCTTGGCCAAGAAACACTCCCATTGACCCTGAGAGGCTGGCCAGGGCAGGATTTTATTCAACAGGCAATTTGTTTGAAACCGAGTGTCATTGGTGTCATAAAAAGATCTCTGATTGGGAATATGGAGATCAGGTTTGTGCGAACGAAATTGTCAAACATAATTAGTAGTATGTATTAATTTTTCACTCCGTGTAGATAATGGCAAGGCACCGCCGACTTTATCCACTTTGCATGTTCATCATCAACCCTACAGACTCAGGTAATGTTCCCTTGATCAGTACTTCAATTAGAACCTCCACAGAATCGGGTAGCATTGCCAGCAACGGAGACACCAACATTGGGCAAATTGACTTGAAAAACGAAGTGCATCGCTTGGCAACCTTTAAAAACTGGCCCGTGAGTTAAACGCTATAATTTTTATGATAGCTACGATGATAGCTCTGTTTCCATTTTAGAATCCAAATATTTCACCACAATCGCTGGCAAAAGCTGGATTTTATTACCTTAACCAGTCGGACCAAGTGAAATGTGCCTGGTGTAATGGTGTCATAGCCAAGTGGGAGAAGAACGATAACGCATTCGAAGAACACCAACGTTTCTTCCCTGATTGTCCTCGCGTTCAGCTGGGTCCATTGATAGAAATTGCAAGTGACGGTATTCGGGACTTGGGTATACAGCAAATTTCGCCACCGAAAAAACCAAAATACTCAAGTTTGGACGCACGGATGCGCACATATGCAAATTGGCCTATAACTGACATACAAAAGCCCGAAGCACTGGCTCAGGCTGGTTTCTATTACCAAGATATCGATGATCAAGTTCGTTGTTTTCACTGCAACGGAGGTCTGCGATCATGGCAAAAGGAAGACGATCCCTGGTTCGATCACGCTAAATGGTTTCCTCACTGTCTATTTGTTAAGCTTGTAATGAGCCCGGAATACGTTAAACATGTACAGAATGTGGCGCGACAAATGATAAACAATAACGTATGTGAAGCAGTGCAGGAATCGATTATCGACCGGCCGATAACTTTGGATGAAGCACTGTGTACGCCGCCCGTTCTTCAGGCTTTGAAAATGGGCTTAGACGCTGGAGCGGTGCGAAGCATAACGCAAAGACAACTGGAGAGGTCTGGCCGACCGTACGAGACGAGCGAGGATCTAGTAAAAGCGGTTCTTGGAGACGTAGTCGTCGAAGAAGACGAAGAAGAACAGGAGCAAAATATGACTCAACGATTGTCTCAAATAATAAACAGTTTTATCGGCGAAGTTAACCTAGTTATGCGTGACGACGAACCAGCAGCATCTTCAAACGGTGACGCGTGTAACTACACTCTTCCTCCCATAAGTTCTTCAAACAATATACTCGAAAGTACTGTAGCATCTTCGCAACAGGCTACTGTTCATCCAGTCGGGGATATCCACTGTACATCGGTATCAATTCCTGGTCCAAGTAAATGGGTTGAAAACCCTATTCCCAATACAGCAGAAGCTGAACCGAATAATGAGAAGAACCTCTCGCTTGAGGAGGAAAATCGTAAGCTCAAGGACGCCAGACTTTGTAAGGTTTGCATGGACGAAGAGGTTGGCGTTGTATTTTTACCATGTGGTCACCTGGGTAAACTTATTTTTTATTTTATTTCCCTCGCTTGCACCTAACAAACTTTTTTTACAGTCACATGTGTCCAGTGTGCACCAGGTGTAACACAGTGCCCTCTCTGCAGGACAGCGATTAAGGGATTCGTACGAACTTTCTTGTCATAAAAACCGGCGCACCCATAATATCATTTAAACATTCAAATACAACTTCGATTTTGTATTGTGACTCGAATATATATATATTGGATTTAACTGCTTACATGTTATTGCATAAACAAATAGATAGGTACCTACTTGTACCAAATTCAAATTCTAGAAATTCATACCGTAATGTTCCTACCTTTCGCTCCTCGAAATATATTTCAATGGTTATTTCGTACTGTTTGTTTCTTCTACAAGTAGATATTCAATTAAATGTTGTAAATAAAAACATATAATATACTTTGTTGATTCTGTTTGTAAATGTTGTACTAGCCTCTATGTGACCTAATAAAGTTATTCCCTTTTAAGCACTAACGCCTAATGAAGTGGAAACTAGGGTTTTTTTTATTGCATTTTATAGCTCTATTCTGTCAATCAACTGAAATAGTGTTGTTGTACATAGCTGGTTCACTCGTCATTCGACGATTCGGCTCTGGTTCTAGGTCCGATGAATTGGGCCACTTCAGTTGGGTGGGTTAATAGCATTTCTACAGACGATCACCGCGAACTGAGAGGCGAGAAGTTATAATAGTGCACTGAAAGCAGCAGAGAACCCATACAAAGATCAAATCAGCAACTGCTTGCACAGAGATGTTTATTGGCCGGCCTATTCCTTTGTGCTTGCATTTGCATATAATCCGATAAACCAAACAAGATTGTTCCCTGGAATGAGACGTATGAACTCTCCACAAGGCAGGCAATACTAATGATTTGAATTACACTACCTAAAAATACGATTGGCAGCTGTCTGCACATTTCCAAAAACCTTTCAGTTACAGCGGGACTCGCTTGAAATACAAATAATGCAACTCGATTCATTGGACACATTTTCACTGAAACGCAACTTCCAAGAATTTGAGTGCAGAACTAATAAATATCAACTTGAAAAGAAGTCTCCCGGCTTAAGCTGGTATCCAAAACCCTCCAAAGATTAATCAAACGCGTGGTACGATAATCCAGTATGTTCGCCATTAACGATTTCAATGTTATCGGACTCTGGTATAAGCTGAAATAAACCCAATTCATGGCAGCTCAGAATTTATGTTTCTTTTTTCGTTCGGAGCGCGCTCTATGAGCTCAGAATAAATTGACTGAGCAGGCTGAGTAAAAGGCAGATTACACATGTAAATGCTCACTTTCAGTCACATTTGACAGAAAAAAAACAGGGAAAACAAAACAACATCAGAACGATCTGAGCACGCACGGATCAGAGCGCGCTCATAATGCTCGAACTAAAAAGAAAAAACGCCTTATGCAGTGGTTGCTTGCTATCACTTATTTCATTCCCATTATCGTTACCCCTGTTTTTTTTCTCTGATTTCACTGTGCCTCAGTTTATCTCAGGCAAACATTTGCTTGGATTGTCTACCTATTATTTGTATTTGTTGTTTTTCTTTTACTTTTACATGAGTTAAACATTAAAATACTTGCATATTCTTAGGAGTCTACGACATGAAAGTTGTGAATGTATCTGCTGTAAATTAATTTCTACAATAATTTTGACCCAAAACCTGCGTAGCTGATAGTAAAGCCTGCAGTCCTAAAAGGCAAAGTTCCCACCAACCACGCCCTCAATAGGTCTCCCATAGAAAATAATCTGAATGTCGCTTTTGAGAAACCCATATTTTGATAAGAAATCGCTTAACCAACAAAGAGCCTGATTCATAATAAACAATGCAGGCCTAGCATACACTAGTTATATCACTAACTATACAACATGTACAACATTCTATACAAAGAAACATGTATCTATCTTTGCACAGCACATAGCCCTATATACGAGTATGATATGATACCGATATGGTTGCTATATTAAACATTTTGTTGTTGTTCCTCTGTTTAGTATTGAAGTTGAATTTGGAAAGAAAGCAAATGGAAACCAGTTTTAATTTTATTCGACGTTACTGGTTCTCTGTTCTGTTTGCCGTTTGCTCACTCCGATCTCCGACTCCGGTCTGTTCCGTAGATTTCTTGAACTAAATAGAGATACTTTGGCGTTTGCTTGCTGCCACTGCCAGCCTCTGCTGGCTGACTGCTCTGCTGCTATGCCACTTCTTCTGCAATATTCGCTGTATTCAGTTTGAGTCAATTCGTTGTCCGTGGTAGACGTTTCTACAGCTTGATTGCGCGAGTGTTCCGTTTCACTCCATTGTGCAGCGTTTAGCATACATGCTTTAGTAGTAGGTGATCTTTAACCTAATTTCATCAAATATGCTCAAATGAAGTGAAATTCCAAAAAGGAAATTATATAAAGCAATAAGCAATAGAATCATAATTTGCAAGTGCGTGCGTGTGTGTATAGAGTTTTTGTGCAAGCTTATTGTGGTGTGTGCATATCCAAGTGAACCCCTACATGATCGCAGTGATCTAAAGTTTATAGGTAGGTCTTCTTGGTTCTTGCAAGCGCGATTATACCAAATCGATACGTACATCTAAAAGCGGATACCGAATGGACTAATCACAATCTGAATCTGTTGGATACTCGTGAGGTAAGCCAATATGCCTGCTCATGCCATACAGGAAAGCGTCGCCCACCTTCCTTCCTATACACTATACGATACCCTAGCATGGTTGAGTGATTCAGTTTGTTTTTATTGAATAAATAAATAGTCGCTGCACTTGGGGATAATCGCGCGCATTAAGTGGTCGTTAACCTTTTTTTTTCCTTCGCACACATGAGTTCCTTTCAAATAAATACCAGAGCGCATACATAGATACACTGGGGATTGGGACTTGTGAAGGCGACGGTGGAACCGCCCTCACCTTCGACTGACTGGATGTGTTTGAAGTTTCCAACTGAATTGCGCGATTTCCCCGGAATTGTTTTTCGACAGAGGGCCTGTCTACAGTCTATTGCCTACTTGGCTAGGCGCTCGTCCACGCAACACGTTCTCTAATTTTACAACAAATATCTATCCCCTTGGGTGATTCTTTTTGCAACGCTACACAGATCCGACATCCGAGCGCTACTCTATTGATATAGTGTTTGGTGGGCCCGCCTGCATCACCACGACGTAGTATGGTTCGTCGAGCCCAAAGAGAAAAACCACGCAAACGATTCGATCGCGAGCGCGGTGAAGTTGAGCAATATCGCCGCTCGCCGCTCGTTGTCGCTGGGCTAAAAAAAGAACTGCAAACAGTTGCTCGGATAGTTTATTGTCCGTCTACGCGGCGGTTGCTCCAGAGAATCTTTCCCCATCTTTGGGGAGATTAAATTACACTTCAAAAAGACTGCATAAAAGATCAACGAGCTAAGGTGGTCTCTGCGTCCGCTTTATAGGAAGGTATACTTGGGGGACGTGTGGTGGTCTGCACCTTTTCATTGTTTATTACCTGTCCAGATCAAATAGCGGTTTTACCGGATTTTCTCGTTCTCGCATTCTGCATCCCGTCTGCATCGGATGCGTGTACTTTAAGCAACGAAAACGATGATCACGAAAGTGCACTTAACGTCTTTTCAGGTGTATGTTCCATAAAAGTATTATAAAACTTAAGTAAGTAACAGTATTGCTGCGGCTTTGAATTCTGCACCTACCTACGTACACAGATTCTATGAATCGTGGGGAAATATCCACATGCACCTGTGCACATCAAACCATGGGAAACAATAAAACGTTTTCTTCGAATGCGACGAATACGATACTATGACAGTGCATTCAGGTAGACTTTGTTGCGCTGACCTTAAACATGATAAAGGTCATTTGGACGGCAACACCTGGTCGTTGTAATTAACATTTGGGTGCGAATCTGTCGTTTGTTTACTACTCTTGCGGAGTATTTGTGAAATTATTGTATTCCGTTTGGTAGACCTCCACTAATTCTGTTCTAGAGTTTCAAGATATTTCAATGCAGTTACTGTTGCATGGGCAACAGACTTTGATACTTGAACAAAGAATTGAGGGAAAATACCATTTAATTTAATCATTCTCGGGAAAGTCCAAAGGAAATATCTGTTCTGAGCGGTTTTTTTTTTAATTATCTTTTTTTTTGTTGTGCGGACAAACAGAACTGTGTTTTTAACTACCCTATCCCTACTACCGGAATTCCATGCAATAAAATTAAACAGCAATGACATGCTTTTAGTAAAAGTAACTCCGTGATGTAGGTAGACGTATGTTACCCTTCAACATGCGATGACCTTGTCGACCTTTTAACCTGTTTAGAACTTGTAATTTTCGTATCTCGTTTTGGCAACAAATCAGCGACAGCAATATTCTACATTGCCGTCAAAGTGAAATAAGCCTTATGTTAAAAAAAACCCGCTTGTAAGAGCAACAGTGGAGGCCACATTTTTTTAAATACATTCACATTCACACCTTTAAACGATTAACGAAAAAACTAAGCGCAAATGACTTTTTGAAGTAATGAATGTTTTAATGCACGGTTACATTTGATATTAATACGCCAGTCATCATTAAAATCTATTGTAAACAGTAGAAATCAAAGTCATTTTATGAATCGGAAAAAAATCAGCAGAAACAACTAATGCTATCAATCTCACATAAGCTTTTTCTTGTCAATAATTTTTTGTTTTGGTTGAACGTGTCTATAATAAATTAATGTGCCTTGGTTATTTCATGTTATTTTGGAATAAAAAATTTGGTTTGCACTATGTCCTTTTTATTTCGCCTCGAGAAAGTATTTTCTTTCAGCACAGACTTTGATTCTGTGAGAGTCATGTCGTTTTCCATTAGGACAAAAAATCAATCTTTTTTTTGTTGATCTAAATCACTTTTCATGTTCCATTGGGCAAGTACATCAATCTTTTTTCGATTCGGAGCACTTTTTGCAGATCTCGATATTTTTTCAGATCTACACATACTGCCATAATACCAATATGATTTGCACAGCTGTTTTACGTCATTTTAAGAAGTTTTCTTTCAAGCCCAATGCCCAAAGTTTCGTGAAAATGTAACGAAATACATAAATAGCCATGGATATAATTTTGGAGGAATTATTATCTTCATAGTCTTCCTCGTCATCTGAAGACTACGAATCATCAAAAATACTTAATTTGTATCTACAACAGGGAAAACATTTTTGAAGTCGATATACATAAGTGATTTTTGCAAAAACAAATGCAGATTGAACAGCTGATATTGCTGCCAAATAACGCACTTATACCTACATTTATAAAAGCAGATCAATTTCGTTGAGCGTTCCATTGGCAGCGTAAAATCTGAAATCTGAAAAAGATTTCTGGTGGTCCCAATGGAAAACGACATCAGTTCCAAATTTTCAAATAACTTTACAAGCAATTTCGTGAGAAATTCGTTTGTCATGCAGGCCAAAATCGGAATCATACATTTGAATGGAATTGTCTAACTCAGATCAGATTGAGAGAGGGCCGGAAAAGCGAACACAACCAAACAACAAAACCCCGGAAAATAACATTTTCTGAAACCTCTGATTTTTTCCGTGCTCTCTGAAAATGTTGATACAAAACATTTAGATATTCCGGCTTTTATTTCCGGTCTTCTGAATTTCAGATTCTTGGAACGGGCTTTTGGATTACAGTTAAGTCCTACAAATCCTATAGAAACTATCTTCAAGTAATTAGCCAAACAAATGTAGACACATTTGGGAAGTTCGGATTTCTAGTTTAGTAAATCTGGGAGGAGACTCATAGCATTTCCCTTTCTATAGATGACCAATCTAGGATAGATAATCTTGGCGGATAAACACTTAGTTGACACTTCGTTCCATCTTCCAAATTAAACAAAACCGAAAAACGCTAGGAAATTGTCTCACTTTTCGTTTTGTTTATATTTACAACCGTGCGAATTCGATATGTGAGAAGTAAAAAAATAGAAGAGAGATGTTGATTCCCAGCGAATTCTTTAGCCTGAAGAATATTGAGGATATTAATGTTTTAGTCGTCCCATTGTTACTGTCAAATTAGGGGTTGAATCGCCGCTTTTTCAGCCTCAAGATCCTCAAGAATGATAAAAATTACCACTTTTTCAGTTTATGTAAGATTTTATTCTTTATTGCTTCATTGAACGAAAAAGAATGCAAAAATATGAATAAAAGTCTATCGTAAAAAATACATTTGTTTGTATTTTGTTAGTATTTGATGTGGATTCCTCTTCTTTTTTTTTGGATCGGTACCCCTTCTTATTCCCATTTTCCAATTTTCAATTCCATTCCAATTTTTCGGCGGCACGCTAATGTGTCGTCACTTTTTATAGACGGGAAAACACTAAATATTTTTAGCTTGGGTGTCTATTTGACAGTAACAGTTTTTAACATTGTTTTTGTCCTTTAAATTTAAATACAAACCATTTCGTTTTGTGTCATGTGGTCAGTTGAATGGCGTTTTCGATAAAAAGCAATTGCGTTGTAGATGTGGAAGTGTTCTTTCCTTGTCAAAGAAAAACTAAAAAACTTGCAGCAAACAAGAGTTCTAAATACCTAGGTATTCTGAAAGAAAAGCTTCAAACTCACGAATTCACTTAACTTTTGATTTAAATTTTCGTTATTTTGGTTGAAAATCAATTTGTGCTGTGTGATTTCTAAAAACTAAATTTAATTGAAATGAATTGTGCGAATGTTTATATCATCATCCTTACCATTTAGGTAAGTCAATTCATAACAATGTTCACAAGTGGATAAAATTTTAAATACTCCGCCACCTGTTCTAAACTATTAGGGGAAATCCTCATACAGATAGAGAAATGTTGTTAGACTTATTCTAACCATCACATCCGGACCTACCGAGAGGAGACGTCTGCTTAATTATAGAAATAGATTTCGTGGCAGGTTTTTATCTCGATAGAATGCTGTGGCCAATACACAATTATTACGATCCGAATCATACCTTTATATTGTTAGGTTAAACAGGCTATGGAATGCAGCTTCGAACACCACTAGGCATGTTGGGACCTTTGGAGGACCATCTAAAGTTAAAAAAGGAAGAATCTACACTTTTCTACACTTTTTCTCGGCAAATGTAAGAGGAAGAACAATTGCGGCATTTAATATTGACTAGAGTTCGGTCAGTGGTAGAAATTCTACCATTATAGGGCGATTGATATGGCTTCTAAAGTGAATATAGTCCACGACGGATATAAGACACCACTAAAATCGAAAAAAAAATCCTTCTTTCCGATTTGTTATTCTATAGGAACGCATGTGTATTTATAAAAAAAAGTTTCACTGTGTTTCCACATGGGTTTCTTATGAGCGATTTGATCTTATATGAGTGTTTTTTGCATCCGTCGTGGACTGCATTCTCTTTAGAAGCCATATCAATCGCTCTGGCACAGCTTGGTGCTTGCTTAAACAAAAGTTCTCCAAGTAATGTTGTTCGAATCAAAGGAGGAGTTTTTAACTCTGAAGGAAGTAATGTACATTAAAGGAGGAAAATTCGTAATCTGTTTAGAAATTCTCTGGATCTTGGCGAATCACAAAAAAATGGAAGTTACCCATGTTAATAATTTCGAAAATATCCCTTATAGACTGAAGTCCAAAGCGATGCAAATGAAGGATAATTATTGGGTACGGTTAAATTACATATAAAGGGTGTTCCAATAAGAGGTGTTATTTTGGTAAATGATCGGATGTTTATTTCATAATAAAGAGGAAGGTATGCCGTTAATAATGAAAAACAACATCAGCCAAATGGCCACCACGAGCACGCATACAGGACCATATCCTTTTCATGAAATTTTCCATAACCAAATCGCAAAGTGGCTGCCCTATGTCCTCGATAGCATCACGAATTTTATCTTTGAGGTCTTGAATTGACGCTGGGCTGTTGGCTTAGACCTTATCTTTCACGTGGCCCCAAAGGAAGAAGTCGCAAGGTCTTAAATCACAAGATCTCGGCGGCCAATTGTGATCAACTCTTCGAGAGATAACACGGTCCGGAAACTTTTCCCGTAAAAGATCAATGCTTTTGTTGCTTGTGTGGCACGTAGCGCCGTCTTGTTGAAAGTAAACGTTGTCCAGATCAATACCATCCAACTCCGACCATAAAAAATCATTAATCAAGCCCAATTCCAAAGAACCTGGGTTTTCTTCAACCCTTTGGGCTACAGCAGCAAAATTCTCTGTTGTTCTTGAGCGACGTGCACGGATTTTATTCTTCACATCACTAACTTATCCCAACAGCTCGAATTTTTCCACCAATTTCTGTATTGCGGTCCGACAAGGTGCTTCACGACGACCAAAAAAATGCTTTACTTTTGCGAACAGTGACTGCAAGATTTTCACCATTTTTGTAGTGAATTTTAATAATTTCAATGCGTTGTTGAAGGGTGTATCGTTCCATTTTTAGTAATGGCGTAGTTTCTACTTGTCAAATGTCAAATAATAAAAGCTTCAAAAGTGACAGCTACCGAAATAGCGGGTCATTCACAATAACACATCTCATTGCAAAACCCTCTATAATTATTCCTTTCCCGAGTATTTGTTTGTAGTTTTTCCCAACTCCCGAGTAAACTCCCAATAAAACACGTTCAAGCGGCATTTGTGTTCCAAGCTATACTGATCGACTAAAGAATTTCTTTATTATTTTAAGGATAAACCTAACAAAACTTAAGAAATAGGTCTCATTAGTATTTGTTTGGTGCAAATGGAAATGCAGTTTTACCCATAAATTCACATCACGCGCTTGTCGTAAAACACATGCATGTGCATTTTAAAACAAATTGTCTGTGAGAATGTAATAATTACCTAAAATAACATCGCCATTGTCTACGAAAAATTTTAAGACAATAAAAATAAATCTATTTTCGAATGGGGTTAACGATCCCAGACTTGTTTACACAGAAATAGAAATACAAAACTAATTGCTGCACACACTAGACCATTTCGAATTATGACAGAAAAGCCCGTTTCAGATAATTTTCATCTATTACTGTCTATTAAGGGAAAATGGTTCACATTTTAAATATAAAGAGCACGCATACCCATTCTCAATAAAAGATGCGATATTTCTTATCTCTTTCAATCGTTAACTACATACGTACATGTTTAAAAAAAATAAATAAAATTCGTAAAAGAAACATATTATAAACGGACAATATGCTTGGATTTCCGCTAACTCTACAAACCGTAATTTAAAGTGAAAGGCTCTCAATGGGTGACAAATGACAGTTCATTTATTAACCATGCGGTGTGTGCAAATTGAGTGAAACAATAAATATTTTGTTGTTATTGGAAACGAATGAAATTCCCAACTTTCAATGTATTATGAGTAAACATTTATATAAAACGGTGATTTCTTTAGACTAATAGAAACTTCGATGGAGACAGCTGTTTTTTAACAGATGGTCAATAGCAACTGTTTTGGTATTTGTGTGTCGGTAAGGTTTGTCAACGTTTGGGACGTTAAAAACAGTATAAGTTATTTAGTCTGATGGATGTGTCAGTGTTTTTATTGACCGAGATGGAACATAGGTCTGTTCCTTTACTTTTGAGTTTAACGAATTTGTACTGACTCCAACGAATTTTTACTAAATGCCGTTCATTTACTCGAAAAGTCCGTAAAAGAGAGCGATATATTACGCATCCACTGAGAATCTAATTAGTTTTTACTCAACAATTTTCTTGTAGTATGGGTAAGTAAAGTTGTCACCTGACTGGTTTTAAATTTGCTGTCGTATTTTGCATGCCCGTGCATATGTTTTAATTTCATTTCACTGGTCATTCGTTCATTTAGATTTATTTAAAAAAAAAACCATCGATGCACGAAAGTGGCGATTCTGACCACTGTAAGAAGGGACTCACGTATTTTTAATGCAGTATCGCATTCAGTTAGAATTTTTTCCCTGCTATCTCTGCAGACAGATCTTATGACTGAAATTTGACATTTAAAGTCTAGACTAGCGTTTGACAGCAAAAAATTATTTTGTTTTGGCAATGCTCGGGACTACATGTGCGCGGATTCAACATTGCCATTTTAACAGTCTTTTCCATTCTTACTACAAAAGTAAAAGAACAACCCTCATGTAAACAGATTTTTTCAAGTTGTCGTTTATGGAAGGGTAGTCTACACTCGACACATTTAGACAAGAATGTGAAGGGCTAGAGTTCGTCGCGTCCGTTTCGGCAAAGTGCTCAGCTAATAGATGCAAAATGCTGAAAATATTTTTTTTCACTGATCCGACTTACGTTTCTTAATTTTTAACCATTTTCCTGCACAGAATCTGTGAAACAGAAAGCACATGCAAATCGCACTTAAAATGTCAGTATCATATGTCAAACAAAGCACATTTTAGAGGTGCTTGGGTTGGCGTGAAATAAAGGTTAACAGAACATTGTAAAAATTCGCTGCTGAAAGGACGAAAGTTCTCCATATGTCATTTTCTCTTGCTGTAACTACTGCTATTATGTCAAAGCAAATAAATTGTTTCTAAACTAAGTGAACTTTTTCAATGTGGAGAAGCTTTCAAATGTAATTAATTGTTCTCACACATTTTTGAAACCTGAAATATTTAAAGATCCCAACATTTTGTTTTGATATAATACACCCTCCGAAATATTCTAAATACAAAGTTTTCGAATTCAAAACATTTTCAAAAATTAAAAGTTTTATTTGATAAGTTAAACAAAGGCGGCGCGCGGATGGCGGAGCATATCGTTAAATAATTGGCGGAACAGTTCGTTGGTAATACAACGTCACTCAGTGACCAAGATTATGCGATTTACCACATAAAACAGGAGAAAATTAAAGGCTGCCTACGGCTACAATAAAATATAAGGAAAAATACTATTGCTGGTAATTTCACAATTTTGTTGTGCTGCTCTAAAACAACACCCAAGGTGTTAAGCTATTCTACTTGGCAGTTGCCAGCAAGTTACCTCACACTTTCATGTATTTAAATACATACATCAAGGAAACAAAAAATAAGCATCCATAGTCCTGAAATTCATGGTGAACATAATGGTGTACCCTGATTACACTTGGTTTCCGCGATAAATCAAAAATATTGAACAAAACGTCAGTTGATTTACTCGTTTAATGGCATAAAACAAACATTATTAATTAACTTTGTACATATTATACAATAAATTACAAATCATGCTGCCGAGATCGAATAGAAAATGCAATACGTCGGGCAGTATGCATGGGTCTTCTTTACACACTTTGCAGAGTCTATTCGATGGGCTTAATGAGAGTGTTCCTGGCGCGAGTTAAGTATCCATAGCAAAACATATTGAGAAAAAAGATAACATTATTTGTATTCAATGATATCTTTAGTCTCTAGTACAGTCTTGCACACAACGCTACAATGATAACATATGTAAAAGAGATAATATCGTTTGTATACAATGTTGGAATATTATCTCTTCTTCATTATCAAGCAAGACGATTGTACGCTTGGGTCTCCTTGTAGATAGATAAGAAAAGTATATAAATACGACTGTATGATGAATTTATCAACAGTCTTATTGTAACTACATAGTAGCCTTAAGCTCCTTTTAGAATTAGTAAAAAGTATTTCAATAATAAAGGACATAGTTCCAAATAAATATTGTTTAATTTTAAAAGTAAGAAACAAGTGTTTTAATTGGCGATCCTGCCAGGAGGTTAAATATACTTTTTAACTTCAATCGAGCGGACCTCGGGAACAAGTAGTGAAATCTAGTATAAACAGAACACTCGCGTTACCGGTTACAAGAATTACCTAGCATAGCAGGTACAAATATAGCTTCTTCGTACGAAGCAGCAAAGCAATTCAGTGAAAGTGTATATGTGGAGAAAAAAAACACACAAATTCGACGACAACAGACACGAGTTCAAAATGGAACAACTCGCAGTATTAATGGCAAGATTAGAAGCTTTAGAAACCAGGAGCAACACAGTAACACAAACCCTAGAGCACACACGCACAGAGAATGCAAGGTTAGCAGCAATAATAACTAACCAAAATCAAATAAACACTAATTTAGAAACAAAACTAAATGAAGTAAAATCTGGATTAGGCATAGTACCAAACATACCTGTGCTAGAGGAAATAAGAACCACATATACAGATGGTAGTGAAATACAGTTAGACGCATTTAAAAGCCTACCTATTTTCAACGGCGATCAATCAAATTATCGGTCGTGGCGCGAAGAAGCATCCAGATTAATGGACAGCATTAAAAACTTCAAAACACACAGTAAGTACGCAGCAGCATTGACTATAGTGAAAAGTAAAATACAGGGTGCAGCCGCGAATGTGTTAACTAATTATAACACAATTTTTAATTTTGAGGCGATACGTAACAGATTAGATTATACGTACTCTAATCAAGAACCTCTATACGTGCTACAAGACATGATGAAAGCCATCACGCAAAAAAGAAGCACACTGTCTGAATACCACGACGAGATAAATAAAAATCTCAATTTAATAATATCAAAAATCACTATGTCAGGTGATCCGCCGAATATAATCGACAGACTAATTAAAAATGCTAACGACGACGCAGTTCGTATATTCATTGATGGTATGAGTGACAACTTTACAAGAGGATCATTATATTCAGCTACAATAAATGATCTAGAACACGCATTCGCAATTGCTCGCAGAATAGAACATGATAATGTGCACAGGCATTTACATCTCACTCAGGATAAGCACCACAAAAATATGCCACATGAACGCAGAAACGAAAGAAGACCAAATTATTCGAGCCAAACAACGAATTATCAACCCCAGAAGCAATACGATAATATGCAGCAACACAATCAAGGACCACAGCCGATGGAGATAAACTCGAGACAAATTGTACATGCACAGCGACAAAATTGGAATCAATACAAACCCGATGTATATAATCCACCAGCGAAACGTGAACACAGCGGGAGTTTCAACACACACAACAGACCGCAACGATCTTATCAGCAGAACTTCAAGCAGCAGAGAGTAAATAACTCCCGACAACAACGCAGAGACGATGTCAGCAGTACATATGCAGAAGCAGATGAAACGGAATGTATGGTAAATAATAACATAAGAATAGATCATTTAAACTAGTAGACGGGTTGCCCTGCTTAAATTTAACTAGTACTATTTCTAAGAAAATTTATAAAATTCTTATTGATACTGGTGCAACCCATAATTACATTAATAGAAAATGCGATTCTAGCAAAAAAATTAAAATTAAACCTATAAAAATAAAAACAATGCATGGTTATTCTATGGTAGATACAAAGAAAGTAGTTAGGATATTAAAGAAAAATATAACATTTTTTGAATTAGAGGATATTCAGTCTTTTGATATGATATTAGGATATGAAGGACTTAAAGTTCTAAACGCGGAAATAAATTTCAGTAATATGACTCTAACTACCATAAGCAGTGTCGAATCTATTCAGAAAATTAATTACATAATTGGGGAAAATAATATTTATAAAGCAGACATAGATAGACTGATGAAGATTAATAACAGCATAGGACCGTTACCCTTTACAGATACTATAGAAGCAAGCATTAGGACGACCAATGATAATCCGGTTTATGTTAAACAATATCCATATCCCATAGCAGATAACGAATTCGTAAACAAAGAAATACAGAAACTCTTACATGACGATATAATAGAAAAAAGCCATAGTCCTTATAACAGTCCCATATGGACAGTACCTAAAAAAGGTTTGGACGAAAAAGGAAAACCAAAACGGCGCATGGTTGTTGATTTCCAAAAACTTAACGCTCACACTGTAACAGACAGATACCCCATTCCGGATGTCAACATGACAATTCAAAATTTAGGTAAAGCCAAGTACTTTACAACATTAGATTTGGAGTCAGGTTTCCACCAAATTAAAATCAAAACAGATGATAAAGAAAAAACAGCTTTTGCTATAAATGGCGCAAAATATCATTTTAAACGAATGCCTTTCGGGCTCAAAAATGCACCAAGCATATTTCAGAGATGCGTGGACGACATTTTGAGAGACTTTGTAGGTAAATTCGTACACGTTTACATTGATGACGTATTGATATATTCTTCATCTGAGGAAGAACATATACAGCACATAAGTCAAGTATTCGACGTACTCAATAAAGCCACATTAAAAATATCTGATGAGAAAAGTAAGTTTTTTCAAGAAGAAGTAGAATACTTAGGTCACATAATCAGACATGGTAGAATCACTACGAACCCTGAGAAAATAGCAGCTATAGAAAATTTTCCAGTCCCACAAACGGTAAAGGATTTGAGAGGATTTTTAGGTCTTACAGGTTACTATCGTAAGTTTATAAAAGGATACGCAAGCATAGCCAAGCCCCTGACATTATATTTACGAGGAGATAACGGTAAAGTAAACAAAAAACAAAGTAAAAATATTAAGTTAAATCTGAATGATTCAGCATTAGAAGCGATTAGAATTTTAAAAAATTATTTGAAAGAACAAGTCGAACTTTTTCAACCGGATTATAGTAAACCATTCGAGCTTACTACTGATGCATCCAACATAGCTATTGGAGCCGTACTAAGTCAGAATAAGCAACCTATACACTTCTTGTCAAGAACACTGAGTAAGACAGAAGAGAACTATAGCACAAACGAGAAAGAGCTATTAGCGATCATATGGTCCTTACAAAAACTCAGAAACTACATATATGGTATAGCAGACTTAACCATATATACCGATCACCAGAGCCTTATATATTCTGTATCAGAAAAAAATCCCAACACAAAGCTGAAACGTTGGAAGGGAATCATTGAAGACTTTGGAGCAAAATTAGTTTATAAACCAGGAAACCTAAATCTTGTAGCTGACGCATTATCACGTCAACGCATAAATACTTCTACCATAGAAACAGCACATTCAGCTGAAAGTTCTTCTAATGATATAATAAAAACTGTGAATCAGCCTTTTAATGCATACACTGCACAGTTCGAACTTATTGAAGATATAACAAATAATATCGAAACACAAATCTATTTTAGTAACAAAATAAGACTCATAATAAAGTTTAAGGACAAAGACTCTTTACTAAGGCAGATGAAAGAAGTTATACAACCCCAAAAGATTGTAGCTTTGCATACGAAATTTGAAAACATATACAAATATGGTGAAAACATAAAAAAAGAATTCCCACTAGTAAGATTTATATTCACACCAAGAAAACTTCAAGACGTGACAAATTTGGAGGAACAACTAAAACTTGTAAGGGTAACTCACGAAAGAGCACACCGAGGGTTACGTAACAATATACAAGAAATCTCAGAGAAATATTACTGGCCCGATCTAAATAAACAAGCAAAGAGTTTCAACAGAAAATGCATAGCATGTCTATTTGGAAAATATGAAAGAAAACCTATCAGAGAACCTCTGAATAATTCAGAAATACCAACACATGTGGGAACACACATTCATATGGACATATACTTCAACGACAAGTATACTTTCCTTGTAACAGTAGATAAGTATTCTAAATATACAATCCTTCGGGAAATCGAAACTCGAAACAGACTGTACGACGTTATGGAAGAGGTCTTATCTAATTATTTCCCAAAATGTGAACGACTCATGACAGATAACGAGAAGGGATTCAAAACAGAAATGGTGAACCAAATGTGTTTGAAATACAACATAACTAAAGTAGAAACTCCAGTATACAGATCGACAGCGAACGGTCAGGTAGAACGTGTAAACGGTACAATAACTGAACTGTCTAGAATATTCACAATTCAGAATAAAACAAGACTTATCGAAGAAATATTTAGAACAGTGCGTGAATTAAATAATTCTATACACTCAGTTACCGGTTTGAAACCTAGAGACATTTTCTTTAATCAAAATAAATATAGCAATAGTGAAATTATAATAAATAAACTAAACTCAGCATCCAAAAAAGTGATCGAACGTCTAAATAAAGGAACTCGACACAGAGAGTATAAAAAAGGAGATAAGATAATGGTAAGAATCACAGGTCTTAGAAAGAAATCTAACGCCAGATACATAACAAGAATAGTAGAAGAAGATAAAGGAGACACTGTAATCTCTAAAGAAGGAATAAAAATTCACAAGGATAACATAAAGAATTATCATTTTTCAGATGACGAAAATATTAATATTCCTAACATTACTAGGAATTGTACAGAGTCAAGAAGGGCAAGGAAACGTTCAAATAACTGAGTTACTAAACAAGAAGTTTATACTTACGCAAACAGATGACGTGTATTTATTCAAAGAACAAACTTATTTGTTACATGCCACCAACCTGACTTCGATATTTCAACCTTACGTAAATATCGTAACTAGTAAATATCAACCTACACAAGAAGAAAAAATTTGGTTAAGTAAAATTAAGAATTTAGCAGACCAATTACAAGAACATACTAGGCATACTAGATCAATTAACTTTTTAGGAACAGCTTTCAAATATGTGTTTGGTAATCCTGACCATTATGACTTAGTTAACATAGAAACGAGTATAAATAATCTCATAGAAAACAATAATAAACAAAAAACTATAAATTCTAGATTTGAACAAATTTTGCAACAATTCGAAGGTCAGAGCCTTAAAGAACATTTAGTAATAGAACAAGTGTACGAACAATTATTATTATTGACCAGAACAATTAATGCAGCAAAAAATAATGAATATTTATCAGAAAGCCTAGACTTAGATGACATTAAAAATATTATTCAACATGAAATAATTCAAGTACCCATAATAAATATACTTGAGTACTCTAAAATATTATTAGCTAGAACTGATGAATTCTTCATCACAATATATAAATATCCAGTTCTAATTAAATCATGTAAATTGTATAAAGTAACACCTTTAAATTCAAAACATGGAAAAATCATTACAGATAAAACAATTGCCTTATGTAACCAAACTTATTTAAGAACAAGAAATTGTCAAAATCATCTAAGTAAAAACATTTGTGAAATTAACTTTGAAGAAGAAAATTGTCTTATTCCACTTTTAAAGAATATAACTTCAAAATGCAACATTAAACAAGAATACGATTACGACTTAGAAATTGAATCCGGTGTTATGTTATTAAGCGGTAAGCATAAGTTAAATAATCAAACAATTAATGGTATAAACTTAGTTACTTATGAAAATACTATAAATCTAGACGATAAAATATACAAAAACATGCATAAGCAAATTAAAGAAGTTATATTAAGAAATCATAATTCAGAGTCTTACATCGACCAAATAATTAAAGAAGATACAATGTACAAATTCGATAACATAGATACTTTAAAAAAACTAATTATTCCTTTTGAAGAAAAACCGATATTATCAACTATATACACAATTGTAACACTGATTGTTATTCTAGCATTTACGTACGTAATGATAAAAACTATACAATGTATAACAGATCGTCAAAAACAAAAAAAGATTGACGCATATAACAAAACTTATGAAAGAGAAATGTTAAAAATAGCGTCGAAAAATCGGGACGATTTCGTTTAACAAGGGGGGGAGTTAAGTATCCATAGCAAAACATATTGAGAAAAAAGATAACATTATTTGTATTCAATGATATCTTTAGTCTCTAGTACAGTCTTGCACACAACGCTACAATGATAACATATGTAAAAGAGATAATATCGTTTGTATACAATGTTGGAATATTATCTCTTCTTCATTATCAAGCAAGACGATTGTACGCTTGGGTCTCCTTGTAGATAGATAAGAAAAGTATATAAATACGACTGTATGATGAATTTATCAACAGTCTTATTGTAACTACATAGTAGCCTTAAGCTCCTTTTAGAATTAGTAAAAAGTATTTCAATAATAAAGGACATAGTTCCAAATAAATATTGTTTAATTTTAAAAGTAAGAAACAAGTGTTTTAATTCGCGCCATGCGAAAGATTTAGGATTTCCCATACACACCAAACGCCCTTGATGTACTAACCTATATACCTATTGCAGACATAGTTACAAAATTTGGAACATGGATGCATGTACAACAACTTATTTAAAGAATTATTTATTATTATTTATTCTTAATAAAAAGCAAAGCAAGCTATATGTATCAATTTTGCAGTTTCAAAAAATTCTCGAAGTATCCAATAGTAACATTTTGATCCTTATTAATCCTACGATGTATTTGGGAATTTTGAAACCAGAAATATTTAAAGTTTTTCTACAAATAGTGCAGTATTCAGCTTCTTCATTGCAGTCCGCTTTCACCTCATAATTTTTTGTTTCACGGTTGTGAAGATAGTTGAACGCACAAAATGTCATCGAATGTTTTTTTGCTGGATCCCACGGAATTTTTGTTTGAGTTCTATCGCACTCCTTTCACATAAGATTTCTTTATTTCGGTTGAAAATCAATATTCAACGATACGAGTATTAACGTATCAGTTAATATCTTCTGCATAAATAGGAGAAATTGACACAAGAGGTACTTTCTCTAATTTCGTGATAATTTATTTTCCGTCTGTAGGTAAGTAGGCTTACGACAATTAAACAAGGAAATTAAATAGGAAAATTATCAATTTCCCCACATTACGTATACCACAAAACTGCAAGTGTAGACAAAATTGAACAAAAGATTTCTATTAAGTTGAGAAAACTTACCGTGCGAATTGAATATTGTTAAGACCTTACGAGCCCGATTTTATGTAAAATCTAATTTGAATCAAGATTTGGTACAGAGGGCATTGTTCTGCTTAGCATACAAACCACTACTGTTAACCTTTTGTTTTATCTCTGACAATACTTTTTTTAGAATCTATTACATTTGTTGCCATCGCAGAATTCAAATTTCATAATTTTTTTTTGTGAAAGGCAAGGTCAGTGGTTTATTTCACAACGAGGATTTTATTCCGAGAAAAGAAAACATAAATTGCAATTAAACTCACCCAATTGATATCTGGTTTTTCGACGCTTAAAAAAACCAAAACACAAATTAGGAAATTCACAAAATATCAGCTGGTTTGTCAAATTTCATATGCAAATCAGTAATGTGCTCTTTTTCGATCGGACACAATTTTTATTTTTCATAGTACGCCTTTCTTCTTTTTATATTACTTAACAATTGATTTAGGTGTATTTGTATTTGTGTCGTAATAAGATCCCTTTCAAATTATTCAACTTCTTCTAGAACTTCTTGATTAATTCGTAGGCTGACGATTAAAATCGGATCTCATTGGCGTTGAATCGTTTGCAAGTGAATGGTTTTGGAAATAGAAGTAATATCTAGCCTGCCAATTCATTTCAGTATAAATTGAAATCTCATAAGCGTTTTACGAACCTATCGCTTCCGTTTTTGAATTTCAAATTGCCAAGTAACGAAACAGTGCTTGGAAAAGAATGAATAAGAAGTGCAAAAATAAATACAGTTTAATCATTTAAAAATTGTATAGCTAATTTTACTTTAACTCAAATTAATTCGGGAACATAAGAAACCGACAAAATTTAAAATTCTTGCAAAAAAATATAAGGCCGTTGCGTTCATTTTTCCACACGAACGCTAGCATGCTTACACGTCTGTCAATTTGGTTGAATTCTGACAACTGTTATAATATCTTAGTTTTTCGCGAAGTCAACCTTTACACAACAACCGTTGGTGCATTAAAAGGCGTTTTTCTTTTTGAGTTCAGAGCTGAGCACTGAACTGAGCTAGAGCATTATGGGCCCGCTCTGAATCGAGTGTGCTCAGAGCATTCTGATGTTTTTTTGTTTTTCCTGTTTTTTTTTTCTGTCAAATGTGACTGGAAGTGTGCTTGTACATGTGTAACCATCTTTTTCCTCAGGCTGCTCAGTCAATTTATTCTGAGCTCATAGAGCGCGCTCTGATCATGCTCTGAACGAAATTTGAGCTCTGATGTATCTGAGCTAAAAAATAAACACGAACTTTTTGTATAAAAGTTCAGGTTCTGCTCTGAACTAAAAAGAAAAACGCATAAAGATTTTCCTTCTCGGCGAACAAACCCTTTTTTAAAGATTTTGATAAGGTTTTAGTTTTAGTGAGCCCTTGACCATTTGTGTTTGTAGTTGTTGCCCTCCCCCTCAATCTTTTATCTCTCGCCTAAGGTACCTATGTACTAAGAATGGTTTAGAAGAATAGGTATACTGACTTTTTTTCTCTTTGCGACGACTATCGAGAAAGCCTTGGAAACATCCCTAACTTCGTTGTTTACAAAAATTTAATGATCTTTTTAAACCATTGGAAACGGAAAACCAATCAAAAAGCAAACAAGATAAAACAGATGAAAGTATTAACCATTTCATTTAATCAAAAGTGCGTTGAAAGAAATATATCCCTTTTTGGGGAAATACTACTGCGCATGTTAGGTAGTTTCAACTCCTTTTGGATAGCACATATATACCTTTGTCGGCTTACGAAAATAGCTGCAGGAAATAAAGGGTGATTTTTTAAGAGGTTTAGAACTTTTTTTAAAAAAAAAACACAAAAAATTCGAAAAAATGAATGAAATATTTATTTGAATCGATAGTTTGAACCTTGCAATTTAATGTTTAAAGATAATTTCATGCAAATGTTGACCGCGGCTGCGTCTCAGGTAGCCCATCCGCTGAGTCCAATTTTGGCATACTCTTTCACACATATCGGCCGGTATCTCACGAATGAATGCATGGATGTTGGCTTCCAGTGCGTCAATCGAAGCGGGCTTGTCCCTATACACATTAGCCTTGGCATACCCCCACAAAAAATAATCTAATGGTGTCAAATCGCACGATCTAGGCGGCCAATTGACCGGCCCGAAACGTGAAATTAACTGTTCACCAAACTCGCCTCGCAATTGCGCCATTGTTTCGCGTGCTGTGTGGCATGTGGCACCGTCTTGTTGAAACCACATATCATGCAAGTCAAGAACTTCCATTTCGGGCAAAAAAAAGTTTGTTATCATCGCTCGGTAGCGTTCACCATTGACAGTAACGCTGCGATTCGCATCATCTTTGAAGAACTATGGCCCAATAATGCCGCCGGCCCATAAACCGCACCAAACAGTGGCTTTTTCGGGATGCATTGGTAGCTGTTGCAATGCTTCTGGCTGATCTTCACTCCAAATGCGGCAATTTTGCTTATTTACGTACCCATTCAACCAAAAATGAGCCTCATCGCTGAACACAATTTTTCGATAAAAAAGCGGATCCTCGGCCAGCTTTCCAAGAGCCCATTCACCAAAAATTCGGCGTTGTGGTAGGTCGGCTGGCTTTAGTTCTTGCACCAGCTGTATCTTAAAAGGCTTTACGCCCAAATCCTTCCGCAAAATTTTCCACGTAGTGCTGTAACAAAGGCCTAACTGCTGGGAACGGCGCCGAATCGACATTTCGCGGTCTTCTGTCACACTAGCTGATACGGCCGCAATATTTTCTTCACTACGCACAGTACGTAAACGTGTTGGTGGTTTAATGTCCAACAAAGTAAATTTGGTGCGAAATTTGGTCACAATCTTCCGAATAGACTGCTCAGAAGGTCGAGAATGCCGATCATAAAATGGGAGCAGCGCGCGATGAACATTTCGAACCGAGCACGAATTTTGATAGTAAAATTCAATAATTTGCAAGCGTTGTTCATTTGTAAGACGATCCATGGTTAAATTGCAAACCAAACTGAAGCTGTTTGACAGTGACACAAGGTACTAAACACACGTCAGCTGTCAAAACCAGTGTTGCCAAAACCAAACCAGCTAAAAAATCACCCTTTATATGCAAACACGTACATATTTAATTTATAAATGAAATATTTTTCAATTTCGTGCATACATTTGTACAAATTTGTGTTTGCCAGACTTAAAAACCATTTGCATTGTTTGTATTCAACGGAAACGAATAACATGAGGAAATATTTACAATTTACTAGAACTAATTTATAATAACAAACGCTTAGGCTGAACAACAGCTCCTATTTTGAAATTCAATACAGCCATTTTGTTAACACTCCTCTTCAAAGTGACATTAAGGGAACATAATATTAGATAAGCTTATGCCCGACATAAACAAACATGGCTTTCTCAAAAATAATGTGATTTTCCATTGGGACGAAAAATAAATCTTTTTTTTATCTAAATCACTTTTCGGGTTCCTTTGGGAAAAAAGATCAATCTTTTTTTTTAAAAATGCACAAAGTTTCGTGAACAAAAATGAAGAAATACAAAGATAGCCATGAATATAATTTTGGAGGAGTTATTATCTTTATCATAATCTGAAGATTACGAGTCTTCGTCGTCAGAAGACTTGCAAATTGGAAGAGTTGACTGTAAAACACATTTACAAAAGCAGATCAATATCTTTAAATATTCCATGAGCAGTATAAAATCTGAGATCTGAAAAAAATATCTGGCGGTCCCAATAGAAAACCACATAACAGTTAGCGATATACTGACAACTTAGTATATTTGTTTATTGTTTCGCCCAAAACACATGTGCAGAATTCACTGCGCAGAAAGATTAGAATGCACATGTAAATTCTACAGCACTGTAACATGTCTCTATTCTAAATTTGCTGCAATTTCAAGCGTACCACAACACAAAAGAAAATAAATTGCAATTTCAAGTAATTGGCATCATCGCCTTTTGACATTGCTGATCGTGTTTTTGTTTTGGTTGTAAACACACCAGCTGCTTAGTCGACTCGACGAATGACAGCTCATATTAGCCGATGCAATGCATGTCAAACAATTTTCTGCACATCCGTTTTACTTGCAGCACTGCACTCTGCGCTGCGTCCAAAATGTCGTAACATTTGACATATCCCTGTAGAAGTGTGGGGGCTGGTTGAGCTGCCAGACTAAAGTTGATTGTTAGGCCGCTTGTATTTACATATTTTGAAAAGTGGTTAAAATAATCTTATAATGAATGTGACAAGTAAATATTTACAAATTAATACCTCGGTTTTCATGCCACCTAAACAGAGTTGCCGTCAAGGAAGCACGTGCACAAAAAAAGGAAAATACGTATATATGTAACAAGTTCAGCGGTTTTCTTTTGAGGTATACAGTGGTTATAGTTACTTGCTAAATCAGCATTGCTAAGAAGTGACTCTAGTTCTGTGATACAAGCCCACGATCTTCGAGAAATGTCAGAAATGGACATCACTCGAACACTTGGCATGAGCTATGTGTAACCCTGCCTAAAGAGAATGTATAGTCATCGAACCATAGCATGATCTGTATGAAATATGTAGGCGGCTGAGTATGCATAATTATAAAGCGTTCCATGGCATCTGAAGCGATGAGTCATACATGCCTCTAGCCTATATACTTGTTTTTCAAATCAAATCATGATATGAAGTACAGAAGTACACATGCTTTGGGTACCTAACCATGCACATTGCACGCTACAAATACCTGTGACACACATTTTGCTGAAAAACTATACTACTGATAAGCAAGACACTTGAAAGTGTAGTGCATAATAATTTACGTGAAAAGCACTCGTTCGATTTCTCATTTTTGTTTCCCCAAAAACTGACCCGAGCTATTTGTTTTAATTGAAATTTGTTTTTGTTTATGCTCAAATATCACGTAACAGTGTTCTGCCAGCATGTATAGTACTATAGATTGTTTTGTATATTATGTAGGTTTAGAAAAACGCCCCTTTTGCATTATATTCATATTAAGTAACGATCACAAGAGCATGTCAGTTAACAGCAAACGTAAAGTATATTTTCAAGTTAGATTTTGGCTTGTATATTGTATTTTCGTATTTAGCCCCCAACGGAGATCTGATCATTGTGAAGGCCATTTAGAAGCGCGAAATGCAAGAGTAACGAGTTTTACTCTATTGAATATGAATTAACGTACACCAGCCTTGTAATTCGAGCGCGCGTTAGAAGACTTGAAGGTGCGTTTCAATGGCGCACATGTATGTATATTGCAAGTTTAGTAGCTTCCAGTTTGATCTGTCTGACTTGGAGCTGACTGGCTGCGTTTCCCAGTCGCAGATGTCTGTTGTATGCGCATTCGTTAAGTGGGAATTAAATTAAAATAACACTTGACCTCAACTTGATTCGTTTCTTTGGTTGATTTCTTCGCATAGAACTGTGTAGTCGATTACATTTCTTATTTTTGATCACAAATTAAATTAAGATAGGTTAGGTTGGGTTAATGAAGATAATATTTGCTCTATTGGATGATGCGTTCATCAAGCCATCATCATAATGCACCCATTGTGTTGTGGTCATGCTCCAATTGATATAAAGTGCTTAACTAAGGTGATTGGAATTGCCTTACCTCCTTAGCACAGCCATGCAAGGGAATATTCAACGGTGTAGAGGGGTTTGGGAAACTTTTTGGGCGATGAACGAAATGAGAGCAATGGAACCGAATTTCTCTTCCATTGCGTATCAGCTTCATAATGCCGGAATAGGCCAAAGGAAGTTGGTTATCATTTGACCATATCCCTGACTAAAAATGACAGATGGATTTGACAGGTGTGACATTTCGAAAAGCCGGGGCACAGAGTATGGAGAAAACGATAATCAAGACACCAGAAACCAGTTTGGTATTAATTTAAGGGCCTTTTTAAGGGCTCCGTTGATGTCCTATAGAGGGAATTAAGATTGCAAACGCGAAAATAATAACTTAGCCAAATGCACCCAACTAGCACTATTACCACGCTGCTATTGTTACTTGTGCCAACAATGCTAAACGCCATGACAACACCATAATGCATCGTCGACGTCGACTTGTGTGAATTTCTCTCCTACTTGATGCCAGAGGTCTCTGATTATGAACAAGTGCCAACGGCAAGTCATAAATGCGTGAAATTTTAATATTTTCTGTTATCTTTCTAATTATACAGTAATTATCACGCGGAAGAAAGAATACCTATCTGTTATAACAAACAAATAAGACCCAGTTACCCATTCAGCGGTAAAACAAACCAAAAAGCAAACTTCACACTTGTTGGGCCATTGTCTTCCATCAAGACATAGAGAAGCAACAAAATAATCAATCTGTGGGAACAGATCCTATCATACTCGGCACATCTTGTTCCGTGTCAAGACCAACAGAAAAAAAGCCATCCAGCAATGACGTCGATAGCTATGTAAGCTGCACCGGTAGTTTATAGTGAAAGCATATCAAAGGCAAATGTGGTGACACATAAATAAAATGTAAATTCGTATCGGCTGGCGCCCTGAATCCGAGGCTCACTATGGCTGGGTTGTAGCGTTGTTTTATCTGAAAAAATAAGTTGCATTATACTCGGAGATGTCATGAAGTTTTCGCTGTGCGAAAAAAAAAACACTTTTGTTTGGGCAGCTGGGGCGAGAGATGCAAGCTCGTATTACCTACTATGTACTTGATGAGAAGAAGAATGGGAATGGAATTGTTGCTTCGTAGTTTCAAAGCAGAAACTTTACTGTTGATAACGGATAGCGTTAAGAAGACTGTTGAAATACAGTCAGTAGGTTTGTGGAGGAAATTGTCGCATTGATACTTTGATTTCAGTCACATACAGTATTTTGGTCACTTGAACACTTCGTTGAAGGATCGGGTTTGAAACTTAGGTAACACCAACAATTTTAAGGTTGTCCGAAACAAAAATAATCGAAATCATCCATGCAGGTCATAAACTATTTTCCTCTTTCAGACAGGGCTCTGTAGTTGGTCCTTTGTGGAAGGTAACTGAGGATCCAGTTGGCGGCCATACACTTTCCTTCGAGAAAACTCTAGAGATGATAGTTATAATTTATGCTTACCAGGTCATGTCGTTTACTTTTGCTCATTCGAAAAATGTATCTTTTTCATCACAATAGGTTCCTCCTTTTCTGAGGTTTTCTTGGTGTAAGCAACTCTGGGCGGTCAGCTAAGGAGCGGGCTAACTAAAGAGGCTTCTTAGTTGAGACCTCGGTTCACCCTGAACCAAGTATATCCGCCTAAGTAGGTACGTTAGATGGTATGTGTGATGGTAAATGTGTAGAACGGCTAAGCGAAGGGTTACGGCTTTGGAGTCGAAAGACAGGGTGTTGTCTTGTCAAAATCGTCTTTTGACTACAAAAGCTTTAGTTAGTTAGTTAGAGGATTCGATGCACCGCGAACTTTCGCCGTCTTCATCTTCTACTCATGATGAACGCGCTTGGCATATAAAAAAAACGTGTTAATAGCTAGTCTCAGGCATAGGCGGCTTAAAATCAATGAAAGATGTTAAGCTTCGAAAGTTGCAACACTTAATCCCGGTACGGACTTTTGTAGTCTAAAACTGCACTAGTAGGGTTCAGTCAACATGTTGACGAAGGGCTACAGCCGTTCACCAATAATTAGTAGTGAACAGTTGCACCTTAAATTAGGATCCAACCACCTATCCCAAGTAACAATTTCACTTCGGTAAGGTTCAAATTTGTAATTTCTGTAGGCAACGGTTTCGATAGAGGCTCTTTAGTATTTGTTAACCGAAGTAGACCGATTTCGAAGTAATTGTTTCCAAAATAACTTCTGTACGTCCTTTGCGAAGCTTATACACAGGCTTTATAGAGGGATATGAAACTAAGTTCCGATAAGATCTCTATTAGACTTCTGAAAATGTTGAGGAGATGTGTGGAAAGTTAATTGCTTCGGTAAAGCTTGTGATTCGAGAACGCATTCGAGAAGCTTCCTTAGAGCTTCTGACAGGAGTCATTATAGAAGCAATGAAATGTATCAAGAAGTTCAGATTTCCCACTTGTAAAGCATTATGACGAATTGGCCTAGGGGTAGTATATTGGACTACTACGCAGCAGGACTCACGTTCGATTCTCAGTGCGATCAAATTGTAAGTAATATATAAATTATAAGAATACTGCATGGAAATTGCAATAAGTCAATTAGATAATGTTTGTTAATGAGAAAAAAATAAGAAATTGAAAAAATTTAAGAATAAGAAAAAATATATACATTTTTCTTTTTCTAATTTTGTGCTTTTATAAAGCTTCTATAAGGTTTCTATAAAGTTTCGGTAATGCCCTACCTGTATAAAAGTGCGCCAGATTTGTTTCCTGTAGACCTTATGCAGTTAATATTGCGGGAGGGGAAATAGCCTCGATAGCGACTTACCGAAGTCAAATTGTTACTTGGGATATATACTCATAAGTAAGGTTAAAGTGGCTGCCAGCTAACCATCCTCCATCTCCATCCCTACTCGTAAAACAAATTTGAGCTTCTAAGGAAACGAAGTAGACTTTATTAACAAGATTGCTGGGATCACTGAAGTAGTAAGCCCCAGAGTGAGATTTTCTGGTCTGAGAGAGAACAGTTACAGAGAATTCGAAAAATAGTGCTCTCCTTCTTCTTATCTCTTCTGCCTCTGGAATAAACGTTTGAAGGTGGGGGTACACCAAGCCTTGTTATCAAAAGATGTCCATTGAAGTTTAGAGATATCGAAATCGGTGAGTGTTTCAGATCTAGCTTTTGGTAAAAGTTGTTTTATCTCTAGACACGTTATGCCACTTGCCTATACAAGATTTTTCCTCGAAATCGATTTAATTTGGGGTAAAGCGATTGTTGTACCGTGTACCTAGGGTTGCTTCAATTAGTAAAACAGGTATAGTTTAAGCAGTTCCCTACGCCCCTGTACCCAATAAGGGTGAATATTAAACAGTCCTGTCATCTTTAGAAGAGATAAACGGCAGTTCGGAGATACTTTCGAATTATTAGAAAAGGTTTCCAAGGACTTGGTAAATAGCCAAAAGGTGTGGACATCTTAATATTTCTAGAGCCACTATGAGACTTATTTAATAGGCATTAAAGCTTTGCCTGTAACACGCTTTTGTTTCTTGGTAGACGGAAGGAGATGCTGAGATTGAAGTTATCATAGACAACATCTCTCTACCCATCCTGTCCTGATTTTGATTCGTCAGTATAAAAGTGAATTGACATGTCAGAAAACCTTCACCCTCCCAAAACGACTCAGGAAGTTTTTGGCAAGGCTTAACTTGGCAGTAGTGTAGTCCATGTTTTTCAAAGCGATTTCGTTGTTATTGCGAACGTTTTGCTGAAACTTACCATCCTACAAATTCGCACTTGTCCAGCAATACTCGTACATCCGCAATAACCTAAGTCCTAAGATGATCACCTTGCCGAATACTGGACGGAATCCAAAGGACAGAGGCAGGCAAAAAGATTCATAATCCCAGCTCGTAGTAAAACAAAAAAATTGCTTGAGCTAAGCAAAGATGATCTAAGGATCCTAACAGGTTATCTTACTGGTCATTGGCCACTAAGATACCATCTCAAAAAAATGGGACTTTCCGACGATGACTCCTGTCGACTCTGCGGAGAAGATGAGGAGACAACGGAACATATACTCTGCGAATGCCCTGCTGTGGCAAGGGGCAGAGATATCCACATGCAAGGGGCGTCTTTAAGTCCTGCTATTATAGGAAACATGGAACCAAGAAGGGTATTGAGGTTTATAAAGAGCCTCAACAGCTCCCTGGGTTAAACAACAGGGGCCAACACAATAGATCTCTTCTGGTCGCAGTGTACGGGGCCCAATTCTTACAATACAAATACAACCTAAGTCCGTCTCGGAAGATCTTCCAATACGGTGCACCAATTCATCTCTAGTCTAGCTTAATCAATCAGTCAAGCTCAAGGTTGCCTCTCATTATTATAATCTCAATTTAAGACTCAAATTATTTTTTTGCTACTTTGTGACCGGTTTCTTTTTCTGTTCTCAAATTTGACTACCGCCACCTCTCCTTGAGGGGCAACTGGTTTAGCACCAAATCGTGCTAGTCACGCGTGAATTGCTTCACGATTTTAATTGATGGCAAACAATAAATTTCTGACACAGATTCGTGTCTTTCCTTTGAATTATAACCACATCTTTCAACCCAATTATCTAGATCCCCTTCTGCATAGGGTACGTCCATTTAAATGGATACTTGACATGGCGTCAGAAGGTGATCGAGTAACAGATTTATTTTTTATTTGCAAAAAAATCCAAACTGTCGTTTAATCAGCTTTTTGATTTATTTTTCAGCGCAGCGTCGAAAATAATGGATGTTCACCAAGCGAACCTAGTATACTATTGACCAAGTACACCGGACAGAGGGCAATGTTCTCCAATACATCACAAGGCGCATCTGCTTACTGCACACTGCCGTCTTCTCGCAAATCGAAAGGTGAAACGTCAACAGACTTTGCTTTTAGTGATTCCAAACGACTATCAAAACTGAACGATGACATCACGTTAACATCATCGTACGCCACTGTTGGTAGAAAGTTGCGACGAGCAATCAAGGCACAAGATGAAGCACTGCCTCCGTATAAGAAACTTAAAGCCGACTCAGAAGATAGCAGTTCGTTTGGACTATCGAACGATCTATCCACAGAGTCGATACGTAATGCTTGTGAGTACATCGAATTGAGTGACGATGATACTCCGGAAAGGGCACCGGTGTTCCATGATCGATTGACAAGCGAACGCAGATCATTAAGGTCGCCCGCCACAAAAAAGCGCAACAAAAGAAAAAAGGCTGAAAATCCATTTTGCACGCTCAGGAGGGAAGTGACGAGTTTGCCAGCAACTCTGTTCGATGGTCAGCAACATGATCGCGACATCAATCACAGTTCGCTGACACTGAACCATCAAGAGGCATTGAATGTGCTGAACGAGCTTGATGCCATCCTAGACAACCATGCTTCGTGCTCTAGTGTCGAGCTGAATTCATCAGCGGAGCAAACCCAAAAGGTGGAAGACTGCCTTTTCGAACTGGACACCTATTTGGACGGTCTGGATGACAGAAGCTGTAACAGTTCCTTCGACTGTGATAATATTGAGGTGCTAAGAACGAATGACAAGCGACGCCCGAAGACCCTTCCAAAGAACAGTCAAGGTAGTTTCAATTTTGCAAGCGCCTTCAAAGCCGGCTTTGAAAATGGCTCACTCAATCGGGGTCAACTGCTGAGGAAGACCATCGGCAGTATCAGTGCACTGCGGAATAGTCGTGGTAGCGATAACACCATTAGGGCCAACAGCAACGACAACACATCTCATTCCGGTAAGCATTTTAATTTCTCTTTGTTGGTTTCTCACACCAGTAGACTTGTAAAAAGAATATCTGTGTTTAGCATTTACGCTTTCTTGCGCACGGGAGTGCGGGACAGGGAGAGGGTTCAATGATGTGGTTGCGTAGCGGGTTTGCGGTAAATTCCCAAACTTGTTTTCTGTCCGTTCTTGTCTGCACACTTTATGGTTTGTGTGCAGATAGCGGAATAAAACTCCGTTTCGAAGGCACAGAATAATTCGATCGAATGCAGATTTAAGCTTAGCTTGGGCTAACAGTAACCATGTTTGCTCAGTGCCCTAAGAAAGTTATATATTTGTGGGCGGATTTGATAAAGTGTTGGTTCAAGAGAATATTAGTCATCTTTGTGGGGATATCAAACAGCAAAGAAGTGAACAATTTTCGTGAGACGGAGAATTGCACAAGTACCTACTAAACTGGGTAGTTAACTGGTAGTTGGTATACTATGACAGAAAATTACTACGCCGATGGTTACAATTCTTATAATATAATTCATACACAAATTGGTGTATTTGCAATTCAAAACACAAAACTGAGTCTCTGTGCTATGTATCTGATCTATTTCGCATTGGCGATGTTCAAAACTCTGGTTTACTAAGTGTAACAGCATGCAATCTTCGTATCTCTGAATTTTAATTGACTTCTACTGATCAGGTAAAAACTTTTTTCAGCTGACGTTTACGGAGTCACGACTTTCTCGACTGAGAACTAAGTTGACATTTGGGATGTTCGGGTAAAAAAGTGGTTTTCAATCTTCTCAGAATAACTACCCCATTGAACACATAAAACAACTTAAAAATGTCGTTTTCCATTGGGATTTTCAGATTTTGCTCTCAGATTTCAGATTTTTCGTGAACATAAAACGAAATTTTTCTTTCTTTGCATTTGGTGTGGTGCGTGTTTAAAGCGTGTTAAATTGGTATTTATGCTTGTAAAAATCCACTCAATTTATGTTGACATCCATTGCAGCGGCCAAATGTAAATTTTACTCTATTTTTCACAGACTTGTCTTCTAAAAACGAATTTAATAACAAGTTTGACAAATTACAAATGTTTTGGTGTTAGTGTAAGTAGGTATGAATCTCGCTCAGATATCGAGATTCGCAAAATTGCTCTGACACCCAAAAAAGTGATTTTTTTGCGGCCAATTGAAAACGATATTAGCGACCCTCTTTGAAGTTGAAATAAGAAAAAAAACTGGCAAACTTGCAATGTAAATAATATTGTAATGGTGGGTGTCTAGTAAAATGCTGCTATAATAGGCTTCCTACATTTTTCAATGTTTACATAACGGCAATTATGTTGCGCATTTCTCTTTTGTGCCTCGAGATTATAGTACGCTGCTATAGCTAAATTTTAGCTCCCATACGAAAAGCTCTTCAAAATTTTGCTAAGCTCAATTTTAGCGAAGTTGTACGCAGCTCGAGCCAAAAAATCAAACTTTTAGTTCAGAATTGGGAGTCTCATTTTCTCAAGCTAAATTTTGACGTATCGTTGGGTTCTTTTGCGTTTTTGTATTGCGGAGACGGGAGAAGTTAGCAAGGATTCGTTTTTTTAATAAATACATCGACGGAAGCACCTACATAGAATCGGAAATGGTTGAAAGAGTTGAATTTCTGAAGTAAGTTATTTCCAAAGAACAGCCGTTTTCTGTGCCACTTGTCCACGGCGTGCTCTATGTCAAAATTTAGCTAGGCCTTTAGCTGATGTTTGGAGAGTAACAAAATAAAATAAAATAAAAAATAAAAATAAAAATAGTAGGTATTCATGTTTTTATTTCTGATTTTGATGCTCGCGACTCCCTAACACCGACCCAATAGTTACGTGTAATCATAAATACTACTCTGACGTTGACCGGGAATACTGGAAAATCAATGCAATCCACGTACCAACTAATGTTGCAATTACTGTACTTTAACAGTCAGCCTCAGCAAGGGAAAACAAGAATGTTTGCAAATTTAACTTGCATACCTAATAAATTAACTAATATTCAAAAATTTCTTTTCAAAAATCACTTTGCCTATGACAAAATTCAAATACAAACTTTCCTTGCAAAACTCAAACAACATTATAAAAGATTCGTTTCGGTAGTATTAAAGGACAGCCGAAATGTTGCTTGATAATTAATTCCTTCGACAAGCGACTCGGTACAACTTCGAATACTCTAAGGCATCTTGCTAGGAGGTTCGAGGTAATTACTGTTACGCTGCGATTGTTTATTTGGTGGACAGACAAGGCATTTTCTCAGTCTTTCTCCAAAATATCAATAACAGCGTCGCTCCTTTTTCTCGTTCATAAATTTATAAATTGGATACAAAAATAAAACCGTGCTTGTTTAATATTACCCGCGATATCTTTTATTCTCCTTCAAGGAGGAAATACGAGGCTACAAAGTGTTTTAAAAGTTGAATATTTAGTTTTTCATTATTTTCTAAATATAGATTTACATAACTCAAGGGGGTCGCGACCAGTGTTACCTTCGGGACGCTTTAGAGTCATTAGACTCCATTTTCAACGATTAGACTCTGGACTCATCTGTCTGAGAATCAGTGAATTCGGACTCCTTTTAAAAATGTAGGACGTTTTTGCTATAATTTAAAATTACTTAGCCTAATTGAATTCGAAAGAATTTGTTTTACCTGAATTTGAATTACAATTATAACTATCGCTAATAAATAACAGTAGGTAGGTATGTTTCTTGAAAAATTAAAAAAAAATATTACAAATGGGAGTGGGACTCCTTGTTTAATCCCGGACATCCTGCACCCTTTTCAGGATCGTTACTTGAAAGTGTTTGTCAAAGCTTCTATCTTTTTCGAAGAGATGTCGTTGTTATACCCAGTTCATATAAAACATCAACTCGTTTTGTCTGGAGTATGTGTATTCGAATTGTGGGCTTATTTTGAATCTTGACATTTCGAAATGTCAACTGAGTGTGCAGGTAGGATTTTCTTGACTATATTTGTCGGCTACCCCTTCATAAATGTCAACTGGAAAAAAAATATTCACGTAACCAATATGCGCCAATAACAACTAAAATTCATCATTTCAGTTAGCTGTCAGACTTACTAATGCTTAAACCTCAAGTGCTCATCTAGCGTTGAAAAAAATAATTTTATTGATTATATATGCAATAAGTCCCAAAATCTTATTATGAAAGTGCGACAAGAAACTCGAGTAGGTATGTATGACAAATGGAAAATCTAGTTAATTAAACTCAAATATTCCTTATTAAAATTAAGTTTTTTTTGTAACATTAACTGTTTTTTTTTTTTTATAAAAAAAGTAAAAACTGAAAAATGTCTTATTCCCAAATAATCGAACACTTGTTTCCTGAAGCCGACCATGAAGTTTTCTGATAACGAAAACAAGATTTCGTGTATAGACTAAACTTAAAATATCTATAATAAAACGCATTTTTTGAGCTCTTTTCATTTTGAATGATTGAAATGTATATATTTTTGTTTTTATTCAATTTTATAGTACACATAGGTAAGGTTAAGTTAGAGGGGCATTCAATCAGGAAGGTTCTACCCAATCATTTGAAAGGTTTCGACCGTAAGCTGAAGTTAATAATAATAGTTGGCGCAACAGGTCCGTGGTCCGTAGGGAACCCAAGGCCTAGCTTCTCACGACCATTCGTTTTGTGTGAGTTTCATTTTTGGA
This sequence comes from Cheilosia grossa, assembly GCA_963082955.1. NCBI lineage: Eukaryota > Metazoa > Arthropoda > Insecta > Diptera > Syrphidae > Cheilosia > Cheilosia grossa. The sequence goes on along the minus strand of OY720147.1, from coordinate 48,163,252 downwards.
ACGAATGGAAGGGATCTACAATTTTATGCCGATTCCAAACGGCTAATTGAGAAGCTCTAAAGACAGTTATACTCTCGGATGTTTGTCAGACGTTCGCGAGAGGTGGCGCCGTGGAAAAAACCCTAAGTTGAAATTTTGTTTTTTTTTCGGGATTCGAACCTGGGACCCCTCGCTTAGTAGTCCAACACACTAACCAGAAGTGGTAGGACTATTCCTACATAAACAAAATTGGAAAAACTGTCCAAATGAAGGTGTTCGAACACTAGCCCTTTTTTCTTATCAGCCATGATCCATATAGATCATCGAAATACATGCACTTACAACAACAGCACATGATCCTGCTATTCATCGAGATCACGAATCATGATCTGAAAATTTATTGTACTAGGTGGCTTGTGTCATTTTTCAATGTTGGTGTGCCTGTAAACGATAGCCATGCCACACAGTCACGTTGCCAGACTAAAATATTTAACACCTTTCATAACACAAGAAATCAAAAAGCATTTTTTTCACATCGAATAAATTTCCCGTCCTTCGAGATGATTTTCCTCTTTCATTCCATAAAAGTATGCCCAGACCAGCGAAATGTTTCGTAAATAATTTAAGTAAATGTTTCATAAACATTTATTCAACAAAAAAATGTTTATGAAAGGTTTCACAGTTCGTTAATAATTTGTTTCACAAGTCTCCCTGCGGTAAGGTGAGAGATTTTTTTTTGTTCTTTTAACAAAAAATCTTGGAATAGATTAGATTAAGAGTCGGGAGAGCCTTCAAAGGGCTCTGGCACTGCGGCTACAAGAGTAGCCTATTGTGCCTTCCCAGGTAGATTCCTAGAGCCATCTTTTCACTCCAGAGGCATTCAGGAAAACAAGAATCTTCCCTGGATGTAGGTCAGCAAGAGTTGCTGGATCGATAATCTCATTCCCTAGGATGTTTTTCCTAAGGCGACATAGGGCCGGACAGGCTGTGAGTATGTGAAGAGAGGATTCATCACTCTCAAGACAGAGCCTGCAGGTAGGTTCCGGTGAGACGCCAATGCGGTGGAGATGTTTTCTCACGTGACCATGGCCACTGATTATTCCTGTAAGGATCCTCAGATTATTCCTGTCCAGATTAATTAGGAAGAGCGATTTTCTGGGGGAGAATTTAGGTAGAAATTTTTTGGTGCAGGTCTGCCCAACTGTATTTTTCCAAATCTCGTTCGACTCGATGCGTGATAGATCCTTGATATGGGACCTGAAGAGGTTTTTGCTGACACCGCAGAAGGGTTCAGGACCTATAAGTGGAGTGGAAGCTCCGATTTCGGCCAGCGAGTCTGCTGATTCGTTACCCTCAAATCCTCTGTGGGCTGGTATCCAATGGAGGATGACTAGGTTTTTCTTAGAGAGTTCGTGGATGGCTAAGAATGTTTCTAAGATAAGTTTTGATTTTATTACAGATGAGTCGAGAGCTTTGAGAGCTGCTTGACTGTCTGAGAAGATAAATATGGTTTTACCCCGTGTGTTAGAACTTAGATTTATTCTAGCGCAATGGTAAATTGCAAGGACTTCAGCCTGGAATATGGATAAGTTTTTACCAAGGCTGACTGACAAGTTCACCTGGGGCGACTCACCGTAGATTCAAGAGCCAGTCCCTGACTCCATCTTAGAACCGTCTGTGTACCAGATGATATCAAGATGAGATGGATTGGGTTTATATTTTTCCCATTCATCCCTAGGAGGGATAATTATGGAGAAGTTTTTGTGGAAGCCATATTTTGGAAGTGTGTCATCATGGAATAATGAAAAATCGAAACTAGCTGCCTGCATAAATTTAAATTGTTTTCGAACCTAATTATTGGGAAACACGTTTCTTTTTTATCACAGAAAAATATAACTCTGACTTAATTTTGTTCTTCTGGAATTTCGTGCCTAAGCCGCTGTCATTTACTTTGTCTAAGAATTCCAATCTGAGCGGACCAGAGGTGCAAACTGCAGTAACATTTCCATTACATTTTTTTGTAAATTTTCCCCATCGAATAAATTTCCCGTCCTTCGAGATGATTTTCCTCTTTCATTCCATAAAAGTATGCCCAGACCAGCGAAATGTTTCGTAATAAAATACGGCCACTGACTCCAAAGATTTTGTTATGTTTATTGATAGAAGAGCGTAAAATTTAATTTCTTATAATATTTTAAGCATGAGCAAGAAAAAATATTTTGACGAAGTAATGATTAAGTTTCCCATGTTCGAAGAGTAAAAATAAAATTAAATTATTAACTTTTAAGATCAAATTTGTCCTTAAATGAAATATAATAGACATTATATAACGAAAAGACTTTGTACCTAAATTATTTCCCATAACACGCAGAAAACCCTAACAATTTCTTTTTCCTACAGAAAGTGTTCGAATGTAGGCAACTCTAACCTATCTTTTTCGTGCATTGTTTTACCATCTTTTCATTCGCAAACTTCTCTAATTTGACTAAATTCAGCTTAAATTATCGAATGTGGTAACGTCAACGTACAGAAAGAAAGACTGTGGCCAACAAATCCAGGTCTCACCTTATCAATAGAACCCTTTCATAGAAATTCAAAATTATTCAAACTATCAACATGACCGTTGTGAGGTTAGATCGAAAAACAAAACAATCAAATTTGAATGGAATCTTCCTACTTCGATAAGAAACTTTTTTAGGATCTATTTTCTATCACTTTCTAAGCTCGAAAGCCAAATCACCCTGTAAATCACTTGCGTAAATGCAACCTCACAAGATTGTCACAAATATCAAAACAGAGATAAAATCTGCAAAAAATTATACCGGGCTCCATACAAACCGAAGACGAATAATCGACCGTATAGGAAAGGTCATTGCCTGTTTGCAATAGCATTCTTCACAATTTATACACCACAGCCGTTCCCTCGTTGGGATTTATTTTAATTCACATGGTTCGATACTCGACCACAAAACGTAACCACTTCCACAATATAAATTATTTAAGGAACGGTCTCTTCAGTAGAATGGTTGCCATAAATATTAAATTGCTTCAAACTGTATAATTTGATACTATTCAGCGATTTAACGAAGATGAATAATAAAAGTGATGGAAAAGAAGAACAAAAAAAAAAAATAACTTTCACCCCGAAGACCACTACTTGATTTTTCTCTAAATTAAATTTACCGCTTTATTTTATTGTTTAGTCAAGCAAACGTCGCTAGGCAACAAAAAGACGAACCACAACAAAAGCTTTAACTATAGATAGTCCCGAAAATATGTTTATTATTTTGTTAGAGACATCTCGCTTTCATTGCAAATGCAACTACCAACAATAGTGGCTAATGGGTGGGGTCAATAATTGATAAAGCTCTAATTTGTGTTCTCTGTTTGTACAGGCAAGCTGTCCAGATCTGTCTCGCCCACTCGCAAGACATGGCGCCGTAATTCCATGCGAAAGACATCACTACTAGTTCTTCCAGATCACCATATGCATGGCGGGGAGGATACAGCCACTGTGAATACTGAAGAATCACCGGAACCTCAGAACATTGAGGAGCCCTCTGCGTCGGACCACCCCCCTGTCACGCCAGCCGGCACACCTACCATGCGACGATGTCTGTCGCAGAGCGACTTTAATCCTAGTGTTCTGACGCCGAATGATATCTTGCAGGAGATGGTAGAACGAAGCTCGGCTGAGGGCCAGACTAGGTCCGATGACCGGCCAAGGCAATTTGGTCGGCGAGCTGACGGACACCCGCGGATATTCTCGATCCGCTCCGAAGCTACAGGAAGCGGCAATCACTGTATTATAATAAACCACGATCGCCCAATGAGTGCACCGGTTAGTGGTTCTCTTGACTGTGGAAGGCGGAATGCGGTAGCGTCGCCCCTGGCAGATGTTATGTGTGGTGGATTTATTGGTTCGGAGCCCAGCTCAGTTGGATCATCCCGCAATCCTAGTCCTGTTTCGTTGGTCTCCAGCACGGGTTCCAGCTCTATTGGCTCAACGACGGCTGAGCACGAGCAGTCACCGCGTCGTGCCTCTACACCGCCTCTTGAAAGCGAAAGTACACAGCCACGAATTTCGAGCATAGATCCGGATGTCAATCAAACGACATCACCCCAGGGATTCAACGCAGATTGGCCACACTTCTACAGCAGAATACTGGCGTTGCTGTGCTGTACATTGGGACTGTTCAACATCTGCCGGTTTGCAAATCAGACGATCCAGTATGGAGGCAACTTCCTGCTGCAGTTCCTTCTGCTTTCGGTGGTCTTTGGTATTCCGATGTTCTGGCTGCAAATGTGCCTGGGAGCAAAGATAAAGGCCGGACCGGTGTCCATGTGGAAAATCAGCCCCATTTGCAGAGGAATTGGAATAGCGCTTATATTGGGACAGTGCGTCATGGGCTTGTATTCCACGATTAGCATCAGTTGGTTGTTGGTGTATCTACGCGACTCGTTCCTTACCAAAGCCCAACCACTGTACAGATGGCAGGAGTCGTTCTACATGTACCGGCGAGCAACGAACGTCTCTGGGAATATCACTGAAACGGTGGCGGACTATTTTAATGGAATTGTGCTGCAACGTCTACAGCTCGGTGGGCGCAACGATGGCAGCGGCGTTCGATTCCAGGTGAGTGATAGGGTAAGTTGCCACTTGAATCGACCAGCACTTGCCAATGATTTGTTTTCAAAACTGTGTTCTCATTCAAGCAGCTCGCCTTTAATTTGGCTATCGTCTGGACGATGGTATTCTTGGTCCTGTGCAAGGGCCTAAAGTCGTTTGGAAAGGTTGTCGTACTTCTGACAGTAACTCCTCTAGTCCTGTTCATTGTGATAACGTGCCGGCTTTTGTATTTCATCGGGTTCTCGAGTGCGCAGAACATATTCTCCGCATCGGACTTTGAAGATTTCCTAATAAATTCGAAAACCTGGACAGCTGCTGCTCAGGAAGTGTTCCTCACTTGGGGGTTACTGGGTCCGTCAGTTATTTCTATTTGCAGCAGAAGTCATAGTAAGAGCCACAGCAAGATCGTACTCCGACGAGAAGCATTACTCGTCGTCCTGTTGACGCTATTGGGTCTCTGTGTTGCGGGTGTGTTCGGCTTCTCTTGCGAGCAGGTTTTGCACAAGAACGCCTATATATATGTGCCCGGATCCTACGGTAAGTGCGATAGGGAAGATTGTGGAAATGGCATTTTTATCTCGATTTATTCTTCCAGAACACATGGACTCGTATACTTCAGTGTACTCGCTGAAAGGAACAATATCACCTGCCCTTATATCGTTCCCCACGAAATGGGTGCCGCATTACTCCAGCCTGCTGGGCGAAACTTATCGCCGACCACCGATTACTACGTACCGGGAAAGTGGCTACCAGGCGCTACGCTTGGTTACGGAGCTGTTTCCAGCGGCGATGGCCGTTTCTCAGGGCACGATCTCCTGGTTTTGGACAGCCTTAACGTTTTTCATGTTCATCTTATTTGGATTGGGCCAACTATGTGTCATTTGGAAGCCGATATCTTGTGCTCTGGGGAACTCAACAAGCTCTGTTCTACTGAGCTGTGTAAGTGCTCTTCTGCTGGGTATACCACTTGCAACGGAAATGGGATTGTCCATTGTCCATTACTTGGACATGGTATTCGGAGGTGCCTGGTGGCTTCTTCTATTGTGGACAGCAGAGATTTTGGCTGTCTTCCTGATACGGGGTCGTCCCTATAATGGCGATGTGCTGGTGAATGATCTGCGAATGACTGGCTCAATGTCGGCATTCTTGGCGCTCTCGTGGAACGTGCTGCTCCCCATCGGAATGGTCACCTTGGCCATCATTCAATACAAGGTCTCACTATCTAGCCAGTTCTACCACTGGAGAGGAAAGTCTTACTTTAGTTTTTGGGCACGAAAAGTTGGCGGCCTAACTCAAGTAGGATTTCTACTTATTGTGCCTGTTACAGCTATAATACAGATATACCGGTATCTCACACACGGTCCTCCAGACATTCTGGACGTAAGATCTAGCTCATTCATGACGTTTTGATGGAAATAAATGTTTATCTTTTTTTTTTTGCAGCGTATTCAAATGTTGTACCGCCCGACAGAATCTCCACTGCCACATCGTCGTCATCGTCCTGGGGCAGAGCGAAACAGTTCCAGCAACCAGTTCAACACAAGAAATCCAGACTTGGAAGCAAGTACTGCTCAAGACGACGCGCCGCCCAAATACACACCACCACCGTCCTACACAACAGCTACGGGAGCTCGACTGGCGAAGATATTGCGTCAAAGTATAAGGCGAAGCGTCAGAAGGTGCTACAAATATTAGACTTAAAAAAATTACAAATTCCTAAACTCTCTCTTTCTTTATAGGTTTCTCGGTGAGCCCAGCCGCCCTAGACCAATCCTATCTCTTGAATCAGCGGACAACAGTCTTCCCCCAGATTACTCAACGGTACTTTCAAACCCTGCCGGCGTCGACAATCAGCCTGAACATATAGAAATCCGTCCCAGACCGTTGTACAATAGTTACACACAGCGTACACTCTCGCTGGGGCGCAACCCAATAGCGCCCAAAGTAGAAGAGCAAAGCGAAGTGAGACCCTCATCCGCTGGCGTTACCGTCTTTTCAAGGTCGAGGCAACCGTACACAGCCTCCGATGTGGCCAGCATCTTACGTGCGTCAACGCGTCGCCGAGATGCAGGCGTAACCTCGATTGCTTCCAGCATTGATCAAACATTACGAAATAAGACCTCTTGGTCGGCCGAGAATTTAGTTATCAACGCAGCACCAATTGGCGAAAGCAATGCAATCATCTTAAGTGCTTCCCCGGACTCACCCTCACTCAATAACCACCGACCAGATAGGTTAGACATATACGAAAATACATCTGTGATTTGAATCCTGCTTAACCGGCTCTATGTATCTAAACCTAACATTTAATTGCAATACCTACTACTATATATATATACATATATACATAAAAAAAAGCCTCGTGTTACACTATAATTTAATATTTATATAAGTGTGAAATGTTAAATGTAAAATACAAAGCATAATAAATTTAGACGTTAATATAAAAAAAAAAGGTTCAGTCGCAAAAGTCCGTTCCATTTTATAAAAAAATTTGTGCACAAATTCATCACATACCGGGTGTTTGGCATAGCTACCCGAAACATGGATGCTAAAAAGCTGGACAAATAATAAAACAACAGTAGGTACCTATAAGTAGGTAATCGTTTTAGAAAAAAAAAAAATTGTAATAGAATTTAAATTAGCCCAAAATACACCTAATATAATGTATTGTACGTCACTAGGCGTGGAAAAACAAGTCAGGATTGCATTGCCAGCAGATTAGCAGTGTTAGACGACAAGTCTGTGAAAAATAGAGAAAAATTTACATTTGACCGCTGTAGTGAATATAAGCATAAATTGAATGGATTTTAATAAACAGAAATAACAATTTAGAAAGAGCTGTCTCTTAAAACACTCACCACCCCAAATGCAAAGAGAGAAAAATCTCGTTTTATGTTCCATTGGGCACGAAAAATCTGAAATCTGAGAACAAAATCTGTTAAACCCAATGGAAAACGACATAAGAAACGAAGAATGGTGAAGAAGATAGAGGTTAAGATGGGCTGTTCTGAAAACGAAAACTCTAAAGTTTGAGTTTAGCTTTCGCAGCGTAGGGAAATTTTTTCATTGAGGCCTTATGAGGTACGATGAGTTGGTGCGGGTAAAAAAGACGAGGGCAACGTAAATTACGGGGTTTTTGTTAGAGAACATTGAGCTGTTACGAGACGCGCAATCCACGGGCCTAGGAAAACGATAAATGATAAATGTCTGCATTTATCAAGTGTAGGTATTCAGGTTAATGAGATTGAGCCGGGGATTGGCCGGCAAGATAAAAAGATCATACCCAGGCGGAGAAAGCGACATTGGACGTTCTTGATTCCAAGCAAATGAACTTGATGAAAGGGAGACCTAGACTAGCGTATTCAAGGAGGGTTGGAGAATTTTTTAGAACGTTTAGCAAAGCTGAGTGATGAGTTGGCCTTACAAATTATTTCGTCAATATGCGAACGAAAATTTAGCTTCTTGTCGTAGAATTCACAACATGATATAGGTCGTCACGAAGAGATTGAACTAGAAAGATTGGTTGACCGTGGAGAAGGCAATGTCGGCGAGGGGACTTGTTGCGCTTGCGTGATAAGGTAATGGATTGACATTTGGTGACATTGAGCTACAAGCATTTTTTGAGGCACCAGGTCTAAAAACGATCAAGGTCTTGTTGAAGAAGACAGGAGTGTTGAGGTGAAAAAATGATATTAAAGGATTTAGTATCATACGGGTAGAGAGAGAGAGAGAGAGAGAGAGAGAGAGAGATAGAGAGAGATAGAGAGAGAGAGAGTGTTTAATGACCTTCTCAATATCGTTTATAGTTGGGACGAAAGAGAAGGTGACCTACCTTGCGGGACACGATAGGACGGATCTGAAGCGAACGCTATAATACCGGTTTTCAAGGTAAGGTAAGGTATACATTTTATCAATATAGGTTCAAAGACAACGGTCGATAGTTTGAAGACGATAAATCGATGAGATAAGGTGGAAAGGGAGAAGGATACGAATTCGACGAGTTTGTAGTTGTTGATCTACCTTTCGGAAAGCCATATTCGTTAGGGGAAATACGGAACTTGCTACTATCTTAAGGCTTGGATATCTGAGAGAGTTTAGCAACTGAGCGGTAATTAGTAAATTAATTTTTTAATACTTTCTTATGTATCAGGGTTACGTACGAGGTCTTCCAAACATAGGGAAATTCTCCTTTTGAAAGAGATAGACGGAACACGTGAGAGGTAAAGGTGAGCGCGAGATTGGAAGAACACTGCTTAAAAAGAATGGCTGCTTTTGTTTGAGCGAGAAAGGGACCGATAGTGAAGATAGGAAAGTAGATCAAATAAGATGTGTCCGGTGCAAAGGAATTATCGACAAAAGATTGCTCAACAAATGTGGCAAAAGAGTTGGCTATTTCATGTGCGTCGGTTGATGATTGGGATTTTCCCGTTGACGAATGACAAAAAAGGGCTTAGGGTCGTTTATAAGATTGGCTTGTATACCATTTAGGTCGTGGTTGAAGGGATAGTTACAAAGCTGGGTAAAATAAAGTTAAGTAGGTACCGAGGTAGTTAGAATGGTAAGAAGACGAATTTGTTTCTTCAATTAAATTCGATGAAGGTGTTTTGTAATAGTGGTAGACACCATAATGTGCCATATATGTGAGATTGGATTATCTGTTGCTACTTTTTTTGTTTTCCATAGTAAATATGAATGTTTTAATAGGCCAAATCAATATATTTCAATTTAAGTTTACATTTGCATGCATAATTGTATATTTTCGGATCACATAATGCAAAATTTGTTTTCAACACACAACATTTTAATGATGTAATGACATTTTGGTAGTGTTCCCGGACACTTCTGTCATGTTAAGAATTGACCTGGAGGAAGTGCAATTTTTATTTCAATAAGACGTAGGATATAGTATAGGAAACATAGAAAGAGCACTACTAGACTACGACGGATTCTATGATAGATCTTTCGGGGTTCGTAGCAAAATTCCGAATACGAAGGATTCTGTGATGGACGTGATTGTTTATTTCTGTTTGAAGCTTTTTTGTTGCTATTTCGACAGTTGCTCCCACAGCAGGCAGATCGCTAGTAAAAAGAATGTATAGCACTAGACCTAGCACACTACTCTGTCTCTTGTTTAATTCTGAAGAATCGATCTCTTATATATGACTCCAGAATTGTCGAAAACTGCTTCGGCAGTTGCCTTTGTAATTTATGGATCAGTAACTTATGCCAGACTTTATCGAAAGCTTGAGCTATATCAAGAAATATTGTAGAGCACACATTTTTCTCTTCGAATGCTTTTTCGATTTTATCTGTGATTCTGTGCACCTGATCAATAGTAGAGTGTTTATTTCTAAATCCAAATTGCCGAATTGGAACTAACGATTTTTCATCTATTATTTTTTGTTGACGTTTTACCAGCACTTTTTCGAATAACTTGGAAAACATTGATAGAAAAGATATTGGGCGGTATGAGGTAACTTCTTTAGGTGGTGTAACTGGTTTTGGAATCATTATTTCCTCCGCGACTTTCCACTTGCTTGGCACATATCTTAATTTTAATGCAGCATTTATAATCTGCGCTAGTTTTTTTTTTTAATTTACGTCGAAATTGTTTCAAAATTTCTCCTGTAACCAAATCAAACCCTGGGGCCTTTTTTATATTTATGTTTTCTTTAATTACTTTGGAAAGTTCTTTAGCTGTTACCGACCGAATAGGTGTATCTCTTTAGCACCTTACTTCGAGTCCTTGATAACCTTTAAATTAATAAGGTTTGAATACGCCTTCAAGATACTCAGCAAATGTGTTTGCCTTCTCTGGTTTTTACTGGCGGAATGTGAGCTATTGTCCTGTTCATTTTCTTTGTCGACTTCCAGAGCGAGTAGTCGGTACACGCATCATTTGTAAGACATGTGAGGTAAGTTTTCAAAGAGTCATTATTGAATTCTCTTACAGATTTTCTGAGCTCATAATTTAAGTTGTTAAGTGTGGTCTTGTCGCTTGGCGCCCTTGTCTCTTGCCAGCGTTTTCTAGCTTTCCTCTTTTCTGTTATAATTTTACAAATTTCGCGAGGAAAAGAGTTTTGTTTGATCTTTTTTGTTGTTTTAGGAGTTGCAGCCCACGCAGCTTTTTGTGTACTCAATATTTGGACTGCTTCTTCTAGTTGATCTTCTGATGAAAGTTAAGCATCCAACTTCTTTTATTATTATTTTATCGCCAAGTGTCAAAAGTATAGGGGAATGATCTCATTGAAGGTCAGGTCCTTCCTCTATGCTTATGTTATTTAGGACATATTTTCGGATACAAAGAAGTCGACAAGATCTGGGGTTTGATTTCTATCTGTTGGCCAATAGGTTAGTTTTTCTGTTGAGTGCTATTTTAGTTCTCTGCATCTATAGTATTAGTCCACTGCTCATTTCTAAACTTATGGAAATTCCTTGGATGGCACATGATTAGAATTTTCCTTCTATATCGTGTTTTATTGTGTTCTTTAATAACACTGCAGCCCCACCTTTTGCACAGTTATGAGAATGTGGGGAGTGGTATAATTCATATCCTTGCAGTTTAAAAATTTATAATGCGTCTCTGAAATGAGACATATATCTATCTGGTGTATGTCAAGAGTCACTTGGATCTCGTCCTTGCCTCTACTTTACGTTTTCCGTTTTTTTCTGCTGGTATTTGATTGTTTATTGATGCTGCCTGAGCATATGACATCTTCTGGACCCGCTGTATTTTGTCTTGGGACATTTTAAATTATCGTTTCATCTTAAGGCTTTTCTTCCTGTGGGCTCTTTTGTAAGTCCTTTTTGACTTTTTGTTTTTGGTTTCTTTTGCTTTTTGTCCCTTGCAAGTTGGATTTCTTTTGCAACTAAACATAGGTTCTGTAGCTAGCAGGATGGTTTTCATTGCAGTTTACACATTTAGGATGTTCATCTTCTTTCTTCTTACATTCTATGTGTATGCCCATATCTTTGAAATTTTTTGCATTGGGTCTTCGATTTACGTATGGTATGAATCTTAACTTGCTTCCCAAGTATGTTTTTAGTTTCATATACTTTTTTTTTATCTTCATCATGCTCACAACGGAGTTTAAAGTATGGTAGCGGTACTTTGCTTTTAAATTTAAGCATATTTATAACTTCCAAGATTTTAAAGACTGGTCTGGTTTGCCTATTTTCATAAAAATACCATGGTATCTTTTTCTGATTTAGTATTTTAGTGAGGCTTCTATATCCCTCTTCTTCAATCACATTGATTTTGTTGTAATTTTTGTTTATTAGCGCTGTATTTACTTGCAGCGCGATACTTGGTGGGGCTTGTTTGGATTTAGTGTTTTATTTTCTTAGTTTGAAGCAAACAAAATGTGCAGCTTTCTTTTTTAATTGAACGCTTATTGTAAGAAACAAGTTCAGTTCAATTGGTTTGCCTGGCAAAAGATCTGAAGTTGTATTCTTCCAGATTTTGTCTCCGGAATTTCGAATACCAGTTAGTTCATTCAAGATTCAGACGCTAGCAAAATAACAACCAACGTTTAAGGCCGCAGCAACAATCAGGGTGGTGCACTTAGGATATCAGCACCTCCAAGATTATGCAGTTGAAAGATTCCATGGTTTATGACCTTAGGCACAACAGATGCATCTTATAAGCTCACAAGATTTACACAGCAGTATGCATATAAAGATCATTTTTTTCATTTTAAATTCATTTTTATTCATTTCTTTTTTAAGCTTACATTCTAGACAAAAACGATTAAATCTAATTTAAAACTAACATTTATCTTATTCTAGCTTACTGGCTCCAAGCGAGCGCTCTAAACTTATCAATATCCTTAAAATTATTGCCTTTCGGCCTTAAATTTATCTATTTCTATGATTTGTTTTGTTTTTTAATTTTCAAGAAACTTTAGAAAACTTGAACTCTTTATTATTATGCATATAAAGATCTGTGATACCTCAAAACATCCCGTTCCTTTGTCAAGGCAATAGTTTCAAACCTACACCGGGTGGGTAAAATAACACGAGTGTTATATAATTTTATTACTATCTATATATATTTAAATATCCCATTCATAACATATAATTTTCTGTTACACAAATCACACAGATGAAAACTTGTACGCCACACATGTACGAAGATAAAAAATTAGATTGTGACCAACGGATACCTATTACATACCTACATCTTAAAAAACGAAAAATCTAATTTGAATGCAAAATCTGCAATGCCATTTTGGCAGCAGCTTTCTTCGCCATGGTCTTGTTAGCACCACAGCCGACAACAGTTTTAAGCAAATCACGACAGTAAAACGTACAGCTTAACATTACAACATCAGTTTCCACGCAATCGTTTTGGAATGTTGGATTGGCTCCACGGTACTCATACAATTGACGGACGGGATCGATCGGCACTTCTCGAACAAACTCCTTCAACTCGATGTCCATCAATTGGCTGATGACATTCCAGGTGCAACGCAAATCATTGCCCGAGTCGAGGAATACAGCTCCGATTATAGCCTCCAAGAGATCACCCAACGCCTTAGGCACGTCGATGTTTTGCGCCAAATTGAAAGCGTCTGCCGAAACGGTTTCTTCGAGTAAAATCTTCACCTGTTCGGTCACCCGATGGTCTTGGGTATTTTGGAATTCAACAAACTTTCTGATCGAATCGGCAAGGCTAGGACTTTCATACAACAAGAACTGATTGAACCGATTTCGAACGCAAATACACGCAAGTGTTACGTTGTTGACGAGGGCCGATCGAAGATCAGTGATTTCACCAGGATTCATATGCGTGCACCTCTCAAATATATGGCAGGATATCAAAAAGTCCAAAACTGCATCACCAAGGAATTCCAGTTGCTGGTAGCAGCCAGTCAGTCTGTTTGTTGGATACGAAGGATGCGTTAGAGCTTGCAGGAGATACGCACGGTCTTTGAACTTGTACCCTAGGTTTCTCTCGAGGAATTCATAATTCACCAGATATTGATCTACGTCGGATTGTTTGACGTTGACCTTCTTTACCAATGGATTTCCTAAATTAATGTTCAACAGATTGGGAAGCAAGGACTTGTCAACATCGTTGTAGATTCCAAAATAGTTCAGCATTTCGAAACTCTTCTGGACGCCGTAGTTTTTAACGCAAACACCCAGCAGAGCTTCAACACAATCTGCGAGCACTTTGTCCGCGATTGTTTGCTTGTAAAGAAATTCATTGAGACATTCTGTAGATGTCTCAGAGAGTTGACTGCTGGCGCAGAGCTTTTCCAGTGACTCTGAATTGCACATGCCAGAGATGACTTCGTCGTCGCTTAGCTTTAGTTCATAAAGACAATTTGCAGAAACATTACCGCTCGCTATGGAATACAGGACGTTGGTAGGCACCGACGCCAGAGGTGGCAGCCATTCGCTGGTAGGCTCGAAAGTTGAGGAGCAAATAAACGATTCGCTGAATTTGGTGCGCATGCAGTACAGTAAATTGCGGTTGCTAATCATCTTGGATTTAGTAGCCGTTAGAAAGCCCTCGTTCCACGTTGGGTGGCGATACATTAATAGCAACGATACGCTAAATTTCAGGAACGAATCTCCCAAAACCTCGAATCGTTCCATGTCGAAAACATCATTAGTTGCAGCCGCTGTTATCGCAGCTAAGAACTCAAACTGCTCCGCTGTTCGTAAGTTCACGGGTGGTATATCATGATCCAGTACCTTAAGGTGGCGACTCGCGTCAAACGATACATTCGCGATCTCCATTGTCAATTCGTTGAGTTTACATTCCAGATTTGGCTTGTGGGCTTCTAGATTATGAACTGAAACCTCTTTAGAGGCAAGTTCGTCCAAGTTAAGCCGTTCCATGTCTTCCAATAGATTGTTAACAAACTGGTAATAGTAGTCAACTTCTATCGGATAAACTGAGCTTACATTGCGGTAGACATCGATGGGTTCAATAAACGACTTCCAGTTGCCCTGTTCTATGTCAACAAGGGTGTAGTTTTTGAACGGCGAATTGTCGCGGCGTGTTGTGTCCAGGGCCGGCAGCATGCTACGGTGCTCGTTGGCCATATTTCTACCCACGCGCCGCAATGAATAATCAATTTGTATGGGCGCAGGCTTATAGCCAGGCTGAGTGCTTATGGCCAAATAGCGGTTGATATCCAGGCGTAGTCTTTCCGCGTGTAGAAGGAAATGAAATCGATGCAAAATGCTGGGCAGAAACAAGGCTTTCAGCCAAAGATCGCCTGGAAATCGGAAATTATGACACAACTCTGGTATCAAAATAATGGCGTTGTCCCGCTTCATACGCTTGCTTTCAGTTGTTTTCTCAGCCGAGTTCACAAAGAAATTAGTACGCGCGGTCAACGGCTGCACTTCAATCAGAAACTGATCCTTGTGTACAACTCTTTCGTTGTATTTACATTCGACATAGTCGGCAAAGTTTTTAAATTGATTAGTCGGAAAAGGACTCATTGGCTTTAAGTCGTGTCGAATTTTTGTAACAACAAATCTGGTGCTTTCATCATTGCTGTACCAAGTGTTAACGATTTTGCCGAGGAAATCCTCCGGAGCGAATGTTTTGCGTGATCGCTCTGTTTCCGTGGTCGACCTAAGCGGTGTGAGATGTTGAAAATCGCTTACTAGCGCCCAATCAATTGCGCAATTGTGTTGCACTGGTGCAATCAGGTATGAGTTCGGACCTTTCCTATTTTCAATTGCCAGAAAGTCCTTCCAAAACTTACGGATATCGCAAAATAGCATCTTATTGAACATTTTCAGCTTTTTCAGCTCGTCCTCATCGGCGATAACGAACTCGAAAGGCGTGCTACAAATATGAGCATTTAGAGGGCCTTGAGTCATAAACAGCGGCATAGGAGCTAGGGCTGGAAGCTTGTGCTTCAAGACTATTGCGTAAGTTGATTTCGAGCCCAACAAGTTGATGATGTGGGCGTTGTCTTCGTCCAAACGGAATTCAGGGTCAATGTTAATACAGTAAGCATATGCAATTTCGCCGGGTACGGGGAGGGCATCAGTCAACTCTGTGGGGTACATTTTATCGTAGACCCGGTGGTTCTTCCTAGTTCCGGCGTCCGTGGAGTTATCTAAAAAAAAAAGTTTCACTTCCTGATGTTAGTTGGGTGGAAAGGTGGAACTTACCATCGGGTTCATTCTTCCACTTAGCAAAGTAAACATCTGCAACATTCTCAATAATCTGTTTGCGTGTGACCGGACACAGACTATCGTTAAGTTCGCCATTTTCGTATAGCTTTACACAGGCCTTGAAAGCAGCCGAAATCTTAGCCCACTTGCAGACCTTCATACTATCGCTCTGAAATTGAAAAATGGTTACACAAGCATTACCCTAGTGTATTGTGCATACATAAATTATTTCCTTAATGGTCGACTGGTGTGGCAACTGCACTGAGACTATGAAATCGTCAATCTCCTTGGAAATGATCGACCAAATTGGGGTCGATTGCGTAAATGTGTCATGCGGTAGTGTCTGGCAATAGCGATGCAGAAGCATCAACGTGCCTCCGCCTTGTAGGATAGCTCCGCTAGGCGTTATAAAGGGTTCTATTATTTCGTAAAACTGCTCTACCGTTTTACTCTCATCGGGTATCTCTCTATCAATAGTGCGCGTAATTAAATAGTTCTTCAGGAGTACATCAATCTGCTTGTAGGTATGAATTTGTTGAGCCAACTTGGCTTTACTTCCCTTCTCACAGACTATAACGTATGTACTATCGCGGGACCGTGCACGGCCTTTCATTTGAACATACGAACTAAAGGTATTTATGTTATCATACGAAATAACATAATTACATGCTTGCACATCGATGCCTTCCTCCAAAACACTAGAGCACACAATCATATTGCATTCTTTGCGACGGAAACGTTCTACGGCCTAAAACAAAAAAAAATCCGTTAAGCATTTTTCCACACAGAAGCAAAAAAAAAAAGTTCAAAAACTAACCTGACGATTCCATTTCGAATCAAGCAGCGTGTCTATTGAATATATCATCCCAGTGTTTCGTCCCACCATAAATTCAGGCATAATAATGTGGGATAGCGCCTTGTGTGCCGCAACGAAATTTTTAATCACGTAATAGAGACATTTGGCGGTGAAACGGCGTTGAACAAAAACCAAACAACTTATATCGGTTGCCTTCTTCGTTGTGAACTCCCTAATGAAGTACGTCAATAACGCCTGCAGTTTTGGTTTCGAAAAGTTGAGGATAACATCTGCCTCGTCCATGTCGTCGTCATCGTCATCGGTAAATGAGTTCAACTTTTTAACAATTATGTGTCGTATACGATCGCATTGTGTAAGCACATAGCGAAACATATTTCTATAAATCAATATTTCTGCGTTGCGTTTATTGATTTCGAGATTCACAATCAAACCCATTATGGCTATAGATGCTCCGTATAATCCCATGTCGTCCATTTGATAAATCAAATCAGACAGCATTGATTTGATTTGCTTTAGTTTAGACATCTCTCGAAGGTTTTGTAAGTTTTTCGAGTATTGTTTGCTTTCACCTAAATCCCATTTTTCGATTTCCTTGGTACACGTCTGAATAATTTCAGTGATTTGTGTTTCAACGCCAAAGACTGTTGATTCGTCCGCATATGTTAACATTAATTCATTTGGCGATGTGGAAAATCTGTTAGAAAAACAATTATAAAATGACCAATACTGTATAACGTCTTGGGGTGCACTGGCCATGCGAGTTTGTGAGTGGCGTTAATTTATCTACACGTCTATTGAGAGTATTAAAAACGACCGAAGTGACAATGTGCGAATGTTTGTCGGCCTGATATCCCTCAACATCTTGAGAACTGGTTTTGTGCCATCTTCAAGTGCCAAAAGAGAAGTAAAGAAGTAGTAACTAATGCAGATGCAGACTTCTTTCCAGAAAGTAATATTTACCAAAGGGTAAAAGGAGTGTGCCGAGGCAAGAGACCTGTACCAAGAAAACGTATGATACTTTTTTATACCCTTTTCACACAGAGCCGAAAACCGGGTTTTCGCTAAAGCGGCGCTGCCCATTATGTTCACGTTATATGTAATCTAGTGTATTTTAACTTTGACAGCGCTACATACCGCTACTACAGCGGCCTCGTTGTGTTAAGGCAGATAACACAAAAATTCTGCCGAATTCCACGGCTTTACCGAATTGCAGTTTTTTTTGCGACATTTATCAAACGGACTGATTTATAGACATTAAAAGGAGTAGTTACGTTGCCCCATGACATAGCCACTCCCTTTTAATTTCATCACACAATATCGAAAATGTCATCACTCTGTAAAAGTCGTTCACAGTGCACCATGTTGCACTCAATTTCCGGTCGACTTGTTTTCGCCGACGACAAACTATAAACAAACTCAAAAGCCACGTCAGCGACAACACTGAACTACGTGCGCATGTGTAGACAATGGGAAAAAAGGAAACAAAACTTACAGCATTACATTGTGAAATTCATCCATGTTCTCCACAGTGATGATTTTTCCACGAAATGCAGCTTCCAAATCTTGTAATGGCTTTAGAATATCACCCTTTTTGTTGGACTTTAAGAGAACTCCAGTAAGACCAACCAACCGCGGCAATTGGCTTTGATCAGGAACATACATAAAAAGCGACAAAAATTGATGCATTGGGTGGGCTTTTGTTGCATGATGACACTCGTCGATAACGACACAACTTAGATCTGTTACGGAAAGATATGTATGCGAAACCATATCGACAAACACTTGACTGGTTCCAACAAACACCTGCAAATTTAGCTCAGTTTTATGATACCATACAATAGAATATTTTATCGTTTCCTTACTTGGTTAGTGTTAAGTTCAGCCTCCCATTTTTCAGATGGCCAGTTATCCACGTTCAAGTCGCCAATGAAAAGGCCGACTTGAAAGTTTGTCACTGTAGAGATTTCCCTTGCGGTCTGCCGTGCTAATTCAACTGTATTACAAAGAACTGCACATCGTTTGCCACCCTCAGCTAGCGGCCTGTGAAAAACATAAATAACATACGAATTTCGTATTCGGAATGTGTCTTACTTTGTAAGATCCTTTAAAAAGTGTTTAATTAACATTATTGCAATATATGTCTTGCCGCTGCCAGTGGGCAAATAAATGATTGAATTATGTTTAATTGCATGATCAAGCAGCCGCAGCTGGTATGGCCGAGCAATCTTGTCTTCAATTTTCTATGAAAAAGAAACATTTATTTAATTTATTAAATGATCAAGTTAGACTGCTTACCTTCGCGCAACTCATGGCAAGATAATTTTCAGTTTTGCACAATGAATGATGTGTACTTTGAGCAGGAATTATCAACAGCACCACACAGGAAGGCTGGTTGCTGAACTTTGTTTTGCTTTTTTTGCCAAATCCCAAAGGGAGATTCCCTATTTCTTTTCTGATAGCAACAACCGCGTTCAGTTCAGCCAATCATAAAAATGTACACTTATGTTGTTTATATTATTTTCGAACATGAACATATTAACTTCGACGTAAAACTTACGTCGTTTTCCATTGGGATTTCTAATGTCGTTTTACATTGAGATAGAAAATGATATTTTTTCATATTCAGAGCAGTTTTGCTCCTACTTATGTGGTATTCGTTTGGGCGCTCTCAGAGCACTTTTTTTGCCCTCAGAGCAATTTTTATGTTCGTTTGGTACCAAAAAAAGCAATCTTTTTCAGATTTCAGAGCACTTTTGCGAATCTAGATATTTTCTCAGATTTGCTTCAGATTTACCAATACAAGTGCATTTGAGTTTGACATTTGGTGGAGTTTGTTTACATTTGCGTGAATTTTTTCTACAGCAAAGAAAGGCATTGCATCGGGTGAATCTATTTTCGTAAATTATTTGTGTGCAAACATTTAGAAATCAATCGGGACGGAAATTTCAAATGTTTTAATACAAAATTTAACCAGTGAATCGAAAGCGCATAGAAAAGTGTCGAAGACTACACATATTACAGTCGCACGAATATCAACACAAAAAAAGAGCAAGAGCGTTTTATGTTCGATTAGGCACACGAAATCTGAAATCTGAGGGCAAATCTGAAGAATCCCAAACGAATACCACATTACACTAAACCAAAACATTTGTCACTTGTCAAACTTTAAAGTTTACGTTTTAAGAAGACAAAAATAGAGAACAATTTACATTTGGCCGCTGCAATTGATATCAACATAAATTGAGTGGATTTTTATAAGTATAAATTACAATTTAAGAACAGCTGACTCTTAAAACACGCAGCAAAATCTAAAAATCCCAATGGAAAACTACAAGGATTCTAGGCTCTAAACAAAATTATATAACGAAATAAAATAATAGCCTTTAACAAACATTCTAAAGCGATCCTAGGCAAAAATAATAGAATACAGAGATATATAACTTTCCAGTGGAAGGCTGTCTACAAGCTGTTTTCCCAAAAAATTCAATGAAAACCTCCATAAAAACCAAAAAAAAAAAAAAATCAATACGAAACACAAAACAATTAAAAATTGCTGTGCCCATTAAAGCAATGTGAAAAACAACAATGTAAACAAATGGGTTTTGGGGGGACGTACGAAAGATGTCCTTCCCTTTTAATCATTCATCTCTGTCCTATGTTAGGCAGTGTGTTTCAATGTTTTGTACCAGCTGCCAAAAATTCAAAGGTGTGAAGGTGTAGGTATTAATCGAATACCTACCTATTTTTGGAGATCTTTCTGCTTTAAGGTTTCAATTTTAAAATTTATGTTCGAATTCTACACACCTGTATAATGTGGAGTTAAAAACATATGGAACAACATAACGTAACGTACGATTACGAATGTCAAACAAAAACCGTAGTATCGCAATCAGGCGCACCAACTGTAAATTAAGGGAAAAACATAAATAAAAAAATCACTAATAAGAAAATGGCTTCCTTGTGGAATTTCTAATAGGCTTTTGTGAAGTTTTCATTCTTTTTCTAAGAAAGATGTATTAAAACAATGCACATTGCACAATTTACGCAAACTAAAGATATCGAACGTAAGCATAAGATTTGATAAATTTATTGAGTGATGTGTGTGGTAGCTACTTTTTGTTTTCAGAAAGAATGCTGGCACTTGTTGGTGGCCGTGGCAAAGCATTTATACAAATCGAGTTTATTGATTAACCATTAGCAGGCGTATACGGAGAATCAAAAGAAAGGGAATGCTGCCGTTGTTCTTTCTATTGTCTGTTGACTTTTTTTATTTTGTCGAAAATTGGTCATCTGCACAAGGTTATTGCTACTATGGAAAACGAATCTGTAAAGTCGGAGCATAGTGGTCGATCACGACGCTCTAGGAACCATAATAATAATAGCTTATCAGGAGGAGGAAACGGTGGAGGTGGGGGAACCATTAACAATAGCTATCACAGAGATAGGACGAGACATTCACACCGCAGTACGCATTCAAAATCGAATAAGCAGCCAAGGGATATGGCTCCGTTCCAAACGAGCGTAAATATGACTGGTAAGTAGGTTGTGGGTGATACATTTTATTAAACTCACAGATCGAAGGTATATTGCGGATTGAAATGAAGGCGGACGTTTTTTTTTCATGTACGGTAATCGCCAGTAGTGATTTAGAGAGCCGATAATGTCAAGTGATATACCTACAAGGTCAAGACCCAAGCGCAATCCTTGTAATGGATGATTGAAAAGACTAAACTAAGAACTTTTACATTTAGCACTATTCGAGATCGCCGACTATTTAAGTACACACGTGGGACGGGTGGGGTGCTTCAAATATCATCACCACTAGCATACCCAATTGTACCCTTATGTGGAATTCGAGGGGGCATCCTCAGATTTTCTTTCAGATTTCGTGCGATTGGAACATGTATAGCCTTCAACACTTTTGAAAGCGTTTTCCATTCACTGGTTTAGTTTTGTATTAAAAACTTTCAAAATTTGTGTCCCCGTTGATTTCTAAATAGATTCAACCGATGCAATGCTGTAGACAAAATGCACTTAAAGCTAAACAAACTCCACCAGTTGTCGAACTTAAATGCACTTGTGTTGGTAAATCTGAAGCAAATTTGAGAAAAAATTCAGATTCGCAAAAGTGCTCTGAAATCCGAAAAAAATCGCTTTTTTTTACCAAACGAACATAAAAAGTGCTCTGAGAACGCCCAATCGAATACCACATCGTTCTTGATGTTTAGCCAAAACACGTACGTCATCATCGGTTATCGCCATGCTGGTAGGGGAAAAATATGCCACTTAATACATCCATTTCATCCTGCAAATATGTATAATTTATTTTTATTTCTTTATAGGAGATGAAAGCCGAGATGGTCAGGAGATTATTGAAGTACAGATTCTACCACAGGATGAAAATTGGGGAGAAAACACGACCGCTGTCACCGGCAATACATCGGAACAAAGCATCTCCATGGAAGACATCAACAGCACATGGAATCGTGACAACGAAACCAGCCTGGGCTTTGCCTGTAAACGGTATATAGAGTCGGTATTCTGCCTGATCCTGGGTTTCGTTTCGTTCTTTTCTCCGGTGGCAATGGTGATGATGCCGAAGTTGGGTTTCTTTCCATCTGCATTTGACCACCCGGAGCTAACACAAACGGTTAAAACTCAGCTGCTCGCATGCAGCAGCGAGTGTAAAGGACTATTAGTGTCGCTGACAGCAAGACTGATTCTACTAGCGTTGGGACTTTGGGCGTTGTTTTTGCGTCGACCCAGCGCAACCATGCCCAGGATATTTTTGTTTCGAGCCACTGTTTTACTCCTGGTCACTGTATCTACATTTGCCTATTGGCTCTTTTACATTGTGCAGGTTACAAATGGAGCAAAGATAGTCGTCGAAACGGGGGGAGATGCAGTGGATTATAAGTCCTTGGTAGCATATGCTACCAACTTTGTCGATACTCTTATTTTCATTCACTACATAGCAGTGGTTCTCCTCGAATTAAGACACAAACAACCGACATATTACGTGAAAATTATCCGCTCGCCCGATGGGGTTAGTCGTTCGTATGCACTCGGTCAACTTAGTATTCAGCGGGCTGCAGTTTGGGTCCTGCAGCGCTACTATGTCGACTTCCCTATATACAATCCCTATCTGGAACGCATTCCTATTTCAAAGTCGCAACGCAACAAGATATCGACCAGTTTTAAGTATTACGAGGTGGACGGGGTGAGTACAGCACAGCAGCAGAGCCAAAGTCGAGCTGTATTGGCGGCCAACGCACGACGCCGTGACTCATCGCACAATGAAAGATTCTACGAAGAGCACGAATACGAACGTCGGGTAAAGAAGAGACGCGCCCGTCTAATAACCGCAGCAGAGGAAGCGTTTACGCACATTAAGCGTATACACAATGAACCGGCACCGGCCATTCCACTCGACCCACAGGAAGCTGCACAAGCCGTATTCCCCTCCATGGCTCGCGCTTTACAAAAATACCTGCGAGTTACGCGCCAACAACCTCGACACACTTTCGAAAGCATTCTCAAACATTTGGCTCATTGCCTTAAACATGATCTATCACCTCGAGCATTCCTAGAACCATATCTTACAGAATCACCTGTTTTACAAAGCGAAAAGGAACGTCGCTGGGTGCAGTCGTGGTCACTCATCTGTGATGAGCTCCTTTCCCGACCAATATCAACTGACTGCACTTTTCAACTGATCCAAAACGACGTCTCGCTAATCGTTTCCATACACAAACTTCCACACTTTAACATATCCGAGGAAGTCGTCGATCCGAAAAGCAACAAATTTGTGCTCAAACTCAACTCGGAAACATCGGTATGACAAAATAGCAACAACACTTCCTCGTCATACTTGCACATTTTGGTATAGTAGATATTTGAGAAGCTTCTGCGAAGACTTACATATCAAATGGAACTGCCCGTGTTATACTTAACCCGAAAGCACAAACCATCTCCTCACCAACTCCAATCAATTAGCTATACATTTAATTAATATTATTCATAACATGCTTTACGTTTTACAATAACTAGTGTTTTATAGGTTAGAACTCATTGTGTATTCCATTGTAGGATAAGTATTTAGAAAAATTATCACGCGCATACTATTTTAAATCGAAGATTCCTCTTGAAATGATAATAATACAAAGGGTTACAAGTACTGTTAAGTATTTCACTCAAAAATGACTGCTACACAAACAAACAGAAACATAACACAACATGACAAATTAAAAGTAATCTAAGGTTAGAATTAAGGTCTCTTGTTTTTACTTTGCAAACTGCACAAGATATAAAATAAGAAGAAACTCAACAACTAACTCAATGCATGAAAACTATTTTAAATTATTCTCGTTTTGTACTTTTGTAATAATTAGATAATTTGTTCGAAAATAATCACTATATGCCTACAAAAAAAGAGAGGTTGCAAATCAAAGAGATTGTATATGAAGAGACGTTGGTTAAGAAATGCTTAGTATTAAGGGAACCTTTTGTAAGATAAAAGTTGCATTTTGTAAACCGGAACATGTACTTGTCTTTTATTTGTAGTGTCGACTTCCTGAATCCTGATCTTCAAGCAGACCACTACTCAGCACTTATTACACTTGGAGATAAAATAATTAAAAATGAACATAGCCAAAAACTAGTTAATAGACTGACTGATTGCAACTACTTTAGACAGAAGTTGGAAGAATATCTCCCACTATCATCAGCTTTTCAAATATAAGATGAACTAGAAGAAGCGGTGCAAATAAACACAACATACAAAAGGCTGCGTGGGCTGCAAAACTAATCATCGCGAAATAGCTAGAAAGCGTTGGGAATAGACAAGGGGGCAGAGCGACAAGACCAAACTGAACAACTTAAATAATAAGCTCAGATAATCTATAAGAGAAGTCAATAATGATTCTTTAAAAACCTTCATTAGCAATCATAGTAATGATGCTAGTACCGACTGCTCGCTCTGGCAGGCAACGAAGAAAATTAATGAAAATGAACAGGCCAACTGGACAAAAAGCAAACGCTTGTAGAGTATCAATCCCTATGAAGATAAAAATTACCAATGCATTAACGAAATGTGCAAAGAGGGGGCCTTTACAGCCGATAACAGCTAAACAACTTAAACCTTAAAATAATTTCCATGAAAAGGTTTAAAGAAAAAACTTGCGCATATTATAAATGCTGCATTTAAGTTAAGGTATGTGCCAAGCATGGAAGGACGCAGAGATAATAATGAGGCAAGTCACCTAGCGAAGTAACGTCGTATCGCCCAATATCGATACTGCCAGTTCTGATAAATCTTGGAAAAAATAATTGAAAAATAATATACAAACAAATTTAGTAAAAGCATTTAAGGAGAAAAAAGTGTGTTCTACAGTTTTTTTGGATATAGCACAAGCTTTCGATTAATTCTGACACAAAGGGCTGACAATTCTGGATTCATACATACCTGTTGAATTCTTCACAATTAAACAAGAGACAGAGTACTTACCACTAAGAGAAGTTAGGTAAGAAAGGTAGTGATGATGACACTGCTGTACTTGCTATGTAAACAACTGTCGAAATAGCGACAAAAAAGCATGAAACGGCAATAAACAATCTTAATCTATCTAAAAACGGACTAAAAAATGTCAGATCAGATTAAATGACCTAAAGTTAAATGGCTAGTTTGGGCACAAATCCTCATTCTCCAGTCCTTCACGTGGGCGCCCGCCTAACAATGGCCAAGGATTTACGCTAACGTCTCAATCGTTTGTCGTGATCCATTTACTTTGAGGTAGGAGTAAACTTTTAAAAGCAATTAGGTTGCAACCAGTCGCGTACGAGCTCCCTCAGGCGCCATGGCGAGGGTCTGTTTTATTTAGTCCTGCCCAGGTATGGCGGCCTTACCCGTGGGACAATTATGAACAAAAACTTAAAAAATAAAAATAAGAATTATTATTCCAGGAAGGGAGGGAACAGATTCCACAATGCCGGCGATGCAACTGATTCTTACGAATCTGAACCACAGTCTTCCATCTCCGGCTTGGAGAGGGAACTTGAGGAGGTATTGCTAGCTAGTGGACTTGTACTCCCACTTGACACACCGTACGGTTCCAAAACCAGTGAGGGCACAGGGTCTGGTATATACTCCAGTGAATTGGATTTACACATGGCCCTAAGACTTCCGGACACATGCAGTGTGTTCCAGGCAAAGATTCAGGCCGTATTCAAAGCTGCGGAGGTAACTGAGATGAGATCTACATTGATAGCCAGGCTATGCTTAAAGCGCTAGAGTCACACACAACTAAATCTGAATTAGTCAGGACTTGCCGCACAATGATCAAGGCATTATGTGCGCAGAACCGTGTCGGAAAAAATCCCATATTTCAAATCAGAGAAAGTCTGAAGAATTAATCAATCTCAGTAGAACAAAGTAAAGACTAACGGTAGGAATACTCTCTAGACATTGCCTTCTTAGGAAGCATGCCATGAGACTGGGCTTAGCTAATATGGATATATGTAGGTACTGTGAGGACCTACTAGTCACGGAAGACATCTCCAACCTTATATATGAGTGTCAAGCAATTGATCAGAGTAGAAGGAAGTATCTTGGCAGGTACTTCTTTAATAACTTAGAGGAAGTTGTTTCCTCAAACCATACTGAGACCATAATTAAATTCTGTAGGGAAATTGATTGTTTGGGCGATTTGGTTTAGGTTTTTAACTGTAATGGTAAACTAAAAGGCTAGTCATCTATACTAATGAAGGACTTCTGCGCTTGAATGAAGAGGAAATGGAGACTGTAGACCATCTCTAATGCCACTGCACAGCGCTACGTGTGCAGCCATATCTAACATTCTCCTACCGTACAGATTCATTAATATGTCTGGATGGTGTTGTAAGTCGCATGTAGCTATTACCATGCAGTACCAAGGGACGAACATCATCGGCCTCCATGGATTCTGGGTGAAAGTTGCACTCCCTTTATAACCTAACAGAAAAAACGGGGCACCATAAGGAAGTTATGAACATACTTCTGTTCAAGTAATTTGAAACCGTCTTGATCTCTAGCACTTACGAATTAATGTGACTAGCTCTGAATAATCGCTCTGGATCGTCTATTTCAAGAAACGATCGTGTGTCAAATTTGACTACAAAAACGTAGGAATTGAATCACCGCATACCTACATACATTGCGTCAAAAAAGTTGTTCTTTCTCAGGTTGGTGGATGCAGTTTGCCATCTGGATCTTCCTGCCTGTTTGCATCTTCGCACTGCCTTGCCTTGAATTTACTGTCAAAAAGGATAAAGACATTAATTATGAAAGTAACGGATCCAGTAGAACAATGCAAATCAAAATCATTAACGCAAGGAGATATTCAAAGTTATGCTCAGTGAGCGTAAACGAACAATACGTAGTGCAATTTGTTTTTGTTTAAAATCGGCTTTATTAGCACAATAATAATAGATGCGGTTTTGTCTACTGCTAAACATTGATTTTGACTATGGATCATGTTAAGACAACGAACCGGACGGTAAGAGCTGTTTTGATATTTTTAATCTGAGACCCGCCATTTCCTGTAAAGTCTCTGCTATACGGGTATGGCACATTGGCAGTTTTTTGTTCGGATATTCATCAAACTTGCAGAGCCTAATACATAATTCAATTGTCATCATAAGTTAGTGTCGTTTTCCATTGGGACAAAGAATACATTTTTGTTTTTTGAATCAAAATCACTTCATGTATAATGTTCCATTTACCCAAACCAACATACCTACATAATTTGCACAGCATGCTTTGAAATGTGCAAAGTTTCGTGAAAACGAAAATAAAGAAATACATAAATAGCCATGGTTTCATTTTGAAGGAATTATTATCTTCATCGCCTTCCTCGTCATCTGAAGAACACGAAGCACCAAGAAATAATTTATTCGTATCTACAACAAGGGAAACATTCGTCAAGTCGATATCCATTTATAATTTTGCCAAAAAAAAAAAACCAATGCTATTGGAACAGCTGATATTGCTGCCAAATAAAGCACTAATCCATTTACAAAAGCAGATAAATTTCGTAGCACGTTCCATTAGCAGCGTTAAATCTGAGATCTGAAAAAGATTTCTGGTGGTACCAATGGAAAACGACATGAGTTAATGCTTACTAGGATAACTGCGTTAACGTCGCTCTAAAATCACCCAGTAGTAAAATGTGTGAATACCTATTCCCAATTAGCATAATTTTAATTAAACCGCTGAGTATATTATGTAGTATTTTAAGTTATACCCTGGCGTGTGTGGAATGTTTCCAGCCTACGAATATTTTCTGAAACGCCACTTCAAACTCTTACAATTTCTAATGACTAAATTAATAGCGCTCAGTTCAAGATAATAATGTAGAAAGCGCCATAGATCGTTGGTACACACAATCAACCTACGTCCTTAACCTATGGGAATAGCGTGCGCGTCATTGTCAAGCAGTGACTTCTTTAAACTACACTAACCACCGAAGCTAATCTGGCCAAACAGCTTTGAGGTGTTTACAAAGTTCATTCATACTGGCAGAATCCACGTGTAACGTACTTACATCAGTAGATAAACAACAAACGAATGAGAGTAGAGTAGGTCTATAAAATAAACCCCATCCCATCCCATCTCATATTATATTCATAGTCAGCTGGTAGTGGGGATGGTAAGTGGCAACGAAAACGAAGTGTTGTGCTTGTGCATTGTGCTTACATGAAAGAGAAACGTCAAATTTTATTCACTCACAGTTGTTGGAGAAAGTGGTCGACGGTGTTGGAGAAAACTAAAAAAATTTCAACTAAAACTCCCAGCAAATTGATTAAAATTCCTCGAAATGTCCAGCTAGTAGTAGTAAAACTTTAGCTCCACCAAATTTCCACTCCAACGAATCAACACAAGTAAGTGAAACCCTTGGATATACATTTATGTAATTAGTGTCAAAGGTTATTTGACTTGCACTTGCTAGTAAAGTCTCATTAAATTATGCGTAAAACCCGCAATGAATTGTGAAATGGAGTGGAATAATCGGGCGTAATCTTTATTCAGTACACAACACATGTTTCTTGGCCTCTTTACAGATTCACATTCATCCCCGTGTCGCCAGTGAGTCAGTTGGAAATGATTCGTCGTGTCATAACATACTCGATACTAGGTGCGAGCACCGTCGGTACTGGGTTGAGCCTACGGGCAAACGATTACGACATCAACTCGCTCGGCATTGTTCGTCTAGGAAGATCTGCCATAACTGTGTTCGATGTTGCCCTTACATACAAAAGGGAGCTCTACTACCGAGAGTGGGACAAATCATCACCAGAGTACAAAGCCGAGAAGAGTCGTGTACACACAATTGCAGCCAAAAAACTGCTCGAGCTGATGTGCACAAACAAGGGCGTTTACATCAAAGTGGGGCAGCATGTAGGCGCTCTGGACTATCTACTGCCAAAAGAGTTTGTGCAGACAATGAAGGTCCTGCATTCAAATGCGCCAACCAACCCAGTCGAAGATTTGTACAAAGTAATCAAACAAGACCTAAAATGCCATCCAGACGAAATCTTCGAATCATTTGACCCCGAGCCTGTGGGAACAGCCTCCCTGGCACAAGTGCACAAGGCCAAGCTGAAGACTGGCGAAACCGTTGCTGTTAAGGTACAGCATCCATATGTCAAGGGAAATTCCATAGTGGACATGAAGACGATGGAAATTCTTGTGAATGTAATGGCTAAGGTATTTCCTGACTTCAAAATCACATGGTTGGTGACAGAATCGAAGAAAAACCTACCAATCGAGTTGGACTTTATAAACGAAGGCCGCAATGCGGAAAAGGTGGCTCAACAGTTTAAGAACTACAGCTGGCTGAAAATACCAAAGATATATTGGAAGCTGTCGACAGCACGAGTTCTAGTTATGGACTATTTGGAGGGCGGACAAGTGACTGACTTGAACTACATCAATGCCAACAAAATCGACCGATTCGATGTAGCGAACAAGATTGGTCAGCTGTACTCGGATATGATATTCACCACTGGCTTTGTGCACAGCGATCCGCATCCGGGTAATATTCTCGTCAAGAAAAACTCAAACGGAAATACCGATATTATTCTACTGGACCATGGGCTGTATGCCAATCTAACCGATAAATTCCGCTACGAATACTCAAAACTATGGCTAAGTATACTGCGAGTAGATAGAACAGCAATGCGCGAACATAGTCGCAACTTGGGCATAAAAGACGACCTGTATGGACTGTTTGCTTGCATGGTAACCGGACGACCATGGGAGACAGTAGTGCAGGGCATAAGTAAAGTCAAATACACAAAGGAAGAGGTGAGTCAACAACATCCATCATTAGTAACAAATACTGAGTGCAATATTTACAGAAAGAATTGCTGCAAAACAACACCTCGCTTGTGCTACCTCATATATCAGATGTACTGGAACAGGTTGACAGACAGATGCTGCTGATATTGAAAACCAACGATTTAATACGTGGTATTGAGGCTACGCTGCAAACACAAAATCGAATGACTGCTTTTTGGGTCATGTCTAAGTGCTGTGTTCATTCGTCGTATAGTCAGCAGAGGCTTTCTGAAACTAGTCGCCGATCCCGGTTACGTGTCTCTCTGAGGGAGCAATGGGAAATTCTAAAGCTTAATGTGTACTATATATATTTGGGGCTTATTTCTGCAGTGAGGCAACTGTTGTAGATGTAAGAAGGGCGTTCATGTTATTTATTGTTCGAAATGAAACAGATGTGACATTTTCTATCTGAAGCTGAGTTTCAATTATTAGCCCTATTCTCGTTGTCGTTTATCACCTAGATCCCAAGTTAATAACAACACATGCGAGGGATACTCTACAGTCTCTACAGGTAGTTACAGTATAGCTATCGTATGAAAATAAATACTTGGGTCTATTATTTAAAGTACGGACGAGGAGGATCGTCGAAATCTTGTGTGTACCTTGTGCGCTCACCAACGATATGCAGTTTACAATTCACGGATAACTCCGTCGAAGTAAGTGTGCCACAATGTTTTTGCAATTTCATCCGAGTTTGGAATACTGAAAGTCACATGTAATGCATGAGATTTGTTATGTAAAGATTTCGAAGCCAGTTGGACTTTCGTCTACAAAAGCAAAGTGCGAACCACTTCCAAAAAGCCAACCACACCCAACTCTCCCCTAAATCAAGCAGGTTTGGGTTTGACATCTATCATACGCATGTCAAAATTACGTAAAAATTTGGTTTGCTTCGGTTTTTTGTACCGCAAATTATACTTTTTTGTACAGTGTTTCGATTCGAATCCGATCAGGCGATATTTAATTTTCTTCGCTAGTAAGTACGACATTTGTTGACTGTCCGTTGCTAGAAATTTAAGATGTCTGCATTTCTTAAAGCATCCAAGGTACGCCATATAATTGATAAGCCTTTCTCCAACCAACTGTTGCTTATTAGCATATCTTTTAAAGGTCTTCGCCAAGCAAGCTCGCAATTTTAGTTCGAAGATCAACGATGTGGTAATTGTGTCTGCAGCCCGAACGCCGATTGGCAGTTTCCAAAGTTCTCTTGCCCCCTTATCCGCCACACAACTGGGAGCAATTGCTATTGAAGCTGCTATCCAGCGAGCTGGCATTTCGAAGGACGAAATCGACGAGGTGTATATGGGAAATGTTGTTTCAGCTGGCCTGGGACAGGCACCAGCCAGGCAAGCGGCAATTTTTGCTGGACTTCCAAAGAACGTTTGCTGTACCACCGTGAACAAAGTCTGTTCATCAGGTATGAAGTCCGTGATGATTGGATCACAAAGTCTGATGCTCGGTCAGGCTGAGGTCGTTGTAGCTGGTGGAATGGAATCTATGTCCAATGTGCCATTTTACTTGAAACGTGGCGCAACACCCTATGGTGGTGTGAATTTAGTCGACGGTATCGTATTCGATGGTCTGTGGGATGTGTACAATAAGTTTCACATGGGTTCTTGCGCCGAAAATACTGCAAAGAAAATGGGAATTTCTCGCAAGGATCAGGATGACTTTGCCATCAGCTCTTATCAACGATCTGCTAAAGCTTGGGCCGATAAAGTGTTTGACGCTGAAATTGCGTCGGTGAAAATTCAACAGAAGAAGAAAGGAGAAATCACCATCTCCGAGGATGAAGAGTTCAAGCGAGTAAACTTCGACAAATTTGGTCAATTGTCTACGGTATTCCAGAAGGAGAATGGCACTGTAACTGCCGGAAATGCATCCACCCTAAACGATGGCGGAGCTGCTGTTGTTTTGATGACTGCTGAGGCAGCGGAACGTTTGAAGCTCAAGCCTTTGGCTCGCATTGTCGGCTTCCAGGATGCCGAAACCGATCCCATTGACTTCCCAATCGCTCCAGCACTTGCGATTCCTAAATTGTTACAGAAGACTGGTGTTCGCAAGGACGAAGTCGCCATGTGGGAAATAAACGAAGCGTTCTCCGTAGTCATAGTTGCAAACATTAAAAAGTTGGATCTTGACCCATCTAAAGTGAATGTTCATGGAGGAGCTGTTTCTCTTGGCCACCCAATCGGCATGTCCGGTGCTAGATTGGTCACACATTTGTCGCATTCGCTAAAGGCAGGAGAGTACGGGTGTGCTTCTATTTGCAATGGAGGCGGTGGTGCGTCATCGATCCTCATCCAGAAATTGTAAGAATATCCAGATATGCCTTTTTCCAGAATTTGCATTTATGAAACGTTGATTAAGTATAAAATTTTTATGTAGTTTGCATAGTCTTTAAATAATAAAACCGATCATATATTTTGAAAAGTAAACGTGCCCTTGCCTTAAATGTTTGCTTTTCAGATCAAATGGTGTGCCCGAAGGAAGAAGCGTACCGATTCTAACACTGTATACGAAAGACCCATGCCCGCTGTGTGACGAGCTGGTCGGTGAATTGGAAGCCAGTTTTAATGGAGAATATGACCTAGAAAAGGTCTACATAACCGAAAAGGAGAATTTACACTATTTACGTCTCTTTCGGTATGATATTCCAGTCGTCTTCATAAATGGGCAGTACTTATGCAAACACAGGTTGAATCATGGACTTTTACGGAAAAAGCTGGATGAGCTCAGGGGTCTTTAATATAATAAAAAGTAAGAATAAGCATAAGAAAGTTGGATTCGTTTTTGCACATTCGAAATCAAGAAAATAACCATAGCAGGAGGAAGTATCTTTAGGTTAGGTTAGGTTAATGGGTGGGTACGGCAAAAGCGAGTCCTGTCGCACCCCACTTAGGTCCATGTGGACCCATTGTGATACCCTTAATTGGGGTTAGCCGATGTTGTTGGCGTTCGCGTTGTTCCCTCTCGGTTACTCGACCTTGTCCAGCCATCCTGATGTATTTATGAACCTGTAAAGATTGGATAAAGAGACATCTGAGAGTTCTTGTATGTCATGGAAGTAATATCTTCCAAGTGTTCTATTCCTCAAGTGACAGAGACTAGGGCATTGACAGAGGAAGTGAGGTGTGTCCTCGTGTCATTCTTGAGTTTCATTTTCATTGTGTGGTATCTTAGGAAGTTGTGACCCGTTAGGGCCCCTACCAATTTATACATAGACGTTCTATCAAACCGCATAAGCTTGATAGTCCGACTTGGATTATATTCCGGCCATAGCTTCCGTGATATTTCGCAGGTACATAGTTAATTCTTTCCACCTGTTGTTGGCTTTCATCCGGGTTTTGTTTTCCACTCTCGCTCTAAGATTGCAGAGTGGTGGTTTGATTGAATCAATCGCCCGGTTTTGATCCATAGCAGAACCATTTCTTGCCAGTTTGTTTTCCACTCTCGCTCTAAGATTGCAGAGTGGTGGTTTGATTGAATCAATCGCCCGGTTTTGATCCATAGCAGAACCATTTCTTGCCAGTTCGTCAGCCATTGCCGGTTTTGTCCCTGTGTCCAGGGACCCAGCAGAGACGCGTGATGTGCTGCGAGCAGAGAACCTTGAGCTCTTCGCGGCAGCGGCGAACCAGCTTCGATTTTATTTCAATAGCAGATACTGCTTTTATAGCTGCCTGGCTGTCAATAAATATGGTAATATCATTGTTTGGTATTGCTAAAATTGACACCATATGGGCAGCTTCGGCGATTGCCAGAACCTCCGCCTGAAAGACACTACTGTGATCGGGTAGTCTTATTGAGTGGTGTGTATTTAACTCTTCAGAGAAAATTCCAGCACCTGTTCCACAGTCCATCTTAGATCCGTCTGTGTAGATGGATATCGATGTCCCTTTTGTGGGTTCATCTGTGCTCCATTCCTCCCTGCTGGGAAAATAGCAAGAGAATGGTATATCGAAGTCAAGGTGGGGAGACAAGTAGTCAGATGTGACAGTATCTCCCACGTATTTATTCAGAATCTGTGCATGACCCGGTTTGTAGGGTCTCCAGCTCTTTGTTTGACTGATCCTGAGGGCGCTTTTGGCTGCAGATTCTTGCATGTATAGGTCTAAAGGTAGCAGGTCGAGGATTGCCTCCATGCCAGCAGTAGGTGTTGTCCTTATTGCGCTGGTTGTACCTATACAAGCTAGTCTTTGTATTTTGGTCAGTAGTCTTAGATTCGACGCTTTGTTCGTTGCTTGCCACCAGACTAAGCATCCGTATGTGAGTATTGGACGCACAATAGCCTTATACATCCATAGAATTATTTTGGGGTTTGGTCCCCACCTTTTTCCGAAGATGCGGTTGCATGCATAAAAAGCATTTGCAGCTTTTTTAACTCGTTCATTGACGTTTAATTTCCAATTGAGCTTCCTATCTAAGATTATTCCCAGATATTTGGCGCTCTCGGCTACCCTAAGGGGTATACCCTCAATAGTAGGAGGATCGAAGTTTGGAATCACTCTTCTGTTACTGAACAATACCAGTTCAGTTTTCTGTGGATTGACTCCAAGACCGCATTGGTTTGCCCACACCTTAAGTGTTCGTAATGCGTTTTGTAGTAGTTCGCTAATGGTAGGTAGGAATTTGCCTGTAGCAAGTATTACTACGTCGTCTGCATAAGCAGTTACTTTGACCCCTTTATTTTCGAGTTTTATTAGTACTTCGTTTATAACAAGAACCCAGAGTAAGGGGGATATTACTCCTCCTTGTGGTGTACCTCTCGAGGCTGTCACTCTGAGATCAGTGTCACCTAGTCCTGCGTTAATGATCCTTTCAATGAGCAGGCTTTCAAGTATCTTTAGTTTCGACTCTAAATTTAAATAGTTCACAGTGGCTATATTTTGCATACAAATTTCGCAATTGTGAGCTTCCGTAAGTTTAAAGCCGAGACTAAAATTTGTTATTAGTACGGCGCAATGCGTTTACTGAGTGAGTCTAAACGCTCCAAACTAAAACATACGTAGATAAAAGATATTGTTAAATTCGAGCTGGGATTCGAAAAGATAACATTATTCTGATGAACCTTTCCAATAAAATCATTTTTATTTCACTTTTATGAATTAATCTAATAATTTATTTAGTAAGTACCAAAACAATATCATTAAAAAAAACCTTAAACGATTCAAACCACTTAATTAAGTAACTATGTACATATTACTTTGCACTTATTCATCTTAACAACCGATTACTATTTCGAGCTTTACCAATCAACTGTCCGTCCTTGTTTTCAAACATTCCTTTCATATTCGCTCCGCCATCTATCGAGAAGTTTCTAGTTTATTCCGGCGGGTTCAAGAGTTAGCTTAGTGGAGTGTTACACTTATGTGGTATTCGTTTGGGATACTTCAGATTTGCCCTCAGATTTCGGATTTCGTGTGCCTAATCGAACATAAAAACGCTCTTGCTCTTTTTTTGTGTTGATATTCGTGCGACTGTAATATGTGTAGTCTTCGACACTTTTCTATGCGCTTTCGATTCACTGGTTGAATTTTGTATTAAAACATTCGAAATTTCCGTCCCGATTGATTTCTAAATGTTTGCACACAAATAATTTACGAAAATAGATTCACCCGATACTATGCCTTTCTTTGCTGTAGAAAAAATTCACGCAAATGTAAACAAACTCCACCAAATGTCAAACTCAAATGCACTTGTATTGGTAAATCTGAAGCAAATCTGAGAAAAATATCTAGATTCGCAAAAGTGCTCTGAAATCTGAAAAAGATTGCTTTTTTTGGTACCAAACGAACATAAAAATTGCTCTGAGGGCAAAAAAAGTGCTCTGAGAGCGCCCAAACGAATACCACATCAGACTGACTCGAATGTGAGATTAACTGTTGTACTTTACTTTGAGACAGAATGTTTGTTTTCAGTCGTAAAACAAAAACAAACAAAAATTTACCAATCTTTAACATTTTATATTTCTGTCGGCTTAAGCTAAGATAAGACTGTATGCCAATTAAGCATATGAGTGCCATAAGGCAAATGACCAGATTAGCTGTCAAATGAACAAAATATCAGGATTATCAAAACTGTATATTAGACTATATGACCAAATTTACCAATATGGTCATATTTGACTTGACGGTCATTTGAGGCATTTGGTATTTATTACCAAAAAGAGAACGAAAATGAAAATGAATCACAATTCTACGAACTCATACACCGATGACAACAAAATAATTCCTGTTCCATCAAAAATGCCATTAATGCCATAACGAAATTTTAATTAAAAGCATATGGGCATATAAGGCTATATGCTGGCATTCGTACCTATTGTCCCATTACACCACATGCTATTTGGGCATTTTTATCTGTCAAAATCAGCCTGGTCATATGTGGCATTCAGGTCATTAGAGCATATGAGATATGCCCATTACATTGTATGACCATATTTTGACAGGAGAACTGTCAGAAATTGGCATTTTATGACCACTTGGCATACCGTCTAATCTTACCTTTAGGCCATCGTTATAGCCATACGTAAAACGAAGCCGGAAAAATGTTCTTGTTTTTTTTTTAAGCTGAGTACGCTGCTCGAGCTAAACTAAATTTTATCTGGCCTCCAACTTTTCTCTCCAAAGATCAGCTAAGGTTCTAGATAAATTTTGACATTGAGAGCGCTGTGGATAAATGTGACAAAAAACAGTTGGTCTTGGAAAATAACTTACTTCAAAAATACAACTCTCTCTGATTTCATCTATTTCCAATTCTATATACTCCTCGTCGAGTTATTTATTCAAAATAATTTACTTTTCCCATTTTTCGCAATACAAAAACCATAAACTAACTATTAAATAGACCGCCAGCTCCCGTGCACCTACCCGATTCCCCTCAAAAATTTTGAAAAGAAAATTCTCTCTTAAATTTCGTATGCGTGAATACGTGTGAAGCAGCAAAAAAAAAAAAATTCTAAATGGAGGGGGTATAATCAAAAAATGACACTGAGCAGTCATCCTACATCGTGGTATTTTTACCTTTTTTGTAGAAATGTTGAGGTCCGAAAAACCTTCCGTGCAAAACGAAAATAAAGCATCAAAATTGTGAAAATATTAGGAATCTGACGAAAAAACCTTCGAACTACATTGCAACACACTAAATGTCTATAAAAGGATTTAACTTTAAGTAAAAATTTCTAGTACCATGAAATAATCATAATAATGTTACCAATCTGCGATTTTTATACTGAAGGTTACTTTAATGTGAATTTCTATCGGAATAATACTAATTTTCCTTTAAGAAGAAACATTTTTTCATAAACAAAACGAGGGAATTTCAGTTTGGTGAAAAGGGAAAAATGCCCACGCTTCGTGGGAAAAATAAAGAGACACTAGGGTAGTTGGTAAGTTTCCATCAGCTGATGGATGCGTTCCAACAGTTTAAATTTTATGTTTTATTTCACCACGAAAACATTTATTTTACAAAACGGTTAGTAACTAATGTAATCAACGCATCAATAAAGAAATAAACTGAGAAATATTCATTCGCATGAATAAAATAATACATTTTTGTACCTACAGTAATTCTTTTGCTTTCGTTTGTTGTTTTTGGCGAAAAATTATTTCGCCGGCGAATGTCGACAGAAAAAAGGATACGAATTCAAATGGAAGAATTGATTAGGAATATTCAATTTTAAAGTTCATTGGGGTGGGTAACAGTTTTGAGTTTTGAGTTAAAAATTTTTCATGAATTTTCCAGAAAACAAAAAGGCTGTTGCGGCTTCCTGGATAGAGAGACTGACTTATTTAGTAATCTGTGAAATTTAAACAATAATAAATGAAAATCTCACCTATCACATGTCATGACCATCCAATCACCGGCTGCTCGTGGGTCGTGGCTTATTTTTTGTTGTTTTGTGGTTTATGTCACCTTGACACTTACTAATGTTCGAATTCGAACCTACCGAGTGCTTAAGATGGGTCCCTAAAACTATGCTACGTACGTTCTGTAGGACAAGCATTACGGTTTGAGATGGTCGTTGTGAGAGATCCGAAATATGATTCTCAGTAGAGTCTCTTCGGGGAATAATAAAACTAAAAGGAGGACAGAAAATTAATAACAACAATTTCTATAGAACAAAAACAACTAGCATAGGATCGGATGATTTAGAATGGTAGTCAAAGGATAGGGTGCGATTAAGGCCCTTGAACAAAGAACTGTCGAGCAATTGCTGAGACAATGAACTACAGACAGTTGCCGAATCAAGATCGCGACCTGTACGAGCAATGCAGTACATGTTATAAAGAACATTAAAACCTATTGTTGAACAGTGCAGTGACTAAAAAAAAAGGCTGTGGTATTAAGCCAAAACCAACGGCAACAAAAAAACAAAAAAAGGTATATGTACCAGGAATACCTATAGTACAGTGTCACCGGTCAGAAAAGTGAAAAGTCAGTGAAAAGGGTGAAAAGGAAGAATTGGTTTAGGCTTTGTGTACCTCATCCAAAAAAGGAATAAATTAGAAATTTGGCGAGTTGGCGGTCATAGCTATATCGTGTCCGCCAGCCGTTTTTAAATCCAGACGGAGTGACGTCACAAAAAAAAGGAAAATACAGCCAACGACATTGTCATCGCCAGAGGTAAATCAGACATTAATGACCTCTTAGGTAGTAGCCCTAGTCAAAACACCGCGAGGAACATTCAGCCGGATAATTCACGTAATCCGAAGTTATCAAGCGACCTAGCTGCTTCTGCAAAAAAGGAGGGAACATTTTTTTTATACCCTGGAGTGTGCCATTGCTGTATATGGTGGCTACATTTTATAAGGCCTGTCTAT
Organism: Cheilosia grossa; assembly: GCA_963082955.1. Lineage (NCBI taxonomy): Eukaryota > Metazoa > Arthropoda > Insecta > Diptera > Syrphidae > Cheilosia > Cheilosia grossa. The sequence continues at coordinate 48,124,475 of OY720147.1, read as the reverse complement.
ACAGTAGTGCAAAAAAATTATGAACCACTATTAACAAAAAAAAAAAAAATTATTTTCTCGGCTGTATTAATTGTTTTGTACATAGATGATACAGTAGACCATATAACCATACACTTAATCAAAAAAAAAAAAAAAAACAAGTATCACCCGAGAATCGCACAGAGTCCTATTATTCTTTTTTTTTTGTACTTATTTCTCGTATTACACTTATTTATTTTTCTTGTCTTTGTCCACTTATTTATTTAGTATTATTGAACTTCCTTTATATTAATTTTTTTTTTTTGTATGCACATACACTCAGATTTTGTTACTTGTAATAAGTTTCCCTGAAATTTTGTTGTTTGTCTTCGGTTAATATTATTTTTTTGTATATTATTATAATATTCCTCTAAAACGAGCTCATTTTAGGTAGGGATCGTGGGTAAGGTAGCATAAAGGGTACACTGGGAATAAAAAGTACAGGTACCAGTTTTTTTGGGGAGATTTACTTTTTTTGCTTCATTTATAAATTATAGTTAATATTACTTTAGATATGTTAGAGTTTATATAGTTAGCCGTAGTTTATAATTATAATAGGTAATTTTTCTAATAAACACTGTACATCACGCCAAGTTGGTTGAGACATTTTCTTTTCTCGATGACGCTCAATTGAGCATAATGGCTTGCTAAGTGAATTTTCAGGGGTGCGTTAAGGTCTGCTACGGTTCTTTCGGCGAACATGGTCTAGTCAGCGGCAACTAGACAAATTTGGGGAAGTTTAGAAATCGGCCGTAAACTTCCAGGAAGGGTGGGAATTGGCCCTAGCTGCAACGTCATCAGCAGCCCTCTCAGTATGGTGGACGTCCGTCTGCTTTCATAAAAGTATGTTTTTTTTTTGGCATGTTTAATGTTTTGTGGTAGATCTCGTTATGTGTGTAGGACAAGAACCACCCCATCTGGCGCGCAGAGCTGTGCAACGCAAGCATGCCATGCTCCTCGCACGTAACACTCCATCCCTTTCCATTTCCGTTTCCTTCCTTAAGTACCGTCCACATCCTGGCTTCCTTCTTCAATCCGCTCCCAACGCCCTTTATATTTCCCTAACCTAGATCTATTAGGTTAGGTTAGGTTGAAGTGGCTGTCGGCTAGCCGACACACTTCGACCCTTGTAAGGTCCCTTGTGATACCACATGAATCTAAAATGCAATTCTTCCTACTCGTTGAACCAATTGGAGCTTCTGATGAAGCGTAGGATATTCCGAATGTCTGTGCTTTTTAGATCGTTCAGATCATTATAGTAGAACGCTCCCAGATGGAGTTTACGTCTTTGTGAGAGGGCCGGACAAGTACAGAGGAGATGGAGAATAGTTTCTTCTTCCTCCTCGTCAAGACAGCTTCTGCAAAAATCGTTTGCAAATACGCCAAGCCTTGTTGCATGCCTGCCTATAAGACAGTGTCCTGTGATGACACCTATTGTAGCACTTATATGCTTCCTATCCAAGGATATCAAGTGTCTAGACCGTTTTAGATCCAGCTTTGGCCAAATCCATTTTGTCGCTAGACATGTCGAGCCGGTTGTCCATCTAAGATTTGCTCTATTGATAGCATCCTGCTTTATTATGAGTTTACAAGTAGCGATTGGAATACCTAACGAATCCTTAACTGGAAGTATAGGTAGTGTGGTACCGTGTTTGGCGAGTTCATCAGCCTTGCAGTTACCTGGGATGTCCCTATGCCCCGGCACCCAACAGAGGTGAATATTGAACTGCTCCGCCATCTCTATGAGAGACGAACGACAGTCTTGGGCTGTTATAGAATTTGTAGAGACTGATTCCAGGCACTTGATAGCAGCTTGACTATCCGAGAATATACGGATATCCTTAGCAGATATCACGTTTTCTTTCACCCAAGATAAGACTTCTTTTATCGCCATAATTTCCGCCTGAAAAACGCTACAGTGATCAGGAAGACGGAAGGAGAGACTAAGATTTAGGAGAAGACACCACCACCAACACCATCCTCAGTTTTCGAACCATCCGTGAAGAAGTGGATCGATTCATCACCCAGGAATGCGTCCTCCTCCCAGAATAATCTGGTGGGAATGGAGACCTGGAAGTTTTTATCGAACTTTAGTTCTGGTGTGGTGTAGTCGATGTTTCCTGGGAGGTACTGAAGATCGTTCAGGATAGCAGCATGGCCAGTTGTTTTGCTGGTCCATTGTGAAGTGGCTTTAAGGCGTACGGCTGCGGAAGCTGCCGTTTGCCTACTGAAGATGTCAATGGGTGCCAGATGAAACAGGATGTCATGTGCAGCAGAGGGGGTAGTGCGATGAGCCCCGCCGATGCACAAGCAAGCTATTCTTTGGACTTTGCTTAGCTTATCACGATTGATCGCTTTGTCCAAAGCAGTCCACCAAACAACCACGCCATACGTGAGTATCGGTCTTATGACAGAGATGTATAGCCAGTGAGTGATACGAGGCTGTAAGCCCCATTTGTTCCCTATGGCTTTTTTGGATGTTAGGCTTCCAGGTTAACTTTCTATCAAAAATGAGTCCCAAGTATTTAGCTTCATTTGAGAATGTCAATCTAGTGCCATTAATATGTGGAGGGTCAATGTGTGGAATCTTGTATTTCCTAGAAAAGAGGACAAGTTCAGTTTTGTGAGGGTTTACCCCCAACCCACATTTGTTCGCCCATGTTATTAGCCCATTGAGAGCGTGTTGTAGGAGTTCTTTTAAAGTATTAAGGTACTTTCCTGACACAGCAATAGCAACGTCGTCCGCATAGGCAATCACATTATGACCTCCCGCTTCCAGGCATATCAGCAGTTCATTCACCACCAAATTCCAGAGAAGGGAGATAGGACGCCATCTTGTGGGGTTCCTCTACTGACAGATCTTCTGGTAGATATCTCACCCAGGCTTGAGTTGATAATTCGGCTATTGAGCATCAAATTAATCAGCTCGCCAAGTGATGCATCCACGTTTTGAGCTGCCAGTGCACCAGCAATCGCAGATGAGTCGACGTTGTTGAAAGCGCCTTCTATGTCTAGGAATGCAACCATTGTATACTCCTTATGACGGAGGGAATCCTCAATAGAGCGCGTTAGCGTGTGTAGAGCCGTTTCTACAGATTTACCCTTAGAGTAGGCATGTTGTGCCGTTGACAGGAATTTTTTGTCAATGCTTTGGCGTAAATGGATTTCAATCAGTCGTTCTAAAGTTTTTAGGAGAAATGATGAAAGACTTATCGGTCTGAGATCTTTCGGACTTACATGAGAGCAATTACCTGCTTTGGGTATGAAAACCACTTTAACTTCTCTCCATAGCAATGGGATATATACCAGATCCAAACAGCTTCTTAGGATTATCATTAGAACTGGCAAGATGATATCCGAAGCGTTTTGTAGCTCGGCTGGTATTATGCCGTCTGGTCCCGAGGATTTGAATAGTTTGCAGCTATGTAGCGCCCAAAGCACTTTGTCTCTAGTAATCAGACCTTGTAGGTTGATAGATTGCGAATTTGATCTGTTTGGATCTTTGTAGGCAATACTCTTTGAGCTGCCTGGGAAGTGGGTGTCGAGCAGCAGATTAAGCGATTCTTCGCTAGAATTCGTCCAAGCGCCATCTGTCTTTTTCAGACAACTTGGCATTGTTGGGTTTGTCGAGAGTATCTTTCTCAGCCTTGATGCCTCGGAGGATTCCTCTATTTTGCCACAGAAGAGTCTCCATGATACTCGCTTGGCTTTCCTTAAATCTTTCTTATATATTTTAAGGGCTACCTTGCAGGAATCCCAGTCGGTCACTTCTCTTGTGTTTTTGGCACGATTGAAAAGTTTTCTGCATTTTGTCTTACTCAGTCCCAATTCTGAAGTCCACCAATGTGGTTTCTTCTTTCCCCTTGGTAGAAGTAGAGGACACGAGGAGGACATCGCACTATTTAATGCCAACGTAAGATTTTTGACTTTAAGATCAAGCTCATTGGCATTATAGGGGGGACTTAAAAGCTCTGAGCTAATTGATTTTTTCAGAATATCCCTATATTTGAGCCAATTTGTTTTCCTAGGATTCCTGAACGGAAGTTGGCAAGGAGGGTCATCGGCTAGGTTAAATTGAATATACCGATGATCTGAAAAGGAATGCTCAGCTGATCAACTGACTAGCAGTATCGGAGACAAGAGTTATATCTAAAACTTCCTGTCGGTTTCTTGTTATAAAAGTAGGTTCATTACCTACATTGCATACGATAAGGTTTGTTGTTAAAATGCAACCAAAAAGTAACTCACCTCTATCATTAATGTCCGTACTTCCCCATACCGAGTGGTGAGCATTAGCATCACAACCGATTATGAGGTTTGTTTTTGTCCTCTCTCCTTCCGCGATCGCTCTCTCTAGTTTATCCCCAGGGAGAGGGCCCGTGTAGTCATGGGCCAGATATGCTGATGCTATCCAGTAGGTGCGTTTCGCAGTTACTAGTCTTGCAACAGTTACATCTGAATCGCTGAAAATAGGGAGTAAAAGTAATTTGAGGCTCCGTTTCGCTAGTATGCATGATCTGGGTCTACCTTTATCAGTAACGTACAGCTTTTCGTATCCCGAAGTCTCGAGTCCACGAACCACGCTGTTGTCAAACCATGGTTCCTGTATCAAGACAATGTCTTCTCTACCCTTTGAGAGGCGGAGGATAAGGGCGGCCGAAGCCTCTATGGAGTGATGGAGATTAATCTGAACTAATTGCAGCATTTTTACTACAACTAGGCGGATGAATCTCCACCACAGTGTTGTTGAGATCTTCCGCTTCCGAAGATGAACCAAGAAGCTCGTCCTCGCTGAGAAGAATCTTATTGAATTCGTCCATATCCATATCCAACAGAGTGTGTTCTATGGTATGAGTGTTTGTGCTGGAGGCATCATCATCTAACGATGGGAATGAAACCGATGCTCCAGGGTCTAAGATCTCAGGTTCTGAACCTGTGGGGTACGGAGGCATTTTGCCTGAATCTAGCTCGTATTTTTTGTAGACTTTTAGGGTGATTGATTCGAAACCAAATCTGATCACACCTTTAGTCAGCATCAAGGGAGCAAGCGACTCTTTGTTTATGACAATAAGAGCACACCTGTAGAGACCTCTTTGCTTTTCCAGCTTTACAACCTTCCAGTTGTAAGTCGGGAGTGACGGATTGCTCAGTCTGATAATCTCGAGGATCTCTTCGCTGGAGGAGGGTTCGGCTGGGATCCAGGTACGAGTTCTAGGTCGGCTTGGAATATCCTCCCTCGCAACGACGTCGAGTTTCGCACCCGGCTAAACTTTTCCCAGCCTGCTTATAGCGAACTTGTAAAGATCGCAGGATCTCTGATCATCGCAGGCGATCAGCTTCACATGGCCTTGATGCCATCCACCATCGCATGTAATGGGAGGTGGTCCCGGGTTTTCCCTCATGACGCTCAAGAAGCAGCCTGAAAGCTTCGTCTTGACCACCTGCCACCGTTCAGGGGAGATCGTGCCATCATCGTCGCTACGATCGATCACAGCGATCACCAATTTATTCTTAAGAACGTCACTAAACGACTTTTGAGAAGTGACGTTGGATGACCTATTTGGGGCGACGCACGGTGCTATGCACCTTAGGTTAGGTTAATGGTTAGGTTAATGGGTGGGTACGGCAAGAGCGAGTCCTATGCACCTTAGGTCTTTTGGGAGCCGGCACGGTCCCCTCCAACGATCTCTGGCGCTTAGACGTAGAGTCCTTGCTGGTCGTTAGTGGATCGTTCTTGAAGAATTTTACCGCCCATTCAAGTTTGCTGTTTTGCTCGGCGGTCCTATCAGCCATCAAAGTTTCTCCGAAGACCTTTAGGATATGAGCAGCATAGCGACGTTTACCATACGCCCTTTTAGATGGAGTGCGATGCCGCCCTGCCTCACTAGGAGACGCTTGCGAGATCTTACCTCCTGTTACGCTAGTAGCAGTGGTAGGGCCATGCATACTCACAACCCCACCACTGCTGAGGTGTGTATCTTCTTTTTTGTGCCCACTACAGCTGCTCACAGTAGAAGAATCATGAATGGTCACAATTTTTCCACCGCTCGCTGCCGCAGGAGCTGTCCCAGTAGTCAGCGAATTCGCCGTACTATCGCCCGGTTTTAAAGGAGAACCGGTCTCATTTTGTTTTTTGTTTAGTTTTTTATTTTTGTTTTTGTCCATATTTGTACCCACGAGTAGCGGAGAATTGAGGTCCGTCTGTGCAGAGATCCGCATTGCACAGATAGGGCTAGCTAATCCGGAGGTCGCCAGGTATCCGGATACTCCGTATTCGACTTGAGCTATTTTTGAAACTGGGCCCCCAGCCAGGTTGATATTCGGCACGGGTCGTATGACACCTTTATCCGGCCCAGGCGGAAACAGGATGGGATAAGAGATAGAATTAGGAGGAAAATAAAGGTAGGAGTGGGATCAGATCTATTACAAGGCAAAAAAATTATTACAAAATTTCAACAATTTAATAAACAAAAGAATTTCAAACTTGCGTAATAATTAATGGAAACTTGAGTCAGAACAGCCATGAATAATATTTATTTAGAAAATAACTTTTTTGTCTTATCCATTGGGCTGTTGGTTTTCATACTATTTTGGTGCAGATTTCTTTTCGAAATGTTACCTTCAAAACGATATACAACTTTCATAGGACATGGCAACATTTTTTTTAGAAATTCTCATGACGAAAAAATGACTTTGGCTGACGAAAAAAAATTCTTCCAACTTTTTAAAATTATTTTTTTTTCTAAATTTTCATTGAACTTTAATAACAAAAATGTCTTATAAATACAATCAACGAAAACTAATTTATTTTCTTTATACTGTACGGGAAGAAAATGTGTAGGTATTATATCAGTAAAATTCCAAATAATTATTTGTAGATACTGATTTTATTTTATTTTTGCCGATGATCCCTATAGTTCATCGGCTGCCATTGTTTACAACCACAATGTAAACATCCTGTACTGTATGGATTATCTAGGTAAAATAAAATAAGTCCTTTTAATATTCGTTTTAATGAAATAGAAATTGTTACTAAATTCACCACACCATACACACCGTTTTCTAGACACATCCCGACAACGGCCAATTATTTGAATTATTTGAATTTTTTCCAATGTCACCAGAGAATGAGTTGTCAGTCATCTGTCAGGTTGCTATGTGCAAATGTATGCGTGCGTCTAATGTACTTTAACATGGCACACATACTTTCGCACATAGGAACACGGAAAACAGCTTGTAGGCAAAGTCTCTTAAGTTGGAAGAGCTGACGGTCCAAACTCTCTTGGAAGAGCTGACGGTCTATTTTATCTAAAGAGAACACAACGATCTGTCACAATTTAGCTTAGGAAAATGTCCCGACCCATTAAATGGGCGCGCTAAATCTTGACAGATACATGAAGTACATTCTGAAACAAAAGTTTGATTATTTAGCTCGAGCAGCGTACCACTCAGCTAAATGGGTTCGCTAAAATTTAGGTGAGCTAAATTTTGGAGAGAATTTTGTATGGCAGCGAAAATTTAGCTCGAGCAGCGTACTAAGCTTTAGGAATTGAAATAATTTTTTGCCTGGACCAAAATGGAATAAACTACATAATAAAAATAAAAACTCCGCACTAACGCAAGTCTCAAGATTAGTGGTGAATCGGGCCAAACCACTTAACTTTGATTCTTAGTGTACTTCTGCTATCTACCCCCTTTCAATTCAACTGCTTTCAACACCTAGGTACAACAACAAAAAAAACCGCCTCTTAACTGTACCCCATTGTAGTTCTCTGTTGAAAACACAGATATCGCGGCACTCGAACTCGAATCCAGCTGCACAGAATTAGTAGACAGCAGCTGTCAACAGCGAGTCGTTTTCTGTATTTTCGTTTTGTTGTGTACGTTTTGGTCGTCAGTTCTGCGCTGGACAATTTGTACACAGTAATTTAGTTTTGTGTGTTGCGATTGAGAGTGCTGTGGAAATAAGTTTTGTTTTATTTTTTTTAAAGAAAAATTTCAATAAAATCACTGAGGTGTATAATTAATCATTTGCCAGTCGCAGGAGTATTAAATTTAATCGAACAACGAAACGGGAAATCGAATCGTATTTGAATTCCTCCCTTTCTTGCACCATTTTCTTTGTTCCGTTGCGTTTTACACAGTATCCTTTTTGCTTGGGGTGGATTACAGGCAAACAAGAAAAATATAAATACGTTTTCGTCGCTTATCCGATAACAACCAACAAATAACTTTAATGGAAACTTGTTGAACAGAGCACAATGATTAGTGCACTAATTTCTCGATTGATCATGTAAGTAGAATAAGAAAATATATTGCATTTCCTTAACCAGTAAAAAGTAACCCAGGAAAATATCGATTTTGAATAGAGTTTTCCTCGTTTTCGTCACTCAGATCAAATAACTAGGTAGCTACTCTCCTTGGCTCTGCCTAATTACATATTTACATTGAAGCGGTAATAATAACTCTTCTGCTGACTCAAGAAACCGTGCAAGGTCTACAGTTAAGTAATAGTTGGGGTAAAATTAGGCAAATTTTCCCAATGAAAACGTCTCGCGTACAAAAAAGCACAAATAAAGAAGAGGGGTACTCGAACAGAAGTCTTTTGTTTCATTATCTATACTTGCCTATATGATGCATAGTGGAATTGAATTCAACCTTTTTTTTGTTAATTAATTGCGTGACAATTACGGGACAATCTGCTTTGGTGTGGCTATGTTACGTCTAGGTACCCCATGTAACCAATCGTTAGCTGTTTCTCTTGATTTCCTTATTTGGAATGTTGATGGCGAACTGCCTGGCAAAAGTTTATTTAAAGATATAAATGTGTTGAGCCGAGTGACGATACGGCAATGGGATATTGACCGTGAATCACAGTGCGGAGCAAGTAGTTGAATGATGCTGTTGTCGATTCGCCATTCGTCAGTATGCAAATCGAGTCTTCAAGTGCGTGCGTCAAAAGAAGTATGGGCGTACGACTGCAGACATAATGATTATGGTATGTATGACCAAATAGAAACCCACTTCCGTGGTCGGAATGAGTGCAATGAACGGTATAGACTTGTATGGGTAGCTGAAACAGATTTGGTGGGTTGGTGCTAGACCTTTGAGCAAACATTTCAAGGCGAGTGGGTTTTGAAATCAAATTAAAAGTGATCGGAGGTACAAAAAGGTGTCTGCCCTTATAACATACACCGTCAAGTTCACTTTCCGAACCATTCGTAACGTAAGAGGTCCTTCCCAGTCAATGCAAATGTGTGCATTACCAAAGCCTAATAATTTATTGGCAGTATGAGAAGAAGAGGCTTTTCCCCCAACATTTAAGAGGTCACAGACTTCGAAATGCAGTCATCATCATCATCATATAGGTAGTCGGTCTTGTCCATAGTGGGACGTAGGCAAATGCTCATTGGTTCATCTCAAATGTTGTGCGGGTTCAGTTTTCTTCTAGTTTTCTACTTCTAGAGTCACGCGTTAACTGTCTTCTTTTGTTTTGCAAGCCCTCCATTGGCCGCAAAACCAAACCAGTCTTAATTCGTTCCAAGTCTTTGTTCTTAATATGATTATTCCGGCTTTTAAGCACGCCACAGGCAATCAACTTAGCTCATAGAGGTAGCAAAATACAGTCAAATGATGGAAAAACAAATAATTCAAAAATAACATCGCTGGTGACCACAAACGAGTGCGGTAGCATCAGACACTATTACTCAAACCAAGACATGCATCACTCGCGGTTAAACCATATCATCCTTTATCTAGTCCTCCCCCACTCAGTTTCTCACACAAAATCTGGCAGCAATTTCAAATAACAAAGCAAACAAGAGTTTTCATCTGATAGCTCTGCCTCTGCCACAATCATTACCAATTAAAGTCATAAATCAACAAACCTTATAAAATTAATCGAACAATGTACAGCCGCGTGATCAGCATAAAACTTGAAAACGATATGTGCACACTCGCTAATAAACACATGCTTTCTCAACGCCTTTCTTTGTACATAAACAAAGGCGCCCAAGGTAGAACTAGGTACAGCTATGTATATCCGAAAAATGGATCGACTAAACAACCTCATCTGTGTAAACATCCCTTTGGTAAACTTAATCTGTATTGGGATTGTAAAACACGCAATGGCCAGAGTGACTGATCTGGTCAATTGCGAAACAGAGAAGAGAGCAGCAGCCAGCAGCACTCACATGCGCACCCGTCAATCCACCACCCCCCGTCGATTAATTGAATTCCATTTGTGTCGGCATACTATGATTTTATCCGCATCTCGCTGAAAGCTGACAATTCTTGTCATTTGACTCAAATGCCGCGGGGCGAAATGGAAAGAGAAATAATTTAATAAAATCCATCTCGCAGCCCCGCTGTCCCATTTGAGGTGCTTGAGCGTGTTGTCCCCGTGTGTATGGATTGCTGCTCATCATTCATCGCAGAAACAAGTTATTCGCGAATTCGATTTCTTTTGTTTTACGCAAGATTATGGTTGCGGTATGTAGATTCCATGTAAACACGGCGCTGCCCAGACTGGAGTCACGCCGTGTTGGTTGTAAATTCACTTTCAGCTGTGAGTTCTTTTCTGAAATTGATGTCATCTCCGTCAACACACTGCGCATGCAATGCTCTAATTTTAATTGCTTCCTGCTGCAGAAGCGGCACCGAAACCCATCATGTCGACTGTGTGCTATTTTTAAGATTCGAACGCGTGCCAGCACCACCGCCACCGAACAGTTTTCATTTCGAAAAATATTTAGTTTTCCGTTCACTTTCGATTGAGAAGTTTATTCAAGCACCCGAGTGTCTTTCTCTTTGATTATTAAAGAAGCACAGCTGTTGATCAAGTAGTCGGAATTTCTCTGCGCTCAATGACGGAGAAAATTTAAGTTTTGACAATGCGTAGGACTGTCGCAGGTGGGGCACCGAATATCCCATCCATAAAAGGGCTCACGAACATCGAAGAATTGATTTACCAGTACGAGAACGGGCCGCGGTATCGAGCTCCACCGCCGCGAACATCTCGAGAAGTGGAAATCTATTTAAATCGGCCTTGGCTAGCCAAGTACCCCTTAGCGCAATCTCCGAGTTCGCTGACTGACTCGGAATTCTGCAGCGACAGCGATGCACCCCAAATAGCTCAAGCGAAAGTCTTTGCACAAAAGGCCAGCGTCGCCCAGGAGAATGTCATCTACAATCTGACAATGTTTGGACGTTTTCTCGAGATGCTGCAGCGACTGCCACTGCCGCGAATGTCGCTTACAGCGACGGGCATATGCTTCCTCCTAGCTATTTTCATCTCGCCAAAACCCTGTGCTCAAAGTGTAATCTTTCCTGCTTTCAGATTGACCTTTGGCACTCTATATCCAGCCTATGCATCCTACAAAGCAGTGCGGACCAAAAATGTAAAGGAATATGTAAGTAGAATGACAAGAGAAAAAAAAAAAAACAGCTCAATTGAAGCAATTGAAATCAATTGTTGGTGTGCCATAAGCACTTGTGCAACATGCAATGCATTAGAAAAGAAACGAATAATAAACCCGCGACACTTAGGTAAAATGGATGATGTACTGGATCGTGTATGCCTTCTTCAACTGCACCGAGACCTTCACTGACATCTTCCTTTCCTGGTTCCCGTTCTACTATGAGGTTAAAGTCATCATCGTCCTGTGGCTCCTGTCGCCCGCTACCAAGGGCAGTTCAACGCTCTACCGCAAATTCGTGCACCCAATGCTTACCCGAAGGGAGCAGGTGAGTCCATATCAAAATATTCGCTTTGTCTTTCCTTCACGCATCCACATTGCAGGAGATCGACGAATATCTAAATCAGGCCAAGGAACGCGGCTACTCGGCAGTCCTACAACTGGGTTCAAAAGGAGTAAACTACGCCACCAATGTCATCATGCAGACAGCACTTAAGGTATTGATTTGTTGATTTCGTTTCGAAAAAAAAACCGCTCCTAACGCGCTTTTAATTGTTCTATGCCAAGGCTAACCGTGGCCATCAATTAACGCCAGTTGTTGGCTAAAGCTAAGGCACACTTCTCTTTTCTTTGCACCTTACATCATCGCCTCTCATCATTTCACAATCTAGTCTCTTCCACACCACCATGTATTTCAGTATAACTTATTTAATAAATTTATATTATGTTAACTTCTTTCTTACAATTATTATTTATTTTGTTGTTCATCGCCAGCTTTGGAATATTTAAAACATCTCATACGATCATTCTGCTAACATCCACCATGGTTCGCTTTTGCGCGGTTTGCTGCATACTCCTATCCTAACCCAAGATAATTTTGCAATTTTCGTTCGACACAGTTGAGAGATTTTCACTGGTCACTCGACATGGCGCGTACATTCTACATGACCGATGTTTCCTATTTATTGCTGTTCAGTGAAGTGTTTTTTTTTCTTTTGTGTTCTCTGCTGAGCCTTGATCGCTTAAATAATTACCCAATGACGAATTTGTGTCGATTAAGTGTGGCAGTGACATGGATTTGTGTTGAAATCAAAATGCGCTGGTAAAAAATAGAAAAATAAATATTTTGGATAGAATACCGGATAATACATCACTGTTATTAATAGTCGCATTTTTTGAGACGTTGTTTTGCGTTGTTTACTATTTCTGTCCGCGTGTTGGCGCTTATCTATTTCAAAGAAAACTGAAGCGAGTATTTTACAGCAGCGAACAGTGACGCCGTGCGGGTTGCGTATGGGCATTTAAATCCAAGAATAAAGAGCGGAGATTCTTGTTACAACAAAAATGTTTGACATGCGTCTTTCGAATGCCGTGCAGTGTCGGTGTGTTATTTGTTTGTCAACGTCGCTTTACATTCTGCATAGTTATGATCATCTTGGTAGGTGAATTGTGCTTTGTCGTAAAATAAACTTTAAGTTCAAAAGCCTTTTCCACATAGATGACCAACTCCTTTGTACTATTTTTTCGGACACAGTCATATTTTTTAAAAAAAATAATGAATACTCCCTTTAGATTGCGTTACAACCCTTAAGTCTCAAACAACGTACCCAGCCAACTTTACTATTGAAATTATAATGCTTACAACCTGATAGTTTCACCTTGCTAACCACGTCGATCGTTGCGGCACACTTCTCTCATAAGCATTTAATATTGGCTCACTAGTTCACTGGAGTAGTGCGAACATTCAGGGTAATCTCTTCGTCTGTGAACGAGCATGACGTGACTCTGTTTTAACTTCCCTGGTCTATCGGTAACAGTTAAGAAGGCGTGACTTTCTTGGCTGCTGCTAATTGCGATATCTTTGAACTCATACATTGCGCAATAAGCAAATATCGCCTAGTTCCACTTTCTCGTATATTTGTACGCCGTGAGCAGCTTGCTTTCACTCCTGCCAAAACGTGTCTAATTCTTGCCGCACTAAGGACACTCTTTCAATATTGCCGAGGTTTTGAACTGATGTATTAGATAGCGGTCCTTGGACTTCAATTTTTGCCGACAAAGAGACAACTTCCAAATCGTTAACTGAACGCAAAATTGTTTCGCAATTTGCTTGGTCTGTTAACACTCAGTTGGCTCTGCGTCACGCCTTGTGGTGCTGATTATCGAAATCTACAAGGCGTTCAAAATGGTTTCATTGCGATCGAGAAAACGACGTAGAGTGTATTCGGCGACTTACACTGGATGTTGAGCGAAAACTATACTGACACTTGATTCACCGTACACATTGATCTTTGAAAGACATTTTACTAACTTGTAATATGCCCAATTTATATCGAATTTGTACTAGTTCTTTTTTTTTGGAAAAGAAGGATCTGGTTTAGACAGCTTTTGTCGCTCCTCTCTCAGCATTGTAGCTCTGGTCGCTTTATAGCATCGGATTTCTTGAGTAGCTGCACTCATGTATGTACTTTTGAACTGAAATGCGGATTGCAATATTAACCTACAGACTGTGGTCGGCTGTTGCCAATGATTTATCCAAGTCCGTGGACTGTCTATGAGTCAGCTTTGTTTATCTTTGCCTGTTCCTTTGTATCGACATAAAAATCCGGCTGCTTTAGTTTCGCATTAATTTCTTCTCCAAATGGCAGACAATTCGGTACTTCGCATTCGCGTTACATTTGCAATTGGGTGATTGGGACAGCAACTGTTAGCGCAAAGCAAATCTGTCCGATCTGCTTAATAATGATTTAACCTAAACTAAAACTATCAGTTACTTAACACTTGTATGTTTTTAACTAACATAAACGGAAAAGGAGAACCCTGCGCGCATAGCTTAGTTTGTAAAGCGTACTACGAAGTGGCTGCACTATTCAAGTAGTTTCCAAGGTTATAGGTGTCTTGTTTAATTCGTAAAGAGAAGGGATCATCTTAGAGATCGTGTTTCTATTGTACCACAAACATGGCATATATTCCTGCGGATTTTTGTTAAATCCCTTATCCAACTCGGATGTTAGCATGATGATCAACGGCGTATGTTTATCTTATTCCACGGCATGTCCTATTCCACATAACTTCATCATAATACATACACCAGAATGTTTTCTATTTTTGTTCTTTCTTTTCTTTTTTATGTTTTTTTGGTTTGATTTTTGCAAACAATCATCATCGCAACTTGCTAAACATACACATTTGGACAACAACACTTTAAAAGACATTTCAATATGGCGGCGTGAACCTAATCGGCGACAATCCAAGAGCCCTCGCATCAAGTCAGTCAGATAATTCCATTTCAGCAAGAACTCGTAGTAGTGATATGCCTGATGGCGACAGTGTCTACGTCCCCGCAGATGTTGTAATCAGATCACGGTCCCTAAACGCTGTCAATTATCGGGAGGAATTCTCCGAAGAGGAAGAGGATCAATTTGGAATACACGATGATGAAGGAATGGGACGCGATGAGGGTGCAGTTCGATGCCGCGAACCACCAGCGAGAAAAACCAGACTCGTTCGTTCGCGTCTGCAAGAAAAGAAAGGCTCACAGATTCCAACTGTCGGCAATAAGGTGCCACTACGTGGCCGCCGCAAATTGCGTGAATGCACTCCTGATGTCGATGTCGATATCGAGTAGGCAGGAAATAAACCGAACTTGTATAAAATGATCTCCATGAAATTAAAATATAGTATCCGCGCAAACCACAGTCCCTAAGTTCAAATGACACAAAAACGTATATTTTCCTTTACAGTAATATTAAGTGCTAATGCTACCCCCATTCGATTATTCAAACATCACGACCGCAGCCTGTTTGTTATAAATTTTTAGGGAAATTTGAATTTAGCGACTGTTTTCTGCGACATCCATGACGCGTCTGCTCTTAGATAGACGCAAGTTGGTAATCTCAGGCCTGCCTACTGTGTCATTTTGGTTCTCAGCGAGGCCATACATCGATAGCAGTCAATTTATATACGTAAAATAAGTAGTAGTAGTTGAATTATAGATTTTTCGCGGCTAGGAATGTTATGTTAGTGATTCTGTTTAGATAGAGTACATAAGATATATGCCAAGACTTCACTTTGTTTCAATATTTCACACGAATGTTTGAGTGCGTTTTATTTTTTAAGAAATAGGTTCTGTATTTTTTTTGTATTCAATAAAATGCTCAGTAAAATTGTAAATTCCAAAATCCGTTTTTATTTTGTTTGCCATTTTAATTGCCTTTTAATTTTAGTTGTGCACAAATAAACAAAAGCATGCCCCACAAGACAATTTAATGCTCTTTTCTTTTTGGTTCTAACACTTAACACAATGGTATGATAATGCTGGCTAAATGGAATTAATACAAATGTGTGTCATGTGATGTTTAAATTGAACTGGAAATTGAATTTTATAGGGTGGTGGTAATTTGGTGCAAACTATTCGTCGCAGTTATAGTTTGAGTGACCTATCTGAGCCTGATGTTCATCGTACGCAGGATGAAGTAAGTTGAACTGCGATCCAACGAGTGCATATTTTCTAATTCACATTTGTCTTTGTAGATTGACGAGATTACTAGGCCACAACAGAGAATACTTCGGCCTAGGAATCCAGTTGCGCGTTCTGCCTCAGGGAGTCGGCATTCGACCGGAATGTATTTCTCAGAGGTCGATGTCGCTGCTAAGAATCCGGCAGAATTCACAAGGTACGTAAAAGCTTTGTCCGGATTTGTCTCTTAGTAAAGTAATTCACAAACTACGGTACAGCCTATAACTGACACACCTCTGTCGGTGGGTGAACCAGTAACTGTCATCTCTCCATAAAGCGTTTTGCACACAATACGTGCGTTATCATTCTACTATTGGAATCCACGCGCTTAGTGCAAAGATCTTCGAAAGCTGTACTTTAAGATGATTTCAGTAAGAAATGTGAACGCCCCGAGTCACATTTCAGTTTTGACAACTCAACGAAGATCTGCCACCTAATCCAATCAAAAGACAATTGCAAAGGAAGTGATCCGGGGTATCGTCGCCATCTCCACAAGCATCGCAGACAGTGGTTTCACTTAATGTTAAACCCAGCACATTAAGATGCTTGGCAAAAGGAAAGTGTTCCGTAAGAAGGCTATCAAGCTGTCAGCCGTCTTTTCTGCTGAAGGACAATAAGAATGTCGCTGAATTCTTACAGATGTTCGTGAGAATACGGGGAGCCGTGCCTCACAAAATTGTGTTCGTGAGAGACCCAACCGTCAATGGTGGCCCTGACCGAGCAACTCTAGTTCGGGTCCTGAGAAAGCATCCTCTGAGCCTTGCTTTGCTCAGCTTTACACCCGAATTCAGAGGGGTCGTGCAATTCCCAACGATTCTGGAAGGGATTACAGGGTTGAGCAACGCCTAAAGCGCAGCATGGCTGTTGCTACAGACGCAAACACTCCTACCCCGCCAACTATTCCTAACAATATAGTCGGCAGCCATTAGAATGGCATGATTGCCTAACGATTGGTGGAATTGAGTGTTGTCTATTTCCCGAATAGAAAGCAGTCACATACTTACGAAGACCCTCTTCACTAAACATTATTTCTTTCCGAAAGCACCTTTGCACTGCCAGAAACCTCAAAGGGCTTTGTTGAGACTCTTTGTTTCCCCCTGACAAGGCGCCCACCAGCATCAGCTTTTCCCTGGTCCACAGTAACAATGCCTCATCTAACCCGTGTTATCTGGCATAGTCACAATGTTATTTTGACTATACCACCGACAGACTGACGTTCATACCTTATAACTTACACGTATCTAAAAGCTGTTTTCCTTCTCCGTTTGGTTTCTGCAGCTGTGGGAGTGATCCTTGAGAGACATCCGGATAACCGCATACATACCCGACACTTGGGTGACCTCGCAATGTCAGCTTCTTCTGAAGATCCGGACTTATTTTATGTTCTTTGGCCCTTGTCGATACGTCGCTTCTTGTTATTCGTTGCAGTAAATGCATCACTTTCAGTACCTATTCTAGGCCTGGCGCGTCGTTAAGTGCAATTCACATTCTTCAATTCACAGAGGCGTTATAGTTTCCCTTTCCACACGGGTTCCGCTGCTTTGTAGCTTTCGCTTTCACTGGGATCATTCTCCGCGTTCGTTCCGTGGCGTATTCTTCTTTCTGGCGTATTGCCGCATTCTCCTTTCCTTCGATGGTCGATGGGCATTCCAACTGTTTTGAAATGCGCCATATACCCTTAAAGGTGCATCGAGCTTATTTTTCTCGTTTACCACTCACCATTGGTTGCTTATGCTGTTAGTTGGGTCTTTCGTCAATTACCATACTTCCAAGTGATTGATGCACGTCCTCAATTTAATGGAGTGTCCTTCAACTTGGCAGTCGACTTTTTTTTTTGGAATCACTTCTCGCGTACAGTGAGCCCTGAATTCAAGATGAAGAATAAATCCCAGCCAATCACTGATAGACTTGTTTTTTTTTATTTCAGCTACAATATTCGCTCATCGGAGGACATCAGCTCGGGCTATTCCAGTGCAGAACCAATGTCGGGTGGACTTAGTCGTACTTCATCTATGACAAATGCTAACAGAGCTAGATTTAAGGCAAAAAAGGCTGAAGTAAGTACCATAGCTATAAACAAATTGCCCATTTAATTTAAATTTTATGTTAAACGAACAAAAGGAGGAGGCAATTGATTTCGGTCATGGGATACCTCAGAACATGGTTGATTATCGTTTTTGTGAGAACCCAATACCAACCGAATTAATTCGAGAGGCGTATAACGATTGGAAAGACGACGTTTACTTTGACAATCAGCAGTACTTTCAAAACCAAATGCATAGGGCTAGTGAAAACGACACAAGCTCAACTACGAGCACATACAAAGATGACAGATATACCGATCTACCTTCCGTGCCGGATACTGAAGAGTTAAAGTCAAAATACGATCTTTTCACGAAGTGGCTCAGAGAAACGGAAAACTCGCAGACCCTGCGATCTGCTGCAAGTACTGAACTGTCTGAATCTGAAGATGAATTCCAAGATACCCTGCCTTTGGAAAGTGGTGAAACTATCAAAACATACAACAAAGCATCGTCAGAGACTACAGTGGGACCAAAGGCACTCAAGGAATCTTTGGAGGAAATTCAGAATAGCTTTCGTTCTGCCATCGAAACCCCTCTCAAGGCAATACAACCATCGTACGATCTAGAGGCTTTTGCCCGCCCGCAGAAAGTCGCTGCTGTTCGTAGATCGCCGAGCCACTGCAAGGGCAAAGCGCCCGCACCACCGCCACCAGCTAGCCAGCGATCAGACTGTATAGGACCGCAGTCTTCCGCTGCGTCGATTTCACGAAGTCCTTCTCCCATGCCAAAAAAGTCGACGAAAAGGAGCAGCCTCCTTAAGACTTACCTACCGTCTATATTTCGTTCTGAGCCCAAAGAAAAAATCAGCCAACTTGCTGATGCTGATATACCAACGACCATTTCCGACGAATACCACCGGGAAACTCAAATCTAAAGTACCCTTCACATCACAAGAATCAGTAAGAAGCGTGTGTTTGTTTCTCTCAGCCTTGGACATGGACTGTTTATCATGCTCTTGTACATACCGCTGCCTCGTTCGAAATGTGTACATAAATATATCATAGCAATCCATTTCTAACCGAATTTCTGTACCATTCACCGTCAGAAGCCCATTTGAACTCTTAAGCCACCATAAGCCCCTTTTCAACTGTTGCCAGGCCGTCAGCCGACAATTGTTGCAGTTTCGAACGAGAATAACCTGAAGAAGCGGATGGAATGGTTGTGCTCTTATTACAAACTGCAGCACTTTCTACTGTCATCCATTTTCTAAGGTGGAATTTTCATTTTGTCGTGCCTACTCGTAAATACTAACAAAACTCATGTTATGGTTCGTGTTACCTCTTGCTTCTATAATTCTCGAGAATCTACCAGACTTCCGATTTTGAATTTTGCATCATGTCACTGCAGCGAGAGTGTTTTACTTTTGTTTTCCTTTCTCGTACATTTCTTCGAAACAATTAACCCAATATTTATTTGCTTGCTTTTCAGGAAAAATCCATGTCAGCCAGTTGCACAACTCTGCCGCGAAGCAAAAAATCAGAGAAAGCAGTCAAATCACGACTGGCCAAGTCAGAGAAATAAGGAACGTGCCACATTGAGGCAGTGTTAGCGCACATCCAATAGGAAAATAGACGAACGTTGCATCATCTATTTGCAAGAATTTATCCCGAATGACATATTGAAGAGACTTGGTAGACTGGTTGAATGTCCTCATATTTTTCCTAAATTTATTTAAAGATTACGTTTGGTGCTCTATGCTATAGCAATAATCGATTATTTTAGATAGAAAAGAAATTAATTTTGTATTTAGTTCCTGCTTACGGCTCTCTGTTGCATATTGAACACCAAGTGTAAGTCACCCTCCTTTAGTTAGAGACGTTGAACTGTTGCTCATTTAATTGTTTTTTTTTTTTTTTGTTTTAAATTTCGACTGGATGCCAAGTACGTCTCGGAGGAAATGCACTTGTGCAATTGCATCCGAAGCATTTGAATTCTGTTTATTTATATGTGGTTATGTTTACTCATTTTTTATGTTGATGAAGAATTTGTTATTCAAAAAAAAACAAATATATATATATATATATATAATATGTATGATGTATATCGATTACAATTTAGACGCCTTCGCGTAAATAATTATGTAAATGTTTATGTTTAGAGAAAAAAAAAAAGTATTTAAACAAAATTGGATTTGAAAGTAAAACAGCTGTATTAAATACTTATATACAAATAAATGATTCTTGAACAAGGTTAACGGAGAGTCTTTTTTACAAGTTTACTTATGTGGTATTCGTTTGGGCTTCTTCAGATTTGCCCTCAGATTTCAGATTTCGTATGCCTAATCGAACATAAAAACGCTCTTGCTCTTTTTTTGTGTTTATATTCGTGCGACTTGAATATGTGTAGTCTTCGACGCTTTTCTATGCGCATTCCATTCACTGGTTAAATTTTATATTAAAACATTCGAAATATCCGTCCCGATTGATTTCTAAATGTTTGCACACAAATAATTTACGAAAATAGATTCACCCGATGCAATGCCTTTCTTTGCTGTAGAAAAAATTCACGCAAATGTAAACAAACTGCACCAGATGTCAAACTCAAATGCACTTGTATTGGTAAATCTGAAGCAAATCTGAGAAAATATCTACATTCGCAAAAGTGCTCTGAAATCTGAAATAGATTGCTTTTTTTTTGTACCTAAAAATTGCTGTGAGGGCAAAAAAAGTGCTCTGAGAGCGCCCAATTTTTTGAAAACAATCCTGCCAGCCACGGTCATAGGTGGTTTTATATCCTCAATTATTGCATTAAGTGGGAACTCCGCTCCTTAAAGCACCTCCGCAGCTTTGAGTACGGCCAAAACCTCTGCCTGGAATATACTGCATGTGCCCGGAAGTCGCACGGGCATCTGTAGGTCCAACTCGCTGGAATATATACCTCAGCCCGTACCCTCATGTTTTGATGGAACCATCAGTATAATAATGAGCTCTCATTTTTCCTCGAAAACAAGTTTCTGTACTACCAATCCTCTCTGTCAGGATACAATGCATCATATAGCATAGGGTGTGTCGAAATCAAGTGCTCCAAGACTTTCATGTGCAATGATAGTGGCAATTAGTTTCAGTAAATTAAACCAATAATTCATTGATCATCACTTCCGGAAGAAATATTCACCCCTATCGTGGAATACGCCGAGGTGAACGTTTCAATATTCAATTTTCAATATCTTGCATCGTGTGTCATTTTCCATTGGTTTCTCTCCTCAGAATCACCGGAAGAGTATTTTTTTTGTGCCAATGGAACAGTTTCAGAAGTGATTTTTTCGATCTCGGACTCTCCCAGATGCTTCTTTTTGCCCAATGGAAAACGACAGTTGAATACATTTGAAGTGAAAGATTCATCACCAGTCGGTAAAGTGAATGCGTTTAACATCATTGTAAAAAACGATCGAAGTGAGAATCCCCATACAAACTTTGACATTTCAAATACAGTTAATTCATTACGTATGCTATCGTTTGCTTGTGCGGTTTCGTTGTGATTTTTTAAAATTTTGTAAGTTCGAAACATCAAAAACATGAAAATGTTGCTTTAATTAAACGAAAGCACTTAGTAAATCTGACAGATAAATAAACTTTAAAATCAATTTGAATAACAATTGTGTTTCAGAAAACTCACGTCGAATCCGAAAGTTCCATTATGTCCTTTGCAGTTCCTCTAAATATGCACACATTTTACTGTCGTAGGATGCTATTTCCACGTTGTTAAATAATATACTCTACTCAAATATAAGCCTTCATCATAAATGTATTTTTAATTCGATTTCTGGTAAAATAAATTTTAAATTGCTTTGCTCTATCTCTGATGCTGCCATTTAATGCTAAACAGCTAATATTCAAACCAACTTTGAATAAAAATACCGGTCGATAAGGAAGTCTCTCCCGGCGGATTTCGCGATGAATATGGAAAGTGAAAGTGAATCGAATATGCGAAGTGAATCTCAAATACGCCACATTCCACGATAGAGGTGATTGTTTTAAAGGATCGCGGCATTTCGTTAGCCATTATAAAAAATATCAGGATGCACAACTTTCCCATATTTCCTAGGTAGGTAAACAAGATTGCCGACCACAGAAAATATCACGTAATTTTGCCTGCTAGGAAGTGCTTACCCTTTCAGTCAGAAGGTTCTTTAGTATTGGTAATCCCTTTAACCTTCCGTGCTAGGAATGTGTGATGTTGTTAATCCACTATTAGACCCAGCTTAGATCCATGTGCGGTCAGATCGATTAGACATTGATAAAATGACTGTTCATTGATCTCATATGAACAGTCGTATAAAGCTCAACCCCTCTGCAAACATGCAGGTCTATTATTCTTCAAGCCAAATAAGCTCCCGACCCAATGCAGTTTCCAAATTTAAAGAAAAACTTGTACCAAAAATAATTCCCTCGAATTTAATAAATCAATTCTTTAAAAAATATCAGTTTTTTTTTTCAACACACAACTCCCACTCGCACAAAATCATTTCAACTTGCTAAAAAAAACCATCGAGTTCAACTTGCGGGAATATTAAGTGTTTTGGCTTCCCATTTGCAACACATAAATAAAATTGTTATTTTTGTATGACTTCACGTCATAAATTAACTTGTGCCACAGCGCCCTTCAGCGATAAAGGATATAATGGGTATATGTTAGTCGTGCAGTAATGTCTGCTTTGGGCGAACTATAGGCAACCTATTGATTGTTCCGCTCTCTTCATTTTCGACATCGGCATCCGGCTTATATTTTACTTCCGATATAGAATTGCTCCGCTGTGTTCTGGTTGTGTCATTGTTTCAATGGCTCTGTCTATATTGTTGTGTGACCAGAAATTTCATGCAAGCAAGAGATGCTTTAAATATGTACCGAAACATGCAAATGAACACTGAGAAAGTGAAAAAAGACATTTCCAAGGTCTGCTTCTTTTGCCTCTATCAAACAAAACAACGATTTATATCCACCACTCCAATGGACGATTAACCAATTCATTAAGGGCACAACTTTCCGACTGGACAAATACCACAACTTATGCCGAAGCATCAGCAAAGGTATACTATGTCCTATACCCATATTAATCCCTTTAAGACGACCGAAAACAGAAAAAAATCCTATAAAAGCAAACAATGAAAACATAAAAAAGAGGAGACGAGACCCAAGACGAAAATCTATGACTAGCTACGAAATTCGCAAGTAAAAATTTTCCAAATGGAAATTCCATTAGGACAATCTCATTACCATAAAATGTCCTTTTTCCCATCGAACAGAACAAATTATCGGTAGATAGATACAATTCCCGACCGAAGAGATAGGATGAAAGCACTACACAACTCGCATATAATATATACGTAGTTTTCGAACAACTAAAGCCTTTGGCAAACGAGTCTTCAGCTAATTTAGCTTGATGGTTCATTAAGATTACCTCATACAACATACAACTCCGGCTGACTGGAAAGTGCTCATCACAGAACGACAATATTCGGAGCTCATTCGAGCGGTGATAATCACATTCATTCGGATTGACATCTTTATTGCTAAGTTATTGCTTATTCGCTGCAGGACTCGATTGGGGCCCATCGAGCTCCGACTGTATACAGCGGAATTAAATAATTGATTTTCTGTTTATAGTACTTATTTTATTGCCAGTGACACTGCTCTTACCTCTTAATGTGTATATGCGGGCAAAGTGTGGCATTGGACTGCCGATGCTTCAGAGTTTTCCATTATCAGCGTCGAGTTCGCAAACGCAATTAGGTGCGAAAAGCTTCCGATTCATTTGCCACACCGACCTCAGCAAATTTCAGTGTGACAGTAATCCAGATTGAAACCTGAAGTGGCTCTATGTTTATAAAATAATCCCGCCGACCATTGTAATTTTATTTCGCCGTTATTGGTAATGCTTTGAAATAAATACCAATTTGCGGAGCAGCTGCTGTCGGTGTGAGAGGCGGAGTCATCGTCACTAATTATGTCATGTCGGTTGCTAGGAATATGTGCTTATGTACAGGCCCAGGCATGCCTTCATCCGTAGGCTCCAATTTTAATTGAATTGAGCGTGATTTCCGCCTCCGTGGCGTTCGACTTCCAATTGTTGTGTGTTCATAATTTTTATCTTCTCGTCGGGATGATCTATTCTATGCCATTCAATTGCTGAAAACATTGTCAAGGAAGAGGCACTGCCACTTTTTCATCAGAGCTCAGCAGCGCTCCAGCACTTCTGAACTAATTCAATGAGTCAGTTTATTCACACAGAATCATTGTGAATCATTCACTCTCTCACTGGTGGCAGTGGCTGGTGGCAGTAGAGCGTGCGAATTGAAAATGCTACTGCTAGGGCACACGGTGATAAATGAGGCAACTGGTTCACGGGGATTTCTTTTCTTTTTTTTCTCAACGTATATTGTGTTTGAAGCCTGACTGTGTGCCCGTTGCTTCCTGCGGGATGATGATGATTTCGAAATTGGTATCCAACTTGTGAGAGTTATTTTACTTTGTCATGCGGATATGTAGATATCATGGGCATATTAAAAATATTAAATTATTAAATTACTAAATTGAGGCTAAGAAAGCAATTGAGTAGCAAAGCCCTCTCTCGAACAACTAAAGTGACCCTTCATAAGACCTTAATCATCCCAGTCCTACTTTATGGTGCAGAAGCATGGACTCTATCAAAAGCGGATGAGGTCACTCTTGGTTGCTTCGAGCGGAAAATTCTGCGTGTAATTTTCGGTCCCGTCTGCATAGACGGTGAGTGGAGGAGGAGATACAACGACGAACTGTATGGGCTGTACAGCGACATCGACCTAGCCAGAAGAGTGAAGGTCCAACGACTGAGGTGGCTGGGTCATGTAGAGCGAAGGGACGTGAATGCTCCGGCCCGGAAGATCTTCGAATCCACACCCGAGGGACGGCGCAGTAGAGGAAGACCGCGACTCAGGTGGCGCACGCAAGCGGAAGGGGACCTTAACCAACTAAGGGTGCGAAACTGGAGACAGCTGGCCAAAGACCGTGCTGGCTGGAGACGCTTGTTGGTTGAGGCCCAGGCCCACCCCGGACCGTAGCGCCACCTTAAGTAAGTAAGTAAATTGAGGAGAAGTGGTTGCCCAGGTCGTTGAATTGCGGGATACGGGAACGGGATTTGAGAGAGTAAGTATATGTATTCTGTTGGTGGTACCTAAAACAATTTGTCGACGCATTCCCAACTCTTTGGATGTAGCAGGGTGATTCACTAAGCAATGTTTTTTATTTTAAATAAAACATATAAAAAGAATTTGCATTGTGAACAGTGTCTGACTTTTACTTTTTGAATATAATTTCGTGTAAATGCTGCCCGCGACTGCGCTGTTCATGATCCACTCTGAAGGTCAAATTTTGGATCACTGCTTCCAGCGGCGCGACCTGTATTTGCAAAGTTACTCGATTAATGTTGGTTTCCAAATCCTGGACCGTAACTGGCTTATCGGCGAAGACTTTTGACATCACATAACCCCAAAGAAAAAAGTCTAAAGGTGATATCACGCCACCTAGGTGGCCAGTTGATAGGTCCGAAATGCGAAACTAGCTTTCCGTGGTGATTTGTTAAACAATACTGAATAAGTATAACACACCATAAGGCCAGTTACACGTGATCTGCAAAAAAAAAAACTATCGAAAACAAACCTAAATGAATCACCCTTTACAAGCAACTTGTCAGAATTTATTAAGAAGAAGCGCGTATCTACCACGATCCAAAAACGATGTGTCCCTAACATACGGTTCGATGGAAGTAAAAGACCTTACGAAGAGTGTGTTTATAAATTCCAAAACCCAGTGATATTAAGTCGACTAGATTGGACTAGATTCACCCTGAACGCAAAACCTTGATTATCTGTAGTTGGTAATGTCACTTTTCATAGACGTCTGCTACATAATATAGGTACGAACTGTCAACTTAGTACTAAATCAAGAAGTTATTGTCCAAACTAGGTCGGCTTGACTAATCGAGGACAATAAGAACTGAAAAAGGTGTCTGTTTTACTATACTAGATTCTTGAACGTCCACAGTTCTGGGGGATAAATCACATCACAAAATAAGAAAAATATACATGGACTGTCGACTTTACGATATAGCCACGCAACAAGGGAGCATGTCCTCTACACATATACTAAAACTGAAGGGGTTTTCATGTGTTAACGGTTGGCGTGAAAACTACTGCAAAAATTTTGATGAAACTTTTTTTGAAATGTTCCTTAAGATTCTGAGAAGGACATTGTTTTTTTGTGACTTTACTACCTTTTACTCGCCAACAAAAATACTTGAGAGAGCCAACACTTCCATAATTATTTTAAGCCATCAATCAGCTTTCAGTGTCATCTAGAAGCTCAGCTACAACCCAAAATCTAACATGAAAAAACTAATGTCGTTTTCCATTCAATGTGTGAGTGAGCCGCGTGCTGTGAGCAACGTGACCGTTGTGCGATAATTTGGACCCTGATACACTTTGTTGCTATCTTTTCCCTTCTTTTTAGTTTCAAAGGCACTTTGAAAATTTTACAAAAACTGTCGTTTCCAAATAAATATCTTTAAAATGTAACGCGGCTTTCTTTCAGAACACGATTATAGTGTTAGGGAAGCCAAGACTTGCTAAATATTGTGCGAAGATTCTTAAATTGCAGAGTAGCTTTAGGAATGACACTTTTTATCATTCAGCACTCTTTTTTTTTCTACTTTTCAGAACTGTGCAACAATCTCCCTGAGTGTTAGAAAAAGGTTATAAATTAGTTTTAGTTTTACAATACAATCCGATTCGGAACGTTCCCTAGCGACATTGCGGAAAAAACGGCACAAAATCAAGGCACAGAAAAACTGCTCTGAATCTGTGCCTTGATTTTGTGCGATTTTTTCCGCAATATCGCTAGCGAACGTTCCGAATCGGATTTGGAATCGCAAACTAGGCATTGGTGGGAGAGCTGTTCCTAAGATTTTGACTAATGTTAGTGTTAGATTGGGGCTGGGATTCGAAAAGATAAGACACTATTCTGTTAAACTTTTCTAGTAAAATCACTTTTATTACACTTTTATGGAATATTCACTTATTAAGTACCAAACAAAATGCTACTTAAACAATTCTTCAACGATTTAAACCAATCACTGAATTCACTCTATTAGGTACTTTGCACTTATTTATCTTCACAACCGATTACTTTTTCGAGCTTTAACCAATCACTGTTAAAAAATGAACTGTGTTCCCCTGTTCTAAGACCTGCCTTTTAAAATTGGTTCTACAATTGGCTCACATACTTTTCCCTTTTTCAGAAATTGATAAATTTCCAGTTAATTCTGGCTGGTTCTAGAATTAGCTTAGTGGGGAATTACACTTATTTGACAGATTCCAGTCGCCAATTGGAAGTGGAACATGTTTGGTGACTAATGGGTTGTTTTCACTTCAGCATTTTAGGTTCCACGATTCATTCCACGCCACATTAGGTTAGATTAGAGGGAGAGATTGGATTATACGCATTTTTTACCCAGAATCCATTGAGGCCGATTGAGATTACCCTCATATAAGTGCATGGTAGTCAATGCTCTGGAGTCTGGACAGGAAAAGCTTCAACTCAACTACCAGCTAGATTTGGGAAGGGTAGGTACCTCAACCAAAATGACGTGCGCTTCTAACATTGGATCGATCGAGGTATATGTCTGGCCCGGAGTGTAATTAGTATCCCATTCACATTGCGACGGTTGCGGAAGGTTGTATCGTGTATGTGCTTGTCTTGCCTCGGACCTCGTGACCAACTGTTCCGTTTAAAGTTTCACGACCGTGTCAACTTGTGAAACGCCTCTATACAGCGCCCTCAAAAGGAAACTTAGTAAGACCGGACATGAGATCCACTCTCATCTGTCCTCGTCCACTCGCCTTATTTTCTTTTGCAAGAACAACCTACTATATACCTATTAGCTACCTCCCCGCATCGAAACATAAGCCCTACAAATCCCTTTCGCTAAAACAAGCCCGGTGCCATAGAGATAAAAGGCAAGGAGGCAAAACTTTAAATAAGATTTACGAGGACAAACGCGTGCTGCTATTCCAAACGAAGACGAAGAAAACAACAACTAAGTGTTTTCAAACTGAGCCATTAAGTAAAAATCGGTAGCTTAGAAAAACAGCGCCTGTCCTGCGTCCAAAGACATGAGGGGTGAATCGCCAATGAGGGCCAACGGCTCTCCTTCCGCCGCGTCCGACATAATTAACATAATCGCCTTAAATATCTTCGTTTTCCCGAAGAGTACGAGTACACGGTACACGCCCACTCCCTCGCCCCAATTGTGCACGAATCAACTGTTCAATAGAAAACGTATAGCGCTGTGTCCTTCCGCTCTCGCGATGCTGACTAAACGACCCAACACCATTACATAATGTCTATTGAAGCAATATAAGTAGCTGTTGCTTACTTAACAAGTTTCCCAAGAAAATGGAAATTTTTCAATTAACGACACCCTACGCAAAAAAAAAGAAGAAGAAGAAGAAGCAGAAGCACGAGAAAACATTTGCATAGCTCTGTCTTCAATCGTCGCGTCGATTTGCATAATAGGATTCCGCAACCGCATTTAATAAGTCCTATACCAAGTCGAACACAGAAAATAAAGCAATTCAAAATTCGGGTCCTCCTGTGAACAAGGTCATTATGCTACACAAACTTCAGACCGCACAAATAATGATTTGCGATCATCAAAAACGATTTAACGCTTCGGATATCTTGCCCTCGCTAGTTCCTCTTTCGAATACCTAATAAGAGCCTTAAAGAGCACACTCTCAATCTCAATACAATCACAGGCCCATCAGCATCGTCAGGAGTTATCAGTGGAGTTGCGAAACCAAGCAACAACCTCACATATCCTTTAATTAACCATCGGCAGTTCCAGAGGACATGCATGCCCAGGGTTTGAATAAATTTCGACTTTTCGAAAATTGATGATGTTTACGCTGAGGATTATTCCCTCCTGGTGTTGTGTGTTTTCTCATTCTTTAATCTAAAACCAATTTCCAGCACTTTGAAAAGTTTAAAGGATAACTAACTGCGGCTCATTCCGACCGATGTACCATGGGGGGAGGAAAACTTGCCGAAAATCATAGACACAGCCAACTCCAGTGAGCGGCGAGTGGCCCTTAACTAATTATATCCCTCAACCAGAGGGAGAGCGAGAAGAGTTTGCCGCCGCCGGCAGATAGCAGGGATGCGACGAGGACAATGTCACCATCGGAAAGGGTATCGTATACCCTATACGATATGAATTAGCAATTTGAGGTTTAGTTTTGCTTTTGCATTTTGGTTCCGATGTTACCATGAGGAATATTTTGTCATCATCATCATCAGCGTCGCGTCGTCGCGCAGAGAGGGCGACAGACAGCGACACACAGCTACACACACAAAAGTTCGCCACTAAAACTAACTTTAAATTTGTAATTGTCGTCGTGCTTGCCTCTTCGTCGCAAAAATTCCCAGATCAGAAGCCATTTTCGAGAGCGAAAAGGAACGAACTTATGTACCTACTCGTATAAATGGCCAAGAAGTGAAGTGCTTCTTCTCGTTCATTCTCTTTAGCTATCTGAAGGAACATTGCGGTAGGTGCGATTTGCTCTTACATAGCAATTTGATAAATTATCATTCATGCTTGTTGGCTGTTTCTGTTCCTGATGTCTAATGTCAGTTGCTGAAGTGTCGAGTACAAGTTGCGATTGCAGATTTTAATTAACCGGATTAGTTGAGAGTCATCACATCCTGTGATGTGAATCCTCACATATAAGGATTGATGGTGCGGTTGCGTAATCATGCTGGAAGTTTAATTAAAATGATGCCAATGGGACAGCACACACTCTGGGGTGTTGAGTATGTGTAAAGGGCTATCGTCGTCTTTGAGAAAGCCGGGCGATGTTGAAAAATAGCCCTCGGCCCAGCTCAACACTACTGCCTTGGTCGCACCATTGTTGTAACTCTAATTGTATTGCTGGCCGCACATGGGTGGGGTGGGGGAAAATGAAAAATGAAATATAAATGAAAATGTGTCTGCTCGAAGGGAAAAATCTGTCTAGTCTGTACTGGACAGAAGCCTCGCCATCAAAAAGTCATTTTTGTGTTCCGGCATTGCGTTGCACGCCTGTGTCGGTGTCGTTGGCATGAATAAAAGAGTGCGACTAGCGCAAATTGGATTTTCGGTTTCTTCTGTGGGAGCGACTTAAGTTACGTGTACGACTAGACGTAACGCGAGCAGTAACAAATTACAGCTGCCTTGCAGATTTGTTGCGCACAGTGAAATGCTAACGAAATGTCAATTAGAATGAAATATGAATGGGAGTTGCCGTTGACGCGTTGACAGTGGAGTCCAGTCACATCCAAGTTGGGGTATCTACTATACATCACAAGGAAGCAAATAGTTGTAGGCATAGTGTTCCAGATGAGGGATTGTGATTTGTTACACAGTGTTAGTTTGAAAATGTGTCAAGGAAATGCAAGTGAATCGCACTTTACCACTTAAGCACAATGGGTCTTCGACACGAGACATATCCGAATGCAGTTGCCTTTGACATTTCGTGCGAGCAAAGCCCATTCGGTCAGTTTAGCGGCTTTGAGGCAAGTGCTGACAATATTCCGATTTGAGGTCTGATCCATCAGAGAAGTCCATTCAGTCGAACTGTCCATCACCGCCCTTTGAAAAGCCTTCAAGGTCTCAGATTCGATCTCCGGAAAAATCAAACAAAATCTTAAAGTGTCTTCCTATGGGCCAAATCTTGCGAACGTCTGGCAAACATTCGAAAGTATAGCAGGTGTAACTGTCATGAAAAATCTGCTTAATATAGCCTTTCGGACTCGGCATTAAAAATTAAAACTCAACAAAACGAATGGTTGTGGGAAGCTTGTCCTAGGGTACCTATATGTACGGAACTGTTGCACCAACTAATCATTTGTTTTTTATTCAAAAACTAGACTGCCGCGCAAGGAGCTAGCTTCAGAGCAGAAAATAGGGCGGTTTGCATTTTTCCATGGATAATACTCATTCAATCGCGGTAAAATGCATTCCATGACCGTGTTCTTGTCAGTAAAACTAATCTTGTGCCTAACTTCACTACGATCATGTGGGTCGTTGAGGTCGCAAGGCAAACAAATAAATTCCGTTCACACATTTAGACACAGTTGCCAGAAGTCACGCATTTTGCGGGGCAGTCCCGCTTCTGAACCTTTGTCCCGCCAAGTGTCCCGCTTAAAGAAATGTCCCGCCATTATCCCGCTTTTTCGACATGTTTATTCTTATTGAACACATACTATCTCTTTTGTCAAAACATTAACCAGCTGATCACTGAACTGAGCTCGAGCACTATGAACGCGATCTGAGCACACCCGGTTCAGATGGTTTTTTGTCCATCCCGTTTTTTTTTCTGTCAAATGTGAATGGAATTGTGCATGTACATATGCAGTGAGGAGAAAAGGAAGCGCCCCTCTAGGAAAGTTTGTGAACAGTGCAAAAAACCAGTTAGTCAAGTTACAAAATAATATTTTAATATTTTTATTTTGTGTTTTGGAACATATTAGTTCATATTTGAGTTAATTTTTGTTTCTGCTTATAATTCTACCTACTAAAAATATTTTCGTTTTAGTTATGATGTAAATAATTACGAACTCATAAAATAAAAACACGAAAGAATAAGTGTTCATTCTTTTATAGCATTAAACATAGTATTTACTACCGAAACAAGTGGTTCCAATACAAACAAACACAAGGTTCTATACTTGTGCATGCATATCGTCAATATTATCCTTGGATTTAACAATCTTTGAAGACGAATTCTACCATACAACTTCGAGTAAATGTAAATCTACACCCAGGTGCATGCAGCCAATGTGGTCGAAAATATACTAAAAATTTCGAAATTTCTGCAAAATTAAATATCATAATATATTCATATTATCTTTTTCCGGGATTGAAGATTATTAAAGTTGGAGATATTTAAAGTTGAAAACTGGGATCTACAATTGGGTGTATATTGTCAAGGTGAAGGTTAAAGAGAACTCCCTAAATTACGCTTAGTTTCTCAAACTGTAAATTCTTGGGGTTGTTTGACAAAAATTTGCGTAGCGCCCGCTCTAAGGTTGGTACTAGCTGTAGGCAGTTTACAAAGCGTTTATAATGAACTAAAAAGTTAAGGTAAGCTTTGAAGTTAGAGAGCTGTTAGTTAGTATCTACTAATCCCTCCTAATACATGATGTCTATAATTTTGGGCCAGTGTTGTTATTTTGTCTTTAATTTACAAATATTTTTAAAATGTCCCGCCACTCTTTAATGGCAATCCTACTTACAGAAAGTTTATTGTACACGTCCGTTGGTTGAGTCAGCCAGCGCTACCAGCTACTATTTCAAAAAAAGCGTAGTAGATCTGACCCAAAAAGTGAAGTAGATTCAAGAAAAGGGAAGAAGATTTCAAAGCATAGTTTTAATGATATATTTAACTCTTTACAAGTTTTATGTATAAAACATGTAAAAACAAAGGTTTCAAATTTCAGTATTTTTTTTTATTAAATTATTATTTGATTTTTATGTTTAAATTATTACACAAAAGTCTCAAAATTCATAAGCGTAGGTAAGAACATAGGTTGAAAAGCAACAACAAAAATAATTTCAATAAGGTATGTATATTTGTAGACATCGCAAAATAAAGATTAAAATATAAATAGTTGAATTTTTATTTCAATGTATAAAGGCCATTGGTAAAAAATTATTTTTTTCAAATAACGCAATAATAACATAGGAGGCTCAAAAATGTCGTTTTTGTCAATATTATTTTCTCTTATTAATTTTTGGGCAAAGCATTAAATTTTCTTCTTTTCGTCTACTTCCCCCTTATTCGCTCCAAAATGTTTGAATGAAAGCATTATTCTCTTAATTAGCAATCGCCATTGAGAATGTAATACTTCTTAATCTGAATCGAAGTGAAAAGGAAAAGCGTTTACTAGAGGTAAAATTGTTTGCATAGTCCCTCTTTGAATTTTCCTTGGGCTTAAAATTTTTAAATCTGTGTTTGCAAATTCATATTTCACAAAGGCACATGGAGATCTCCTGATCAATCAACCGTCAACCAGATTGACCACGTTGCGATCGACGCAAGGCACTCCTCCAGTATTATGGATGTCCGAACATTCCGAGGGGCCAACATTGACTCGGACCACTACCTTGTTGTAGCCAAGGTACGACTCCGGATATCCCGAACGCCGCCAAGACAAGTAAATACTGGGAGGAAGTTTGACGTCGGAAGGCTACAATCGCAAGAGATCACCAGATCCTTTTCCGATCGAGTCTCTCTCAATCTCTCAAGAGGTCCAATGCAGCCAGCATCAAGTATTGAAGACCAGTGGCGACATTGCCAAAAAGCCATCAGAGACGCCGCCTCTGATGTGCTGGGTTTCACCCGACCACCACAACGAAACCCCTGGTTCGACGACGAGTGCCGGCAAGCACATGCAGCGAAGCAAGAGGCATACAAAGCGGCGCTGCAAAGGAGGACAAGAGCTGCTCGTGAGCTCTACGCGCAGAAGAGAAGAGACGAACACCGGCTTCTAAGGAGAAAAAAAAAAGAGTATGAGAAGTGCGCGATCGAGGAAATAGAGAGATGTTACAATAGGAATGAGGTTCGGAAGTTCTACCAGAGGGTAAAAAGAACTTCACAAGGCTACAAAACCCGAACCGAAGCCTGCAAGGACGAACAAGGGAACATCGTAGTAGAATCGCAGTCGATGCTGAGGATATGGAAGAACTACTTCTGCAGACTGTTTAACGGCGATGACGACTTAAATTCCGCTGTCAGGGAGAATGAACCGTTCAACCTGGACGATGAGGATCAAAGCGGCAGGCGATGACTTGGCTAGGAGCATGCACCAACTCATCTGTAAAATATGGTCGGAGGAAAGCATGCCCGATGAATGGAACCTCAGCATTGTTTGCCCGATCCTCAAGAAAGGAGACCCTCTGAACTGCGCCAATTACAGAGGTATCAGTCTTCTAAACATTGCCTACAAGATCTTATCTGCCGTTTTGTGTGAACGCCTGAAGCCTTTCGTAAACAACCTGATTGGTCCATATCAGTGTGGCTTCAGGCCAGGAAAGTCCACCATAGACCAAATATTCACACTGCGGCGAAAACCCAGGAACTTCAAATCGATACCCACCACCTTTTCATCGACTTTAAGGCCGCCTATGACAGCATTTATAGGGACGAACTATTTATATAGAGCAATGTCTAGTTTTGGCATCCCTGCCAAACTCGTCCGTTTGTGCAGGATGACGATGGAGAATGCACGCTGCTCCATCAAGGTCGGTAAAGAACTTACCGAGACCTTCGATGTCAAAAAAGGATTTAGACAAGGCGATGCGCTGTCATGTGACTTCTTCAACATCGTTCTTGAAAGAATAGTGCAAAACTCAAACGCCAACACCAGAGGCACTATCTTTCAAAAGTCCGTCCAATTACTCGCATACGCCGATGACATTGACATAATTGGCAGAACGCAGCGTGATGTTAATGGCGCGTTTGTGAGTATTGAGACTGAGGCGGCGAAGATGGGTTTGGCGGTTAATGAGGGCAAGACGAAGTATATGCTGTCAGCTAAAAAGGACACCCAACACCGACGGCTCGGACAGAACGTCACAATAGACAGATATAACTTTGAGGTGGTTAAGGACTTTATCTACCTAGGCTCCGCTATGAACTCAGACAATGACACCAGCGCTGAGGTTAAACGTAGAATTACTCTTGCCAATCGCTGTTTCTTTGGGCTAAGAAGGCAATTGAGTAGCAAAGCCCTCTCTCGAACAACTAAAGTGGCGCAGAGGCATGGACTCTATCAAAAGCGGATGAGGCTACTCTTGGTTGCTTCGAGAGAAAAATTCTTCGTGTTATTTTTGGTCCCGTCTGCATTGACGGTGAATGGAGAAGGAGATTTAACGACGAACTGTACGGACTGTACAGCGACATCGACCTAGTCAGAAGAGTGAAGGTCCAACGACTGAGGTGGCTGGGTCATGTAGAGCGAATGGACACGAATGCTCCGGCCCGGAAGATCTTCGAATCCATACGCGAGGGAAGGCGCAGTAGAGGAAGACCGCGACTCAGGTGGCGCACGCAAGTGGAAGGGGACCTTAACCAACTTAGCGTGCGAAACTGGAGACAGCTAGCTAAAGATCGCGCTGGCTGGAGACGCTTGTTGGTTGAGGCCCAGGTCCACCCCGGACTGTAGCGCCACCTTAAGTAAGTAAGTAAGTTTGCAAATTCAAATCTTTTTAGTAACTGATTGCACAAAACAATATAAAATTGCAAGCAATTTCTTTTCACTTCTTCCAATTCAAAATTTTCCATTTCGAATTGTGTCTTCTCAAATTTTATTCCGAAAAACATTTGCTCTATAGGATGATTAAAATTCGGATTCGAGGAAGAATATTTAGCCCCAATATGTTCGGGTCTTAAACAATTTTTTTTAACGTTATAGTAAAAAGCGCTCAGCTAACGTGAAAATCGTACATGCTATTGAATTGAATTGGAATTGAAAACCAAACCAAACGTATAACTTCTTTGACAGAAAATTAAAAGGAAAACAGTAATTAACATCAGAAAATTATAATAAATTTTGTGCTTAAATGAAGCTTGTTGCAATTTATTCTTTTGAAATGTGAATTTGGGCTTACATGAAAGTGTGTAAGACATTTTTTAAATAGTTTTTTTTTTTTTTTTTTTTGAATTAGAATC
This sequence comes from Cheilosia grossa, assembly GCA_963082955.1. Classification (NCBI taxonomy): domain Eukaryota; kingdom Metazoa; phylum Arthropoda; class Insecta; order Diptera; family Syrphidae; genus Cheilosia; species Cheilosia grossa. Next base: position 48,088,693 of record OY720147.1, on the reverse strand, counting down.
AAGCGGATTACATAAGGTCTAAATTGAAGCAGATATAAACAATTTAACAATAGTGGGAAGTAGGGAGCAGGTTTTCTTTGTTTTTCCAAAATGGAAGTAATTAAATCGACTTAAATTGAAGTAAAGCTGGTTGTAGCCCGTCGCATGTGTAGTACTTGTGGAAGCAAGCCTCAATATATCTGTTTTCGCAGGCTGCCAGTTGTTGGAAAGTGGACACCAACGTCAAGGTGGCATAGGTACTTATTTACAACTACAGCAAATTAAATCTGAAGCTTCAACTGATTATTCGTACACGATCAAAAATTGGCTCCAACAGAGTGCGAGTTTTGCTCGGTTTAAAAAAAAAAGGTTAAAATTAACCAAGCCTCTGTTGAAAAACACCGAGTATTCCGATATAAATAGGTAAAATGCATACTGTTAAAAATAACACACTTTATCAGTTGTTAAGAACCAATTTTTTAGATATGTATATCAAGCAGCTGGTTAAATTGAATAGAGTTAGTTTGTTATTTACAACCGAGAAAAATTGGAGCAAAATGATGAAATGTTATTTTAAACCGAGTTTCGTTAAACAAGTTGACTGTATATTTCAATAGCCCATTCCCGCATTCCTTTTTTAATGTCACCTACTCAATTTGATTGAAATTTCCGACATAAATTTAATTCAAACGACGAGACGACTTTAAGTTTCCCCTTTAGAGGGCGCAGACACAAGCTCGCACTCCACAAATTGTCTTGGCAACCAAATCCCTATACCGAAAGTGAATTCCAAACAATTGCTCTATCAAAGTTACACCTCTTACCATAGTAGATATACGAGAAGAAAGAATGTACATGATTTGAGGAAACGTCAGCGGAGAACCACATCATCATTTGATGGAAATTTGCAAAAATCCCTAAAAGAGTTTTATCTGAGCACATACGAGTGTACACATGCTCGTCGCCGTATTTATTTAAGTGTTTGAAATGGAAACTTTTTTAAGCAACCGCATATGTGAAAGGGTTTTCCTTAAAGCAGCTTCTTTCGGATTATGGATACATTTAGCACCAGATACACTATATCTGTGTTGCACTCTCTGTCATGATGAATGCCATGATGCATGGATGGAATTTGTAGTAATTAGAAATTTTCGGTTGGCTGTATACTGGTTGTGGCTTTTAAGGGTTTTAACTTTTTTATGACTACTTAAATTGCGTACATCTATAAAATGCTAAGGGTGGATTTTGCATGGGGTATACACACTGGAATGTTATTTGAAACATTCTTTATACAGTTGCAAATACAAATGGTATTTTGACAGATTTTCTTGTTTGCTTTAGTACCTGTAATCCCCTTGAAATAGAACGGTTTTTGTCGCTCGCGGATTCGATATAATATCAGGCAAAGCAAGGGATGTGTTCGCCGGTAAGTGCATCTCAGAAACCCAGGCAAGACTTATGTCTTGAGCAATGTTGGCCTAAAACCTACACCAAATTTGCAGTAATAGTCTTCAAACCAGCTGACTCGCTTTTCATTCGCTTCGAGTTCATCTGGGAATGCCAAGTTATAAAACTATCTTAAGAAATGATTAATGGCGTGACGAATGTTTATGGAAGAATTGCCGGCGACTCGCTAAAACCCACGTAAAATTTGCAGTACTGCCCCGCAAAACAACCGATCGCATTTTATCCAATTCAAGTTCATCTGAGAGTCCCAGGCGATACATGTGTTTCGCCAAGACTTACGCAAAATTTGCTGCAAAGAATCCCGGGGAATATATCAAGTGCAGTAGTTAACGTCGCTACTTCTTCTTTGTGATTCGATTTGCTCTGAGAACAGCAGACAATCTAGAGAAGTGGGTGAAGTCGCCACTAATGTCGATAGAAGAATCGTTGGTGATTCGCCAAAACCTGAGTCAAAGAACAAAATGCGAACATCTACAAGAAACTTATGAAAATGTATTTGCTCTTCCGCAAAAGATAGCGGTTTGTCATAACACTCCCATGTTTAACCAGGAATTCGAACTAATTGCAAGAGCGAAGGACAAATTTCTATACGTCGATGTGTTTGATTGGATTTTAATGTTCCGCACCCTACCAGCAAAAATCCGGTTAGGTTACAGTGAAAATTGGTAGTCGCTTCCAAATTGTTTAATAGGATGCGCTGTGGAAAACTTCCCAAAGAGAGATTGTACCCTGAAAGATTCTAATCCTAACCTAATATGTCTTTATTAAATTCAATTCTAGTATCGGGACCATACGAAATTCCATGAATTTTAAATACAGACACATCTTCGAAACATGCTTTCAATAGATTCTTTTGGTCAGTAGGTATATATCCCATCGCCCGAGAATGCATCGACATCCCACAAGGACTGCGTGAAGGACATTTTAAGTCAATGCACACAATAAAGCTGCAGCAGTAAAAGGAATCTCCACTGTTCGGTTTTGTTCGTACACCATAAATATGTACAAGTAGCTATGTGTGTAGCTACGTACGGATCGTAGCAAAATGTAATAACCTTAGAACATTGCGAAACACAAAAAGGACGCACAGGAATGAAAATTGTTATATTAGATTACTTCATGGTCGACTGACGATATCATCTTGGAGCGTAATATTTCGTCGCAAGGAACGCTCATATGTATCTACAGTGCTTGCTACTACGGCTACTGGTTTTGAACAAGCACTTCATTTTGTTGTGCAGCAGCAGGATTTTGATCGATTGAACGTTCAATGACGGTTGGTCAGCCCCCTCGTCGTCACGTCCTTCCATCCGACTGCTATGTGAAATAGTGAAAACTGTTGAAGCGTAAACGTTCTCCATGGTGATTCACATCACATGACTATTAACAGCGTATAGCAGTTTGATGGAGAGAGCGCGCAGCAACCGGGATGGGGGCGTATACCGTACACATGTAGACTACGTGCTCGTACATGTACAACGGAAATATTGAACTTTCCAAGTTGAATGGAATTCCACAAAAGAAATTCTATTCTCAAAGTCGGTGCGCTCTTAAAGTATGCATAATAATGGACTCGCAGAGCAACTTCTCCAGGACATCTCCCATCGCATCGCTATACGCTATATTCTGAACGACTTGTAAACAAGGACGACATTTCTGTACTTTTATTCCTGCACTCCCGTTTCTAGGAATGGGCAATGGGGATAAAATCAAAATCCTTGCATTCCGCTGTACAGAATTTTTATAGCTTCGACATGTAGCCTTTTAATACCAATTCACATTCGGTATTTATGAACATAAAATCAATGTACCATAGAAATATATTATGGGCATTGCTTTTAAGCAGTAGGTAGGTATGCCCCCCCTCCTGTGTTATGGGGTGCGCGCACTTATGCCACAGCAAAGTAATACATATATGCAGCCATTGTAAGGTTTAATGGGTGGCTCGCTTAATAGGCGCCATTGGATAGTTGTTGACCAAAAATGACTAGACGTTGAACTGAATACGTAATGGGAAAGAGATTTTCTGTAATTCTATAGTCCTCCTCACCCAGAGTAGAGGTGACGTTGTAAACTTGAACCGTGAGCAAGTTCTATCCGTGTCCATCGGATGGGAATACTTTTTTGGCAGTCTTTCAAAAATGCCAGCATTTTTATTGAATGCTGTTGATCGAGAGTTGGCTGCAATTTAATATGGTGTCGGGAAACACTTTACTCAATGAAGTACTTTGCGGGAAACAGCCACAAGTCCATTGTTGCCACTTTGGCACAAGATAAAGTCAGTTTTTATGGGGTGCACATAAGAGCAAGTGCAAGGACACACATCGTGTGTGCAGAGGCACAACTGATTGAGCAAGAGTGGAAATATGAACTGAATTTGGCCTGTGCAAAATAATTTAGTTCATCCAATTGGAAAGGGATTTTTTTTTGCGGAATATTAAGACATTACACTGTGGTGGCTTTTCTTGTTGACAAATTCGACTTGAATGTGCTGATTTACGACCTGATGGGTCTATCACGACTTCATAGGTTCGCTTCAGTGATTGGAAACACATTCTGATGTTATTTATGGTGGCAACAAAATTAATGTTCCAGCTTTGTTTTAGGTCAATGGGATGTGTTGGCTGGAATCGAAAACAAATGGCCACATTCTCGTTTTTGAATCATGTTTGCACTTCGTTTACTCACGAAAATATTAGTATTGAACATTTTTTAGTATGCCATTTTGTGGACTCAATAATAATCCATCACTTCATCACTGCACTATGTCTATGTTCCACTGTACTTGCTTTAATTTGCCCGGAAGAAGATTTCGTTCGCCCGCGAGTTCATATGAGAATCTTAGACGATTCGTCTACGGTGTAGAGTGGTTAACATCTCAGTAAGTGTTTATGGAAGTATTTCCGGCGATTCGAGAAAACACGTTGCTATCCGCGATTGAACAAAATGGAAGTTTCTGAGCATATTAATAATAATACCGACAACCTATTTTCCGAATTCAAATGTCAAAATCAGGCCTTTCGAAACGCAGAATGGAACAACAAACTAAGTTCTCTAGATAAGTCTGCAAAGCCCTTCTGGAACATAGTTAAAATTGTTAGATATAAAAACAGACAATTACCCTGTCTCAAAAATGATTCGACTACCTTTTATGCAGACACCGAGAAGGCGGAGGCACTTGCCTCAAATTTCTCAGAAAATCATGTAGTATCGCAGCATTTAGGCGATGCAAGCACTGAAACACTTGTCCAAAATACTATACAGGCTTTAAGTGCAAATACCCCTGACACTCCCTTGAAAGAATTTGTTTCGGAAACAGACATAAAATACCTTGTAGATAACAATATCAAAAATATATATATATAAAAATTACCTTAAGAAGGAATCGAAATTCTGACGTTTATTATAAATGCGTGCCCAAAAACGCAGTACTTTCCTGATGAATGGAAACTGACCAAGGTATTCCCAATACGAAAAGCGGGAAAGCCTCTTTGTTAACCTTAAAGTTACAGAGCTATAAGTTTACTTAGTAGTGTAAGTAAGATTTACGAGAAAATCCTAAAAGAAAAAATGAGCAAGATTGTCGAGGATCATAAACTATATCCCCATGAACAGTTTGGTTTTAGGCGTGGTCATGGTACCTCCCATCAAGTTTTAAGATTGTGCAATATTGTAAAAATGGACCGTGCAATAGGGAGATCAACTGGTATGATCCTACTAGACATTGAAAAAGCTTTTGATTCTGTGTGGCACAATGGACTTGTATACAAAATGATAAGCCTACATTTTCCTCCGTTCCTCTGTAAAATCATCCAGAGTTTCGTATAAAATCGTCGTTTTATTGTGCATGTGAATGGTAGAGTATCAAATGTAATAAACTTTCACACAGGTGTGCCCCAAGGCTCAGTTCTTGGGCCAGTTCTTTACAATCTGTATACACGTCCGCACATCCGACTCTCCTCTCCACTTTCAATGTGAAGGAGCAATATATTCCGATGACACGGCTATAATTGCATCGCATGAGTTTAGTCTAAATATTGACACGAATCTTAAAAATGGGATTGAAACACTGCAAAAATACTACACAAAGTGGAAAATAAAACTGAATGCTGAAAAAACACAAGCTATCTTTTTCACACCAAAAAGAATATATATTGTTTTCTCCCAGCAAACCAAGTGCCTGTCAGTGGGTATTCAATTGTGTGGAGGTCTTCTGTAAAATACTTGGGTGCATATCTTGACTCAAAACTGACGTTTAAAGAACACATTAGGCAAACACTTACCAAAATAAGTAATGGCATACAAATATTATAGCCATTTATAAATAGGAAATCATCACTTTCAAATGAAAACAAGATATTAATCCATAAAAAAAATTTCAATCCATCTTATTGTACGGCTGCCCGGTTTGGGGACACTGTGCTAATTGTCACATTAAAAAGTTACAAATAGCACAGAACAAATTATTAAAAATGATGCTTAATCACCAATGGCATCACTCTACGCTAGATCTATATGCAAGAGCAAATGTTAAAATGATCTTCTTCAGAAAACGCAAACTAATCGACAAATTTAAGATCAGATGTGATATCCCTGACAATCTTCCTATCAACCAATTCAAAACTGAATTTCACATACTTCACCATTCATTTGTATGTTATCAATTTATCTTCTTATTACATAACTATAAATGTTTGTCTATTTATTTGCTCAAATGTTTCCCCATTGTCAATTCATTTATGTTTATTTGTTTATTTACTTATTAATTTATTTGTTCACTCATTTATTTACTTATTTATTTTGTATTTATTAACTTATTTATATACCTAATTATAACTTTACCTATTAATTAATTAGTTAACTAAATCATAATTAATTAATTTATTTATTTATATATTTATTTATTTATTATTTTTTTATACATTCATGTTTATTTTATTTATTTGTTGACGCATTCATGTTAATCTTATTTAATATCGTATAATAATTTTTTCCCCTTAATTTGAGGTTTTTAAGTCGTTTTTTTTCCTCAAAAACAAAAATTTTTCTAGTTTAATTTATTTTTTGTCACTTGTAAATTTTTCCAGTAGAAAGGCATAAGTTTGACATATCTCTGTATTTACGTTACGTAAATTGTGTTATAACAAATTGCAAATTCTAAATGAAAATAAAATTAATTAAAGTTTAACTTATTAATTTGCGTGTCATTTATCGTGATTCTTATTAAATTAATAACAATTTTTTATATGCGCTTATGAAGAAAATTTAAAAGCAATCAGTTTATCATTTGGATTTGCAAATGTGTTTAATATATAATGTTTACAGTTTTATCAAAGTTAAGTTTACAAGTTAAGCTACGGATTCTTTAGTGACTTCAGTTCAGTTTAACAGTTAAATACGATTTAATACTCAGTTCTTAATGAAAGAAAATTTACACTTAACTAGAAAGAGAACAAAAAAATAAACACAAATTAGAGGAAGACAATTATATATACCTAAAATAAATGTAACAAGATATAACAAAATCAATAGATACAAGCCAGCATCGGTACCAAACGCTCTATTGGAACCTTCGCCTAATTTGTGTCAGAATTGTATTCCTCGCACGATTGCAGGACATACAATCAGTGTTACCTCTGAAAATGTTCAGAAAGATAAAATAAATAGTCCCGGGTGAAAAAAAGATTCCCATTCCCATTTTATAAACATTCTCATTTAAATAGTTATATATATATATAGTTGGCGCAACAGGTCCGTAGGGACCCAAGGCCTAGCTTTTGTGTGAATTTCATTTTTGGAACGAATGGAAGGGAAATACAATTTTATGCCGATTCCAAACGGCTAATTGAGAAGCTCTTTAAGACAGTTATACTCTAGGATGTTTGTCAGACGTTCGCGAGAGGTGGCGCAGTGGAAATTTGGGTTTTTGCGGTATTCGAACCAGGGACCCCTCGCTTAGTAGCCCAACACACTAACCACTAAGCCACTGCGCCAGGGTCGAACGCAGAAAGAATTCCGGGGGTTTTGAAAAATGTGTTTAATTTTCATCAAGCTATCGGAAATGAAACATGTTTTTCTGTTTCGCTTTGTGTTTCAAAATGCGGTGTGGTCTGCCCATAAGCAGATCTCCATTATAGTAACTATAATAATAGTTTATTTCATATCAAGGAAGCATGAAACTAAATAAATGTACAAATTTAAAGATTTTAAATGTAAAACAAAGCTTTTTGTATGAAATGGTGGAGTACCTACAATCAGTTGTTATGACGCGAATGTATCTATCAAATCAAATATGTTAGAGGAAGAAAATTTTGGGGAATTTTTTTTTATATTTATTTCAAAAACAAAGCCAAAAATCAGAAAACAAAACAAATTAAGAAAAAAAAAATCCAAACAAAATATTAAATAAGACAACAGGTATGAACAGTATGATTGAAAGAAAGTAACCTTTTTAACGATGGGCAGTGTTATGGTAAAACCTTGAAAAGTGCGTTTTATATACTTTTGGCAGGGGTAGAAAATGCCGCCTGTTGACTCTTAAATTCTAGTTGTCCTAACATCATAAAAACCCAAATTTGAAGAAAAAGAATTTAAGAATTTATACAAATACAGATGCCATATAGGGAAAATGACATCTGTATTTATGAACAGCTCAAAAGTATGAGTTCTACGATTTATTCTAATTACTCTAATTTTACTGTAGCTTTGATTACAATAAGCCGTTTTAGACTAACTTAAAGATAGTTAGAAGACAATAGAGACTAAGATGATAAACATGCATGTCCACCCTATTTAGATATTGTTTCGGCTATAAAGCATGTTCTTTCCAGCTGAGCTTACAATCTAATATAATTCCTAAGTCCAAACTTAATTGAAGTTTTTACTGGCAGGTCTTGAAAAAACAAATCCAGCAAAAAAAAACTCCTTAAAATTGTCATTTGAGAATGAACCTTATTTAGACTAATTTCTTTAAAGTTTGGTAATTTTTCGGCTCCTTAGGTATTTATAAGTCCCCAGTTACATAAAGCCATACGTAAAACGATACCGTAAACATTTTCTTTTGCTTTTTTTTGACCACTTAAACTTGATGGTTGAACTCAATCTTGGTCTTCAAATGTTGCTTATGAATAATAAAGTTAGTTGATCAAAATAAATTAGGAAATTTTCTTTAAATTTTTCCGTACGAAAAACTTTTTCCGATCAACTACTCAGTTAATTCCACAAGAAATCAAATAAATCATTCCACTGAAATATTTAATTTCTTTACTGTACCATCTGTCAGGAAGTTTTTTCTGGTGGTAGTTTATTTGTTTTAACTATTTTCGTATAGGTAATATTTTTCTGACAGAATTTTTGCTATGAACGCCCATTTTTAATTTTACACTGTCGTCTTTCAAAAAAATTTAATCAGAATAAGTGAGCCAATGAATTATAAAAAAAAATGTGCATTTTTGAGGTTTGGTATTTTTGGCGTCAAAATTTTCCAATTTAGCTCTATACTTCCTATAAAAACTGGCAACACTGCAGTACAAATGTCACATATTCGCAAGGAAATAATGTCCCGGACAATAAACGCGTGCGAAAAGAGAGTGGAGAATTGTACCAAACAATGTACTACAATTATCCAATTTTCTGCCATCATTTCGTAGCAGCTGCAAAAACGAAAAGGAGAGAAAAATGTGCATACTAAGCTTAAGGAACAGCAAGGAAGTAGGCTCCCTGCTAGATTTTGTATATGCGATTCTTCATGTGTGAACATATCAAGCCAAACCCAATACCTGCGTCCGCCCCTGACCTTTTATACCTATTGCATAGACTTGAATCTATCCAAAAAATAATTCCTAGGTTCGCCTTAAGCAGACTTCCCCTTGAATCTCTTGAGAATAGGAGAACAGTAGAAAGTTGCCACCATAAAAAGCAAACTATTGGATTTGGTCATAAACGTTTGCTCTATTTTTAAATCACATCGTCTTTTACATATGTATTATTATTTTTTGTTAATAAATTGTACATAATGTCTAAGAAAGTCTTTGTATTTTGAAGACAATAAATAAAATAAGTTAACTTCAAGGCTAATCAATAAATAAAATAAAACTAAGTCATCTCCCAAATAATGTAAATTTAAATTTCGTTTTTTGATAAGGTTTCAGAAGCGTTTTCTGAGTCGGCTTGGGCGTGTATTTAACATTTTTTTAAGGACCTTTGGACGCCTTAAGGCGAGTTGTGAATAGTCTTGGATGCGTTGTTTATCGATTTTTTTTGAGGTGTTTGCGTTTTTGGAACCATTTTGTACAAGTTTTGGGAGGAGTTTTTTAAGGATATCTTGACGCGTCTTAAGAAGTGTCAGTAATGCATTTTTCGAAGTATTTTTGGACATGATTTGTAAAAGTTTTGGAAGCGTTCATTATCGTATTTTTGTGACACGTTTTTGGGCGGATATTTAGAGACATTATTCGAAAACTTGGACTTTATTTAAAGATTAGCCGATTTTCCGAATAGGGAAGTCAAATCAGGAAAAGTCAATTTGAGTCTATTGCCAACGCATTTTTTTGTGTCGTTTATAACATTTTTTATTTAGTTTTATCATTGCAGTGGCTTCTAGCCACTCATTTGCAAACGTCATCGCGTATATACATATAAACAAACAGAATTGCTACACTCACTTTTTTGAGTTCCTCTATAATCGTAATGACGAAATTGATTAACACTCCGAGTTTGAAATTTTTAACAAAAGAACTTCTTTTCTCTCACGACATTACATATACAAGTCTAGAGGAGGTGGAGTTCTCGTAGCTGTTGAAACGCATATTTCAGCTTATGAAATTCCATTTAAGATTATTTTGCCTACATTTGATGTAGATCTTTTAATTGTCAAAGTGCCTTCAATCAGCCATGCGGATTCGTATATAATTGTATGTTACATTCGCTCAGGTAGTTCTGTAGAAATGTATAATATATATTTATCCAATTTGGGATCATTTTTGAATAATTTAAACAGTAGCGATCACATTATCTGTTTGGGTGATTTTAATGTTGGAGATGTTGAATGGAAACTTGATTTAGATGATAAATATCTAGTTCCCTTTAATGTCAGGTCAACTATAGAAATTGCGGTCATAGATCTTTTCAGTCAATTCAATCTTGTTCAAATTAATAATATCTGTAATAGCATAAACCGCCAACTAGATTTGATATTTGTAGATAAGGAGCTTGATACTACTATTGATATTGTTAAGATTCCAGCTGTAAGAAACACAATTCATCATAAATGTGTTTACTTAGAAATATCATTCTTTGATTATACGAAAAATGTAACAAATCTAAGTTCTAAAATATTTGATTTCAACCGTGCTGATTTTATTGAAATCAATCGGTTTTTTACTGCCTTACCGTGGAATAACTTTCTAATAGAAACTAACCTCGATCTTGCGTATAAAGTTTTTATGCAGAAAGAAATTCTTTTAAAAATCAATTAATGTCTCTCTTGAATCGGAGTAATTAATAATCTTTGCTATAATAATAGTTTTAAGTATAATATTAAATAATTAGTTTTAAGTTGCATTAAATAATTAGTTTTAAGTTGTCTAAAAGAGTTTTGTGTAGCTCAAATTGACATAAATAAATAAATAAATAAAAGTAAGACAGATGACCAATCGGGCTGTATTGTGTCAAAATTGTCCCTCTTTTATTTCAGCCTTTATATAACACACAATGGATTCAATTGCAAAGAACACCGCTCCCTGTAACTACACATCATGTAACCCTCCAAAGGTAACAACTTGATCAGCTTATGTAACACACAATCCATAATCCAACTGTGGTTCAAAACAGATGTCCGCAATCCTGCGAAATACCTGATTAATGAGCGCTGTGCTCAATTATGCAGCACAAAATTCTCTATACACTAGCACACTCACATGTATAGGTATTGCTTCCGTCAGCATCAGCGTCGCCAAACAGACAATCCCAATATTCAATGGCTTTTGTATATACCTATGCTTTAAGTCTCAACTATACCCCAAAGGGGCTCCACCCATTGCACAAATGGAAAACCTTGTTTCGTGACGCTGATTCCTACTGCAGCAGCAGCAGCAGCATCCTTGGATTGTTGCCAAAGCAGTTTATCGTCGGGACAGAGGATTAAGGTGTTCTGGTTTACTAAAGGCTGGCCGGAGCTTCGCATTCCACAGTATAGACGATATTTCCGGTCAAACTTCCACTACCTTACTATTTATTCCAAACTTTGCTTTTGTGTCAAAGTATATGACAATGTCCTCGGGACATGCTCATTACAACAATTTTGACTTCATTGATAATAAAAACACAGTTCCTTTGTCAATTTCACTTTTACATTTGCGGTAGGTATGTATCAAAAATTTTGTGTGTGGGTGCTTTCTTTGAAGCATGCCCTCGGGGGTGACATTAAAATAAGAATATCCATTTTTATTAAGGTCGGATAAGGAATGTTGTATAGGCTCTGGGAAGATAAAATGCCTTAAGGACAAACTGTGTGACCTTAAAAGAAATACAACAGATATAAGGAGGAATGCCTCCGCCGTCTACGGGAAGTGAAACTGTGCCAAGACGTCCGGGGACCGAATAAAAGAGCTTTAGCCACATTTACCCACAGATTGCAGCAGAATTGCACTGCAACTTATTGGCCTTGTTAACGTCACCATTACGATGGAGGTATAGCACAACCGAGTGTCTTGCAGTCGGTGCATTTGCCCACATCCTCGTATATGGAGGGAAGCTCCTGTGGGAAATTAGTGTGAGTTGTCCTTGCTGCGGCAGATGCAGCAAGCAGCAAGTGTTGCACATAAAGTTTTGTCTTGTGTATAGCTGTAGGGAAAATTGCAAGGAAAGTGAAGAACTCACCCCTCATGGGAGATCATCGGGGTTACACCTGTCTTATTGTTGCGGCGCACTGCATTTTCAACTACACCGGCAGGAGTTGAGGAGTTGAGGATGAAGCATGTTGATACCCTGGAGGTAAATTTAGACTACAACTTGTGGAAGAGTCTCTGCCAGGGTCAATACTACCTGTCGCATGAACACCTTCACACGGAGGCAGCTAGGACATGAACTGTTTTCTTGTCACAACAAAAACATTTTTAAGAGCCCAATCTCAACATACCAAATTTGGGATGATAACATCTACCGTCAGAGGGGGTGTTTTACATTTTTGAGTCATCGTTTGTCGACCCGAGCTTCGAAGAGGACTTTTGGCGTCTTCCTCTTAGAATCCACACGTTCTTTTGGAGCGAACTGCTAAACGCCTCAGTCCTTGACCAGTTGGCGTAGGATGACCGGGAGATCTTCACCAAAACTGGAGTTGCCCCAAAATCACTGACGGCTCCGTACAAAAACAGTGACGGGTAGCGTTCCATACCTTGTCGAAGTGTATTCTCCGTCTATCTTATTAACAAACATATCATAACAAAACCACCACCTTTGGAAGAAGGACTACGTCCATCCCCAGATGATACCCCAGACTTGTTTTTTTCGACCAAATTGACAGGCCATCATTAAACTAATAGAAATTCTATAACGCATACGGTATTAACTTGTCAAACTTTTCAAATCGCAAACCAAGTCCATTACCCTGGGTATAAAATTTGATTTCTATCTTACGAGGATGACAATAAAGAGAACTTCTGAGACTTTTCCCCACCAGCAAAACGCGGCGCAGACGACGATAATGGCTTAATACTGTGTTTCAAAGTTGTTGGTAAACGTTAGCGGCACAGCCACTCCCGGCCACCCAATAAAATGTTTACGATCCGCAAGATAGTTTTTATGTTGAAACTTTCTGATCTTTAAAGGCTCTGACTGGGAGGGTGGTCCCGCTCCACCAATGGAGTTGTTCATCCCACGCAAAATGTTGCGTTGTAGGTGCATATGACAATCGAGCCATTGTTGCACGTTCTTCAAGCGATAACTTACATCATTTGCATGCGCAACCCATTCCACATCCTCGTACAATGCACACGCTGGATATTGGATAAGTGTCAATTATTATTGCCAACTCCTTCGAGGCGTGTGATTGACGTTAATTGGTACAGTGACTGCCCAAACTCTTGTCTTCCCTAATGTGCGTATAACGTAAAATAAAGAAAACAACGAATCACACGGCTCCTTCCACCTGGGTGCACTTGAAACTTTTTAATGAGAATCTCTGTTGTGTACCTACCTCCGCTGGATGTCCCGCCATCATTTGTCGCTCCTAATGAATGTCTTCGAAAAGTCACAAACTTTCAACAAAAACAAAAAAATTAAAAAAAAAAAAAAACTTAAAACTATGTATAATTAATTTTAATTACAATTGTGCATTTCATGCTCGTCATAGAAGTTATTAATGAAGATGGGAGCGGGCGCTCTTTATTCATTTGTCATCCAAACTTAATCAACATTTAACTTGCATAGCGAAATTAACAGTTTTCGAATAGAATGTGAACTTTTATTTACCAATCACTGACTTGGTGCGCTGCTCGAGTAAAAGTAATTTAATGGCGTACCACAAGCCAACCAATCGAGTTTCGTCCTCCTGGCTCCTGGTATCGTACACAGAACAGTCGACGCACGAAGGATGGGAGTCAGAGTGTCCGCCGGGGTATGTGATTTGCATTCAATAAGCAGTCAAGAACACGCGCGACCACCCTTAAACTCAATTAAAACTTTACCTAACCACAGGACCTTCCGTCCGGATACACAAGTACACTCGGTATATGACCGTCCTCAGTGGCTGTAGTTAGTAACGCGACAAATCCTGGAATGGCTGAAACTTTAATTGAATTTAAATGACATTTCGATTGAAGATGCGGCAGACGGGTTTTTTTTTTATTGTGCACTCTCTGTGTACCCTGGAACTGGATGTGTATCTATTTTGTTGGACGAATGTGTGTGGTTTGCCTATTTTACGAGCAGTTTTTGCCTATGGGCTGAGGTCCATGACGAACTGATTTCGACGCTGAAGTGTGGATTCAATTTCACGCACTTAATTGGAACAAAGGGGAGTTGTTGGCAGGCCGTTGCCTTCATTCGTGGTGGATAATTGACACTTTTTTGTCACACTTCACCAATGAGTGGGACAAAGTTTGCCGTTAACATTGTGCTGTGTGCATGCAGTAGGTGATGTGAAACAATCGCGGGGGGGGGGGGGGGGGGGGGGGGGGGGGTTGCATTTCAAATTAAAAAAAAAAACAGTATATCAAACGCTATATAGTGACGAATCAAGTTGTGGAGATCATATTGGTTCATAAATTGTTCGAAAACGGTAGCAACCTGAACTGATGACCGAAGTTAATTGTACTCGTGCTGTCAAATGCCATCGATTTTTTTACTGCACTTTGGCATGAGTCAAAATAAGCAATTTAACCTCACACGGAAGAAGTCATGACGCAAAATTATTGTCGGATAAGGCTCACGTTTAGTTAATTGTAGTCGACATAAGGCCAACTTCATCGGTATTATCTGGTTTTCAATTTAAATCCACGAAAAGTACATTTTAATAATTAGTATAGACTCTGGACCATTTCCCGCCTCTCATTCCCATTCTACTGCGAAAATAACATTTGTACTTTTTTGAATAATCGAAAAGTTTAAGGTTTTTGAGTTTTTAAGGAAAACAAAAGTTTATAATACCTGAAGAAATCCTCCGTTTGAAGATCTTGATCTCGCTACAGATTTGATAAGCAACTGTTCAGTTCTTGATCGAAAATATGAATATTCGAGAGCTATAACAAAACGCGGGCTACCCACTGCGGCATCTTAGCAAGTCGTATCACTGAAAATAATATACCAGGTAATATTGACAAAATTATATTGTAAAATTTAAACACAATTAGTTTTGTTGAACTGAAAAAAAAAAAAAAATTTCTAAGGATAAATTAAATTTATCAATAACAACTTAAGTTTCATCAATTTGAACAATATTTTGTCAAACGCACAAAACATTTACTAAAAAACTGCTTTGACATATTAACAAAACACAATTCTCAGTTTATCAAATCGATATTGTATCAATTGAGCAATATTATTTTTGAATTAACAAAGTTTTTGTTACATCCATTAAAAACAGAACCAAAAATCACTTTTATAAATGTTTTTGAAATTGATAAAACTAATGCAAAATATTTGTTAGCCAAACAAAATACACGTTATCAATATTACAAACATTTTGTTGAAATAAAATAAATGTTTGAAGATATGGCATACATTTTGTAGAATTGATAACACATGTGTTGAATCGATAAAATAACATTTTGGATATTTGTAATCCTTTGGGTGCAGTGATATTTGTGACTTATATTTCGAACGCAAGTTTGTTTGTGCGCTTAAATGTAACCGGTAAAAGTGAATAAAAAAGCATTTTAAAAATGATGAACTTAATAAAAGATAACCGCATAATAACATAACTAGGATTGTGGATTGTGCACGTTCTGGGATCGATGGCTGGACTTTGGACACATCTTTTTTTCCGGAAGTGCAGTTGTTCGCTACACACAAGAAATTCTACTTTATATTGTTATATCATCTTACTTTTCTACGTAACAAATAAAAATTGTGATTTTTTTTTTATATTGTAAAATCGATCGTGATCGGGAAGCTCTGGCTTATTATAACGCCATACGCGAAATCATTTAAAAAAAAAACTCTCTATGTATAAGGAAATATGTCCTTTTGGGAGTGAAGTAGAGGAGTGTCCTTTATTACGTTTTTGTCTTACAACAATTTCAAGTGGTCCAACAACTACTTGAGGACAGTGTTGCCAGATAAAATATATGAAAATTTTGTTTTCCCGAAATAAAAAATTTGTTTTTCAAGAGTTTTAAAAAATGTGTGCATGTATGCTTTAAATAAAACTTATATTTATCTTTTCGCAAAATTAGAGTAGGTACATATTATAAAGAGTGTTTTTTTTTATTAAAGGTACACAACTTTGTTATGGAATAAAACAAAAATCATTTTTCTTAAATTGACATGAAATTTACTTCATTCGAAAGATAATCTTCTGGCCATTATGGTTTAAATATGATTTCTGGCACATGACCGCCACGGCCGGCTCGGTCGAAGTCTAATCTGGAGGTCCAATTTACGATGACGTTTTCCAAAATTTGTGGCCATATACCCAGCGGCAATAACGCGCTGATAGTTGTCCTCCAAGTGGTCAGTTGATTTGGGCTTATCGGCGTAGACTATAGCGACTTTACATATCCCCACAGAAAATAGTCAAGTGGCGTTAAATCGCACGATCTTGGACGCCAATTCACGGGTCCGCAACGTGAAACTATGCGGTAAGCACACGTTTCCTTTAATAAATCAATTGTGGCACGAGCTGTGCCCATGTTGCGCCATCTTGTTGAAACCACAGCTCCTGCACATCATGGTTGTTCAATTGATGAACGAAAAAGTCAGTAATCATGGCTCTATAGCGGTCACAATTGACTGTAACGTTCTGGCCAGCATCGTTTTTAAAGAAGTACGGACCAATTATTCCGCCAACCCATAAAGCACACCAAAAGGTCAGTTTTTGTGGATGTAACGCTGTCTCAACATACACTTGAGGATTATCATCACTCCAACTACGGCAGTTTTGTTTATTGTCGTATCCATCCAACCAAGAGTGAGCTTCATCGCTAAACTAAATTCGCTTATGCAAATTTCGAACAGAACCATGATTTTCAAAATAATTTTGCACAATCTGGAAGCGTTGTTCATGTTCAGGTGTCAGTCTATTCATGTCGAAATGCCAAACCAAATTAAAAATAAATCACTTGACAGCTGACAAAATGGCCGTCAGTTAAAATAGTGTTGCCAACCAGAAGTTCTATACCTATAAAAAAAACACACTTTATGTATAAACACATACATAGTACATAAATTACATTAATACCGCTAAAAAAAACTGTCCTCAAAAATTAATATGTTGCCTTTTTAAAATTTTGGAATATATTTATTTATGGCATATAATTTCATAGCTTATATTATGAAGGTCATAGCAATTCGGTTCATTAAAGCGTAAGAAACTCTTTGTAAAGATTAAACTTTCAACTGTTTCAGTAGTAAAGCGCGATTACGAATTTCTGTTTTATTTAAATTTACAGCAGAAAATATTCCTTCAATGATGAGACTATGCTTAGTCTTCCTGGCCAGTTTTGCCGTTCTGACCGGATTCGACATCTCCGGACATATCTGACCGAAATCTGTTCACTCTAACCAGAGAAAATTTTGAAATCCGGTCTAACCGATTTTTGACCCAAAACGAACAAATTTTTTAACCGCAAAAACTTTTTTGACCGTAAAAATAATGTTGTTCTATGGCTATACACAGTGGTACAAGATTGCTTTTGCCAAAATTCTCCATTTTTTAAAAATTTTCCCTATTCCGTATCCGTTTTTTCCCCATTTCGATTCGTTGAAAAAAGGTATTAATTGTATTACTTTTGTTAGGAGACACCTTTTTTTTTAAGAAGGTGATACGAAATTCAGGTGAATTAAAAATATAAGTAATTAATTCACTGCACGTTGACTTGAAAGTAAAGTTATTTATACTTTTTTGACTTCAGCTAAAACAAAAACAAGTCTTTACTCTTTAATAACAAGCGATAATAATAATAAATGAATTAAGAAATACAGACTTAGTTATTAAAATCTAATATTACTGGTACATATATTCAAAATATATTATAAAAACAATATAGGTAATCCATAAAACAGAGCGTCATATATGGCAAAAACGTTGCAGTTAGTGGTATTCGATTGGGCGCACTCAGAGCAATTTTTTTGCTCTCTGAGCAATTTTTATGTTCATTTGGTACAAAAAAGCAATCTTTTTCAGATTTCAGAGCACTTTTTCTCAGATTTGCTTCAGATTTACCAATACAAGTGCATTTGAGTTTGACAACTAATGGAGTTAGTTTACATTTTCGGTGATGTTCTTATGTTCGACATTTATTTGAAAGTTAACTACACGAGTTTTATTTGTAAAATATGCAAAATTGATAAATATGCGTGCATTTCGTTTTTTCCCCATTTCAAGAGCACTTTTCCCCATTTTCCCCATCAAGTGAAAAATTTCTCAAAATGAGAAAAAATCCCCACATCTGGCATCGCTGGCTAGACATTAAGATAATTTCTATAATTTTAATGAAACTTGGCCATACTTAACAAACACGCTCACAATTTCATACAGAAACCAATTTACAGGAGCTCCACGACCATGCGGTAGTCTCACATCTCATTTGAATGCTCCCACTAAAAATGTGACTGGGGGTGTACACTGTACAATGTGCATTCAAACAAGACTGAAGTGAATTGAGTACCTACCATGTAAGATTTATAGGAATTGAATCTGAATATGAACCGCTATGTTATTGCATATTATTTCTCTAAGGTTTAATTTTTTTTTAGTATATTGCATCTGTGTGAAATTTGATGTATTGAAGAGAGAAGATAAGAAGAGAAAATAAACGCGTTGAAAATAAAAAAGTGATTTGATACAATTCAGCCTTATTCCTGATGGAATCATAAGAAAAATAGGGACAAAAAAGGAAGGTATATAAAAATTATAGTTCAAGCGATTCCGATAGCTGAAGATGATGAATTTTTTAATATGTAATTTATAATTGAACATTTTTTTCCATTAATATGTAGGTATACATTTAGCAATATTTAATAAGACTGAATTAGATTGAAGGTTCCTTTTTATTTTACAAACGTAGTGATGCGTTTGAATGAATTCTTTGTTTTTTCTTTTATTTGGTTTAAGATTAGTTTGGAAAAATAAAGAAACTACATATAGCTCATATATAATCTTAGTTAATTTTTTTACTATATTTGTAGTAAAAATACATTACTATACTATATTTTTGACCGGACTTCTGGTCAATAATTCTTATTTTAACTTTTTACCGTTTTTTTTTGATTTTGAGAAAAATAAATAAAGAATTGACAAACTATTTCTGTTCACCCAACAATTCTGTTGTTGAACCAAGAAATAAAAATGCTGTAGCTGACAAAATGTTGCTATGTAGGTAACCAACAATCTCTTAATAGATACAACAAAATACAACGGCAGTGAGGCTATTTCCCTCCCGTAATACTAACTGCATAAGGCCTACAGGAAACAAAGCTGGTGCACTTTTATACAGGTAGGACATTATCGAAACTTTATAGAAACCCTATAGAAGCTTTATAAAAGCACAAAATCTTTTATTAAAATTTGGTATTTTATTTTTATATTTTTTTTTTCATACAGTGCTCTCATAACTTATATTTTATTTACAATGGGTTGCACTGAGAACCGAATTTAAGTTTTTCGGAGTTTCTTGAAGAATAAAAAACAAACAAAATTAAATACAAATAGATCTAAGGCCGAAAGGTAATAATTTTAAGGATATTGTTAATTTTAGAGCGCTTGCTAAGAGCCAGTAAGCTAGAATAAGATAAATGTTAGTTTTAAATTAGATTTAATCGTTTTTGTCTAGTATAGAAGTTCAATTAAGGATACAAAAAAAAAAAACTAATTTAAAATGAATGGGTCCTGCTGCGTAGTAGTCCAATACACTACCCCTAGGCTAATTCGTCATAATGATGTAGCAGTGGTAAATCTGAACTACTTGATTCATTTCAGAGTTTCGTTAAGACTTCCAAACGCAAGTTGTTGATTGCATGACATTTCATATGCCTTCTGTCAGAAGCTTTAAGAAGCTCCTCGAAAGTGCTTCGAACCACAAGCTTTACCGAAGCAATTCACTTTCCACACATCTCCTCACACATTTTCAGACATCTAATGGGGTCTTACCGAAATTTAATTTCATATCTCTCTATAGAGCCTGTATGTATGCTTTGCAAAGGACATACAGAAGTTATTTCTGAAACAATTGCTTCAGAATTGGTCTACTTCGATGAACAAATACTATAGAAGCTCTATCGAAACGGTTGTATAGAGAAATTACAAATTTGAACCTCACCGAAGTCAAATGTTTACTTGGTTAGGTACTGAGAAATTATTTCTGTACAATCAACAATAGCTGAATTGATGTACTACTTCGATATTACTGACTTTTTTTTTGTTAATTTGACAGTTTTTGTTAAAGCGACAGTTAATTGTTTATCTTGTGTAAAGTTAACAACATTTTGATTTATTTAACAAATTATTTTTACACGCACAAGGAACGATTTTTGTTCAAAAATAATTTGTTTACTATACAACAAAAGTTTTCAGGCAAGATAAAACTTTTTAACATTTTGTCAATCTGATAGAAACATTTTGTTGGATGTATATTGACAAAAAATTGTTGAATCAAGACTCATTTTTATTAAGTGTACTGACCGGTTTAATATTTTCGTTTTTTTCTGGGGTTCACTTCATTAAATTTCAATTCTTGTCAATTTCCGCTGCGGCCGCTCTAAGGTTGCTACTTGCTACTAGATGTATTCAGGTTAAACTCTCGTAATACACGATGGCTGTAATTTTCCGCCATTTGAAGTTAAGTTCATACACAATTCCCGGCGTTTCGGGGATAATTTCAAGAACCTGTGTTCAAAACTAGACTACTTTTACAGTTCATTAGCGGTTGTTTCACGCCTGAACTGCAAATCATGGAAAGGAAAGAAACGAATCACATCCTTCGGCGTGAAGTGTATACTAAATTAATTGCTGAACCATTTGTTAATGTCAATTAAACAGTTTCAAGTTCTTGTGATTATTTGTTTTATTTTTCGAAAAACAAAGTAGGATGTGATATAAATTCCAGGCAATGTATTACAATCAAATTGTAATTTGAATATATGTAGGCAGGTACCTACCTACGAACAAGGCAGTACATCAAACTATAATAGGTATACACTTCCCCACACAGGCGGCTGGATGTGAAGGGGTGGATTGAGTTGTCCTTTATTCAAATTAATATTGAGTGGGGTTGTTAGACGAATGTCTTCGACATTTATCACTGCAGTCCTTCACATTATTTCAAGGGACTGATTTGAATTCCTTGAGACAGGATACATCTGTTGCCGACCCAAGGTGGTATTCTTTTGGAATTTTAAGATTGGATATTATGTAACACGAGTGTTGGGCGGGGGGTTAGGGATTATGATGTTGGTACACGGAGTTCGCATACCCCCAATACACCATGTGCCAGAGGATGAAAAGCTCATTGGCAAAGGATATGAAGACAATTTGCTCGCATGTGTCCAGAAACTGTCAAAAGTATTAAGCATATTCATCAAACCTATATGGATGCGTTGGGACCGTACATAAATTACAGTTAATACACGCAGCCTACATAATGGTGCTGACCCATGCGGTTCTGGCCTGCCAATCCCCAAACTCCTCTTTGATAGTTCTAATGGAAGTATGAGGGTTTGTTTAAAGTGATTTTGAAATGGCAAACAGACTTACTCGTGTATAGACACAGAAAAACCGTGGTGTGCCTGTGCAGTTAAAGAAAAGGAGGGATAAGTACTGCCAGGGTACGAACTTTAATGACTAAAAAGTGTGGGAAGTTTTCGACATGCGAAATATAATAGTTGGGCTACACTCTGTATCACCCGATTGTTTTACAACTTTTTTTTTTGTAATTTTTTTATAAAGCCATACAACTATAATTCACCGGAGTCAGCCAGTTGGGGTTCACATTATATATTATTTGCTTAAGGCCAGAAATAGTGTAGCTTTGCCACAATATAAATAAATAAATAGGATTTGGAAAAACGCCCACGACGGCAGATAAATGAGATGATTTCAAAGTTAAATAAAAGACTGCCTTAAGAACCTATTCGCGCAAGAACTAAACTATGGATTGTAATGGAAAATGCACACAACTTCTTGAGAAAAATGGTTTGTTTTGCGAGTTCCGAAATTATCAATTAGCGTTTTGATGGTCCGAAGGATAATAAGAACCTGAAAGACTGGAATCTCAACTAAGGTTATACTTCGAATGATACACAAAAGAGCACGTCATCTGGCGGAATACATTGAAGTTTTTCAGTTGAGAAAAAACATATCAAAAAAAATTCTAACAGTTGATTTTTGGAAAAAATGGTCCTCTTCTGGGAAAAATTTATATACAGCTATTGTATGTCCTAATTATAGGCAGATCCCAGAAGTAATACCTATTAAAACAAAACAGTGGACGAAATACATCTAACTTTTGGCAAAGGCTAAATATTTTGCTCATACTGTACACCGAATTTTAAGCCCCCTGAGCGTGCTTTAAGTAACTAAAAAAAATTCCTCAATAAAATAGGATACCTAATAGGTAAGAAAGTAAATTGATATATAACAGGTTATGTGCAGGGTTAGGTTCAGGTTGTAGGCCACAGGTAGTGCTTCCCCACTTCGGCCATCGCCATAGTAGTAACTAACGATCAAAAAAGTTCCCACTTAAAAGGAGATAAGCCGCGATTTTGATGTTGAGCAAATGTTAACAAAGTCATGACAGTTGGGAGTTTAAAATATATATATATAATATTCGTACTAGATAAAGCTCATTTCCATCTTATGTGCTTTGTTAACCGTCACAGTTAAAGAGCTTAGGGTTTTAAAAAACCACGACCATCAACGTGCTCCTGGTAAGCTGGTAAATGGTGCTCGCCTTTGCGGCTTGATGATAGTTTTACGCACCTAAACTGCAAGATATGCATGACGATATGTGATTTCATGGGAATTAATGACGTTGCCATTTCTTCTTCGGTGTCTTTTGAAGTCAAATGCTTATTCAAACAGGTCCCAGTCCACCCAAGTTCTTGCAGGCGAAAATTAATTCATTAAAATTCAGCAACTTTTGTAAAAAATGCTCGTGAAAAGTTTCGGCAAAAGAGACTGAGCAAAGCCGTATGCCGATCCATTCATAGCCGTTTAGTGGTTTACATAATTATGAATCAATAACAACTTAACAAAATTACTTTTTGCTTAAAATTTTGGAAACACTATATTATTTGTAAGGCAAGTCATTATGCTGTTCCTTAGAGAGGATTCACAAACCTCCACCAAAGCAAATGCTCAATATATTTAAAGTGGCTGTTCAGTTAACGCCTTTACAGCTTTTTGGGTGTGATATAGTATGGATAAGTTTTGTGCCACTCATCCACGACCGTTCAACTTATTTTCGGGCCAGCTCATTACCACCATTTTCGGGCTGAGCTCACGACAATAGATTCAAACTATTGGTGCCTGGCTACAGGTCTTCCGGTAGCGATGTTCGAAATAGGCGAATCCTAGGGAGACTTGTAGTAACATAAGCCTTAAACGAACTACCATGAAAATTAGGCCACTCAAGTTATGAACAAAATTGTCAATTTTACAAACCACTGACGTCCGAAGCAGAACAGAGGTTGACACCGCGTTTATTTTGGCGTATATAGAATACTCTTTTCTTTGGAATATCGATTGGTGCCTCAAAAATACTTGGTAAAGGTATTTTCTCATAAACAATGGGCACTTTTAGTTTCGCTTTCATTCGTAGGCAAGTCATTATGCTGTTCTGCAATACAGCTATCTCGTTACAGTTTGAACACGAACGAATCGTGTGGGAGACAGGAAGGTTTTATGTACTGTCAAAATAAATCTATTTCGATTGCTCTTAAATTGATAATTTTAAAGTCAATGTGAGCCAGGAACCTATTCTGATTGCAGTCACTCTGGCAATTATTTTTGTTGCATATGAGTCCAAGCTCTTTGTTTCCAGAGGAAGTCCTGAGCGGCTTACCACTTTATTTATGAGTTAAGTTTATAAAAGCGACTCTTGGCCTTACAAAGCATGATTTTTAGCCTCCACCTTATATATTTTGTAGTATCCCAATCCCCAAGAAAATCGTCAACAGCAAAGCCACGTATGGACATCGGATTGCATAAACCTAACATTCCTTTACCAGTTTCTTTGGCAGGGAACGAAAAAAAGATTGATATTGAATCGACAGCTGGCCCGAAAAATGTCTTTCACTCACTTCTTCGACAACTTGGGTGATGTGCAAACTAAGGAAATTTTATTTGATAACAAGTTAAAAAAGATAAAAATCCTTCTCAGATCCTGAAGACCGATATTTCCTACCTACTTCGTTACCAGTCGTTTCCTATATCCCATTCCGTACTTAACCAAAATCAAACCTATATAAATTCTTTGCTGGTTATTGTTACATACGAGGGCGACACTTGTTTAAGCCGAACTGAACACAACCAAAATCCACGTGTAAACTTAGACCGACCTCTGAACGTTTAATCAATAAATTGAATTATCAACCAAAATGCGTTTTTCATTTATTTCCGAATAGAACACTTTGTATAAAAAAGCCCCGTGCAATCTTTTTCAGCTTATAACAGATATCAACATGACGTGATTTTTAAATTTTCGCACATCACACGATGGACGCGTGTGAGAGCACATCAAGAGAATCAGAACAGCTCGCTCTTAAGCCACCAAATTTCTCCAGTTAAAATCTTACAGAAGTCTCTTGAGGTCGTAGGAGCTGCGTTCTATGTCCGTGGTGAATCTTTTTCCACGTAAAATCCTCGCAAAGATTAAAACAATCAGCACCAAATAAAAACTGACAACGCAAGGCGATTAATCGGATTTGTTAATAAGATAAAACTCCCCAACTTTCCACCACCTTCGAATAAATGCTTCTCCACAACGGCCTCGAAATAAAACAGAAGCCAACCTCTTTATTTCTTTAAACATTTCACCACTCCTCGGGAAATGACTTTTCGGCGCCAATCTTGCAATTCAATAACTCAATATATACAGCAACCAGCAACCTCTCACAATCTTCTAAAAAAAAACTTAATACTTCCCCAAAAGTGATGTACTCAAGAACTAGCGAACCAAGACGAACTGATGCTCATCATAACCGCCGCTGAACGAAACAAGAATTTATGGCAACACTTAAAGCCTCAGCACTCATCTTCCGTAAATGAAAAAAAAAAAAAATCTTCTTCGACATCTCAAGTTCTGAAGTAACCCTTCCAAAGAAAAAACGCTATCGAACAACTCGCCTCGCCAGCGGATAGCTTTCATCTTCCGAAAATCCAATGTGAACAAGAGAACCAGAAACACACAACCAACAAGATGGAGAAGAGGAAGAATTGATGGCAATGGCAAGTATTTCTTTTTCTTTCGCAATGTTTATTCTCCCCCGCCCTCACATCTGCCCATAAAGTACGTATTTGCTAAATAAGTTGTTCACTGTGTGTCGATGTCGTATATTCAAATAAAAATATCTTTATTGCGGATGTATTCCCTCCCTTGGTGTATGACTATCGGCAGCGGCGGTGGCGACGAGCGTGGAAAGGACACAATAAAAGTCAGCCATCCTTTCTGCTACGCCTCCACCAGCAGCCATACATAGGTACAAATGCAGCGACCTCGAGCGTATGCCATGTTGTACAGCCAAATATAATATCGACAGCAACATAACAGAACCGGAAGAGGAAGTGTGTCTAAGAGAAAGGATATTGGAAATGTTGGAGATTTCCAGCAAAATGGATAAGTATTTCCTACACCCAACATGGAGCTAAGCGCTCTCCCCCACTACGCGCTATTCTATTCTATTCTGTACGAAAAGTCACCAGCAATAGTGTGGGCCTCTGGAAACAAGCAAACAGAAACAGCAACAACGAACAAAAAAAAAAAAACAAAAAAAAAAAAACAAAAGAAATGAACAAAGCAATTTCACCGGAGGATATTTCAAACAGGCAGGTAAATTTATAGCCGGGCAATATACGCTTTCTGGAAAAGAAATTGATTACTTTTACTCTTCGTCCTGCAGCATTGAGATTTGAGAGTGTGGTGCGATAGTGCCATTTGGATTGAATAATTTGCAAGGATATAGGTGTTGTTGTTGTCAATTCGTGCATTTGGGAGATTTTCCCTAATTTAAAACGCAATTTATGAAGTGGGATTACTGGTAGATATGGTTGCCGAGGATCTTTAAGCCTGATCGTAAAGATTCGGAGGCGGATTTCGAAACAGGAAAATTGCACCCTAATGTTCTCTTTGCATGGTATAGGCAGGTGCTTGGGGTATTTTCCCGGCAGCAGCACATCAAGCCATGCTTCACATTCGCCCGATCGGCTAAAGACGGCAACCAATTAGGTACAAACTCAGAAGAGAACTTTACTCTTTAGATTTCGTCTTAGCGCAAAGAAACAGCGAATTGCAAGAAATATTCTTCGCTTCTTTCTATAGTTTCTGTGTTGTATAAGTCATGGCTGAATTTTTCGAACTCACAATGGTGAAATTTTCCGTACAAAATTACATATTGTGACCTAGTGAGTATTTAATAAGTGTCAAGGTTAAAAATGATTATTGGTAAGGCCCTCTAACTCTACACCGGACTGATCGGAGGGAATGCAAAGCGATGAGCTGAAACCTGTCAATGTTCACCAAAGGGTCAAGAATACAAGACGGAGCAGGCGCTTGTGTCTTCCTCTTCTGGAAAAGGCACATCTACAAGGACCTCCAAAAATAATTGCAGCCAGTGCTATCTCTGAAAATTTTCAGAATGAAAGATTCAAAAAAAAAGAGTCTTTTCTTTTGTATAGCTGACGCGCGCTTTTATTGATAAATGAAACACACTGTAATTTATTACCGATATAATTTATTGTAATTCAAATTGATGTAAAAGCTAATTATTTTCAAGAAAAACATAAAATAAAATTATGTTACACACACTACAAAAAACAAAAAAACAAAGATCAACTTAGATGATCTACCTACGTAAAAATACGAGTGTTAATAAAATTCTTAAATAAATTACTGCTAAAATTGATAAATACGATTCAAATAAAGTAAAATAGTATATATCTAGGAGCAACTACAAAATACAGAAATAAAAAGTCTTGTAGGGTAAAACTATACAAAACGCCCCAGTAGTCTGGCACGCAGACAGATGGTGTTATGCAATCACGACCAAACCTGTTCAAACCAGTTTCATTCATTCTCCAACCGTGTCATTGAGTTCTAGTGTTCTGTGTGCTCTGTCCAGAAAAAAAGTGCAAACACAATTTTTGGCGCCAAAACATAATGCGGTGACTACAGTAAAAATTTGAATTTTTCAGAAACTATGCACATTATATTAAAATGATATATATATTTAGAAAGTATATAAAAATGGCTCTTTAGTTCGTTTTTGTTTATTTTCTTAAATCAACTAGGGTTGCTTTATTTTTGCTGGGGCGTTTTGCACTCACAAAATTTACAAAACGCCCCAACAAAGTAAGTGTAAGTCTGCCCAGTAATTTATTGAAATATAACACTCATCAGAGCCTTTTTATTTCTTAATTGTTTATAGAAATGCCACGAAATTACACAAGGACGACACTGCGGGCATGGTCCGAAAAAGACATGATGGATGTAATTGTTGGTTGGACGAGTTTTGTACTATGTACAATGTACATACCAAATTGCAACAGCTGCGGCCGCAAAGCGAAGCGACTTTAACTTTTTTTAATAAATAGATATATAATATATGCTAACATATTTTTGTAAACATGAAATTGCCAAATACTTGAAAAAATACTGTAAATTTTTTGTTTAGTAAAATAACTATTATCTTTGTTTATTTTTTTGTTTTATTGAAGATTCTAAAAAAGTGGGGCGTATTGTATAGTTTTACCCTAGTGGTTTTCATTTCCAATTATAATGTGTTTATTGTGATTTAACACAGACGTAGAATGTAGGACTTTTTGTACAAAGTCGTTGACAAATTGCATGAAATTATTTCAGTAAAAGATTTGAATGAATTTAACGACAGAAGATTATACAAGCAGATTATCAGGGGAACGTTGTGTGCTGAATATTTTAAAAGTGTTGCAGATTTTTAGCATTCTGTGTCATATGGAATGACCCGTTCCGATTCCACGATGATGGTAAAATCGTAAGTACCTAAATCTTTGTACTTTACTTTTGGTGGCACTTATCCCGTTTCAAGAAATAGGCAGTGCACAGGGGATTGCTTTTCAAAATTTAAGAACATGCTGGCAAGGAAAGAGAAGCTCAATATTTGGCGACTTTGACAACACAGAAACTATAGAAAGAAGCGAAGAATATTTCTTGCCAATCGCTGTTTCTTTGCGCTAAGACGAAATCTAAAGAGTAAAGTTCTCTTCTATGTAACAAACGCAGATACCACTTACATAACTTATAACTTCGGATGGAGCTTACAGTTCGAAGTAGACCACGGACTCGACCATACAGCTCCCCAGTCAAATCGGTCAATATAATTATTTAGGTGTCTGTAATTGCACTTCTAAAGATGATTGGAATTATTGCTCTTAATTTTTGATGTATATGTAGAGACTGGATGGCTACTCGTCTGAAAAAGATCCGAAAAAGAAAGAAAAAATCTCTACTAATTAACAACTTTATTTATTCAAATATTTTAAGGAACAAAATTAATTTTTTTTTTTTTTTTTTTACGCGAGGTGAACGGCTTGGGTGTTGTGCGACGACTGCTTTGTTAGCTTCTCTGCGGCGACCAGGAAAAAAAAAAGAAAAACAGTTTTTCTTTTTTTGCTTGCTAGTCATTGTGCTTGGTCGCGATGGAGTTGTTGTTGGAAGTTATCGGTTATCATCGCCTGTTGTGTGAACCGTATTTCGGTCATCAATCCCCTAAGGGATTTACTATCGTTTGGTTAGAGGGACACTTTGCAATTGCAATTTTGTAATATGGCGTGTCGCGGCCAAACATAATATGCCGAACGGGCCACGAGTCGAGTTCAGTATACAAATTACCGTCGTAGGTGACACGTGGTTATTGTTTAATAAGAATAATAATGAATCCTAAACGAGTTGTTGCTATGTGGTTATTGCATCGCCGTATTAAGCGCCGTAGGATTAGGAACATTCTACACTCTTTTTGAAGAGCTAAGGCGTGATGGTAGAAAGTTTTTCTACTTCTTCAGAATGTCTATTGCATCCTTTGATGAACTCCGCGAGAAGTTGAAAAATGAAATCCAACATCAGAATACTAAAATGAGAAATTCTATTCCTTGGAATAGTTAGCAATTTTAGCATTTTGCCGACACCGATCAGCGGTCGGCGTGTGTGCCAGGTCCCGTTCCCACATGTGGTTCACTATTGGAATTTGGACGACCGGTATAAAATCGGCCGTCCAAAATCGGTGTGTGTGTGCAATTAGCCTTAGTTAATTAATGATTAAAACGAATGAATAATATGATATTTCCATAGAGAAATGTTTTAATGAAAAAAATCTCATCAATCTTTTTTAAGAGTTTTTCATATAATTTTACGTTCAAAATTGTATTATACAATAAAAGCAATAGGAAAACCACGTAAGAAAGGAAATCTTCTCAAATCTAAAAGCTTTCTCTTTAAAATTTTAAACAGATATCACATTAATTGTAAGTGTCATTTTCACATTGCATAATATAATAATATAGGAACCGTATTAATATTCGTTTCTGAGAAGACAAACTTATTAAAAGCTAAACGTTAATATTCTTTGATCAATAAGAATTCTCTCTTAGATCTTAAAGTTTTCTTATATTTTATAAAAGTGCTGATTTCAATGCGATTGCACGTGTCGAGAAGTGAAAGTAATATAAATGTAATAATTGGTAAATCTATTATAATTAAGTCGTGCGCTTACTATAATTAAACAATTTGCAGTTCCTGCGGATTAAGAAGCTAAAGGATAAGAGCTGGTTAGTCCCATTTAATGCATTTATAGTAAATATATAAATTTCGAATCATAGATTTCGAAACCCTTCATCCTGAGAAAAGAATTTTACTTTTCATTAAATACGCCAATCTTTTTCCAAAATGATATTGTATTTTGGAGAGAAAAATAAAAATAAAGGACCAAGGAGCTGCTAAGGGTTTGAAGAAAGATTTTTTAATAAGATTTTCTCTATTGTTTTAATACGACTTTCTTCTTGGATGAAAACCATAGAGAAATCTTACATTTCTTCTATTTTATGTGGTTGTTTTCGATCTGTGTTGAGCTATTCGTTAATTCTATGCGCATTGACCGCGTTAAAAAGATTAAAAACAGAATCTACCTAACTGATTATGGACAACGATGCAGCGCCTTATTATAACAAAAACGTTGCATATTTTCCAGGGCTAGACAACGTTAGCGGTGAGCAGCGCATGACGTTACTATAGACAGATCGGTGCATCAGTTCTGTATTTCTGTTAATGTTCTTGAAGCGTGCACAATCCAGGAAAAGGTATACTCAAACGTCAACGCCATTTCCAATTAGCATCAGGCTAATTTTGAGAAAACAAATGAACACGATAACCTTCCGCATCGACACCCAAGTCACGCGCTACTCCAACCCTCAAAGACAAAAAAAACACTAGAACAAGAGTGAGGTAAAGAAACTTTGTTCTAAGAAACTCGCTGGCATCCGCCGAACCGACTATAACCGAATGATTTCAATGAAGATACATTCGCTGTTGAATGAATAACAAAGAGACCATATCAACTCGCATTTCTGCTTACAATTTCATCATCATCATCATCATCATCATCACCAGCGTCGTCGTCGTCATCATCATAGACTGTGTAGTACTTAACACGGGGCGCCTATATTTTTCCTGCCAATGCCAAGTGAATTTGTTCGCAATCTTCTTGGAAAATCATATTTGCATAGGAATGGAATCCGTTCATTTCCCTCGGGTGTTATTTTCTATCCGTTTTCATGCGAAGCAGCAGGAAGGAAACGACGACGACGATGACGAAGAAATGTAAATCAAGTCTGAGAAAACGCCTTCGCTCAGCATCGTTTGTGTAACACGCACAGGACCTGCCTCCTGTACGGGGAAAATAAATTTCTTTTCCACCGAAAACGGGAGAGAGACAATTCTTCTTGCCGGGGTTGCTGTGGCAAGCGAATAAATACAACAAAGGCAACAGGGCGACCCGCAAAAGGATTCTTTTGAATTACACAATTCCGTGCGGCACACACAGCGATTGTGTAACTGTAACTGAAAGGGAACACACTCAAACTCACGCATTTTCGCATTTATTTATTTTTTTCCCTTTTCATCTTTGTCCTTTTCGCAAGATAAAAACTTTGGCTACCCTCTTCGAGTTGTGCGACGGTGATATTTGCATTGAAAATGTGTTTATTTTCTCAGGACTCGCCCTGTACGCGCGGGTACAACGACTTCATGCCTTCCTCATTTACAAACACAACTTAAGAAAACTTGTTTGCCATCCTGACACTCTGTTGACATCGTTTCTCCCATCCGCAGTCGCTGAAACCAACATTATTAGTCCATCACCTCAAGATGTTGCGCAGACCTTTGTTCGATTGTGTAGCCCTCTTGTCTGGCGTGGCGAAATTTGAATTTGAATCTGAATTAATCAAATCAGCTGCTGTAAGAGTTTGTCCTTAAAAATCTGCAGATGCAGTGCAACAAGCCAACTATGCCAGAGCTTGTCTGGGAACAGTCTACCACTGCAGCATGTGTCGCAAGTGATTGATGACGCATCCCATACGAGTACTGGTATATGTGGCAAATAGGCGCTAGTGGCTCCCCCTGCAAGGATGATGAGTGATGCAAATCATGCGACGAGATGGGGGAAACAATTAAATTTAAATGAGAAACATGCACATAGCAGAACTGAAAGGGAATAAAATACTATACGTTTAGGGGACGATGCGAAAGCAAATGTCTTGCTTGCATTCGTAATTTTAGTCCTTCCAAGTTGACAGCTCCCACAAGACGGCGTCGTCGTTGTCGGTGTCAGACTGATGCTACCTTACACTATGTTCATTTTGAAGGGCGAATGTAAATTTGTACAGTCATTTGCATAACTTTTATGTTTCGCAAGCCAAATGTAAATGTAAGAGCTCTTGCTTTCTGGTTGTATACCTCTTCCAGTGCCAACCTGTTGCTGCTGATGGGACCGAGGTGTAGGAAATTTATTTTATCCGACATCCAACTCTTTGGGAATACATATTTTTCTTCTCTAACTGGGGCAAATTGCACAATGATTGGTGGTGGGGTGACGTGCGGTCGTGGGCCAAGTGTAATGGCGTTCATGTCGGGAGAATTTCATCCTGACAAGGTCTTCGCCTCAGTGGAATAAATATTGCAAAATGAGGTGATCTCAAGATTTAGCCATAAAGATGTTGCGGGTGGTAGGATAATGGCATTAGTTCGACGACTTCCTTTCCAAGCAGTTTTGCTGAAGCCGTTGACGACGAAAAGTCGTCATTATAGTAATACGTGAACGTTCGAAGTTTCCGTACACTTTTTTAGTATTTATTATGAAACTAGGTGACCCGGCGAACTTCGTTCCGCCCAAATTCGTTAATGTAATGAAAATAACCATTCCGAACATGCATATTGCATACTTTATGTATTTCGGTCAATTCAAGTTCTTTATTCAAAAGTTAAACTGAAGTACCTATAACATAGGCGCAGTGGCTTAGTGGTTAGTGTGTTGGACTACTAAGTGAGGGGTCCCCCAGGTTTGAATCCCGCAAAAGCCCAAATCCCAACTAAGGGTTTTTTCCACTGCGCCACCTCTCGCCAACGTCTGACAAACATCCGAGAGTATAACTGAAAGAGCTTCTCAATTAGCCGTTTGGAATCGGTATAAAATTGTAGATCCCTTCCATTCGTTCCTAATTACTAATTATTATTATTATTATTCATAAATGTGCAAGTTGGCCAGCGATATCTGGTGGCAAAGAAAAGAACCCTATCAGACATACAGGAATCTGTCCTCTGTCAGAATGCTACCATAGCCTTCTTTGCCCTTTCCTTTGTGTTAAGATTCCAATTCAATTTACGGTCTAAGATTACACTAAGATACTTGGCTTGTTCAGAAATTGTTAGCGGAATCCCTTCAATTGTAGGCAGGCTAAATTCAGGAATTGTCCTTTTGTTAGTAAAGAGAACTAATTCTGTCTTTTGCGGATTTACTGCCAGTCCGCAGTTCTTTGTCCATCTGTTTAGTGTGGATAAAGCTCTGCTAACTGATCACTGATAGTGGAGAGAAATTTTCCAGTAGCCAGTAGAGCTAGGTCGTCTGCGTAGGCGACTGCTTTGACTCCACTTAATTCCAGCTTAATGAGGATCTCGTTTAGTACGAGGACCCATAGAAGTGGGGAAAGAACCCCACCTTGGGGTATGCTTCTAGATGCAGACACCTGAATTTTGACGTCTCCTAATTCCGAACTGATTAGTCTGTTTTTCAGCATGCACATTATCCAATTCTTAATAGTGTTGTTCACACTTAAGTTTTCCAGTACTCTTTGGATTCCATCTGATCTGACATTAGCCGTATTTTATTATCAGCGTGATCTGATCCGAATCAGATCATTAAAATAAAACAATACGGATCATAGAAAAATTTTATTTTCGAGTTGTGGCAACAGTTGCTTTCAAAACACAAAATGTATGAGCATTACAAACTTCATATTGCCACCAGCCATATTGCAAACTTTCTGTTCAACGTGACGTCACAATATTATGACAATTGACATGACATTTCATTTGCTTGTGGCGGGTGTTACCATATGAATCAAATTAATAATTTTTATTTTTGGATATTGTTTTTAAGAAAAGTAATTTAAAATTCTGTGTTAAAAAATGCAACAAATAAACAATATTTTGCTGCTGTATTTTGGTATTTCGGCGTATTCATGCGAGCGAATGATTTTTTAAACATTTATGAAATGTTCTCGATTTGGTTCAGAAACATTTCATAAACATTTGTCAAACATTTCTGTTTTTGCCGGTGTATACGCCGATTAAGTATTTATTAAGCGTTTATGAAATACTTTTTACTGTCGGAAATTCACGACCAGAGGCTCGAAAACAACAATACGGCTTCCGTTATATGGTGTGATTTGTTTCTAAAAGGAATAAGTTTACCTACAATCAGTTCAAATTGTAATAGAAATCTTAATTCAGTTTGCAGCTCTGGTCCGCTCAGATTGGAATTCTTAGACAAAGTAAATGACAGCGGCTTAGGCACGAAATTCCAGAAGAACAAAATGAAGTTAGAATTAGATTTTTCTGTGATAAAAAAGAAACGTATTTCCCAATAACTAGATTCCAAAACAATTTAAATTTATGCAGGTAGCTAGTTTAGATTTTTTACTATGCCAAGATTTTCTGGACATTTGTATTTTATGTTAAAGAACAAAAACACACCTCTGAAACAAATTATTAACGAACTGCGAAATATTTCATAAACATTTTTTTTCTTTAATAAATGTTTATGAAACATTTACTTAAATATTTCGTTGGTCTGTGCATACCTTTATGGAATGAAAAAGCAAAATCATCTCGAAGGCGGGAAATGTATTCGATGTGTTGTGAAGGGTGTTGAATATTTTAGTCTGGCAACGTGACTGTGGGGCTTGGCTAATGGCTATCGTTTACAGGCACACCAACATTGAAAAATGAAACAAGCCACCTAGTACAATACATTTTCAGATCATGATTCGTGATCCCGATGAATATCAGGATCATGTGCTGTTGGTGTAAGTGCATGTATTTCGATGATCTATATGGATCATGGCTGATAATAAAAAAGGGCTATTGTTAAAAGCTCCTTCAATGTCCAGAAACGTTGCGAGAGTGTATTCTTTAACTTTTAGTGATTTCTCCACTATGCTTTCTACATTATGGAGTGCAGTTTCTATGCTTTTGCCTTTTAAATAAGCGTGTTGAGCTTGAGATATATCGTCCGGTCTTAAATGATTTCGGATGTGGATGTCTTTCCAATGTTTTTAGAACAAATGAGGTAAGGCTTATGGGTCTAAGGTCCTTGGCGGTTGTATGGCTTGGTTTGCCAGCCTTGGGTATGAAGACTACCTTCACTTCTCGCCATTATTTTGGAACATACCCTTGCTTTAGGCTACTAGCGTATATGTTTACCAGATGTGAAGCTTTCCGCATTTTTGTAGCATCTTTGGAAAGATGCCATCGATGCCAGGGGATTTATATGGTGAGAAAGAGTTAACTGCCCACATTATTCTCTCTACCGTTATCATTTCCGCTGGAATTGCATGGTCAATGAAGTTATCTGCTTCTAAGTCACTGTTCCCATTAGGCATGCAGCCCGGAAAGTGCGTATGAAGTAGAAGTTCGAGCGTCTCGTTACACGATTCAGTCCAATGGCCATTGGAGTTTTTTATGGACCCCATTAAGATGGGGTCTGTAGCAAGGATTTTTCGGAGCCTGGCGGATTCTGTGGTGGTTTCCATTTCATTACAAAAGGTTCTCCATGCACATCGTTTTGTCCGTTGCGTCTCCGCCTTGAAAGCTCTTTGACTGGACTTGACAAACTATTTTAATTGACATAAATGCCTTGTCGGTCTAAAATACAAGTATTGTTTATGAAAATAAAGTAACCATAGTCCATAAAATATGTTTGAATCGCTTAAAAGTGGAATGGAAAATTTGTGTTGATTTCTTGTAAACAATTTTGTTTCTTGGATTAGACTCTTTTCTAACTGTTTAAAGTTCTTTAAATTGTTGTTTACATTCTATTTATTGTGCAGCATTATCCCAAATACCAATGGCTCGGTTTCAAAGAATCAAGAGTTTAAAACTTCTTTTGCAACTTTGTACATGGTTATAATATTTTGTCTATATGAGTTGCACTGGGGTACACCCCAATGAGACGCTCGATCCAACACTTTTTCTTTATTTTCCATTACTGTAAACTATTTAGAAATTTATTTGTATGTTTTTAGTTAACAAATGTATTTATTTTACAAAATATTTAAATATTTAATCTCGCTTAGCTTCTTTTACGTATATTTTTTCGCTGATCTCTCAAACTTGTATGTCTAGTAGGGTTCAAATTATAGCCGCTAGGGTACACCCTCCATTTCTCAACTACCTATAACAATGTCGATGTTCACGAAATTTCGAATTTTCATTGAACAAAGTAGTTCGCGACAGCGGCATTGTCAAATAAGAAAAACCCAAGTGACATCTAAAATAATTGTATGAAAACAAAACAGATTTCATATAAATAAAATATGTGTCTGTAACATATATATTTAAAAAAAACTGTTGAAAAGTTTAAAATAAAGCGCAAAAAAAAAACAGAATAAGAGCGTTGTAGAGTTGAAAATTATGTTTTTCAAATGCATAGGGTAAAAGCTGTGAAGTTAAAGTAATGGGAAATGTGCGCTTTTCAACTATATTCGAACAAAACACTTTACCTACTCTGGCCATTGTAACACTCCATACCAAGAATGATGTTTGCAGACACATGAGCAAGCCATATACAAATCACAGTGGGAATTAAAGATTCAAGACGCAAGGGAAATTTAAAGCCCTTTAATACAAATGTCAAATCGTACGGAATAAGTAGAATCCGTGAAATAAGAACAGGTCTGTTTGTTTTCCTTTACATTCTACAATTTTTTCTTAACTCGAAAAATTCTTAAAAGCGAGCTTCATAGATGGAATGGCCTATATGTGCACTTTCAACAATCAGGCGTTTTTAAAATGAATGTGCGTAATGCGAAGTCGATAACGAAATGGTAGGTAAACTTTATCACTCCGCTGCATTCTGTGATTGGAATTGATAGTGGACACGTATGTTCCCTGGAAAATATTCCTCCATCGGAATTTATTTCCCCCGGAATTTTTCGAAGATAATATATTCGAATACAGATGTCATATTGTGATTGATTCAATTGCCAATTGGTTTGAAACCAATTAATTTCGATAACTTGAGTAATTGTAGAGACGCGAATTGGATTTATTTGTATTTTAGTAAAGAAAGGGTTCAATTCGGTAAAATAGAAAACATATATGTAGGAAGCTTACAAAATGCACTGCGCAGCGTTTATATTCCTGGCCGAGGAACAAATTCAACAAGAAAAAAATCAGTGAAATTGAACAGCAGAACTTTAAGAGATAAAACCAATTCCTTAGAGTTACCACAAACGTTGTAAGTAGAATAGTTATTACATATTCGTTCTTTATTAGATTTCATCAGTACTACAGGGTCATGAAACTAATGTTTGAGTATGATGATATAGCTAGATTTTCTCTCAAACAACCTCTCAACAATCAAAAACCCATTCACCCCTCCTGCCATCGTCAAGCTGAGTTCATTGGAGGCCCCGCACTGTTCAACTCTTTTTCTAGAAGAATCAAAAAACTTCTTTACATCCTCTTTGCTCCTATTCGTACTGAAACCGTTAGCAATGCAGCGATTGTCATCGAATAAATTTACCAACATCTCGAATTACTGTTTTTGAGCTACACCTATTATTTTATTTTAGTACATTTTGAAAAAAAAGCAATTCAAACAAAAAAATTGCATGGTTAAAAATTGTTGCTCTCTGTTATTTGAAGTATACAAATCCTATGCAACTTATTTTTTTCTCAGTTCAAATAAACCAAATTAAAAAAAAAAACAAAAGACTTCAAACCCCCAGAGAAACTGAAGAAATATTCCGGGGGAAATGCCATCAAATTCCGTGGTGAATTTTATTCACCATAGCAAATTATTCCGGCGGAATTTTTTTCCCTTTTTCGAAATTCATTGCCGATACCTATTTTTGAAAAAATGGGAAATATTTCGGGAGGAATAGCCTGACTGTGTTTGTGCGTTTCCGGGGTTTTTTCTGTTGTTTATCATTTTTGAAATTCAGGAACCTGTTCTTTCGAATTATTTTCAAACCAGGTTATTGCTTTAATAGTTTTTGAAAAAAAATACTTTCAAACTTGAAATTTTAGAAAAAAATCATTTTTAAAAACGTTGAATGCTGATTTTTCCAAAATTGTGAACAAAGACACTAAATTTGTTTCTAGCATTTACTGCACCTAGTGATTCTTAATCGAATACTAAAAACGAGATCGAGTTAAGTCTAAAATTGGGATTCATAAATATCTCTTGTTAAATTATGAAGCTTTTTAAAAACCTTATTCTTTAAGTAAATTTCGTCTTCATATCCAATCCCACTTCTTCGCATACGGAAAAGACATATGTATAAACATTTTTGTTTTAAACTACCTGATCATGTCATTGAACTGATAAAAATAAGAAACACGCACAGAAGGAACTGGCAACGATACAGGTTACAGGAATAAGAAACTCAAATCTTTAGACAAAGCTTCAAAGCCTTTCTGGAAAATTGTCAAAATTATTAAAATCCACCACCACAAGTTTCACCGACTTTGACAAAGCTAATATGCTGAGCATATAATTTTCGCAAAATAATATTGTCTCTCAAGGCCTTGGTGACACAAATACGAATTTGCAGGTAAACAACGCTGTCCAGATGTTCAATGGCATCCATTCTGTTACCTCTCCTAATGAGTTTGTATCTAAAGAAGACATTATATTTCTTTTAAGAAATTTAAAAACAAAAAAAAAGGAGGGATGGACAATATAAGAAATGTTTACCTCAAGGAGTTGCCGAAAATAGGTATCCGATATCTGGTTTTTGTTTTAAATGCAATATTTCCCGATTCCTGAAAAGTGGCTAAAGTAGTGTCGATTCCTAAAGCGTGGAAACCACTAGACAACCCAGAAAGCTTTAGACCACTAAGCTTGCTCAGTGGTCTAAGCAAACTTTATGAAAGAATCCTCAAGGAAAAATTGATGCTTTTCATAGAAGAAAATGCAATATTTCCAAATGAGCAATTTGGGTTTAGGCGCCATCACGGTACATCTCATCAAGTACTAAGAATATGCAACTATATTAAAAGAAACAGAAGACTAGGCAACTCGACGTGTGTCATTCTACTTGATATTGAGAAAGCGTTTGACTCAGTGTGGCATAATGTTCTCATCTATAAAGTATAAGTTTCTATAAGTTTCTTGTCAAATCGTTCCTTTAAAGTGTATGTCAATGGCTGTGTTTCGAATAGTATTAGTTTCCATTTCGGAGCCACGCAAGGTTCTGCTCTTGGACCAATTTTGTACAACCTATATACCTCTGACTTCCCAAACCTACCGGAGCGTGAGGTTGCAATATAAGCGCATGATACTGCAATCTTTTTGTCACATCAATTCGGTCTCAATATTGAGATGAATCTAAAAAATGCGGTGAAAACATTAGAGCAGTACTACACATAGTTGAAAATAGAGCTAGATATGGAGAAGATGCAAGCTATCTTTTTTACCAGGACTAACGGTTAATGGATGTCTAATATCGTTGAAACCCTCCGTAAAACATCTTGGCATACATTTTGACCCTAAACAAACATTTAAAGAACACATGAAAAAACATTAAAGAAAGCAAATATTGCTACTAGCATCCTATATCCCTTCATTAACAGAAAGTCACTATTATCGAAGGAAACCAAAATTATTATTTATAAAGTTGTCTTCCAATCAATTTTTCTATATGGTTGTCAAGTCTGGGGTAGCTGTGCTGAATGTCATATCAAAAAATTACAAATTTCGCAAAATAAATGACTAAAAATGATGCTTAATCTTTCCTGGCATCATTCCACTTCAGACCTACATATTAGGGCAAATGTTGAAATGAACGTCGACAAAATACGTAAACTTACTGATACATTTAAAATTTGATGCGATCTTCCGGATAATCATTTGATAAACGAGCTAAGTTGGGTATACCATGTGCTTAACAAATTCAACGTTATTTATTTGTTTATTAATTTATTTATTTACTTCTTAATTCATTTATCTGTTTAATTATTTATTAATTTATTAATTCGCTGATTTATTTATCTGTTTATCTATTTATTTATTTATTTGTTAATTTATATATTTTCTTAATATAAATATTTATTTGTTAAGTTATTAACTTGCTAATTTATCTATTTGTTATTATTCTGTGTTATTTGTTGTTATCAAAATAAAATAAAAGGTTTATTTCCAAAAAAAATAATGTTTCTATATACGCCTTAATTGTTTGTTCAGAAGAAAGATTATTAATATTATATCTCTGTGATTGTAAATTGTTGCGGCAATAAGCAAATGTAATCTTGAACGTAATAAAAATATCTAATATCTAATTTCTCGTGACTTGTGCGAAGGTAGTCGAGAAATAAATTAATCATGTGAGTTTGAGCGTTTCAAACTTCAGTTGTCACTAGCTTTTGACTGACATTCTCTGCGCACCTTCATACTTCTCTGAAAGTTGCCAACTTTGACAAATTCTTCAACTTCGACAATCCCAAACTCAATGATAAACTCTGGCTCGGTAATCGGCCGTAAAATACTTTTCCAGCGATATTTTCCCAGACAACCACCCAAAAACTATAGCCAATTCGAAACGAATTCATTACCGCGCCAGAGCACAGGTGATGCCACAACTACATAGGTGGTGTGTGCCTATATATACAAAATGCCGAATGATTAATCGACGTTCTTTTATGCACGCTTCCAGCCTCCATCGCTCCTTCGGACTGCTTTTTCGAAGAGTGGGGAGACCAGCTCAAGCCGAACAAAATGTTCAATTTGTTACCACAAACTTTCCATTAATTTAGAATGATTGATTGGTATTTTTTCGCAGTCCACCGACCGGCTGCTGATTGAGTTATTAGGCGATTGATTGAAAAGGTTAAAAGGTACTATCTTGGAGGAGCGACGCCCGAGTTAACCACATCCCGATACGGATCAGCACCCTCAGAAGAACATCAATCAACGGGCCCGATAATTATGGCCCAGGATCAATAAAATCTGCCCAAAAATCGATTCCCATTAAAGCCGAATTTCCATAAATTCAACGGCCCTGGCTGTTCGCAGTTCAGATATCTGTGTGTGTGGGCTTAACCGCCGCAGTCAGCGTTCGGTGTAATTAAGATCTGAACAGCAATTTGTGTAATCACTTCAAGTGACAGGATAATAATTATCGCTCAGAAATATTTATATAAAACTTGTTTTTCACACACACACACCGCACACGAGATATGATCTATAATGCTCCCTGTATAATGTCCCACATATGGAGCGGCTCATCGGAGCTTAATGACAAGTCTGACATTATCTCGATTTCGCAGGGGATGATCCCTCCCTACGAATATATGTCTATGGATGATGTAATGGGATTTTGGGGGGTCGACTGACAATCTAATTAACATTTTACGCAACCCGTCTCACTCCTTTGATCTCGAGTGTATGCGGAGGCGTTTGATTGCCCCTGCGGACATCAAAAAGACAATGAGTGCCAAGATTACGGACACTTTTCCGCACTTGTCACTTGCGAGTCCTATCTTGCGCCATTAAAGGCGGCGGTCAACGTCTGTCCAATTTTTACGTTC
The DNA here is from genome assembly GCA_963082955.1 of Cheilosia grossa. NCBI lineage: Eukaryota > Metazoa > Arthropoda > Insecta > Diptera > Syrphidae > Cheilosia > Cheilosia grossa. Next base: position 48,047,042 of record OY720147.1, on the reverse strand, counting down.
ATGCGTTATGATATTATATTCCATTTTATCACACACCGCCGAAATGTCCTTTTGTGCGAGATTGTAATAACGTCTCCCCCGGGAGAGATGTAAAAAGAACAGAGAGCCACATAAAGTTCCCCCGACAAAGGAGAGCATGTTGCATTCATTAGATGATGTGCAAAGGGGGAAAGGATGTCACAGCTAACATATATTAAACTTGCATCTTGTACTTGGTGTGATCTTTGGTGCGCGTTTATAAAATGCTCGACCATAAAACTCAGCAGCACAATCGGGTCAATGTCTGGCAGAAACAATTTCAACCTTCGCAGCGAAGGTATAGCCGTTAAACCCACTCGTCACCACGGCGAATTAAATTAAGCTCATTGGGTAATTGTAACAAACTAATTTCTCCGTTACCACCACAGACGGCAGCATCCTACACCATGGATGCTGGTTCATTACTGTCCTTTTTGGTTGTTGGTGCTACCTCTCTTTCATTGTGATGATTTCGTAGTCCTGCTGGCGTCCTTTCTCTGGCGGGTGACACTGACACAAGCAGTTTATTACAGGCAGGTCACTATCTCAGTATCTTGCCCATCTCGTCGTCGTTGTCGTCGTCGTCGTCGCTGTGTGTGCTGTGAGCCCGGCTAATTGTTAAAGGAAGCACCCCGGAAATTTGTATTGTTTCAGACTTAAAAGTTGCAAAATTTATGGATGGACGGATGCAATAAGCTTCGCCTTCCCAGCTATAGCCGGGCTGGCGAAAATGGCGAAAAATGGTTGTTGGTAACTAAGCAGGACGTTCAACAAACACACACCCGCCGCAGCTGTTACACGGCGATGTACATGACGACTACTAGGACGTGGTTTCGTTGGTAGCATCACATCCTGGTCGAAATGAAAGGCGTGAATTTCGATTGCGCTGGCAAAATAGTTGAGGCAATTTTTTGCCCTCGCATACCGAAAAGGGGCAAATAGGAAAAAGTTTTTCAATTAAGTTTGCAGTTCATTTTTCGAAGGACGTATGCTGGGCAAGCAGCACCAGAACGTGGTACAGAGTCTATTCCAATGATGCCGCCTTTCGAATTCCTAGTGTTGACAGGGTCTAGACTCGGCGAGATGGACTGCCCTTGTACTTTGTGCTGGCGACGAAGATACATCACTAAATAGGCAGATGCTCCACCAGCACCACCCACCAGCCCCATCGCATGATGGAGAAAAGTGTGCGAACAGAAAAATGAACAGGACAGAGATACCTACTATATTGAAATTTCCATTATTTTGTATGGACTTTTGGGTCCTGATGCGAATGAAGTCAGATAAAATTATGCTGAAAGTTTTCGCCAGTCGTTTGTCTCTCATATTGACTGGTGTGCAGGGGTGTTACTTTTTTGTTTTTTTGTTAGCAAGGAAGCGGATGTTTTGGAAATATAATTTATTCATGTGTGCCCCTAATGGCAGATGTTTGTTTTCGAGCTGTTGTGCGCCTTTATCATTACTGAAAGTCAGTCAACAGGGTTTTGGTAGGTTCTTCCGGGGGCCATTCAATTTAACTGAATTAATGAAACAGACACAGTGGGTGACGATTTGGGTCAGGTGCAGAGAAACGGATTAGGGCTTATTAGAAAGGTAGGTACTTTTAGAGCCCCTTCAGATAAACTGACCCTATTTGCATTTTTCACTTTTTGACATGGGCTGCCCACATGATGAAGAAAATTGAATGAGGTGACATAAGTTGAAACGAAAATAAAAATTACGAAATGATGGTCAAGCCTTTTGCTATTCAGAATGATTGAAGCGAATTCGTGTTTACTTATAGAGGGTGTCCCAAAATTCGTATCACTTTGCATATTCATGTATTTTAAAAGCCATTTTTTCTTTGTTCTTACGGTCCACAAAAAAAGTTAAGAAGGCTCGTGATGTTGGAATCGAAGGACATTATTTGTCTACTTTCTGAACGCATCCCATTATAGCCTATTAAACAGATTTTGTTACTCCACATACTTCAAAACATAACAACATAAACTAAGATTTCCCCCCAAATTTTATTCAATAATACCCCCTCCCTCGGGCTCTCAATTTTAGTTGTATTTCTACCTTTTTGTGGGAATTTAGATTTCCGAAAAACCTTCCGTGCGAAAATTGTGGAAATAACAATAATCTGACAAAAAAAAAAAAAACATTCCAACTACATTTCACAATGAATATCAAAGCACTAAATGACCATAACAAAGTGATTAAACCATAATTTCTAGTACCCAAAATTTTCATCATAATGTTAATGTTGTGTGGCAGTTTACCTAGATGTTGCGAAGGCTTTCGGCAGTGTTTGGCACAAAGGACTCTCATTTAAAATTAAAAAAAATGTTACCAGACTACCTAGCATTAATAAAAAGTTACTTATAGAGGACAGGCATGTGCAATACAATGACGAATGCTCCGAGCTATGAAAAATAGACGCAGGTGTCCCTCAAGGAAGTGTTTCAGGACCAACACTGTATCTTCTCTACACATCTGACATACCAAGGCCAATTTACTCTATGCTAGCTACGTTCGCAGACGACACAGTTATTTTATCCTCCAACAAATTCATTAAACTTGGTACACAAGAAGCCCTAGACAGGACAGCTGACTGGTTCCGCAAATGGGGAATCAATATAAACGAGAGAAAAACCGTACAAGTTATATACACGACAAAAAGAAGCTTTGATCCATAAAGCATCAAACTAAACAACAAAGAAATTACTATCGACAATAGACAATTATGGACAACACACTGACATGGAAACCGCATATAATATTCAAACGAAACGGCTTTAAAAATAAATTCAGGCAGTTATTCTGGCTTCTGGGAAAAAACTCCAAGCTATCCTCAGAAAACAAACTCCTAATATACAAGCCAATAATAAAACCTATATGGACTAACTGGATCCAAATTTGGGTCACTTTACCTGCATAAGAAACTTAAAAATAATTCAACGACTATCCTCCGAACGATAGTCGATGCACCGTGGTACATTATCAACGAACATCTGCAGCGCGATCTCAACCTAACCCGTTAAAGACGAAATCAAAAACAAAAAAAAAAAAAAACAGAAAACATAAAAACTCACTATATTACCACTCAAACAACGAATTACTTAATTTACCGGACCGGGAAATCAACGCAAGAAGACGATTAAAAAGACGCAAGCCAGTGGACCTCCAATATTAAATTTTGCCCGCCATCCTGTTGGTATACTAATCGCTCATAAGTTAAAAAGAAAGCCAATTATGTATGTATGACAATAACTCTTTCTGTTCGACCTGAATTTGTAAGGCATTGGCCACAAATATCACTGTATCCCCATCTGCACCTCTTACAACAATTACAAGGTGTCATGCACAGTCATCTTCCCACAATTTATTCTAGGAAACAGATTTTTTTTGTAGTCTTCTTACACTTTTTTGAGTGATGGTACAATTTATCATTATCGGTTTTGTTTAATGCTATTGTTTATTGTTTAAAAAATCGATCAAAACAGTCGAGGGAGAAACATATCCAAGGTCAATATGGAATGACTTAAAATATTCTTTTTCCTTATATCTTACAATTTGAACATTCATTGTAATTCAATTATATGTTTGTTTTAGGTATAACCTATAAAATACCTACTTTTTTGATTAGGTAATGCATTTGCGGTGTTAAGAACTGATTTTTATTGTATAGTTTCTAGTTACATAATCAAGGGGCACGATAGTGCCCAGCCAAGATCTTCGCACTACACCCTTTTTACAGGAACAAACTCAGCCGATTTTCGACCCCCCTCTATCTTCAGAACTAATGAAGTCAGAAACTTCAAATCGGAATATTTGCTAAACTGATCAAGCACAGGCGCCTCACCAAACTGCTGGTCTGTTTTTGACTTTGTGCATCGCTTTAACAGTTTCATTTCATCAGTTGATTCAAGGTAAAAATTAAATATAAAATGTTTAAACGCGCACAAAATAGTTATTGAACAGTAAATTTCTGTGACTCTTTGAAAATGCCAAACGAATGCGCGCAGATATTGGCCGACGAACAAGGCAAGCAAGTCAATAACAAAAAGAGATGAAGAAAAAATGAAAAAGAACGCGAAGCACATAGAGAAGTTGACAGAATGGGACATCGCATAAGATCGGAACAGATCCACAGTCAAGCAATTTCAGACTGCATGTAATGAGAACTGCGCCAAATCTTACTGCTGATGGAACAGAGCAAACATGTTAACTCGAACAGTGGCAAGACCCGCATCGTTGCCGACACATGGACGATCGGCATTTCATTAGGAACCAACTGAAAATTTTGTTAGTGTTTGGTGATGCGATTTTCGATATTGCGGCAATGACTACTGTGTGCCACACACGCAGAAAAATCGCTTATTTAAAATCAACCAACTTTCGATAAAAAAAACTACCAAGTGATACTGTTCATATAGTTCCTACAGAGTTAGTGGATTAAAAATAACAGAGTCAATTTGTTTAACGAAACTCGGTTGTAAATAACAAACTAACTCTGTTGAATTTAACCAGCTGGTTGATATTTCTCTAGAAACTTGGTTCTTAACAACTGATAAAGTGTGTTATTTTTAACAGTACGCATTTAATCTATTTATGTTGGCAGTATTTAACAACGAAAAAAATAAAATAAAAAGTATAGTATAATTTGAGCAAAAATCGTAATTTTTGAGCGTGTAGTTGCAACGTACTGAAATTTAATGGCGAAACTCGCCTGCTTTGCTGTGCAAGCGGCGAAGTGAAATTGGTTCCATAAGTTGCACACATGAACTTCCGGATCCATTAAAATCGTTGTTTCAATCGGATGATTGTCTAAAAAACATTCGACAGTACAATAACTGTTTTCGTATGGCTTCGTTCGAAATAAAAATCATTCCAGAAATAGGTTTCATGCCGACTTGCAAGGTAATTTTTTCTTTTATAGTTACATGATGCAAACACACCTGTTCGAATAATGGCACGGGATTCTACACTGCACAGTTCGGAGATTAACAGATTCAAGGGCAAAATAATTTTTGAGTTCTTTGGATGTTGCGGGCTTACCGCTACACAATTTGAAATTGAAAGTCGGCTCAGTTATAATTTTGTTGCGCAACCTCAACGCCCCGAAACTTTGTAGCGGATTTCGTCTAGTTTAATTGTCAATAATTTCAAGGCAACCATTTTCTTTCAGCGGATTCCGCTTATTCAGAACGATTTGCCATTGGTATTTAAGCGTCTTCACATTCCCGTGCGTCCCGCTCTCACTATGAAAGATAATAAGTCGCCAGGATAATCGCTGGATTTATTTGGCATCGATCTTGAATTTCAATGTTTCTATGAAACACATAAATTGCCTTAGTAATAACAAATTGTAGTCTCGACTTTGAATTTATGAAAGCTCACAATTGCGAAATTTGTATGTAAAATATAGCGATACTTCAGTTATTTCTATTGCATTTAATATAACTTTTCAATTAAGGATTTGAATTGACCGAATTACATAAAGTAGCACTGTGCATGTTAGAGGAATTATTATTTTCATTACATTAACGAATCTGGGTGGAGCGAAGTTCGCCGGGTCAGCTAGTTTTCTAGTAAACCTAGTTTCGTTTTCTGTTGTCTTTCGTTACTAAACGGAATCTCCGTGAAAAGATTATAAATAAAACATCATTCCTGCTGAGGCCCATCATATTTCATAAAACATATTTCAATTTATTTCAATTTATTATAATTCTAAAATATTATGCTACATTAAGATATAAATCTCTTATAGTACTAAGTTATAAGCTATACAGCTTTTTACAATTAAAACAAGGTGGGAATTACTTAATTTGAATTTAAAATAAGGAGAATAAACAAAACAAAAAGGAACGGTGATGTGAACTGGAGATAGTAGAATAGGAAGGAGAAAAGAATAGAACAGCATTTTTTAAAGTGTGTGGCATTAGAAATGTTTCTGATACTTATTGGAAGAGAGTTCTACAATTTAATTGTATAGATAAAAAATAAACGAGATGAATTAATTCGTCTGCATCATTAATCCGCTTAGATGAGTACAGTTGGACATCATCTGGATAGAGGTGGATCGTGGAATGTTAACAAAAAGAAGCTAAGTCAATTATAAACAGGCAAAAAATAATTGGACCAAGGTTTGACCCTTGTGGTACGCCATAGTTCACTGGTAGAAGACCTGAAGAGGAATTTTTTTTTTTTTTTGTTTGGAGGTTCGCTGCAAGGAAAAATCATCAAAAGACATTGCAGAGCAAGTACGCGAGGGATGCTTCTACAATAGTGAGGGACTCGAACAACCTCTGAAAAACCTCCCGGGAGGGACTGACTGCCGTCATCCCGAATGGGATTGCACCTAGTCGTTCGACTAATCGGCAATTTATTTTTAAATTATTTGAAAAATTCAAAAGAAGAATCCGCCGGTTGTCGGATTTCGAAACTTTATTGTTTGAAGATATTACCTAATCTCTTGGCCTTGGCTAACTCTTATAGATCAAGGGGTCTTACCCGCCTCAATCTTCCGATTGCATTGTCAGTATTTAATAGTTCTGTAAGTTCTACGTTGACATGGTTGAGAAGCCTACTCCTGTGCCTTTGGGCAACTTTTTTAACTTCATCTTCAACCATTTCAATATTTAGATCTCTATGTAGATCAGCGTTGCGTATGTACCAAGGTGCATTAACTACGTTCCTTAGTACTTTATTTTGGAAGACTTGATACCTCTGAAGAGGAATCGCTAGTTACAACTCGATGAAATCGATCACACAAATAACTTAAAATCAGACTTGCTGCATTGTTTCCAAAAGAGAACAAGTATTTTTTTTTAATTTCCAGCAAAGGATTTTACGGTTTACCTCGCCAAAAGCCTTTGAGAAATCAAGTAAACAAAGGAGCGTAGCATGTCCTCTATCAAAACCCTGTCTTATGTCTTCCATAATACTTACCATAGCAGTGGAGTAACTGTGGCTAAAGCCAGACTGTCCCGCATAAATAAGGCTATTAAGGGACAGGTGTTGAAGAAGCTGTTTCGATATTACCTTCTCAAAGACCTTCGACAAGCACTGTAAAATGCTAATTGGGCTGAAATCAGCGGCGGAAGCCGGAGCTGATTTTCTGGCAACTGGTACAATTCGCGCTATTTCCTAGTACCTCGGAAAAGTAGACGTTGTGATGCAGTGGTTTAGTATGTGTTTTAAATGACTAACAATAAAGGGCAGAATAAGCTTTACATAGCGCCTGGGTACCCAGCAGCATTTGATTTTGTGTGAGAAATGTAACAGATTCGATTTCAAGCACTCTTACCAACGATTGGCTAGAGTTTTCAGAAAAATTTAAATAGAAATTGTTTAATATATCAGGATTAATCTGGCATTTGGAATAACATTTATTAGAAAGACCTATTTCACGCAGACTACTCTTTTAAAATTCTTCGCCTTAAATTCGTTGCCTTTTTACTGTCGACATTCGATTTGATTACAAAATTTCATGTTTTCGTGGACAAATGAAGCAACAAATTTAAACTCCCAGAATCATTTCATTTAGAAACGAGAAATCTGACAAACAAATGGTTGTTACTTGTGAGATAGAAGGGTCCTTCATTGAGCAGTTGACCAGTGGCGCCTTGCACTCTCTTTTTTAGAAGCTATTAGCTGCTGACGAACCTGGTATACGCTGCCCTAGTTCCTAGTTCTATTTTTTTGTCAGTCGGATGCATTTCTTCAACACGCATCGTATAGCACATGCATGCTTTCATTTTGAACACGCTGTGATATTGTAAAAGAATGTACACCTATCATCGCTCGCGTCACAGATAAGGCAATTTATTCGCACTATGTATCGCAAACCCGTATCTAACACCCGCAGATTGGACTCTACCAATTATACAACCCATAGTGTCATGTCCAAAGGTGCTGCCATCTGTGAGCAAACAAGCTACAACTTGTTTTCCATTCTCCCATCGGTTTTTTCCTCCTTTTAATTAACACTAAAACCACATAGGCTGCGCGCAAATATGTGGCCAATCAAGTTAGGCAATCTCATTAGATGCCGCTAAGACTCAGCCAGTACATTGGGAAAACAAATAAGAATATCTATTTCTACACATCAGAGTCTCGCAACAAGCAGCATCCGCAGCATCCGCAGCCAGCAAACATCGATTTAATTAAATCTTTTCTCGCCACTCATATATCAAAGACTCAATCTCAGATAGATGCTCACATAAAAGATCCACCCGGGGAGGGGGAATCAGATGATAGAGCCAGTGTGCTGGGGCCTCATCATACGCCAAGGTGTCACCCTCGATACAAAAAATCAAATGTTCCTTTGAGGTGACATTATTTTTCGCTTCACGTGATATCGCACACATAAAGGTATACTGCTCGAGTGAAATCTCTTTTAATAACATCCATTTCAATGAACTGGACTGAAAGGGCCCAAAGGAAAATACACACAGAAAGACCGACGGGTGTACTATATATAAATAGAAGCATCCATGACGGCGACGACACATACAGTAAAATGAGGCTACAGGGGATGTTGCACTTAGCAGAGAAAAAAAGAACCTCTCCAACTACCTACGGTCCTATTACGATGTTCCGGGATATTGCTCAAATTGATAGAGACAACTCAATGAACCTCACTTCTATGTGAGTAAAGATGACAGTCGTAAACATACGTATGCTCCCTCAAGTGCGCTTTGATTAAGATTATTTTCTTCTTCGATAGTACGTGGGTCCTTTAACAGGTGCTAGCAACACATGAGGAGGAGTTGTAGGAGGTATACAGTACCCACGCCCGCTTGTGCACTTTGAGAGCATTTGCCTTGCGGCCAAACTCAATTAATTCTCATTCAAATTTTCACAATAACTTTCGATTAGATGATGTCGTCGCTGTCGACACTCTATGGTCCCTCACGGCTGGCGTCTCCACCGAGAGCAAAGTGAGCCATTCTGTGACACTAATTTGATTTATGTGTGAACTTTTTGCCCCGGGTAGCTGCTGCACGTATACATCAAATCAGATGACGGAGCAGAAAAAGTCCAAATAGTAATGTATCACCCTCGGCTATACAACAAACAGCTCGCTTGGAATGGAGCGGGATCCAGATGATGGCAGAAAGCACTTCACGTGATGACTATGATGGGTATATGTTGCCCGAGCGAGAGGTGCTTTTAATTTGTTCAAACGGGCAACGGGGGGGATCTTAAATGTGTACTACTGTACACAGTGTGCACTCGAAACCTGGGCAAACAGAAACCGCCGTATGATAACGCGGCACGTGACCAAATTCCCCGATGAATGAGTCGTCGATGGGATGCTGCCTATCGGCCTCCTTTCCAATTATTTTCCACCACGTGCCAGTTGTCGAATGTAAATTCGAAATTTAATTAAACCACCAAAAGTGCTCGTCATATTGCAGAGATTGTTGTTTGATTTTTATTGAATTAATTAAGTTCGACATTTCGGTGGGAGGTGGTGAGAGATAAGGCCGCTGTTATCTGTCTAGTGGTAAACCTGAACACCAAATCGTTTGCTTGGCTTGTGTATCTAGCTTGGAGAGATCTCTTATCGCGCGCAGAGATAACGTAACTTGTGTACATTGTACACACTGAAGACTGACTGATTTTGGAAAACCGAGGCCTTTGACCTTGCAACGACAGGTCCCAAGAGGTTTTTAATTTCCGTTCCAAGTTGCTGCAAATCATGCTCTCACATCTTCGTTTCTTTTTTCGTTTGCATCTTCAAAGGCGCAAAGGAAATTAAATTTGTTTTTGCCACGACGACGACATGACACACAGTAAAGAAGAAGATGACGATGACGCCCCCCTCGTTATATACACTCCTTGTCTGAGATATGAGTGCTGTCGCTTCTTGTCTGTGCCATCAGTCGAAATAAAATGAAATCGAAAATCGATTTCACTTAGTTTTTATATGTTATTGTTGGGCCTCCCCCCCCCCCCCCCATCAAGAAAAACCTACCCGATATGAGTACATCATGGAATCGGGGAAATAAAATTAAAATTGATGAAATAAAAACGTGAAACAGACATACATATCCTGGCCACATTATATGTCGAATGTCTACATTCGTTTATCTAATTATGGGAGGCAGAATGGATGCGATACTGTTGTCGAATTTGGCACAAACATCAGTAGAAAGCATTTTGTACTTACTTGGCGAAGATCAAACGTAATGGGATTTCAGGTCTTGAAGTTTGAAGTTGTTTTCAGTTTTATGCAGAGTAAATAATTTATCTAGGGCAGTGATTATAGCCATGAATGGATATTCGGTAATTGCACATAATATTGTTGGTCAGGGGCTCAATAATTGAGGGTTCTCTATTCATTCACTTAATGATTTAGTTCTGATGAGCACTTGTATTTCTTTTGATTCGTCACATGTTGTATAACTTAACACCGTTTCACCACTCGCACGCGCAACGAAATACTGACCAGGCGTCTGGGTCAATGAAACGAATTTCCAGTGAAATTCGCATAATAAATATAAATACAAGCTATGGGAAATTGATGTAGCAAGAAGTCAGTATGGAAATGCAAGTTTTGGTAATCAGAAAAAAATTGTTATATGTTTAGTTTTAATTGATTCTTCGAAGAATAAAGGTCGGAACAACCTGCTCCGAATATTTTTTTATGAAATTATTTGCGTAAATCTCTTTAACTTATATACATTTATGTTGAGACGAAGTTATTTTTAGCTCCCGGGTGGTTATGGGAGGGCACAGTTTGGGAGTTATGCTCCTACATCCCAAAACACAAAAACATTAAGCCAGAAAGTAGCAAACCCAATAAGTTTACTTGAGACGCTCTAAAACCATTTCCGTATAGTGTTCTTTTTGAGTGAAGGTGTTTATTACGGAAAGTGCAACAATACAGATTTTAAATCGAACGGGAGATTCATTTTAACTTGTTTTTTCAGATTACACGTAACTGTCATCATATGGTCGTGTTCTTCTTATTCAGTAAATATTGTTTGAGAAATCATCATGGAAAGACTCACACCTCAAAAAGGCTTTCAAGTAATTAGGTTAGGTTAGGTTAATGGGTGGGTACGGCAAGAGCGAGTCCTGTCGCACCCCACTTAGGTCCATGTGGACCCATTGTGATGCCCTTAATTGGGGTTAGCCGATGTTGTTGGCGTTAGCGTTGTTCCCTCTCGGTTACTCGACCTTGTCCAGCCATCCTGATGTATTTATGAACCTGTAAAGATTGGATAAAGATACATCTGAGAGTTCTTGTATGTCATGGAAGTAATATCTTCCAAGTGTTCTATTCCTCAAGTGACAGAGACTAGGGCATTGACAGAGGAAGTGAGGTGTGTCCTCATGTACCTCCTCGTCTCCGCAACCCCTACATATATCGTCATTCTTGAGTTTCATTTTCATTGTGTGGTATCTTAGGAAGTTGTGACCCGTTAGGGCCCCTACCAGTTTATACATAGACGTTCTATCAAACCGCATAAGCTTGATAGTCCGACTTGGATTATATTCCGGCCATAGCTTCCGTGATATTTCGCAGGTAGTTAATTCTTTCCACCTGTTGTTGGCTTTCATCCGGGTTTTGTTTTCCACTCTCGCTCTAAGATTGCAGAGTGGTGGTTTGATTGAATCAATCGCCCGGTTTTGATCCATAGCAGAACCATTCCTTGCCAGTTCGTCAGCGATCTCATTGCCGGTTTTGTCCCTGTGTCCAGGGACCCAGCAGAGACGCGTGCTGCGAGCAGAGAACCTTGAGCTCTTCGCGGCAGCGGCGAACCAGCTTCGATTTTATTTCAATAGCAGCTACTGCTTTTATAGCTGCCTGGCTGTCAATAAATATGGTAATATCATTGTTTGGTATTGCTAAAATTGACACCATATGGGCAGCTTCGGCGATTGCCAGAACATCCGCCTGAAAGACACTACTGTGGTCGGGTAGTCTTATTGAGTGGTGTATGTTTAACTCTTCAGAGAAAATTCCAGCACCTGTTCCACAGTCCATCTTAGATCCGTCTGTGTAGATGGATATCGATGTCACTTTTGTGGGTTCATCTGTGCTCCATTCCTCCCTGCTGGGAAAATAGCAAGAGAATGGTATATCGAAGTCAAGGTGGGGAGACAAGTAGTCAGATGTGACAGCATCTCCCACGTATTTATTCAGAATCTGTGCATGTCCCGGTTTGTAGGGTCTCCAGCTCTTTGTTTGACTGATCCTGAGGGCGCTTTTGGCTGCAGATTCTTGCATGTATAGGTCTAGAGGTAGCAGGTCGAGGATTGCCTCCATGCCAGCAGTAGGTGTTGTCCTTATTGCGCTGGTTGTACCTTTACAAGCTAGTCTTTGTATTTTGATCAGTAGTCTCAAGTAATTTCAAGTAATTAATTTGTTTCCAAAAAGACTGGGCTGTGATACACACAGCGCGAGTTACATAGCAACAAAACCTGGCAACAAGCATCATCAACATCATCATCATCAGAACCAGATTGGCTTGTCGACAAAGCAACGAACGCTCATGTCCAAATCGGCTTGTAAACAAACCACCGGACCATGTTAAAATGCAAGCAGATAAGCCCATACGAACTGCAGGAAGAATGGCTTGTAAACAAGCACCCAAGGCCAAGCAACAGTTCATATTGGACGAATTATGAAGACCAGGTAACAGCATTTTCGCCTTATCACCGTCCAGCGTTTGAACAGAAATGGAAACAACAAGAAACCACCGTTCAGATGATATGTGCACTTTTGGCATAATTTGGTCCACAAGCAAGTGCTTCGGGCCTTTAACTACCGAAATTGAATTGTTAATTAAACTAATAATGATAATTTAAATTTTCATAAATTATTAAGCAAAGAAAATATTTAAAGACTATAAAAGAAAAAATACATGAAAATAAGGATTTTGAAGTGTTTGCATTGGAGATAAAAGAAGTTGAACCCAAGTGATATAACTCGCGCGAAGCAATGTCTTTATTGCGAAGTAACTTTTATTTCCGACCTGTCAACTGGCCACCTACAGATGGTTGATATAAAAAAAAACTCGTTTAAATTATCGAATTTTCAAAATATATTGGTCGCTGTCCGATCTGTGCTCAAATCAAGGGCGTCGGCGTCGTTTTCTACACGGCCTTAAATTGATAGAGAATTTTGTTTTTCTTAATGTGGAGTTTTTTTTTTTTTTTTTTTTAATTGACGCAGTGGCTTAGTGGTTAGTGTGTTGGACTACTAAGAATCCCGCAAAAACCCAAATTCCAACTTGGGGTTTTTTCCACTGCGCCACCTCTCGCGAACGTCTGACAAACATCCGAGAGTATAATTGTCTTTAGAGCTTCTCAATTAGCCGTTTGGAATCGGCATAAAATTGTAGATCCCTTCCATTCGTTCCAAAAATAAAACTCACACAAAACGAATGGTTGCGAGAAGCTAGGCCTTGGGTCCCTACGGACCTGTTGCGCCAACCATATATATATATGTGCTTAATTTAGGTAAAATCACTTTTGTTAAGTAGACATTCCTATGTAATTTGAAAATAACTTTGATTATTATTTCAGAACGCTATTTCTTAGTTTAACTAGATTTACGTTCTCAATTTAGGTGCACCTTTAAACATTTTTCGTTGACGTTATGTGAAGTCAAAATACTTCGTCGATAAGTCCAGAAGTTGGAAGCCATCATAACCTTCAAAATTTGGCAAATACCGGTTGCAATGCTGCAAGCAGAAATCCAAAATTGGACCTTAGGGATGGACCATGTACGGCTAAGTCACGGCCAACATTGACAAGAAATTATATTCAAAATCTAAATGTCGGGGACTGTTCTTTCAGGCCATAATAAAGTCTCTACCATCCAAATTCAATCTATGTTTTTTATTTAAAATTCTAAAATATGTCTTAAAGAATCACCCATTTAGCGTTGCCAGATTTAAGGCATAGTTTTGGTTGTCCCGCCGGGACTGCTTTTGTCCCGGGTGCGACTCAAATTTACAAAAAAAAAAAAAAACAACTAGTGCGGACATCTTCCATTTGGTTTGTTCCTTAAATTATGTAGTAAGAATGGAAATGACTGTCAAAATGGCAGTGGTGGCATGGTTGAAAAACGTGTTACAATCGTAACTTTTTAGTTACAATGGGCTTTGAAAAAATGCAAAATACCATCGTCCCCAAAACGTTAACCTCACAGAATAATTTGAGAATGATAATTTTTGTGGATTAGTTTCGCTTTATAACCATGAATTCTGATTTCACCCTTTAATTTGTCGGTGCAATGTACATTTTTTTTAATCAATGTTATTGGCCTTTAAATAAAATACACTAAAAATCCTGAGTGAATTTCATTCCTATCATTAGTGAAGTACCGGAGTGATGAGATGAGTGGGAGCGGAGCAAATTTGTTTTGATCAGTTTAAAACATATTCAAATTTACAAAAAATGTTTTTTTGTCAGTATAAAGACAAATTAAGCTGTGGGAAAATTTTTTTGTCAGTTAAATTAAAAGTACAATAAAAAAAAATATATTTTTCCAAATAATCACATTTAAAAAAATTCAAAATTTGGACAAACATTTTATTTAGTGAAAAATTATTTGTTTCACTTCTATCCAACGAAAAAATAAAGAATCTGCTCCGCGGAGTTTTTCTTTTATGAATAACATACGTATTTTACTCCGGAGAGAGTAAATCAATTGAAAATCATCCACTCTGCATTTGCATTCACTCCGCGTTTACCTCGCAAATTTTTTACAGTGTAACTTCTTCTCTTCGAATTATTACGTCGGGTAGTTGCAATCGTTTAATCACTTGCAGATAGAATTGGAGATTCCCACAATGGTAGTTTCGCAGCATCAGTAGAACTTGTTGCTGAATTCTCTACATTTCTATCTGAACATTTAAAGTCGTATACGCATCCTGGTATTGGCAACACATCGTATTTATCAAAATCAATCTATGAAGAAATTATATTACTGATTCATAGTCAAGTATTAAAGCACATTTCTACTGAAGTGCGTTCCGCTAAGTAGTTTGGTATTATTGTAGATTCAACGCCTGATATTGCTCATGTCGATTAGCTAACTATAATTATTAGATATTGTGGCGTGGAATGAATTGTGGTGAAATGAAAACAAACTAAAATGGTGAAATGAAAACAACCCCCATTAGTCACCAAACACGTTCCACTTCCAATTGGAAATTGGAATCTGTCAATTCCCCACTAAACTAAATGGGAATTTATCAATTGCTGAAAAGGGGAAAAAGTATGTCAGCCAATTGTAGAACCAATTGGAGTTAGCTAGAAAGTTCTCGAAGAGATGGCAGAGCAGATATAAAAGGAGAGGTTGTAGAACAGGGCGACAGTTGATTTTTATCAGTGATTGGTTAAAGTTCGAGATAGTAATCGGTTGTAAAGATAAATAAGTGCAGAGTAATAAAGTGAAATAAGTGATTGGTTTGAATCGTTGAAGAATTGTTTAAGTAATATTGTTCTAGTACTTAATTAGTGAATAATCCGTAAAAGTGTAATAAAAGTGATTTTGACTAGAAAAGTTTAACAGAATAGTGTTTTATCTTTTCGAATCCCAGCCCAAATGTAACATTGGTGTCAGAAGTGGGATAAAACTTATTCTGTGTTAAAGCGTGTGTGATAAAGAAACAGAAATTAAAGTGAATTTGTGAATTTCGAAATTACAAGAGACAAAAAAAAAAAAAAAAATGGGTCGTGTATTGCTACAACTAACCATACCCCAATTAAAAAGTGAATTAGAAAAGAGGAATCTCTCCACAGCTGGAGGGAAAAGTGACCTCATACTTCGTCTGCAGGAGGCTGTCGAAAATGAGGGAGAAAATTCAAAGACCATGCTTTTTGACGTGGCAGAAGAACAAGTAAGTACAGGCGTTGATATTAGCGCTATGATGGAATTACTTCTTGCCAAGATGGAAGAACAGAAGAATTCTCTAGAAGAACAGAAGAATTCTATGGAATCTAAGTTCGCAGAACAGAAGAATTCTATGGAATCTAAGTTCGCAGAACAGAAGAATTCTCTAGAAGAACAGAAGAATTCTCTAGAAGAACAGAAGAATTCTCTTGAAGAACAGAAAAATTACATTGCCGCCGCACAAAAAGATGCCGTGGAAGAGTTTAAGAATGTTCTAGATGTAAAAATCGTCGCGATTGATGAGAAGTTAAATAAGCATGAAACCAAGTTTGAGGAAATTAATGAATCTCTTCATAGACACGAAACAAACATCGAGAACGTAGTTAAAGAGCTCGAAAAAGTCAAGAAACAGAAGGCTCGCGAATATTCTACTGACTGCCCAAGAAGGAAGGAGATGCAACCACCCGTTTTTGATGGTCAAACATCATGGCCGATCTATAAGAGACAGTTCGAAGCAGCTGCAATGACCAATGGATGGGACGACGAGGAAAAGTCGATTGCATTAACGCTCGCATTACGAGGTACAGCTGCAGAATTGCTTCAAACTATCTCAGAAGAAAAACAACGCAACTATGATGCTTTGGTTAAGGCTATTGAGATGCGGTTTGGTGACGACCATATGCAGCAAGTGTATAGAGTGCAACTGCGCAGTAGATTCCAGAAGAGGGGAGAAACACTCCAGCAGCTGCAAGCGGATATAGAACGGCTAGCGCACTTGTCATATCCCAATGCCGGCGAAGATGTCATCAACGAAATGGCTATTGAGGCATTTACACAAGCCATAGAGGACAGACAGCTGCAGATGGCTCTACGAATGGCTGGAAAGAGAACTCTTCCTGAGGCACTGGCATTTGCATTAACTATGAAAGCTGCTGACCAGGCATCTCAAGGATTCCACCGCGTAAGAGAAATAACATCCGTCGAATGCTCATGCCATAGAACAGATGTAGAGGACCGGAACAGTGCTCGCAGGGGACCGATCCGTTGCTGGAACTGCAACAAAATTGGACATCTTCAACGACAGTGCAGAGCTGAACGTAGACAGGGTAGTTGTCCACATTGCAGAACTAGGAGTCGTCACGAGGAGGCATCTGAACAATCGGCGGACGGAACCTCACAAAGCCATCAGTCGGGAAACGAGTAAGAACCAACTTCGCGGGGCAGAAGCTGGTTTCTGGAATCGACGCCCCCATGACCACAATTCAGGTTTCACAGACCAAACGATGTAATAGGAGCCTGACAGTGGAAGCCCATATCGGTCAGAAAAAGTGTGTGGCCACAATCGATACAGGTGCCACCGCTTCCATAATCAGAAGGGACATCGTTCGCCAATCATGGCTGCACAACACCAGCAGCTACTGTCTGAAAACAGCAACTGGAGCAACGGCAAAGGTGTATGGTGAGGTACTCTTGACGATAAATCTAGCAGGAATAGTCTTCTCCCATGCATTCTTAGTGGCCGATATATGTGACGAATGCATCATTGGAATCGACTTTATGAAGACGCATGATGTAGTCCTCGACATCGGTTTGCAAGTTCTAAAGTACAGAAACGTCGAGATTCCAATGGTTTACGGGAACGAGAACGTCGCAGCTCTAAGAACAGTTGTAAGTGAGGACGAAATTTTACCACCTTCGTCAGAGACACTTATTTGGACAAAGCTGGAAGGTGATCCTGGGAGCCACCGATTCTTCCTAATAGAGCCAGATACAGAAAACTATTACCAGAGCTATATCGTCGGAAAGATGCTTGTTGAACCTAAAAACAACTTGGTTCCCGTTCGTGTCCTCAATGCGGAGCACAGAAGTGTAAAGCTGAAGCAAGGGGAAGTGATCGGAAAGTGCGTACCGATTACTGCGGTCACAAAGTTGTCAAAAGAAAGTCCTGCGAAACCGGTTAGACCTACGGAGATATCGGAAATGAAAAAGAATATACTCGGAGAGTGCGAGCTGGATCAGGAGCAGCGGGCAATGGCAGGGAGTCTAATCAACGAGTTCGCTGATATATTTGCTTCGCAGAGTAGCGAGTATGGCCGAACACATCTCGTACAGCACCGAATTGACACCGGGGATGCAAGACCAATTCGTCAGCCTCCCAGACGACTACCATTGGCCAAGCAGACGGAGGTTGCAGAAATGGTGTCGACGATGGAAAAGGAGGGACTGATTGAGAGCTCAAAAAGTCCGTGGGCATCACCGGTCGTCCTGGTCAAAAAGAAAGACGGAAGTACGAGATTCTGCGTGGACTATCGCCAACTAAACAACGTCACTAAGAAGGATAGCTACCCCCTGCCACGAATTGACGATACCCTGGACACACTATCCGGGGCCAGATGGTTTTCGACTCTTGATCTGAAGAGTGGCTACTGGCAAGTACAGATCCATCCAGAAGACCGCGAGAAAACAGCATTCACAGCAGGAAACGGACTTTGGCAATTTACAGTAATGCCATTCGGACTGTGCAATGCTCCAGCAACTTTTGAGCGTCTAATGGAGCGTGTTTTGCTGGGACTGACGTGGAAAACCTGTTTGGTCTACCTGGACGATGTCATCGTGGTTGGTAAAACGTTCAACGAACATCGAAATAACCTTAGGGAGGTGTTCCAAAGGCTACGAAGTGCACAGTTAAAACTGAACCCGAAGAAGTGTTCTCTATTCCGACCAGAAGTGAAGTATCTCGGGCACATCATCTCTTCCAAGGGAGTCAAGACTGATCCGGAGAAGATCGATGCAGTGAAAAACTGGCCGGTTCCCAAAGACAAACACCAGCTGAGAAGCTTCCTGGGACTTGCGACGTATTACAGACGATTTGTAAAGGACTTTGCCAGGATCGCAAAGAGCTTGCATCAACTGACAGAAAAAGGCAAACAATTCAAATGGTCAGGTGAGTGCGAAAACAGCTTCAAAGAACTTAAGCAACAGTTGTGCGACGCCCCCATATTAGCGTACCCCACCCCTGGAAAAACATTTATTGTGGATGCTGACGCTAGTAATGTGGGAATTGGAGCCGTGCTTTCCCAGGTACACGAGGGCCAAGAGAAGGTAGTCTCGTTCTTCAGCAAAGTCCTCTCAAAGCCAGAAAGGAACTACTGTGTTACCAGGCGCGAACTCCTTGCTTTGGTACTGGCAACGAAACATTTCCATAAGTACCTCTATGGGCAGAAATTCATCCTTCGCACAGACCATGCATCTTTAAAGTGGCTACTACACTTTAAGAATCCTGAAGGACAAGTCGCAAGGTGGATCGAACAGCTGCAAATGTACGACTACGAAATACAACATCGAAAGGGAAGTCTTCACTCAAATGCAGACGCTCTCTCCCGTCGACCGTGCAAAGCAGATTGTAAACATTGCTTACGACACGAGGAAAAAGATGTCGTGTCCGTTCAAAGGGTGAGAGCTATGCCCATTGGTGGCTGGAGTGCACGGGAAATCCGGGAGGCTCAAAAGGAAGATCCGGATATCGAACCTATCCTCGCCTGGAAGCAGCATGAGGGAAAACCAGACTGGCAGGAGATATCCAATAGGAGTCCCGAGCTGAAGGCATACTGGGCGCAGTGGGATTCCCTTTATGTCCAAGACGGCATTCTAAAAAGAAAATGGGAAAGCCCGGATGGAAAGTCGTACGTAATGCAGCTTGTTGTTCCCAGGACAAAAGTTATCGAGGTGCTGAGGGAATTGCATGATGGAGTGTCTGGAGGCCACTTGGGAATAAACAAAACACTCGGAAAAGTGCGAGAACGCTTTTACTGGGTCCATTCAAGGGAGGATGTTGAGAATTGGTGCAGGAAATGCGTAATATGTGCGGCCAGCAAAGGCCCGAGAGTGAAAGTCCGAGGCCAGATGCATCAATATAATGTGGGAGCCCCTTTCGAAAGAATAGCCGTTGATATTGCGGGACCGTTTCCTGAAACGAACAATGGAAATCGTTACATCCTTGTTGTTATGGACTACTTCAGTAAGTGGCCTGAAGCATTCGCTATCCCAAATCAAGAAGCTAAGACTGTGGTGGAGCAAATCGTCTTCAACTGGGTAAGCAGATTTGGTGTGCCCATGGAACTGCATTCGGACCAAGGACGAAACTTCGAGTCGAGGATTTTCCAAGGAGTGTGCCAGTTACTTGGGATTAAGAAGACAAGAACAACACCGCTTCATCCACAATCAGATGGGATGGTGGAACGCTTCAATAGAACGCTGAATGAACACCTCTCTAAGGTCGTTGGCGATGACCAGAGAGATTGGGACAAACACATTCCCATGTTTTTATTGGCGTATCGAAGTGCAGTGCACAACACCACAGGACATACTCCATCTGAAGTCCTATTTGGTCGAAAAGTCCGCCTACCTAGCGAGTTAATGTTTGGATCTCCATGCGAAGAATCCAAAAATGAGGAGGACTATGTTACAGATCTCAGGAATATCATCAGGGACGTGCATCGAGGGACAAGGGCTAATATTAAGATAGCCAGTGACCGCATGAAAACGAGGTACGATACTAAAACAACAACTACAGGCTTCCAAGAAGGAGATCTGGTATGGCTATATAACCCTCATCGAAGAAAAGGTTTATCACCTAAGTTGCAACCAGACTGGGAAGGGCCCTACAAAATCGTAAAGCGCATTAACGACGTTGTCTATCGCATCCAACGAGGAAGAGGCAAGCTGAAAGTCGTTCATGTGGATCGTCTTCATCGCTACAATGGTGCAAATGTTAACGAGCTTGTTCGGGACGAACAAGTTTAAGAGGGGGATATTGTGGCGTGGAATGAATTGTGGTGAAATGAAAACAAACTAAAATGGTGAAATGAAAACAACCCCCATTAGTCACCAAACACGTTCCACTTCCAATTGGAAATTGGAATCTGTCAATTCCCCACTAAACTAAATGGGAATTTATCAATTGCTGAAAAGGGGAAAAAGTATGTCAGCCAATTGTAGAACCAATTGGAGTTAGCTAGAAAGTTCTCGAAGAGATGGCAGAGCAGATATAAAAGGAGAGGTTGTAGAACAGGGCGACAGTTGATTTTTATCAGTGATTGGTTAAAGTTCGAGATAGTAATCGGTTGTAAAGATAAATAAGTGCAGAGTAATAAAGTGAAATAAGTGATTGGTTTGAATCGTTGAAGAATTGTTTAAGTAATATTGTTCTAGTACTTAATTAGTGAATAATCCGTAAAAGTGTAATAAAAGTGATTTTGACTAGAAAAGTTTAACAGAATAGTGTTTTATCTTTTCGAATCCCAGCCCAAATGTAACAATATGTTCGTGCAAATGGTGAAATCGTTGAAAGATTTTTAGAATTTATATACCAAATACTGGTCATAAAGCTAAGGATATTCGATGGTCTGCACGACATGATGCATGTTATGCTTTAGAAAAAGAGCGGTGTGCAATAATTGAAGCATTGGACTTCATTGGAGAAAGCAATGACCAGAAACCGAGAACACGATCTGAAGCTATGGGATTGAAACGAAAATTACAGCATTTAGAAACAGCAATACTAGTTTGGAATGTAATTTAAGATAGATGGTTTAAATACTGTTAGTAAGAAACTTCAGGAATCTCAAGCTGATTTATCATCCACAGTCCAACTCTATGGCTCGTTGTCCTCTTTTCTTCAGGATATGAGGATAAACAAGCTTAAGAATATGAAGAAAAAGCTAAAGAACTGTCTCGAGTTCAAGATTATTATCGGTCAGAAAACTTCAGCCGCTTATTTCTGGTGAAGAAAATTTTCGTACAAATATTTGCTACTATATTTTGGGCACCTGGGTACATAGTTAGCCGGGTGTAAAAATGAGTGTGATAAGCTTTATGCATACACAATTCAATTTATTTGATAATCTATCTGAAATTTATACGAATGTGTTGAAAATGTGTTCTGACTCTTCTGAGCTCATCCTGACGATTTAGAAGAAGCATTAGGAAATGAATGTATTCACTTTCATTATCAACTTAAAGATTCACTGGCATAATGCAAGAAATATATGCAATTTATTGCATTCACAAAATCTTCGTGATGTTTACCTAAATTTATATATTGCTCTACGAATTTTTTTGAGCATCCCAGCAAAAAATTGTTCTGGAGAAAGTTTTTTTTACAACCCAAGACAGACTTACTCGTAATGTCCTTGCATTGTAATCTTATGAAGCTCAATTGGTACAAGAACTGGATAACGATGATATAATTGACGTTTTCGCACGAACCAAAACCAGAAAGAAGTAAATGTGATAAGTGATCATTAAAAGTTCTATTTATTCATCTCTATATTTAAGACTCTAGACTCTAGGGAGATTCGGGACAGATTTTTTTTTTTTTGCAATGAAACGAGTGACGGAAGTTTGTCAACCGCATCTCATCACATGCATACTTTCAGCTTAGGTAACATTGAGACTTCAGTGCCTCCGATGCTGATGTGATGCCGGTTCCATAATAGACTCTTAAACTCATTGAAGACGCCCGTATTACTTTTGATTGCTCTGCGGCTAGCGCATAACGTCATGAATACAAAATGAGCAAACCTGAAACAATTTAAAAACAGTACCACAAAACTGCACTTATTACCGCCTGGCAGTATTTCACAGCTATCTACGTGCTGCCTGTGGCCAATCCCATCTAAAACCCGAAATTCCCTCCACATCACTGATTCACAGATACCAACTTGAAGTTGTGGCTCAGACCAGACTTCAGACCGCGGCGCGCAAGTCTTGTATTTATATACGAGTTGTACAGGCATAAATCAAAAAATTTCGCTGGCACTCGCATTCGCATTTGCACAATTCAATCCGCAACAATGCTCACAACAGTACGAGATACCAAACCACGATATCCAATAAATTTAAGATTTGTCTTGTGGTGCTGGTGGTAGGCAGTAGGCACTCCACTGGGTGTGTTTTTCGACTTTCGAGAGTGCAAAATTAATTTTTACGTGGCGAAAGATTGTTTTCGGTGCTCGTACCATCCACTCCACTGGTAATTAGCTCAGCTCGTAGCACACGTGTCGGACGGCGGCTTTATTTATGACCACTGAAACTCGAGCACAGATTTGTGCAGCCTATGTTGTTTTTAGGCGGTCGAAAGTAATCTATCTGTTAAGCACGTCGTGTATGTAATCCGCGTCTCGCAACGCATGTCACGTCGCGTTTGTCGCCGGTCGGCGGGTGGCTAATACCTTTGTCAATACACTACTAATCATTTTCAAATATGCGACCCAGGAACTGTTTGCAGATTAATTGAAGAGCCACCGTGTACAAAGATGCGGCATGATTTTATTAAAATAAAATCACCTCACTGGCTGACTGGTTTTCCTTTTGCAAATATGTATATCCCCGAGTACATGCCGATGCCATGCCACACAATGAGATGACGCATGGCAGGAGCGCTGCAAAACTGCAATACCCCGAAAAGGGATTATGAATTCAATACGGATCATCGGATATCCATTGAAGGTCTGTTGCACCAGCGATAATGTGCTTTGTTCTGTTGGAATTTTATGATACTCCTAGTCGCATGTATTCGGTTCTCTTCTCTCCGCTGCTGCAGCATTGGACACGAAGCCCATTTCCCATTGCTTTGCAATATTTCCCTGACAATATCTGCTGATGTGCTGTCTAAGCTGCCGGAAAATTGCGTCTTCTGAATGGGGTTTCAATATCACTCTCCCAGGGCATGTGCTGCGCGCCATGTTATGCCATTGCATTTAATAAAATGTTTCGTTTCTTTCAAAAGTCTGCTTTGAGTATCGACTATCGACGCAATTTGCTACTCCATCGCCCCGCCCACATATCTCACGATGTAACGGCTGCCATAGTCACGATGTACTCTCACATGCATTTATGTCGTAGTGCGAATAAAAAACAAAGAGGAATTTCCATTAAATTGTTACAATAGCCGCATGCGGTAGCTGTATAGCTGCACACGAGAGTGCATTTTCATTCTTGTCCCGCATTCGAATTAATTTATATCAATTTGACACATTTTATTAATCGTGATTTGCCACCAGATATGCAATTAAATTTTTTTTTTCTGTTCGGCACAAGTGCCGATAATTAATTAAGGGCATAAGTGTGGTATGCGCTTAAAAGGCATTCCAATAGCTCTCGACGCATTCGGTATACATACTCGCAATCAGCGTGCAGCCAACCGAAGCCATTGTTTCGATTAAACGCGCTGAATATAAATAATTCTTAATACCAAGCTCCAGGTTTAATGTCTGCGGTTGCATTGTCAATTTTATGAAATTTTTTGAAAGCGACGGTGATGATTTTTTTGGCAGGCAACTGTCCGTCAAAGGGCAAGATTCAGTGTTGCAAATCGACTGTTCTCAATTGTACTGAAAACTGATAAGAAATATTCGATACTGAAACGCACAAAATAGTATACATAATGTTTTTGAGTAACATACAAAATATTTTATTGAATCTAACGGCCATACAGAGCCGAGTGTATATTTTTTATTTTTTACACCCGATGATTTAGATCTAAATTTACAATATTCACTCAAAAACATGCATTAAGCACGCTGGATAAATATTATACTATAGTCTAGAAGTATTTATTTATTTAGCATAATCGAAGTATTTAAAGCCTTTATATAACACATTTACAAAGATATCGTTTAGACATTATTTTTTACAAATTCTTTAACATTGCGCTTGCACTCCACTCCACTCGGCGGCCATTAATAACATGTGTTCACAGACAGGAGAAAAATGAGCGCGCGAGAGAGGGCTGTCATTCAAAATTTGCGGGGAAAAATCGGGTAGGTGCACGGGAGTTGGCCCTCTAGTTTAGATCCTCTTTGCACAGGCGCCTCACCAAATTCTAATTTAAATTCTTTCTGGTAACATATAAAATATTTGGAAGCCTTTATGAATTGTGTAAACTGTGCCACAGTGGCTCACGTCCCACAGTGAATCTTAAAAATGTACTTAAACACTTGTGAATTTACCTGGGATTTGAATTAGTGCACTCGTCATTGTCGGTTGTACTCAAAAAATGTGAATTTTACTGGAAAGTTATTAGAAATCGTGCTTATTTTTATTCCACTTAAAAAAGTAATGTGCTTAGTGAGATTTGTGGGATACAGTTTAAAATGTTGATTATTATTATTAATTAAATTTAGTATGTCAAAAATACATTGTGAAATGTTTTATTTTATTGTATTACTTATGTTTTTGAATAAAAATTGATATTTTTTTTCTATTAATTACTTGTTTTTGTTCTTTATTTTTCTTTATGAAACAATAAATAAACACTATAGGTTCACTGTGAACTACCCGGCGGTTCATTGTGTCCGGCCCCTAGTACACAGGGAACCAATTGAGGTGCGTTTTAAGAAAACTCAAAGTTTTACTATTTTCTATGATCTTCCTAAAGCTGGATGTGTTGAAATACTAAGCTCACAAAGCTAATAATGAGTACCTTCAAACGGTTTAAAGATTAAACCAAATAGTTTAAAAGCTATATCGAATCAAACGCAAATTGGTCCACTGCTGGAAAGTTTACCCTACTCAAAACTGAGAAACGGTACTTGCGTGCTCGGGAAAGTCAAATAATACAGAAATCTGTGGCAAGATTGTTTAAAGCAGTGGTTCTTAACCTTTACTGATGAGGGAACATTTGACAAAACGTCTGTCTTGCCATGTACCACCAACTGTTTAGAGATAATAAACAGCAAATGTAAAAGTAAATGAATAAAAGATTGTTATATATACAAATCTATAAATAAAACACGCATTCAATTGTTCAAAGCCTACAGTATTTTACTTTTTCTTACGGCCATTTTCAGTAAGTAAGAAAATGTCCAAATAAACGGTTCCCAGCAGCTGTTCAGAAACTGGTTTTATCGCTGGAATGTTGGCAGCTTGTCCTATTTTTTCACTTCTTGACGTCTTGCACGTACACCACAACCAATCAAATCACAAGATACAAAAGCAGACGCGGGGTTGTTCGTTAAGTGAAAACTGACGAACAATAAGTATATTTGCGGTAAATTTTTAGCGATTAAAGAAATGATTTCTATTTGTATAATGTATTAATTTTACAAGAGATAACATCTGTAAAATGTGAGCTATGTTGATAATGACTTATATCATCAGCACATATATAATATTGTACGAATTGGATGAGCATTATAGAAGTACCCTTTTCCCAGTGAGAGAAAAACACTTTTTTTACTAAAAGGAAATTTATCTTTTCTCATATTTGGTTAAAAAACAGCGGAGAATATAAAATCTAAGGTAGTAATTCTCTGCTGGTACAAGAAATTGATCTCAAAGATGAACACATCAATATTTAATGATTACAGCTTACAGGTATTAATAAGGTAAATTTGTTTCCAACAATATTGCAGCATGAATAAAAAGGAAGTTATTGTTTATCTTATTAGTGTGTCTAATATTTAGTTGTTATTTTGAAAATTAGTTTACTTGTGCACTTCTTTATGCATTTCCGCCAATCACAACCAACACCTAGTATTTATCTACTTAAATGTACTGTAAATAGAAAAACTCTGCGAACAGATCTATATTAAAAATACAAGTTAGGGAACATAAAATGTTCTCCCCTGGTGTTCAGAAGTAAACATTTACTCCCAAGTATCTACTGTTGTTTAAAGCAGACTTAATCTTTCTGCTAAATAAATTTTGACGCGCTGAGATCGTCATATAACGTTTTAACTCTGCACTGATTTTTTTATTTACTTTTTACTAAATTATTGATTTTTTCTTCGTTTAATATTACACAGTCACTTAAGGTGCCTCTCTTATTATGACGGCATATTTAAACATACATGAGACTTCCCTAATCGTATGTAATTATACGATAAAGAAGAGTGCAACTCTGAAAAGATCGCAACAGATTCGACCAAGTATTGGTTACATACCTAACCTTTCCGATAGTCCAAACTCCAAAGGCCCCTTCTAAGGAAACCTAAATTTCCAATAGAAAATCACACCCAACCAGCTGTAGCCCACTTTGCTGCCGCAGTATAAGTCGGAACTTCAACTTTCTCCTCACTCCCAGAACTACCATAATTAATTGCCACAGAGTGCAACTCCACCAAGCCCAACTCTTCCTACTATTCCCCCCACCATACCACCATATCAACTTTGTCTGCAAAAACAATTGATTTGTGTACTTTCGTGTAGCAAGAGACATGGCTCTGCCATAATGCCCTCTGCTGCCCAATGAATACTCAGTCAACTCGAAAGTGGTAAGTGGATAGTGGAGTGCCTGGCCGACTATACACAACTAACCAGTTGTCTTGTCGCAACAACAGCAACAAGCGTTTTATGGAATCACCTCTGACTTTAATTACAGATTTCTTCGCACAAATGAATCGGAACTAATTTTCGGCTACGACTAGGCACAACCACCGCACACGACCGACATATCCCTGCCGTTAATGTGATTTCGATCAGAGCACAGGAATTATGAGACTGTCGACCATATGTACGTTCCAATTATCAGGGGCGGCGGCGACACAGTCACCCATCAGTACCGACCGAATGTGCTGGTCCAGACACATTACCGCACACGCGGAATTGCAATTTAATTCGTGTTTAATTAAAACCGCAAACAAATAAACAAAAGTATATGCAGCGTCCCCGATTGACCTCCGACACTCTGGTTAATATATGTCTTTCGGCGCTTGTATATGCAGGTCGCCGTTGCATAGTTTATTCCGGGCACACATAGCCCGGACCTACTGTAGCTCTGCGCGGTAATTTAAATTAAGCAATCGCTGGTAGGTCGTTTTTGCTGCCACCTCGCATCACAGTTGTTTTGGGAAATCTGATGTGGATGGCCTCATTCCATGGGGGTTAGGGCGGTGTCAAAGTGTCGCATACAATTTCGGAAAGTGTTTTTCCAGCTGACTGTCTTCTTAAGAGATTTCGATTTATTTGACATGAGCCACGAAGAGTTTAGGATAAGTACCTATAACTACCGAATGGTTTGGTTCTATTTCCCCAAAAAAGGCGTACGGGAGTAACATTTGATCTGACAGTAGAGTGGCATACGTGCGATGCGGACAAATATACATTTCGTGATATGACTTTGATGGATAAATTTTAAATCGACACTCGACCCATTCAGGTGTGTGAAGTTTGATGTGTGAATGCGATGTGAGGTGAGAGATGATAAAGGAGGAAGTGTATATTCTTAGTCGTATCGCTCGATTGACATATATTGGGAAGAGCCATTTCGTCGCTTATTCATTTCCCTTCGCATATGTCTATTTCATGAGTGAAGTGCGTCATGGTTTAATAATATATTGACAGAGTTTATTAGCAGGATGGATCCATTTTGGAACCTTAATTATGTGATTTGTTGTGAGTTGGCAACACTTTTTTCAGCAATAGACAATTTGACAACCGCGACAGTTGATTTGTGCGATACCGTATGGTTGGAGGGGCTCTTCTACAAGCTGACCAGATTGGGCATTCAAAAACCTTTGCTATATATGATTCATGACATGCTTATGAGAAAGAAGTTCGTTGGCAAAGCTGGCAACGTGACTTCGAGCAGGGTTTTCGAAATTAAAAACGGCTTACAACAGGGAGCAGTGAATTCTCCGGTCCTGTTTAATATTTACACAAGTGATCTGGTGGGTTCCCTCAGACATGCTATAGCGTACGCGGACGATTTAGTGGCGTACAGGTCAGGACCAAAAATCGAGGTCATTAAAATCCTTCTGCAGCGTGACTTCGAGCAAATTAAGAGGTATTGCGATGATTGGAAGTTGAAAATCAATTTCCAAAAATCGAAAACAATCCTGTTCCGAACTACATTGGCTGGGGCCTCTGGGGATACCAGAAAAAACTGGAGAAAATTAACAATTATTGGGCAGCAGGGGCGAACATTGGCGGTGAAAAACGTGGTGACCTTAATAAGGTGATTCGGAGACACGTTGCAAGGGCGATGGCCAGTGATAATAACCAGACAAAAGATGGTGTGCCGGTATTGTACCCCGCCGCCAATGCTCAGGAGCTCCTCCGTTTTAGTACCACAATTGCGAAACGGGACAAAACTGATACTTTAAAGCAGTTCACCGAATTTTGGTGGCTTGAGGAAGAGGTGAGGGTGGATAACTGGATACGCTCTCCCGGCCGCTGCGCTTCTAACGTAGCATCCTCCTTAGTTTCAAGCCAGATATTAAGTAAGTAGGCTTCGGTTTAGAGTAGGGGGTCTTTGGGAGGGTCCGGGCTAGCCAACATGAAAAGTGCTTCCGAGACTCGACCGACGCTTATGGTCTCGCTCGAGTTTCGGCGGCATGGGAGACCCTTGTTTAGAAGTGTAATTTAAAAAGGAAAGGGTTATAATTTTCCATAGATCCTTTTCGTTCCTATATCGACTCCTTCCTTTTGATTCAAAGAATATTATTTCTAAGAGATGTTGCAATTGTTATGTTTATTATTTCTTTATAAATTTATTGCGAACATTTTACAATGCCGTTTTAATATAAACAAAAATACAAACTAAAAAAAATAAATGGTTTTCCAAACTTAGATATATAAAAATCCATTTTGTCCATATTACAAGGACAAAATGACATATTTGATATGAGTATAATGACATACAGTATAAAAGAAAAACGCATAAATTTACAATTTACAACTTTCTAAATAAACTGTAATACAACTCCGATTTTATTGCAGATAATTAGCTAATTTCTAAAGTTTTGTCATAAACTATCGATTAATAAATAATATTAAAGAAAAACTGGAGAAAATTCAGCATAACACGAAAAAAAAATGCATTTGCTGCTGACAATATCATCAAAATCACTTTGGAGGATAGCATCTAGTGCTGTAAGTGTATCACTTTTCAAGTTAAGTCTAGTATGTCATTTTATCCATATGTGTCATTTTGGACGTACTTCCCCTACATATTTGAATTTATTTAATTCAATCTACAGAAAAATGCAAAAAAAATAGCAAACAAAGTTAGTTTTGTTTCAAACTATGAAAAATATTTGTCTACAAATAATGAAAAATCTGCAGATGTCGCACATCTGCCAAAACCAAATAAGTGTGAAAATGTCCTAAACGTCTGACAATGATAAAATTGTCTGTTCAGACGATTGACAGATACTTGACAATTTCATTTTCAGATGGCGGTCTGGCAAGTATCTGACTGTTCGAGATTCAATTTGTATTAGGATTTCGTTTTGTCTATTACATAATAATTCAAGTTTGTTAATTTTCGTTTCTTTCCCCTTACATTATATAGTTTCCCCTTTTTTACCATAGTTTTTCTCTATTGTTTTGGGTGCATTCTATGTTATTTTCATGCTAGACTAACATCACTTTTTCTTTCTCACTCTCCTAAATTTTGCTCTCTAACGGGTGACAAATTCATGTTTCCTATAATTTTTCTTTAACTCATATGCAATAAAATGTAATATGCCTTCTTCTTATTTTGGACGTCGACAAGTTAGGTACTCATTGGTATACAACCAATTTAATTTTTTTCTTGTTTACGTATCAGTCGGAATCACTGACATTTTTAGACCCGACAACATTGTCAGATCTGGCAATCGTCTGAACAGAGCTTAACAGCGTACCAGACTTCTTTCGGAAACGTATCCTCTTTCGTCTCAAAAGTAAATAGTAAAAGTCACTGTAAGAAACAGTTCACCTATTTTTCCACCTACACTCTCACACCTAAACAGCTTTCTAAGAACAGTTTAACTGATATGAGATATGACCACGACTTCGGGAGCACCTCCATTTTATCGACACATTTCACAATGTAACCCCCGACAAACAAGACCATAGCTGACCGCAGTTCACACTCCATCAAGCTTTTTTTTTTTTTTTTTAATATTTTGCATGCCTATTTATATCCTCAGTTATGGCATCCTTTTCAAGGTATCTTCCCTAATTACGCGGATAAATCCTTGGCATCCCATAGTCCCTTGTGTATATTTTTAATTAAAATGACCGCCCCACCGAAAATTCCCTGTGCGAAAAAAAAAACAAAACCCCGCAGGCTATATACACACAGACACCTTTGCAAACGTAATTAAAAAGCCACAGTCGAGTCCCAGAAAAAAGGTAACCAGCGTCATAATTAAATCCAGATTTAATAAAAATCAAAGAGGCGTTAATAACTAGATAAAAGAATGTTGTCTACCTATACAGAAGGAAAATGCTTCCGCTTTGTGCATAGCTGGCGGCTGTCCTCAACTCAAAATGAGTGCTATCTTGGAGAATCATAAGTGCCACAAGAATATAAGTGTACTTACAGCGAGAGCTATATATGGACGAGATGACTGCATGTGAGCTCACACTCGTACCAACGATATGATTGATGATCCGCAAAATAAATTAAACAAGATGACAAATTGCCCATGTGGCTGCCGGGGGACGACACGACAGCGACTACTAGGTAGCTAATTAAAATCTGCGCCGAAACACACATACTGTTCCTTAGAAGAAGATTCGCAGTCTGCTTGTGCGGGTCGTCGTTCGGCTGAAGTCGAATTATTGCTTGAAATCCTATTAACACCCTGATGTTGTGCTCGACGGAGATAAGCTCCCTAATTGCCTCTCTTGGAGGAAAATTGAAATATGGTCCAAAAACATATTGTAACTTTCTCGCCCCCAATTCTGACCGCATGCGATAAGGAAGCCTCAAGAATGGGTTTTGTTATGTGTTTTGTTTGTCCAACAAAACAACAGCTCAGTGGGTGAGAGGGGTCTGCTTGTTAAAATCTTTCGCCAGGTTGGTTCAATTTTTTTTTTATCTTCGAGGGGAGGAAATATCCTTGGCAATAATTGTTTTCCATTGTTAGTTTGGGAACGCACAAAGAAATAATGCAAACCCATGGCAATGGCTGTTTGAAGTCAATGAAACGCCAGCCTCGGTGCGGCAAAATTAAATTTTCATCAACTCTCCGGCGAGTTCGTTATAAGTGAAGGTACGTATATAAGTAACGGAATTCCTTGTTTAATTATCTAAACCTGGTTGGCTCTGGCGCTATTCTACGTTTGTTTATCATTCGGCTCCGAGAAATGCCAAGGCAATAAGTGTTCACTCTGTACAAATATAAAAATTAAATAAACAGGACAATGCCGAGTGTAGAAACTTTTTTATTCTGCTGCAATAGATCGAAGATAGCTGTGTAGTGTGTGTATGTACAACGATGACAGCGACACTGATAAGTTGAGTTTCATTAATAGGAGATTATCTACTGCAAACATCGACGCTGCTACCCTGTGAAAGTGACGAAGAGTATCTACGGCTCTGTCATGCCAATGCCAACCCTCTTGGCAACAATTTCACTATTCAGCCTAATCTACTGCCGAGGTCCATTATTGCGATTGAGTTCAACTGATATAGCCGTTCGTTCCTCCATCCTTGTCGGTTGGTGGTGGCATTTGAATTGAGTAAACACGCGTTGGTGGTGGGTTTTATCTCGGTTTTGTTGGCACCGGTCCTCCAGGAATTCCAAATTCCAATGTGATATGTACAGTGTATACCTACATTGTGCTGTTTGCGTTTTTATTGTTTGAATACCTATCGCCCCCCTCCCCCTCCCCACCCGTGCGCAAAGTACAGCTCGTGCATAAAAGATTTGCCATTCCATTTATTTCATTTGAATTTCATTGAAATTTGAAACCTTTTGCTGGCGTGTTTTCTTTTTTTTTTTTTTTTTGTTTTTAATAAAGGGATCTCTTTATTCATCCCTTGAGAAGATGTGTACGCATCAAATTATCCACTTTGAACATGTAGAGGGGGATAAGACGAGTATGTGTGCTTGCAGGTATTCCCCATTTGGGATGGCACAGCATGACTCCGACTGTATACGATGCTGGTGCATGAGTGCAACACGATTCTTTTTCAACACTGAGCGACAAGTAGATAAAGACGTTTGGGATTTGTTTTTTGTTTTTTTTGGGTTTTTTTTTTTTATAGTTACAGGCCAAATGATAGTCAAGAAGATTTGATTTGAATATCAGAAAGAGCTCATTCTAAGTGATCTTTGGTCAAATTGGAAAGCTAAAGTTTTCCAAGTTTTAACTTCTATTGATAAAACTGTATAAAAAACTTCCTCAAAAACCTTTAAAATCAAGGGCAAGGAATAGAGTAATGTAAACGAGAATCGGAATTGGTCTCAACGCAGAGCCTTGGGGTACTCCCAAATTGAAATACTTTATTTTGCTTTGTAATTTATCTATTTTCTGCCTTTACGTCGGATCTTTTGACTGTTTCAATAAAATGTTCATTTTAATACGAGTTTTCTGAACTTTAATCTCGGAATATTAAAATTTAGTTTCTCTGATCAACAATCTAACCCCGTATCTACTAAAACAATTTCAATCATAATAACAATAACATCTACTCTGATAACATTTTCATACCACCTTACCAAAGCCATCCACTTTAATACATTTCTATTTGGTTTTAAACAATATCTTACATTATTTGGAAAAAGTTTTCATTAAATTTACGGAACATTTATTTCTGGCATCCGACCATTTTAAATTCGTTTGCGAAAAAAACGCGCTAGGGAAAGCAATTTGAAGTGGGGACACTTAATATGATGGAAACTAGCTTAAAAATATTCTTTGAGCTTCTCTTACTGAAAGATATATTTTGTTGGTTTCCTTGTTATTCTGGTATTGTGATAGTGCTAGAATAGAATTGATTGGTGCATAATTTTATGTATGCAGAGTACCACTACTCATTGATTGAGATATATTCTGAGAAATGTACTGAAAGCGGGACTTAAAGCGTCCCGCGCGGGACATTCAATCGGGATGTCCCATCAAAATCGGGACGTCTGGCAACGTTGGTATATAATCATCAAAATATTTTCAGGCATTATATGATATTTTCTTCACTTAAGGGTCTAGAAAAATATACTAAAGGGACTATTTTCAAAGTCTATGCCTGTGTTGTTTACAATGCAATGTATCTTGTATTTAACAATACCCTATTTAAACTTAATTCAAAACTCGATTAAAATATAATTTTTTTTGTATTAAATTATACCCCACCTGAATTTACATCAAATCTTAATTTGCAATAAAATATTTTAATATTTTATTCTAATATACCTGGTTTAAAGAAAAGCCCAGAAAATGTTGAATTTAAGGATTCGAAATTCGATTACAATACGCAGTTTAATTATGTCTAGTACAAATGTACTAAAATCCTAAGATTGTAATATGTAGGGGTTTCATTTAACATAGAAATGAAATTTAAAGGCAATATTATGATGCTGGAGGACAACATGGGTGTGAGCGACTGGACATATTTGCGAAGTAATATTTAATTGCATCGGCAATGACAGGTATGTCTAAGAAGTTGACAAGTAAACTCAAACACAGTTTTTTTTTAGGAAAGAAAGCTGTGGAAACCTGCTGATTATGAGAAAGCCTATTGTTTTGAAAGGTACAAGAAAATAGAAAATACGAATTTTCTAGAGAAAGATTATTTGGATTTTAGCTAAGAATTTATCGGTCAAAAGCTATTTACTAATTTTCATTCCAGAATCAAATTAGGTAAAGCAATAGATATCTCGATAAATCCGAATCTCCTTTTCGAGCCCGTCGCGTCGCGAGGCCCCAAACAATAGAGATACACATTTTCGGAAAAAAATGGGATGAAGATATTGACTTTATTGGGAGAATGCAGAAAGCTGTCAGAGGCGCGTGTTTCAGACCTAGGTGTGGTGAAAACTATAGACATCTTCTCGAATTTAAACGATTCGGAGGATTTTTGCTGCGAGGAGTTCTCCCGAACTGCTGTTCGGAGAATTGTTCCAATAGAAATGTAAAGCACTCCAGAGTTTTGCGTTGCAGAGCGTTCATAATTGTTTTTTAGTGAGTTTTTTGACAGCTTCAAAGGAATTGTTTTCCGATATCTTCCGACAACAATCAGTCGCGGAATCTGTTTACCATTTGGAGTGAAGTATTAATTATGTGAGCAATAAAAAGAAAAACACATGGCAATGCATTGTTTTGTAAATATTTATTGCTATAGTTTGTGCTTCCATCAGATCAAGATCAAGCGAAAAAAAAACACCAAACACAACGAGAAGAACATTCCGTTCCGACGGATACTTCGCTAGTTCCGATTGCGCCACTTGTCCACCCAATGTTTGTTATTTCCATAGCTCTTTCAAGAAGAAGAGATAGGAGTACCTAATGTATTCCTCTAGTTGATAGAATAAGGTAGTGCAGTTCCATGTCTGGCGAGTTCGTCATTACTACATATCCCTGGCATGTCTATAAGCCCTCGCCACTACGACAATCTGGAATTATAATAAAGCTATCAGGGACTGACTTCCAGGACCGAGAAGACGCTCTTACGATTTATGTTATAGGGCCTCGATGCCTCTTTGGGGAAACATTTCTTGGGCGCTTCATCTCAATAAATGACGACTTTTAGCGGCCACAACGCTCCTTCGATTTGGTCCCGCTCAATTTGTGTGCAGATATCAGCCAGCAAAGAGCCCTACAAGACCCAAGGGCCTGAGGACCTGATCTGGGCATAAATTGTCCTCATACCAGCTGATATGTTGGTAAAACCAGAAATCTATTTATTTAGTGCACAAGAGATTGGAGGCGCCATCTACCTGATCTGGTTTCGAAAGCTGTGTAAAGCAAAACGTCAGATTTCATTCCAAAATTCGAATTCATAAAATGGGTGTGATTGTGTTTTGGATAAAGGATGTTATGTCGCCACACTCTCGTATATGAAGAATTTTTCAATAAGGATGGGTCAATGTCGAAATTAAATATAAAAAAAACTGTGTATGAAGTATTAACGAAATTCTTTTTTTAATTGAAAGGCCCATTTATGAGACTTAGTATGGACTCAAATGACTCCCGGTGCTTCCTATCGAATCCGAGTGGATACGCCTGAATTTAAGCGATGGCATTGGTTATGTTGGCTTTACGAACATCGGTTGATTGTGTCTTATTGGCATAGACCTGCGATTTCAGGAAACCCTATATAGAAGAGAAAGTCTAGCGGAGTTAAATCGCACCTTGGTATGGTCATTAACTTGGGGCTCCTGATGGGTCGGCTGTGTCTTCTACGGTTGCAGGCCTACTCTGCGAAAGGTCGACTTATTGTGCATGGCGAGAAATTGACTGCCTTGGGTTATCCTGTACACTTTCACGGGACGCGGCAATGTTCCCCGCCGATTTGACGTTCGAGTATTGGCTGATTGTTCAGTGTTCACTTAACCGGTTGAGTCGACTTTGAAAGGCCATCGCGACTGCCATAAAACGTGCGCAACGTTCGCTCTGGACGAACACTCAGTCGTGTAACTTGCCATGGTGATTTAGCATCAGTGGCAGAATGATAAACACCAGGCCAGCACAAGAAAACGTCGGCCACAGGCTGTCAACTCCGACCCGTCCCAATTCAAAAACCCTTAATCATCTATTGACATGATTTTCTATGCATCAAAACCATCCACGCACATTAGTAGAGGATCGTTCGTGTTCTTCTATGGATATTCTTTGGTACGAGTTAAAAAATGCTTCTCCCTGCTGTTTTCAAACTTTGAACCATCTTCGATATATAAATAGGACGTTTTGATTAATGGTTCTCAGGAAGTCGAGAATTTATTGCCAAGCTCCAATATTCGTTCCATCATCCATTGCCCGGTAGATCCATTTACTGAAAGACTTGATTTTTTTCGCCTCCATTCGACTTGTGTTGTCAAAGTACAATATGAAGCTTCACAAACTGATTCCCTCTCAAATCTTACTAGTGACCACAATTTCTAGTCGCTGAGTGCGAACCCACATACGAGCTATACTTTTACTATCAGCAGCATCAGCTTATCGACGACCGACGACGGTATAATGGTGATGGTGATGGCATGGCAGCCATGAAGCCAACCCCATCGTCAGCTGAATTTACCCACCAATTGATGAGTAGCTATCAATAAAATTACACACACACACACAATCGGCCCATCAGCACTATAAAATTCCGAACCCTCGCCGCCACAGCTCGCACTCGTCGAAATTGTCCCCAAGGGTGCACTACACCAGGTTTATGTGGTGAAAATCGAGCAAAACCGTAATGGAGCACATAGAGTTGTTTGAGATCAGAGCAGCAGTGGCGCTCCCATAGACCAGCATATTACTTCGTTTAAATCTACTTTGCGGCATGTCGCGTCATTAAAGACAATTTCATTAATATAAACTGCTCATTTGTCTGTCCCGCTCTTATGACTGTGAAAGGGCCAACGAAATATACGCGAGCGCAAAATCTCCGCGCGTAGGACGCTAGTTGACGCCACAAACTTGTGACTGGATAAATCCTTTCGTTTTACACTCGCACTGCATTAATGGAACAAGCAAATTGAATTAGGTGCCGCGTTCCCAGCTTAGTTTTCGCCTCGCTATACATACATGCACAGGCCCAATACTTGGGTCTTGTTCTCGCGCAATCCTTTCAAGCGACGAATGAAAGCGAAGCACCTGGCAAACTTTGAATGCAGATTTGATTAAATTGAAGCCAGAAGAGGCTTGGGGGCAGACAGAGAAGACACAACCTACACGTTCTCGGGACTGTCTGCACTTGACAAAAATTACGAATGTGTACTTATAAATTTCCAATGAACCGAATTCCAATCATCCCAGTGGTCGTTGCCGGAGTTAGTCGACAAACGACAAGTCGAGTCGTAGCTGGCTGGCTGCCAATTCGTAGTGCGAATTGAATTCCACAGCTGAAATATTTACAGCCGCTCGGCTCTGCTCATGAAGTCATACATAATTTTGGAACATTTAACATGAGATTTATTGTACTTCCGCAACTCGGTTCAGACAATTGTCGAGGTGGTGTTGAGTATAATTTGTGGCTGGCCTCCAACAAGTAGTCGGTCTCGGGATGGAGATAGAAAGTCTCTTTACTGTTTCTAGCAATTAGTTTCCATCCAATTGCACCCGAATGACATAGTTATGGCCGAGATATCCGCACACACGGAGTAGGTATATTTTTTTTTTTTGTCCAAGGACCATAACCCAATGGCCATGACAAGACAACAATCACACATGTAAATTGTTGTTCCTCTGTCAATGATTGAAATCATATAAGAGCTTTTGAATAGGATTCATCAGGAAACCGTTCATCACCTATACACAACCACACCCAGCAGGTTCGATTACAGAGCCGGAAATAACTCCGGAGTCCGGATGTACAAGGAGGGTCCGCCTCTGTATACCGGTC
This sequence comes from Cheilosia grossa, assembly GCA_963082955.1. Taxonomy (NCBI): domain Eukaryota; kingdom Metazoa; phylum Arthropoda; class Insecta; order Diptera; family Syrphidae; genus Cheilosia; species Cheilosia grossa. Next base: position 48,008,904 of record OY720147.1, on the reverse strand, counting down.
CTGATGAGTTGCAAATTTTCAACTGATATAACAAATGGTCTGCCGTCTATAGCCGGACAGGCAAATACCGAATAATCCTCTCTTATAGTGAGCAAAAAAAAAGAAAAAATAACCCACATTCAGGATCAGGATACACACTTAACGAACAATGCTAGCACAACATTTTTAGACTGCGTCATGCGGGGGGAATGAGGCCGCCTGCCAATTGTCTGTGCGGTAGCAAAAGTATAAGTGCCGAAATAAAAACGAAATCGATTGTTCATATAATAACACGACGAGAGTATCCTTTGATAAGGGTATCGGCTATCGAGTATGGAGTATGGTGTGGGGTATCCCTTTGCAGCACAACCCCTGGCATGGCCGTCGTCTATTGACACAGTGTCAATTTGTTTTGTGTATACACTCAAACGCGTGCGAGTGTGTGTGCTCCTGGCTTTAAGGGTCAACGAGGGGACACGTTCTTTGGTGGTGTGTAATTTTCAACATTTTCGGATGCTGTCGGACTAGAGAAAACGTGTGTGTGAAAGGCGTGTATCCCGCTTTTGTTTGTTGGATTAGATTAGATACTCGTACACTCGGCGGGAAGGGATGATTTAATTGGATTTTCTGTTTCTTTTTCTGGGCGTGGGTGCGCGCCTCTGTAGGTAAACAAGGTATTAATGAAATCATTGGAAAATAATGAGCAGTGAAGCGAAAAAATTTTCAAAATTAACAGTGAACGAGACATTTGAGATGAACAGTGAATGGTAAATGGATGCGAAGTTCGAAGGGTGATTTTATGAATTCAGTGAACTGTTCAATGAATTTGAGGCAACAACAACTTTGCGTGTTCAATTATTATTGTTGTTTGTTTGCCAACAAAAACACCGAACCTATAGGTAAAAAGGGCGATTTTTAGTTCCCCTACTGTGCCAGTAATGTTGGCTTGCCTCTGAGAGAAGGCCTAATTTGTTTTCGAACGCCTCTTCTAATTTATATCAGGATTTAATTTGGTTCAGGTAAAATGTTTGGGCATGCTCCTTAGAAAAAGGAGCACAGTGAAGTATACATTCCCTCAGCGCCGATTTAGAAGTCTGGAGGCCCTAGGGAAAAAAATGAATGGAGGCTCCCTTGCACCTTCTTACTTTCCAAATAAAATGCACAATTTTTTTCAGTCGAATTTTTCAATAAATAATTTATTGTGAAACCTAGAAAAGGATTTTAACAAATATATCTTCTTTTATAGATATATATAAGAGAGAATGAAGTCCGTGTGTGCACGCATAACTCGAGACCGGATTGTTCGACTTTAAAGATTTTGGGCTTGATGGTTTCTTTTTGCAACCAGGACATAAGGTACTTTTTGAGGAGATGAAAGAAGTTATGAAAGTTTGTATGGAGTATGCACTTTGAAAAAAAAAAAAAAAACTGTTTAGAAATCTTATTATAAAGGGTTTTCCCATAAGAGGTGTTATTTTGGTATTCAATGAAAAATGCCATTTTTTGAGATAAATGGATGTTTATTTCATAATAAAGAGGAAGAGGTATGCCGTTAATAATGAAAAACAACATCAGCCACATGGCCACCACGAGCACGCATACAGGACCATATCCTTTTCATGAAATTTTCCATAACCAAATCGCAAGGTGGCTGCCCTATGTCCTCGATAGCCTCACGAATTTTATCTTTGAGGTCTTGAATCGACGCTGGGCTATTGGCGTAGACCTTATCTTTCACGTGGCCCCAAAGGAAGCAGTCGCAAGGTGTTAAATCACAAGATCTCGGTGGCCGATTATCATCACCTTTTCGAGAGATAACACGGTCCGGAAACTTTTCCCGTAAAAGATCAATGCTTTCGTTGCTTGTGTGGCACGTAGAGCCGTCTTGTTGAAAGTAAACGTTGTCCAGATCAATACCATCCAACTCCGACCATAAAAAACCATTAATCATCGCTCGATAGCGCAATCCATTCACCGTAACTGTTGATCCAACCTCATTTTTGAAAAAGTAAGGTCCAATGACCCTGCCGGACCATAAACCGCACCAAACAGTCACACGTTGAGGATGGAGAGGCTTCTCAACAATAACTCTTGGGTTTTCCGAGCCCCAGATGCGACAATTTTGTCAAGATGATTTTGCGATGGAATTCCGGATCATTTTCATGCATTTCAAGGACCCAATCAGCAAAGACACGACGTTGTTGAAGCGTTTTTTTTTTAGTAATGGCGTAGTTTCTACTTGTCAAATGTCAAAGAATAAAAGCTTCAAAAGTGGCAGCTACCGAAATAGCGGGTCATTCACAATAACACCTCTCATTGGAAAACCCTTTATTATTTTCTATTATATCGTCGGTTGACAGGTAAAACTCCGTAAGAGTATTTCGAGGTTAGAGCTGTTTCCAAATAATGAGGTTTTCATGATTTTTTCTGTCGTTAAAATTTAAATGGGCCATTTTTCATGATTCTTTTTTTGTTTTATTCGTGTTGCTGTATTTACTGTTTAGCACGACTTAAGAGCTAGGATACTCTTGGATCCGATGGGTTGGGCTGTTGTCAATTTTCTAAACCACTCTACCGATTTCAATGAAATTTTATGGATGTGTATGGTTTGTTTCAGTTTGAAAGATAGGATAGCTTTGGACATCAAAAGTGGCACTTTACAAACGATAAGAGGGTATGAGGGAAAGAATGGATAAGTAGGAGAAATGTTGAAAGATTGCACTTTTAAAATTGGTTGGATTCGTTGAAATATTCTTCAATTGTGAGGGAAAATATTTTCAAAGGAGCGAGTAAAATTGAGTCTATTATATTTATAAGAAAGACGGACTTTGAGTTACAATAATTTTATGCAAAAATATCCAATTTCTACCGTTGATACATTGCTCCAAAGTACAACCAAGCAAACCCCTAGCAAATACCGAAATATGGTGATATCTTCGTATGCCATAGATATAACGCACTGCGTCGTTGAAGGCAACTTGCAGTTTTCGCTGGGATGAAGACTCAAGACTGCTATAGGGACCACCTCAGCATATGTTATGAGGGGTAGGACTAGAGACAGTACCACCTTTCGTCTTGTTTCCTGAGGGGTAAAGTATGCACTGATCCACAATTTGCGCAGACATCCGTAGATACGACCCACTACCACGTTTGTGTTATTGTAACCGGACAAATTTCGGTTGATAATAAAGCCTAGACTGATGACTGAGTCCACAGCTGTAATTTTGTTATAATTAATGTAAATATTGGGAAGGAGACAAAGGTCGAAATTATTTTTTGAAATGGACATTATTCGGGATTTTGATGGATTTAGAAGCAGCACATTAGCTACAGACCAAGTTGTAATATGTTTAAGTCTTCATTAATGAGAAGACCAAGTTCATTGAGGTTACCAGAAGGCTTCGCTAAAAGAAGTCGGACATCGTCAGCATAAAGGTGTACTGAAGTATGTTTACAGACTGTCGAAAGATCGTCAATAAACATGCAGAACAGTATCGGACCTAATATTGAGCCTTGAGGAACTCCCTGCTTTATTTCTTTCAACAAAAAAACGTTCCCCAGAATCAAGCCTTTGCGATCTGCCAGAGAGAAAACTAATAATCAATTTTACTGCTTTTCGCTGAAACCAAAGTATTTCGTGAGCTTCCAACACAGAACTTTATGATTAACTTTATCACAAGAATTAGAAAAGTCTAACGAACACAGCAACGAAACATAACCCCTGTCATACTCCTGCCTTAGTTCTTCAAAAAGGTTAACCATAGCTGTAGCTCAACTGTAGTTAGCTCTAAAACCTGGTTGCTGAGCATACAGCAATTTGTTCAGTGACAAGTGCTTTTTAAATTTTTCTTTTCTGTAGAATCTTTACATTAAATTTCGAAATAACGTTTTTGTTGTGACTATTTCTTAGATGTTTATTAATTTCAATAAGAAAATTACAGACTATTCATTTTAGACTTTTTTTCCCCTACTTACGGAGTAATTTAAAGGAAATATAAAAATCCCGAAAGGAGTTTTACTTAGAGAATTTTGTTCATTCTAGATTTGGTCCCATTCTATATTTATGAAATTCACTTTCCAGCTTTTGTCCACTCTATATACCTATTTTAGTCGTTCTGGAAAACGTCATGATCCCAAATTTTTTTAAGTAGAGACGTAATAAGCCGATATATTATTTTGACAATACAGAAGCTTGACATAGAAACATACATAAGCTGCATTGCGACAGTTAATTAAAATGCACATGAAACTAGAAGATTACTGAATTGATGTTGCGTGTCGCAGGGTATTGTTTCGATGGCCCGTGGGCCGTGTCTTTGACATGCCTGATATACTGTATACAGTACTCAGCCATAACAGGTTGTAGCACCGAGCGTCCTAAAAGCTCTGTTGTTGCTTGGAGTTATGACAGCCCCAATTCCAATCCCAATACATGGTCGCTTTCATCTCATTCCGTAGTCAAGTGTTTTGTTTTCTCAAACGTTTTGTCTAATTGGTTCCTTCGGAATGCCAAACAATTTTCAACATCCTTCTGCCCATCGAACCCAAAATATTTTCGTTTCGATCACAGGAATCCACTTCTGGCAGCGAAGCCCCAACTCCAGTCAGGTGTAAGTGACTGCAACTTTTGATATTCACAACTTCAAACGCCGCGTGCCGCTGCCGACCGACTGCGATCCGATAAATCGAAGTCCCAGCAATCATATGTTGCGTACAAGTCGGCAGATGGATACGAGGGAGAGGGATGCCAATGTATATAACGGTGTTGGCTGACCTGCCATCCATCGTCTGCACGTTCGAACACAAACAAAATTAATGCCCGACTTATGGGTGTATTATGTTTATTCATTAGCTTAATGCATGAAAGATCAAAGGATTAAATTATTATTATTATTATTTCACCTCGACGACGGGATTTACGTCCATACTCGCACACGCACGTATAGTACACGATTGCTTCCAGTCAAAGAGCAGCATGATTTGCCACAACAGGAAAGTTCCAACGCTGTTGTTGGTATATGCCGTTGCTGTTGCTGGTGATGACCAGCCATGGCCAGAAATGGGAGCATTAATTACAAATCTGTCACTTCAATCACCAGCAGTCGGGCGCGGTTATTCAAACAAATTAATATATTTCCCAACACCATGGTGCAAACTTGCGTCCGGCTCCAGTGCAGGACGCCACAAAGTGTTGTTCAAAATTGCGCGAAAATCGTCCAGTGTCCACCAGAATCCACCATGTGAAAGGGAAGAAAAAAAAAAACAAATGATCCCATGGAGTGCTGGCACTCGGTCATAATACGAAAACCAACATATCGCGCGGTTTTATTAAGTGCTATAGACTTTTGTAGCGTTTTCGAGTGAGGGGTTTTCAACTTGCAATTGTGCCGTATAGTCGTCCACTGCTGATAATATGCCAGATCCTTTGTGCAGCGAGTGCGGTTTTCCCGTTGACGTACAACAGCCGAGTAGGTTTTTATTTAAAACTTTCAATTGTTCCCATTAGGGTTTTTTTTTTAATTGAGTGTGCTGGTGATAATGATGATGCTGCCCCTGACGATGATGCAGTGCATCACCATTCAAATCACATGCATCCACTGCGCTGGCACAAAGGGACGTAAAAAAGTAAAAAAAAATTAATCAAGCCACAAGCAGTGGTGGTGGTGTCCCATACGCCATACCTGTAGCAGTGGGTCTAGGACACATTGAATTACTTGCCCCAATTAAGGGCGTTGGAATGGTATGCAGTGCTGTCCTCTTTAATGGGCCTGAGGAGGACGCCACCGCAACTTTGCATTCTTCGCCTCTGCCTAGTTCCATGTCGGAAACTGTTTTTCTTGCTTTTGATAGCACTTCCTCTATCGACCGTGTTATGCCAGTTATACGACCAGTACCTACGGGAGTTGCAGCTTGGAGGCCATGTTCTACAAATAATAATCCTCCGTTTTGCACTGTTGCAGATGTTCTCGCTGCTCGGGTGTAGATGGTCTTAGGCAATAGGTGGTTTATCCATTATAAGCATTAAGAGCAGCTATTCGCCACGTTGTCCACTATACGGCGACGTAGCGGAAGGAGAATGCTCCAACCGCATTTAAATTGACCAACAGCAGTAATAAAGGGTTTCTCTTTTTTTCCCACTTTGTGTGTGCGATAGTTGTGTGCTGCTTGCTGCAGCGCTCCACTACTGGTCTCGGTGTCGGTGCATGTGTTCCCGACGACGCGTCGTCGTCGTTTTTGTAGTTGGCTGGAGGTGCAGCTGGTTCCAGCTATGTATAGTATATGCGAACCGTAGTTGACCATATAGTTGACTCAGCGGGTCAGTGTGGGGGAATGTGGAATATCCCTGCACTCGAGTTACAGTTTCTGGTACTTGAACCGCATTGAGGTTGCTGCTTTGGTCGAAAGAGAATATACAGCGAGTCACATATGAATGGAAATATCTTAGCCACAAGGGGGACGACTAGTCGGTGTCGGACTCGGACTAGTGGACACTGGACAGACATGAGATAAGATCTCTCCGGATTAAATAGATTTTGTTGTTTTTCTTCTTTTTTTTCTCATTTATTATGCATTTTCTTTGAAGACGAACCAGGGGGAAAATTAATTTTGTTCGTAACAAGGTTTTCTGTATCAGATGGGCGATAGAGGAGTGCGAACAGGGAATGGGAATGGGAATGGGAATGGTCCTTGTGGGGATCGGTGTGAAGTGTTTTGTTTTCTCTGCCATGTAGGTGTTTGTCTTTGGAGTGTGGTATTGAAATAAATCTGTGAAAAACACTTTTGAAAATTGCGGTAAGGAGTCTGGTTATATTAGAAGTTTGTGGATTAAACGACATAGATGTCAATATTTTCGTTACATACTGTACGTCCTTATTTACGTTTTGAGTATGAAACAAATAGCCACTGCAAATATCTTATAAGGTGGTTTTTAAACCCAAAGCTTCTCAATTAAGTCGCTTGGATGCGGAGTAAATCTGTAGGTCACTTCCATTTTTAAAGGGTTTTCCAATGAGAGGTGTTATTGTAAATGACCCGCTATTTCGGTAGTTGTCACTATTGAAGCTTTTATTCTTTGACATTTGACAAGTAGAAACGCCATTACTAAAACTGGAACGATACACGCTTCAACAACGTCGTGTCTTTGCTGATTGGGTCCTTGAAATGCATGAAAATGATCCGGAATTTCATCGAAAAATCATCTTGACTGAAGAGGCCCATTTCCACCTCGGTGGCTACGTCAACAAGCAAAATTGTCGCATCTGGGGCTCGGAAAACCCAAGAGTTATTGTTGAGAAGCCTCTCCATTCTCAACGTGTGACTGTTTGGTGCGGTTTATGGTCCGGCAGGGTCATTGGACCTTACTTTTTCAAAAATGAGGTTGGATCAACAGTTATGGTAAATGGATTGCGCTATCGAGAGATGATTAATGATTTTTTATGGTCGGAGTTGGATGGTATTGATCTGGACAACGTTTACTTTCAACAAGACGGCGCTACGTGCCACACAAGCAACGAAAGCATTGATCTTTTACAGGAAAAGTTTCCGGACCGTGTTATCTCTCGAAGAGGTGATCACAATTGGCCACCGAGATCTTGTGATTCAACACCTTGCGACTTCTTCCTTTGGGGCCACGTGAAAGATAAGGTCTACGCCAATAGCCCAGCGTCGATTCAAGACCTCAAAGATAAAATTCGTGTGGCTATCGAGGACATAGGGCAGCCACTTTGCGATTTGGTTATGGAAAATTTCATGAAAAGGATATGGTCCTGTATGCGTGCTCGTGGTGGCCATTTGGCTGATGTTGTTTTTCAATATTAACGACATACCTCTTCCTCTTTATTATGAAATAAACATCCGACCATTTATCTCAAAAAATACCAAAATAACACCTCTTATTGGAAAACCCTTTATTTAAAATAAAACGAATGGCTGCGAGTCGCACAGACATCGAGCCCATATTTCCTGTTGCCTGTTGCATAGGGCATTATAATAATTGCACATAAAATGGAGTCTTACTTAAGGCGCCAACTAAATAAAGTAGATTAGAATGCATGTTCATGTTCTTTCTTTTAGCTCATTAAATCTGTTTCAGTTCTTGAAGAAGTTGAGGCAGTATAATCAAACGAACTTTCTTCCAACAAAAAGACGACTCCCAATCCGGAAACTCTTAACATTATCCACTATTTTCAAAAAGTTAATCCCCCTCTGCATGAGAATTGCATAGAAGTATTTCAATGCATAGTTCGCTTTGAAAACTGTTTGCTTAAGTTCTTTAAGTGAGTGAGAAAAGCGGCAGAAGCATTTCACAGGCTGATTTTCGAGCTAATTTCTCAACAGTGGATCAGATTTTTATACTAACAACCATCGCGAAACCCTTTAAAGAGAAGAATAAAAAAAAGTGTGTTGTGTTTTATGCGTACCTCAAAGAAGCTTTTGACATCGCTAACAGAGGTTAAGTGATATTATTTAAGGTATAAGAACAATAGATCTATCGTTAAAAATTATTTAAATATATGAGGAACTCCTTGTATGGCCTAAAGATTATCCACTTTTCTTACAGACTCTGCTGTTCCACAAGGTTGTGTCGTGAGTCCTTTAATCTTTTTTCTTTTTATACATTAAGTGTTCGACAGCATCCCGCGTTTCATTTAGTTCGGAGATATGAGTGTTCGGACTTAGTATTCTGACAATCTCTTTAATCTCTTCAGTAAGGTAAGGTTACGTTTGTGGACTGGCGAGGAGTAATCCATGCCATACTAGGGTCAGTACTGAATACTGATCCATCGTGATGCCCATCTGTGAAAGACTGAGCTTAGGAGTAGTGATAGACAGTAAATTAAATTGTAATGCACACGTAGATTATATTATTAAAAAAGTGTCAAAAAAGTTGGTTTCCTTAACAGAATTCGAAGTAGAGTCTCATTAATAAGTGCTATAAATATATATAATACAATGAGTAAACCGCACTCCGAATATTGTTCGTCGATTGTGTTCTTATGTTGTGAATATATGTCAAGCAGACTTCAGCGGTTACAAAATAGGGCAATGAGAATAATCTTAAAATGAAGTCGATATACATCAATCAGAACAATGCTCAATACCTTACTGTGGCTAAATGTCAAAAAACCAATACTTTTAAATGTTTTATGTCTTATTTTTAAAATGAAAAACGATATGTTACTGAGTTATTTAAAGAAGCATCTGAGATATGTAAGGGACTCTCAGCCATAAATTAAGAAACCAAGAAGATTTTAGACTGCCATCATATCTGAAGAATATAACTCAAAACAGTACAAGGGACGTCACTGTTCAACGCACTGCCAGCTGATATAAAAAACCAGAGTAACTTCAGTAGATTTAAAAAAAAAAAATACAATTGAATATATAAAATGTAGCTTTCCACATACATAAATAACATTGTACTGTAAGTTTATTTCAAATTGTTAATAACAATTTCATTTATGAATTTCAACAGCAAATTATGCTAAATAAACGAATTTAATAATAATAATAATTATAACCCTGTATTTTAAATTTCTTTGCTATCGCATTCAAAGCATCTTGTGGACCTGATAAAGCTCATTATCTTGTAAATTTGGTGCGCTGGAAAGCTATTCAGTTAAACCTGATCTAAAAATTGACAGCCTAAAATTGCAGCCTTAGGAAAGCAAAATCGAGTCGGTGGAGAGTATATTTTGTCACTGCCTCGATTTATAGTCGAATTGAGTCGAATTGAGGTTGTCAACGAGTTAAAACTACTTGGGTTTTATATTTACATTTTACTTCCAATGTTAACATAAGGCCTAATGTCAAAAAAGGAACACTTGCAGCTAAAATAGTGTAATATTTTATTAACTTAATTTTATTAATATCGTGTGGTGAACGCGAGATCTTGCTTCCCAATGCGACAACAATTGGTAGTTTTGACTATACGAAGAGGACTTAGGACTTTCAACAGCGTAATGAGATCGAAGGACAGAGATATTTGGAAGGCGGAGTTTAAGGCTTCTACTATTCTATTCATTTCGAATGAGACTTGCTTTACATTTTCCCCACAAAAAGAACCTTAAAGCACACGGAATTTGCTTGAGCAAAGTTATAGATTTCGGAACATCCTACAAAAATGCTTCCTATAGGAGATATCCGATATAACTACTCTTCAACTTAAGACTGGTATCAGTTAGCCCAATAAAACAACAAGACTGAATGAGAACAACGCGTGTGAGTGCATGAGTATTCCCTAGGACGTGACTGTTGAAAACAACCCCCTTAACCAAGGTTTGGATACAGAAAAAGAGCCAATCAGTATACATATAAGCATTTTGCATTTTTAAAATAGGCTAACAATTATGGAAATAAGTTTGGTTTATAAATTTCGAACTAGAAATAAATTTCAGACCTTGACCAGAATGAGAATGTTATATCCAGTATACCTACTTTTCTTTGACAATACCTTTTAAACGTTTGAAGATTATGGCCAAACTCTTGATGGATATAGTGGCTAGTGGGTGAAGACTGTTTATTCGAACTGTCGTGCATGCCATTGTTTTGTTAGCTGTGTCTCCGAATCTTAATGTGCCCACTGTCGATGGGGAATAAATTTATAGCAAACTAACGAAAGTACTTATCGTCAGGAACACTGTTCGTTTTTGTAAAACAGCGTAGTGTATCATAAATCATAAGCACTTATGAAATTGAATCTCAAATCGCTTCAATGGCACTTGAAGGCCATGTTTGTATTGCTAGTCCAGCTCAGTTACAAAGATGGTTGGTTTCAAGCTTAATAATAAGACTCATAAAAAAACCTATTTCTAAATTTAGCATGTGTGTGAGAGTTTTGGTCGCTATACCAAATTGAAGTTGGTACTGTAATTTGTGTTGATGTTGTTCACTGGCTCACTATGATTTTTTTTTTTTTTTTGTCCAATTTTGACCCAACCTTCGCTATTTAGGTCAGAGACTATTCACTATTGCGATTGTTTCAGAACCTTAGTGGTAAAAAATTAATAGACAGACAAAGTTACCTTTGCGTTTATTTATAAGTGTTAAACGACTTTTTGTTACTTTACTAAAGGCGTTGAAAAAAGCGAAAAAAACGAAAACCGTACAAAAGTGTCCAGAAACGCGAAAATAGTGAAAAATGTGACAAAAAAAAAAACCTTTAAAAAAATGTGCCAAACATGCCTCAAGAAATCGTTCCAAAACGCCTTTAAAACGCGTTTAAGTGCGTCATAGATGGAAACATCATGGATACAGCGACGTTGCGACGTTGCCCAATCTTGGACACTAAAAGATCCAAGGAGTTTTTACAACTCAATATATCCAGCATTTCGTTAGTCGGTAATGTCTTACCGGACATTTTATTCTGGCCAGACACACGCGTAGACTTGGTCTGCTATATACAATGACTCATGCAGAAGCTGTCGAGAAACGGAGGAGGGCGTCTGTCACCCATCTTCTCTAAACAAGAATTTTAACTTGTTGAACATTTGCTCGAGTTTGAAAAGAGAGATAGAGTCAAATTGAGAAGAGCGCTTACTTATGAGCTGGCGGAAACAATTAAATGTTCTATGAAAATATATCTGTATCATTTTCAAAAATTGCACCCTGAACTTAGAAAACCGCGAAAATATATTTGTTCCAGCTAAATTTGAGCTTTTTACAGAAATGTTTGACGAACATCACTTTTCGCCAACAAAAGACCTCAAAGATAAAATTCGTGAGGCTATCGAGGACACAGGGTAGCCACTTTGCGATTTGGTTATGAAAAATTTCATGAAAAGGATATGGTCTTGTATGGTTGCTCGTGGTGGCCATTTGGCTGATGTTGTTTTTCATTATTAACGGCACACCTTTCCCTTTATTATGAAATAAACATCCGATCATTTATCTCAAAAAATGAATTTTTCTTTGAATGTAAAAATAAAAAATGCCACTAACTTTTTCTTATATTTTCCTAGGTATTGAGTATTTTGTATAAACTATTAAATTGCTGTTGTACCATAAAATCATAAGAAAATCAGAAGCAAATTAGTATTATATCTATCTATCTGTTTAAGACGACAACCCAAATAGTGACATCTTACATCAAATTTTAAAAAAACATTGAAGCTATCGAATAAGTAACGAGTAAGGATTATATGCCTTTCACAGGAACAGCCTGCATAAAAAGGGTTCGAAGGGTTCCACGATTAGTTTTGATGAACCCAACTGATCCAGTAAATTACTGTATATATACACACTTGTGTGTATATAAAAGTAAAAATAAACAAAATTTGTATACATTATTTCAAGTAAAGGAGAATGATTTCGTTCAAGTTTAATTTTAATTAACACTCAAAATACAATTTGCTGGCGTTCGAAGCAGTCCCCTAGTAGGCCATTATATGTTCGATAGGTTCTCTTCAAAGAGTAGCATTCGTACGATCTTGCAGCTTTGGGAAAAACAACTTCCACCTCAGTTTAAACGCTGATTTTGTATCCCTTTTCCATTTAATTAAGGAAGTGAGGTAAGCGAACTGTTAACTGTATCAAAAATAAGATACTGACGGCATCTACACATATCAGCAAAAAAAAACCGAATTGTAAGAATGGTATAAAGGATCCCAATCTTATCGTGGGTAACTATTAAAATAAAAATTAAAAACAACCGAAATTGGAAAGATGAGAAAATTTCGTCGTTTTTTTATAATTTTAAGCAGTGGCCACCAAACTCCGACCTCAACCCACTACACCAAGCGCTCATTATAATAAGGATAATGTCTCAAATTATATGTACCTAGACAAATCGCTTAAACAGCGATAGTAAAATAATGTTGAAATGGATTTTATTATTTTTTTCCAAAAAATAATTCACTTACCAGTCTACATCTTTTTTATTTAACCACAGGAACCTGCGAAAAAAAGAAATATTCTTTAGATTATACAGTTAAAGCAGAGGGTGTCGCGGTACAACAGAGTACAACAAATCTACTTAAATCACAAGGCCTCTCAAATCTTTTTAAACCAATTCGCAATCAGAAGAGCGAACAGAAAATGCAAACTTTTATTTCCGACGAATACGAACAAGCTATCCAAAACTCTTCAACAATTAAGAATGCCGCGTGAGTCTCGGAAAACTTTCCGAAAGAAAATTCTCCTAGTTAGTTGGCGAGGTTTTTTTTTTGTTTTGATTTTGTCCTAATCCTTCAACTCGTTCTTTCGGAGCAAACTTTTGACGAATTTGAAAGAAAACTTTCGCAAGGATACTCACAGCCTCGCTGCAGTTTTCAATACGTTAAACACAGACTTGCCTGTTGCGAGAGAGGAGTCAGTCTTAAAATCTCTTCTCAAGAACAAAATAAAGAAGAATTCAATCGACGTCGACGGAACTAGTTTGACCAACTTAAGCGCCACCATCCACATCTGGGTGTGTGCGCGGTGTTTATTAGTCGGTGGAAGAGTTTCCCAACAACTGTATGGAGAGGAAAAACTTTTCCATCCACCCAAATCATGAAACACTTGGACATCACTTCAAATTGTTTTCGTTTGGTAATTGGGTTATTATTGAGGGCGTTGAGATATCCGTTGCAAAAATTGACTAGATGCGGCATAGCCGCACGCAACACGTAGAAACATCTTCTTCAGCTATTCCGACATCTTGCCAATTTTTCAACCGACGATATTGCTTCGCTGCGTGCATCACTTTATACAGACACTCGGAGTTCAACTTCACTTTAGCTCCAGACAGAGAAGACTAATCTCTGGTGTTTGTTCTGTTCAAAGAATGATACTTTAACAAACCGCATGCTCATGTGAAACGCTTGTGCTTGCCAAACTGATTAGCACCTCCTTGTGGCGGGGGTATGTAACTACCTTGCGAGTATTTCTTCTCATCAAAGAGCCTCAACGATTAGTTATAGAAAAGATCTACAGCACGACAGGCTCCTAACAAGTTTGTCCCACTTTCAGGTGTTACCTGTACAGCTGCTGGTGGTTTTGAGTGATTCAGAAATAAATGGCAGATAAAACGCCCAATTGACAAGTGGGTGCTAATGAATGAAATGAAAACAAAAACTACAACTAGTCGCCTATGATGGGCTGTTGTTAGAAAGACTCCATCTGTGTGGTGCTACAGTCTGGATTGTTGGGAAAAGAAGCACTAAGACATAATTATCTCGATCTCAGAAGAAATGGTCAATAGGATATATAGCATAGGGGGAGCAATATCCTTCATGGTTATCGGAAATATATTTTTTCTTTTTCTTGTAACTCCACAGGGACTTGATTACGAAGCACAATGAAAGGAGGAAGACCTCACAGCCATATGGAGTCCATATAAAGATAAGGCGTTGTGGTCCAATAATGCTCTCAATTTTATTTACGCAACAATTCATACTTAGCTAGGGGAGCACTTTATCTTTACGCAGAGAAGGACGAGGAAAAACCATAAAAAAATATATCCCGGTCCCTTGCACTACCTGCGCCATTGTAATGGAGGATGAATCACGTGCGCGATGCTGGTAAATTTCTTAATGACGCCGAAAACCATAAACTCTGTTATTAGAAGGGTGGAGTACATTTTTTCCCAACTCGCTCCGTCGCCTGTTTCGAGGGAACTTAAATCCGAGGAGTACTTTATAAACGGTGATATAACTCCTTATTAAACGGCAGCTAGTTCACTGGGTTTCACTTACTGCTGTTCTGCATTAGAAAAACAGACACTGGTTAGTACCTATTCTTACACTCAGCGACAAAAACATCAAGTCAGCGGGTTTATGTACTTTTGGGATTAGGCGACCGAATTTAGAGGTGATGAAGATCAAGATGAGATTGATTGACGAACGAAGCAGGAGCTTGGCGCGGGCCCAATATTTAATGTGCTTCAAATATTGGATAACTTGTGTGGTATTCGATTGTGCACTCTCAGAGCACTTTTTTTTTTCTCTATGTCACTTCTTATGTTCTTTTGGTAAAAAAAAATTTCAGAGCACTGTTGCGAATCTGGATTTTTTCTCAGAGTTACTTCACATTTACCATTACAAGTGGGTTTCAGTTTGACAATTAGTAGAGATTGTTAACGTTTTCATAAAATCACCTGCAAGGAAACGCATTGCATCGGGTGGATCTATTTTTTGTTTATTTACAAAAGTTTAGAAACCAATCTTGGCACAATTTCGAATATTTTAACATAAAATTTGACCATACGAAATCTAAAATCTGAGAGCGAATCTGAAGTAGACCAATCGAATACTGCCCTGAGGCAATGGCCACATTTCGCTCTTAAGAACTATTGCTATTTAATGGCTTGAACCACATTAGCAGAGCAACATCAGTACCGAACCAAGTCTTTGTGCTGAGGCAACTTATGGTTTTCTTTTCTCTCAACCTTTCAAATGGAAGAATTGACATCTTCTGATGTTGTGGCTTGCGCTGTCAAAGATATTTTTGCCTGTAAAATTTTTTAATATGAATGTATCAAACGAACAGGTCGGTCAGACGTTAGACTGACTATTCTTTTGTACTGAAAATCTGCCAAAGTTATTGGGGTCTCAGTATGCAAGGGAAATTTTACTGCCCAGTACTCACAATCCATTTAACGAATTATAATTTGAGCAATTTTAGTTGGTTAGCAGTTTGAATTGGAAAGTAGATATCCATTAGCGTCGCAATACACCCTTTTTTACATTTCAATGATGACAGTAGGGGTTCCCTAACGATAATGCATTCGAACACATAAGCTAAATTTAGTCAAACTTCGTTCCCTTACGCAAGAGTTGGGCAGAAGAGGGATCAAAACATTTCCACTAAATAAAAAACCTGCAAGTAGATATAAGCCGAAGAAATTTCTTTAGTTGGTTGTTGCTGACCAAAGGTTCAAATGCTAATTTGTAACTGACTTTTTATTTGTTTTCATTTATATTTTGTGCTTGTATAGCAATAAAATAGATGTAAGAAGCAAGAGAATTTGACGTTCTAATTTCTGCAATTAAAGCAATTCAAATATTGCTCTTAAATATACATTTGTGCTTTGTTCTACTGATATTTGAATATTCCCGCCTAGAAATATTCACATTTTTTTCAATTTGTAATATTTCATATCGGTGAGCGAATTCTCTCGCAATGAGAAAAATGTGAGATTATTATGGTCGCCTGCTTGTTTTTTTTTTTTTTTTTTTAAGTTTATTTAACTTCAAAAAAATACACATCGGATTAGTGGAATTCTTAGCCGTTATATATGTATAGTTGGCGCAACAGGTCCGTAGGGACCCAAAGCCTAGCTTCTCACAACCATTCGTTTTTGTGTGAGTTTAATTTTTGGAACGAATGGAAGGGATCTACGATTTTATGCGGATTCCAAACGGCTAATTGAGAAAGCTCTTTCAAGACAGTTATACTCTCGGATGTTTTGTCAGACGTTCGCGAGAGGTGGCGCAGTGGAAAAAACCCTAAGTTGGAATTTGGGTTTTTGCGCCAAAGCCGTTGCGTTGGGAAAAACATTTATTTAGTCAGCTTATACTTATCATCTGTTTTAAAGGTTTTAAATTGATCGGTCCACTATATTCTCAGGAGTGAAATGCTGCCGCAAATATTTTCTTACATGGAAGTGCGGCTGAACTGACTGCATTTAAAAAAAAAACTCCTTTTCTAATGCTTCACGCATGTTTCAAAGTCATATGACTTTTTTATTTATACTCCGATTTTTATTTCTTGTTTAGGGAACTCAAGGAACTCTTGGTGTAGAAATTTGGTAATTTTGTTTTTTTTTTTTTTTTTGAAAATGAGTATAAAAATATTTTTTTTTGGCCTAATTTTTGTTTGTAAAAAACTATGAGGAACTCTAGAGCTATGTTGTTTCTATGGGAAAAAAGGCAAATTTAATATTTTTACAAATGGTGTGTTTTTGGACTTTAGAAACTCACATTTAAAAAAAAACCTAAAAAAAAGTACTAAACGAACAGAACTCTTCAAAATTCTTAGCAAGAACTCAAGAACTCTTGCTAAGCCACCCGGAACTTTAAGAAAAATAAAAAAATCAACATTGGGATGCCAAGT
Organism: Cheilosia grossa; assembly: GCA_963082955.1. Lineage (NCBI taxonomy): Eukaryota > Metazoa > Arthropoda > Insecta > Diptera > Syrphidae > Cheilosia > Cheilosia grossa. The sequence continues at coordinate 47,991,891 of OY720147.1, read as the reverse complement.
TTGTAGGTTCCTTAGAAAGAAAGTTCTCATACAGAGAATATAACAGACAACTGTTCCGTAAAACAAGAATGAGGGGAGTGACAATTTTATTTTTATTTTATTATTGTGAAATACTTGTTGATTTAGATGTAGGGTCAAAGGGGGCAATTGTAAACGATATTTCATTTTGTTTTTTTTCAAAATTTATAGTGTTTCATTCAGCTAAACGATGCGATATTGGAAATTAGTGTCGATTGAACTTACATTTAAATTCTTTCATCTTTTAGAAAAAAACAATTGTAAGTGTGTAAGTTTATTAGTTTTTGTAAGAATTCGTGTTTACATTTACCCCCGCCTTTTTTTTTCAATCTAGCATCCAATTAAGAAAAAAAAGAAAAGTAAGTCTCAATTGATACAGTATAGCGAATTTTACAATTACAGTAATTTTCTGGCAAAATAAATATGCTTGCCGTGAACCACAAGCCCACTAATTAAAAATTCGTTCGAACTTAACCTTTCAAAGTGAAACTGAATCGCGGGTATCTGCGACTAAAAAAGTTTTCATGTGAATGAAATGACAGAAACTAAGAATATTCATTTGTTCGCTATTCGATGTCAAATATGAAAGTTCTTATTCCTTAAGTTGACGGATGCTCTCTCCATTCGAGAACCAGAAAGACGTTTCTCCACAGCTGTTTTTCCATTTTTGACGTCTTATTTTTTGTTCTTGTAATGCAGCTCTATCTGCTTTGCATTTTTGACAACCTGAGGGGGAGTGTGTTCACCAAACGCAATCTGCGTCTACATGCAAACGTGGTTGGTCTTCGAGACTAATTTTTTGTATCGTATTTATGAGATTCAAATTTGTATGACAAATCTCGAGATTTACACGAAATTAAAACCTTACCTCGGCGTTAATCTCCGGTAGAAACGCAGCATAAGAGAGAGCGTCAAGTGTTCTCCCAATACGAACAATTTTTCTTTTCATAAAAGAAAAACTTAAAACCAAACCGATCCCGTACTTTTTCGAAGCCCTGCCTCTCATAAAAATATTTTCAAATCCCAATGTTTTCCCAATTTCACTTAGATACCTTAAGTATTTGACTAATAACAAATTTAAGTTTCTACTTTAAAATTACGGAAGCTATCGAAATTTGCATGGATAATATACTACTGGGATCTACTAAAATTTAGAGTAGAAATTAAAAATATTTGTTGGAAAGGCCCAATCTCAGCCGAAGATTTTACAGAAGAACTCCCAATTGAAAACTGAATCAATTGCTTGTAGTAGTTTTTGAAGGAAAATAGAAGTTCAAAACCGATATTGCCCCCAAAACTCTTGTAAGTCCGGTCCAAATAAAGTGAGTCGGCGCCAATTTGATAGATTTTACTTTATTTCCATATCAATTAGTCAGGGGAAGTATTAAAAAAACTTCCGTCCAACATATCAAACCTCGCCAGGAGGTGCCCACACTATGTATTTCATTATCCAAAGTGAAACCATCTGACGTCGTAGAGTGTGTACCTCGTATACAACTATAGGATATAGGTACACAAATGCGTTGAACCGTTTAAACTTTTTCTGTACTATATATACTCGGCGAGGATGAATAATAAAAATTGATTGCATGCTAAAAGTTACTCCCATTATACCAGCGCGGCATATAATCCATGAGGATGAGGTAAGAGTGAGCAAGACTTGAAGACCGCGAGACTCGCCCGTTCAAAAAGTTTTACTTCTCTTTTGTCGTTGTTGTTGTTGTTGTCCCGCTGGTGCTCGTTTTTTTTCCATATCCCCGCTAAGTGTTTTATTATTTCAATTTCACGTACACACTATACGGACGGAAGGACGGACGGTACGGTACGGGTACGGGTACTTCCGGAAGACTGTAACAAACTTATTTCCGCCCCGTTTTTCACCCACTGCCACCACCACCGTCAGTCTCTCTCTATCTTTCTCTTTCCCTCCCTCTCAGCATATGCAAGGGGAAGTTTTGCCAAAGCGGCCCGGGGATGGCAAAGAGCTTCTAGTGGTCTCGACATTGCCTGTTAATTGAATTTCACCTTCGATTGAAGCCAGCCAAATTACAAAATAATAGGAGCCAATTAGCAATCACCAGAGAGAGGCACTTTTGGTTTAAAATTAAATTTTGTTTGAATGTGCGTGCGAGTCGGAAACGGGGGGTTATATTTAATAGAGACCCTTCCACGTGTACGTGCACTGGAGAAAGTTACAAAAAAAGAAAAGAAACAACAGCACCAAACTGCGGTGCGAAGGAGCAACTTTAATTTTGTGCATTCAGGTGACGGATTTCTGTGTGTCTGACTGTTGGCTTATTTTGTATCGCCTGCAGTTAAGTGGAAATAAATTGACTTGTGACACAGAGACATAAATTTCGATTAATCGTTTGTATATTAAACGGAGGTCTTAATCAGCGTACAGCCCTTAAATGTGTAACAGGCTATACGTAGTTTCGGTTTAAAATTAAATCGATATCGTTCAGCATTTTTTAACCACCCCCCTACCAGTAAAGTAGAGGCCATTGTTCGAGTCGAGCACACACACACTCCAAGCTGTCAGTTGAAATAAATTTCATTTTATCGAATCGTAAATCATAAAATGACATTCATAGGTGGAGATAGTGTCGTATTTGTTCATGTTTATTGTATTGAGCCCAAGGGCCCACAGCCCCACACACAACAAGAAAAAAAAAAACACCGTCTCTCTCAATGATAAACCTGAGTTCACTCCATATCCATAAGCATAAATATATAAACGTCGCTCTGTACAGGGGATATGACAGAGTCAGTCGAGCTCGAGCACACCCAGGCCAGGAGTAGGCAAAGTGGGTATCCTCATGTTCTGTGCGTATAAAGAGGACCGATGTGCTGCATGGGTGTGGTAGGAGGCAACGTCTATGGCTGCTGGAACGTGTGTTGAATTCATCGAGCGAGCAGAGCAGCAATCAGTGAATGGGCTCAGGAATTTGTAACTCCATTCCGCATACCTTTACCTACTTGTATCGATTGTTTGCGGTGGAAAGAAGTGGATGCGAAAAACGTCCTATGCGACAGGCAGTGCCAATGATCTACCTAATTTGCTGTTATATATAGATTCCGGGCGCACAAAGGATATGACAAATTGTTAATCTCAGGTGAAGCGATGGCACACGAAGAGTATCTCAATCACTGGTATCTGATACAGATAAATTAGGTTCACCTCCCAGATAGGCAGATTCTCAAGTTAATTAAAACTAAACGATTAATGGCCGAGCGAGAGTTACATCAAGTGCAGCTCGACACCATGATTGATTCGGATGGTGTCGGTGTCCGACATGATATAGTGATTGTCTGTCATTCGATTACAGACCGCGCATCAGTGATATAATATGTGGTGGCAGCCATCAATTATCACCGATAATCCTTACCTCAAGTTCGACTTGAAAACATTCAACACACTCTGGTCAATGACACGATATTATTTGCCGATGCCAGCACAATCTGGCACAGGCGAGTTTAAAGCCAGATTTAAAGAGATTGCAGATATGAATCCCACGTTCTAAATAAATTGCACTTTGTCAGTGCCAAGTATCATGTATGTACATGATAGCTACACCCCGGGATGCACTGCTGCCACATACAGCTCTTGCACAAAGTGAGAGGTAATACAACATTGTACACATGCAAATCGATTATAACATACACTCACTCAATAACCCGCACTTCGCTCTCGATCCCGAGGGATCTTCTGACGTTTTATGTCAAGAGGTCGTGACGATGAATTATGCGAATCGCTTAGGGGCGCGAAGCCAAGGATATGCGGAGCCAAAGCATAACTCGCTTTTGATATCCCATTTTGTGGCACGAGAGTCTTTCAACAAAGCTTCCCTTCAATGGGAAATAAAGAGGTTGATTAATAACAACCACCCTTGATGCTTAATTGTGCTGCACAATGACGCGCACATGTATATGCTGGCTTGCCATACAAATGCCGCCCCTATAACCCCAAAGAAAACGGTAAAAGGTTTTGCAGTTCAATTGTTCAAGTTGTAACCCCTTTTGCGGACGGTAAACGAACCTCTAAATCCCATCAGACCTTGAATCCATTACTCGAGCAGCTCTTTGTTTTGGTTGTGTTTTTCTTAATTGTCTTTAAGATACATCTGCAGACCGTGGAGCTTAAAAATCAACAAATCCTTGCGCAATGTAAATCAATTTTGCTCTCTCGAACAAGTAAAATATTTAACTTTCGATTTCCCGGCTTGTTTTGCAGTTCAGTTTGAATCCAATGGGTAAACAAAAGGAAATTCGAGTCAGAACTTCCACAACAACTCCTTGCGGGAATGGGTGTTTTACTACAGTGTACCCAAAGCCTTGCACTCGCCATCTTGTCAGGAACTGAATTTATGAAAGCTGAAATTAATATTGTTTCGCAATTTCCACTCTGTATTACCACCCCATCACCGTTGCCTAGGCAAACATACATTCTCCTTGAGGGTTATGTTTACATTTCGTGGATCATTTGTCAAGTTGTTTGGGAATTTAATTTTCGGTGGAGACAGCCTCGTATTGGAAATTAGCATGTTTCCGATTTTCGTCCGCTTGCATAATTAAAAACTTTTTTAATTTAAATGCAAAGGGGCTGCGGTCCAGCTACGGTCAGTATGGCGCTACAGAAGTTGGCCAAAACCGCATGTGATAAAAGTCACGGGTAATTTGTTTGTGGAACGGCGCGTCGCCATATCCATTAAAAATGCCCACGCACATATACCGACACACACTGGCTCTGCTCAAATAGGTAGTATAATATCTATGGGGAATTTGGCAAACCATTTAATGGATTGTTTTATGTGCAGGATTGTTGTGCTCCATTTACGAGCCGGCGAGTTGTTGTCCCCACGTCAATAAATATCTTCGTTGCCTCGTATAATGAATTAATTGACATTTTGGCGGAGATAAAGTGAGTCAGCGTGCGAGGGCCAAATTAAAGTTGATTTATGAAGTTCGGCTCAGTCCGCATAAGGCATCTATGCATTTTGGGCGGTTTTTATTACTTGAGCGCGCGCCCCCTGGGAAATCCGTTCGAAAAGCTTTGGTAGTCCGCGCGCCGGCGAGCAATTAAGTTATGAAAAGGTCAGGTAATTAATTGAAAGGACCGTGGCGTCCTTTTTCTGTCCAAGTTAAGTGTTCCTTTTGTCTGCATAAGGTAAAGGCAGCTTTTTTTCAATTTTTCTTAAAGCTTGAGATAGCTATCAGGTGCAGGGAGAGACAAATCACCGACCCTTGTTCAACTCGAATTGTGTCACAAGTAAAGTCAGATAGAAACACAGCATCAGTCGTGGCGATTTGTAACGACAATGGCTTCAGGATCCCTTCCCTGAAAGTGGGGGACGGAAACGACGGAATAGGTTCATAAAAATATGCATTCTCAGTGAACGAGCAGTTCGTTAGGAATTTGTTTTTGTTTCGAATGTAATAGCCCGATTCTGGCAAACCTAACTGATACCTCACAAGTCCCGAAACCCTCACAAGGTGAGGTGAAATTAATTTTTTGAGGTTTTTGTATTCTGTCAAGCCACTCACAACTTCTGAGGCCATAAACTAACTATTAAATAGACTGACAGCTTTCATACGTCTCCCCGATTTCTGCCGCAAATTTTTTCAATATTAGCCCCTCCCGCCCGCTCCCAATTGTACTGTCTGTGAAAACGTGCGAAGCAGCAAAAAAATAGCATTCTAAATGGCGGGAAGCGTAACAAACAACTGACACTCAACAGTGTTCCTTCATCGTAGTATCTCTGCCTTTTTGTGGGAATTTCGATTTCCGAAAAGCTTTCCGTGCGTAAAAGGAAAAAACTTCAAAGTCGTGGGAATTTCAATAATCTGACAAATAATATTCAAATTACATTTCACCACGAATATCAAGGCACTAAATGTCCATAAAAAGGAGATTTGCCTTTAGCAAAAATTTCTAGTACCAACAAATTATTATTGTAATGCTAACAAACTGTGATTTTTATACTAATGTGATTTTTTTCCGCAAAATACAAATTTCACTTCTAAAGTAAGATTTTTTCATCGAAAAAACGAGGCGATTTGATTTCCGTGAAAAGGAAAAAATTAACACGTATCAGTGATTAGAACACTGGAGGAGATTATCAGCTGATGGTTGCGTTCGGAGAGTTTAAATTCGTCTTTTTATTTCACCAGGAAAATATGAACTCTACAAAATTGCTTATAGCTAATGTAATCAACATAAATAAATAAAGGAATTAACAGTGAAAAATTCATTCGTCAAAATAAAGTAAGATAAGTTCCTACAATTGTTGTGTCTGTTTTCGTTTGTTGTTTTTTGCGAAAAATTATTTCGCAGGGAATGTCCACAAAAACACAGAAGGGAGTTTAAAGAGAAGGATCGATGACGAATATTTAGATTTGAATTACGATTTTGTAGTTATAACCTTTTCATGAAGATTCCGTTTAATAACAAAAAAAAAGCATTTGTTATCAGTCCTTAAAAAAATAAAGATATATAAAATAAAACACCACCGTGCGTGTAGAAAATAAGCATACAAAGATTTCTTGCCAAAAGATGACTGCACATTTATTATTGTTTCTTCCATCAATTTATTCTAGGAAACTGATTTCTTACACTTTTTACAGTTTGTCAGTTTTGTTTAATGATGTTGTTAGTTGTTTAATAAATCGATAATCTTTAAAAAAACAGTCGAAAGAAAAACAGCTTGCAAATAACGAAAAAAATGGGAATGTAAAAGCTGAAATAGGTTGCGAAACTTAAAGGAAATTCTATGGCGAACACGCGAACAATTTTTTGATATCGATATCATAGATATGAATGTGTCCAAAATTCATTATGGAATGATTTAAAATAATATTCCTTTTGTTTATATTGTACATTTTGAACATTCATTTCTTGGTGGTGAAAAAAAAACAACGAATTAAAACTCTCAGAACGCATCCATCAGCTGATAGAAACTCACCAAACACATAAATCTTATTCCTGTGATTCTTGAACTTTCTCTTTATTTTTCCCACGAATCGTGGTTACTTTTCCCTTTCACCGAACTCAAATCCCATCGATTTTTTATCGAAAATCTTATTTTTAAAAATCGCAGTTTGTTAACATTATAATGATTATTTTTTGGTAGGAATTTTTGCTAAAGGCAAATCTCCTTTTTTAGTAGTAAGCTGATATTCATGTTGAAATGTAGTTTGAATGTTTTCTTGGCAGATTATTAATATTCCCACCTAACAGTTCAGGTTTTTCCTTCTACGCACGGATAGTTTTTCGGAAATCGAAATTTCTAAAAAAAGGCAGAGATACTACGATGTAGGATAGGAACACTGCTGACTATCAGTTGCTTATTACAACTCCCGCGTCCCGCCATTTAGAATTTTATTTTTTTGCTGCTTCACACGTCGTCGGCTGAATGCTATCTTGTTCAATGTCCATTTTTAAATATGTTGGGAAATCGATTTTTAAAGTTCAGATTGAAAATTTTTGTTTATATCGGAAAATTTTTGATTAGTGTTGACTTTTTCCTGAAAGCCTTGACAATTTTGTTTATAAAACAAGTCACAGACATTTTTTTTATTTTATTTGGAATTAGTTATAAATTAAAATCAACGAGGAAGTCATTTTGGATATGGAACAAAGTTGTATGGAGTGACAAAAAGTTCGTAAAATGTTGGTTGATATTGAACAGTAAAACTCAATCGGCCCTAGCGAGGTATCCGTCGGAGGATATCGTAAACAAATTCCGCAACCAATTTCTGACGGAGGATATCGGAACCTAGCTGTCAAAATTAACAAAAAAATGCAGTTCATCGCACTTCAACGTAGTTCGCCGATATGCGTTACAAAATGTCGGAACAATTCTCCGAACAGTTGTTCCGAAGAATACCCCGCAGCGAAAATCCTCCGAATCCCATAAAATCGGAGAATTTTCCGTTCCGACGGATACCTCACAAGGGCCGAATATTGAACAACATTGAAAAAAAAAAACATAAAGTTGATTATGTTATTTAGAACAAAATTGCATGGCAAAAGTTTCATATTGAACGAAACGTACAATTGAATGCGGAGGGAGGGGGCATTATTGAAAAAAATTGCGGGGAAATCGGGGAGACGTAGGAAAGCTGTTAGTCTATTTCATATTTCAAATTTGTTCAATAATTATATTTTTATAAATTTTAAATAATTTTTGTTGTATTGGAAGTGAAACTCCCCGTTTTTCTAAGCAGTCTATTTCTTTTGCAAAGTGCGTTTCCCCATACAAACTTTCATTCAATTATTGTTTTTTTTTTACGACAAAAGGTAGCCCATGTCCTTCCTAGTTCCAATTTGAAAAAACATTTTACGACTAGATGTAGGGGTTTGAAAAGATCCGGAAAGTTACAAGTTAGAAACTTAGAAAGGTTAGTGTTGGGACAGAACACCAACATCATCTTCAATATCGTCATCATGAGAATCATGTCTTGAATTATAATTGTAGTAAACTCATATACTCAGTTTCCATACATTCAAATCTGGCGGTCAGTCACCACAATTAATTATTGTAATTTGAATTCGCCTTAATATTTGAACTTTTGAATATAACGTAGTCTCTCGCACTTAAGTTAAAAACCGGTTACGCCCTTTTGTGTAGAAACCCACAGAAAATAAAGTTCAATAGCTTTTTGTCTTTGAAACCCTAGGGGAAAGAACAGTCTTTTACTCGTATGTTTCGCTTCTTTTTCTCGACGCAGAGCCGGTAAACTCCCTTGTCGTCAAGTTGTCGTAAAAGTACAATCTGAAAGACAATCGGTCAACGCACATAACCAGGATCAGCTCTTGCTTACTCGAAGGATTCAAAGAGATCCCAAGGTTGGCGATCGAGTTACCCACGGTACAGTTAGAAAGGAATGATAGCATTTATAAATTGTGCAGAAATGTAGCTCCTCATGTTGCCACATTCGTATATAATATAGATACTGTTGCGTATTAGGTCAATAAAAAGGACGTAATTGGTTTTAAATTCATATGTATCGAATATTAAGGACTGCAAACTGGCATAATTACGAAAAATGCGAAGAAGAAAAGAAAGACATGAGATCGAGTCGAAAGAGCGCAGCGGGAGAGAGAAAAAGCCTCAAAGCGCATGGGTCGAGCTGTCATTTGCGACAATGACTTTTGAGTTTGAGTGCGTTCGATTGTTAACACCGGTGAGGCCACCAAAATATACTGAAATTTGTTTAAAAAGAAGACGTGCTCCCGTTGCTTCCAAATTTGTTGTTCGATTTAAGCTGTTTGAATTATTATATTTCATAAAAGAGCGAGGAGGAATTTCGTTCCAATTATAATATCTTGATGGTTAACAAATTCCACGCCCTTTTTTGAGTAAATTGCTCTAATTTGTAAACCAAAGTTTGTAGTCACTTTAGGTGATGTGAATAAATTCGCCAAAGATTCTGCAACACCCCGTGGACCAATTTTTCCAAAATAATAGTTTTGATAGCCTAATGAATTTCCTTAAAGAAATAAGAATTTTGGCGAAATCTTGATTCGTTGTAATGGTTTTGCACCAGAAAAAGTGCAACAACACCACAGTGCGGCGATGGCATTGTAAAAGTAGATACTAGGGTGGTTGGCTTAGGGGTTCCGAAAAAAGTCCATATAAAAAAAAAATGGCTGGCGCAACAAGTTCCTCTGTCAATTGTATTTATGTGGGAGTTTTTGTTTTTTGGGACCAACAATTTTATGTCGAGCCCGAACGGCTAATCTGGCAATGTTATAACCATCTTATACCGGATCATCAGTTGACGATCTATCAAGTGCATCGGATAACAGACGTAATAGAGAAAGCTCAAGGAGAAGAATCTGCTCTGCCGAGCTGTGGGAGATTTCGCAAACATTTGATAAGTTGTGGCATGAAAGCCTTAAGTGAAATTTCTCCCCAAATGGTTATAGAATAGAATCTAAAGAATGGAGTCCTTTGTGTATAAAACGAAAAGAAATACTCAGAATTTAAAGAAATAACTACAAGTCTTTTAACCACTTCTGTACCTATTATTTACGCGTGACATCCCGCAAACAGGAAGTACTATTGTAGCCACTTCTGCCTATGACACTGCTGCAGTTCGTACAACTATCAAAAAAACAAACTAATTGAAATTCTCGATGAAACGAATTTATTTCGGCGTCTATACAACAAACAGCGTTGCCAAGTCATTCTGTGGTTCGATCACTGTTTTTAGAATTGTCGGCGTTAATTTTGACCTCTTGGGCACCAAAACTTATTTTTTTAAAAAAAAAAACACCTCCAAAGTAGACAAAAAAGTTAAAAGTGAAAAAAACAACAACAAAAGTTCATTCATATTCTGCACAGTAAAATACAAAAATAATAAAAATAAAAACTTTACTAAAACTTAAAAAATAGTAGGAACCTACATTTAATTTCTTTTTTAAATAGCCCCTGTGTGTGCCTGCAAAGAAGGGGAAAAGGCGGTGTTCAGCGGCAGCACTGAAATATTTTTTTAAGCACTAAAAAAACGCCCAAGCGCTAAATCTACTTTGTCGGCACTAAAATGCAATTTTGGGCACTAAAATTAACGCTGAAAGCACTGACTTGGTAACGCTGACAACAAACTAAACCATCTGACCTAAAATTGCGAGACGAGTAGGAACTATAGCCGGGAGTGATAGTTCCTGCTAAATTAAATTAAGAATTAAGTTTGTGGTTAAAAATAGTTTGATAAGTTAGTTGCATGAAACAAATTTTTGGGATGTGGTTCTAAAGAGTAAAAATCTCACACTACTTTGAGCACGCAATGACTGTCCTCATAAAAAAAAAACTAGGTTGCGCAACAGGTGCGTAGGGACTAGACCTAGCATCTCACAACCATTCGTCTTATGTGAGTTTTTCATTTTTGGAACGAACGGAAGGGATCTACAGTTTTATGCCCAGTCCAAACGGCCAATTGAGAAGCTCTTTCCAGACGGTTATACTCTCGGATGTTTGTCAGACGTTCGCGAGAGGTGGCGCAGCGAGAATAAAACCCTAACGCGTGCACGCGGGCAGAACGGTCGTCATGTTCCTAGGTCTATCTCAGAAACTAATTGACGTAGAACGCTGAAATTTGCACACAACATGCGATATAACCTCTAGTAACTGTCGATCACTTATAAAGTACGCTCATTTTAACCATTCTTCATTCATTATTGGTGTGTTCTCTTAATCGATCTACTCATTCTCATTGGAACTTTTTCAATGGATACTCATTATCGTCCACACATATTGTTGTTTGTTGTTTCTTCGCAATTTCCAACTCTAAAGAAGTGCGGAAACTTCGGTGCGCGAGTGACACTTGCACTTGATGGAATTTTTTTTTTTTCTGGATTCGAACCTGCACCCCTCGCTTAGTTGTCCAACACACTTACTACTAAGCCACTGCGCCCACGACTGTTCTCATAGTGTCTTGTAAAAGATGTCCACATGCCTCGGAAAAAAATAAAAAATAATTGCGACATGTCCGATGAATTCATTCAGTGTGAAGTTTCTGTGTCCAACTTGCTCTTAAAATTAAAGGTTAAAGCTTAAAGTTTGGAGCTTTTATCATTCGCCCTTCAACACTAACGAATTTCAATATATTTGGATTAATCCGATGCATTAAAGGACTATTATGTAGATAAACGCAGGGTTCCACATTCTATGAAATGCCATAATCCGATCGGTGAATACAGAATCTTCTTCTTTGCCGGCGTCTTCATCTTCTCTGCCCATGTGGCGAGAGCAGAAAACTAAATGCCTCTCGTCAAAACTTTCAGTCGTTATCATTTTAAGTAGGTAATCTAATTTAACATTCAATTCCTTTCACTATACGCTTAAAAGGACATGTGATGAACATTCATTATTAGTAATGAATTTATTTGGCGTGGCGTCGTATACGCAGCAGGATTAACTGACCAGTTTCTGATTGCAATCACTAATTAGTTCAAGAACCATTGTGCACCTTCCTGTGCGAGAGGCCTTGGAGTAATACTATTACTATAGTATATATTTCCATGTCTAATGCAATGGGGAGTAGACGTAATTATTGCACCAAGGCTCAGGAATATATACTTTGCATGCCTAGCAATAGGCTACATCCCGATTACTTGGAGGTAGACAAATGTGGTCTTTCTTCCAAAGCCGGGAAAAAAGGATTACACCGAGGCAAAGTCCTTCAGAACAGTCAAGTCACGTTAGCCTCGGGAAACACACTTCCGTACATCAGGCTGAGCTGATTGCAATGATGCACGCGTTGGACTACTTGCTTAAGAGTCAGGTGGAGGGAAGAAATATCCTTAAGCAAACATTATAACATCATTAGCACTGGAATGTGTAGTCAAGCTCAATAAGTGTTCATCTCAAAATGAAGTAACACTGACTTGTGTACGAGGACACATAATCGAAGGCAACGAAAAGGCGGACTCCCTTGCAAAACAGGGGTCAACTGAAAAGTTGCTGCGACCAGAACCATTCTCTTCAATTGGCAGAGGAATGGTTGAACAGCTGATACGCAAATGGATCACGGCAGAATAACTGAGAAGACAGGCTAAAATGGCAATTAAGTGGCTGACCTGCCCCACTCAAAGAAGTGTTCGAAGCATGAGTCGAGGAACATTGAAATGGGTCTACAGGACATGGTAATTTCGACTGTCACTTAAGGAAGATGGGCCTTAGAGAGTGTACGATCGTAGGGTTCTCCGACCGTACCTGCAAACTATGCCTGGAGGAATCTGAGACAGCGGCAAATATACTGTGTCAATATCCGGCGCGGCGTCGGCTGGCAGAAGAATGAGGATCTTGGGACATCATTGGGTGGTGACCCAGTCGATGAAACGGATCTCACATAAACAGATGTTAATACTAGGAATCGAACCCAGGGAAGAACTCTGGAGAAATCCAGAGAGTCTATCTGGGTAAGATTTATAGTGGTAGAGACGAAAAAAGACCCGTCAATGGTGGTCTGATTCGAATATCTCTCAAAATCTACTCGTATACATACATAATGTAATATAATATTGCACCTAGGTCCTGGTGACCTGATTTTTAGTTGCTAATCGACATCTCCTAAGAATATTATTGAAAGCTCAGTAAGTTCGCTGTAGTTATTTCTAACAATTGGTTTTCGTAGCCTAAAGTAAAATCTTAGAACTTCGGTTGTTTCGAGGTCATTAAAATTCTCCTTAACAATTTCAGCACCGGTTTGAAAATTGTTCGTGTAAACATTTTTCCATTCATCTCGAAACTTTTTAAAAATAGGTATTTCTGGACTTATCTATTGGTGGACCTTCGTTTCGAAGACACTTTTGTGCTTAAACGCTCATACATATGATGCCAACAACCAAAAAGGACTAACTCTCTTTCTAATTCATGTTCCAAGAGCACGCATTCTCCATTAAAGCGACCTGTATTAAATGCAGTTGAATCGCAACACATTATCTGGAATTTATCATCCAAGTTCCAGTCTCTAATTGTTATAGAAGCAGCATTAGCTTGTTCTTTACCAGAAGAATTTTTTCAATTTTGGCACGGATAGAAGTTTTTCCTCATCTCCAAATATTATTATGAAAATCGGTTTTATTGTTTTCTGTCCTTTCTTTTCTAATCCGTGTCCGCACGCGTTGAATCGAGGACTTGTTGATTGGAAAATTCTCAAAGTTAAGCCCTCTAGAGCCTCCACTGTAGCCTGAAGTATACAAATAGAGTCTCTTATGTTCAACTGACATCTGTCTAAGGCTGAGGCAAATTTTTAAGTAAAAAAGTCCTTTCTTCCTCGTTTTGAGGTTGCCTCAGATGACGGTTTAGGAGCAGTGAGAAGATCTTCGGAATTAAATCCTCCAACGACGCTGAAGAAGTAGAAGCTATTTCCGATGACTTGTTCTCACTACATTTTTGTTCTTCTTTTAATCGCCTTTGTCTTAACCTATCTTCCTTTTTAGCTTGTTTTTTATCAAAATGATTTACAGTTTCGCTGACTGTCAAGTTAACTGCCCGCATATTAAAAAAGAAAACTGCAAGAACTTGTCGATGGAAATTTAGCACCCTTTATTTGGTAATTTACATCTCCCACTAAGTAAATGCTTCTTGTATTGTTTCTTAATTGCAGTGACATCCTTAACCTTACTATTTCAGTGTAACTTGCACTGACATGTTTCGATCCGATTCGGCAGTGGTAGTAATGTTCCAAATTTTAGTTTCGTTTTATAATGAAATAAATAAAATAAGAACATGTGCGTTCAAAAAAGAAAAAGTCGAAAAACAAGGGTCACCCTAATATATTATGTATAATACTATTCCTAGTGCTCAGTACAATCCTCGCCACGAAACTGTGTCTGGTATAGTGATTGATAAAAGCTGGTTGTTCTTGGAATTCCAAAAAGGAAACTGTTGTCCACATGTTATCATCCATAGGAGTTTTCGATTTTAGATCACAGATACTCGGAGCTGTGATTGAATTGAGGTGAAGCAAATACAGAAATAGAAGTGAGTTTTAGTAAAAACGAAATGGAATACTTTTGTTAAGTTGAAATTGAGTCGGTTTGAATGAAGACCAACTCTTTAAGCTACAGTATTTAAGCTATTTTCGAAATAGCATAAGCTGCGTGGTGCGCATGGGATTTTTTTTTAACGATTTGTGCCACTCCCATCCTTAGGGAATTCTATGATCAGACTAAACAGAGACCAACTCCAACCTATTCTCAACGTTTCTTAAAGCATCCCCTAAAATTAGTCACTTACATGAAATTTGGGTGCACGGAAGGTGACGGTCTATTTTATATAATTTTTGAGCAAAGGTCCGCCCCTAACGGACATCACAGTGGCTTAGTAGTGGTATGGAGTACTCCTCCTCACACTTACCTAGCCCCAGGATAGGTACAGTAGAAAAGTTTGACGTGTGTAAACATCGTGCCATAAACTCTCAAAGTGGGTCGCATAATACTATAGCGAATGGCGCCACAAAAGACGAAAAGGCGCTGCAGGACAAATCATTGCGGAACTTATGCAAGCACTTGCTCGGGAAGAAAATTATCGACCAAAACTTTGCTATCCCTACAACATCTTACACAAATAAGAATTCACAAGACGGATAATATCATATTGTGCTCCAACATGATGCCATCGTCATACGCGTTATTCTCCTGCGAGCTCTTAGGGCATATATTTTTGTTATGCTTCAGAGTGTAACTCGACTCACACCGCCAAGCCAATTGCCAAACAATAACTTTGAAAGAATCACTTTTCAAATGAACTCGTTCCTCGGTGAGTCAAATATCAATTCCCATTCGCATTTGCCTGATGGTTTTACATATGGCATATGTCAGCGAGCCTTCAGGAAGTTTGCGTATACCGAGCACACAAGAGCGCAAAAATTCCCTGTAATTGCTTGCGAAATAAACCTCGCAGGCTGAAAGCTGAATATGTATATGTGCCTGGTTACAGAAGTTTCTTCAACTGATTTTGGCACATCCTTTGAGCAGGGAATCATTTCAAAAGAACAGCATTCCGCTGTCTCATGGAAACCAGCTCTCCACCGTGGACCACGAAATTCGATGCCATAAATATTGCAGGAGAGGTTGATGAAAAGGCCATGAGTATACAAGTATATTGGGCGTGCAAATTTTATGAGACTCTTGCGGTTTAGTTTGGTCGTACAAGTCTATCGAGGAGCGAGGAGATCCATATCTATCCACCGATGTGTGGTGGAACATCATCTAGATTGGGAAACTTCGTGTTGAGGAGTGTTAAGAAAATGAATATCTTTAATCGGATTAGTTTCGCGCCGGAAATTCCTCGTCAGCCAGAGAAACCGATGCGGCGCGTATCCACGCGGTGGCGTTTAAAAAAACTATAATAATTGAGTTATGCATAAGTTATGCGACGCTGTTTGGTGCTACTGTGTGCGCAAAAAAAAAGCATTTACCTCGTTGCATACCTGCTCGGCAGTTGATTTTGAGCCGGAAAGTATTGATTTATTTAAAAGCAGCACACAAATAAGTTTTGTTCCTCTTCGAAATCCGCATTTTGTCTTAATTATTCATTTTACCCCGCGGGGCGTGCATTTATAAGCGGATTTTATTGTATGAGAGCAATCTTGATATTGGGTAGCCAATTTGTTAAAATCAAAATATGGCGCAATGCTTACATTGGTTCGGGGAGATGATGTGTTTTGGGTGGAACAAGGCGCACAGGATAACGCTGTCAAATGTGTGTCAAAGTAAGGAAATCGCACAGGATCAGATGTACCGGACACATGGCAAGAATGGGAATGAGAAACCCGGTCATGAAACTTGTTGGCGAACAGGGTGGGAAGCAGTGTTCCATTCCAACATTTTCGGAAAGGGTCCAAAAAGGTGTCCTTCGTGGGAAGGGACATAAGAAAGGCAGATGTGGAAGGCAGAACGACCAAATGCGAATCTTCTAGTAGGCACTTATAACGGCAATGGATGGAACATGCACTACAGCTAAATGTTTGTTAATAGCTTATTAGTGAGGTAATAGGCTTTCGAGTTCCAGGCAACACACTCTAAGTCAATCAAACATTACAAAAATTGACAGGGTATGAAAACATCTTCTATTGCGAAAAGAAATAGGGAACGGGACGGGACCGATGCAAAGAAAGTCTCTCTAGTTTATACCTATTAATTCCAATCTTGAAATAAGAAGAGAGAAAATGAGGTGCACAAAGGCTGTGCAGGTAGAACCTGAAATATCTCCATGAGATTAAGAGAGAATCATTGAATATATTCTGCCAGCACTTGGCTTCAAATTCTTCAAACCGCAGATGGTACGTTTACAAAAAGGGGCAATAGACGTTTAGTCATCTATCTGAAACTTACCTTGCATCTTCCTGCCTTGAGGTAAATTTGATGAGCAGGTAACTTTTTATGCTATTGATTTATTTTATGTCCATAAGATCACTCGAAAAACACGTCAAAAAACTTTCCAGAAACGCTTCAAAAAATGTGTTAAAAAACGCGTCGAAGAGTGCGTCCAAACGAGCCCAAAACCGCTTCAAAAAAGCTTATAAAATGCGACAAGAAAATAGTTAAAAGAAGAGGTTAAGGAACGCGCAAAAAAGTCCGTTCAAAACACCGTCCAGAAACGCACCCAAGCACGCGTTACAAAAATGCGTAGAGAAATACTTCGAAAACGCTCCAAAAAATGCTCGAAAATCAATCCAAAAATACGTTACAAACTCCTAAAAAAATGCACGAAAACGGGCCATAACCTACGAAACCAGCGAAACGACGGCGCACCAATTCCAGCAAAGTCAGCACTTTCCACAAACCGCCGTCGTTTTCTCTCCCCCAATATACTCATCAGAAATTTCTCAATTTACTCGTACCTATCTTCAGCAAAAGTAAATGCCTGGACACCCTCACATATATACAACACAATTGCAGGTAACTCCAACTCCGGCAAAACAGGGATTAAGTCCCCAAACGGATTGCGGCTATACCCAAAGAAAACCATCTCTGATGCGGTAAGGTGTCAGATAACCATTTGTGCGGATGGGCCAGAGTCCAAATGAATCACTGCCACCAGGCAGCGCACTCACACACGACTACGATTGATTGAAAGTTACGGCCTCACGTCACCTGATCCATAATCCTATTATAAGTACGTTTATTACTTGCTTACCGACAACGTCTCCCCCGTCTGTCTCTCCGAATGGAGTTGCAGACACGTTCGTCCCATTAATTTCAATCGCCCTTATGAATTTATTTATCCTGAATGTGATGCAAATGTCATAAATAAGAGACAGCGCCTCCGTTGCAGATCTTCCCGAATGCACTGGAATGCTTTTAGTCAGCATTATAGTCATCACCACCACGTATGCGGTATACCCCAGAGATGGCAATTTATTAAAAACAGCCACACTTCATGGCTTCCTGTAGGTGCGCTAAACACAAGGTCATGTTTACGTCGTTACAACTGTTATACCGTTTTGTGGGTCCACATTCCTCAGATTGAAGTAAGACATAGTCTGGGTCTCCTATAAACACATCGGTGTGTGTTGAGTAAAAGAAATTTCGAACAAAGGAAAACACACAACTGCTATGATTTACGATACGAACATGACCAAGGAACACCGATAAGCCTGCGAACGGAATCCATAAACGACTGAGAGTCGTTTACCATTGTTTAACAGTTCATGGTTCAGGGAAATGATTTTGTCTTGAGACGTGCACCTATCTCTGGAACTGTGGAAGCCTCGCTCTAGCAAAGTGTTTTCCAAACAAAAACACAGCTCTTTCCCCTGTTTGTTTGTTTGTTTACTCCAACTACAACTAATATGCGAACGCAATTATAGAGGAGGTATAGCATGGGTTGGTCTTTCTCACTTGGCATACAGCATCGATCTACGTTGTTTGCTTTTGGATCTGTAATAATTTGGAATGTCATGCTACTGCCACTTGACGGGATTAAATCCAGTTAGAAATTCGTGAGGCAGCCATGTTCAAGGGAGATTACTTTAAACAAATACGGGATTAATTGAGCATCATAAGCCTTCAGTATACCTATCCCATACATACGTATACGTACTCTGTGCGCAACTCATTAGAATTTTTGGTTCGCAACCCGAAGCCATGTAGCATGTTAAATTAAATTTAAAAGGATTTCGTTGTCAGAGTTGTGTTTCATTGAAAATCATTGCTCCCTTCGGTAATAAAAACTGAGACGATTATATGGCAGAACTGAATCCACCCTCGGACGGATGAACCGATTTCAGTGGCAGGGCGAGTTTCTTTATTTTGTGCCGCCCTCCTAGTATATGCCCATATTCGCACAGGATTTATATGGAAATTCCTTTTTAATGAAAACATGATGAGTAATGTCTTTTGTACGAATATTGTACAACTACGCTCCGGGGGGCTGGGAATTCCCAGGGGAGAGTGTTAGCACAGAGTGTTCGTCGTACTCGTAGGTAGACTTAATAAAATTAGACGAAATATACATTTGAAATAAATCCATTAGCAGTGCGACGCTTCTCGAATTCGAATGTGGGTTTGTTCTTTTCGTACACCACCACTCACCAGTGTAGTCGACATTTTTTTGAAAGAGGCTTGTTTTTCTTAGACTGGGTAATTCTATTGCATGAGATCTTCACTGACATCTCAGTTAGAGGAAAAGCAGAAGACAATGCGGTGAAAAAGAATCCAACCAGCTGCATCAAATCGAAAACAAAATTTATAGGCGACAGTTTTCGTCAATAGAATAGGTTCAGAGCTAAGTTAAAAATGAAGACCAGAGATCGGTTTAAAAACTGCGTGTTGTGCTCTATTTATTACTAACATTTTGCAATAGAAAATCATTTTAAAACGAAGTTACTCTATTGTTGGTACTACCTAGCAACCATTGGGCAAATACGTTCTGCTAGAACCTACATGAATGTATCGCCAACGCTATAAACCTTTTTTTGTTGAGAGCAGAAATAGAGATAGGCGACCTTTGTATCTATTTTTGAACGATATTAGAACACGACAAATGCATACGCCTTCTCACTTCAACATAAGAACAATTTTAAAGCTGTGGCGCACATTTTGGGTATGTTTTTCTTTACTACCACAAACTCCCCCTAAAAATCAAAATCGAAACAAACGAAATCTACTTTCAGGAAAGTCAAAGCGACCGAAATGTGAATCGCCTTATTTGTTGGGATTGAGCGGTCACTTCTCACTTGAATAGGTTCAGTCATTCAGAGTCAAACGGAACCCTGCTTTCGTTCTGATCATTGGCGCTGGGTTGACATAATTTGAAGCTATCTGATGCACAACATGCTTAGCACTGTAAAGCCGGTTTCTATTGGTTTCAAATGCGAGAAACTGCTTCTGTTGAACTTTACTCATTAATCGGTGAATAGTTAAAAATATAGAATATGTCTTTTATAACTTACAGTAAATGCACTTGGATAGCTGATTCTTAATAGAACGCAAGGGTATTGCATTAACGCAACTCATCCTGTAGGATTTAGGGTATAACATATTTCTTAAAATACTGTATTTAATGGCAATATCATTACGTTAGATACCTACGTAGATTATGTAGTCGCGTCTTGAAGCCAGAAAAATGTCAGTCAATGGAAAGTCGGAGGGCGAATCGAATAGCCACTTCGTTAAATAAAAGCTCAATATACCTACAAATAGGCAAACACGACATTGAAATAATACACAATCGAACATTTAATAAAAACGTTTAGCTCGATTTCATACGATTCTAGAAAAGAATGTATTTAAACTCACCACAAAATTATTCCAAATTCAAATATTTAAACAAACTCGACGAATTTCGTTGGTTTTAACGGCTCTCTCCTTCTCTCTTTTAACGACCGATCAGAAAAAAAAGCTCTCCTATTGCAATTGCATTTTATGAATTTCGCAAAAACTCACTATTTTAATGATGAAAACGGATCGAAACACACATCAAATTAAACGTTACACTTCACTTAACAATATAACTATAGATTTTATTCCAAAACTATGCGAATTTAAATTTAAATGATTATTTTCTACTCGAGATAACCGGACCGAAATTGGACTTGCACTTTGCACACTCGCGAGCAAAAAAAAAACTGAGCTGCGGTGATTGACAGTTTAGAGTTGCCAAGTAGGATTTAAGTTATTGTGCAAATGAACTCTAACTTTGAGAAATTTCTTTTCGTAAAATCACGATTTAACATTGAAGATACTGCTTTATGTACGGAAATAAGGATCGGTACATAATATAGGTACAAAGTACATACATTAAATACTGGTATATAAATAAATCTATGACTGGATGTAGGTGTACTCCACTTATCCGATTGCAATAAAACTTTGGCAAGTTGTTGATTTTTGTTCTGCGGGAACGATGACTTAAATCGAAAATTGTGTCACGGGGAGGGGGCTAGACTGGGGAAGAAATTTATTCTAGTGCGCTGTACGAATGAAGTGAATTTTTCACTCGAAAGCGGTACTTTGTGTGCGGATTTTCGTGGAGAGAGTAATGCAGGGTGACTAAGACCAAATGATTTTTTTAATTCAATTCAAAGAGCGAGAAACGTAATATTCCTACAAAGAAATATCTCAATACAAATAAATTTCTAAAACCCCTTTCTTTTAATTTTTCACGCATATTGTCAAAAATTTTAAGTAAATACCTGTGAAGAGATTTAAGTATCACCGTACATAACTTTTATGTGGAAATTTCAATTTGACATATCGCGGTGAAACATTTGTGGTAGAAATTGTATTTTATATGAACTGCGTACTTGACTTTAGGTAGTTGTTGTATAGAAAAGGGATAATAATTATTACCAAAGAAAGTTCTTCCAAATAGCAGGTTGGCATTTTAAGACAGGAAATGGACAGGATTTTGATGAGAACAGTTTTAAATCATTCCCACTTAAACCAAAAACAAATTCAGACCACCGATTCCTCTTTTTGTTTTATTACTACACAATAATGGAATATGGCTTTCATTAAGTCGAATAGCGCTGTCAAAATTATATTCACTGGTTTCTACTAATAGTCATTTTTAATCTCACACTATATACATGTACATATTTGTAGGTCTTAATGGGTACCTAATTTTATATCAAAAGTTTCGCCATTCTGAGTTCATAAAATCTAGCCTGAACACTAAACATGATTATTAGTAAGGCCCACTAGAACAATCATTTTCGGGGTTTGGGACTCGTTCGCTTCATCGTTGACGCCCGTAGTATTGGAAAAAAAGTTTTGTGCATTGAAAGTCATGTCATTAATGTTAAGACAGCGATATGACACTCCCTAGTTCGCATTAATGTGCTAAGTTTTAACTGTCCAGCTTGAAATTTCTCAATTAACACATAACGTACATGATATATTCCTTAAGTTTCAATTCAACATCAACACATTTTTAAGTTACAGCTTTAAGGGGCTTCAAAGACGATTCTGTGGCCTGTTTCATAGATCATACATCACACACAACATACATTCAATCTATTGTATGAAATATTATTTTGTTGTACGTTATATATTATTTTGACACTTCATATTAATGAGTTTTTATTCGTAAAGCGAGTTTATTTTTCCACTTAACACAACATGTATTGAACATTCGAACATACTATATTGTGCGCAGTTCTTTCTAGAGACCAGCAACTGTTTCTGGTGCTTCTTTCAGCCATGTCATAATTTGACAGATGGCCCAGGTACGTGTGGATTATAAATATAAGCAAAATGCTCACTGAAAAGAGCTGCGTTTCTTGCAATCTATGTCTTTATTTGTTAAAAAATGTTATGATTTTTTTCCAAAACGACAGCCAGACTATACACAAAATCAAAACCTTCGAGACTGTCAATATGTTTTTTTTTTTTTTTTTTGATTTTTACGTAAAGGAGCATAGCCTCAAGTTGTCTAAGTGGTAGACGTCATTGCAGCAAACAATTAGGTACTCATTGCAATTCTGGATTCTAACTTTGAGTCTAACCGATATTTTAAAATATATTTATATCCGAAACTCTACGATCTTACGACATTCATATTTTCTGAGAAAATAAATCGCATATCATCTTGGTAAATAAGAAAGTCTTAATAATAATTTTTATTTGAAACCTTTATCCACTCAAGTGAATGACAATTGCGCCGCACTAATAACAAGTTTAAGTCTTGAATTTAAATCTACGGAAGATCACATAGCGATGGAAAGTATAGTCACTGTGAAGGTGAACTATTTAGATTAAAAGTAGAAATTAAGTGTTATTTGTAAGGCCCTTTGATTTTAAAAGTGCTAGTGTAACATATTTAGCAGCGCCATCTATCAGACTACTCATCGTTTTCTCATTTTGCCTTATTGCGTCTGAACGTAACCAATCGATAAATGTAACTCACTTCACCAGGAAATAAGAAGACAGTGGTCGGCAGCCATTTTTAAAAATGACGGACACTTCCTTTTTTTGAATTTGTTGAGAGAGACACGAATAAATTGAAATAAAATAAAAATCCTCTTAATCTAGAGTTTTACACTTGCATGAGTTCGACGGACTACTCACTCGTCAATAGGCTTGTATTTTAGCTTCGATCTCAGCAAAGCAAAGTAAAGTAGAATTTTCAGCACGCAATTACAACAAATACGCTCTACTTGATACTTCAAGACTCACAGTAATTGTTGTAATTGCGTGCTGAAAGTCCTACTTTACTCTGCTTTGATGAGAGAAAAAAAAAACACGCCTTTCATCGAACCCGATAACTTCAGTGTCAAAGAAGAAGAATAAAACCAATTGACAGATAAAAACTTGTGGGATAATGGAACAGATTTTATATGTCTGGAGAAAATTCGAAAAATTTTAAATTTAAGTGTGACACAAAAAACACACTAGAGAATTTATTTTTGGCTTTCAATAAACTAATTTGTAAAAAATATAAAAATTGATTGGGCCATGCATGAACGGTTTTATTATCGTACAAGTTATTTTGACGTTTAAGTTGAAAAGATAGCCCATCTGTGATTCATGCGCAAACATCTCTTAAAAAAACAACCGGCCAAGTGCGAGTGTCACTCGCGCACCGAAGGTTCCGCACTTTAGTGTTGGAAATTGCGAACAAACAACAAACAAAAACAATATTTGTGGATAATACTGAGTATCCATTGGAAAAGTTCCATTGAGAATGAGAAGAGTTGAGTATTCATTGAAAATTCCAATTGGAATCGAATAACGAATGAAAAATTATTATAATAATTATTTATAATAGTGATCGACAGTTTTTTGTAATATCTTTTAAAATATTTGTTTTATTCTTCTGGGTACGGAACCTTAAAAAGACACAAGTGAGCTGTCATCTAAATCTGTAAAGTTTGCGTAAAAAAAACAAAAGCGTATGGCATACAGTGTCGGATGCTTATATGTGGAACGCTCCGTGGCCTGCCGATAGTGACTTCAGGAAGCTTTAATTGCGACTGAATTGCAGAAAAAAAAAACAAAGTGCTACTTCTATATGTCTTCCACAAAACCTTCTATATCACCGTCCCTCCAAGGGAGGATTGGCAAAATACAAAACCAATCCGTCACGACTTGACTTCGTCTGTTACACGGGTGGTTCTAAGATAGAGTAAGGGACTGGATCTGAAATTTATGAGAGCTGCTTCAATCGAACTATTTAGTCAGCCTTGTCAAAAACTCATTCATATTTCAGGCTGAAGTCCTTGCCTACGCTAAAAAGAACCTAAGTTCCAGTAGACATGCCGAAACTATATTAATCTTCTCCGAAAACCAATCAGCTCTCAAAGCAGCTTACACAGCTATTAAATAGTAAATATATTTACTAAAGCCTGCTACCCCTGCCAGTCACTTGTTTCGTTAGTTCGTTAAATTTTACTTCTTCATGTCAAGCTGCCAATTCAAACGCCCCCATTTGCACATGCAAATCTTAACTGCAAATTCCATCAGCCACGTACTCGTATACATCACCACGAAAAATTTGCCATTCTACAGTTGGATAATGGCTCTTGCCCCTTAGGTAGGGCAAAATATTTCATTTATCCTCCCTTTGCATTTAAATTGAAAAAGTTTTTGATTTGACAAAAGCATCTCCTCCAAGCTCCAACTTTATAGTTTCACTGAAAACAATAAGCAAAATAGAGAAGCGAAGCAAATCTCTATTCAAAAATTCAACAGAGATAATGCGAAATATATTACTTTCGGCTTTAAGTTGTTAAACACTCACGGCTTCTCATGTTCACAAAGATCCGTGGGCGTCAGATAAATCATT
Source organism: Cheilosia grossa (assembly GCA_963082955.1). NCBI lineage: Eukaryota > Metazoa > Arthropoda > Insecta > Diptera > Syrphidae > Cheilosia > Cheilosia grossa. The sequence goes on along the minus strand of OY720147.1, from coordinate 47,967,130 downwards.
TGACACTCACCAAAGCCAGCTGAACTTTGTGTTTAATTATCTCCCATCCAGCAACGCCGGGCCGGGCGTCGTAAACATATGCCGGAATGTTGAAATCAAAGATTTAACAAAGCAATAAATTATTACGAGAGTTTCACCCAGTCCACTGTTGTTGGGGTCAGTCTCAGCTCTCAGTATTGTTTATGCAGCAGCAAAGTGAAATCAACTTGATCCAGGCATTCGGTGGGGGATGACGGATGGCCGTGCATAAGATGCAGCTCGTCATTCGTCAAACCAACCCCAAACGAATTCCGCTGTCGATTTCTTTCGAACTCCTTTGGGAACAGCAACTGCCTCCGATCCCCATATGGATAAGTAATTGCAATCAGCAAATTGCAGTAGACTAATAGGCAGGCGCACACTCCGCCACTAAACATTCAATAAATCAAGCAGAAGCTGGAAGAGAGGGGTGGTGCACGCACACTGATGGTACACACTGCACAGGCCAGGCACACAGTGCCAGTGCAGATTAATTGAAATAGTTGTGTAAAATATTTGTTCTTGCCGGGCTTATTAATTACCCCTGATGGATACCATCATCAGATGGTTACAGTCAAACGGTATATTGGACTGCAAAAAAACTTGTGCGCAGTTTAAATAGATCTGCGGCTGAATGCCATGGCAATGACACGCAAAATCCCCCAAAGTCCAGAGTGCACGAAATGTTATTTCCAAAACAGAGGATACCGCTAGCACCAATGATTACGACATGACATGCCAACGAAGCCACATTCAACTGTTGTCAAGTGGCGATGGTGTTGGTGGTGGTATGCTGCTGCTATGCACAGATCCCCAGGGATACCAAAACAACCCGAAATTAGAAGAGCAACAACATGTCCACGAATTGGAAACATTTCCAGAACACATTCCTCGCTACGATTCGTTTTGTATCATTTTTTGTGCGGCTCTTGTTTTTTTTTCTGTACACATCAGTGTGTACGCCCAGAGACCACCCAGACGGCACTCGCACTCGGAATGGTCACCGGAGTGAGATAGTGGCTCTTTTGCTTCGAATATAAATAGAAAACAAAAGCTATACATGGACAGATCACTATCGTAAAGGCATGATGCATCAGGTGGAGCTGATGGGAGCTGATGGCAGAACATGCGGTTCCTACAAGATTCTGGAAAAATAGTTATCTTGATGAAGGAACCCTGCCTCGTTTAGGGGGCGATTTATCGTCGAACAGATACCCCTCTGGCTAATTAGGAACATCGATGAGATATTTACAGCGCAGACACAGCCTCGGATGCCTCGTTAAAGTTCACCCCGCCAGATCTTATCGTGGATGGTGTTTTTCGGTCGAATAGTTTAAATGAAGCCTTTATCGGGACACGTATATCTATATGACAATTGCTGTTTGCTGTGATGCTTTGAAAACCAATTGGAAAATATTAAAAGGGCCGGTGGAAAATTGCGCCACTGTTGGGACAATTCAAAACTAATTTCCGGTTCAACGAGCTTGGGCGTAGTTATTTATGACCCTGCACGGCTAAATTGGAGTAAAAAAAACTGAACTTCATACAAAATACATTGGCAGATTAATGAACTGGGGGAGAACTCCCCGACTTGGGTTCTGGGCCAGTGACTTCATTAATAACGAGAATTTATAGCGACAACGGTTTTCAGGGAAGCGACCACTACAGGGACGCTATATCTCAATTTCCTAAGTGACCATCTACGAGTGTATGTATTATTTAGGGGTCAGACTGTAGTCCAGTCTGGAGCTAGAAAGACTGACACCTCTGACAGTGGTTGTCAGTCCGGCGGGGTGAATTTATTATGTGGAACACGTATCGGCAGTTGCTACCGTTTACTTATACCTTATATACACATCGGGCACGAATTTGTTTCTACCGAGATATACAGATACACGCACCTCGTAGCAATCCATTTGGCATATCCCTGTTCGTGTTTCTTATGGGAGGACTTCCGTTGTTTTCTGCCCGATTTTTGTGATGGCTGATGCACTTGATTCCCCCCCTAGCGACAACGATGACGACGGCCAGATGAGAAAGACGTGCAGAAAATATTAAATAAAATCGGCGCCCATGGAAAGTCCCTTAATCATTCGATGAGCCAGACAAGTGCGTTTGCTCGTGCGACAAATATCCTTCGGATAATGGGAGCGCAAATCACACGAATTTGCCTCGGAGATGGGACGCTCTTCAATTTTTGAAGTGTCATGCGACGGCGGTAGTGGTTTGGGCGATATGGTGACGGCTGAGTGCAGTGGGGTTGCATTTGGCGTTAATGCATTTGAAGAGACTGTCGATGAAAGGATTTTGTGGGATCTGGACTGGGATTCAAATGTAAATGTCTTGGCTCTTAAATATCAATTTCTGCTTTTGTGTTTCGATGGAGGTGCTATTATCGTCAAATCTTCAAATAATTGCAGGTCTTGAATCCCATTTAACAAGAGACTGAGGGTAAGAGAAAAGGACTGGGGTAATGGAAGGGTTCAATACAAAAGCTTTTAGGTAAAACAACACAAAACAGATACTAGATTGACTAGAGGCAAGCTGTGGAATGGGCAGCTCTTTGATAGGAACTTTCAGATTAGCGAAAAATTCAAATAGGCAAAGTAACGAGTAAAATTGGTTAAACACTTTTCGGAAGCTAAACTGTTAATGAAGATAGATATGTAGGGTAGGTGTCTTAAAACGTCAGCCGCACGTATACAAACTGTCAACTTAGTCCTTACTAACGAAATCCTTGAATTCGTTTGCTAGCTCTCCATAAACGTGCTCTGCAAAAGAAAAAAACTGTTCATGTGACTGATCTGTGTCAATCAAAACTAAGTCACATCAAGTCAGCCAGGTGTCAGACCTACGAAATGAGCAAAATTTAACAACGGTTCCATCTATGCATATGATCTAAGAAATTGACAAAAAAAAAACATTGCTAAGCTAATGCACCCACTGTACCTCTTACATATATCTGCAGCAAGCCGATGCTACTTCTATTTGACATAACAAAAATGCCTTCAGAACTCTTAACTCAGCTTCAAGATTCATCTTGTACCTACACAAAAACTCTTCATTGAATATTAGAATATGTCAAAAATCCCCAAAGAAAATACATTCGTTACTCTTTGATGACACACATGAATGGGCCATTATATTTCATTATTGCGTGCTACTTTGAGTATCGTAGCTAAAAGATATGAAAGAATTGACAATAAAAACGAGCTACTCGCTACTTTCTGTAGTCACTTGTTTCTTTGCTGTTGGCACAGGTGATGGGTCATCTGTTAATTATTTTTTTAATTTCTCGTAACTTTGAATGGTTTTAGCTATATTGCAGCACTGGAGATATATTGTATTGAGATATTTGTCATTCATCAGGCTACGCTCTACATGGTGAATATGGGCAGCCTGCAGTGACCGCCAAACTGCACTTAGGGTATCTGTTTCTGGAACAACTTCGAGTCCAAGGTTAGCCTTTAAAAAATTTGTAGCAAGACTAAAAACTTTAAAATTTGGATTTTTGGATTTCCAAAGTATTCGTGTCTGTACAAATCAAAGGAGCGCCATTGCCTTATGCAGGGACTTGATGCCAATCGGGAAGTAATTTTTTGGTGGAATTTTGAGTAGGGCGACTGTGTTCGACGTTTTTGGTGCCCATTTACACGGCGTTCACATCGCAGTTCTGTTTAAAAGTTATTAAAAATCATGCACAATAATGTATGCAAGCATGCATTTGTTGAATTCAAACAGTTAATTGAATATTTTTTCCCTTTATGCTATCGCTCTCAAATTTAGCTATGTATGTTTTAGCGAAGTTAATGTTCCAATTCTCCTTCCTCTTTATTCCGAAATCAAACTCTCAACTCTTTTTTATTTATATCAAAAAGATTTATTTCAATTTAGCAAGCAAAATATTAAGAGTAGCAAAAGCGAACTGTCTTCGAAAACAACACAAACGCAACTCTCTTTCCCCTTTTTGTTTATTCTCGTTAGCTAGATTGCTAACATTCGGCCATCCTTAACTAGCATTCGTCCAAGATTCATCTTGTACGAATGATAGAAGTAAATAATGCAAGGTAATACTACAAATGAAGTTTATATTATTTAAATAACAGCGTAGCTAAAATAAATACCTCAATTTGAATCGATTAAAGTTAAAATAAAAATATTATAAAATTATGAGCAAAAACCAAAAAAAGTCGAAATTCAATTACTCCAAGCCAAAAGTCTTTCTTTTAGTTCACATTAACCCCTGTGCCGTAAGGGCGGAATCCAACTCGCCACCATCGTCTTTGTCTTGAGTTGTCTTCGGTTGAGATGTTGACAATCTTGTCAGCTGATCTGAATTATCTTCATCAGCTGAAAGTTTCCACAACTTAAGTTGACTTACATGAGCTGTAGATGCATAACTTCGTCCAATTATCCTTACTGCCTACCAAGTCCTTAATTAAATCTGGGTGTATAGCCGTAAGCAATTCGAATGGTGTTTTTCCCGTGGTTTTATTTTCAGAATTTATCAAGAATCTTCCTTCGGTTTTCAATTTTTGATTCTTCCCCCTTTATTTTCGTCTAATGTAGCCATGATTGCGGGGAGGAGAGTTCGGTTCACCCTCTCTACTCTTATATGTCTCTCGCAAAATTCTTCGAATTTGGAAGATGTAAAACATGTTTCTCTTTCAGACATGAGACACCACATGTTCCGAAGCTCCAAACTCGCATACGAATTCGTCTAATTTTCGAACAACATTGTCAGCGCCGGAATTTTGAACTGCATCTAGCCTTACGTATTTCGTGAGATTGTCCACCAGCACCATAATGTACTTGTTCCCTTTCAAACTTGTTATAAAAGGTACAATGTGATCGACATGAAGGAATAGGATGTAACTGTCCTGCGGGTCTTTGGATACGAGTTTTAGCCATTAAGCAGTGTAGGCAAGCTCCAATGTGTTATTGAACATATTCCGACGCATTACAGGGGAATAGTAAAATCTTTGTATTTTACCTAAGGTTCGATCCAATTCGAAATGTGCTTGAAAATCATGGAAACGCACAGATAATGATTTTCGCAGCGATTTAGGGACCACGTACTTCATCTGCCCGCTAACGTTTTTAAAAAGTATTCCATTCTCCAACTCAAATCCTTGAACTTCTCCTCTCTCGTCCGGTGTTTTGTTCTTCAGTATTTCAATTTCACGCTGTAGATCGTTTTAGTAAATTCAACAATTAGAAAATATCAGTGACTTGCTGACTTGATGTGTCTCAGTTGTGAATGGCCTCACTCAACCAATTTTAGTAGTCATATTGATAAAAAAAGCATGCGGATTTGAAGAAACGGTGACTCCTGTCCGTTGTTTTGATGAAAATTTGTTCTATATAAGAAATATTGTCATTTTGATGAAATTCATAATATTTTTCATTCTGGTGTTAAATCCACACAAAATTGCCATATTGATTAAAGCTAATTACTCTTTCATTAAATTCAGTGAATATTCATTCTTTAACTTAACATAAAATATTCTTCATTTTGAAAAAATATTTTTCAAATTGAAAAAAGAAATCTTCAACCGTTTCTTCTAATTGAAAGAAAAATTCTGAAAGCTTTTCAATATAGCGTATTATTTTCTTAAACTGAAAAAAAAAAATGTATTTTAATTAAAAAAATAATCTTCCTTTTAACTCCTTACTTTAATCAAGCTTGATAATTTTTTCCAATTCTACACATCGTTTTCATCAAATTTCATAAAATGTGTACCTACCACAACTAAAAAAGTTCAGTAAGTTCAGAGGCTAGTTTTATTCATTTTGTAGGCATTTATAATTAAAAGCAATAAACTATATATAACTAAAAATTAATAATCAGCGAATTAAATTTATTTCTTTGGTTTTCAAAATTGTATATGTTGACGGTGGATCCAGCTACGACAAAGCTGGTTTAGGGGTCACGTATGAAAAATTATTTGTTGGTCCTTAATCACCACTCCCAACGATTAATGGGCACAGAAAGACTTTTAATTAAATAAAAAATCCACAGCGGCGGCAAACTGATATAAAAGAAAATTTCTTTTATCTTTTAAGAAAAAAAAAACACATTTTTTGTCACTAATTTAGTTAAGAATATTATACAATACTTAGATTTCTATCACAAATGTGTTTCTGGACAATTATCCAACGTTTTAAACTTATTTATTTGCTCGACACGATATGATTCACCCGCACTGCACCACTTCACTTACAATAATACAAGTTATCACTTCGAACACAACAATTAACATCTAAGTTTTAATGAAACTTCTTCAAATTGATTCTTCTTATAAATATTTGAAGGAAACGGTTTTCAACGAACAATTGTCAATTTAAATAACTGATTCTCCTAAAAATGATCAACATATTTTTGTCAGTATCACACACCGAACACAATTTTGTTAACGACTTCAGTTTGTCAATATAACCAAATTTCATTGGTTTGAATGCAATGTCAAAGCGGACAGCAGTTAAGGAAATTGTATTTATTTTGAATATTAAATCTTCAATAACACAAAAAATTTTATGAAAAATTAACAAAATATTTCCGTCAGTATGACTACGCAATTTGGATCGGTGAGATCTGTCACATATGAAAAAATTGTTTTCACTTGACGTTTACGGAGTCCTACCCGATTAATCTTGACAAAAATTTCGTAAGAAAAGTAAGAAAAGTCACGTTTGTTTAGTTCTCTAGATCAATCTAGTCAACTGAAATAATTTTTTTTTTTTTTTTTCGAATTTGCCCAGTGTTAGCAAATGGGCATCCAATACGTTGTTGTGCTTGTCTGTTGTGTCTGTTTACACTGACTTGGTGACTTGGGCTGTTCTGTTCCTGTTTCTCTTCGAACACATTCACTGCCACGTCATTCAAATATGAATGACATTCATGTTTTTTAATTTTACTATTTTCACCTTCAGAGATGTAGCCAAAATTGGTTTTTTTCAGCGACTTCGGCCCGTTTGCTGATGTGACTCATAACGATATCTAAATTCTACATAAATACCTTACGGATCACGTTTTGTCTGGCATAAGCCAGCAACAAAATTATGTCGCTATAAGTCATGTCAGCAAATAATGGCCCTAATTGCTTTAAGTTCATCAGGTACAAGTTTGCCTAAGTTTTCCGCAATTATGGTGTTTTGTTTTTTTTTTGTCGATATGACAGTTTGATGGACAAATTGGTAAACTGGCTATTTAGGGTCTTTATTTTTCTCGAAGCGCTCTGCAGTTCAGGGTTAACCTACACCTTAATTTAAATCAAACTGGACTTCTTCAGCCGGATCCTTCAATCTGATATATTCTATTTTAATTTAGTTATACATTTCTGCTCAACATCATAGCAACGGTCGTTTAAAATTATGAATTCTATTGGTCCACAATCTTTCGAATAATCATTCGTTGACCATTCAGTACCGCGCTTACACTCGTGCCGTCTGCACTAGCCCCAAGAATACATCACAATAAACTACTCAACAAAACTCAAAATCAAAGCCCAAACGAAAACAAATCGTAAACCTTCAGCCTTCATTAATGGGTGCTACTTACAAAATCATTAAATAAGCATATTTAATTTTCTAAAAGCTACCAATTGATGCCAGAACACGCGCCATGCCATGCCAGCCAGTCAGCCAGCCGGCGAGCGCGCTTACGAATATACACAAAACATCATTGTAAACAGCATTTCGACGGCATAAAGTTCATACTCCTGTTGGGATCTCTGATAAACATTTCAAAACACTACAAATCGCGTCGTTCATGAAAATGAATGCCAAAGAATGAAAAATGGAAAATGGAAAATTCGAACCTCATGCACCATGTGTCGCCACTTTCAGTGGCAGACCCCGTCCCCATCGAACATTGAGTAAACACTCGCCGCGTACATATGACTGTTATTGCCAAGTACTCGCATATACAAGGGTAAATATTTACGCGAGAATTCAAAATTTTATTTAAATTAGGGGCTAGATAAACATAAATTAGTACTGTAGCTGTAATTGCAGTGAATGAAGCACTTACCCTTAAGGAGGTGTTAGAAATTATTGAGTTAATGAAATTATTATTACTCGCCCGGCATGGGCTATGTTTCCCGAAATTGAAACACTGGGTCGTTTTTATTGTTCCTACCATCCCGGGGAATTGTTTCCTCTCAGCCCTTTCCGTTCGCCGTGTGCCCCAATGTGTGCACTAGTCACGTAGCATGGTGCAACCAAACAATGACAACTTGGCAGTCACGTTTTTCTGTGCAAAGAAAAAAACAAAAAATCGAAATAAAACTATAGGTATACAACAAAGAGAGGAATATCTGCAGAATTCCTTATGCAGATGTAACTTATGCGACGACGTGCAATAAATCACCATATATCTGGTGGCGGTATTAATTGCAGCAGTCAGTCTAATCACTCCAGATCTGGGGCCAGCATCAATGATTAATTTCGCATCAACAGTGGAGGCGACAAATATCGAGACCCAAAGAGCGAAAGAGCTACAAAAGGAGCCAAAGCCTGTTGTAATAGCTAGCCTGACCCTAATTAAATTCCACGGGCCTTTGGCTTTTAAGTTATTCCGCACAGGGTTATAAGAACGAAATTATGCGCAGAACCTTTGAAGTCTTTAATAGAGAGGACAGGGTTCGTTCAGGGGAACAATGCAAATTAGTTGGTAGAATTGTAAATCAATTAACTTTCGAGTCCCTAATCACAAGGCAAACTCTGTTCCAGCGAATAAATGGAACAAATCATAAGGCCGCCAGCCGCCTATACCGACCTCGCACTCGCATCGCACCCACCCAAGGAGAGTGCCGACTGTGTCGAGTGGTTAGGGGATTTATTTATGCAAATCAGGAATTAAAATGACACGTTGAAATTGTTTTGTCTGCCTCCTGTCAGTGTTTGCTTTGGTAGCGCAATGCTGCTACGGCTGGAACTTCTAGCTCCGGGCGTAGGACACCATCCGGTAGTTCATTTTTGTTGATATAAATGTACCTATCTTCCATCTTTTTTTTTTTGTTCGTTCGTTCGTTTTCTCCTCTATACACACACACATTTATCCATGTTTGCGATTGTGATAAAAGCTGCCGAGTGCCGAGCACGACAGACAGTGAACTCCAACTCGGAGACTCGCTGGAATGATTCGTCGTTGGTAGTCCTCCCATATAGTCAGAGCCGGAGTCACTCCGGCAATATGTTTTCTGGGATGTTTTAAATTCCACATCTTTGTTTCGCCTGCCAACCGAAAGTATATGTACCGGGCTACAGAAATGTCCTTTCTGGTTACGTGTTGTGCCTGGAATCCGCAATGAAGCAAAAACGGATATTTCTGATTTTTCTGAAGTATCCCTTGCCTAGGGGTGGCGCGCAAGACCATCGTCGTACTAAATGGCAAAAAAAATTATGTGCATTAGGGCGGCCATGTCGAATTATATTTTTCTCTTCCATGCGGCCGTCGCCTGTATAGTGTATATTTATGACGTGTCTAGGCTTTTGTTACTATTACCGATCCATGACTTTGCGTTCACCGGCTCGCTGTAGATAAAACGATGCGAGAATAACTAACGTCCTTGCCGCAAAGTTGCAGTTTCATATCTCATTTCTGTCAATTTTGCCAATATTGTATCTGAAAGGATGAAACGTATTAAAGTCAAGCCAATGGGCTTTCATTTAGTTCGTCAGTTCCTCCGACTTGTTTTTACGTGTCCTTAATTGCGTTTATCTTGTAATTAAAATAATTACAACCCAGCGTACGCCACAGTCGCACATAAAACATAAGCTTGCTGTCGTAATGTTGTGTAATAACTCCATAAAAACGGGATTATGCCGGCTTACGATGTATATAAAGAAGGCAAATTGTTTGTTTTATTTTTGGGGAATAGCCCTTTCGTTCTCGGGGTGTGGAGTCATGTTTGCTACTTATGTGGGTGGCATGGAGTGATGCGGGAGAAAAACTTCGACATGATCATAGAACTGCGATTTGTTGGGATAAGAGAGATTATCCTTAGCGTGAAGACAAAACTTACAAGAGGATTATGCAAAGAGGAAACTATTTAATCAACATGTCAGTTGATATTTCGGCGCAGAGATGTTTTGAAAGGTGACATAAGAGGCTTAACTTTGGCTGAGCGAACACGTCGAATTTGACACGAGCAAAAATTATAACGAGATGTATTGATGCGTCTGCTGGGCTGTAGCAGGTCTACACAGAATTCAGAAGGGTGCGTGAGGGTGCCAATATGACAAGATTTTGGTAAGCTTTTTGGTTTTGCCGACCGGCTGTCAGTTTGACAAATGTCACTGTTCTTGACATTTCAAAAAAAAAAAAAAATTCCACTAGATGCAGATTGATTGCGAAACCTCCAATCAATGTAGTTATACAAATCTTTTATAGGGCTGCATTCCATTTTCAGTCGTAGTTAATAATTTTATCTATTTAGTTGACAGTTGTGATAGCTCTAATGAGGAGAAGTTAACTAATGTATCTACTCATTCTGTAATCCAATGGAACAAGAAAACAATACAAAAGTATTGGTGAAATGCCGAAAAAAAGCTGAATTGTATAAAATACATAAATTATACTTGTGGAAGTTATCCTTAAGAGGATTCTAATTTCAAATCGAGAAGCGAAATTCTCTTCTCAGAATCACCAGAAGAGTATTTTCTGTGCCAGTGGAACGGTTTCAGAAGTGAGTTTTTTGATTCCGGACTCTCCCGGGCGCATCCTTTTGCCCAATGGTAAACGACACAAATTAACAACAAATAAAATTGCGCAGTTGGTGTCGCTGTCAAAGCACACAATGTTGCTTCCATTCACAAGCTGTTGCACAAATGCAATTATCGGTTCTTCAAAAATTTAAACTTGTTATGCACTCCAAATCGTACAGCATGTCGGTTTCATATTTCAGTTTAAAGAAAAAACAAAAAAAAAACTTACAAATCACCTTCGGAAACTTGTCCTTCAAAATGCTTTGTAAACTAGGCACCATATTTTCTAGTCGAGAAAATGTATACCTACAGCATTTTTACGTAGTTGTTGTGTCTCAAATAGAGTTTGTCTTTAAAATCGCGGAACTTTTAAACACTGATCCAATCTTATGAGCATTTCTAACGAACAATTTTTGAGTACCTAGGCGTATTTGCAAACTAAACTTCCATAAAAATCGTTGAAACAGTTTTCCAGATACAGAATATATTGCATTATCCAAACGAAATTAATACGTCATAAGTTTGAAGTTAAAACGCCCAACTCTTCAAAGAGGCCAAAAATCCGAAGTTTAATTATTTCGATGTCAGTAGAGCAGTTTCGTATTCGGAGATTGTCATTAAATTCTGGAAACCTGAAACCTTTTGCTCAGTTTTATAGCCCAATAACCACTGAACAATATTTTCATATGAAAAATAATCAGGTGTGGGAAGTTGCATTATAATGAAAAAAACCTCGGTCCTTTTCGCAGATTTGAGTAGTCGTTAATCTGAATGTTGATTTTGCTTAATTTTCTCAACATATTGCAATCTAGTTTGTTAAAATGTTAATATGTATTGTTTTTTATTTTTAGTTTGCTTATGTCGGGTCGATCTGAACCAATACTAAAAATTTGCCCGTTTGTACACTTAGGAATACACAAGAAGGAATCTTTGTCCAATAAGTTTGTGCCAAATAGTTTGAGAAGTCAATCATTAGTCTGTGCGCTTCATAGAACCGAGGTAGTAAACTAAAAAAATGAGTTCTTGTGTAAAAGATATATAAAAAAAACAGAAATTTGGGTGATTACATTTGCTTATTTGACGGATATTCATTTGCTCTTTCGTTTTGTTTTAGAGCAACTTGGTGAAGTCCGCCTTACAACGCTCACCTAAGGCCCAAAGACATTGGGTATTCATGCGGACTAACGTAGGTGGATCAGAGAGCAACTGGCTTCAGGTTTTCTCAATACTCATTTGTTTGCCCTACAGTTGCATGCTGAATCGAAACGTTTGAATTGAAGAATCTTTTTAACACAGCTAGATCCAATCGAATGTTCGTCGGATAATCGCGGAGTTAAACAGTTGAAAGAAAAACTAAAAGTGCACATAAGTAAAACTCACTAGCTACAGTGTCCATTGTCCAACCAGGCTGCATCATTAGCGACACACTTTTCATATTATTTTGGCTTCATGATATCAAGTAACAAACCAGAATCAGGAGAATGTTCATCCCAGAGAATATTGTTGCAGTACCTAAGTGAACATATGGAAGTAAATCTGAATTTGTATCGACCCTTAGGAACACTTTGCACGATAAGAGGAATCATATCACTTCCGATTTACATTTCTATTTGATTTATTGAATCAATTTACAGATTATAGTGTTTTAAATTTTCATTTCTTCACATTTTGTTAAAGGCTAAAAAAGTTGACTGCCGAAGGACTTGGTTTTGGTGTGAGGATCACTTTTGTGTTGAAGCCTATACACAAGCTTGGTATATGGAACAAGAAGAAACCTCAAGAAGGTACACAACATGCAACAGATGAGGAAAGAAAGCCGTCAATCAATTGAAATATAATATTTCATCTCTCCTTTGACAAAGGATCATTTTATATCTCCAGTTCTGGAAGGAGCAGCTGCGTACGCTTTCCCATAACCAAATCGTTTCCAATTCAATATAAATGTACATATTGTACACACAATCGACAGAAGACAAACGAATTCATGTTAAAACAAATGACGGAAGTAAATGCATTGGTAAAAGCAAATACCTAAAATGTTATACGCAGTCTTTAGTGTGAGTTTAAGATCTTATCTATAATAATTATGATTAATCATACTTGTACTTCAAATGCATTCGATCATTTAGCCCGTTTATCCTTATCTTCACGGTTAATCATCGAACACAGATAAAAACAAGTCGTAAACATTCTATCGTCATTTCTTGTTACATAAATTACTGATCGAAACATTGAGAAGGGGCTATCAAACTATTAAAATAAAGCAACCCAAAACGGTTGTCTTCATAAATCTTAAACGGTACTGCCCCCTGTCAGATGTGTCAGCTTTAATATTCGTCAATCGTATCAAATAAATATCAAATGCAGCATGTTTGAATACTGACATATAGTTCCCCCCAGAAAGTAAAACGCACGTATTTCCACATAGCTTGAGTTAGGCTTGAGTAAATAATTAATATTGCACTATTCGGCGAAAATGAAATGACTAAGAGAACAGAGAAGCATTTAAAGTCAAGGGCGCTTGCTAACAGCATACTCTCAAGAGAACTGTTGCAGCTATATGCGCATATAACCCATAAATCGTTTTTATTGTATAAAATACGAAAAGAGAGATTTCAAGTTTTTTTTCGCTGTTTAGTAAATTTAGTCTTAAAAATTTAGACGAATATTTTTCTATAGCTATAAGAGTTGGCATGTAAGTGCAGTGGCTCAGTATAGACGAGGGATCTCAAGTTCGATTCCTGACAAAAACACAAGCTTTTCCACTGCGTCACCTCTCGCGAACGTCTGACACAAAAGACATAACCAACGTCATGAGAGAGCTTGTCAATTCAGCCGTTTGGACTTGGCATAAAATTGTTCTTCCCTCCCAATCGTCTAAAAAAATTTAGATTTACATTAAGGTACCTATACCAAACGGACCTGCTGCCTCAATTGTACCTATTTATTTATTCACGTTATAATAGTTGACATTCATAGAATCAGCAGATTGAACGTATCGTAAACAGAGCCACCAAATCTTTATGGATCTGTCGTCGTGTGTGCGGTAAAAACTGGGGTCTTAGACCTCGGATGATACACTGGCTTTATTTGCTCGTCGTAAGACCTGCGGTCACCTATGCTGTGTGGTTTGGTGGCCGAAGACTTAGGAAGTCACTATAGTAAAAAAGCTAGAACGAATTCAGCGTATAGCTGGGAACTGCATGACGGGCTGTCTTCGCTCCACTCCGACCATGGCACTCAATGTCATCCTTGGTCTAACACCTCTTCAAACGCACATTCAAATGTAGGCTAGACTAAGTATTCACCGCCTGTACCATTCGAACAACTTTGACCCATATAGCTATCAGGGAGGTCATCTGTCTTTACTCGGCACCATGGAGCCTTCAAGCCCATTCAGCATTCCTCTTGATGACATGCTTCCAAAATATGGCTTCCTCAAAAACTTCTCCATAATTATCCCTCCTAGGGATGAATGGGAAAAATATAAACGCAATCCATCTCGTCTTGATATCATCTGGTACACAGACGGTTCTTAGATGGATTCAGGGACTGGCTCTGGAATATTCCAGTCTGAAGTCCTCCCAATTTACCATTGCGCTAGAATAAATCTAAGTTCTAACACACGGGGTAAAACCATATTTATCTTTTCAGACAGCCAAGCAGCTCTCAAAGCACTTGACTCACCTGTAATAAGATCAAAACTTGTCTTAGAAACATTCTTAGCCATCCACGAACGCTCTAAGAAAAACCTAGTCATCCTCCATTGGATCCCAGCCCACAGAGGATTTGAGGGTAACGAATCAGCTGGCTCGCTGGCCAAAATCGGAGCTAACACTCCACTTATCGGACCTGAACCCTTCTGCGGAGTCAGCAAAAAACATTTCAGGACCTAAATTAAGAATCTTTCTCGTATCGAGTCGAACGAGATTTGGAAAAATACAGATGGGCAGATCTGCACCAAAAAATTTCTACCTAAATTCTCCCCCAGAAAATCGCTCTTCCTAATCAATCTGGACAGAAATAATCTGAGGATCCTTACAGGAATAATCAGTGGCCATGATCACGTGAAAAAACACCTCCACCGCATTGGCGTCTCACCGGATCCTATCTGCAGGCTCTGTCTTGAGAGTGATGAATCCTCTCTTCACATACTCATAGCTTGTCCGGCTCTATCCAGCAACTCTTGCTGACCTACACCCAGAGAAGGTCCTTGTCTTCCTGAATGCCTCTGGAGTGAAAAGATGGCTCTAGGAACCTACCTGGGAAGGCACAATAGGCTACTCTTGAAGCCGCAGGGCCAGAGCTCTTTGAAGGCTCTCCCGTCTTCTAATCTAATCTAATCTAATCTAATCTACCATTGGTTGTTGTTGTATGACAAAAATTTGATTTTTGATTAGGTTAATTGCTATAACGAAATTACCTTCACTGCCATGGCCAATTTTTAGAAGAGGCTTTAATTTATTTATTTAACCACTAAAAATATAAGTCACTTCTTAATCAATACATGTTTTTTTTAAAAATAAAGCTATTTATTTTAATATATGTATCATTCATATTATTTATATTTTTTCTTATATTATTAACAATGTTTACATGTATGTTACGTTTCTTTCAATAGTTTTTTTTTTTTTTTTAATGAAAAAAGCCTACAAACTTATTATATAGGCTTTCCATGTTCGCAACTCCTTCGTTCTTTGAAGAAAAAACGCAAACAATGCTCAGAGTTTTTTTTTGGAATTCAGACCCGCATACACAGTCAGCTCACTTTTTTAGGATGCATTTCGGGCAAACATTTTGTTCTCTTTTAGAAATTAAAATAAAATAAGTGCACTCGCCTAAGTAGGTATATGCATGCACTCCTTCATGGAGTGTTGTCATAAAATGTCGACAAAATTTGAATTCATGCTAGTGATTTCGAATTTTCAGAATGGTAACATAGCTTAATAGTCAATCACTGCACTGGCTCATTGACTTCCGCCTTGGAAAACCTACCTCTCAGCTCTCAATCCAAAGAAACAAATCTATTTATGTAAAGCTAAGAGGCAAAAACAAATTGCGTATGTATGTTTCCCTCTCTTTATTTTTAATTTGGATAAACTTTCAAAAACATGGAGAAAAAAAACACCAAACCGATAGATCTAAAATTCACAAACTTCTTTGGTATTGATCCGGGAGTGTTCCTGTAAGGTTTGGTCAAAATTAAATAAAGGGGTGTGGCACTTTACGTGCAAGAAAAAACCTTGAATAATCTATTTCTTTTATGGGTGCTAAAAGCTAATGTTTTATTTACCTACAACTTCTATAAAAAAAAAACATGTAGGCGAAATAGAAAAAAAAAAAAAAAAAAAAGTGTTTCACTTTGCTCATACAAGAAAATTATTTATATCTTTTAAATATTATTGACAGACTTGAAATTTAATAAATGTTTGGTAAATGGAAGTATAATATTACCTCCTGGAAGCATTCTGTAAAAAGGTGCGTCGCCTCTTATACAAAAAAAAAGAGAAAGTGTTTGTGAAAACACATCATCAGAAGTAAAACTTCGAAGCTATACCTAAGTTTAATATTTTGATAATATTTTATGCGTTTTCACATAAAAATTATCTACTATTTTAGATTGAATGTTAAATTTGTATTTTTATCGCGCCACCTATCGGATCCGAAACTGTCCTATTTTTGAAGCTACAACCAACCATACCTATCCACAAAATTTCATCGTTGGAGCAGTTTCGGAGATTAGCATACGACACATGATTTTTAAATACCAACCGAAGAAGAATTCGTCACTTCCGTCTGAATACCTACCGAAGATTACGTCGTTACCTTTGCATCGCCAACAAGAATGTTCAATTGTTTTTTTCCATTTCAAAATAATTACAAAATTTGTATTAAGAACATCTGTTTATTGAATATCTTTCACACGGTAGTTTGTGATCCGTCACTGCTGATACTAATGGTTTAAGATAACTGAAATGTGAAAAGTGATAAAGTGAAAACATTGCATCTACAACATTCAAAATAAAGAAACTCATCATGCTAAAAGAATTCTACCCCCACACTACCACCACGTCAACCATGTTTCTATACAATGCTATTACTATACATCTAGTATAATATATAGCTTACCTGCTTCTTCTCACTACGTTACAAATATTTCTTCTCTCTAGTTGACTGAAACACAATAAGGGTACCTATTCACTTAATCTCATAATTTTATGCAGCTCGTAAATTCTTAAATTTCTGCGGTGCTTTAAGTGAACACACCTCGGAAATGTCATTGCGTAAATCGCTGCAAATAACGATAAAGCAATAGAATAAATATTTTTTTAATTAAATTCTTACCGTCATTGATGCAACTCTAAAATATTGAAAAGAAATTCACACAACGCGGAAAACGCTTGTCACAATTTGACATTTGTAAATTTGTGTAACTTTCCGCACTCGATTTCCGAGCCTAATTGATCGCGGAAAATTATGAGGCCTGCGTAAACTATTCTCCATACAAAATCTGACAGTTCATTTACGAGGTGGTAAATATCTGCAGTTTATGAGGTTTATGGGGGTTTTACGCGTTTAAGTGAATACCCTTAATATTATAACCAGAAACTGTTTCCTTCTTAAACACAGATCTTATGTATAAAATAAATTTGTAGAATAACTAATGTCAAGTTTGTTGTCAATAGAGCCGTTAGCAAAATTGTCCCTTACTTTGACGAGGGCTTAAAATAATGATTGAGTGTCCAGGTTTTTAAATTAATATCATATAACAGTCGGGGATAGGTGATTCTTATTTGCAAAACTTGTCTCGAAAATTCCAGTATGAATCAAGAAAACTTTGTTACATTTTTTTTTTAAATATTCACTCACTAATTTTTAATGCAGCCAATTTAAAAAAATATCGCATTTTGTTTTGATCTGACCCTTTAATTCATCTTAGACAAAGAACATTTCTGAAAAAAAAGAAGAAAACTCTCACCAACTTCTACCACTGGATACATACATAGTGAGTGTATTTAACGTGATGATTATCAAATAAAATCTATGAGTTTCATAATGGTCCTAGGACGACAACGATTTCACATTTAAACGCAATTCCAATGCTCAACACTATGGGGTGTTTTTTTTGCATGTTCATTCATGCTAATAGCTGGGCGATTTCACCATAGTTCAACAATGCTACGTCATATTTTGTTTTCAAACAAACCGTATCATATAATCTAAAAATAACTCAGTGATTCACTGCAAGCGATAACTAAGTCGCAATACAATTATCAAAGGCAGCCACTACATGAAGATAGCATCGATTTCATATAAAAACACCTTGTAAAGTTCAGTTTTAGTCAGTTGAGCATTAGCTTGCAATAGGAGAACACGAGTGTTTCTAGCAGTGACTATCGGTTAAGTAGAGAAATTAATAAAATGGCACCACACGGACAGTGCGGCCCAATTTGTGGCCCATGTGGACCTGGTCATTATGACCATCATCACCACCACCATGGACCTCCACACCATCACCATGGACCTCCACACCATCACCATGGACCCTCACATCATCACCATGGACCACCGCACCATCACCATGCCCCTCCACATCATCACCATGGACCGCCACACCACCATCACGGGCCACCACACCATCACCATGGACCACCGCACCATCATCACCATGGACCACCAGGGGTGGTTGTTATCTCCAGCCGCTCACCACCAAGGTGGTGATGGGTGAACTCGCAAAAGAATATTTTAAAATTCGACCATTTTACGTATTTAATTTGAGTTTAAATATCGTTAGCCTAAAAATAGAAAAAATGTTTATCAAGTGGGGATTAAAATAAAACTAAAATAAGATATAGAAAATAAAAATAAAGAAAATATTTTTAATACATACAATATGTTGTTTTGCTTGCACTAATTTTGTTTCTTGTTTTTATAAGAAGGCCAATGAAAAACTTGTGGATCTGCGACATAAATTTGCCTCATTGTCTAACTTCTTAAAACCGTAAAGTTCGAAGTCAATATTTCGGTTCTTCAAAATGTAGACTTTTATTGAAAATTGGAACGTCTTTTTTGTGATATTTGTCTCTTCTTACTGCCGCTTACAGTTCGAGGTGGACAACGGCCTCAACCGACAAGCCAGCTGCCTCAAGTTACGCATAGCAAGTTGGCTCAGCTCGCTTCCCAATTACGCGCGCCACCTTAGGTGAGGTATCCCTTTTGTTTGTCAAAAACTGGACAAGCTTAAAGCATGATTGAAGTCTGGTAAAATATCTCCTTGGTTCCTTGGTAGATGACTTCTTGGCCCGAAGAAACACCAATTGGCAAAAGCGTCTCTTAGCCGAAGAGTTTTTGTATATACCGTAGAATTATCTCACTCACGTATTAATAACTACCTGGATGTACCCGTGTACCCGCTTTGCTGGGTACATGAACATGAAGTACGTACATATGGATATAAAATACATTTTTTTTTTCTCAAACTTAATCTATTTTTATAAAAATAACGACTGGGCAAGGGAGCAAGCCCTGCTGGGATGGGTAGCGAAATCTTTTGCGGTTCGAATCGAACTCATGTGTGTTTTCTTTTATCTCTCTTCGTTATTTGCTTTATTCCTGTATTCCCTCCCTTTCTTAGTCATGTTGCAATACGTTGCGTTTGTTTATTACTTCCGTTATACGAATCACAGAATAATGATTGATGCATCAATCTTTTCACCGGGAAATGTACTAAGCGAAGAATAGAGTCATATTCATATTTGTTCAGCCATTTCGTAGTTATATGTGTGTAAGGCATAGGAAATCTTTATTTTTTTAGTAAAAAACTCATATAAAATGGGTTTAAAGGCCCAATAACGGACTTAAGATACTAAAAACCATCCTATGTAATACCGCTACTCATGACAAATCGATTGATACGTAATATATTGTTCAGGTAAATGTAAACAATAATATATAATAAAATAATAAAAATGAAATAATAATAAAACAAAATAATAAAATAATAAATAATTAAGAAGAAGAATATAGAAGAAGAAGAAGGGATTACGTGCGTCGTTTGACATTTCGGGGAAAATCTAAGCTGTTCCCTAAAGAGATATTTTATTGTAAATGGGAATTAAGTTAACAGATAAATTTAAACGATTTTATTTTCAGCTGATACTTAAGTAAAATTTCCCAACTGCTGCTCGTTGGGCAATTTTTCGCTTGAAGAACTATTTATACATATAAAAGCGAGTATTTAAAATTTTGTGTATGTGTGAACTGCAAAGTTGACATTTTTTGTATTCACAAAATATTATTTAATGTGCAAAAAGAACTCCTTATTACATATTTAGAAGCAGTACAAGGGAAATATTTGACAACACAAAATTGAGCATTCTTGCCACGAACTATCAGACTTTATAGGCAAACCATTCGCGATTCACAAATCCGCGAATGACAAATTCATTTGAACTAAACCTCTAATTGTAAATTGACAAGAAAAGTTGATAATCATGTTTGCAGTCATTGATAGGAGTAATTATACTTACAGTGAACTCCCTCTTAACGGACATCTCTCTTATTCTCTTAAGTGGACAAGATCTAGTGCGATGGTTGGCTGCTATTGTTTAGCTTGAATTTTTTTCCCCCTTGAGTGGTTGATTCTTTTAAGCGGACAGTGGACAGTTTTTTCACATTTATTCGGTAAAAACATTCTCTTAAGTGGACGATATGTATAATTATTATTATTTTTTTTTTGTTTTCTTTACACATGCAACAGATACATATACATACTTTCTGATATATTAAAGGCACCTTTATATATATATAGAACTACTCCTGTTTATCCTGTTATATATATCTATAGTTGACGCAACAGTTCCGTATGGACCCAAGGCCTAGCTTCTCACAACCATTCGTTTTGTGTGATTTTTTCATTTTGGGAACCGATGGAAGGGATCTACAATTTAATATCGAGTCCAAACGGCTAATTGAGAAGCTCTTTCAAGACAGTTACACTCTCGGATATTTATCAGACGTTCGCGAGAGGTGGCGCAGTGGAAAAAAAAACCTTATGTTGGAATTTGGGTTCTCAACACACCAACCACTAAGTCACTTCGCTATTTAACATTTATAGCGTTACCAATTTTGACGTGCGGATTTGCCAACTACCATCGATCTTCAACATAAACTTGGTGTAGATTTTTTCAACGCTCTATTTGCTTTGACGTAATAGGAGAAATAGTTAGAAGAGAAAACGTTTGCATGACGCTGCTTTGTATTATACATACCTATCAATACCATAATCTCAATAGAAATAAAATATGAGAGTACTGATAAAATATTACGGAGCCAAATGGCCGCAGGATACAACACATACACTTTTGTTTCTCTATTCCGTATAGCAGTTTCAGTTCTTTATCGTCAACTTTGACGTTTAACAAAATAACAAACAAACGGATTGTATTTGAAAATTGAAAATAGTGCTTATTCTCAGTAGGTCTTACCGATAAATCATTTTGAATCTTCACGCTAAATATTTTGTAACTTAATATGTGAAATTTCTCCATTGTGAGTTCGTAAATATGATTATTAGGGTCCGCCAAATAACTTTTTTTTTTTTTGAAAATGCTTTAAAAAAAACTACTGAATATTTTCTCAAACTTCTTTTTTTATTTGAAAGTACAATCCTTCCGGTTAATAATGGAAAATAATTTCATTCAAATGGCTGCCTCGGCTGGCCATGCAGTAGCCTACACGATCGATCCAATTTTTAAGCACATTATCGATTGTGTGCGGCGTAACTCTTATCTTTTACGGCACCCCAGAACTAATAGTCCAACGGTGTCAAATCGCAGCTCCGAGGTGGCCAAACGACATCAGCTCTGCGGCTGATAATGCGATCTTCAAAAACAGGGCGCAAAACATCGAGTGTAGCCCACTTAGCGAAGCGAAAACGCATTGGATGGTCATTTGGCCTCAACTCCTGAACCAATTGGACTTTGTATGGCGTCATACCAAGGTCTTTATGCAAAATTCGTCTCAATGATGTCTTCTCAATTGCTGAGAACGACGGTGAATTGATGTTGATGGCGCTTCACGCACACTTTCTGCCACAGCAGCAATTTTCTCGGGTGAACGTACTGTTTTTGGCTTTTCACGCTTTGGTTTATCGATGAAGATGCCAGTTTTTTTCACTTTTTTCACAAGATAACGAACATACAGAGCTGACGGCGCTTCTCTTGTTCCAAATTCCGTACGCAATTTTCGCACACATTCTGCAACATTACCATGATTTTCAAAGTAATGTCGCAATATTTCCCAGCGTTGTTCAAGCGTAGGTATACACAACCATATTCGTTCAGCGGAAGGATAAAACTGATTATCTGTCAAATCAGACATGAGCTAAGTGTTACCATTCGCGAAATAAGCACTAGTTGAAAAAAAAAAGTTAGATGGCGGACCCTTTACTATAGCGCAGTGAGTATTATTTTTCAGACTTTTCAGACCCTTCTTCAATATAACTTATCGGCAATAGATATCGATAATCCTTGATATTTATTAACTACTATTTAATCTGTTAAGAATTGTTTTAGAATAATTTCGTAAACAGTAGACAGAATCGGAATTTATTGCACGCCAGCGAAACAGCTGTTGGAATGGAATTGATCGAGAATGATTATCGAATCCACAAACTTTATCACCTCAGAAATTTCGATAATGTCGGTGTATTTTACTATACTTCGTTTCAATTTTGAGTAAGAAAACGAAAATCGCACCTTTCGATATAAAAATCGCCTTAATAATGGTAACATTTTAACCGTCAGAAAACTTTTTTATATTCTATGTTGACAGTTAACCTCGGAGCTCGAATATAAACAATGATGCAAAAAAAATGTTAACACTTCAATTTAAAATCGGCCGCAAATCCAACAGTTTTGGTTTTCCCATACATTTGCCACACAATTACAACTTTATTTAATGCTAATCCTTTACTGGTATTTTATTGAAAATATTTATTTCTATTGTACATTATATGTTCATATTTTTAGTAGCGCGGCGGGCCGTAGTTGTGGGGTGGTGGCCCATGTTGATTGGGCGGAGGTCCGTGATGATGGGGTGGAGGCCCGTGATGATGGTGTGGGGGTCCATGGTGATGATGATCATGTTCACCATGCTCATGATATCCGCGGCAGCAACATCCACCCATGTTTGTTTGTATATATTTATCCGAGACCTGTTGACTTGTTGAGTACTAATGCCCAGCTAAATGGAATCAAATTGTTAACGTATTAATCAAAGCAAACGCCAAGTTATCTCAATCGGTTTTCCTGATGATATAAGCCGATTTATCACCTCTCTATATGAAAAAAAAAAGTGTTTGATTATCTATTATTTATACAGAACAAGCTAATCGCGAATATACCTTGTAGAGATGATAAATGAAGTCGCCAGTTAGTTATAAGTGTGTTTGTAAATAACACACACATTTGGGTGGGATACATCCCTCAAATGACGATGTGTTTATTTTAATACAAGTAAATTGTTGGAACGAAAATCCCTCCGAGTGATTAAATGTAGATTGTGGGTGGAGGTGGTGTATTGTATCCCAGATCACTGCGGCCAAAAGTGCGCCTATTGTGATATTATATGTAACCGTTTACGTTGACGGAATTTGGATTGGAGGAGGAGATTTGTCGGCGAACTTTTAAAACCTGTACAGCGACATCGACCTGGTCAGAAAAGGACATATCAGTTGCCTTAGATGACTGGGATATACAGAGTTAACGGACATCAACACTCCGGTTCGAATAGTTTTTGATTTCAAACCAGAGGGACAACTCAATAGAGGAAGACCTCGCCTAAGGTGACGCACGCACGTAAAAGGGGACCTTCACCTCAGCCAACTTGGAGCTGGTGCAACTGACGGCAGCAATAGCAGAGGAGAAGGATTTCGGCGACCGCCGGTAAACATATAAAAAGACAACTATTCGAAAAGGAGAGCGAAGGATCGAACTTACGACCGTATGTAGAAAATGTACCCAACTAGTATAAATTATCAATATCAAAAAATTATACATATCTAGGTACCGCGAAAAAAACTAATAAAACGCGATAACAAATATGGTAGATACTGTCAAAGCACTCATTCCATATCGAAAACCTTCTTTATACAAATAACTGAAATTTTCCTTAAATAGCCGGAATACTTTTGCTTTTATTCAGTTGATCATTTTCAATAAGTAAGAAATTTCAAGAAAGAGAAACATAGTGTTATATTCAAGATATGTCAGATTATGGACATCACGGCGGGCCGCCGCAACACCACGGACCTGGACATAATCCAGGACCACCACATCATGGGCCACCTCACCATGGACCACCTCACCATGGACCGCCGCACCATGGACCACCTCACCATGGACCACCGCACCATGGACCACCACACCATGGACCGCCGCACCATGGACCACCTCACCATGGACCACCCCACCACCACCACCACGGACCTCCACACTGTTAGCCATCAGATAGCTTATTTTACATACATGTTAGATAAAAGAAATCAGTTTCTGTGTCAAATATACCATTGGCTTACTCCTTTCGCAGTCCAAAACTGTTTGTACTCCAGGAGAACAGATTCTTCTTTTTATACTTTCCCTTAATGACATTTTATGAAATATAATTCAATGATATCTCAATCATTAATTCAGTGAGTTGTTTACTACAAGGCACTTTTCAACTATAACATACATATAGTAAAAAAAAGTATTAGAAATGAATTCAACTTTAGTTTAAAATTAATGACAACATTTCTAAACCCTACGTAGAAAATGTAGTAAACTATTACAAATTGTCAATATCAGTCATAGTTAAGATATAAAATTCATTTTTTCACAAAAAATACGTGACAGTCATATCTAGGTACCGCAAAAAAAAACTAATAAAACCCGATTACAAATATGGCTGATGCCCTGATTCCATATCGATAACCTTCTTTTTATAAATAACTGACATTTTCCTTAAATAGCCGGAATATTTTAGTTTTTATTCAGTTGTGTATTTGCAATATGTAAGAAATTTCCAGGAAGAGAAACATTCTGACTAATCGACATATTTTCACAGCACTCGCAGTGTGAATAGGAGCGTTAATTTGTCATATTGATACTCCAATTCTATGGGTCCGACAAATTTTCAAAACTTGGAAAAGACATTTTTAAATTTTAATTTAAAATAGGTATGTTGCGATCATTTTCGACTTTTGGACCTCAAGCTCAAGAACAAAAATTATAGGCAT
The DNA here is from genome assembly GCA_963082955.1 of Cheilosia grossa. Lineage (NCBI taxonomy): Eukaryota > Metazoa > Arthropoda > Insecta > Diptera > Syrphidae > Cheilosia > Cheilosia grossa. Next base: position 47,942,124 of record OY720147.1, on the reverse strand, counting down.
CAGGGCTAATCATCAAAATTAAACTAAGGCTAAGAACAAACGTGTTGCGAATACGGGTCCGCTATTCTTTTGAGTGGGGCTTTCTCCGAAGTTGATTGCATGCCAGTTTTAGAAAGACTAGTACTTAGTACACCACATTTTTATATGATGTTTGCCGCTGGCTCGGCCCGTATTATCGCCGCCCTATCTGATTCTGTTGTGGGCAATTTTTACATCTCATCGTACTTTTTCGTTGCCTTGTTCCTTCTCCCAATTTTTTTAAGAAATCACTCGCCCCAAAAACGCGTTTTTAAGGTTCCGTACACAGAGGGAAAAAAACCGAACCTTATTAGTTTCGCTTTTGTCCCTAGACCAATTTTGTACCTTGGTCCAACTCAGAAACACTTTAAGTTAAATTAAACAATTTTAAAATTAAGGTCGAGCGTCTTTTTCATTTCGTAAAAAAATGACCAAATGAAATAAAATTGACAGTGACCAAGAGAAAAACTAATGAAAAAATTTGGTCACAAATGACCATTCTGGCAACCTGAGTCGATCGCTTTAGAATTGGCTTCTGCTCTCCCCTATTGGGAGACATTAGTTTTGCGAGATCCTAGCACTTAGCATATTTTTACCAGTTGAAACCACAATAAAATGTTAGATTTTTTTTTATTTTTACTCAGTTCACTTAAAATAGCAGATTTCTCTAATTTGCCGCTGCCTTATTTTCTACTTCGCACTCCGGAAAAATCAAAGCTTCAGAAAACGTAAAAAATTACCAGAAATGGAGCAGATCATTAAATTATTTGCGAATATTTTTTTTTAATTTTTTAATTATTTCGAAGTGGCTGACTGACTGATGTCTGAAACTGAACGCCCTTTTAGGTGGATAAAGTGCGAGTGCGAGAATAACTAATGATTATTTACAGAAATAGTAAGACGACAACATCAGGCGTGAACCAAAAAAAGTACCATTGATGACTGCTAGTCTCGAACAAGCCTACGAGTCAATAGATTTTGTGTCGCAGAGTTAGGGGATTTTCTAAATGATTTGTTTTGAGACCGGAAAACAGTTATTGAACAAAAATTCGCAGCAACGCGACTGATGTGTAAACTGAATTTCAAATAAATAGAAAATGATAAATTAACCAAACAACCCCATAAATCAATGTCGAAGTTGTCAACTGCGGCTAAGTTTAGGTGATAAAATTCTGTGGATCAACTCCACATGATACACTTGAGTTGGTGGGTATTTGAAGTATGCCTATCTGCTGATGTCTATATATCCGTAATACGCATAAACTTTGAAAGCGGATACATAATTCAAAAATAAAAGTGAGTCTTCTAATAAAGATATTCCTCCAAGTGACCAAAACAAGACTATTAGTAAAATGTAAGAACATAGATACATAAATTGTCTTAACCTTGAGTATATAAATTTAGTCTAAATATGGATGGTATGTAGGTATGGTGGCTAAGACTTAAATGCCCAAGTAACACTTACTGAGTGCCGTTTTTGTTGTGACATCTCATTTGAACTGAAGTTTGAAGTTTGCTTAAGGGAACAGTATAGATCCAACCTGATGTGAAATTCAAGAAGGTGATTGGTCTTAAAGTGCTATTTATCTAAACTTCTTCGACTGAGTTGAAGAAGGAGTTTCCTGGAGATCGATGTCCAGTCTTAGCTGCTGCCAATGAGGCGCATAATCGTATGTAGGTACTGAATGAGGTTCCTTTTAATTGCAACTGCGGCGGTATGAATTCAGTGGTCCCTTATAGACAAGTGACTTGTGGTGCTCTGTTCTTCATACAAGACTGGCCTTTAATAGGAATACTGATTCTGAGGGGACTTTTGCCTTGAACTTGACTGTTCCGAGCGACATGTGCAGCCCCACCGAGCTATCCGTCGGAAAGGAAAATTCTCCGGCTTTAAATGATTCGGAGGATTTTTTCTTCCAGTTATTCTTCCAAACATCTGTTCGGAGCATTGTTTCGATCAAGTTTGATTTTGAGTGACATTTTTGTCGGAGAACAACAACAATCAGTCGCGGAATATATTTACGATTTGAATGTGAGCAGTGTCGACCACATAAACTAAATACCTATATTAAATAGACCGTCAGCTCCCGCGCACCTACCCGATTCCCCGTCCAAAATTTTGAAAAGAAAATTCTCTCTTAAATTTCGTATGCGTGAATACGTGTGAAGCAGCAAAAAAAAAAGAATTCTAAATGGAGGGGATATAATCAAATAATGACACTGAGCAGTCATCCTACATCGTGGTATTTCTACCTTTTTGTAGAAATGTTGTTGTCCTAAAAACCTTCCTTACAAAACGAAAATAAAGCATCAAAAGTGTGGAAATATCAGGAATCTGACGAAAAAACCTTCGAACTACATTGCAACACACTAAATGTCCATAAAAAAGGGGATTCAACTTTTAGTAAAAATTTCTAGTAACAAGAAATAATCATTATAATAAAAAAACTGAGATTTTTATAAAGAAGGTTAATTTAAAGTAAATTTCTATCCGAATAATAGTAATTCTACTTTTAGGAGAAATTTTTTTTCTTAAAAACAAATCGAGGGAATTTGAGTTCGGTGAAAAGGGAAAAATAAAGAGACAGTGCTAAGCACAGCGACTGACAGTAGAGTATTTGGTAAGTTTCTATCAGCTGATGGATGCGTTTAAATTTGTTGTTTTATTTCACTACGAAAACATTTATTTTACTAATGTAATCAACGTATCAATAAAGGAATAAACTGAGAAATATTCATGCGCAGGAATAAAACAATACATTTTTGTACCTACAGTAATTCTTTTGTTTTCTAGAAAATTTTGTTGTTTTTGGCGTAAAATTATTTCGCCGGCGAATGTCGACAGAAAAAAATCAACGAATTCAAATGGAAGAATTGATAAGGAATATTAAAATTTAAAGTTCGTTGTTGTTCAAGGCACAGATATGTAAAAATTTCTGAGTGGGTAACAGTTTTGAGTTTCGAGTTAAAATCTTTTCATGAAGTTTATAGAAAACAAAAAGTAACAAAAAAAATATATTACAAAATTTCATCAATTTAATAAACAAACGAATTTCAAACTAGCGTTATTTATGAAAACAATTGAGTCAGCCGAGAAACGCCATGAATAATGTATATTTAGAAAATATTTTTTTTGTCCTATCCATGGAATTCGGCCTGTTCGTTTTCATACTATTTTGGTGAAGATTCCTTTTCGAAATGTTACCTTCTAAAAACGATAGAACCTTCATAGGACATGATAAACAAATTTTTAGAAATTTTCATGACGAAAAAAGGACCTTGCCTGACAAAAATAATTCTTTCAGCTTTTTAAAATTATTTTATCTAAATGTTCATTGCACTTTAATAACACAAATATCCTATAAATACAATCAATGAAAATGAACTGTACGGGAAAGAAGAGAAACTAAAATGTATAGGTATACTATCAGTAAAATTCCAAATATATTTGTAGATACTGATTTTATTTTAATTTTGCCGATGATCCCTATAGTTCATCGGTTTCCATTGTTTACAACCACAATGTAAACATCCTGCACTGTATGCATTATCTAGATAAAATAAAATAAGTCCTTGTAATATTCGTTTTGATGAAATATAAATTGTTACTAAGTTCACCACACCATACCCACCGTTTTCTAGACACGTCCCGATAACGGCCAATTATTTGAATTTTTTCCAATGTCACCACAGCATGAGTTGTCAGTCATCTGGCAGGTTGCTATGTGCAAATGTATGCGTGCGTCTAATGTACTTTAACATGGCACACATACTTTCGCACATAGGAACACGGAAAACAGCTTGTAGGCAAACTCTCTTAAGTTGGAAGATCTGACGGTCTATTTAATACTTAGTTTATGGTGTCGACGATCTTCTTTGAGTGTTCTTTAATAACTGACCTATATACTAACTAATCTCAGTACAATATTTTCAATGATTATCCTATATATGTAAACATATATTATTTAAAGAAAGAGATACAGTTGACATTGCCAAAGCATAGGGTACTATTAGCATAGAGGTCAACACCTCTTATAATAGTTATCTCGATCTCTAGCTAACAGACTTTAGTTGTGCACTCCAATCCAATTGAGCTTGAGACCCTCCACTCCAAAGACGACTCTCCGGGAAGAATTGTTGGTCCGAGCAATTGGCTTATCAGCACTCCAACTTATTTTTTGTGTTTGATTGGTCCTTAAAAAATACAGAATTTGGTTCTTCTGGATGTTTGAAGTCTGTAGATTGGAAAATACTAAACTTTTTAGGTATATGAGCTACCTAATGCAACAATTTACAAAATAAGGCCATGCAAGTATCAGCCCCAATTAAATTTACACATTTTCATAAGAAGTGGGGCCTGACAACTGGAGAGCCCTTAAAGGAACCATGTCTTTCATAGTCAGCCCCCATTTCTCTAGTAAATGTACAGGGGGTTTAAGAGTGAAAAACAAAGAAAATTGATCGAAATTTTTACGATAATCACGACATATTGAAGTTTCCTTTCATTTTACATACTCAGTTATAAAAAAAATAACGTATCCGGAGGGGGCTGAGCCTAGGATAATCAAAAAATCAGTTAGACCAATTTTAATTATTTAACAAAAAATATAAAAGTTTGAGTTAAGAAACAAGTAATTAAACTGTAAATAACATAAAAATTATAGCACTATGCAAATACCTTAAGGGGACTAGTATTTGTACTCGTATCACTTTTCCAAATTTACTTCCACTATTTTGTATTTTTTTTTAATTCTGCCCTTATAAAAACTGTACTCAAAAAATTTTTCTAACGCGCAAGGCAGCACCTGGATTGTGGCAACTTTTTGGAGACAGATAGAAAAAATATTAGCCAAGAGAATAATGTTTTTCGCTTGGGAGAAAGACCAAAGGATTAACTATTCCCCTGTACTTTGTATTACAGAGTCTGGCTACTGGAGGGGGCTGGCTGAACTTACAAGCCATCACTGTACCTATGCATTTTTGTGATCAATTCATAAAGTTTGCTGCCAAGTCACCTTCTCCAAAAGAGATCTGAGCTGAGGACGCAATTACATAGACGTATGATTTGTTGGGACGTCTTAGGTTATGGACACCCACTCTATGTATATGAACAAACGTCATTATTTTTTTGTTTGCCATCCACAACCAGTTAAAGAAAGTTGTGACTGCACTCGATCTGGCCGGGAAAATTCACCCAACCTTATCGAGTTACGAACAGAAAAATCCGTCTGTACATCCTTTCTCACAAACTCAACCAACTTACACCTTTTGCAGCAGACTGTCTTATTGCGCCCACCTTCGAGACACATCGTTATTTCGAAGAGGAATCTCTTCCCAAATAGAAATCACTGAACCATTTCATTTGCCAGGCGAACACTTCGCAATTTCAAAAGGATATCGTCGTCATCTTCACTTACAAAGCAACAGTCAAACTGAAATCCTTGAAAGTAGTTTGCAATCGCATCCGAATCAAGGGATTTGCTCATATTTACCTTCGCTTCGATAACAATTTTCCTTGACTCCCCTTTTGCAAATCCTTTCGCTGTGCGGAAGAAAAGAGTGCGTGTGTGATGAGAAAATATGGAAAGCCATTTATTTACATTACACGTTCTCTTTCTCGCACCAACAGCCAACAGCCAGCACCCGCAACGGTAAAGGATTTATTTGTAATTTAATCCAGCAACGGGAACAAATGCGTCGTCCTACTTCATGCTTCGATGGCTGAAGGAAAGCTTATAGTATCGTCGCCCCCTGCCGGGTTCAAATAAACAGGATACTCGTTGAAATTGATCCCAAAGCTATCGGGATTGCTTCGGTTTCCACAAATGTCACGAATTGGCGAAAGTAGTTCACTTTAATTTTTGTTTCTTTTTTTTTTTTAAATCACGAAGAACCACACACTCGGACAAATTATAATTTACGGCATATTCACGTAATCGTTTCCTTTGTGTGTGCGACAGCAGTTGCTGCTCACCCCATTCCGTTTTGTAAACGAGTTTCCTGCCTCTAATCGGATTACTGACGAGCAAGAGATACGCTCCGTGTTCCAGAACAAAAGGCATCTCTACACACAATTTTGGGACATACAATGGCCCAGGGAGCTCGTTGCGACTGCATTGTTCCCGATCGCAGAGGCTATATACGGAACGTTTTCACACATGCATCACGAAGATTTACCGGCCATTCATCTGGCGTGCGTGTCCCTTTCAAAGGAAACGCGATACAATTTGATGCGCTTTTCACAGTGTCTTTCTTTGATTTCCGAAGAAACCCCTGATGGATTGTTGCTTGCGACTCATAAACATCAACAGGCATAGGTCCCCCGACGGTTCATCCGCACGGTAGCCCCACTACGACAAATTGCCAATTATGCAAATTCAAAGCAGTGACATCCGTTGCCGAACGCAAATCGGTGTCCTAACCTTGGGATAACATCACATATTCCGTCATCTACACAGCGGCAACAAGCCAACGGACACAGTCGACAATGGCCGCACATATTCTATACCAAGGATTCGCGAGTGATTGCAGCAATAAAGGCTGCAGCTAACAAGCAAGTAGTGCTACATCTTCCCGGAGGTCGTGGTGCTGTTGTAATTAATTCCCGGCCAGAAGAAATGTGACATTGAATGTGATAACAGCCTGTTCCCACACACTCGGCAGCCCACCTAACCTATAATTCCGGACTGCAAGCATCTATCGCCATTTATCAAACCGGAATACTGCAGTTACAGAAGCCGGCATCCGACGATGCTGGGCCCTGATGAATGGCCACCAAAATGGATAGTCGTACTCCCCAGAGAGACAACCTTGCCTCTAGGTAACTCCGGTACTTTTTCATGCATTCGCCTATATCCATAAAGGAAAAGGAATCACATCAGACGAACAACTTGGTCGTGGAAGCCGCATCTCTGCGCTGACTCCTCGGTGCCAGAATCAAATTACCAACCACAAATGCCTACATCTTATCTGGGCACCAGGCGAAGAGACAGACAATGCACTTCCTGGTTCGTTACCAGAGACCACGAGCTGACCCTTGATTTCTGAGGAAAATAGTATAACAGCCAGCAGTCATAGGTCATCAGAGATGGAGATTTTTTCGTATCGTCTGCACTGCGCACACTATAGTGCAACTTGTAAGTTGTAAGCCTCGCAGTGTGTACAAGGATGTGTCGTAGACCCAAGACCGACCACAGCTTAGTAGCAGTTAATCCGCTCCGCACAGAAGCAGGCATTTGTTGGTTGTCGCCGGTTGACTTTGTGGGAAAGATTTATTAGAGCCCAAAATGAAACTCTTAGTTTAACACCACAACGACTGCTCAGCGCTCAGAGCTCAGTGCTAACCCTGCCCCCGCCACCACTCCGGGTTCCGGTTTAAATTTGTGCCTCTGCTCGCTTATAACGTGCACAGTGCACACTGCACAGTGTGTCGCAAAGTATTTGGAATTTTCTAAGGACTCTCCGACTCCGACTAACTGCTAAGTGACATGCAATGTGCTTCCTAAATCTTTCGTATGACATGTAGCCGGGCCGACTTTTGTTGTGCCACAAGAAAAGATGCCAGCAAATTTAATTTTGTCGCACCTCTCTTTGCTGTGTGCGGTGTGCGCCTACTGCTTGTTCAAGCGCCACCTTCCGGTTTGTGTGTAGTCGTCACGGCAGTGGCGGTGAAGCTCCTTCGGCTTGTGTCAAGGAATTTCCACATCAATCACATATTATGCAAATTAGTTAATGAAATTACTTTGACGCATTTCTCGAGTGGATGAAATGCGATGGCTTCCATATATGAGGTGCGGTGCGGGGCAACACATTCCCTAAGATAGGCAGCACATGTTAAATGACGAACAGTAATGAGTGTAGTTCTTGTTCTGTTCTGTGGTATATCTTACCAACGGGATGTGCTTTTGCAATTAATGAGGCACACTATACTCAGAGAAGTTCCTTCACCCAACGTAGGTAGGTTCTCGTAGTTGGGCTAATGGATTATGTGCTTAATTAAATTTACAGCCCCATTACACTGATATTTTTATTCTGCCAAATGTATTATAGTCATTGAATGGAATCACTTACACAAAGTTTTAGAGGTGGTTAATGTAATTAATTTCGGTACGGAGTCTCAAACATAATTAATTTTAGTTCTGATTGTGAGAAACTTTTAGAGAGAGTCCCTGCTACCATTTATGACTGTTACAAACTGTTTTTTTGTTTTTTGTAACCAACTTTTCGCAAATACGATGCAATACCAATTCTGTGTAGCTTACTAATAATAGTTTTCGATATTCTTCTAAAGTTTATAAATTTCAATGGCCCCAAATATACCAAAACTTAGCCCTGATGTGGCGGTTGGGCTCACCAGGTCGAATTTTGTAAATTGAATAAAACGCAGCGCTGCCATTACGTTAGTGGATTTGAATAGCCTCAACTACTAAAACTTGACCTGCTGTGGCGGTTGGCCTTATCAGTATGTAAAGGGTCCGCCATCTAACTTTTTTTTTCAACTAGTGCTTATTTCGCGAATGGTAACACTTGGCTTATGTCTGATTTGACAGATAATTAGTTTTATCCTTCCACTGAACGAATATGGTTGTGTATACGCTTGAACAACGCTGGGAAATATTGCGAGATTACTTTGAAAATCATGGTAATGTTGCAGAATGTGTGCGAAAATTGCGTACGGAACTTGGAAGAAGATCATTTTCAGCTTGGCGGGTATGTAAACAAGCAAAATTGTCGCTTTTGGGGCACAGAAAACTCGCACGCATACATTGAAAAGCCGATATACCCAAAACGAGTCACTGTTTGGTGCGGTATTTGGTCCAGAGGCATAATTGGGCCATTTTTCTTCGAAAATGAGCAAGGAGTGGCCGTTACAGTCAATGGCGATCGTTGAACGAATTTTTGTTCACAAAAATTGAAGAGGAGGATATTGGCAACATTTGGTTTCAATAGGACGGCACTACGTGCCACACACTCGATGTTTTGCGCCCTGTTTTTGAAGATCGCATTATCAGCCGCAGAGCTGATGTCGTTTGGCCACCTCGGAGCTGCGATTTGACACCGTTGGACTATTATTTGTGGGGTGCCGTAAAAGATAAGTGTTACGCCGACAAGGCAGAGACAATTGACGCTTTAAAGGACATTATTCGTGAAGCCATTGGTGAAATACAGCTGCACACAATCGATAATGTTCTTAAAAATTGGACCGATCGTGTAGGCTACTGCATAGCCAGCCGAGGCAGCCATTTGAATGAAATTATTTTCCATTATTAACCGGAAGGATTGTACTTTCAAATAAAAAAAGAAATTTGAGAAAATATTCAGTATTTTTTTTTTATAGCATTTTCAAAAAAAAAAAAGTTATTTGGCGGACCCTGTATATGGCTACCATAATTACCATGACGACAGAAATGGGTTGAACTCTTGCATGTGCACTCAGCACGATTTGTGAGCAAAAGTGTGGTAGGGGTTGTTGACAATAAATTGGTGATGCTGATATTAGGTGTTTAAGGATGCGAGTAGGACTCGTGTAATACAGGGACCTCTGTATGGACATTTTTTGCTCTCGGTTTTTTGTTTTTAACTTCTGACACCCGTCGACCTGAAAGATCTTTTGTTTCTTAGACTGTCAGAATTTAAGTAAGGTTAGGCTGACAGAGCTTTTGTTTTTCTATTATAGCTGGTAATACTGACGATAGAAGATATTCCTTATTCTTCAGTACTTATTACTTGTGTGGAAAATAATTTACTAGTAGTTGCGCAAAGGCGCGGATATTCTGACATAATATGTTCAGCGGTTTCGTCTTCTCAAGACATGGTCGGAATTCCGATAAATCCATTAAAAGCATTTTAAAAAAGTGATATCGCAAGCCGTGGTGACCTGTTAGGTAGCCTACTAGACTTTTTAAGTCGTGCCTGCCTATAGATTTACTTAATTATCATTTTGGCAATGATTTTGAATGGCTGAATTGTTTTTTTAAGTGACTACTTCTTTAGGCGCGTTGGGCACCAGTGTTGCCAGAATTTGAAAATGAAAAATGCTAGACTGCAAAAAAAATGCTAGAATGTTTGAAGCACAAAAAAAAAACCCTAGACGAAACAAAATTTGTTTTCATCAGCTTAAAAAAATAATAATAATAAGTTGTCTTTTATACTACATAATCATATAAATGCCTATGTACCTCTCCCTTTAGTAAGGAATTCCGTGCCTTAAAATAACTGAGAAAATAATAACAGTTAAAAACGTAGTACCCATTTTTGAAATATATATCTATGTTCATTGTTACCATAATTCACTTTATAATATACATAACAAGATATTGCCTTCTTTAAAATATTATAATAAATACACCATAAACAAAAAAAAATTTCGATATGAATTCATATCTAACACATTTTAATTGTCTTTCATTGTTTAAACTCAATATGAAACTGCATAAACAACAAAAAGCCGTAATTAAATATATCAGTCTTTGTAACAATTCACTCGATGTATTTTACCTATTGCATTTATTTTAATCACCAACTTTCCTTTAGAAGAAATCATATTTACTTTTTCATTATCAATGTCAAACCAAATAAACAATAAACTTTTCAACAAGTTAAATCACTGCACACAATACGAAACACAACTTCTTCAAAAACATAATACTCTTATGAAATATAAAGAGACAATGCTAAAAGTACTCACTGAAAGTAGGGTATTTGGTGTGTTCCTGTCAGCTGATGGATGCGTTCCAACAGTTTACATTTGTGGTTTTATTTCACCATGAAAACATGTATTTTACAAAATGGTTTATTACTAATGTAATCAACATATAAATAGAGGAATAAACTGAAATAATCATTCTTAGAAATATATTAAGACATTTTTGATCCCAAAATTATTGTGTCTGTTTTCTTTTGTTGTTTTTGGCGTAAAATTATTTCGCCGGCGAATGTCGATAGATAAAAGTCAACGAATTCAAAGGGAAGAATTGATAAGGAACACTAAAATTTAGATTATGTTGGGATTCAGGGGAGAGATATGAACATTTCTGAGTGGGTAACATTTTTGAGTTATAATCTTTTCATGAATTTTCCGTGTAATAACAGAAAACAAATCTGTTTTGACATTTGTGGACTAGACAGGATGTAGAATACAAGTGAACAACCCATGGAGCGATACACTTCCCAAGAACGCGGAATAATCGTGTTTTTTTTTTTGCGTAACAATTCGTCTGTAGGACGCAGCGCGAATTCCGTCGCCGATTCCACGGCCGTCCGACACCGACTGCGCAAACACTTCGCCGTTTGGCCATCAACCTTGAAGAGTATGGGACCACACGAGACGTTGCCAAGAGTGGCCGACCCCGGAGTGCCCGTTGGGCCGAGAATATCGCCGCTGTTGACGAGGATGTCGAGCTGTCGCCGGAAACATCGACCAGACGCCGTGCCTCGCAATTAGCCATCAGCCGGTCGTCCCTAAGACGAATTTTGGTCAAAGACTTGCGCATGTTCCCGTACAAAGTCCAGTCCGTGCATCAGCTGCTGCCTGTCGACCGCCAAACGCGTGTAACCTACGCCCAAGCCATCCTCAATCTCGAGGAAGAAGTGGATGATTTTTCGACCAAAATCATAATGAGCGATGAGGCTCATTTCCACCTCAGTGGGGGCTCGTTTTCATAACTTCGGTGAGAACTTCGGGCGTCAGATTCTCGCACTCGTGTCGAATGTTGTCATTGAGGGCTTAGGGTCTCGGACTTGTTCACGTAAACACGGGACTTCAAAAAACCCCACAGTAAAAAGTCTGGAACGGTTGGTAGGAAGGTAGGTAAATGGGTGCTCTTGTAGCGCTTTTGCCACAGCTTCACTTAGACCATCAGTTGGGTCCATTGTGTCCAGTAACGGGAACCATCCAGTGTGACCTGTTGAAAGACAAGAAAATTAACCGCTCTACATATTGGCGCCACATAGATTAGTATGAATCTCATGGGCTCTTGAAGCTCCGTTGTGTCATGGTCCTCTCTAGTTCGTCCTACGAGTAGCCAGTGATATGAAGTTTGTTTATCTACTAGAACCACCCAGATTTGAGTATGAATCTCAGGAGTACCTTGATATCGACATTCTTCAAATCATCTAGGTCATCGAAGAAGTAACTGTTGAGAATCCTCTGTCTACTATTTTTAAGGGCTGGGCATTCGCACAGTAGGTGGCGAACAGATTCTATTTCTTCAATGTCCCTACAGCTTCTGCAAAAGTCATTATGCATGCAGTATGCCCAGCCGTTCCGCATGTACCCCTATCGCGCAGTGTCCAGTGTCCAGTGGAACGGTTAAATCGGGCGATCTTGCGGGTCAGTGCAAATCACCAAAACGAGAGATGAGGCGACCCCTTCAGAATATCGGTTGTGGCTCGCGCAGTGTGTGCAGTAGCTCCGTCCTGTTGGAATCACATGTCCTCCAGTCCTAATTCGTCCAATTGCGGCAGAAAAAACTCGGTTAACATGGCCCTATAGTGCGCACCGTCCACTGTTGTCGTTTGACCAGCGGCGCCCTCGAAAAAAAAATGGCCCGATGACTCGTCCAGCGTGAACAGCGCACCATGCAGTAACTTTGAGCGGCTCCTCGTACCTTACTCGTGGATTTCCGGTGCCCCAGAAGCGATAGTTTCGCTTGTTCACGTACCCGCTGAGGTGGAAATGAGCCTCATCGCTCATTATGATTTTGGTCGAAAAATCGTCCACTTCGTTTATTCCGCGTTCTTGGGGAGTGTATCGCTCTATGGCTTGTTCACTTGTATTTTACATCTGTCTAGTCCACAAATGTCAAAACAGATTTGACATTGGCGGCCATTTGCAAAAATCAGAGCATCTTCCAATAGGGTGATCTCTTTTGGCCCACCCTGTATAATGATGAAAATGACGATGGAAGAGTTGTTGAAATTGTGGATGAAAATTCATAAGTTTACTTGGTACTCATTTCAAAGAATTAAATTTAATATTTCATGTATTTGTAAATTTACGTCTTAAGCAATAGAAACGCATTATTTTTCATGTACAGCATTAAATGAAAATGAAAATTGTAATATAATTTTTGTAGTAGTAGTTTATAATAATGAAGAAAAAAACACCTCATTTAAAAGCATTTTCTGCACAGTAAAATATTTCCTGACGATTCGAAAAAAACCCACGTAACTGTTCAAGTTTTCACTTTTTTTTTGTTTTTGGCTCTCTGTGACCTGGGATGTTCTCCCAATATGTGAAGCACCTGTTTTGTTTCCAGCTTTTTTAAGCCGAATTGGAGATTGAGGAGAAAGGTTGTTAAAACTTGAACGCCTTCTCACAATTCAATTCAATCGCTCCAGTAATAATTTATCAGTCAGAGAAACAAAATGTCATTTTTTGCACTTTTGCTCGATTTGTGTGTATAGAGGTTTCTTAATAGACGCTTGATTGTCCGTGAAAATATGGATGTTAGCATCTTTAATAGGTACCAGAGTTGTAGATGAACTTTTCACATTCTTTAATCGCATGGAGCTCTGCCTGGAATACACTGGGGCTTTTTTCCATAGGTATTGAGACATTTTGGCTTGGTCCATAAATTCCAGGTCCATCCCCCGATTCCATTTTCGAAGCATGGTAATACTACACTAGGAAATTTTGACAGTTTGGAAGGTTATTGCTAACCCGTGCTTCTCTTTTTCTTATCTCCGTGGAGAATTTTTTGTTGAAGCCTAGTGTCTCTGACGATCTGTGATCGCTTGGATATTGTCAAGTTCGGGAAGTTTCGAAATCAGTTCCACTTTATTTCTGGACGCTCGCTAATACTTAACTCTTTCGCGGGAAAGATGATCAACATAATAAATATGTTTCTTAACAGAAAGGGCAGGCTGCAAGGTTGTAGGTTTCATATGCATAAATAATATATAACATTAAGTCAATGGGCACATACAAAAATTTAGTTATATTCAGTCGACTAGACTGGACTCAGAAGGCTATCCCTCTATAAACGTCAACTGAGAAACCTGTTTATATGGCCGATCTAGGCCAATCACAACTGCGCCACGCAAGTCAGCCAACTATCGACGTAGCAAACTAGATACTTGATAAAAATTTCTGTGCAAATGACAACAATTGACAACAGAACGATGTTTTGAAATAACGAATTGGTGCCAAATATGAATGGCTGAAATTTAAGGCTCTTACTGAATTTTTCAAAGAGATTATGAGATTATAAGAGATTGTGTATTCTCACATACGTTTTCTGGGCCAAACCCAAACTATATTTTGGAATTTAAAAGAAGGGATATCTAATTGGCTTGAATATTATACCTATAACAAACTGATCCCCACCTGCTTCGCTAAGTGTTCAAATGTAGAAGTTAAATTACCTTCTTTGGCATCGTTCGATGGCTAACAAATTCATTTTCATATGCGTTCATGTTAAAGTTAAAAAAGTTGTCTTAAAATTGACTTCTAAATCGGTCCTTTTTTTCTTAACTTAAGAATTCGTTTTTATTCAATTCTTTCTTTAACTTACATCCTAGACAAACACGATTAAATCTCACTGGCTCTTAGTGAGCGCTCTAAACTTATCAATATCCTTAAAATGATTGCCTTTCGGCCTTAAATCTATCAATCAATAATTTGTTTTGTTTTTTATTTTTCCTATAAACTTATTTATTATCTGTTTTATTTAAACACTACTTAAAACTACCTAAGCTACTTAACCTAAATTACCTATAATCAGGGTGGTGAGCAATCTCATCGATTGGTCATCATCCTGATCGCGTCCATAGGCGCCTGACAGCCGCCAACAAGGGTTCGCCCGTGCCGCCGAGCCTCAAGCGAGGCCATAAGCTTCGGTCGAGTCCCGGAAGCACGGTTCATGTTGGCTAGCCCGGCCCCTCCCAAGGACCTGCTGCGCTATTTATTTATTTATTTATAATATAAATATGGATGTGTATACTCTTCGGAGGTAGAAATTGCAACATAAAGGGATAAGGCTTGTGGGCGTAAGTTAAGTTTGAGGACTTTATCGTTTATAGGCACTAAGGGGATGAAGATACGAGTATGGTCGAAAAGGGCTTGAAATGGGTGTTATTTGCTTAGAAGACGTTCTTAGTAATTGTTATTGGTATTGGCCCTGCGACATTGAGCTATACACATACACATATACCGCGTGCGAACACAGATCGAGGTTTGAGTAGTAAATTTTGAGAAATGATCATAAATCGACCTTACAACTGAAACAGATTTTCTTTTAGACTGAGGTGAGTATGAGCCTGTGGTTCTATAAATACGGTATCTTATTTTAAATACTACTTATATTATCTTAAGCTGATTTTTTTAAAGTATAACGTTTTCGGTGATTCGAATAAAAAACGAAGGAAGTCGTTATTTTGAAACATCAAAATCAATTTAAGCATGCATTTTTGATAAAATCTTTTGCATCTAGTCCATTTCCGGGATGATTTAAATTTTTAAAAGTACCGTTATTCGACTCGTATGAACATATTAGCCGTTAGAGCCATTTTCGAAGTGTTATGATGATATGGAATCGAAGACTCTTCGGGCCGAAGACATGCACTCCATTCGCCATCTTAAATGACACATGCGTACTTTGCTGATCAGATCGATCTCACTGTTCAGCTCTTATATAGTTCGCTGTTAAATTTCCTCGTCCGAAGCTTGTCAACACGAACTGGCCGAAAATCAGTCGAGGATTTTGAGTTCGAAGTGACTAGGAAGATCTTTATCCGTCTTTGCTAAAGTTCATGCTTCTGCTACAAAAAGCAGGACTGGAATGTTGAGCGTCTTACATTGTCTCCTTAGTGTTAGGCCTTACAAATCAACATCCTTCTTAGGCCAACCAAAAAAAAAAAACAGCGATTGGAAAATGGCTCACATGCTGTTACCTTAAATCAGCGCAGCCCATGAAAAATCACTCACTATATCAAAGTTTTATAGCTGTCCATCATGATGTTCTGTACGATGCTTCGACGTTGTGTCTTCCTGTCTGTTAATTTGGTTTTGACCTCATTCACCGATAAAACCAAGGACTGACAAAGTCAGCGCATGCCGACTAAGATTTTGGTGAGGTTATTACCCACCTTTTTAAGCAGCAAGCGGACAAGTTTTGCAGGAGCCATTATCTGAGCTTCTACCCATTATTCATAAACGAGGCTTTATTTTTGTGATGATTAAGGAATCGGATAGAAATACAACTAGCTTGATGCGAGCGGCTGAACTGAAAAGTCAACACAATAAGCACAGAGCCACTTTCCACTAGATTCAGCAAACTTATATATGTCAAAGTCGTAAAGGTGCCAAGGTGAACATTTCGAGGCATCAACTTACAGTCATTTTAAACGGTAGTGTGACATTTACCTAGTCACATTATTTCATAATCCGAATACAGATCCATGTGACCGTGTTCTATTTTTAGGACCACCAATACATTATTTCCTTTGTAAAACCATTCCCCTTTCGATGACTCACATCCGAAGTGCTGTATATTCAGTTTGATCGATTGCTCTTTCGAACGTGATTAGCCCCGTGTTTTGGGGCTTTTTTTTCTCCGTAGTTGCTTTGTAACCTCTATCAATTTGTTAACTGGAAGTAAAGCCTTTCAACTGGAAGTGTCAAATTTGATACGAAGTTGAAGCCATTTGCCATAGATACCAATAAATTCTTAAGCGGGGGAGTCACATGGCCGATATACTTAAGCACAAGCATTCAAAGTTGCCAGTTAGTTTCGTTGCCTCACACAGTGCGGACAGATACCTTGTATACCTAAACTTTGTGATATCCTGATCGAAATGCCACCACCAGGATGGGGAAGACCATATGGGGGCCATCATCATCATCATCATGGAAGACCTTTGGTGGAAGTTGATGTAATAGCCCCAATAGCGCCACTTCCACTGGTTGCTCTTGAGCTCTTCGGAAGTCGTCCACGTCCACCACCACCACCACAACAAACGGTAGTGGTTGTGAACAATCAACCTCCGCCTCCGCCGCCGTATGGTTATAACAACACCTACAACTACAACAACAGATGGTAGTCGCGCAAGGAAGTGTTTCGATATAATATTATAAGCTCCTTACTTGTGATTTGTTTATATTGGAGTCTAGAAACTATAAAATATTTAAAGTTGTGTACTGTATTAACAGAGCAAAATAGGAAAAATAAATGAAATTCAATTTTAATTAGAAAGTTACCTAAAAGTGTTTTTAAAATTCAAGTTGTGACAATTGCGATTTTATCAACAGAAGTTATTAATATTACTGTGAGACGGAAGCAGATTCAATTTAATATAATTGCAACTGGAAAATGGAAGCGCATAATTTAGAATAAAGCAAAAGGGAAAGCGCTGAAGGAGAATGCAACCTCAAGTACTTTTTGGAGAATTTTTCGGTACCAAACTTCAAATTTACCGCCTTTAAAAAAATATCAAGATAGACTACAAAATATTTCTACCAAAAGATTTGATGTCTATTAAAACGGTATTTTTCAACTCTACACGCAAACTCAGCCAATTTCTTTAAAAGCCCGATCCGTAACGGACCCATCTAACTCCGCGCACAAAACTCTGACACTATGTTGTCATATTTAACACTTAAAGGCGAGAGAAATGTGAACAAATGTTCTCATTGAGCGAATAAAAGCCTTCAAGTTTACCACTGAGCGGCCGGTGGTGGTGGATCAGGGGTTTCTCTAAAATAAGGACGGGTCAATGTTACAGTTGAATAAAGCAAGCTGTGTGTCCCAAATCCGCACCAAACGGCAAATTTTTGTAAATGCATTGCAACCTGGTAAACTTCGTGTGGGTTTGCGTCCTCCCGTATATGGAAATTTTGCTTGTTAAGATGGCCATAAATCCAAAAGCATCGACATACTCTAAAGAGGATTTTTCCGTCAAAATTGGGTTTCTCCGAAGCCCAGTCAGCGAACAAACGGCGTTTGCTATGCATTGGAGGACCACCAAATTTGCAGTAAAATGTGCGCAACGTATTTTTTTGTGGACGTGTTGCTCTATTGCGTAATTTGACAAGATTTTGGCATCAATGACTGAAAAATAAAAACCAGATTAGACCGAGGCCACAAACAAAAATGGCGGCTACAGACTCCCAAGGCCAACATCGACTTGTCCCAATTAATACCGTGTGTTCATTTAAACGACTCTGATTAAAATTGGAAAATTTTGCTAGAAGTGTCAAAGTTTCTGACTACTCTGCTAAAGAAAACTGCGCTCAAAATTTGTTAAGCACTAAATGCAGTGAGGTGATGATTGTTTCAGTGAGGAGTTCCTTAAGACTCTGGGACAAAGT
The DNA here is from genome assembly GCA_963082955.1 of Cheilosia grossa. NCBI lineage: Eukaryota > Metazoa > Arthropoda > Insecta > Diptera > Syrphidae > Cheilosia > Cheilosia grossa. Next base: position 47,923,796 of record OY720147.1, on the reverse strand, counting down.
CTTCGTCTCCTAGTTATTTTTAGGTTTTACTTTTTGAGGTGTGCTAAAATACGAATTTACTCTTATTTGTTAGATTTTTAAACTGAATAATGTGCGTAAAATTTGTTATTTCAGTTGGGTAATTAAATCTTTGGCCCAATGTTGACTTCTCCGTTCCATTCTTTGGCCATATTTGTCCGAAGTGCTGAAGAAAAGAAGGCAGAAGAAAAAATGTTTCCTTTGAAAGTTGCGGTCATTTTTAAGGCAATTTACAGGTAAAACGTTGCACTACAACGTATTTTTTAAGACAAAGAAATATTGCAAACAGATTGGGCCCTTTTGTTGGAACTTTCTATTTATTTCACTATCTTATCAAAAGACTAATTCGTATTCAAATGGTATTCACGTCCAATATCCTTATCAGCAACTAAAACCGCATTATATATACATCTTTTGAGAATATTTTCACTTCTGATCGATCGATGTCGATACTCGTAAATTATAAAACAAGAAAACAACTGAAGATAGTTTTTTGAAGGCTTTTTATTTTTTAAAATTGTTCAAATTACCCCTTGTTGCAGAAAGTTTCCAAACTACTTGATTATTCTAAATATATGAATATAAATTTCTGTATGTGTGTGTATTGCTATAGAACTAACGTTTTATATATATGTCACAATAAAATATTTCCTTAAAATAGAGTTTATTTATATTTGTTGTAAGTATAGTCCTAAGTCCTTTGCGTTATCCGTTTCGTTAGCCATTTCGTTATCCCAGGTTCACTGATGTTCGTTAAGGGTTTCAGTGGGTCATCCTCGACCAAAAGGTGGCGCCATTATCCCCTGGCACCGATCAATTGGGCATCTGAAGTGTTGAATTTTTGCACCCAATTGATTTAAAACTCATTGAAAAGCCGAATTTAAAGGTTTTTTTTTCTTTGAAACTTTTATCAGACATGTTATCGGACTTATGCAAGAAGTTGATAAAACCAAACAGCATATGGTAAATAATAGGTATTTATGAACTGCTCTTGGTAGGTATTTAATTTCCATTCTTTGGGTATACACATTTGGAAAACTGCGCATTTGATTTTTCGATTAATAAAACGATTGCGATACCAATAAGTCATTTGATAGCGATAAGTCGACGACTGACTTTGTATTGGTACAAAGAGTCTTTGTTTTTGTTTGTTTTTTTTTTTTTCATAAAAATACCGGCTCATTACGACTTTACATGTGTATCATTGTAAACGAACGAGGGAGCAAATCAAATGGATTGTTTTTTGGGGGAGAACAATAAGTGCGCATGGATTTCTGGTTCATAACGAAATGATAGCCAAGGTGAAAAGTTTCCAAACTTTCCCACTACAAAGTGCATAATAGGGTCTCCACACAACAATGCGTCTTACATAACCCAACCTAGTGTTGGCAGTATTAGCAGGTATTGGGCTTGGTATTTGGATATTTTTGCTGAATTTTTTAAGAACAAAGCAAATGACTAAGATTCGGATTTCATTCTGCACCTTTAGGGTAATACATTTGGTCACATAACAAGAGAACGAGGCGGCTTGGTAATTCACCTCGGTCTTAGCGGATCCTGAAACGATTACCTTGAAACTTTTTGCAACTTCTTTGAAATCGAATTTTTCTTTGTCAAAATCGGACAGAAATAACATTCAAAAGGCTATTTCTTGACACTCATGGGAGCTAATGAGGAACTTTACTAAAATCCAACGAGAAGTCGTAAATATTAACATCGTCTCTAATATCTTTAAGCTGATTAAAAACTAGAAGGTATCGAGTAAGCACTCCTCTTCTCACCATCATCTCAAGGCCCAAAGGCTCAAATGTAGAGATGCTTTCACAACCTAAGTTGCCCCCCAATCTGCTATGGCCCCACAGAAGTGCTCGGCTGCAGGATTGTAGAGCTGCGGGAATCATTTCAGCCATCGATAAACCAAGGGTCGTTTCCTGCCTTCTAGTTCAACATACGGCTAGGAAAAGGCTTAACTAGTAAACTGCTGAGGCCTGTTCAGAAACAATTGCAGGAAACTATGAAAAAAGCCCAAAATATGGGTCTGATTTGGGACTCGTACAATAGGAATAAGATAAATCAGCCCAATGTCATGGAGTTTTTTTGTGGGAGAATATAACGATCTCTGAAGTCTTACGGTTTGGATAAACTATACAAGAAATTAAATATTCGTTTATATATAGAGAGAGGCTAGAAGGAGACGAGGTTCAAAGTAAGAGGGTTAAGTTCGGACATTTCCAAATTTCAAAGTCATAGCCAGAAAGTTTGCCAAGAACAAAAGATAAGTTAGTATAAGATAAGTTAGTTATTAAGAAGTTAAGAAGGCATATCGATTTTGTGATTGCCTCCGAGGTGGAGCATAATTTTTTGGGGAATGCAGTTACAGAGATATAGGGAAAAGGCCTAAGAAAATTGTCAACTCTTTATGGTTTTCAAATCATCTCTTTAAATATTGGTAAAACCTTATTGAGCACCAATGTCTCAGCAAAGTAAAGCCAAGTAAAGTATAGACGAATGTTCAATAAAACACTTCAGAGCGGCGTTTGTTCTACCTTTAAGTTCGATTTAACGTTCTTTTTGGTGTAAGTGAATTTCGAAGAATGTAGTTTTTGGACAGTGTCGTTAACACATCTCGTGTCAAAGTGGACTATGCCCCCAAATCAATACTTTTTGAGATAAATGTCTACTCGCAATAGCAGAAATATTGTCAACCACAGCAGATTTGTTCTAAATGTATGTTAAGAAAACAGACCTACTATTTGTCCCTAATTTATAGAGGGAAATTGTGTTTAAACTATACTTACTTAGTTGGGCAATATTACAAATCAGACTCAAAATCGATCGGCTGACAGCATATATTTGAGAGGAAGCTACCGTGGAATCACCCCACATACGAAAACCAAAAACCAGGCCACAAACATAAATAACAACAGAACCTTAGCACCAAGCACACAAATAGCTAAGGTCTTAACGAAATAGTACTAAGGGCACAACAAATGATTACAAGTTTGTTCCCTAACTTGCTCAGCTCTTGGTGAGTCAACGGAAATGTATGTACCCACAGGGCACTTTAACCTTTAAACAAACTTCGAGGTAAGATCCCCCAACTGTGACATTAATATGACACATCCCGAATCTAATCTGACTTTTCCTAGCAAACAATACGATAATAATATTGATATCACGTTCTGGGTATAGCTAGAAAAGGAAGAAAAAAACACCCGAGTCCGATTATATCAGTACAGTATTAAGAGCAATAAAATCGTCTAGTATTTATGGATATTTTGATAAGATAATGGCGACGAGATAAGCTGAGGATTTTTGCACGGCTTCAATTTTTACCTTTAGTCCAGCCTCAGGTGTTTACCGATCAGTTAGAAACTTCCAATCGACTCGCTTGAACACTCAGTATCGTCAAACGCAGAATATCGAACAAGGATGCCTCCACACGGTCACGGTCCTCCATGCGGTGGTCCACCTCCCCACCACCATCATCACCATCCCAGGCCGGGAATTCAAATTACCATTCCGCTTTTTCGCCGTCGTCCACCGCCACCACCTCCACCGGCACAAGTTGTGGTTGTAAATAATCCAGGCCCGCCACCACCACCGCCATACGGGCAGGGATATCCACCCCAGTATGGACAGCAATATCCGCCACAGCAATACCCACCACCCAGGTGGTGAGCCCAAAACATGAAATGTGAAACTTTTCTTTCTTTTTCCTCCTTTAACATATATTGGCTTAGTAAGTGTTAATTTATTTTTTGTGCTTTTAATAGTCTCATACGTTTTGATTTATTTTTTTCTAAATAAAATGTGTAACAGAAATAATAAGAAGAAATGTTGTGCGTTGGTTGCGGAAGGAGTCGTTTTTATCTGCCTTCGTAAATATTTGTTTCTAGATATCGCCAGTGCGGTTAAGCAAATAAGGGCCCAAAACAGTGCGCCCTCAGACTAATTGACATAGTGCGATGGGTTTTATGTGATTAACGCGATTAGCTCCCCCTCACGGAGAAAGCTTGTCTTCTCGCTGCATAACAAATGGAAGGTATACTCTGCAACTGACAGAAGGCTGCGGCCTGCGGCTGGGCTACGGCGAGGGCTCTTCTCGCAGTGTGGATCATTGTCACGAGTGAACGAGTTTGCTTTGAAAATTAAACATGTTCCCAATTTGAGCATAATGTTGACGGCACTTTGACAGTAGATCCACGAACATCCATCGTCGAATCAATCCAAGTGTCTGGAAATTATTACATTTGTACCCTTCGCACCCAGACGCCAGACCGAACTGCGAGCGTATAGTCTGAGTGTTAAATCTCATTAAGTGATTACTTTCACATAATTAATTGCCGCGCGGGAGAGTATGCACGTATTCCTTTGGCAATCGGATTATTTAAAATTAACTCACACACCAACAGACACGCACTTATTCAAATGTGTCATCTTCTTAAGAGGCAGAAGTTTCTTCTCCAGTGCACGTCTTCCTCTTTAAACCGGAAACTAAACACAGACGCAGTTCAAGTTAAAAATCTGATTTACAGGGCCGACGAAAAAAAACCGAACCCAGTTGAATATTCATTAGCTGGCTGTGTAGTGGCGATCTTAAATGTTCGGCGCACATCCTTGCATATATGGGAGGTGGAATTAAGGTGAGGGTTGGTTGCTGTTGCACTCCCAGATGATGATTGTTTGGTAAACGAATGCGGAATGGGGTGTTTATTGCATTGGCACCCCTCGTTTACTGTCAACTCTTTTCTTATTTTACGATTCCATGGAATTCGAGTGGAAGTGGAATACTTTACTTGACTGCCGTGCACGGGGTTACTGCTACTGCTACTGCCAGTGGGTATACAGTGTACACTCCTCGAGAATGACACTTACGGGCGTAGATTGACGTGCAGAGCGAGGGTGAAAATTGACGTTGACGCAGCTGACATATGGTGCAGCTTAATTTTGGGACATTGTAATGGAAAACGTTTTGTAGACTGCGTTGGCGATGACTGCGGCTACACTATAAGACCGACTACACCGACCAAAATATTACATGTGTGTGCAACGGAAAGAGCCCACGAAAGGGAGCTACGCCGTTAACATTAAGCTGACTTTAATTTAATTTATTGCCGGAAATTGTTGGCCTTGGTTTTCGTAGGTTTTGAGTATTGAAAGTGTGAATTGGAATATGGAAGTAGACATCATGTTAAAGGATTGAGATTGAGACAGGCCAATGCTAAATTCTCACCCGTATCAGTTTAATCCCAAGAAGGGATGACTCAGTGTGTTTTATTTGAAGGCGATAAGAAAATCAAGCGCGACGTTGAATTACATGAGTAACAAACACATTCCTGTTTTGCAGAAGGTAATCCCCCGACAAACGAACGATTACGCAAGAGATGTGGGTAGGTACTTTGAAGATGTCGACACATATTCTGATTGAGAATGAATATGAACGAGAATATAAGTTTACTTTTGGGAGTTTGCTTCTGTAATTCATTTCAATTTTGTAGCAATTGCTACCATTTGGTCTTTGTGTCAAGTCTGCCAAGACGACGCTTATACCTTACTGTGTAATCAGATATCAAAGTCAGTTGGCAAATTGAAAAACTATTGAAAGTGGAAAGAAATGTGATTATATAAAAATGTATACTCACCTTCAGTGATTAATCAATATTTTTTCATATGTCGTGTTTATCTTTTCAAATTGGAAAGCATTTACCTACGTTTCTCTCTGATAACGAAAATGATTGGTGTTTCTTATCTATTTATTTATTTACTAACGACGTATATTGAACCCCGTAATGTTGGTTGAAAATGAGTAATGCCCCAACAAAGTAGCCCAAAAACATGTTAAAGTCGCTGCAGAATGATTATTAGAAAGACTACCTTAATTTGGCGAGTCGATATAGAATTACTTTCAACTTTGTGTGACTGCACTTTTGGCACACTTTAACACTGTCCCCGTATAAATAAACAAATGTGGACGTCAAGTTAGTTAGCTAGCAGACGTCAGTTGGAAAAAAAATTTCTGGGTAACTGTGGATACCTTTAACTTAGCCTTTATGAATACGGGGGCGAATCGTCAAGAACTACATTTAAAAAAAAAAAGGCGTCGATAAGCGCTTTCAAAAACGAGTTGAAAAACAACGGGTAGAAAAACGCGATAAAAAACGCATCGAAAACTAGTCCAAGAACGTATCTATCAAACACGAAAAACATATCGGAAAACTATTCCAATGGCGCATCTAAGAACCGATTAAAAAACGCCTCTAAAAAAATTGGTCAAAAATAAAAAACTCAATCGAAAAACGCGTAAAAACGCGTAGAAGCAGTGCCGTAGCCAGGATTTAGTTTCCGGGGGGCTTGCTTCCAAATCTTACGAGTAATTCCTTAAACACTAAGCTGTATATATTCCGATTCATTGTGTTTTCAAGTTATTGAGAACTTTAGCTTAATTCAAATAAACGATTTCAATTTAAATAAGAAAGTTTTAGTTTTGAGTGTTTCGTTTAGATTTTCAGAGAGGGGGAGCTTAAGGGACTGAAGCTACGTACCTGCGTCGAAGAAAGCGTTAAAAAGACATGTGAAAACGCATCGAAAAGCATCGAAAAACATGTAGGAAAACGCACCCATAAAAATCAAAAGACATCCAAAAAATTATCAAACGCGTTGAAAAATACAATGGAAAACGTGGTCCAAAGCACATCAAAAAACGTTTCAAAGACTATTGCATCTTAAAAGTAACAATTACATCCCGTGTTGCATCTTACGACTTTCCATTCATTAAACAGCTTGAAGGCTTTCGAGTTGGTTACATCTTTATACACGCAGACGCATAATTTGGATCATTAGGCCTGTTTTATTGAACACATAAGCCTCAGCAAACTATAGAAAATCGTAATGAAGACAAATGCGCAAACAAACAGTTTACAGTCACTTTTGCGATCAAGTGTTATAAACTGGTACATTCTGTTGTGTTCCTCGACCCTTAGCTTTATTTAATGTTCACCAAATTCCCTCTCGCTAAACGCGAATATCGAATGGCCAATGGCGCCGACAGCAGTTTACTATCAAATTCATGGCCACGTCATCAGAAAAGTCCCAACTTGAACTACTTGGGTAAAATACCTAGTGTGAATGTCGAAAGTGTCAACTTTGCTCTTGGAATTGTGTGCGATAGATGTTGAATAAAACACGGCTATAATGATATCCCTATTAAAAATTTAAAACACTTGTTACGTTTATTTTCGAGGCTTTATAGCTCTGTCCCAAAAGCTATGACCCTCTTTCGAACAACTGCCTAATACTCGTAGACAGTAAAATAACCTTTTTCTCTAGGCTTTTTCTCAGCTCCGAGAGAAAAACAATAAAACCATTCACAATAACAAGCCGTGTCCAAGAATGCAAATACCAAATACCGTGTGATGCAACGAAACGTCTGAAGATGGTTCCGAAATGCTTATGCTTATCACGTTTCAATTATCTCTTTCCCATTCCTGTTTGCTCGTAGCTCGCCTTTTGTAAATGTCTGATGGCCATGCCGTGGCATTGTTCGTTTTTAACGACATCTGGTCTTTGAATTTGTGAGCAAATACTTCGTATTTACATTGAACCGGTCGGGCACTGTGGGAACTTGATATCAAAAAGGAAGACTTTAAGTAGTTTACTTACTGCAGACAGATGCGCTAAACAGGCGCCACTGTTGACTCTGTCAGACATTCTCCTATCACCGCTGCCATAAAATCAATGTATCGCGAACCTGCAGCACACGTCAGACAAACGCAGATAATTCAAAGGATTTTTGTCATCCAGCCGTAAATAGTGTGCAAACATACACTACAAGTATTTGCCTTGATTTAAGAGACAGAAAACAATGTAAGCTATTGCATGGCATGGCAGCGATCTCTTCACAAATGCCCCATCCTCGAGTTAAAGGCACGTTCCGCCTTCTGCAGATGCAAAGTGATCATTTCCCCTCACGCCAACTCAATAGAAAGAGCACCTCTCAAAATAAGGTCAGAAGTGTGGATTTACAATCAGATGCAACTGCCGAGTGCGGACTGACGGAGGGTGTCTTAATCGCCGGCTGATCGTAAACATCTTACGAGTAGGTACTATTTCTGATCGAGAAACAAGTCCAAGCGATCAGATCGGATGTTAATTTGTTTTCGGGTCGATTTAAAATTATCCTCTGCTACCCACGCATTGTGCGACTCAAACGATCCAAGTCAATACAATGTGATCGTTGGTCAAAACAGACGAACAAATCGCCACGTTAACGACTTTTGTTTGTAAACAAAGTTCGCAATATTTGTTTGCCTGCAGCTGGAGCATGGAGGAGACAGGAGAGTCTCCCGTTACCATGTACATTCCAGAGGCATCTGCACGGCCACGCTGGAACTAGAGATATAGATGTGTGCTGAGTGTGTATCTATCTGCTCGTGCTCGCATCGATTCGATTCAAATAGAGTTTCAATTCTGCTACTCAAGAGGCACCAAATCAACAATTTAACCCCAATGAACAGTGAACAGACCGTCGCGTCGTTGCAAGTCATATAAAACAAATTTTGAAAGGTCAACGCTTGTGGATAGAGTATCTGCATGGGAATGGCTTCCAATTAGAATTTATTGTATGTGGTTCTCCTGAATCACACACCAACGGCACGGACAAGCCAGTTTCATTCAATTAATTCCATGCCATCATGTCGATTTTTTTATTCCTAATCAGAGGCAGAGATTTCTGAGATTTCTCCCAGCTCCAGCAATAGCTTAGCCAATATCTGAGTTTAATTTGTACTTAAATTGGTTTTTACGGGCTGATGCACTGAATTTGAATATTTATATGTGTGATGACCCTTAATGAGCGTGTGTTGGAGTGATGGACGAGCGACGGCGAACAACGGGGTCTGCTCCGTGCGCGTTCATTTCATTTTTATTACACATCAATAATAAGATTCGTAAATGTATTCGAACAAAAAAAAAATAATAAATGATTTGTCGGAGCTGTTGCCCTGTGCATTCGATGTTATTTAGTTTTGGGTATATTTTCCTCGCCCGGACAAATATGGGGGGAAAATTGCCATAAAAATAGAATACCTACGTACCATCATCTGAAGAGTTGTGTTGTTGAAAAATCCATTGACCCACTTTCTCGTGCTCATTCTTGCATTCATGATAAATAGCCTTAACACGAACGAATTGGTATATATCGGAGAATCATTAGGATTCTCCTTTTTTCTTCTTCTTCTTGCCGTATAAAATTAATTTGTTATATACCTTTTTTGGTCTCGTCGCTTTTAAGGAGGGCGCAGCATAAATTAACTAAAAGTAGGATATTTGCGCTCCAGTGAATTTGATGACATAAATCATCCAAGAACCAAGACTGCGGTGGACATCTTCATATAGATGTTGTAGTCGATAATGACGGACGGGCGGAGATATCACGTGCTTATTAACATATAGAGATAGAGGTGGAACTGTTGCTTTGGTGGTGATTGCGTTACACTTACGGGTCAGTATACGAGTATTTCATTGTTGGAAGGGGTTTTGAAAAACCGAAATAAGGAAATAACAATAAAATAGTTTTATTAGTATTTTAAGTGAGGAAAAGCACCAAGAAATGGTGACCAATACGGGCCTATGTTTGTTATTTTTTTATCGGTCTGTTTAAGTCAACTGTGGTCACATAAAGAAGACGAAGTATTTGCTATTCGTAGAAAAGAGTTTATCAAATTGTAGCCCACTGAAAGCTGTCAGATCAGTTCGACAAATCTCTCAAATTCAAATCTGGAAATTCCTATATGAATTTCAAGTACCGATCTGTCAAATTGAATCATCGTTAGGACGCACAAAACTTGATCCAATTTAAAGGTGGTCCAGATGTACGGGTACTTTTTCAATAACAACGGTCCATTCATTTCTTTCTATCCAGTCAGCCTGAAGATATATTGAAGTTCGAATATACCCAGATTGCCATTAGGCGGTTTCGACTATTTCAATTTTAAGAGCAAGATGGTAAAGTAACTTACCGTGAAACAGTTGCCCTATTTCTTTTCAGCATCAGACTTTCCTTCTTGATCAAAAACTCTACAACGTAGTATAAAAGGCAACAAATTCAGCAATTATTTTCCCAGCACTGTTGAGTTCATCCACTGGCTGGCTGCGCCGGGGGCTTTAGATTTGTGTGTGCATTTGAACATTAAATCCGTATGGATTTTCCAGACACAAATAGGACATATCATGGAACAGCTTCAAGTTCTTCTTTCATCTGTCAGATTATTCATACGAATTTAAAATTTTCTGAAACAAGGCAGATATCATTGTCGCTGTCGTTCACGGCAGATCAAATTTTTTGAGCAATCTTTACAGTTTAAGATGTCCGATTGTGATAGTGGAATGTGACTATTGTGTGTCACATTATTTTTGTTGTTTGAGGGCTCCGATTGACGTTGTCAAACAATTCTTCACAATCGTGTCACCACCACGTTGAAATTGTGCTTTGCGCATTTATTTATCTCTCTTTATCAACAAATGCAGTGGTGAACTATCTTTCTCAGCATTAAAACGAGTTGAGGAACACCATGAGCCGAAATGTTGTAAATCACGTCACTTTCATGAACATTGAATTTTGAGTACGTATTTTTTATAAATTTGCCCAAATTAAATCCAAAAAACTTTGTAACAGTTTTGTTTTATATAATGCCATAAATGTAATAACCTACATACAGCAATCCAAGGCCCCTTTGATAGAAATTGCAACAGTCCCGCGCTAGCTTAATCCGGCGCTGCCCCTTTCGCCCACTGCACGTTTATGGACTCAACAGTTTTTTAAGCTCTGTGTGAATAGGGTATAAATCTGTTTTTATGACTACATGTAATTTCCTAAAAACCTACTTAGAATAAAGAAATTTTGTTATTGAAAATGAAGAAGTTTTGAAATCTATTCACTCTTCTCAAAAACACGAAAAGTGAGACTGATAAAAAGGTATGTAATTTAAACTACTGTGGTATAAAGCTTTTAAAAAGGTATTCAAATTAATAACTATCTACCTTTCACACTCTTTATGTGAATTTATCACTCTTTATAATAATTTTAGTATTTTTTGTTTTTTTTAATAAATATCTACATAATAATTACAAAAAGTTTGGACTTACTATTGTCCTTTATTTTTATTCCACAAATATGGTCACCGTACGCATATCCCATGATGGATAAAGTGGATATAAGGAAGGACATTCAGTGGGATGAAGTTAAAAATAAATATGTACGATTGACTATGGCATTAATTTAATTTCCACCGAACATTTACCTACCTTCCGTGATATAAGTATTAGTTTGATTGAACGATACATGGAAGATACTTTTGTTTTTAGTTTATATTTAGTATATTTTTACTTTCGTTTTCTTTTTCAAAGTAATAAAAATTCCAGAATTAATTTGAAATCACTCTTTGTAGCTTTGCATCTTTTGAATAGATGACGCTCTTTTGGTTACACATTACTATGGAAATGAATCGCTTCACACAAGATGTCGCACTTTTGTTTCAATGTTTCTATGGAAACGATCTTTTTTTTTGCGTGCCCATTTTTGTTTACGTTACTATGGTAATTCAAGCTTGACCGCGGCACGTGCTTCCTTGCTTTTCCGCTGTAAAACAGTGGTGCCTGTGTTGTTTTGGAACATATTTTCTGGCAGAAGTTTATGAAAATTGCATTTCACTAGCAGTTCATATTTATGTATGTCTATGGGGACGTTCGGATTCCTAGTGTAGTAAGTCTGACAAATGACTGACTGGATGTATTTCAGTTTTTATTGGCACAGGGGGATCACGTGAGTAGTTTTTGCAGTTGACGTTTATGGAGAGGAGCGATATTTAGTGTTGTGATAGACAAAAGCGTTATATTTTAAATATATAAATTTGGAAATAACAGTTTTTAAAAATGTGCTAAGAAAGAAGTAAAAAAAAAAACAAATAGCAAACAATTTTTTGAGACGCACAACGGTCACGCTTACTGTGCGGCCTACATTTGCTGACGCTGTATACTCAGTTTTGTGATTTCCAGCATCTACAATTTAAAGGATCTAATTTGGAAGTTTACAATTTTAATTTTGAATAAAAAAACACTTTCAGCGAGAAACAACAATAAGGAATTGAAATAGCAAGACAGGACTGTTCAAAAAAAGAATAAGAATAAAGCAAAAACATGGTTCAAGAATCAGTGGGTCGTATGAAAAAAAACTGGAATTTGAGCAAAAGATAGTAGGTATTTAATACCTAAAATAAAAGCTCTTATAAGGAAATACCTTAAAATTTCGCCTTTTCTACACTTCCTATCAAATCTGACAAGTCTGTTCGAATTTTTTTGTTTTCCCTTAGTCTAATGACTTTTGATGAAAATTCAACAAAATTAATTACATTGTACATTGCACGACTGGGTCGAACGAAACTTTCTCGTTCTTCAAAAGTTTGGTTGGTTGTTTCCTTATTTTGTTGGGTAAAGGTAGTTAAAAATCTGAGGAGTGATGCTAGATAAAAGATACGGTTCAAAAAATATAGAAATAGTGTTAAATAAAATTGACTTTTGGGTTATTTATCTGATAAGGCAGTATATATCAAATAACAATGTGGGTTTTTAAAAGTTGAAGTTCTCAACGACAGGCAATTATTGCTGGTTCTGGTGAGAGAGTTATAAGCGCCTATTGTACTATTTTATAAGCTCTTACACTTTACAAGGTTTTCGAGTACGAGGACAAGCGTAGTAGGAGTTTCTGTTTTTGACCAACTGGGACATGTTTATATTTTTGACTAGAATATGATTCAAGTTGTCAATGATTGGAATTGATAGACCGATATGTTTACATAAATATTCAATACCTATTGTTGAAAAAAGGGGAAGTGGGTTGTATTTGGTAAAAATAAGATTAGCGTCGCTGTTATTGCTTTTTAAAAGAAAGTCCAGTATTGAGTTTTAAGAATATGAACACAGATCATCTTTTGGGTAGTCTTTTTGAGAAATAATTTAAAAAAAACTGATTTATTCGGATTTTTCGAGAAAAACTAAGTACGGGGTCTTATTTATAGTACTTTAATAATTATCCTTAATACGTATTTTGGTCAAAATCGTTAGAGCGGTTTTTGTAAAATTTGGCAGACAAAACAGTACCAAATATTGCAATGTTTAGTTTGAAAATTACTTTTGCTTAACTATTTTGCTGAAAACCGATTATAAGTTATTGTTCGGGATGCAAGCATTACTTCGTTTTTAAAGATTTATCGAAATGGAAGACGGAGTTTTCGAGACATGTGCAATTCTTAACATTAGCGTTTTCGATGCTTCGAATTGAAAATTGGACACAATCATTTTGAAAACATCAAGTTGACTCTAAGTTTGCATTTTGGTCAAAAATAATTGCACGATAAAATAGAAAAAAACTGAGTTTGCTATTAAGTTATAAATTACCAAATTACCTTAGAATCGTATGTACCGTTTTCTAGATGTGTCGAGATTTCAAAAGTACCGTTATTCGAATTTTTAGGAAAAAACTGGGTATGCCGTCATGGTAACCTAACCAACTTAAGCTTAAATATCAATTCTGGTTGAAATCGTTACAGGTGTTTTCGATCAAATCAAACTGGTAGGATAAACTGTCCAACAGTGGACTAATTTGCGTTTAACTCGATGTAGTTTTTAAACTATTGGTTTAATCTTTAAACGGATTGAAGGTACTTATTATTAGTTTTGTATTTCACCACCTCCAGCTTTTGAAATATCTTAGAAAATATTAAATTTTGAGTTTTATAAACCGCACCTCAATTGGTGCCCTGTGTATTAGGGGTGGACACAATGATGCACCGGGTAGCTCACAGTGAACCTATAGTGTTGATTTATTATTTTGTAAGAAAAATAAAGAACAAAAACAAGTTATTAATAAAAAAAAAAATATTTTTATTTAACATTAACGTTAAAAAAGTAAACAATACAAAAACATAAGTAATGAAAACAACAAAAAGTAATAACAATAAAAAAAATAAAACATTAATAAAAATGACGTTCAAGGACTTCAGTAATAGCACAAAATTTATAACTAACGAAAAAAAATAGCAACGAATGTTAAATGATGATGGGTTGCTAAATGAAAATACGGAATTCTGAATCCTGGACGTGCTACCCTGTTCACCATGGTTCACTGTGTACGACTATGAGAAGGTTCACTGCTGGACATACATAGAGACTTTTTGGAGAAAAAGAGACTATTAAAGAAAAAAGAACACAAATTTGATTGGCATGTTAATTTTAATTAATAATTATAATCAACATTTTAAACTGTATCCCACAAATCTCACTAAGCATATTACTTTTTTGAGTGGAACAAAAATAAGAAGCACGATTTCTAATTGCTTACCATCAAAATTCACTTTTTTTTAGCACAACCGACAAAGACGAGCGCTCTACTTCAACTCCAGGGAAATTCATAGAGGATCGAAACGCGGTTTATTTGCTCTTTACTTCGTTTTTCTCTTACCTATAGTAGATTCCATAATATTGAGGCTACCTTGCAAAACAAAAATTGCCCCGAACTGTTAGCCCACAAACTCCAAATCCGAAGTTTGAACGAAATCCGGGCAGCCGTTTAGGCTGTAGGCCTGTGGAAGGATGGATACGCAGACGGACAGAATTTTGCGACCCACTTTTTTGAGTTCCTTTATCATCGTAATGTTAGAATTGATTAACATCTCGAGTTCGAAATTTTGTACGAAAACAACATCTTTCTCTTCCTACCTACGTTATGGAGAAAGTTAAAAATACTAAATGCAACCGGAAAAATGAATTTTGTTTACCAAATTTGCTCGATACTACTGTTTTATTTTTTCTTCAGTTGACGGAAATGTTATCCGATCTGTTGAACTATTTCTTCACACAGATACCAATAAGTTCAAGAAGTAATATGAATAACCGAGAGGTTTTTGAAATATTTATCGGCGTAAGTCCGCATTTCTTATGATTTCATTTCTGAATATTTTCATCTAAATTAGACAAATAGTCCACATTTCGACGCGTGAAACAATTATAAAAATTCCTTAAAGTTATTATCGTCACCAGTTCTTCTTTCCTTATATCTATTGTTTTCTTTTCACGAACTTTAACAAAAGGTACTGAAACAGGTACCTATATGAAATGTGCCAACTAAGAGCCGTTTTCCGAGATACCTATTAAGAGTTAGATTCAACTAAAATCAGTTTTTATTTATTCAATACTTATGAAATATGAAATGTGCCATCTAAGAGGCGTTTTTCAAGATACCTATTAAAAGTTAGATTCAACTAAAATCAGTTGTTATTCATTCAAAACTTAGCAAGTGCTTCGAATTTGACATTTCTCTTGGATAAAAGCAATTGCTACGTTTAATTCAAACTACCCAGTATCCAAATTGTATGGATAAAAGTGACAGATCTGTCATTTAGTTTAGTGGCCATATATTTTACAAAAAATTGCTAGCGTCGAGCTTCATTTAACATGGAATTGCCTTTTTATAATTTAACAAACTTTATGTTTGTTTTTAGCATTTTATTGCAAGGTGAGTGCTAATACCTGCCTTTCTAGTGTTCAGGTTAACTTTATCGAAGTTTTCCCATACAAGAATATCGATTGTGACCCATAAAATATTTAAAATTACGTTTTTCAATGCGCGATTAGTAATAATCATATTTAGTGTCCAGAGTAAATTTTAAGAACTCACAATGTCGAAATTTTCCATTTAAAGCTACCCATTGGACCTAGAAAATATTTAGTTTGAAGATTAAAAATGATTCTTAGTGAGGCCCCATTGACTTTTTTAGACAAACCAAAAATACATTAAATAAGTCTTGGAAACAGTTATGTTAGTTCATTTCTTAATTTCATTGTGCATATATTTACAATTTTATTTTTATTTTTTTTTATTTATTTATTTATTTATTTTTCCAATCGATCGCAACGCTGGTTTAAATGCGAAGCACGACTACACCTACATGACATTGCATAACGATCATAAATTGTATAAATTATGTTTCTTACCTTTTTATTTGTTTACATTGGTAGCGTACTCTAGTAAGTTCAAGCTACGATACGACTAGACGAATACACCGTGCATCACCACCACCGTATAAATAAAATCGAATCGCTCTCAATTGACGCGTACGCGTACAGCTAAGAATGCGTAATCATAATCAATACATCGTTTTAAAAACAAGCTAACAGACATCTTCTATCGTAAAATCGTACATATTCGTAATATCGTAGGTAATTCATTCTCTCTATTTTCTGTCATGTTCTATTTCTGAATCATTTCTTTTTTCTTTCTCAGTTCTCTACTCATTTCTCTTCAAACTCTCATTTCTCAAGTTCTTTGTTCTTTCTCATTTCTCTGTTCTGTTTCTGTGGCTCTGCTCCTGTTGACAATAATTGACATTGAGTGAGAGTTGAATTGAACCGAAACTGACTCAGTTCAGTTGAGTTTTTAGTAGACGGTCAACTTTCTACTAAAGGGTGATTTTTTAGCTGGTTTGGTTTTGGCAACACTGGTTTTGACAGCTGACGTGTGTTTAGTACCTTGTGTCACTGTCAAACAGCTTCAGTTTGGTTTGCAATTTAACCATGGATCGTCTTACAAATGAACAACGCTTGCAAATTATTGAATTTTACTATCAAAATTCGTGCTCGGTTCGAAATGTTCATCGCGCGCTGCTTCCATTTTATGATCGGCATTCTCGACCTTCTGAGCAGTCTATTCGGAAGATTGTGACCAAATTTCGCACCAAATTTACTTTGTTGGACATTAAACCACCGACACGTTTACGTACTGTGCGTAGTGAAGAAAATATTGCGGCCGTATCAGCTAGTGTGACAGAAGACCGCGAAATGTCGATTCGGCGCCGTTCCCAGCAGTTAGGCCTTTGTTACAGCACTACGTGGAAAATTTTGCGGAAGGATTTGGGTGTAAAGCCTTTTAAGATACAGCTGGTGCAAGAACTAAAGCCAGCCGACCTACCACAACGCCGAATTTTTGGTGAATGGGCTCTTGGAAAGCTGGCCGAGGATCCGCTTTTTTATCGAAAAATTGTGTTCAGCGATGAGGCTCATTTTTGGTTGAATGGGTACGTAAATAAGCAAAATTGCCGCATTTCGAGTGAAGATCAGCCAGAAGCATTGCAACAGCTACCAATGCATCCCGAAAAAGCCACTGCGGTTTATGGGCCGGCGGCATTATTGGGCCATATTTCTTCAAAGATGATGCGAATCGCAGCGTTACTGTCAATGGTGAACGCTACCGAGCGATGATAACAAACTTTTTTTTGCCCGAAATGGAAGTTCTTGACTTGCATGATATGTGGTTTCAACAAGACGGTGCCACATGCCACACAGCACGCGAAACAATGGCGCAATTGCGAGGCGAGTTTGGTGAACAGTTAATTTCACGTTTCGGGCCGGTCAATTGGCCGCCTAGATCGTGCGATTTGACACCATTAGATTATTTTTTGTGGGGGTATGCCAAGGCTAATGTGTATAGGGACAAGCCCGCTTCGATTGATGCACTGGAAGCCAACATCCATGCATTCATTCGTGAGATACCGGCCGATATGTGTGAAAGAGTATGCCAAAATTGGACTCAGCGGATGGGCTACCTGAGACGCAGCCGCGGTCAACATTTGCATGAAATTATCTTTAAACATTAAATTGCAAGGTTCAAACTATCGATTCAAATAAATATTTCATTAATTTTTTCGAATTTTTTGTGTTTTTTTTTTAAAAAAAGTTCTAAACCTCTTAAAAAATCACCCGTTACGTCTATCGTCTACGGTCTACCGTCTACCTATACCTTACCTACCACTAGTCCACTCTCCACTACCAGCCAAGCCAGCGAACTAGAGAAAGAGGAAGACAGAAAATAGATGAAGATGAGTAATTGAAAACGCCGACGCCGATGAGCAGAATGTGTATATAAAAAATGTATGATTTTGAGAATGCAGCACATAATGGGTGAAAGTACATTTGAGTGGAAACAGTTCTTGCTTCTTGAGATAGAATACGAATCGAGTTCGAGTAGGCTAATATTTATGTGCATCAAGTTGCCGCTTTAACGTGTTTGAAAAGAATGTGTGTCCAAGCTAAGCAAATGGGAACAAGATACAACTGGAATACCTAGTTGATTTAGCATGAAATCTTTTTATTTCAAATACCGAGTTCCGACATGTTTCTTTGAGTTACCCAAGAAAACACTGTACGTTTAGTTACATTACTTTTTAGTTGAGCATTTTGCAGAAAACAAAACACTGCGCGAAATATGTATTGTCATTATGGGGAAAAGCATTTTTCAATTTGATGTTAGATACATAAAAAATTGTCACATTGATTAAGACTCATTATTCTTTCGTAAAATTTAGTGGATACTCATTCATCAAATTAACATAAAATGTTCTTCATTTTGAAAATTCTTTTCTTCATTTTTGCATACTCGTTTCCTAAATTTAATGAATTCTTTCAATAAATGTAAGGATTTTGTTTTTCAAATCTTTATTCTAACTTTTGTTTATCCACAAATTAAAAAAAAAAATATCATGTTAACGTACTCGTGTCTTCAAATTGAAAAGCATTCTTCAAATCCACACATCGTTCTATATAAATTAACATACGTTTCTTCATTTAAACTAATTGCTTTCGTCAAATTAAAAAAAATTCTCTTTAGTTCTTTACCTTATTTATTCTATTTTATTCATTTTGTATTTATAATTTATACCTATCAATAAGTTAACTAATAATTATAATTATTAATAACTAATAATTAAATGGTTTACATTTAATTCCTTGGGGCACGAAATTGCTCCTGTTGTAATAACATGCCGTTACGGTCGATCCACCTAGGACAAAGCTGGTTTGGGAGTCACGTATGAAAAACCACACAAATGTGTTTCTGGAAAATCATCAAACGTTTTATTTATTTGCTTGACACGATACGATTAATGCACATTGCACTACTTCACTTACAAGAATACAAGTTATCACTTCGAGCAAAACAATTAAGAGTAACATTTTATTGAAACTTCTTTAAATTGATAAGCTTTTCAAACAAAACAAAACTCGACAGTCGATCAATTTTCGTGATAATCGGGGCTATTTGTTATGTTGTGCATGTGCCGTAGGCGTTTGAATAAATTTAATTTATTTTGAATAGTGATTACATCTTCAATAAGACGAGACATTCGGTGAACAATTGTCAATTTGAATAAAAAAATATCACCTTAAAAATGTCGGTTTTGTCAATATGCAAATAAATTCATTCAATTGAACAATAGAATAAATAGTTTACTGATTTTTAATATTTAATCTTCAATTTGAAGACACATTATAATTGTTGATTAATGTTAAATACAATATTAAATCGGACAGCAGTTCAGTCTTCAGTTCTGTTCTTTAAAATTTATAATAACAAAATTAAAGCTGTGGACTCAGTCACAAGTCTAGGCTATATTATAAACCGAAATTTGACCGGTTGCAATCACAGAAACGTGGTAGTGAGTCGTTTCCACAGATGTCTGCGCAAATTGTGGATCGGTGCATACTTTACCCTTCAGGAAACAAGACGAAAGCTGGTACTGTCACTAGTCCTACCCCCCCATATAACATATCGTCACCTCAGTATTGGAGTGATCTAAACGACAAAAACCTAGTTTCGAGAAATTGACGTTTAAACTTTGAATACGAATAAAAAAAAAACCGTCAGTAAAACGACTATGAAACAAATTTAATAATTTAGTGGCTATTGAGTTCTACTTACACTTTAGTTCTTGTTTCATTTGGGCAGTTGGTTTTTTTGTAATCTCAAGTTGAAAAAAAGGAAAGTGCATATGTGGTATTTTTTTTTTTTTTCAAATAATGTGTTTTTGTATGGTATGAGGCACTTTTTGACCAACCTATGTGGCATTTAAATATGGAACGAGATTGTGATTTTTGAATGCATATGTGGCATATTTTCATACAAAAGTTAAAATAAAAGCATTTTATAAAACTACTATTATTTTAATTTTCTTGATTTTTTTTTTGTTAAACTTATTTTTTTATGTAAAAAACAAGGTAAGTTATCATTTCAAAGAAAAATAATTCTGTAATATACCTACGTTTGTTCATAACTGGGATCTAAAAATCCAATATTTCAGCTTTTTGAAAAAAATTATAATACATTTATTTAATGCCTTCAGAGGCATAGAAAGGGAAAAATATAACAAAAGGTATATTATCCAACTTTTAATTCATATCAAACTTTTATAAAATGTATTGTTAAATACAATCCAGAAAAATGTAACTCCAAACCAAAAAACTACGTTAACTATATAACATTTATTTAAAAAATAAATAAAATTATAATAATACTTTTAGTATTAAGTCTTTGAACTTGATCACTGCTTTCTTTTAATTTTACGGGTTGTTCTCCTTGGAGTGACTTCTTTGGCTTTTTCAGCCTCAGGTGTACTTACATTGGCATCTTTTAATGCTTGATTTTTAGCAAAAATTGCGTTGTAATATGCCACATCAACCGTACTCATGTGCTTAACCATTGGGCTGAGAGCGGCTTTAAAACAAAAAATGGAGGGGGCTGGGCCATTCTTAGGTTTTTTAAATAAAACCATTTTCTCAAAAGGAACATCATTTGCTAAAGTGTTTTTGTGTTCTATTAGATAAAGGTCTTTTGAGCTATATCTCAACATTTTTAATTTGCAGAATGGTGGCATAACCAAGCTTTTTGATGCTGCAGCAAAGTTGAAAAAGTAATGATCTTGCATTTGCATTATTGTTTAATGAATCCGTATTACCATCCACGTGGCACGTGGCAAAATACAGTGAAATTTGTTCATGGATGAATTGTGTTAGGAGTTTTGGCGCTAATTATAATAGTGTGCGTTACTTACACACTAATTTTGTGTAGAACCGTAAGACGCATTAAAACAAACAATTGTATGTATGTGCTATTTAGATACTACCAACTACAAAGCGTTTAAAGCATTTGAGAAATGAATTGTATGTATGTATCACTTAAGTACTGAACACAGTAACAGTCCACAAGGCATTTATGAAGTCGACGTATTGTATGTATCACTTATGCACTGAAATCATATTTAATGCCTAAAAATTTGACTTGGTATTTGGTTTGTATGTATCATTTAAACACTGAAAAATTATTATGCATATGAAGCACTTTTGAGGAAGAATTGTATGTTTAGATCATTTAAGCACTGAATTGGTGTTTGCAAATGAAGCATTTTTTAGTTCAATTGTATGTATAGGTCATTTAAAATATTTAAGAAATTTCAGAAAAGTTCATACGAAAATGTGAACTTCACATACTAAGGCTTATGTGGCAGACCAATACTGACCATTTATTTCAATAAGTGCGTTTATATCATTTGTAACACTGATATCTTTGGCAATAATTGAGATAGGACAGATTTGATTACACCAAACGAAAGATCTCCTTTTTGTCTCTTAGAAATCATTCCTAACTCAAAAATAGCAAAAATGCATATGTGTCACTCCAATACTGGGGTGACGATATGCTGAGGTGGTCAATAGCAGTCTTGCCTTAAACGACGCAATGCGTTATCTATGGCATATGACTGTATTTCTGTGTTTGCTAGGGGTTTGCTTGGTTGTAAAGGTGTTATTTTGGTATTCAAAGAAAAATGTCATTATTTGATATAAATCGGATGTTTATTATAACAGAACTTTATAAGCCGTAAGTCTTTATGCAAAATACGGTGTAATGACGTTTGTGTAATGCCCAATTCCAAAGGACAACGAGGAATGGACAAACCTGGGTTTTCTTCAACACTTTGGGCTACAGCAGCAATATTCTCAGTTGTTCTTGAGCGACGTGCACGGGTTTTATTCTTCACATCACTAACTTGTCCCAACAGCTCAAATTTTTCCACCAATTTCTGTATTGCGGTCCGACAAGGTGCTTCACGACGGTCAAAAAATGCTTTAGTTTTGCGAACTGTGACTGCACGATTTTCCCCATTTTTGTAGTGAATTTTAATAATTGCAATGCGTTGTTGAAGCGTGTATCGTTCCATTTTTAGTTATGGCGTAGTTCGTACTTGTCAAATGTCAAAGAATAAAAGCTTCAAAAGTGACAGCTACCGAAACAGCGGGTCATTCACAATAACACCTCTTATTGGAAAACCCTTTACTTTGGAACAATATATCAACGCTAGTAATTGTATATTTTTGCACTCAAAGTCCGTCTTTCTTATGTAACAGACTCCATTTTACTCGCTCCTCAAGAACCATCAACCTATTAGATTTAGATTTAAGTATTTTTGAATTATTTTAACTGATGTATAAATTACTAAGTACTATAAAAGATCACATCTTAATGTACAAACTATTTGATAAATGAATTTAATTGAATTGAATTCTATTGTTTTTGGTAAGACCTCTACGCTCTAACTTATAATGCTTTCACTCAAATCCGTGTTAAAAGCAATATGTATGTACACGTTTTTCTTAGATAAATTGACGGTATTCCACTCATAACATTACGATGACACACAATATCGCCATTCGTCACTCCAATCTCCAAGAGCCATGGCTGCTCTCATCTCAAACTCAATCTTATTCAGAGAAACTCTGGACGAAGCTATAAGAACTATTTTGAGTAGGGAATAGTGATGCGAGAATCGAGAAAAATTATCGAAATGAAATACCTTGTAACCAATTGCATTTAAGCACGTCGGTCGACGTCGTCGGTGAAATAAGAATTCAGCAGCAAGGCAAGTGGTCGAATTATGATAATTTCTGACAGTTGACAGTCATAATAATATCATTTTTAAGACACTCCGTTTTGCCGCACTCTGTTTTGCGGAAAAGAACAAGGAACAAAGTCTTTACTGAGATGCCGTCAACTCAAGGTAGGTATCTAATTTTTTTTAGTATTAATTTCATTTTATTATGTAACAATGATTCAAAAAATTTAGCGTAAGAGCTTAAAAGTGAAATAGCTAAGTACATTCTGTTGTCAGATACTGACAAGAGGCGAATGTACGCATCGTAATTAACAAACAATCGGTTTAATTTATCGATGGGGATGCGATAAAAATAAGAAATAAAATCAACGCAAAAAATAAAATAAGAACTTAAATACAAATTTTAAACAAAAATAAAAAATTTATTATACCCAAGGAATCAGCAAGTCACCAATTTCATCATAGTTTAAACAAAAAAGCCAATACTTAACATTTTTGAGGAATACGGATTTAACTCGCTGGCATCTAAGATTATCAGACGATTTGTAAAACAAACGCAACACAAAAGCGAGAAAAATGCGATCTTGTTATTGTGGGTAATTTTACAAGGTTAATACGTAGATTGGGATTATCATAAAACCTTATAACAGTAGACTTTTAAGCCACACAAGGTTATGGGACTAGCTGTGCGCTTTTTCACTTGTGCTAAATACCACCCATTAGTTATTAACTGATGGTTAAATGTAACTACTTAAGACGACTAGATCGGTTTAAACATGTTTTTTTTTGTTTAGAAAAAAAAAAAAAACTTCGAAAAGTCAAAAGTCCTAGTCCGTCAAGCTGAAGTGCACTGCATTAGTACGGAATTGTCGGTTCTTTCCTGAGAGCCATTCAATCTTTTTACAGAATCCGTGTTAGAGTGAAGGCCTTTTCATTACTTATATGAACGAGACCTTAGAAAATTTTGTTTTGCTCTTCACTGAGGACTTGTTTTACAAGTGAGCCCTCACAGACTGATCTTCCATGGGGTTGTAGTTGATGTGAAGGTAAACCTTAACAAATCTACAGAACGGCTGTTCCATGCACTTGGAAGCAGGTAGAGAAGTTTACGAAAATCGTGTCCTCACTCGCGATCGTTGAAAGCAATGCTGAGTTTTGCTGTAGAATTGGTCAGGCTGGATCAATTTTGGACACCTATTTCATTCTGTTACCGAGTTAACCGAACTTGGTATCACAGCCAAGTTGTCGGTCCTTAATACCTACGGTGTTCGTTCTAACATTTTCTTTATATGGACATACAATTATATGCTGCGTTCAAATTAGCGGAATTGAGTAATTTTTTCGGATGTTTTGCAGATATTTGCGAAAAACTCGAGACAAATGTTTTTTTTTTTTTCGAGCCCTCGCTCATTATTCGAGCACATAAAGGACGTTTAAAGCTCTAGTAAAGTACCTATAAGTCTAACAGCTGGCTGACTTGAAGAGCCTTACCAATAAATGTTTCTATTTCCAATTAATGTTTCTATTACCAATTAACTTTTCGACTTTACATTTTTGTGAGTCCTCACAAATCACAAGCTTTTGTCAAGTTGATTTCGTGTGATGTTTGGTGGGATTCGATAACTTTTTCCGAATTCTACGATAACCCTCACAACAAAACTCCCTTAAGACTCAATAAATAAAAAATGAACAAATGTTTTGACAAAATACGCGGAACAATAACACAGAAATGTTTTAGAACTGAAGGAAATAATTTCTTAACGACATTTGCCATCAAATTTCTTAGTTTCTTTATAAAAATACATGTTTTTCACGAAATGGTTATTATGCATATAGCATTAAATGTCATGATCGGATCATCATGTGTGTGGAAATAGGTAGAAAGGGCCATTAAATACAAATATTGTCACTTGTGAGCTGATAACACTGGTTTTGAATTCTGTGGCTTGTTCCATAGAAGACCGGAGCTCCGGTAAAATCTAGATCAGATAAATCTAATCGACCTAAATAGCCCTAGCACAACAAAAGCCGAAAAAGAAACGTCAAACTCATTATTCTTTATTCTTCGATTATGGCATCCTTAGGGTAAATTCCCAATATATCACTACCAAGTCCCAAGTCCCAATTTAGTACCGTCTCCCATTCCCATATCCCATCCAATCCACTTCACTCAAAAGCGCACTTTCCGCTCTCCAGATGCAAATGCAATATGCAACCCGCCTGAGTGAGGTTTTTCATGCTCTCAAACTCGACTCCGAAACATGCTAGTGTGTAGTGTCTCTCTCTCTACCAATGGATGCATTCAGCGTTGTCTCCGCACATGCTCAAACTCAAATCTCAACTCAAATATCGTAAAGGAAAACAAATCAAACGAACCACCGAGGAGTTCATTTCATATGAATTCAGTTTGTTTTGAGACGTCGTGCGGGTTTGGTCTTCGCATTTCTATCGCGCGGAACATTTACCCACTAATAGTTAAAAATCAAGAAAAAAAAAGATAATTGTTTACCAAATTGAAAAAGTGCTTTGTGACATACACAGTTTCAGTGATTCTTTGGAATTCGTGTCTGATTGAAAATTTACAAATAAAAAAGTGTTTTGTGTGACAAAATTACAAGTCTAACACAAATTGGTTTTGCAATCAAAATTCAAGCTGTGTTTTTCAAGGATAATAACACAAAAATTGGATTAAATTTCATTCTTCAACATCCCAGCATCGAACGCAAAACCCAGGATTTACTCAAAGGATATACTATGCCCGTTGCAGTTGTCTGTTGAAGGTGAGAGGGTTGGGAAAATCATTTCAATATACGTTTCCCTTTTAATAATCCTAAACGCGGGTAGGTAGGTACGACGAACCCTCATATTTGTGTTTATATGGCACCAAGCCCGAGCTAGACAAAAAAAAAAAAAAAACGGGGAAATATGGATTTGGCTGTTTATATTATTTAGGGCTGTCGTCGCCGCACAGGAATTGGTGACGTTGATATCTATATTGTCGCCTGAGGTGAGCACAGCACAGCGGCTGCGGTGAGCAATTAGATGCATACTTTCGACGTAAGCCGATTGTCGATGCGAGGAATTTCTTCAATTTTGTTTCTTGGTTCTTACGACAGCTTTTATAGGCTTTCCCCGCGAGCAATCTAGTTCAGAGGTTCAATGTTGGCCCAAGAAGGCATGGACATGGACACTTGACGAATTCCGATAGCTAGGTAGGTTCAAGGGAAAAACGTACACAATAGTTTTAAATTAATCAAAACAAACAAACGGGCAGAACGAATGCATTCGTCGGGCTTATCGCTGGCCCCATCGCATCAGTCAGAAAGAGACTGAACAAACACCACGACCGCAGCATAATCTGTCTCTCGAAAGATACGAGAGAGTCTATCTGTTGAATGCCTGAAGTCTGATGGCGACTGTTCAATTAAATTATAGCCCGAGGCTGTAATTATCTCTTGCTCGTCGTCGTCGTGGTCGTCATCGTCAACGGTGGCGGCTGAACTAGCAAGGCATGGCAAACACCAGCACGGCACCACCACTACCATCTCAGGTGGAGTTGTACGGGACTCGCACTCGTGTCTTGCTCACCTTGTATTTACATTACATTTCATTTCCAACCAAAATGCAGGCGATAACTTGACTTTATATCTGCATTGCAGGCAAGGTAGATGAACTATCTATAATCGCTTTAGATGATGCACTTCTCTGAAATTTGAATGCAGCTATACCACAATCACAAGTGGATGACCATTCCTGCTGCAACTGTTACTAAAGTGGCTCATAAAAGATTCTCTTTGGAGGGACGTTTTTCCAGTGAATCGAATCTTCCTCCAATTTCATAGATGTTGGGGTAATTAAGTAATAAAAAGTAAACAACCCGTCCTGCTAAGAACATTAAGTTTGATGGAGAGCTATCTCCCTCTCTGTGGCCTGCTTTTACCAAATTACTTTGGTATTTGATGAACTATCATCTTCTGCACTGTGCAGTGGATTATCGATCTCACACCACATTCTTTGTTTGGAATAATAAAAACGTTGTTTTGCTTGAGTATATATAAATGTATACCCACTCATAACGATTATCTTTCAAATCAAATAAATCATCAACAAGAATTCACCCAGCGTGGAGTCTTAAAAAAAAAATACCTTACCAACTTGGGACACACTGGTTCTACCTGCTGGGTTACAACTAAAAATTAAAGAAACACACAAAAATGTTTCCATTGTCATTCAACAGATATTTATATTTATATGTTGAAACAAGATATTTGTTGAATAACTTACATAAGAAAAATAAACATGAAACGAAATCCTTATGCTCAATCGAATCGAATAGTTTTGAGAGCAGAAATTCCATTGTCTTTGTGTGTTCTGTTTTTTGTTTTCGTTCCCGTTCCCCGAAACAAAAATGCCTGCAATTAAACTCCTTTGTAGCAAAGTGAAATATTTGTGGTGTCATTCCAATAATTTCATCAAAGAGATATCATCTCCGACGATGATGGTTATAATGCTGATGCCCCCGATTTGCCTCTGTAAGTGAAGGGTTCAAATACTTTGTCCCTACGATGAGTTCTTGGGCCGAGCAGAAGACAATTTGCCCCTTATTGGAATGGCGGGGGAAGGGTTTATGTTTTGTCCTGTGATGTTGTCTTACGTTGTAAAATTATGCATCGCACTATTAGGTTGGTTTAGGATAGGAATTCGTGTGCTATTTTCCAGAGGACAGGTATTTATCATTGCTTTGAAGTCTTACAGAAATACCTGCCGAGTATTGCCGAAGGATATCGCATTCCAACAGTATTCCTTTGTAAAATCAAACGGAATCTCTTGGGCAAATATGAAGGGAACTGGTTGTAACCTGTCGTTGCTTTGCCCTCACGAATATGAGTTCATAATTGAAGCCTCGAAGGCAATTCGCTGTAGCATGTTTCAAAATAATTTACTAAAAACTGACAGACAGGTAGTCTGTGTCCGTGTTAAGGGGATCTACGATTAGGCTGGAACACCCAGCAAAAGTGCCTACGAGGGGATGAATGCTCCAGATGTACTCATTTATGTGCATGTGCATTCAAGTATAACACTGTGACCTCTCTTCCAGAGTACGAATGCCTAAATGGAAGCCTTCTTCTAGCTTAAAAATTGCGAAGACTGAATGGCTAAATAGGAGATACAGCCTCATGTTACATTCAAGTCACTGGCAGCGTTGCCATACGTGCAGATTTGTCTGCATTTTACAGATTTTCAACCTAGCTGCAGACTTTTAACAAACAGAAATATCCAGAAATCTGTGCTTCCAGATTTTGTCTGCATTTGCAATATATGTTGTTCTCTTTAAAACATAATTGCCACATTGTTTCCACACTTGATTTCACTTTCGTATTCAACTCTTTTTTTCTTTCTTGTTATTGTTACCTACCAAAAGAAAACAATTTTTGTGAAGTAAGATTTTTCCATAGAAATCTGCATTGCAGATTTTTTGATTATCATAATTGCAGATTTGTCTTAATAATTTTTCGGCAGCACTGGTCTCTGGTAACACAGCATTTGTTGCTCAAAATGTTGAAGTTGAAGGTAGTAGTCGGCGGACTTTTTAGTCCCCAGTGCACTACCAAACACATTCCATGCAAGTTCTTCAACAATTATACTCGTATCATGCAATTTATAAAGCTTAGGCCACTTATAAATATCCTGATTTGGGAATGAGGTAGTTTTTTTAGAACTTAATTTTGGAAACTTTCTTGTTATGTACTTTAAGCAGTCCCTAACTTTGTTTGATAAAGCCCTAATTTAATATCCGAAGGTCGAATACACTGGGCTATCCAAAAACTACCTCAAATTCCAAAAGTTTCTTAGTCTAGTGTCCACCTTTACCTTTGCCCCTTGTGTGTTCGCTTGTGTGCGGCTTGCTCGAAAACTATTTCACCGATTTTGGTGGAAATTAACAAGTTTGTTACAATTAGTATTGGCAGTTTTAGAGAGTGGTCCCGCTGTTGCCTCTACAGTATTTCCCTTTTTACGAACTAACAATGGCGAAGGGAAATTTTCCATACAAATTTATCTATTGTGACCTACAAAATATTTAGTGTGAAGGTGGCGCTAAAGTCCGAAGTGGCTATAAAAAAATATCAGTAGGGCCTACCGGTTCGAATTCACTAAGCTCGATAACTACCGAACGGATTTGGATGCGGTTTTCACTGTTATTACAAATCTGCATTTCTCGAAAAAGTTCGTGAAAATGGCGACATCAAAAACTTGAACTGCTACATAAAAATTTATGAAATATTCAAAATCAGAAAGGCTGCGTAAACATGATCAATGCTTGTACGCTGACTGACGTCTGCTAGCTAACAAATTTGTGCACATTTGTTTACTTATAAGTTTGGTGAACTATTTGTAAGAAATAGTCAAACAGAAGTTATGCTACAGCTAGAAAGTTCAATTACGTCTACAAGTTATATCCCAAGAGACTGATATCTGCTAGAAGCTAGACAGTTGCTTTGCGAACTCCTCCTTAAAAGCAATATGGAGGAACATCACTCAGGGCTTCTCCAAAGACGATTCTTGTTGAGATTGCGAATGCATTCCAGGAAGGAGCACGTTTTTCTCATGTAAATCTGCTTCAAATGGTTTTAAATGCGGACTGATACCAATAGGCGTTCACAATAGAAAACACATCAGATGCTACTCACATCTCAGAAGGCGGGTGCTCGGCTTCCACTGTATAAATATGGTAAATGGTTGTGATGGTCGACTTTCTGGTGCCTATATAGTTCACAATAGCGAATTTTTTACAGACCAAAAATCTTAATAAATATCCTTGGTAACCTTCGCCTTGAATATTTTGTAGATCACAGTAGATCAATTTATATCAAAAAGGGTTTTTAAAATTTAGACATGAGGTAGTCTTGGTTATTAGCAGGTCATATAGAAACAAATTGGCTTATAAGAAACGCCGGTGTAAACACCGTGCCACTTTGTTTCTTATATACAGGGTGGCTGATGAATATTGCTACATTAAAAAACTCAAATAACTTTTTTGCAGTGTTTGAAATTAATTCTTCTTTTATACACGTTAAAGCTCATTCAATTTTATTAAATATAGTTTGATTAGTTTTAAAAATAATGGAATTTAAATGCCCCCCTGCTCGTTGATGCATGTGCGGCATATTACCAAAAAGTTGTTCATTACCGCTTGGAGAGTTGAGACAGGAATAGCCGCAATTGTTTCTCGAATGGAATGCTTTAGTTCATTCAAATTTGTTGGTTTTGCTTTGTAGACTTCCTCTTTGCAATAACCCTATAAAAAAAAAGGCAGGGATGTGGAGTTTGTGGATATCAGCTTATTGGGAAATTTTCGTCGCAATTCTATCATAACAGGCCGGCCTATGTGAGGAGTTGCACTATCTTGCTGAAAACAAACAGAGTTGAAAGAAATTCTCACTCGGCGTAATTCTGGATAGAAAAACTCTCTCAACACGCTCAAGTAACGGTCTCCAGTACGGTGGGACCGTTTTCCTCGAAGAAGTAGGGATCGACAATGCAGCGTGATGAAACTGCGCACCACACTGTGACACGAAGTGGATGCAATTCCGTCTCATGAAGTATCTGCGGGTTGGAAGACTTCCATATTCGACAGTTTTTTTTTTATGTTGCCGTTTAAACCGAAATGGGCCAGACATAAAAAGACAGTTCAACATGTTTCCGTCCTCTTCCACCATTTGAAGCATCTTCTGGCAAAATTCCAAGCGAATCGGCAAGTCTGCTGCGTTCAGTTTGTTGGCCATTTGAATTTTATATGGGAATAAGTCCAAATCATTGTGCATAATTGACTGCAATGACTTTCTGCTTGTACCCATTTGAGCAGATAAGCTTCTTGTGGAAACTCTAGGATTGTTTTGTATGGCAGCAGCTACAGCAGCGATTGTTTCCTCCGTCCGAACTGAAAGGTTTCCATGGTAAGGTCTTCTTTCGACTGTCCCATGCTCGGCAAAATTGTTAACAAGTCTCATTATGGCCCATCTGCAAGGAGGATTGCCGCCAAACGTGCGCCTATACTCTCTTTCAACCGAAACTATAGACTCCAGTGCGTGATAGCGGCGGACAATCCAAATTCTTGTTTCAGTGTCCCAGTTATCAATTTTTGGTAAATCTAAAAATCAATCTGCAAAATAAAAAAAAAAATTAACAGATTCATTAAATAGAAAAAAGTATGTGTTCACATAAAAGAAAAACTCGGATATAAAAAATATTTTTATAGGTTTCTTACATCCGTCGTGCACTCTACCGCGGAATGTCGTCGTTGTGAATTCGTAGCAATTGAGTTGGATACTAACAACGATCATAAGCACCGCTCAAAAACGTAATCATTCTGCGCGGTAGCAAAAACTATAACAGAATGCATTTTACAAACTTCCAATGAAGATGTTTTCCATATAAAATTTTCTATTGTGAATTATAAGGTATTGATCAAATGATAAAATTATCGTTCGTAGTCCCAGTAGGAGTAGGAGTAGGAGAAACACTCGATCGGAGTAGTGGCCAAAACGGTGCTACTTTTCGTTCCACAAATCAACTGACGCCGTATAAGAAAACCAGTTGTACTCCATGAAATTCTGTTTCAAATGATTTGAAACCCACCATCTATCAAGCAAATGCGATGACAGGGATAAACAAAGCTTGCCCACAAGGCAGCGGCGGTATGTCTCCGCTGTTTATGTGATCAACGCCTCCGGTGTATATCCGCGCATGTTGATTGTTTATGTCGCTGTACGATCTGTCGTAAAATGCCCAGATGTAGCATTTACGACGGCGCATAGGTGGCACTAGATGTGATCGAATACTCGGTGCGTTCTACAGGAACTTAAAATCAATCGTTTTAAGACTAAGTTTGTGATATTCACGAGATGACGGATTTTGTCTTCCTCAACCTCATTGCTGAACTCTGAACATAAATTATGTCTTCCATAAAAATCAAAAATACAAAGTAGCCCACAAGTTGGTTTATTCAAGGAGAGCATCTGCAAGACGAACTCAGTTTGGTAGCCCTTTTCTCAGTTAACCTTCAAACTCTCAAAGTTACAAAAGGTGCGCTATACTACTAGAACTGTATGACTGCAGTCAAACGAAGCTATATGCAGTGGAAGGTACATTTAGTAGGACAGTGACGCTGACACAATGTTTGTCCGCCTAGGAAAAAATATTTTGTTTAAACAAATGATCTTCCTTATAAAAAAAATAACAACATTACAGAAACTTTACTGTCTTTTGAGGATGAATTTACAGAAGCAAAACGGTTCTGATCGTCTAAAGAAGGCTTCCGAAACTCTTTCGTTTCCCTCAAAACCCCAATGACCGGGAACCTACCATAGATTGATTTATACTTCCTGGAACAGAGTGTTTCCACTCAGTGAGGAACTAATAGACAACAATTGGTAAGCTAAGGACATTTAAAGTCCAGTCAACAAGATGGTGAGGTGTGAAGGAATGGAGAGTTTTTGTCTGTCTTTGGGAATGAAATAAAATGTTGTCTCCGTTCCCGAGTCCGTCCAAAAAATATGCAATCTGAAACACGAAAACTTGTTTCGAAAAATGTGTCCATTTCATAGGCATTTATCTGCCCACAGCCATTTCTACCTGGAGTGTGATGTTCACAAATTTGACACATTAATTTATTCCCTATTGCGCTGGATGGCTCTGCTCTAGATCATCTGATGAGCCTCCCTTCTCTTTATATAAATTTCTCCATAAAAATGAATGCGGCTTATAAAAACAAATTTTTGTCAGGTCTTTTAATTTATGGTAGCTCACAATGGAGAAATTCGTATGAAAAATATTACTCTTTCGACGTACTTATAACAAAATTTTAGTCTCGACTTTAAATTTAGGGAAGCTCACAGTTACGAAATTTGTATGCCAAATATAGCCACAGTGAGCTTCTTAAATTTAGAGTCGTAAGGCCCACTACTTAAAAATTATGTGGAAAGTCGAAGATAAAAACGGTTGGAATATAAGTCCGAGTGACTTTTGTCCGTTTTTCCCGAGAATTCTTCGACTTCTGTTTTATGGATATGACATTTGATCTCCGAACTTGAGCTGCGGCGTAACTTCAAGGCCGTTTTACACAAGTTTAGAGGTGTTTTGGGCAAGAGTCTGAGTCGGGCTATGAATATAGTCGCACTCAACCGACCTCCTAAACGAGATATAGTCACAAAAATTCAAGCAGAAATAAAATTATTATGGTCATTAAAATTTTAAAAACGATATCGTCCAGACGATCACTGTTAAAAACGGAGTCTACCCCAGGATAAACTCTCGATCCAATTTCACTTCTTGTTTGGCAAAAATTCCCCTGTTTCTGAAGGTCAAATATATCCTATATATATATATATAGTTGGCGTAACAGGTCTGTAGGGACCCAAGGCCTAGCTTCTCACAACGATTCGTTTTGTGTGAGTTTCATTTTTGGAACGAATGGAAGGGATCTGAGCTAAATGCATCGCAGACGGACATAAATAATTCACGTGTTCCTCTCGACATGCCATTGTGAGGGGGTGTCCGAGTATTCCTGCCATTCAAGCCTTTTTCAAGTTCAATCCGATGTATGACAGAGGACGAGGAGTAGAACTCCATAGTCAACTAGCCATGTGTAGAGATTTTAAGTTACTCAAAAATCAGAGGAAGGAAACTTTATATATACTAAAGCTTATCAACGTCGGTCTTTCTGACTTAACCCCTAGCTGTTGGCCAGTTGAAGGTAGAACGGTCTGAAAGTCTTCGTACTTAAGGGGTATCCAATCCATAGATCCCTTTTACAAAATCTTCACAGAAACAAATATCTGTCTCGTACTATTCAGACATACTACGAAAAAGTTGAAAAATATTTTCAAGCCCTGAACTCTTGTTTGACTTGCAGGCGTCTTTTGTAACGGCTTTCATTATTGATTGGCTTTCAATTCGACAAAATCTTCGGTTTCATGACACTTGCTTCAGGCTCGTAAATAAAGACTTTACGTGTTGATGTGCGGGTGCAAATCAGTCTTTTGGATCTCTATTGTGTTGTAATTAAGTGGCACATCGGCGACTCTTGTATGGGCAGGGCTACGTTTGAGGTTGAAGCTACTTTAGCTCGCGTGAGTACTTAGACAATGGGGGTGAATATTTCAGCATTTAAGCCTCTTCTTAAGTTGGAAAAATTAGCACAGACGCTTCTTTTAAATTTCGGACATCAGCGTTTTAGTGCAAACGCTCCAACAGATGAACTGTTGAGACAGGAGTTGTATTAAGGCATACATCCTGATGTCATCTTCGGACCTTATTTCTTTTAAAATGAGTCCGGGGCATGGGTTAGCATTGCGGCCATATTTATATACATATTTGGTTGGTCGCTTCGTCAATCTTAGTAAGGAGTGGCAAAAGCTTATAAAACTTTGTAAGCACCAGGCAAATACGGAATCCAAGAAAAGCTTCTCAGGACACGGACAAATGTCCAAACGCACTCAATTTTATTGTCCCGCCAACTCTGTTTGATTTTGTGTGTCATCTAAAATTGCATCACCATCAACACTGTCGATGCGTCTCTCTCTTAATGTTCAATCTTCGCCGCAACCAATTGCAGCCCCTTTCATTTTTTAAAAAAAAATTGCAGCGATTAAGAAAAATCTACCAAAAATACCAAGAAACTAATGAAACGTCACTTTGATCACTCACGATTATTATGTAAATCCAAGAGTTGCAGTGACAACTAGGTATATATGTGTGCTTGCACCGATCCATTACCAGACACAGACTTCAAACCCAGTGACAATATCCAGGCAGGGTATCTATCTATCTGTCTATAGTTATAGGTTAATAATTAAATAAACATTCCATTTTACAACCGAGGATAACGGGAAAACCAGAAATGTCAGCATCTGTCAGACGTCAGTTTTGATGTCATACTTTCAAATCAGTGTGCATGTTTGCGATTGCTTAAACGAGTTACTTTATTGACAAGCAAAAGGAACTGTAACCATTTTTTGATCTATATAATAAATACCTTGGCATAATTGCTCCATTGACGCATTCATGATCGACAAAGTAGTGTGCGTCATTCGATAGATTCCACAAATTTTCTTTTAAATGGCGTTCTGCGTAAGAGGCGCCATGCGACACATTTATGCACGGCAAATATAGACAGACCTTAAGCTGCAAACAGCAAACACTTGTTGAACTATTCAAAAGATGGTGGACAGTGTCAGATCCTACCGCATGAAAGTTCCCACAAATCCAACTGTTTTAACTGAATGCATGCGTTCGTCCAAGCGTGATGGGATGACATTTGTGTGACACCTTTTAAACGATCGCTAATGAGGCGACGCTGGCAATGGACGTCGCCATCCCAAACAGAAAGTCTCAAGTGCAATTGCTGTTATTACCGCATGGTATTGAATTTCGACAGCGGCCACTCGTAGTTCGCACGACTGTTGACGATTTGGAAGCTTTTATGTCATGGCTCTCCCCGCCGAACATGCGAAACAACAAAGGCGAACAAAAATCCCCATTAATCCCTTAACGATACAAAACACATCATGCACTCACACACAAACACACCCACGCTTGGTGGTGAATTGTGCTCGGCAGATTATTAATAAGTGACAACAATCCGTATACGGTACAAGAGTATACACGTAGAGGAGATCCAAACTCCGATGAATGGTATCGAAGTGGAAAAAAAGATGATGGCAAGTGTTAACAAGCGGAGAAATATGATCCGGGTCCGGGCATACATCCGCACACACCATGAATGTCGATAGGGGAAGGGATTGGGTAGGAACAAAATAACAACTTCCCAAGTCGGTCTGCTGAACTCGTATATATGTTGTATAGTGCGTTAAGCAAAAGCCATTTCGTATGTCAACGTCAATGTCACGTTTAAGACCCATGCACGGAAAAGTTATGACGTGGCAGACAGCTCCAGACTTTGACAAATCCCAGCCGCACCGCAGTAGATACACCGCAACAGCAGTGGGCTGCCCTACATACGAAATTAACTTCTTCCAGCGATAAGCTGCTGCTTGGCGTGTCGCGTTTCCTTGGCTCTTATACCACGTCGAATTTTATCCGGCGGACACACATTTAATTGATTTTCATGTCGATCATGCAGATAGGCCTTTTTGTCTCTATATGTTAATTCCATCAGGGCAAATGATTTCCGCTTGATAAAATCGAAATATACTCCGATAACCAGTTTCCCATTGAAGGAGCATATCTAATGGTAATAGGGCTTGGGTCTTTTGTCTTAAAATTTTCAACGCACGCAGTTTCTGTATAGGTTTACCTATAATAGGGAAATGCAAATGCACACCGCGTCTATCAAAGTCGATTAATTAATTTCCCACCTCTAATGAGGTTGAGAGGAGCGCTTCGCCATCTATACCACGATACGAATGCTAATGGACCTGTACCGTTAAGAAAATATATATCTCTTCAAGCGATAGACTCTCGTCCGACAGTGGGGCATCACAAACAATTGAGGAATGAAAATATTTTGAGGAACAAATTCGTGGGTTTTATTGCAGCATCACGACACATCCATACGGCAGTAGTCTACGCAGAGCCCATCAGCACTTCAGCAGTTCTGGTGTATCGTTCGCCTCCCCCCTCCCTGAATTAAAATGAAATTTCCAATTTATGACGCCGCTGCATGTAGCTCATCATAATCACACATTCATCGTCATCAGTATCCGCATAGGCCCACTATTGTATGTGTGTGTGTCCATGGTGTGCCTGTGGGAACTGGCTTTTCCAATCCGAATTGTTATTCTTTGCGGGCGGTGCCGTTCGCTTTTCTGATGGGAATGTCGTTATTATTGTTATTATCACTTTTGACAAATTTCAAGAGCCCCCGTCGGTATCGGGCTTCCATGGGAACCACCATCAAGATAGGTAAATATTTTTCTAGGACCACGAAGCAAATCGCGCCACCATAATTATGTACTCATATGTGTACTCTGCTGTGGGACAACAGCAAAAAGGAAAAGGAAAACCATGACAACGCGTTGATGGTAAAGTGAACTCAAAACTCAATACTGAACTCACAATCACAAGAGTTTGGCTGGCTTTATGGGGAGACAAACTGTCGGGACAAACAAAGGCTTATACCACGTCCACTTACCACTTAGTCGCCGAGAGAGGGGGTGGCTTTTAATTTAAGCACGAAGCAGCCAACCAACAAACCGCACACGGGCGGACAAACTGAAGATTTTTATGGTTCGGCGCGCTCAATTTACAAGCGCTGCTCGTGATGTTGTACGTTGTCGCTTCTACCCGCAGCAGATGAACAAATGAGGCGCGCCGATACAATCTCCAGATTGGTTTCGAACTATATACATCGCAGCGAGCTCGTATATACACTCAACCCTCTGCCTACCTCTCCATTTGGGAAATTGCAGCTCGTTTATGTGCTGCGAGGACAATTAAAATTGTCTGTCTGCAATCTGGTAACTGCGGTATATATATCGATTTTGAGTTAACATTTTGTTACTGTTTCGGGGTATCGTTCTTGTCTCGAATTTCATTGCGACTACAACTACTACTCTTTTACCTTATTAGCTGGGGAGAGACTTATAAATACCTTGCAGCGCCAACGCAATCTGCGGGACATCACAGAATTACCGGACACGTCTTGTTTTGTTAAATGTCATCATCCGCATGGTCGGGGAGTGGCTGTTTATCGTAATCCTTCAATCGTGACGCGGGGGGTTGATGTTTTTCCGCTCCAAGTACGTATTTATTAACAATTGGCTAGTTGACTGACATTCATTGTCATAGTTTTGAGTGGTGGGTCGGACTAATTAGGAAGGCGTATCGTAAACGGTGTCAAATAGCTTAACGGATGGTATAACTCAAGTGCTAAAAGCAACAGCGGCGTCTAGCATTTAATACAGACGAATACTGTTTATTGTCCCAAAATGACATTGGAGTTTCATTCACAAAAATGTGACGTCTCTGGTGTACCTTGGATAAAGTAGAGAAGCTGGCGTTGTTTACCACGGATTTGTTTCATCAAATCTTAGGGTACCTATAGAGACTTGTTGCACAAAGTATTTTTTTTTTTTTATTGATTTGAAGAACCGTCAAAAGGTGAAGTATAACGAATATATGACAAGCGTTCGCACAAACATCTCACTAGTAATTTCTACTCTTGCATCCACGTTAGTGACAGCAGCAACCTCGATTGGTTGGCACTTGACTCGATAAAAGGACGAGGATTCTTTTTCCAAAGCTATAAGAACTTCCTCTTTTTATGGCGGTAGCGGACGATTTTCCTAGACGAAATCAATAGAGCTGTGTCTCCGCAGTTCCTGTCAGGCCCATAAACTAAGTATTAAATAGACCGTCAGCTCTTCCAACTTCGCACTTTCCTATGTGCGAAAGTATGTGTGCCATGTTAAAGTACATTAGACGCACGCATACATTTGCACATAGCAACCTGACAGATGACTGACAACTCATTCTGTGGTGACAAATATTCAATTCAATTAATTCAAATAATTGGCCGTTATCGGGATGTGTCTAGAAAACGGTGTGTATGGTGTGGTGATTTTAGTAACAATTTCTATTTCGTTAAAACGAATATTACATGGACTTATTTTATTTTACGTATATTCACTTTGTGGTTGTAAACAATGCAAATCGATGAACTATAAGGATCATCTGCAAAAATAAAATAAAATCAGTACCTATCTACAAATTATTATTTGGAATTTTACTGATAGCTATGTATTTAAGTTTTAGTTCTTTCCCGTACAGTGTAAAGAAAATAAATTCATTTTCGTTGATTGCATTTATAAGATATTTTTTGTTATTAAAGAGCAATGAAAATTTAGATAAAATAATTTTAAAAAGCTGAAAGATTTTTTTTTGTCAGGCAAGGCTCTTTTTTCGTCATTAAAATTTGTAAAAATTTGTTTATCATGTCCTATGAAGGTTGTACATCGTTTTTGGAAGGTAACATTTCGAAAAGAAATCTACACTAAAATAGTATGAAAACGAACAGGCCGAATTCCATGGATAGGACAAAAAATTTATTTTCTAAATAAAAATGATTCATGGCTGTTCTCGGCTGACTCAATTGTTTTCATTTATAACGCTAGTTTGAAATTCGTTTGTTTATTAAATTGTTGAAATTTTGTAATAATTTATTTTTTTTTTGTTGCCTTTTTGTTTTCTGGAAAAATTGATGAAACATTTTTTAACTCAAAACTCAAAACTGTTACCCACTCAGAAATGTTCATATTTCTGCCCTTAACCCCAGCGGCCTTTAAATTTTAATATTCCTTATCAATTCTTCCATTTGAATGCCTTTTTGTCTGTTGACATTCGCCGGCGAAATTATTTTTCGCCGAAAACAACAAAAGAAAACAAAAGAATTACTGCAGGTTCAAAAATGTGTTATTTTATTCCTACGATTGAATATTTCCAAGTTTATTCCTTTATTGATACGTGGATTACATTAGTTATTAACCATTTTGTAAAATAAATGTTTTCGTGGTGAAATAAAACAACAAATTTAAACTGTTGGAACGCATCCATCAGCTGATAGAAACTTACCAACTACCCTACTGTCATTCACTGTGCCTAGCACTGTCTCTTTATTTTTCCCACGAAGCGTGGGCATTTTTCCCTTTTCACCGAACTCAAATTCCCTCGATTTTTTTATGAAAAAATGTTTCTTCTAAAAGTAAAATTAGTATTATTAGGATAGAAATTCATATTAAATTAACCTTCAGCATAAAAATCGCAGTTAACATTATAATGATTGTTTCTTGGTACTACAAATTTTTACTAAAAGTTAAATCCCTTTTTTATGGACATTACGTGTGTTGCAATGTAGTTCGAAGGTTTTTTCGTCAGATTCCTAATGTCTCCACAAATTTGATGCTTTATTTTCGTTTTGCACGGAAGGTTTTTCGGACATCAACATTTCTACAAAAAGGTAGATTACTGCTCAGTGTCATTATTTCAATTTACCCCCTCCATTTAGAATTCTTTTTTTTTTTTGCTGCTTCACACCTATTCACGCATACGAAATTTTCTTTTCAAAATTTGTGAGGGGAATCGGGTAGGTGCGCGGGAGCTGACGGTCTATTTAATAGTTAGTTTATGGTCAGGCCCAACCATTTAGTCGTATCCCTGAGCTGCAGAAAAATCGCTTATTTAAAAACAACCAACTTTCGGTTAAAAACGGTTAAAATAACCTTTTATAAATTTTTCTTGGTTGTAAATAACAAACTAACTTCTTAACAACTGATAAAGTGTATTATTTTTAACAGTATGCATTTTACCTATTTATATCGGTAGTATTTAACGACGAATACTCGGTGTTTTTCAACAGAGACTTGGTTAATTTTAACCCTTTTTTTTAACCGAGCAAAAATAGCACTCTGTTAGAGCCGATTTTAGAGCGTGTAGGTCTGCAAAGATTTCCAACTTTTCGTCAGGGTGTAAGAAAAGAGCGGTTGGATATGAACCTTTAATGGGCCCACGCTAGCACTGATATACCTACCGGAAGTGGGCTACAAGTGCCGGTAAGTCGGTCCTTATAGCCATGGTTTCATATTATTATATTCCAAAGACTGCAGTCCTTCTGATCAGCGTAACTTTCTTACTACGGAAGAAAGCAACTATAAACCTTTGCTGACAACCTTGCAAAAGGAAGGACAATGGCCTTTGGATCTGTACACAGAATGGTTTTATACTAAAGAGACCATGTGCAGCTATTAGCAGAAGTCTTAGACTGCTTTAAAGCGGCCATATCTATAGTTAACAAACCACCTACACTAGGATGGGTCTTAAAAAAAGCTAGTGGAGAAGTTTGGCACCTTCTGCAGCAAGCAAGAGCGCTCATATATGATCGTGTATTTGTTGTATACGCGGCAGACTAAGGTAAAAAGTCTTGACCTTGCAGCACGTTTCCCGGCAGTCCGCTTCATGCCTAAATTCGCCAAACGTAGACCTTGTTCTGCATGTTCGAACTTTTCAAGCGGTCAACTTTAACTCAGATTACTATCTAGTTGTAGCTGCGGTAAGAATGCGGATATCAAACGATTACAATCGCAGCGCACTCCAAAAATCTGATTAGTTTCACCACAGAAACAGCCGCAGGGCAAAAGACAAGTGTCTAAATTATCCAGAAAAGATCTGATTTCACTCGATCAGCACCACAAAAGTCATATTTAGATCAACAACCTGGATTGATAAACAATATGGACTGCGAAACAAGAGTCGTATTGTAACCTGATAGGGCAACAAATCCCTTTCAGAAACTTGTAGAGATGATGAAGGTTGTCTTTTAGGAGAATCACAGTTGGTGGTGAGAATGTGGAAGAACCATTTACTGCTGACCATCACAGCGCCGAAGATCATTATCCCGCTATTAGGCAGCACAAAACCTATAGACGACGATAGGTTAGGTTGACCAACAAATCTGCTGGGGCTGACGGTTAACCCACCGAGCTTGAGCGTCAACATCGTCTGCCAAGTCCACAAGAAAGGTGACGACTTCAGCTGCGCCACCTACACTGGTATCAGTCTTCTAAGGAGCGCGTTAAAGATTCTTCCTGTCATGTTGTGGTTGTTTTGTATGCAACCTCATTCGCCCACATCAGTCCGCTTTTAAGCATGAAAAGTCCACCGATAATCAAATTTCAATACTTCGACAGATAACCGAGTAACCTAAGAATTCTAATCCACTATCTTTTCCTAAGACTTCAAAGCCGCCTTCGCCAGCATCTATAGAGACGAGGAGTTTTATACAATGTCATGCCTAGTTTTGCCAACCCTATAGGAAACTTGTCTTTGTATACGTTGATGGTGGAGAAAGCTCGCCTTTGCATCAACTTACCTTACCACCTCAACTAAACCTGCCTTGTGACTTCTTTAACGTCATACTTCGACCGAAATAATTGGCAGAACACCAATCCGTTTGATGGTAATCGGAAGCTACTAAATTGGGCTTAACGTGGGTAAAGAAGGCAAAACCAAGCTGTCAACAAAATGAGACACCAGGCGAATCAGAAAGAACAAAATAATCGACAGTATACTACTGCAGAAGCTAAACCGAGAATAACTCTTGCCGGTCGCTGTTTTTTTGGGCTTTAGAAGGCAACACAGAAGTATAGGGTCTTAACCGGAGTAAAAAAAAGTTCTGTATAAGACTTAAGTCATCCCATTCCTGCTTTATGGCCCTGAGGCTTGTTCAAAAGTGAATGAAGATATTCTCGATCGCTCTGACGAAAATATTCTTCGTAAAATTGTTTTCCCGAATGCCGTTTGACGGCCATTGGAGAAACAGATTCAACGACCCAGTGTACAAGTTGTACAGCGACATTGACCTTGTCAAGAAATTGCGCATCAATCGTCTAAGATGGCGAGATCTTGTAGAAGTGATGGACATAAATGGCCCGAGAGGCTTTGATTACAATCACAACGCACAACGCTGTAGAGGAAGTCGTCGCCATAATTGGCGCCCACAAAAGAAAAGGACCTCAACCGACTTGGAGGTAGATAACTAAAGACCGGGCCAACTTGAGAAGCTTGTAATTTGTGGTCTTGATTTACGCCAAACTGTAAACTCACCTTGAAAATCGAAAAACAATTCAATAGCTTGCTTTTCACAAAAGTAGTCAAAGTTTCGTCCATACCAGGAGGCAGATTACGTATGACTATATCATTTTTGAAATTTTGATGGCCATAATAAGTTTTTTGACGAGTGTCTTGTGATTATAGCGTCAGCTTATGTAACATTTGTGAAGAATAAACTGAATGAAGGTCTTAAATCCACAATTTTGCACATAGTTGCTAGTTTTGCTGGTCTATCGTTTCGACGACAATCGTCTGAACTTGATTAGGACCCAGGTTGTTATGTACCTGCTAAAAAATTGTCAATATACCCGAGCCGCACTTGGGGAGTCTAGTTTTTTTTCAAGACGAGATGTATTTGATGGACACTTGGATGGATGTAAAAATCAAAGACAAATGTATCATGCCCTTCAAGTGACATATACTTCTAAAAGTCCTTTGGAAAAGCTGCAGTTACCTCTAAGGTCGAAGTTCTTAATGTCACTCAAAATGGCGGACTGTTTGAAATTGCGTTTTGTTTTACCCACGTGATCTATTTAGATATAGATATAGATCATTGATTTCCATGGTTTACGAGTACGAGATCCAACTGTTGTTGTTAACTATGCAAATCAATGATTTATATATACCATGTTGGTAAAATAAAAAAAAGCCTAATGGTGTAACGAAAAGTCGCAGCTCTTTACTACCTTAGTTATCGAACTTTAGCAGCATCTTTTAGGACTATCAAAACCTTGCTCCCTGGCACCATTTCTGTTTAATTTTCCAGATCTAGTCCAGATCAGATTTCGGGGATAAACCGCGTCCATCTTCTTCCCATCACAACGAAGCTAAAACCACAATAGGTATATTCCCAAACCAATTTGGACCTAACGATCGCCGTCACACCTCTCCTGCGGACAGCCCATCTCTGTTTAATGTTGCCCAATTTGCATCTAAATAGCGTTCAACGAACGAAAAACTCATGTCACAAGAAGAACCAATAAAACCCTATTTTTTTCGGACACTAAACTGCACTTGGAATGCCATACATGGGTGCCTACGACTGTTCTCTCAGCGCGGTCTAATAATACTTCTAAATTTGAATAAACCTAGCGTGGGCGTTAAAAGGCTCAACAGTCACCATCACCAGTCACCAGTCGTTTCGGGGTCATTCATTCGAAATCAATGAATAAACCGTAATTACACCACTTAAGTGTCGGTCCGATAAGAGATCTCTTTGGCCGTGTTTTGACTGTTTGAATGGTCATAGCCATCAGCAAAAATACAAACAACCTCATTCATACGGATATTAACTGCGGAATCGCACTCACAAAAATCCACTCGCCACACTCGCACACACTAGACACTACATAGATTTAGACACGTAGGTAAACGTGTATACTCAAATGATGTTTCAATTCACATTCGCACCCACTGTGCCTTTTTGGCCGTGTCACCCGCTTTTTATCACAATAATCGCACTTTAATCTTCCCACGCGATCTGTAGTTGGCAAGGATTTATTTTCCTATTATCCTTGAGCTGAGCAAAATTCCAGCACGCGGAAAACGGATTTTTATGGCTTGCAGAAGTTATGTACGTTGCGCGCCAACACGAGCATTATTATACGTACTCTGTTGCCTGCATATAGTCTATCTGTATACTCGTATAGTGTCTCCCTCATCGTTAATAGTTTTAAGTTATAATCTCGCAACATGATACTTTACGAGACAGCTACCCAAAGGAGGAGAGCAAGGACTAGACAGATACACAGCGCACGGCGAATAAATCGAATCTTGTATCTTTAGCTGGGGCTGTCTGTCGGTCGGCGGACGACGACGCTCGCGAATCCGTGAGGGCGATTTATCAATGGATTTTGTGGCATTATTTGAGAGTTTTATGAGGCCAAGTAGCAAGCCTCCACCTACTTAAATGTCTTAACTCTTTCTCTCTCTCGCTGCAAGGGGGCGAGGCATAACAAAGCGAGCGAGCCAGACCGCCGCAGAAGTGTTGAAGGTGAGAAGTGTACCTACCCATGGATGACCATCAGTCATCGAGGAATTCCTAATTTTATTTACTCTACCAAGCGCGTATGCTAGCATCGTGAAGATGCGGGAATTCGTGTTTTCAATAAAATCGTGTCTGGCGGGATCAGGTGGTCGAACATTTTTTATTTACTTTCAACCGAAATTCACCATCGAATATGGGCCACCCAGATTTCCCGGTATGTGGCTAAGAAAATCCGCCGTTTTTGGCATCGCATTCAGTATGTATATGTACGTACGGTCATGTCACGACTTTCCTTAAGTGGATGATGTGTCTTCGTGGGGTGCAGCACCGCGGCGCGCCGTGCTTGTGTACATATATGCGGTTGGTGTGGCGGGACTGTGCCCGACGATATTAGTTCCTCCGGTTTTCGTGATCGCACGCAAATGCACCAAGTAAAATGTGCAAATAAATTGCACTTAATCGCATTATTACAGTTTTATTACTGCAGTCGAGCCATTTGCGGGGCATATGCCTCGAGCACAGAAGCAAGAAGCAATCGGAATAGTGACTATATGTTT
Source organism: Cheilosia grossa (assembly GCA_963082955.1). Taxonomy (NCBI): domain Eukaryota; kingdom Metazoa; phylum Arthropoda; class Insecta; order Diptera; family Syrphidae; genus Cheilosia; species Cheilosia grossa. The sequence goes on along the minus strand of OY720147.1, from coordinate 47,878,842 downwards.
TTTTTTTTTTTTTTTTTTTTTTCATTATTGTTTTGTGTGAGCGCAGCGCCAATAGGCTGGAGCTCATTTGGGGCAATTACTCATGCGCTTAGTCCATCAAATTGCAGATGACGGCTTCGAAATCGGCTTACGAACGATTTATGAGCTGCAAGCCTTTAACTAAAGTTCAGATACGACTTGGAATTATTATTGTACGCTGAGAACTCGTATTTGCCTTGACTTTGAATTGGTCACACAGATCCGCATTAAACGTTGTAAGTATGGGGATTTACCAAATAGATGCGCATCAGGGTTTGGTGGAGCCTTTGAGCTTACGGAAATAATTACAGTCGGTATGATGAAGCAGGAGTCCGCGTCGAAGGTAGTGGACAGTGGGGCAAAATGGCAACTTAGTTTGAAGTTTTCGGCAAGCCCGTTGTCACGAAGTTATGTGTTTAAAAATGTTTCTATTAAAGACGCAATTTCATTGTGAACAAAAAAAAAAAAAAAACATAAAATCTCAAAAAAAAAAACCAACTGCATTGTCATTTTATTTCGATGGAGGTTAAGGAGATTTAACAATTTAGTGCCGATCCAGTAAATAGAAGTGTAGGTAAACCTCTTTTTTAAAAGAAAAATAGAACTGTTTCAAAAAATCTCTTCCAAGTCGATCGAATATGTTTACTTATACCGTAAGACGGTTCTTAAAAATAATGCTAAGCTAGAGCATGATAAGGTGCTCCATCTATTGAAAATTCAACGAACTTTCAACGGAGAAAAATCCATTGACATTAATTCGCCTTCGATTCGGGCCAGAAATAAAAACACGCACAAAACGAGTTGTTGTCAGAAGCTTGGTCTAGGATTCTATTCGGGCCTGTTGTGCCAACTATTTTTGAACTTTCTCATATAAATAGGTAGTAGAAGAAAGATATTGTATTTGCAAAAAATTCCAAACTCGAGATTTTATTCAATTCTAACATTGCAATGAAAGAGGAGCTCTGAAAAGTGTGTTGCGCAATTCTGTCCGTCTGTCCGTCTGTCCGTATTAGTGTTGTGTTACTCATACATGAGGCAATACAAATGTCCCATACATCTGATCAAAATGTCCCAACACCTCAAAACGAAAATTTGTACCACCTCTTAAATTTGTCACATGGAGCATGGAGGAACACAAAACAAAATTTTGTGACAATAATACATTTCTCTTGGTTGAGAAAAAGAGAAGAGAGATCATAAAATGTAAACAAACACACTTGCATTCGCATGATCCATATTTCAATTATCTATAATCCATAAAGGCTCACTCTCAAACTCATTCAACGTACGCTTTCTCTCTCAATCTCAACTCATTTTATGAGAAACAAAGAGAACAGAGTAGATCCAAAAAGCGTCGCTTCACCATTAATTTGAGGATTTTCAGTGAGTGAGGCATTTTTAACTTCAATTGAGTTAGTGAGGAAAAGAAAAAGATTGAAGAATACCTCACTACCTCATAAATGAGGTAATGAGGTATTTGAGATATTTGAGGTAAAGACCTCACTAACACTTTTGGATCTGCTCAATTGTAATTACATACGGTGGCATTTTTCTTATTTAATTACGTAAAAGATGCACTATGGGTTCCGTATGCTCCTGGACCTACAGCATAAAAGGTTCAAACATTGGATTTGGGGAGTTTAACCTTGATATTAATAGTGCTTACCATAGGCGCAACAGGGTGAGGTTAACTTGACATGAAAATCGAAAAACGATGTTTTTGAAAACATGATTTGCACTTATCTCAAAAAATGTGCATACGATTGTAACAAAAACTGATTCCTAATATTTTATTGTCATTTCTAAATAATTGCAAACTCAGTTTTCTTCTATATTATCGTACAATGGATTTTTGTAAAAAGGCATATTTTGACCAAAATGCATACTGAGAGTAACATTTATGTTTTTCAAATCATTGCATCATTAATTTTCAATTCGAATCTCCGAAAGCACTGATTTTTGAAAGTGCTCATGTTTCGAAAATCCCATTTTCGATTTGCAAAAAAAAAGAAGTAGGTAACGTTTACATCTGGAATAATAATACCTTGTACTCAGTTTTCAGCTAAATAGTTAAGCAATGGTAGATATATTTCAAGATATTTTTAAAGACTGCGGTTTTTTTCTTTTTCCATTCTATACTGAACTCTTCTCGTAGGGTGTGTTCCCCTGCGGCAGAATGGTTCAGGCCCTATGAAGGGCTCCGCTGCGCCCTGTCTTGCCAGAGAATCCGCAGCCTCGTTGCCCATGATGCCTGTGTGACCAGGTATCCAGCAGATGGTTACTCTGTTGTTCTTACCTAATTCGTTAAGCCTGTGCATGTCTTCCCATACAAGCTTAGACTTTATGATATAGGCGTCAAGTGCCTCGATGGCGGATTGAATATCTGACGTCACTGCTATATTACAGTTCTTGTAGTTTTTCTTGAGCATGATTCGAACGCACCTATCTATAGCGCATATTTCAGCTTGGAAGATGCTGGTACATTTGCCCATGTATTCGTAGTGGTGAGTTCCTGGCCCAAACACTCGTGCACCAGTTCCTTCGTTCGTTTTCGATCCATCTGTATACCATTTTACAGAGTGGTGGCTCAATCCGTAAATCGTGGATTCATAGTTCCAGTTTTTCTTATTACTGAGCTTCGTTATGAAATTCTTCTCAAAATTTAATTTCGTGATGCTATCATCTCTGGGTATAGCAAGGAGTAGAAGTTTCCCGAGTAATATATCATATTCTTTTGAACTAGTGCATTTCTCACTTCCGATTCCTTCTTTTGCCATCCGTAGTATTGTTTTATCTGCCGTATCCTTAACCATGAGGTGTAGAGGAGTTAGCTCTAAGAGTACACCTCCTCCATGGCTGCAGTTGAGCATGTACGCATTGCTCCGGTAATGCATATAGGCACGTCAATCTTTGCACTTTACTAAGAGTGTCTCCTGTCGTGACTAGACATGCTACAGCTCCGTATATTATGCGATCATAGGCCTCACAATTGCAATGTACATCCATCGCAGGATACTTGGGCTGCATCCCCACGATTTTCCTGCTAAGCTCTTGCATATCATAAGAGCGCGTGTTGCCTTCTTTGAAATCTCTTCCGAGTGTTTACGTCAGATGAGTTCACTATCTAGGTATATTCCTAGGTATTTTACTTCGTTGACTGGTATCAGTGTTGTGCCTGATAATCGAATTGCTTTCAGTCCCTGAAGTTTTCTTTTCCTTGTGAATTGTAATATAGTTTTTTTTGCCGGATTGATATTTAGTCCTGCTGTTTGGCACCATTCTTGGGTTGCTCTTAATCCTCTCTGTATGATGTCACAGAGAGTTCCCTCAAACTTTCCCATAGCGGTCAATACTATGTCATCGGCATATGCCTGGCAGTAGATGCCAAGGCTGGTTAGTTTCTCTAGAAGCTCGTCCACAACTAGACTCCACATTAAGGGTGATAGTACCCCTCCTTGTGGACATCCTATAGTTGTATTTACTTTGATGGTCCCGGTTGAAGTTAGAGTCTCTGCTGATCTGGTGCTCGGTAGTTCACACATCCACCTGGATATTGTACTGTTTACTCCTTTTCCAGGAGTTGTCTGATAGCCTCATGGGAGATATTGTCAAACGCCCCTTCAATGTCGAGGAAGGCGCACAGAACCGTCTATTTCGTGTTTAGAGCGCTTTGAATCACTTCCGTTAGCTGATATTAGGCGGTCTCTGTTGATCTGCCCGCTCTATATGCATGCTGCCGATAGTGAAGGGTGATGCAATTAGTACTTCCTCCCTTAAATAGTTGCCCACTGCCTTTTCATAACTTATTCATAACTTTGACTGCTACTCTTCAGAATCCACAAGATTCTTCCTCAATTCTCCTGTTTTTTCAGTCTACAACAACAGCAGTTGTATAGAAGGCAAAAAAATCTCCCTTTTTAATGAAACTCTGGTGTCTCCTCATCTGCTCAGAGACCAAAGACTAATTCAAACTCTGAAGTCTGAACTCGGTTAATTTTCAAATCGAATCTGGCAGAGTCCTTGGGAAGCAGAACTTTCACGGGATAAATATACAATTGCGAAAGCCGATTTCGTAATTACCCAATGGCCAGAACACGCACATGCATTTGTTTCTGGCGTGCATCCACTGGCAGCGCTCTGTGTGTGGGTGGATTGAACGACAGCAATATCCGACACGCAGACCTCAGTTGTTCTGCCCACGTTCCATGTGCACTGTACAGCCTCAGCACTACCACCACCGACACCGCACTTTCAAACTAATCGAACTCTTTTCCCCATGGAGCTTGCAGGCACCGCACCGTCGTCGCCGGTACACACACCGCTGCCAGTGACCAGTCGGTGGACACCTAAGAGTTGTTATTGTTAGTCATCCTCAACTCGACGTTGGGACTTGGGAGTTAATTACAGGCTATTAGATGGAATAAGGGGTGTTTATTAGTACGTCACGGGCCCATGAATAATTTATATCTAGAAACTTATTAACACAACAGGCAACAAGCAATCTACTGTTCTGTAGTCGTAGTCGTAGTTGTAGATACTGGGGGAGCGGGAAAAGAACGCGCGACATCATTAATTACCCAACGTGAGGGTTGAATGGAAGAGGAGCCCCAGATGCAGCGTCGTCATGAAGCGCGGGGCTTAGGCCTTAACTGGTGTGCCCAGGTGTGTGCTCATACAAGTGTGCGTTTCGTTAGCAAGTGGCTGGTGGATGAATGGAAAAAGGCGTATAACTCTAAGCACCTGTTTTGAAAGTCGAAATTAATCGACTGCAAGGAGCTGGGGGAGGGAGCGAGTTCAAGTGTGACAACTGCTTCCTGGGTCAAGTCTGTGTGTATGTTCTGGCAACATCCGCATTCCCGGAATCGAGGCGGAAGAAGCCATAGCCTTATGTTTTTAATCAAGCCAATTAACTTGCAGACACACAGCCCATCCAGGCGCAGCAAAAGAAGTCCAAGTCGTGCGACTTTGACTTGAGAATAGGACCCTACTTCGCCGCTCGTTTATTCAATTAGTTCATTGTATTGGGTTACTGCGCTGCGCTCGGTTGGAATACCCAACAACTTTAATTGCATTGCGCTCCAAATCTTCTGCCACAAGTTGGAATAGTAATTATTGCAGCAGCAACGAGAACGACGATGATGACGAAGACACACAATAGCGACTCCCCATGGACTATGCTCGCTCTCTAGCTGGCATCTAACTTTACCAGGCAAGTGCTATTGTCTCCGGTTTCCTGGAACAACATTTGAACTTCTGCCTCACGAAATATTGAAATTGTGATTGAATCACAAAGGAACTACCATCAGCACCACATCCACCGCCATCTGCCTCCTCCATCCCCATCCGTCCTCCCAATCGTGAAGTGCTTACCAGAGATGAATTACACCGCATATTTCAGGAATTAAGTGTCAGCGGTGTACTCAGGACCTTCGTCTTATCGGCGGCTGTTGAAATTGGATTTTCGATGAAACGCGAGACAAAGGGCTGGGTACCTTATTAAAAGGCATACCCTTCCGTGTTACGTTTTTCCGCTACTTGCCTATACATATATACACAAGTATACATGCAAGCGAACAAATAAGGACGAAAGCTGGCAGAAAACATTTTCATAATTCCTTTAACCTTTTGCGGGAGAACTGTAGAACGGTAGAACGGTAGAACGGTAGAACGGTAGTGGTGTGCGCTCAACAGTTCAAATCATTCTTCTGGCCGCGCCACCCCCCGGGGGGCCACAATGAAACGAACCGAAGTCATAACTCGGCAGGGTAGAGTGAGCTTTTCACGCTCTTTGACTCCCATCCCCCCCGTCATCCTGCCTGATTTCAAGATTTCAATAAACGTTACCAACGGGGTTCCGCTTGCTGCCACTACTACACTAGTGCAGCAGCATTGTGTCGAGCAACGGCAGAGAGGGTGGAAAATGTTACACACACACATACACACACACCGCCTGACTACCACCTTCTGTGTGTACGGTATACGTTGTTAAAATATTACGCTACACTGAGTGTATTCACTGATTTGTTAATTTTAAAATCGAGGCAGAAATCAAAAGGGAAACATCCAACCCTCCCCGCAGTCAGGTAAATGTGCTTTGACTTTTGCCTCCGCATATACTGAGGGGGTGGAAAAGTCCTCGGCATACACAAAAAACGCGGACGATATGGAGACCCAACTAAAAGCAGGATAAAAAAAAAATACAAAACACCCGCTCCACTTTGAAGAACGAGGGCGAAAAAAAAAATATTAATTCAATCGCACAACCTGTAGTGCGCATCTTTAGCTCGGGAAATTAGCCTCCTTCGTGTATACTGTATATCCATTGTTTGCGCTAAATTTAGCGAACAGCTACTTGTGCGCTTGTAGCATGTATTTCGTCAGTGTTCCTCCGTGGCAGTGACATTGGCGGACCATTAAAAATTCATTAAACTTAAACAAAAACGCGGGCCACAAATTTCACATGACACCCAATATGGGAATACCAAAACAGATTCATAAAATCGCCATTCGTCCGCGATGGGGAATGTTAAGTGCGCCCCTGCATGGCGCTCTAAGTGCCTGCAGTGCTAGTGACCGGACCGCTGGCAGGGCGGACGCTCGCGCTTATTATTTCAAATCTTTCACTTAGCCAATTTGCATTAAATGCAATTTATTAACGCGTGTCCATGATACCCGAGTGGGTCTACGTGTGTTCATACGAACGGGGCAGCGCTTGAGACAATGTGGCCTGTCCAGGGTGATATCTGGTCGCGGAAGGAGCTCATTCAATTACCATTAAGCATGTTGTTGTGGCGCGGTCTCGCGTAGGTATTTTGCATTTTCATATTCTTCAACTTCTTTTTCTTTCTTTTGTAAACTATGCACAGCTCGGTGGAGGAGATAAATCAAAAACCGTAAACAGACGTTGGGGGAGACGCATCGCCAAATGAACTGAACATAGATCATAGATGAGTTTTGTCTGGAATGTCAGTGGTGTCGTCCGTCGTGTGGTGTTGGCCATAGGGTAGGTGGGACTGTTGTGTGTATTTTTTAAGAGGGAATCTGTTTTCAAGACCAATAAAAATTATAAAAAATAAAACTGACGTGCGAGAACTCCCGCTGGCTTTTTTTAACAAATCATTAATATTTATAGTGCTCCGGGAAACTGTATTTCCCTCGACACCTCGTTTTTTAGGATATGCGGGGTGTGACACTGACAATCGACAATGTATAGTTTTTTACTATAGAAATAATTTATACCGCCGGCATCCGAGCGTGTTAACCAAGAGTCCCGTCACGTCTCAAATGAAGGTGTAGTTCGTCTTTTAACAGCACATTTTGTTAATATCTACTACTGTTTAGAGCCACAAAAAGAGATTTATTTTGAAATGAACGTGTGTTTACAACAAATGCGCAATTAATGACAGACGTTTGACCACCCTGATTTATGAACAACGTCGTCTTGTTTTTGGTTACTGTGTGTCCGGCAAGTATTTTACGAATACAAAAAGAACCATCGATATAAATGCCGGCGATGCTTCGCTATTGCTAAGCGGTTGCATTGCTTCGCAACTTGTTTGCAACAAGTTTAAAATCATTAGCTTCCAATGGTGTCGAGGAATAGCGTTTGCAATGTTTCATTTGTATAATCCCGTCCAATAAAAATATTGAATACCTCCAACAGACAATATTTCAGGGGCGATTCCTGTCGGTTGGCTAGTTTAGCGGCGCTAAACCAAGAATAATTCTTTGAAATACAAATGACAGGTTAAAGTAGTAATGAAGATTAATAATTGAAATAATCAATGACATAGGTACTAAATAAAAAAATGTATTTATTTTACAGATCAATCATATTTTCCTACACAAACACAACACAATCCTCCAATACAAAAAGTTCCCCTTGAAATATTGTTTGGCGTTAAAATTTGCCAATCCAAAACTCTCATAAAAAAAGTCTCCCGCTTCTAGCATTTATTTATTATAAATTTCATACATTCTAAATGAAAGTGTATGGCTGCCAGTCGTAGGCAAAGTCCAGTTAAATAAACGAAAGGGTTAGCGCAAACAAATGCGATAATTTGGTGCGTACTTATTTTTTTTTGTACTTTCGTATATATTTATCTTACTATGGAAATTGAATTTGCAGTAAGAGAATCCGTATACTTACTTGTGTCGTTATTAATTGAATGATATTGAATCCCAAAAGTCAGTGCGAAATTTATTGTTTTAACTATATTTGGGTGGACTATAAATGTTTTCTTTTTTTTTTTTGGAGAAGTGAGAAATTAATTCAAAGGTCTAAAACACCAATGTTATATAGATCGTAGTTAAATACTGATAACTTTATTTTGTGCGAAAAGTCGCCACAGTAGCATCGTCTAACGTGATTTTTTTTTTAATTGTTTAATCAACTCTGAGTCTTTCATCCTCACATTGTTGGAATCTTTTTATGAGAAGTTTCCTACAGTTATTGTAAGACCCTAGTTATAGCCATACGTAAAACGAAGCCGTAAAAATGTTCTTTTGGTTTTTTTGACCACTTAAAGCTAATGGTTGAACTCAATCTTGGTCTTCAAATGTTGGTTATGAATTATAAAATTATATTATTTAAAAAAACTAAACAAATAATCTTTAAATTTTCTAGAAAAATAATTTACTAATTTTTCCGTACGAAAAACTTTTTCCCATCTCAGTCAATTCCAAAACAGGAATATATTTTCTGATGGAATCCCATCAATGGTGGTTGGCTTGTTGTGGTTGTTTTCGTAGGGAAACTTTTTATCAATAAATAAGAGAAAATTGCTTTTTCATACTTCAAAATAAATGTTATATTTTTATTTGTTTGTTTCATGTTCTTTGAATAGGAACAGGTATCTATTTATTAAGACAAATAACAAACAAAATCTATAATTGAAGATCTTTTAGAGCTAGTCATTAATAAAATTAGAAAATCACGATTTTTTTTTTTCTTTTTTTAACGTCCCAGAGCTTATCCAATGCTTAAGACCAGGAATTGCCACTGCAATATTTGTCAAATATTTTTTTTTTTAGTTTCTAGGTTAAAGCTGCCATAAACGACGAGACAAATTTTTGTATTAGAGGTGCCACGCCATTTTTTGAATTTCATTCCATTATCGAGTTTTTCGAGCACAAACAAACGCAGTCTGAATTTTTAAGACGAAGTTAGAATGCGAAAGTTAAGATTTAATCCTCCCCCTTTTCCCACAACACACCAAGAAGATACACTGTGCAAAAGTAACACTCTGTGTGATACTAATATACAAATATTTAGTGCCACGGTCACCTACAAAATATTTAATGTCTCTAATGTCTCTCCGCGATACATATAATCATTTTTAGTGTCCAGGCTGTATTTTTCGAACTCACAATGGCCAAATTTTACATATAAAATTGCATATTGTGACCTACAAAATGTATAAGCTGAAAGTAAAAAATGATTATTGTTAAGGCCCTCTGTGTTAATCATCAGGGCCAGAATGTATCGGAAAGCCTTAAAATGTGTATTCGATGTCATTGGTACACCTCGAGAGACGGCTCTCGTGTTCGATCTCAGGAATATGACAAATCACATCTTCAGATTGTTTTCGACCAAGATAACAGTCTTGGAAAATCTTTTAAGTTCAGAATAAAATTGTAGGCCCCTTCAATTAGTCTAAAAGATAAAACTCACCTTAACAAGTTTGTAATAACCTCGGCCTGGATTCCAATGTCGGGACCACATTGCTCAAAAATGTATGTTTGTATAAAGTGCGTTAAACGGTTGTTTTCCACTCAAATGACGATTTTAAAGGAAGAATATCGTGTATTAAAACATGGAAGTTGTAGATTCGATATAAGAGCAGCATTGTCCAAATATACGAAGGTACGTTTTCGACCTGCATATATTGTAAATATAATGGATATAAAATATGAGGAAAAGAAAAAGCATTCAAAATTCCCTAAAACTTTTTAAATAACTTAATTGGCCTTACTTATAATCCTATTTAATTTTTTATTGAAAATTTTGAAATTTTGAGTTCGAAAAATTCAGCCTGGACACTAAAAATGATTACTAGTATCGCAGAATGTCAAAACAACCACCATAGGACAAATAATATACCACGGCTGTCATTTAAACGCAGCTTTCCGATATGCTTTCGAAATTTGCTTCCTTCAAATCTGTCTAAATGTGAACGCAACCGCTGATCTCGCTGGAATTACATCTGCCACTGCACATTGTCGGGTCGGCAGCATGCAGTCATTTTCAGCACACGACGCAAACGAGACCGACGACGCTCCCAAAACACTGACAGCTCTCTTCGAGGAACAAGCGTATATGGTAGACCGTACCGACAGACGGCCGAGACAGAGGCCGCGTTATAGATTTGATTTATATTTACGCGGTTCACTGGGAATGATCTACCGCACTCCGTGAGTGCCACAAGATATTGTATATGCTTGCAATATGATTTATTTCAGTTCTGGTTCACTTTTTGGTTTCTTTTTTAATTAAAAAGAAACTTTATCGTGTGGAAATAGGATGGAGGGTTGCACCAGCAACATCTCCCTCAGCCATCAGCGCTGCTTCAGGTGTTAAAAATATCTATTCCCCGTGCGTCGTCGGTCGTCTCTACACACTCGTTTAATTAAGATCGATACGCAACGATGAGTGTGGTGAGAAGTTTCATTTAATATTTTTTATGCGTTGCGCTGACAGATTAGATAACACTCAAAGTGGAGTGATCTCGAATGCAGTGCAGCACATGGAATGTATCCAATTTCCAACCGCGATGACTCACTTTCGTTATATAGCTGACAGAAGCGCATGTACTCGATATACTCGCACAGTTATAGTAAAACGCTAAGGTATTCAGAAACCTACATTATTGCTACATAGTAAAAGAATTTCCCTGTGTATGCGCGGAGAGTCTCAATAAAAAATCATTTTAAAATGCACCTTATCACCGGAAAGAATGTTGGACATAAATCAAAAGGCACCCCCGGGAGACATGGTGCGCGGTAAAGTTTTATTGCATTCTCCCTGCACGAAATTCTAAAAGGCTATCATTACCAGAAAGACCATAATACAGCCGAGTTAGGGTAGTTTCATGCTTCATGTTTTATTTGCTCTCTTGTTTTTTTAAAGGATACAACTCGCACTACGAACAAGGGCGGCGGAATCCGCCCTCTAGAGTCGTCGAACAACTGTCTGAACAGACAGGTGACATTAACATTAATAATTGATAGGTTTTTTTTGTTCCCTTTTGTGTTGTATGTTTCGAAAAAGTTTTCCACTTGATTAAAGACTGTATCAATTTCCTTACCAGGATTGAGGTTACTCCGTAGCCGTACTCCACCGCACGACCGCCACCACAGCAGGAAGGAACCTCGGGTGCCGTCCTCGCAAGCAGAAATGACGGAGAAGGACGGGCGCTGGCCCATGTTTGTTAATAAATTATGAGAAGAAGGAACCTCTCGCTCAGATTGTAGACTGTGCACATGCATCTTTCTTACAATATCGCCTTGGTGTAGAATGGTGTATGGTTCCTCGTGCGTTCTTTTGCTTTTGGGTGTTTTGGTTATTCAACCGTGTTGTGGGAATAATGTATCCCTCCTCTCGGTTGTAATGAGTTTTTCAATTTTATTATAGGGACCGCACGGTCACATAAAAATAAAGTCCACAAAACTGTCACTGCCACTGTCACTGTCAGCACCTGGTTAGGGGCGTTGAAAACCCACCCTTTCAAGTATCACTGTGGAAAGCGCAACCTATTAATGCTGCAAACTCACCACCCGAACAGACAGCCAGCGTTGTTATTCCAATTTCATACTCGTCGTATGTATTACTTTAATTTGTGTTGTCCTTTATATGGTAGGTAGTCGGTCGAAAATGTGAAAATGTCACTCGGAATTTGTTTAATGGGAAGTAATTTATTTTTCCTGCGGTGCTGCCGGGTTTTCAGACAGACTCTATACGTATGCACACACCCTGATGGCTTTGAATGCCCCCAGCGGTGTATTTACGCCAAAAGGATCGCCGATTAGAAGTCAATTTATCGATTTTGCCTTTGTCTATGCTGGCGCATGGGAACCACCCTCATTTATTTCATCTATATATTAGTATCACACTGTGGAGGGGGACTCGGGGAACGAGGGATGACACATTCACCGCGCGCTTAAATTGGACAGGAGACAGCTTGTATCCGTGATAGATAGTCCGTGTTTTCCTTTTGTGTTTGTCATTTGCAACGCATTTGAAAATTGAAATTGAAAGCAGAGGCCGACACTAAGCGAGAGGAAAGATAAAAATAATGACGCATGCCGAATGACTGGTATCCGGTCCGGGGTGCAGTTATACAGTATGCGCGTCGCCCGCAAATTACGCACATTAATTGAAAAATCTCCGACCATGGTAACGTCATTCGCAGGGTTCAATAATCGTTAAAAAAAAAAATCAAGACTGTTTGTTTTTTGAGGAACAGCGATGTCCCGCTGGGCGCCTTAAATGAGGTTGTCACCGAAATACACACGCTGATGAGTCGGGCTTTGTGAATCGTATTTTTATCCTCACAGCTTGACAGCGGTAGTCCTGATTTGAGTGTCGTCAAGTCAAATCGTCAGAGAACTTCTGCAATTTTTCTAATAGGATGTAGTTATGTACATAAATTACACTGTTTCGTGTTGAGCGGCCATTAGCTCGCGCTGTAGATATAATTAGACGTCGTGTTAGGAAAGCAATTGTTCATGAGTCCATGAAATGCGATTCTCCAATTTTCATGGTTATACTATACCGCGCCGGCACCGTACCGCCGACTGTATGTTTTTGGGTCTCTGAGCGCGCTAATTCATTATGGGGGTATGGTTTCCTTTGGCAATGAGAACGTGTTCTCGGTTATGAATTTTATTGCCAGCGTACGGCGATAAACAAGGTGTTTCGGGGCTCTTTAGAAAATCAACAAAATGTTTCGTACAAGTGCATGATAATGGGCCTAAATTAGAACTAATTGGTGTCGATTTTTCATGACCTCGATATGTAAATACAGACGATGGAGTAAAAGTTTAAATCGTTTGGGGGTATTTTCACGCACATTTTTGTGCACCCCAATAATTTGGAGGCCCGCGGAAGAATGTGGGTTTGTTTTTCCTTTCAATTCCGCAGAGGTTAGGTTAGGTTGAGAAATGTTTTCAAAAATGAAGGGTTGCTCGGATAGGTATTGAAATTCGATATGAGTATGATGCCAGCCCATGCACTTCTCGAACTTCTCTTCGCTGTTTTGTCTTTGCGACTTCCCTGTCGCCAGATCTTCAAGAGAAAAAGCATTTTTCGGTCCGAACCCCCAGTTCAGAAAAACTGTGTGAAAATGCCCTTTTGAAGGTTGAGGTGTAAAGCTGGTCGGAATTAGCGTTGTCGTCAAAAGAAATACCAGACTTCAAGACGGATTTTCCAATACCTTCTTAAATAACCTTAACAATGTTTGGTTACTTATAATAATACATACTTGCGTTGGATCCGTCGCTGTCAAGTAGAACAATTGGAACAATGCTATCAACACCTTGCGTGCGACCGCGTCAAGCTGAGAAAATGAAACCTATAAGGACACATACCTATACGGGCTCATTTGTACAGAGCACCATATGGGCTACTCTTCAAAATGTACGCTCCAATACTCAGAAGAAAGAAGGAGCCGCCAATAAAGTGTTGCAGGTCTAGCAGGTCCTTGCGTAAATTACGAACAAGTATTTTCTTACGGTAAGGCAGTCTGACTTCTATGAACGAATGAGGTAAGGTGTCGACTATACACTGTGTGGCCATTCGCTGCCCCCATACACGATATATTGGCTGATAGATGGCCTTCACTGTGGAAAACGCGAAAGAAAGAACACGGGTACCAATCAGTGGTATAAGTCAATTTATATTAATCTGGCGTTTTAACATTGGGGACTTCTGTCACCATCTGTAATGCAGTTTTTGGACTTGACATTGATTCAATACTGATGTGCCATCGATCAGCTTTTATTCAAAACCGTTAATAGGGAAGGAGATAAAGCCGTTGTAATCCCTCCGCAAACACTATCTAGAGCACGCATACTGAAAGTCATCAAAAACTGAACAATCGGTTAATTTCTTCTTTAAGGAGCCATGCCAGTTCACTAGTCTTCTAAGCAGGTGGCTCGACATGGGTCTAAGAGTCGCCTGTGCTATTCCTACTGTTTCGAAAGACATTATTATGATACCTACATATCGTAGACGTCATCAAAAAAGATAATACGACTGAAATTGTCAGCCGGTAGAATTTATTCAGCGATCTGTCTCTTCGCCAGAGTTTTGAGTTACTGCCGAAAGACAGTTGGCTCTTTCGTTTCATCCTAAACTGCTGCCTAAATGCTCTTCATCCGGATTCTTGTTTCATCGAGTTCGGATAACTGCCCAACGAACTATCGCACACTTTCGTTTCATCGGAGTTAGAAACTTCTCTCTGAAGTCAAACATTAGGTCTATTCGCGTACCTACTTTCCCGAGCCAAACACTAAGAATCTGTCAAACCCAAAAACACCCCAAAGTACGTGGATAGACTTTGAGCTAATTTGAGCCACTTCAATCTTTGACATTCGCAAATCCATTTGTCACAAATAAATACCTTACCTTTTTCCAACGCAATATGAAACGTTTTAGGAGAACATTCGACCACCACAAATTTTCTTATTTTTCTGTTTCTCGTCAAATTTGTACATTTGACATACATATTTATCAGTAGGTACTTGCCGGTTGAAATTATCTGAGCCGTTTCGAGATTAAAGAGGAACTACTCGTTACTCGTTATTTTGCTAATTTTCTTTTTTCTATCATTATTGATGACAGCGTGTATAGACTTTGTGCGATTGAGATAATTATAATAATAGTGGGCGCATCAGGTCCGTAAGGACCCAAGGCCTAGCTTCTCACAACCATTCGTTTTGTGTTAGTTTCATGTTTGGAATGAATGGAAGGGATCTACAATTCGATGCCGATTCCAAACGGCTAATTGAGAAGCTCTAAAGACAGTTATACTCTCGGATGTTTGTCAGACGTTCGCAAGAGGTGGCGCAGTGGAAAAAACTCTATGTTGGAATTTGGGTTTTTGCGGGATTCGAACCTGGGCCCTTCGCTTAGTAGTCCAACACACTAACCACTAAGCCACTGTGCCTGGTGTGGCTAGATCAGGGATTGAAAAATCGATACAAATGAGTTTGCTCGACTACAAAAGCACATTAATTCGATACAATTTATCCATCTGTATCTTTTAATATCTCTTGCAATTTGTATTTTTCCAAAAATAGAAAATCAAATCAATAACCGAACTATTTATTTTAAGTTCTACACAAAGCGCTGACTGGATTCTACTTTTCGCCAAAGAGGATCTAAACTAGAGGTGCAACTGAGAGCAGAAACGGTACATTTGCCTACAAGTTGCTTTTCCTGCATAGCAATTAATGTCAATCACGAGGCCATTTTTTAAGTGGGGGCAACACAGTCGACATTTTTGGTACCCTTTAGTTACACGGCGTTCACATCGCAGTTCAGTTTAAAAGTTCTTATAGTCTATGAAATTGTTGGAAAAAGGAATTTCTGATATAATTTGTTCACAATGCCAAATTTTTTTTTTTTTTTTTTCAGTATGTATCTAGCAGAAATCTATCTCATGATATTAATCAGAGAAAAATCAACCTAACAGTTCTTCCACTTTTCTTAAAAGAGATTTTGTAACTTCAAGCTTTTATTGCAGCTATACTTTAAGAAAAAAAAATTGTTCTTCGTCGATTTTAATGCTTTTCATTTCGAAGTCATATTGAAACAAAATAGATATTTTAACAGAGTTTGGGGAAAGCGTTTTTTGTATCGTGGGGAAAAATATATTTTAGTTTTAGCATAATTAATAACGTATTCAAGTATATTTGTTAAATTCGATATTTTTTTTCCGTTTTCTGGTAAATGCCATCATAAAAAAAATCTGTATAGATTTTTAGAAAGTATTGATAATACAACACACACTTCAATTCAATTCCTTAGGGACTTTCTTATGTGGGCTTCTTCAGATTTGCCCTCAGATTTCAGATTTCGTGTGCCTAATCGAACATAAAAACGCTCTTGCTCTTTTTTGTGTTGATATTCGTGCGACTTGAATATGTGCAGTCTTCGACACTTTTCAATGCACTTTCCATTCACTGGTTAAATTTTATATTAAAACATTCGAAATTTCCGTCCCGATTGATTTCTTAATATTTGCACACATATAATTTACGAAAATAGATCCACCCGATATAATGCCTTTCTTTGCTGTAGAAAAAATCCACGCAAATGTAAACAAAGTCCACCAGTTGTCAAACTCAAATACACTTTTATTGATTAATCTGAAGCAAATCTACGAAAATATCTAGATTCGCAAAAGTGCTCTGAAATCTGAAAAAGATTTTTTTTTGTACCAAACGAACATAAAAATTGCTCTGAGGGCAAAAAAAAGTGCTCTGAAATATCACTTCTTGCACTTGTTTTTGTTAATTAATAATTTAGTTTTTACGAATTTACTTTCCGAGAATAATATTTTCTTTTTTTTTAAATATGAATAAAATTTCAATTTTTGCTGTTCCTTAGTAACATGAACACTGTTCACTCTTATTAAACACAGAATTCCTAATCATATTTTGATTTTGTACAAATACGGTGCTAAAAAATCAAGTTGAAAACATCCACCAAGCGTAATAGAAATTTATGCAATGTTTGCGAATATTTTAAGGAGTTCACTTTTGCCCTAGTGAAAGTTTGGACTTAAATTGCATGGAATTAACCTGAATTTTGCTGTCAAAAATATTTTTCATGTAAAAAAATAAAAAAAAATACCTGAAATGTGAATGGATGAACATTTTTTGGCGCATAAGATGGATAGAGAACAACTAAAGCTATTTAAAAAACCATACTCAACATTTATTCCTTTTACATTTATTGTTATAAATTCATTTACAAATTGTTTGTTATTGGAAAAGTTCCACTCGGCGGCCATTAATAACATGTATTCACAGACAGGAGAAAAAAGAGCGCGCGAGAGAGGGCTGTCATTCAAAATTTGCGGGGAAAATCGGGTAGGTGCACGGGAGTTGGCCCTCTAGTTTAGATCCTCTTTGCTTTTCGCTACAGACTCGTCCTGTTATGAGTTTCAAGCTCAAGGCAATATTTTGAAAATGAGAGTATGTATTAAGCCGGATGAGCTCATAGACTAATATATAAACTCTTTTCGTTTGTAGGTGTGTACAGTTTTGTTTTGAAGTCACTTATGTGTATTTATGTTAACATTTAGTTAATTTATTTTTGTTTATGGCTATGAGTATAAAATATTTAGAATTCACTTGATAATAAACACTTACAACAGTTTCGATTTCTATCGATTGCGTTCGAATTTAACCGCGTTCGCGTATGTCTATTAAAAATCGCAGTGTCGCAACCTAACCTGACAAAAACAAAGAAACGAATCGTTAAAAAGAAGATGGGCACATCAGGCGTGTTTTATTGGGCATTTCTCTCAGTAAATCAAAGTGAAGTGAAATGTTCTGCAAATAACTGCAACAACTACACGCACTTGACACTTCTGCGATTGATGCTAGATATTAGTCGCAAAAAGAAAATTCTTAGCGCTAGGGAAAATGTATAGTTCCTTTTGAGAACATGGAGTGGATGCGTTCACGACATTGCTACTGCGTAGTGGAATTAGCAAATCTTGTAAAATATCGGGAAAATTATAGCAATTTTTGGTACTTTACCACAAATGAGCTTTGATTCAGTTTAAGTCACTCTGAGTTTCCAGTTTCTGTCTACTTTTTTCCACTTTACATTGTTGAGATAGGAAAACAAACCTATCGCATCATATCATGGATCAATATTTGGGTTAAATAACGAAATAAACTTCAATCTGACTCAGTTATTGATGGTTTTCTGCTGTTTGTCTCTTTAATAATATTAAATCATCTCACACTGTTCAAATCACA
Source organism: Cheilosia grossa (assembly GCA_963082955.1). Lineage (NCBI taxonomy): Eukaryota > Metazoa > Arthropoda > Insecta > Diptera > Syrphidae > Cheilosia > Cheilosia grossa. The sequence continues at coordinate 47,860,827 of OY720147.1, read as the reverse complement.
ATGCGAAGTATCATTGCGCACTCTCGACGATTGTATCCTCTACTGCGGCGAAGTAATGCCTCACATTAGTTCCGCATGAATGGAGGTAGGTAGTTTTTTCCTGCATCGGACCTCATGCATAGTTTCCACTTTCCATGCATAGTTTCCATTTTCCATACAGCCTGTCTGATGATCTTGGGTGGGTATTACCTAGTAGCGAGTCTGTCGCACTTTTTTGGCTCACAGTCCCTATGAAAACGTCTACCAAACTGAAGACTGAACTACAATCTTTGAAAGAGGTGATAGGGACTGTCTTGTGCTTTTCTTTGTTTCTACGGTTTTGATGACGATACCTTTGCTGTCTGTAAAAATCGTAATATCCTGACTAATGTTCCGGATCTGCCTTACCCATTTTATAACCTTTTTTCAACCTTAGAGGCCATCAATTCCGACAAAAGTCCACAATATTTATGGAGGTTCTTACACTGAGCTCCTCGGAGTAAAAATCGTCACGATCTTGGATTAACGATCCGCGTAGCATCCTCATTCCTTATGATATACCTGGCTTGCTACTTCTGAAGGTTTTAATGCAAGTACAGTGTGGAAGTTCGATATAAAAGCCTCAGTCAGTATTTTTCTGACAGAAACGTTCTTCAAATGCCAAGTTTGAGCTGACTGATGACTGTCTTCCGAAGGTGTCCTATCCATTTTAAGTTCTGGGAGTGCAACTTTTGACGACGAAGGCATCTCTTTCCACTTTGCGTAAAGAGTTGCGGTAAATTTATTGTTATAGTGCGGTCTACCCGAACTGACAGAAGATACGTGTAACCACTTCGACGCGAGATTGTAAGACCATTTCTTAACTACATTTCCCTTTCAACCTTTCGACCTGCGTTAGCTTGCTCCGCTTACATTTTCTGCCCATATCAGGAACGACAAGAAGGGTACGAGTAGCATTAAGTGACGAAGGGTCTACAAAAAATGGACTCCGACCCATTCTTACTATACTTTAAATCTCGGTTCTATTCTCTACATAAAAGGTCTCAATTTTCACCACGCCACGCGGCGTGTTTAGTCTGTTGAAATTTCCAACTGCACGCAACAAAGGAAGTTGGTCATTCCTGTTGAGTGATGTCTGCTGACATCTCAATTAGCAAAGTGCATTGTCGAATGTATAGCTATCCCACTGACACCAGAAATGGCCCAACCCTCTTCACCAAAATGAGGATTAAAAGAAAAAGGAGCCCACAGAAGAACAAAACAAAAAAAAACAAATTCCTAGGATTAGGATACAACGCAATATATCCGAACAATTCCATGCCTCAGGTGGTTGAGTGATACTCGCATCAAACAAATCGTCTGCTGGGATTGTAAACCACCTCGAAACGAGCAACGTGTTCCATTGTCGTCCTTCCTACCTGGCTGCTGCAGTCTTTGTCCATTAAAATTCACATTTCAATTCTGCCCTTCTTTGTGCAGAACAATGAGTATAATTCCCTGAAAATGTGTTTGGTTCTGCATTTTTTCCCTGTAAACAATGAATACGTATAGTAGGCGTAGTCGCAGTCGCTGTAATGTTGTCGATGGTTTTCTGCAAAGTGCAACCCGAAATAGGACTGAGCATTGCATTCCTTGGTGGCAATCTGTTTTCTTGATTCACAATTTCCTGGTATTGGAGGGCAAATATGACGTAATTGCCTCCCAAAAATAGAGCAGTCTCGCCTCTACTGCTCATCAATTTGAAGGGGCTCTTCATTATACTCGAAAGCACACTCAAGCTGGGACCAAGAAAATTCAAGAGAGTGCGCGCACGCATTCACTTGATAAATCATTTAAACACACTTGCTGCTTCGTAGATTTTTATTTCGTAGAGCCATCTTGAAGCGATTAAGCTTAGACATCCGTCACCGAAAAAAAAAAAGTACCACTCATACGCATTCTCTCCCCCCCAAAGTCCATTACGAAGGGAGGCCAACTCAAGATGAACTCCGAGATAATAATAATTTAGACAAATGTGATTGCCGCTGCTACACAGTCCTACAAATTACTATTGCCACTTCGTGGGTAAAGGCGATTATTATTACTTATGTTTCCGGTTACATTGTAGATATTAAATCAGACGCGAGGTAGCTGCTCTAGTTTGTTTTTTGTTGTTGTTTCGAATGGAAAATGTTTGCTTTTAGGATTATCAATATCAGGGCTAAGTCTATTTGAAATGCAACACAGATAACAATATAACAGATAAAATTGTTCAAGTGAAGCAAACAATAAAAGTGATAAATTGTTTGATTGTTTCTTTTTTAGGCACCCGTGATTCTGGTAAACGCGCTAATGCTTCAACGAGGACATGGATGCCACGTAGGTGCATGAGGAGTAGCACTTTGTTTCCCGGATCCAGCGTACAAGGTGAGTCTAAACTAAAGTTGGGTAATAGTAACGGTTGGTTTTGTGGTTTCTTAATGCAAATTGACTGGAGTGGCACTTACAAGGCATTTCTTAGCCGTCTGTTAATTGCATTCCAAGCGAAGGAAAACGTCAAAAAAATTTACTACGCGATACCTTATTATGTATGTCCGAATGTGAGATAATTTTTTAGTTATTCTGCTCAGCGCGATAGTGTCAGAAAATTAACCGAAAAGTAAGTCTGACAACTGACTGACTTGTTTCAGTATTAATCGGCCTAGATTGGCCACGTGAATAGTTTTTTTTTTCAGTTGACATTAATGGAGGGGAAGCCAACAAATCTAGTCAAGCAAATCCTGCCTGCATACTCAGTTGACATTTGCAAGTGTCGAAATTCAAAATAAACCGCGAGAATACAAAAGCAAATCAAGCTGACCAGTCAACGCAATCGTATACCTATGGGTAGGCATTTAACGCTCAAGTTCCGATTCCTAGTTTCACAAGTTTAATTAGATTGACTAACGCTGACTAACAAGTTAGTTCCGCCGTTGATAACTTAACTTAACTTAACCAGAGCATTGGCTCGAGTAAAACTGTCAGAAAATAGCTGCTTTCTTCAGACAGATGGATCTTCCGATAGAAAAACTTTGAATTAGTTAAAGAGGCTGCCAGCTATGCGTAAACCATTAAAAGGTTCGTTGTGTTACCGCCTGGGTGTCAAATAGTTCCCCATCCTCACTCGCAATATAACTTTCCAACCTTGCTGCCATTTTTTGACAGTCCTTTGAAGTTTGTGTTCACTATTGAGTGGGGGAAGTGGTTCAACAGTTTGTGTGGTTCAACTATCGGGCCAACTGGGCCTAGCTATCCTTACAACCACTTGTTTGCTTAGTTTTTCGGACAGCTAGGTTAGGTTAGGTTAGGTAAACGGGTAGGTAAAGCAGGGTGAGCCCTGCAATACCTCACTTAGGTCCTTGTGGACCCATTGTGATGCCCTTTTTTGGGGTTAACCGTTGGTGTTAATTGGTGGTCTCCATCCTCCTCCTTTCCTGATTATGTGACGCTGTCTAGCTATTTCGATGTCCTCAGAAACCTGCAAACAGCTGACTTGAGAAGTAGTCGCAGGAAACTTGGTCGAGGTAAAAAAAAGAACCACTTAGCCACTTAGGTGAAGGTTATAAATCATTCCCAGTTTGCCAGCCCAAGACCGCCTAATAGCCTACCCCACAGAATCACAAGTTTCTCTTGACAGACCCGAGTGTGTGTTCTAATTTTGCCGCTGAGCATAGGCCTATTACAGTTTACAGACTACTTACGAACTGACACATTCAACGAGGTCGAGTTATCTCGACCAATGCCTTGTCTTACCGACAAGTGGACAAGGTGTACTCGCGCTACAAATCGTTCACTTCCAAAGCGCACCTTATCTCGCGCCTGTCTTATTGTGTGTTAGAGTGCCCGCCAGCTTGGCTCCAGCAAAGCCTGTGCGAACAACAAATTCACCTGATAAGACGGAATTTCTTACAATCGATTATCTTGTTCGAGATGTGATGACTTAACTCAAACGCCGAGTCGCCTTAAACAAAATATAATAATACAGCGAAAATACTTTATCGAGACTCGTATCTCCCTGAAAGTGCTTCAGAAAGGAGACACTGACAGTTCGCCATCACACACACTCACAAATACATTAGATGTATAGCTTGTCCCATTTGCCTTTTGTATTTTATCGCAAAACCCGAAATCCCTTTAACTGCCTCCTTTCGGATTACTCTGTGATGAGACATGGAAATGCAGGGATTACATTTAGCATTCATTTTGTGTGTTTCGAGGGAGGCGGAGGCGCGCACACTCTTCGTTTAAAGGCAATTGACAAAAATCTACGTAAATTGCTTCATTTGATTTCCTAATTCAATGTGCGTTCGCAGTCTTGTCAGTCAGTCGTCAATTAAACCAATTAATCGTGGGCTCCTTCTGGACCTGGGACCTCTAACTTTGGCTTTGGCTCTACACCCCACATGTATGTGTAATTATGTGCAAGACAATGGAATTTCCATTCGTCTATAAATCTTCGGTTCGCAACCATCAGTCAATCAGCATTAAGAACAACCTTCCCCGTTTGAGTATACTCGTAGACGACGCGTTCACTTTCTTCATTTTGTTCTCTCTTGCAGATGCTCAGCAGTTGATGCTTCCCGGCTGTGTACACATCATCAATACCATCAAAGAGGAGTTCGGGTCGGTCAAGTGCAATTCTTGACGTATTGAATCATCCGAAGTGAGGGAGGAAATAGAGCACAGCTCACACAGCAAACATCATCTAGATACTGTATCTCTACTGCATGATCGTCATCGCATAGTGGATGTATTTTCAGCAAATAAAAAGAATAATCCGATTGAGAAATTCAAATTAAAGTGTGAAGTGTTTTGTGTTTTGAGTTTTGTGTACGTATACAAAGCGTGAAGAGGAATAAGGTGTGCAGCTGCCGGAACGTACTGCATGTCCCACATATCCCACAATTAACAAAAAAAAAAGAAGTGTTGTGCTATCAAAATCGATCGGTGAACAATACTCTACCTTGTCTGCTAGTGTGTGTTTTATTCTTGTTTCGCGTTTCGAGCCCATTGTGAGTGTTCGACGGTCCATGCGATAACGCAAAAAAGGGGTGTACGTGTACCCTGTGTAAACAAGGTGAATGGACCCCGCTGAACGTCGCGCCGCGTCGATCAACTAGTTTAAGTTTTTGTTCCGATTTTTTTTGGTTCTTCTTTTTGTTTTCCATTCAACAATCGCTGCAAATTGAAGAGCTTTGCAACAGCCAGCCGTATAGAAGAAGCAACCCTCATTCCACTCCAAATGTCCTGGTTTTTCATTACTCGTAAATGTTAATGCTGTTGTTTTTGTTGGCTTTGTCGTCGTCGAAGTCGTCGTCGCTGCGTTTTTTATGTGAGTGCAGAGAGGAATAATGTCGCAACAACCGTCACCAGCAGCAACCCTAAAGAAGAATAGGGTTCAGCACAGAAACGACAAAGCATCATCAAGGATATTCAAAACCATTCAGTTATTACTATGGTCCAGTGTAGCGGTGCAAATAATTTGTGGTTCAACGAATGCAGCGGGCGCTGCAGCTGAACCCTATGGGGGTGGCATTACGAGTGTCGGGATACATATACCCGGCGGTGGAGTAGGCATCATCAGTGAGACAAGATGTCCGCGAGTTTGTTCGTGCAATGGATTAACCGTCGACTGTTCGCATCGTGGACTGACCCAGGTGCCGCGCAAAATCTCACCGGATGTGGAGAGACTGTAAGTGTTGTTGTTTTTCTATTTCCACTTCTTATTCTTCTCTTGTTGTATATAAGATAGCTGTATCTATGCATTTATATTTAAACTTTAATGTGTCTGCATCGTTATTCACTTTTGCTGGAGCTAAATCAATTCGCTGCGCTGAATGCATTAAAAAATCATTAAGGTATTATAAACGACGGCCAATAAATCAAACAGGCTCGGTCAATTAACATGATATCTGTGCTCATTAACACTTCAAAGTGTTGCCTATTCGTATATGGTTATGCCACGTGAAATTGTTGCATTCACCCGAGCTATTGGTCTCCATTAACGTGGTATAGTACCTAACCCACCGTGACGGTGCTCCCACATTCCTCACGAGAAACACAGACAAGAGGTGTTATTTTTAGGCGGCACCCCAGTCTGTTGTCTGTTTTTTGTGGTCATCTCGGCACGAGAAGTGCCATCAATCTGTAACACGACGATTGATTGACAAATGGCCAACTACTGAAAAAAAAAACCTCAGAGTCAAATCACCGCAAGGTGTGCAACAAAAAACGAGAATAAATTTGACGTCGAAATCTGTATCTCGTAAGAGATAAAAGTTTGTTCGACTATACAGTCGGTGTTGAAGAGCTATTGTCGTTTTTTTTACGATTCTGATACTCGTGAAATGACAACTGGCTGTTGTACAGAGGAAGGTGATTGTATTTGCATATGTCCCGAGGAGTGATAAAATAGCCAATTTTTTTTGGCGCTCTCCTCCGCCTGCACCATATAATTTTGCACAGTGAATAGAGGTATTGAAAAATCTTAGGTTAGCTTAGAAAGCTAGTGAAACTACATGAAACTCGATAAATAGTTAAAATGGGGATGCTCACCCTAGATCCTAAGTACTTTAAAACATGCTGTCGATATCAGAGTTTCCCTTGAAATATTCTTTGGCGTTACAATTTGCGATACCAAATTTCATACATTCTAAAGGTGTTATTTTGGTATTCAAAGAAAAATGTCATTTTTATGACAATGATCGGATGTTTATTTCATAATAAAGAGGAAGGTATGCCATTAATAATGAAAAACAACATCAGCCAGGACATTTTCCATAACCAAATCGCAAAGTGGCTGCCCTATGTCCTCGATAGCCTCACGAATTTTATCTTTGAGGTCTTGAATCGACGCTGGGCTGTTGGCGTTGTTGATGATCGGCCGGCTTGAGTTCTTGTGTAAACTGAACTTTATAAGCCTTAAGACCCAAGTCTTTATGCAAAATATGGTGTAATGACGTTAGTGGAATGCCCATTTCCAAAGAACGACGAGGAATGGATAAACCTGGGTTTTCTTCAACACTTTGGGCTACAGCAGCAATATTCTCAGTTGTTCTTGAGCGACGTGCACGGGTTTTATTCTTCACATCAATAATTTGTCCCAACAGCTCGAATTTGTCCACCAATTTCTGTATTGCGTCCGACAAGGTGTAGTTTTGCGAAATGTAACTTCAAGATTTTCACCATTTTTGTAGTGAATTTTAATAATTTCAATGCGTTGTTGAAGCGTGTATCGTTCCATTTTTAGGAATGGCGTAGTTTCTACTTGTCAAATGTCAAAGAATAAAAGCTTCAAAAGTGACAGCTACCGAAATAGCGGGTCATTCACAATAACACCTCTTATACAAATGCTGTGTGTTTATTTGTTTGTTTAATGTTATTTGACTAGAAATAGGTACGTATTTATTAAGATTAATAAGAGGATTATTATTTTGGTAGGAAGTAAAATGGTATCTGCAACAATTACTGCTCCAACAAAATCCATAATTGAAGATCTATTTGGAACGAGATCGTTTTTGGAAAAACTTTTAATTATTTAAAATGGACGCCGGTGCCCAAAACTATCAGGTTTAAAATCAATGCACATGGACCGGAATAGCGAGTATACGAGAAACTTTAATCAAAATCATTTTTCCCTCTACACATGGTTAGCTGGATTATAATAAAATTTAAAAAAATCATGATTTTTTTTAAAACTTCCCCAGCGGACGTACCTAACCGAATGCTTAGGACCAGAAAGCGCCACTGGTCTATACCCATAGTACCGGACACGAGATGGAGCATCGGTCTGTTACCACCTCTGTTTTTGTTCCCTACTCTGACTGAGTCTGTCGCCTTTTCGTTCCTCTCCCATGACTCCTATTGCTCAATTTTCAGAAAAACAGTCACATGAACTGTTTCTCAGTTGACGTTTATCAGTTTGCCAGTCAAAAAATTGTATCAATTGTGAAAATTGTTGTGGAATGTGGATATGTAAAGGGTCCGCCATCTAACTTTTTTTTTCAGCTAGTGCTTATTTCGCGAATGGTAACACTTAGCTTATGTCTGATTCGACAGATAATTAGTTTTATCCTTCCACTGAACGAATATGGTTGTGTATACGCTTGATGAAATGACCATCCAATGCGTTTTCGCTTCGCTAAGTGGGCCTACGATCCACTTAGAGAAGATGCCGATTTTGCCAAAAAAATCATCTTTTCAGATGAAGCTTATTTTCATCTTGGCGGGTATGTAAACAAGCAAAATTGTCGCATTTGGGGCACAGAAAACCCGCACGCATACATTGAAGAGCCGATATACCCAAAACGAGTCACTGTTTGGTGCGGAATTTGGTCCAGAGGCATAATTGGGCCATTTTTCTTCGAAAATGAGCAAGGAGTGGCCGTAACAATCAATGGCGATCGTTACCGGGCCATGGTGAACGAATTTTTGTTCACAAAAATTGAAGAGGAGGATATTGGCAACATTTGGTTTAACCAGGACGGCGCTACGTGCCACACAGCCGAAGCTACACTCGATGTTTTGCGCCCTTTTTTTGAAGATCGCATTATCAGCCGCAGAGCTGATGTCGTTTGGCCACCTCGGAGCTGCGATTTGACACCGTTGGGCTATTATTTGGGGTGCCGTAAAAGATAAGTGTTACGCCGACAAAGCCAGAGACAATTGACGCTTTAAAGGACAATATTCGTGAAGCCATTGGTGAAATACAGCTACACACAATCGATAATGTGCTTAAAAATTGGACCGATCGTGTAGGCTACTGCATGGCCAGCCGAGGCAGCCATTTGAATGAAATTATTTTCCATTATTAACCGGAAGGATTGTACTTTCAAATAAAAAAAGAAATTTGAGAAAATATTCAGTAGTTTTTTTTATAGCATTTTCAAAAAAAAAGAAAATTATCTGGCGGACCCTGTATTTAAATAAAACTGCTGCGAGCCAAATATGGAAAAAGTGTATTTAGACATCCAAACTTTGGGAAAATGACTTCATCCGAATCTCTTTTTTTGGTATAGTACAGAACAATTCTGCTTCGAATTTTACATTTTGACAGCTGAAAGGGGGCAACATCTTATTTCTTTTGAATCAAAGCTGTACGATTATGGTCCCCACCTTTTTAAAAATTATCAAAATGGCCCCTTCTTCAGTTTAAGTAAGATTTTTTTCTTTATTGAATGAAAAAGAATGCAAACATAAGAAAAGAAGTGTTTCGTTATGAATAAATTTGCTTTTTTTTCGCAAGAATTGGAAAAACAACTTATCCACTGACTTTCTAGAGAGAGTTCAATATCTACAACATTAGTTAGTCCGTTTTATATCGGTACACATTATAATCCCAAAGAACGTCCGAAATAAAATCGAATGCTCTGTATACTCGTATGCTCACCTTTCCCAGTGATCAAGCCAGTTATGGGTTGGCAATACCACGATGGAAGATATATGTATAGCCGTATAGCAACATGACTGGTATGACCTTAGCCAAATAGCCATGGTCCCCTTAATCGAAGTATAGATACCATGTTTACAGTGCACACGAAACATCTAACCATCACTAAAAAGCTCAATGGAATCTTTTTTTTTAAAACAGATAGGAGAGCGACGGTGAGAAACACATTTCTTAGCCGATTTTAAATAACACGCAATCGAAACTTTCATAATTACAGAAAGCCCAATTTCAAAAGATTTCTTAAATAATGAACAATCGCGTTTAACATAAATTTAAACTAGGTAGATAGGTACAAACTCATCACAACAATTTATTCAAAATTCAAATATATTTATAAATAAACTCAACGATTGTCGTTCAGTTAAGGTCTCTCCGTGTCTCTTTTAACGACCAACAACTTATGAAAAAAAGACACCACTTCACTGCAATTGGGATTTAGAAGTTTCACAAAAACTCACTATTTTAGCGATGGAAATGGACCCAAAAATACATCAACATCAAAGTAAACGTTACACTTCACTTAACAATAGAACTATAGATATTATTCCGAAAATCAAAATGAATTTTAATCGATTATTTTCTAACCGATTATAACGGAACCGAAGTTGGATTTACACAATGCACACTCGAGCGAGCAGAAAATGAAACTGCAGTGACCGACGGTTTAGTGTTGCCAACCTAGATTTAAGTTCTATTGTCTATAAACACTAACGGATGTGTGATTTTTAAGATGTCTTTTGGTAAAAAGAAGTTTAACATTCATTTTACTGCACTTTGATAATGAGAATACAATCCGTAGCCATATATATAAAAATTAATGGCTGTGTTCGTATATATTCATCCGATTGCAAGTAGTCGTATAGTAGGAGGACTTTAGCTAAAAACTCCAAAAAGTCAAATGCCCCTTGTGTATAAGCGCTAGACACTTGACAACTGCTTGTCCGAATTGACTCAATTTTTTTGTAAATGTTCCTAAGTTCGAGTACTATGTGACTGAATTTGTTATTGCGCTTGCAATGCAAAATCCACAAAATTCAGTGACGTGTATTGCTCGCTCACGGATACGGTAATTCGACTCCAGGTTACTTTGTAAAAAAAAATTGGAAAAGCTGCCCAAAAAATTGGAAGTTCTTTTTAAATGAACTCCCTACCATAACTCATTTGCATATATAAATATTTTGTTTTGTTCGTTATGCTTGTGGAAAAAAATTCGCAAAAGAAAATTCAAAGAACGGCCTAAGTTTCGTGCTCACTGAAATCGTACAGCAGCGTCTTATTTCGAGAAATGTCCGATGTGCCCTATAATTTGGTAAGGCGAAAAGCCGCTCTAAAATCTAAGAAAATCGGACTATGTACAGTTTCTTAAAGCTAAAGGAATTGCATTTCGGATCGCATTTCTCTGAAAGAAGATGTCACTTACCCGCAAGTTCATCCGAGAAACCCAGGCGATACACCTCTTTCGTTGTAATCGACTGACGTCGTGGTGAATACTGGCAAAAGAATCGGCTGCAATTATCTAGATAAACCTTATGAAGGTTATTAAATTTCACAGAGAACAATATGTATGAGCCTACGGGGGAATATTAAGCGAGTTCTCAGGGGAAGACTGTACTAAATTTGCTTTGCAGGTTCATATGTTTCTTTGGTAAATTTGTTTAATGTTTCTTTCAACGGAATTTTCGTGATGGACTGGTATGTTTCCAAAAATTTTATTTTTTCTTGGATAGTATGTAGGTATTGCTATTGAGTTTATAGACTCCGAGGGGGTACAAAAAATAGTAACAGCGAAATTGGTGATCTCAAAATATCACTCGAAAGTATGCGCTCAAAAGAGAAAAAGATTTGAAATTGTTTTCTATCGCCTTTCTTGCAATTGGGAAGTCTTATCTTTCGTTTGTTCAGAGCTCAGAGTTCACTGCGAATACAAAGTTTGGATAGTGTCCCTAACTCCCATAAAGCACATACTGTCAGCTGTCAAATGACAGTAGTTTTTCCTACTTTTTTGGTTCCCTGAAAAATATATATTTTCTTTTTTTTTCATTATACTTCGGTCTATTAAACAACATCTGTCCCATTCATCACGTGTAGGGCTCATATGAAATTTTTCCATAGGACGTCGTGATCCCCCTTGTACCCGTGGACCATTTTCAACTGACACAAACATATTATATTTATTTAGTTTTGTCCAATTTTCCGTGTACTTGTAAACTGTCATCTGTTTTCTTTGTCATACAGTACTGATTGTCTGTGGCAAATCTAGCTGCGGTTAGCGACTGTCACAGACAGGTTATTCTGTTCAATCTTCCGTCGCGTCGCACAGTCAACTTTCTTCAGCTAGCCTATGAATATGTATATAAGCTATTGAGCAACCGACAATGCACAGCTTAAGAGCTTGTTTTCGTTAACAATGCTGTTCGTATTGCACAAGTCTTCTCGGATCTTCGACCTATAGCCATGAATAGACCAACTAAATCCGTTATTTCCAGTGCATTCAACTTGCTGTTGTTGTCACGCTTAAAGGTGCTGTTGAGAAAAACAGTTTTCCTAGCACTAAATCATCTGTAGGATTGTGTTAGTAACTGCATATAGAAGTTACTAATTGTGAATAATTGCCGACAAGCTCTTGTTAAATAGACAACAACGCACACCGACACGAACGCATTAAAGCTCTTTGAACGGGATTACTCTGTCAATCACCCAAGGTCACGCCTCCTGCCTTTGACTTGACATTCGACAGCCACCACCCTTTCGTTCATCATCACGTATGCGCGTGTGTTTCTGACGTGATTACTGAAAATTCCATGTGACGTTCACATGCGGTGTGTGCTTGTGTGTCCCTGATTGACAGATGTTAATTCTTCGAAATTTATATATACGCACAAGTGTTGGGAGGGGGGTTTTCCACACCGAGGTTTATATTAACCTCTCCAAATTGCATTGATGACATATTTCAAATTTATCATTGCGGCGCAGAGGGTGGTGGTGAAAAACAATTTCAATCACCATTCACAGTTTTCTGAATCAGAATCTGCTACATGATTGACGCACGCTCCCTCGAGATGCTCGTATACACAGATGCGGATGCGGACTTCCACTTTGCTGTCAAAGCCGATCAGCGTCGTCAGCTGTGCTGCGGTTTGAGTGCCTCTTCGACCCGAGCAAACTCATTCAACTGGAATGTAATGGCCGTGTGAGGACAAGGATCTAAAACATACGCCACTGTTAGGCCACTCCCAAAAGTCCACTATTGCTCTAAACAATGCTAACTCCCCGTAATAACTGTGTTCGCCACAGATGTAATCGCGCATTAGCGCTGCTTTGCTAGTATAGTGCTGCCGGCAGCCGAATCAATTGCACATATCTTTGAAGGAGTCTTGCCGTGGTGTTGAAGCTGCCTGTATTCAATAACAATTTCAAATAGCCCGCAGAGCATCTTTGTGCGAGATTTCATCTTTTTGCTGAGAATTCCTGCATCGAATTCCTCCAACACACACAGAACCATCAAAGCGATAGATAAACGATTTGCCACCATTCATGTGTGCACTTAGTGCCTTGAGCACCACTAAGGTCCACCATTCAGCCATGAGAATGTGAATTTATTATTGCTGCAGTATGCTTTGTTAATAATATTTCACAACTCGTTAAATATATTGAACGGTGCACCGTATACATAGTACGTACCTACACATCAGATCGGGTGGAGGTGCATATATACGTGGACCTAATTCTGGTGATAGTGCGGTGCCACAGATTTTGTCTGTTGGTCCGGTATGTTTGCAGTCGGTGTTAGCACAACACGACAGATAGTTACAGGTACCTATACGAGAGTACGGGATACGTGTATGTACGAGTATCTATCTTTCTCCGAGTAGAGTTGTTCGTGTAGATCTGAGAGAATTTTATTGTGGCCCCATGGTGAATAAACAAGATTGAGATCCAAAATAAATGGCTGCATGGGCTATAAATTCCCGCTTCCAATCTGTATATATGGAATACTTGTGTATACCAACGTGAAGAGTAGCTGTGGCGGCAATTCAAAAGTTCAGAAATCACTTCGCACAAAACTTGTCGGACGGAATTTATGTATAGACTGCCCCAGCCCCAGCAGCCAACACACACATACTCTGATGGCGCTGTGGCATTGATGCAGGATAAAGATGACGAATCATAACTCTTGGAAAGTGTATATGTAGCCTTTCACACAACAAACTCAAAGATACAAGATTAAGTTAATTGCACAAACGTAGAAACTTGTTTTTGATTACAACGCAGGCACGAGTTACTGTTGGATCTTGGATGTGCTGATACTTCTTCTCCTTTCGCAAAATAGGGGAATTCCTATTTCGCTTGTTTTATACAGAAGTCATCCTCATCATTGTCATCGCGTAGGGAAAGGGGCCTCTAATTGATATCCAACAAAGCAGCTTTGGACGTGAATATAGTTCGCATAGGATAAGAGGGGAAAATGTGTCCGAGTCTAACGAATGTCTGAATGTCAGCGCACTCAATGAAATGTTGACTATTGTACGGGTACAGTGAGTCTCCGAAATGTTGTTCAAAGACGTAATTGTGTACAAGTATTCAAAATTAGATGAAACATCTTGCTTAGAGGCAAGCAGTTAACATACCTTCACAAAAACGTACTTAATCGACATAGTCCAGTGTCAATAAAAGTACCACCCTATTGTGTTTCAATGAGCTGTCAAAATTGTCCACATATAAATGGTTCTTTAAAGCATTTTGACATCTTCAAAGTATTCGGAACAAGCTTTCTACACCTTATTGCATTGCCACGTTTTTTTAGAAGAATTTATGAATATTAATTGACAAGTGGTTATAAGATTGACATTTATTACAAATGACATTTGTAACTGTCAAATGTAAAGAACAAATCAGTAAAATTGGTGGGTATTTGTCACCAATGGGGGTTAGGATTTCTATTTTAGTAAGTCTGTCAGTATTTGTATTTAATTGTTTATCGGCCCAGATTGATCGCGTGAATAGTTTTTTCAGTTGACCTTAATGGAGGGGTAGCCTACAAATCTAGTTATCGTTTTACACAAACTAGGTTCCGAACGTCTCCATTATCATGTCAACTGCAAACTTAGATATATCCGACTTGCCCCCTTTTTGACACCTATCATATTGTAACAAAACGAAATACATACATAATAACGTATTTACAAACGTTACCACTCATTGGATCATAAGTGACAACCCGTGTTCTGTGAAAATGTACGCGTTCAATTTCTTAGCGATCGTTAAAATGTTAAATTTGTTCTGCCTGATATATTTACAGGCTCTTTCCCACTCACAGAAAAAAAAGCGGCGCCATTAAACTATAAAAAAACAGTACTACATGTTCATTCGTCTGACAGGATCGCGTTCAATTAAACAGCGATCTGCAGTTTTGGCATTTGAAATCGATCGATAAATTTCTCGCTTGAGCACTTAGAAAAAAAGGAGATTGTTAAGCGATGGACTTTCAGCTTATAGAAAAAATGTAACCTTAAAGTTTTTGCTTGAACAATTATTTTCCATTACAAGAACGTTTTTAAGTTTGCAAGAATCAAGTATTCAGCGTAAGAATAACTATTTTCTTGCACCATTTTCAACGATTTAATTCTTAAATCAAAAATTTTGATATTAGGCATCATTTTAACCAACGAAAATTGTTGGCAGACATTACAATGTTTTTTTTCTGAGTGAATAAGAATATTAGTGCTGGAATCTGTCCTTCCCTTATATGGAGCAAATTGTGAAACTAAAATATTTTTCTGTCTAATTGACATTAGGATCAATTTTAATATCGAAATTTGTGTGGGACAGATTGAAAAGGCTGACAGCAAACTTTGTGTAGGCGGACGTACGCGTGGATATGTCAAATGAGTGGAGCATGTTAGCGTTTGAAGTTTGGAGGAAAATAAAAACTTCGTTGTTAATATTTGATGGATGTAAAAGACACAAAAGCGATAATTACTAAGGAAACGTTATAATGATATTCAAAACATATTTCTGAAATTGTTCTAAATTTACGTTTCTGACGTCTATCTATAAAGAAAAGGCAATGTTCGTATGTGGCCTATAGACGCAAAGACTACTCACCTGTCATCGCCAAAAATTTAACAGTTTACTTTCATTACTGCCGCCATTGCTGTGGGCATAGTTTTAATTAATCCGATATGTGGCGCTGTTGTTTAACTTTCATTGCATCTATTTGTTTGACGTCCTTATCTGGAGAACCATTTTGATTCAGCTTTCTCTGCTTTTCTCGAGAACAAAAATTGTTTTACTACTTACTTAGTAGCTGACCCAACATTACTTCGCTGTTGCTAAATTTGAATGTATCTATATAAATAGATCTATATTCAAGAATAGAAATCACTGCGAAATGGTTACATCTTATAGAGATGGTTTCGTGAGCAAAAATGCATTTCAATGTTAAATTCTTTAACAATTTTGTGATTGAAAATAACATTTTAATTAAAAAGAGCCACCGCATACTGGTCCAGTGACATTTCTTCCATTAACAATTTGAAAGCAAGTAGAATTATTTGCCTTCCCTTATAGAATTGTTTTTTTTTTTTAACTACCTGATATTTTTGTCTGTGCACGAAAACCGCCCTATTTTTGCTATAAAATTCCCTAAGAACAACAGTTCACACTTGTGGTAATTCTTCGCTCAATTCGTATGGCCCTTAAAATGTGTTTCAAAATTAGAATTTTTTTATCGATTAAGGTTTGTGTACAGTTTTGAAATACCTACATTCTCTGCAAAGTTTTGGTCACTTTTCAGTAGAAGCGAGTAGCTACGTGTACCTAGGAAATTTAAATAGCCGCCGAATAATCAACTCTGTCTTATATGTCATATTAAACTAGCTCAGTTTGTTAATGATCATTGGAAGGCTTAAAGCTTGCTAAACAATACATTTTGTACACATTTCCTTTTAATAACCTTTCTGAAAAGTTGTTATGTTCCTACGCGGTTTTCCATATATATACATAATACATGACAATTTATGAGCTCATAAATTTTATAGAAGGGATAAATTGATCTCGTACATTGTCCAACCATTAATACGATGTAAATAAGATCTCCTGTAACATTTTGTAAAAAAATATAGGGAGAACAAACAAACTAAAAACCGAACCAAAGTTTACAAAAAAAACATAGCCGAAAATCTAATCCAAAAAACGCGTCCATATATGTTTGCCTTGAATTTGACAGCGAGAGCGCTGTTTTCGTGTTCGCATTCGAACAACAGAAAACCCGATTGCTCACTTATTAAGGCAATAAATTCGGACCGACAAAAAGTTGGTAACGCCGCTCAATAGTCAATACCAAATTAGCAGGCAAAATTTGCTCTTAAAAAACGGAAACTACTGTCGCCACAAGCAACAAGTACAATGTGCAAGAGCAAATATGTGACAAGTAGCAAGCATATGTCAGCAAATATGGAAAATTGCATATTACAAACAATACTTTCGAGTCAACACAGTTTGCTGGTGAACATAGACAATAATTAAAAGGGAAAGATGAAAACCGTACATTCGTGAGTGACTAATATAAACGCCTTTTCCTTCCCCAGTCATGTCAAAGTCTTTTAACTGAATAAATTAAAAATATTCGTGTTCCGGCCATGTTCAAAATTATTAAATACGTTTGTTTCATTCCATATGCACGCGCACGCACATGTCATCTGTCAGAGTTTTTTTTGAATCGCTTGTTGAAGTACTTTTTGATTGATTTTGATTTCAGAAGTTTGACAGAACTTGAAACAACAATTTGTTACCAGTGCATGTCATGTCGATGTTTCATAAATATTTATACCGCCTTCAATGTTTTATTCATTGTCGTGTTCCCGTTAGCAATCTGCCTTGTGTTTTACCAATAAAACAATCTACAGCTAGACTCTGTCGATACATTACTCACTGTAGTAATCTCTCGCACCTTCGCTCAGCAGGAAATATCTTAGAGGTCCAAAACACATCCCCATTCACCGAAAACAGTAACTAACTTAACTATCCGCCATTATTTATCGAATAGGGCCCCCTCCAGCGGCACACATATCTTTCTGCCTTGGCAATTCTACTGATGAATGAACCTTGTTTCTCTGCCATTATGTGCAACTATCCCAGACTTGAGTATATGCTTTGGAAAGAAAATATAAAAAAAACCCAAACCCAGGAGAAGTGTGTTCCTTTCCACTTTTTCTTGATTCGTGTTTGCTGTTTTGCTGATTGCGCTTGAGGTCCCCGTCAGAGACCCCACGTCCTCCTGTTGTTATAGTTTGGTAGTCGTACTCTACTCTTATTCAGCCGTCTTTTCAAGAATGGTAAGACCAGTTATTGGTCGTCTTTCTCTCTGGCTCAGCTCGAGGTTCAAAGATTAATTTCATTGCTTCGCAAATGGGTTTTCTGCACGTCCTCCTTTTGACTTTGGTGTTTTACGTTCTTTAACGTGTTTTCTGTTTTGTGCCTTTGTCAACAGATGGATGTAGGGAATTTGTATTTTTTTTTATTGTGTATGTTGTTAGGAACAGCGTTCTCACACGTTGTATTTGCAATTAGTGATTTTCCCTATATCGTCTGATTTAATGCTTCTTTGGGAATTCAGCTAATTGTAAGCAATCACTGCGGATGAATTTTGAAGGCGATAGACTTCGCATTATTTAACTAACTTTTATAAGGATACATGTAAGCAAAGCAATTAGCGCTACCAAGATAAGATATAAAGTCTTATGCAAAAGGCGGCAGAAAGAATGCGACGTTTATAGAGGAAACTCTTAAACCATTCGTTGGTCCAGCTCTAAGTCAAAATAATAATGACTGAACATTTGAGCTCATCAAGCTAAGGAAAGAAATAAAGAAACTCCGTGTTATGGGTGAACTCCTTAAACTGTTTGCTCGAAAAGCATTAACTAAGCTTCTTTGTATTTTAAGAGCCGCATTCCGAGTCAATGGGAACTCACAGAAGTGATTATAGCCTTAAAACCGTCTTCCGTCCATAAGTTTTTGAGAGTCTATATATCGATCGCCAATTATTGAAGACAAACACCTTATACTTGACCACCAGTTTTGGCATAAAAGCATGTACTCTAAGATCGATCAAGTGCATCGGACTTCTAACTTTATACCTACAGAAATCCGTCCACGAAAATAAAATTTGCCCTGTCGTATTCTTTGTCATTTTACCACCGCAGATCTTAAGGGCATATTAGGACAAGTTCTTCACCGAACGGTGATTATAAAAAATACGTAGAATCGAACCTCAAGAAAAGGCACTTTTCTTTTGCAACTGAATCTGTATTGTAAGTGCACGCTAGTAGTGAAACGAACGTTAACGATTAACAAACATAGGCCAATGAAGACCTTCATTGAGAACCCGGTATCCCCACCGTTAAAGGTGAAACCGAAAGCCTTATGCAAGGTTGACAAAATTACTAAATTAAGCAGTGTCCACAGAACAGCTGGAGTTGGAACCACGGGGGCCTATAGTAAAGTCCGACCGAAGCGCTCAACCTGAATCTTTATAATCTGCCTGTGGATCAGCACATTACAACCATTGCAGTGCTGATATATTTTTAAAAAATCTGGATGCTACTACGAAAAACCCTATATGCAGGGTCATTTCAACATCCTACATGTCGTGCCCGCTATGTGTTTGGACCTTTCTCCACTGAAATTAAATTTATGAAAATTTATGCCTCCAGATCGGAAACTTATTTACAAAAGACTTCGACATATACCCACCTTCTCACAGTTGGTTCTAGAATGAACTTTGGAGTGGCAGCTGGCGTATTGTTAAAAAATCTTTTCGTCTGACCAACACAACCAGTGTCTTTCAGGCCGAGGTTCTGGGAATTTGGGAGGTGGGAGAAACAGTATGTTCTTCATTGACAGTCAAGCCTCGAATAAAGTTCTCTGCAGAGAGGCACATGGATACTCCCGGTTAGAGACCACTTTCGTCTGGCTTCCCGTCCAAAAGAAAGATTGAGCTGATGAAATGACCATGCGTGCCTCCGGTCTTTGGGTTTAATCTGTGGAGGAAATCTATCCTTCACTTAGGTACAGAAGTCTCCTTGAACTTTACTTCAAAGCCTGGAACCGCATAGGTTAGATAAGCTTCCAAGGCGAGGCTGACTGAATCTGAGGAATCTGAGGAATTTGAAGCAAGATTTTGCCAACTCAGTGTAAAGTCAACAAGTGCAGACGTCGCAAGACTAAAGGCATTTTGTTTCGGCATTCCTCCTAATACCCTCTACCGTAACACCTTTTTTATGAATATTCAGCTCCAACCAAAACATACACCGCGCAACCCGTTCTTTGATGACATTTTGCAACCTCAGGCATCAACCTAATCAACTTCACCGGGCTGGGGTCGGCTTTTACTTACATTTTCCTCCTTTTTACTTACAGTCCTCGTGAGTTTTTCGTCTCAACACGACGCTGAGGCCATAACTGAGATTTTCCCCGCAACAGGTCAGAAACAAGCCCCGTAAACCAACCAACCAAGCATAAAAATCGATATTCGGATACGTCATTAAAAATAACCTTAAAATTACTCGACCAAACCAATGTATGCGGTGTTTACGACGAACTTTACTTTCCGATTTAGTCGGATATTTATACAAAGCGATCAAATTTCGGAACTAACAGGAACTTTCGCCAGAAAGTCGCCTGTCAAATCATTTTTGATGATAAGTTATATCTCGTTTACCTAGTTAATCTACGAACCGGTGTACCGGTGGAGGTCATTGAAATGAGCACTTGCCGACGGTCCTTATAGTTTCATTTATAAGACTTATTTCTGCGTACCCCAGGTTACAAACAATATATCAAAATAAAAATTTTAAAATTTGTTGGGTAAAATTTAAACCTCTCAGTAAACGAAAAAGTTTACACCTATACAGCTATCGCATAGTTACATTCTTCATTTTGCATTTTAATCGACGTTGAACTATCTTTCCACAAAATATTTAAAAAAAAAACTGTGTAAAAATTAATGTTAAATAAGACGCTAATTAGTTGATGTTAGTTTTACTGAGTAGAAAATCAGAAAAAAAGAAATAATTTTGGTCATTTCAAAAGAGGTTCCAAGAAAATCTATCCAGTAGTTTTCACACCATACTGTAAATAGAAGTAAAATTATAGTCGAAGCAATAATAAATACTTTGAACAAAAGGGGTAAATCCACCGATGTCAAAGGTTGTAATGGAAATTCATATCTATTGACGGTGGCAAATTTATCTTCCTTAATAACCATTTGCAACCGAGCAACACATTACTACAGCAGCGGCCCATCTCACTTTAACCGGACATACTTCAATAGGTTTTCCATGCAATGAAACTGCCGACCAACTTAAAATTTCAGATTCACATTGTTACGACCTAAAGGCTGATGGCTACGCCCTCGCAGAAAAAAACAAGTTCTCGGTGAAGTGCCAAGATCACCGAAAATACGCTTTCCCACGCAGCTCTGTGAATATGTCACCGCTTCAGATGCGTTCAATCAAAGTTACACTGTAGGGAGTTCTTCGACTATTCCAATTCCACTCCGTCAATTGTCAAATCTTATAAATACACACATATCCCCCCAACACACATTTCTTTGTGGGATATTTCACTCTGTTGAGAGTTTTATAGTTTCCCACATCCTGTTCTGTGTGCATTGACACGGTTCTTCTGGGAATTGTTATTATGGAGCTGGGATGCAATAATTTGACAGAAAGTGAGACAACAACAAGGGAAAACAATCTACCCCCATTCTTCCGACACCTGTTTTTATATACAAGCAGGTACGCGCTAGTTTATTTATATTCACGTGACGCAATTAGGATAGAAAATAACGATGAAACGTATTACCGTCCAAATAAATGACACTAATATACCTGCAAGATGTCGTCTTAGTAATAGATTTCCCTTCCGATAAGAGGGCTTATAGAAAAACTGTGATTTTGCCCCCTACTATAGTTGCACACGGGCAAAACAATAAATTCAGGGAATCTTGGCTTCAAAGTTCGCTGGAAGAAGCAGCTCTC
Organism: Cheilosia grossa; assembly: GCA_963082955.1. Classification (NCBI taxonomy): domain Eukaryota; kingdom Metazoa; phylum Arthropoda; class Insecta; order Diptera; family Syrphidae; genus Cheilosia; species Cheilosia grossa. Next base: position 47,839,341 of record OY720147.1, on the reverse strand, counting down.
TGTTTTATGGCATCTCATGTCGACTGTCCGTGTACACACTCCCGCAGGCTAATTTACTTGCCTACCTGGATATGACTTATGACCCCCATGTATATCTGATGGTAATTCTTTGTGTTTGGTATAGATACCGTACAAGGTTTTTCTGCTAAACACCCCAAGGTAAAATGGTTTTACAAGATTTTAGACAAAACCGAACATAAGGGGATAGCGTCTTGTTTTTTCTTCTCCGTCCACAGTGATGGGTATTTTTTGTGTGTTTTCTTTTTTTAAGAACTGGAATTGTACGCACAAACATTAGTAATTATATATCATAAGAGAGATACCCCTCACAGATATGAAATATGAAAAAAGAAGATAAATAGCTTAAAAAAAAACGAGATACGGATGCTGGCGCAGGTACAAAGCCTACCTAGAGGTTCTCTTATTTCTCTTTTTATTGTGATTTCCACCCATGTGACCAAATATAAAAAGGAAAATCGATAAATAGCACCAAACCCTTAAGATTGATGTGCAGTATGTAAGTTAACACAATTTACGTTTTCGGAATTCGCTGACAACATCCAAACTACATCCAAAGCAGAACCCATAACCGAAACACGAAACCTGCACGCGCAACGGACAACATCCAGCATAGACCAGGAACCCGAAACCTGCACCAGCAACATACGACAATAGCCGCATTCCAACACGTACGTATAGGAATACCTGTGGGAACATGCTGCTTAGGTTAGCATAAAAAATAGTATTTAAGCTCTAGTTTTAAGAAGATTTGTATTCAGTTCTAAGATAGGCAGAATCGCTGCCAGTTTGAAAATAAAGTTTTTTTTTAAATAAAGTTAATCTTAGTTTGTTTAATTGGCGCCCAACGTGGGGCCCAGCACGGAAAATCAGAACGTGAAATAGTTCGGGAACGTTTACTAAAGAGTCACACATAAGTCGACCTGAAGTAGCTCGCCGTAATTACGCACAAGCCGACCTAAAATAGCTCGCCGCGAAAAGTGACCGAAAAGTTAAAAGAAACATTCCGAATTATAGTGTGTGCCGTGATCTGGGCCGCCCCACAAACCAGGAGAACATCTTTGGAGATCTGTAGATCGAGAAAACTGCGAGGGAGTGTGAACGAGGTACCCGAGTAGCTGACGCAAAAAGGAAACTACCAAATTCGCCGGCGCAGGGATGTTCGCCGCAACAATAGCTCTGTAAGCGTATAAATTAAGGAAGTTAAAAATAAGTTAAGAAACAAATTAATATTAAACATTTAATTGAAGAAAGTAAATTTAGTGATTATATTGTTAAGGTAATAGAGTGATAGAATTAATTAATAGTTGTGATTTAGTGATTATATTTTTAAGGTGATAGTGTGATAGAATTAATTAACAGTTTCACAATGCCCTTGTTACGATCGGGGAATGATTCTGGCAACGCCACTGCGGGGGAGAGCGAGCAACCTGGTCCCTCTCGTCCCCTAGACAACTCATTTCAGTCCACAACATCGCTACACGCGCCAAATACACAGATCCAAACGACCCCAGAACTTCATAGCCTAATATCAGCTATCGTTAGTAGTGTTTTGCAAACAGAAGGTCGTGCTTTGATTCAAAATGTTATTAACCCGAACCTCGAACAGGGTCAAAATGAAGATCAGACCATCGATCCGGAACACAGAGAGGATCTATCAAGCATGGATAGAATTCCGGACATAGTTAGCTGTCTGAAAACCTTCTCTGGTGAAGCAGCTGAATTCGCTTCTTGGAAGAAAAGTGTTGAAAGGGTGCTCGGACTCTACCAACAGATAAAAGGCACTCCGAAATATTATGCCATCTTGAGTGTAATACGGAATAAAATTATCGGCAACGCTGATATCGCCCTGGAGGCATATAACACGCCACTGAATTGGGATTCTATCTCTAAATGCTTAGTTATGCACTACGCAGATAAGCGAGATACAAACACCCTAGAATACCAAATGGCATCCTTGGCCCAAGGGAGCCAAACGATTCACGAGTTTTACCAGTCGGTATACTCGCATCTCTCTCAAATTTTAAACAAAGTATCCTGTATGGATATAAGCTCCGATGCAAAAGGAGTACTTACTCAAACATACCGTTCAAAAGCCCTCGACACGTTCATAAGAGGACTTAGAGGCGACCTGCCAAGACTACTCGGCATGAAAGAGCCTACCGACCTACCCCATGCACTAAACTTGTGCATGAAACTTGAAAACCAAAATTTTAGATCCAACCACGTCCAAAGTCAGACGACAACAAGGAAACCTCAGTCCTTATACCCTGTCATTATACCACAAAAACAGCCCCAACTTTTTAATAAAAATTTTCCTACCCCTACACCAAGGCCAACATACCCGTTATATCCCTCATATTACCCACCTAGGCCAACACAACAACAGTATTCTTCGTTCCCAAACCAAGCTTACCAAAATCAGAATTTTAGTCAGGCACCAAGGCTAACACAGCCGCAATACAGCCAATATCCTAACCAAATCAGCCAACAGCAAAACAATCCAGCAAGATTCGCACAAACTCAACCACAGGGCTTAGAAGCGAATAAACAATTTATTCAAAGACCGTTAGTAAAAACAGAACCACATCCAAGCTTTCAAAATAGACGATTTAATAACCCAGATGTAAAGTCTTTCCAACGTAACTTCCATATTGAAACTACTCAAGAAGATACAGAAGATCAATATTACCAAAAAATGAGTGAAGAAGACAATTCACATGAACAAACCCTACAGGAATACATTAGTATTCCTAGCCAAACGTACGAACATGAGCAGGTGGTTGAACAAGAATCTTCCGATTTTTCTGACATTCATTTTTTAGGATAAACGACTCTTCGCTGCCGTACGTAGACTGCAAAGCGGAGAGTGGGCAAATTTTCAAAATATTAATAGATACCGGTTCCAATAGGAACTACATTCAACCCGCTCTTGTAAAGAATCCACTACCAAATTCCCAATGTTTCTTAGCTAACTCCATCGGCGGTAACGTCGAAATTACACAACACACCTTCATTAATCTTTTTGGCATAAGAGAAAAGAAAATAAAATTCTTCTTACTCCCCACTCTTAAATCCTTCCACGGAATACTCGGCAATGACAGCCTTAAAGAATTGTCAGCCGTGATTCATACAAAAGAAAGCTATATGCTTATCAACAATAAAAAAATTAACCTTAAGCAGCAAGTTTGTAATACAGTTAACAATGTAACCGTAAGGGACGACCACATGTCAGTAGATCAGAAAAGTAAACTAAGGACCTTAACTGAAAGCTTTCCCAACCTCTTTCTTGATCCCGACGAGAAACTAACGTTTATCACCACAGTTAGAGGTAGGATTAGAACAACTAACGAAGAACCAGTCTATTCAAGATCATACCCATACCCAATGAGTCTGAAAGGGGAAGTAGAAAAACAGATAGACCAACTTCTCTGTGATGGAATTATCAGGCCCTCTCGGTCCCCATATAACGCACCTGTATGGGTCGTGCCAAAGAAGGCTGACGCTTCAAATGAAAAGAAATATCGATTGGTAATCGATTATAGAAAGCTTAACGCTGAAACCATTCCAGATCGCTACCCGATCCCAGAAATAAATGGGGTACTGTCTGAGCTTGGACAGAATAAATATTTCTCGGTATTAGATCTTAAAAGTGGATTCCATCAAATCCCACTGCACGAGAACGACATAGAGAAGACAGCCTTCTCAGTCAATAACGGGAAATACGAATTCGTTCGACTCCCCTTTGGCCTAAAAAACGCGCCGTCCATATTCCAAAGAGCGTTGGACGACATTCTACGCGAGCACATAGGTCAGATATGCTTCGTTTACATCGACGACATAGTCGTGTTCAGCAAAGATGTAGATTCTCATTTTAAAAATTTATACAAGATTTTCGAAACTCTTCAGAACGCTAATTTGAAAGTACAGATGGATAAGTGCGAATTTTTGAAAAATAGCGTTGAGTTTCTAGGGTTTATCATTTCCGATAAGGGGATAAAAACGAACCCAACTAAGGTAGAGGCAATAGCCAAATTCCCCTACCCAAATACACTCAAGGATTTGCGATCCTTTTTAGGTCTGTCAGGGTTTTACCGCAGATTTATCAAGGACTACGCCAAACTGGCCAAACCTCTGACAGCCCTTTTAAGAGGGGAGGACGGCCGAGTTCCTAAACAAGCTTCAAGCAAAAAACTCGTCCATTTAAACGACGAAGCTATAGAGGCGTTCGACAAAATAAAAAGCTCACTTATATCCGAGGACGTAGTTCTTACCTACCCAGACGCTAATAAAGAATTCCATCTTACCACAGACGCGTCAGACTACGCTTTAGGCGCAGTGTTATCCCAAGATAACAAGCCTATAACATACATTTCACGTACACTTAGTAAAAGTGAAGAGCACTATGCCGCCAACGAGAAGGAAATGCTGGCTATAGTATGGGCTCTAAGCACACTCAGGAATTACTTGTATGGTCCTACGATTTTAAAAATCTTCACTGACCACCAACCCTTGACATACGCCCTTAGCAACAAAAATACCAACAACAAAATGAAACGTTGGAAGGCTATACTCGAAGAGTATAATTACGAGTTAAAATATAAGCCCGGTAAAGCCAACGTTGTTGCGGACGCCTTGTCAAGACCTCCACAAATCGACCAAATAAACTCCTTAACAACAACCGAACATAGTACCGAAAGCTCTGAACAAAATTTAGTCCAAATAGCTAATGAACCAATAAACGTATTCAAAAATCAAATCTTCCTCAGTTTAGGTGAGACACCGTCATATCAATTCGAAATCATATTTCCCACATACCACCGACATACAATAGTAGAAACCGTCTACTCTCAAGAAAAACTCATCAACATTCTAAAAAGACACCTCAACCCCTCAGTAATAAATGGAATTAAAACAGAAGAGTCAATCCTAGGAAAAATTCAGGAAATATTCCCTCTACATTTTCGCCAATATAGAGTCCGATATGCTAGGAATATGGTCTTAGACTTAACCGACGAAAATCGACAGGAAACAGAAATCTTAAAAGAGCACAATAGAGCTCACAGGAACAGCCGCGAAAATAAAATTCAACTGTTACAAAAATATTACTTCCCAAAGATGCAGGCAAAAATCAGAAAAGTCACAGATATGTGCAGAATCTGCAAGGAACACAAGTACGATAGGCATCCTAATAAACCTATCTTACAGCCAACCCCAATTCCCCAATACCCTGGTCAAATCTTACACTTGGACCTTTATTTCACTGACAAAAAAATTATCCTGACAGCAATAGATAAATTCTCAAAATATGCCTTGGCAAGAATTATCAAATCGAGAGCCTCAGAGGACATTAAACAACCTCTAAGGGAACTCGTGTTATCCTTTGGAGTTCCCGAATCCATTATAGTTGACAACGAAAAAGCCTTGAGCTCAAGTTCCATTTTATTCATGCTAGAAAACTTCTTCAATATAAAGATATTCAAAGCACCCCCGTATGTCAGTTCAGTAAACGGACAAGTTGAGCGTTTCCACTCAACCCTATCCGAATTGATGCGCTGCCTCAAAGCAGAGCAGACACATAGCACATTCTCAGAGCTACTGGACAAAGCCATTTTCGAATACAACAGATCTGTCCACTCCACCACAAACAAGAAACCCATAGACGCATTCTTTGCAAGAAATATGATCAATAACCCCGAACAACTCCAAGAAGAGAGACAGGACATTATTACAAGAATTAAAGACAAACAAACCGCTGACCTAGATTACCACAATAGGAAAAAACATGCTCTCAAAAATTATTCAGTAGGAGAAGTAATCTACGTTAAAACCAATAGGAGAATAGGCAATAAACTCTCCCCAAAATACAGGAAGGAGATCGTAAAGCAAAACAAAAATTCCACTGTAGAAACTAATACCGGAAAAATCATCCATAAGAGTCTGATTAAAACTTAACCTTTTCCTCCCAATAGGCTACTGTTGCCTTTGTGCGCAGCAAACGTACAAATTATGGACTATTCAAACGCACAATTATTAACAATAAAGACAGGAACAGCTCAAATACAAGACGGAACCTTTAAGATTATCCACGAAATAGATTTAGACATCTTCCAAAGATGCATAGACAACTTACAACAACTTGTAACTAGAAATATAAGCACACAAGAACCATTATACCCTTTCCTCATTCACGATCTTAACATAGTACAGAGTCATATTAACCGCATTAAGCCGATGGACAAAAAAAAGCGTTCCCTTGACTTCATTGGTAGTGCCTGGAAGTGGATAGCTGGCACTCCAGATCACAGCGATTTCGAGATAATATCAAACAAAATAAACAAATCACTAAAAAACAACAACAAACAACTTATAATTAATAGAGCAGTAATTGAAAAAGTTAATGAACTAACAAACGTTACCAACACAATAATAAAATTAGTTAAATCAAGGGAAAACCCTAGAGACAAGGAAATATTAGTTATAAAAAATCAAATAAATATCATAAAAGAGGAAGTATTGAATATTGATAATGCAATACAGTGGGCAAAAGCCAACGTTATTAACTCATTTATTTTGTCAAACCTAGAAATACATATCGTAGAAAAAATTTTAAAACAAGATAATGTGCCCTTTTTTAGTATAGAAGAATTGTTAGAATTTAGTGAAGTAAAGATAGCAACTAACAGAACAAACATAATATACATAATTAGCATTCCACTCACTAGTATGGAAAAATGTATTAGACTATTAATAAAACCAATAAAAACAGGCATTTTCTCTAACGAAATTAACTTTAAGTCAGTACTTAACTGTAAGAGTAATATATTTGGAATTAAAAACGACTGTAAAACCTTTAACAAATTGTCAATTTGCTTACAAAAAGATTTAGTAGATATAAGTAGTTCATCTTGCATACCGATGCTGCTGAAGAGCCAACCGTCAACATGTAAAAGAATCAACAATCAACACATACCGTCAATAGAAGAAATATCAAGCGGAATGTTGCTCCTCAACCAATACAATGGCACCATAAGTATCAATAACAAAGACGTAAATCTCACCGGTTCATTCGTAATACAGTATCATAATGTCACAATACAAGCTGAGGGAAAGAACTACACATCCAGAGAAGCACCAAAAGAAAAACCACTACCAGCATTACTACAGCCTTCGGATAATCAAACCAAGTTTGAGGAATTCCTATCACTCGAGATGATAAGAGAACTTCACGTCAACACAACAAATTTCATTAAATTGCTGGAATCAGGAAGTAATGTAAAACATATTAGCGGATACAGCCTGTCAATCATAATCATCATAGTCCTTATAGTATCAAGCTTAAAATACTGTCGGAAAATTAAGCAGCAATCACCAAAAGTAACCATTGTTAACAATCCCACAGATAAAGCTTCAGACACGCCAAAACCTAGAGACACAGCATCCGTAGTAATAGGGATAGAGGATATCCCACATCTCATACGATCAGTGCCGTCGAACGTGGACGTTCGAATTTAAGCATGGGGGAGTTAACACAATTTACGTTTTCGGAATTCGCTGACAACATCCAAACTACATCCAAAGCAGAACCCATAACCGAAACACGAAACCTGCACGCGCAACGGACAACATCCAGCATAGACCAGGAACCCGAAACCTGCACCAGCAACATACGACAATAGCCGCATTCCAACACGTACGTATAGGAATACCTGTGGGAACATGCTGCTTAGGTTAGCATAAAAAATAGTATTTAAGCTCTAGTTTTAAGAAGATTTGTATTCAGTTCTAAGATAGGCAGAATCGCTGCCAGTTTGAAAATAAAGTTTTTTTTTAAATAAAGTTAATCTTAGTTTGTTTAATTTGTATGCTCGTATGTATGTAGCGGTGGCTTTAAGTTCCGTCGCAAGGACGTTCGTATGTATATTCCCTCAAACATTTTATTGCCGGCAAATAAATTGCGACAGTTGCAGGCGCACAAACGAACGATTTTCTTACTTCCTGAATCCTGACTTGCTTTTATTGAATTGGGATAGGGAGAAGGAGAGAAAAAACGCAGAACAAAAACGAAAATAAAAGGCAAATAGAAGGATGTCGTAGAGATTTGGAAAAATCTCTGGGAAATCTTACGTCGATTCAGGACGTCGATGCAGACTGCGTCTGCCATTAAGTGCCAGCGGAAGTAATGAATTATCCGATGCTCCCGACACACAGAATAACTATTGTGTATTTGTTTTGATAATAAATCTCTATAGAGAGATATGCTCGTACTCGTACCTAAATTTCATGATTAGGTTGATGGAAAATAATTTGTCTTCTTTTTTTTTACTTACAGAGATCTCCAGGGCAACAACATAACCGTGATATTCGAGTCGGATTTTCAGCACTTGACCAAGCTACGAATTTTGTAAGTACTTAAATTTGAATACATTTTGTTCAATTGCCTCTGCTGGGTAGTTTTCCTATGATGATGGATAATTGAGTGGATACGAAGAAAAAACGCACAAGCGACCAGACATTTTAATTGATTTTTAAGTATTGCTGAGTGGGATATTGGGGGTTCCCAAGCCACATCTATGGTTGGTAGACAAAACTTGTTTCACCAAAAAATATTTACCTCTGAAAGAACTGCGTCTTACAAATCGCAAGCTATGGCATTTAAAAATAGTCATTTGGCTAACACTAATAAATAATTACTGGGCATACCCATTCCAGCTGACATTAAGATTGAAAATAAATTCTATTAATCGCCAAATTCATGTGACCTTCAGACGAGAGTTTCGTTGCTACGATGAACATCGACTCGTAGGTACAGTCGCGCTTAGAGATGTAAGCCATCGTCGGAAACCTCTGAAGAAATCTAAGAGCTGTCGAAATATGCTTTTAGTCGATTTGAAACAAAAATTAGCTTCGATAGTTCGCCTTTGGGTAAAAAAAGTTGCATGCCAGAGTAAATTTTCCTTTTTTTCCAACATAATAGAGTCCACAGCGGATATAGGAAATACTCATTTAAGAACAAATCGCATGTGGAAACACCGTATGATCTTATGAACGAGTACGTGTTCGTTATTCTCATTTAAGAAGCATATTTTTTTTGGATTGTTTTGGAGGTTTCTTAGCCCGTCGTGGACTGTATTTGCAATACACATGTGTGTGCAATCTTGCCACGCACGAATTGTCCTCAAAACAACCACAAACAAATGAAATACAAAAGAGAAAAGTAACTCATCGGTCATTGCGAACACATTGAAAAATGATTGCTGTTTCGATGACAAAAATACTCATACCAGTTTGTACTTTATGTAAGCAATCCTCTGTCAGAAGCGGAATACGGCTTGCAGCGGTCCTAGGATGCTGAAATTTAAAACTATTTTCACAATGAACACCTTGCGTAGGCTTTCAGTACAGTAAATTTCCAAACTAGGACTGTTTGAAGTATAAAATGTAGGATGTTGCTATTCCTTTAAAGTTGAATAGTTTGTGAATTTTCCTCACGAGCTATATTGACAACCAGCTAGTGTTAATAAATTATTCTGGCTCATCTAAAACAAAGCAATGAGTTGTTGTCTGTTTTCCGCTTGCTTCCAATCTGCTTGTTGGTTTTTATTTTGTCGTTTCCATGAAATATATATTTGCTTATGATTTCAGAAAATATACTAAAACATTTATTTCCCATTAAGACAGAAAATTCCCCATCACTTCCTTTTTTAAATAAAACCCAACTAACTTTTTCAATATGAACAGAATTCGTTTCTGCGGCCTATTATAACACAATTCCAAAGTCACAATTTACAAATTTTGTGTTAAGTTTGTTCATTTAATTCCATCACCAAAGTATAAAAAAAAAGAAATATTTTCGAACGAAATTTGCATCAATCTTGCAGTTAAGTGACATCGAAAACAGCCTTCAAAGTCTTGCAATTTAAGATTTATTTTGCTATGACTAAATCACAGAAATTTAAGATTTATTTTGCTATGACTAAATCACAGAGCCAAATTTAAGGAAAATCAGAGATTTAAGATTCAAGCAAGGGTTGCAGCCACAAATACCACTTTTTTGAGCTATGCATACTGCAAACAAGACCGCTAGCATCGTATACAAATCTTAGACCGGCTTCAAGTCCCTTACTATTTAAGAAAGTGCCCTGGCACTAAACATGCTCTGCTTCCATTATGTCTTTGCACGATTTTTGCTTTGAGGCTTTCCTTAATCTTAAATATGTAGTATCCCCTACAAGACGTCCAACTTATGACAGGCAGATATTCTTGAGGATGTTTTTTTAATGTTCTGAAACGAAGTTGTCCACTTGCGAGAAAGTCCCTTACAACACATAAAAGGGAATGCAACTTTGAACATCGAAACTCAGATCTGAATAAAACAAATTTGTAAACAATATCCGGTCAATCATGAGTTAAAATATCTGCCAACTTGGCAGGGATCCTTAAGCTCAAAATAATAAACACATTATAAACAAACACATTAAATCCTAGATCTGCAGGAACTGCCACAAAGTAAACACCCAGTGTGCTAAGCAGTTTTACACGAAAAAAACCTCATGCCCAATAAATTGTTTAGCACCGGCCTTTTATATATACAAACTCAGTAAGTAATTACAAATGTTATACAACACCAATTTATCTGTGCTCAGTACACTCTTCTGCCAACCGAACAGGAACAGCATCAGCTTGCTTAATAGCCAAAGTATGCTCCTGGCAAACGCATCTACGACTACCTACCCAAAAGCCACACATCACTGTTTTTGCTTGATAAGTTTATCACTATGGCAATACAGCATTATGCTGCATCTATGAAGTACAACTAAACTTGCATATGACGGCACACATGTGCACTGTGCAGGGCACCCATCAGCATTATACTGCTCTATCGTCATAAGAGAAAACAGAAAATCCACCAGCAGCAGCAGCGTCAAACGTTAAATGCTGCTACCGCTGCGCTGCGCTGTGGTGCTGCTCGCTCCATCTTGATGAATGCTCCTCGGTTGTTATCTTTATTACATTTTCGGCTTAAATGAGTTTCGTGTTCATGAACATTTGGAAATTTTCAAATCTTAATTAAGTTCGTACAAGTGTATCTTCGTTTGGCCGAAAAAGAAACACACACAGCACACCAACATCACTTAATGGAGGGCGCACTTTCGAATTTGTTTTAATGTGGCGGTGGTTTGCGAGATAATCGCTTCAAAGTGGCTCCTTTTGCCCATAAAATGTGCTTAACATTGAAGATAATTGGCTGCGCTACTCCCTGTCCCTACTGGGAGAGATAGAAAATCGAAACGAATGCCCGTCGAAATTGGCCACCCCACTGATGAGTGGTGGTTCGAAGCTGAACAGGTGCCCGGAGCATTTTGTGATTTACTTATCTCCGCCACAAGTAAGAGAAATGTAATTACGGATACAAAACACAACCGACACGACAACACATCCAAGGGATAGAAAGAGAATGGAAAATTTATTAGAATTACAGTCACGTCTGATTTTCGCGATGTCAAACAGACGACAGCAACGAGAGAGAGAGAGTGGGTACTCTGCTTTTGCTACTGTGCTGCTCCTCCCATATGTCATCGCAGTGCCATCGTCTATTATCATTTGTGCTTCACCTGCAAGTCATGTCTGTCGGCTGTGTGATACAGAAATTCGTTCGTCTACACATTATGCAGTCGGAGATGTGCTCCAACTCATCATCATCACTGTCCAAAGCGCCACCACCGTCGTCGTCGTCGTCGTCGTCGTGGCCTCTGGTAAAATGCGAATTTCCCTTGACAGGTGGAAATTATGTCAGTCCCGTATATACATATCACACACTCACAAGGCGGTCATCTAATTCTTTTCCGTTGTTTCTTCTCTCTCCCCCATCCTAATAGACAACTGACTGACAATCAAATCCACACGATAGAGAAGGATGCCTTCCAGGATCTCATCTCACTCGAGAGGCTGTAAGTATTTGAAAACCACAAACAGTAGCTTTTGCATGTCAGTGCGAACCAAGCGTAGCTATATCTAGATACAAAGATAATTTGCATGAGATTTGAGATTTGTTTTAATTTAATTTGTTTGCTATACATTTTTTTGTTTTTTTTTCTTCTCTTGTTTCTTTTCCGTAATTATGCACGCCTCAGACGCCTAAACAACAATCGGCTTAAGGCAATTCCTGAAAACTTTGTGACAAGTTCAGCTAGTCTTTTGCGATTGTAAGTAGTTGCCGCTTCATTATTTAGCCAGACCTTGTTTTTACACATACGTACTTTGCCTTCTTCCTTTGGATAAGTAATTTATGAGAACAACGCCACCCCTTCGTTCGGAGAGACTAAATTTTGATTAATGGACATACTGAGTAAATATTTGTTTGGGTGAACTCCTTTTTTTCGCCGGTCGGGGGTCGGGGGTCGGGGGAACAGTAAAAGGGTCAAACCAATTTCGGCTCAGTCAATTGTGAAATATGTTGAAATCAAAATGGTGTCCTTCGCCGGAGGCGGAAAGCGTATTCACTTGCTCAACTTTGACGAATAGTGTTTAGAAAAAAAAAGGAAATAATTTATTTACTGTCCTGGTCCTCTCTCTAATGTTTACTTCTCGCTTCAGGGACATCTCACACAATGGTATTACGACGATTCCCAGGAAGGCCTTCAAAGGCGCCCAGTCGCTGCGGAGCTTACAGATGGACAACAATCAAATCATGTGCATGGACGAGCAGGCGTTCAAGGGCCTTGTCGACCTGGAGATACTGTAAGGGCGAAATATCCTCATCCATAATGCATTGAATCAAATAACCGCCACACACTGATTTCATATGACTGATGGTAATGTTTTGTTTTTGTTTTTACTGCAGTACGTTGAACAACAACAATTTGACGATGCTGCCGCACAATGCCTTCACCGGACTGGGCCGATTGCGGGCCCTTCGGCTGTCCGACAATCCGTTCTCTTGTGATTGCCATTTATCTTGGCTGTCGAGATTCTTACGCAGCGCTCCGCGTCTGGCACCGTACACGAAGTGCCATTCACCCAGCCAGTTGAAGGGCCAAAACGTGGCAGATCTGCACGATCAGGACTTTAAATGCTCAGGTAAGTGATCGGTGATCTGTTCGCCTTCGCATTCGCATTTCAAATCAAACAGTCGATGGGGATCAGCGCCTCAGTATGGACCCACATCGACTCTATGCGACTGTTGTGTGTTTGTACTTTGGTAACTTGTTTAGGTAGGACCCGTCGGAAATGCAAAGTGCAATTACTTTGGTCAAACGTAACGGATACTGTTTATAGCTTTGAAAATGAAATTGTGAAATGTCAATCTGAAACGTGAATTCTTCCGGCATATTCAGCTGAATCTGTGCAGTGCGGTGGACTCTTGGGCGCATTTACCTAGGAAAGTGTAAAGCGATTTGTTATACGAGTAAGGCATCAGAAGAATGCTATGTAGATATTAGAAAAGAGACGCAAATTACGACTGGAGGAATCAGCCTATTATCAGTGAAAAATTATCGTGGTGTGCGCACCACTACTTGTATTAAAGAACGGAGTTTGGACAAACCTGGAAAACTTCTCAGGCACTTACGAGAGCTCATAAAATAAGTTTTGTAACGATGTTCACAGCAAACTCTGTGTTTTATAAGCTTGCGTCTTAAGTTGGACTGAGTTTTTCTGCTGTCTTTTGCCTGTTATTGGTTTAGGCACAAGCTAAAGAAAAGGAAAAAACTAATGGTCCTGGTATAGAGGACTTGTTCTGTAGTAATTGTCGTATTTTATTTAACTTATTTTTTAATAGAACTCGGTTTGTAACGTAACTTTCCACTAAACAAGCGAATAACTTGCCACTGATCTACAGTCACGCATCACCCTCAAATGAGAAATTAGCTAAAGTGTTTAAAAACAAGATTAGGCGTAAAACTGCTTCCGGTCATAAGAGCAGGGCATACGCTATTGCCTTTTTTAACGTTTTAAGCTTTATATGTCATACGCAACTAGCCACACAAAGCAGCGGCCTTCACATAATTATCATCAGTGAAGGACCACACGCTTCAATGTAATGAATTACATTTTTTCAAAGAGACTTTAAATTATCAACAAATTGGTGCAATATTATTGACACATCCTGATAAATTTGGCCAGAACTAGATGCCAAAAGAACCGTAGAATGGGATTACCTTGCTGAAGCTGAAGAGAAGAGGAGTAAGAAAAACCACTGTTCGCGTTTTTATCACCAGTCCAGCAGATCTTGTCACTTTGGTAAGGTTACGTCTTTGAAGACCTAGGCGACCTGTCTCGCAATGACATTCGTTTTATAAGTAAAGTCGTTATACGGAGATTATGGATTCATTGAACACCAGCATGCAACGTCCCAAGGAACGACTATACTTAGTATACATCCCATTAATTTTCGGTCCAAGCAGAAGCAGAAGCTTGATTGCTTCAAAGACCCGTTTATGACCCGAACTAGTCCTATTTTTACTGCACGGACTATTGAAGGCTATAAGCGGGGATCGTTTCTGTCGCTCTAAGTGGAAGGGCCTTACAATTTTTATGTCGAATACTAACGGCAGATGACTTTAAATTTTGTAGCATCTGTTGTGGCTCATTCTTTGTCCAAAAAATCTCCAAAATGACATGACTGCACCGGTGGCTCCAAACGGACCATATATTTCCCGATTGGTTCTCCTTCTTCTTGGTACGTTTTGTAGAATTTGTACCTTTCCGCTCTTTTGTTTTCGGTCGGAGCAAAATTTGCTCGGAGAAGTTTGATCGGGGTTTCGAAGTCTTTGGTACTTGGTAGATCCGGAACTGTTAGAGACATGAGAATCTCATATATCTCTGCAACGACTACAGTGATGAGTAAAGGCGTTTGACCTTCTTCCTGGATGTCATTTATTTTGAAAAATTGACGAAGCCTATTCCCGTTGGCTTCAAAATTACCTCTAGGTAAAAATGGTACAATATTCCCGACCAATGGGCCATTTTATATGTATAAATTACGCGGCACGTGGAATTAACCTTACCAAAAATTTGACAAAAAAAAATTGCGCTTTCCTTTGATAACATTTGATTCTTTTAATTAAAAATTTCGGAATTTTATTTCCACACGCGGACTTATTGAGTTTTCCTCGTACAGTGCCCAGACTGCTCGATCAATTAATTCAATTTATTCCGATCTGATAGGGTGCGTTTTGATGCCTTTTTTGAATTTTAACGAATAAAGAAACATGAATTCCGAGCTCTGATCTGTCCAAGCTTAAAAAAAGAAACATATTTAAAATTTTCCGATAATATATAAAATATTTTTATATTGTGGATACAATTGCGAATGACATCTACAATGATTACAACATAAATCATCTAAAGTTAGAACCAATCTTTCAACTAGATGTCGTCTCTTTCTTTAAGTTACCATGGAAGTGAGGTAGAGGTTCGCTACTGTCAGTCCATACGTTATAAGTCAGAGACACTAGGAATAGCATCTGGGAGGATATTAATGACATTAAAACTGTCATCAACAGATTTTTCAGTTCACACTTTTGATAAAATTTCCCTTTTTCAATGGGAATGAAAGTTTCTCTCTTTCCAAAAAAGTAGTTATAGAATATCTGTTTTTAAAATTCCACGATAAAATTTTTTATTTCCATGCCCAAATTGGCAAACAAAAATCAAAAAGCTTCATAAAACTTCGTAAACATAATATCCTTTGCCCACAAAAACTGGTTGCCACGCTCACCCTTTGAGGGCGATTATTACGCAACTATTAAAGTATTGGTTGTTTCGTTAGGACACCTTAAACAGATTTTTTACCAAATGGACACAGCCAAAGAGGTTGTATAGAGTTACTATACACACTTTTTGATTTTGGATTATATCTGCATATATACAAGGTGGGTCAAAAGAGATCACCCTATTGGAAGATGCTCTAATTTTTGCAAATGGCCGCCAATGTCAAATCTGTTTTGACATTTGTGGACTAGACAGGTGTAGAATACAAGTGAACAAGCCATGGAGCGATACACTCCCCAAGAACGCGGAATAAACGAAGTGGACGATTTTTCGACCAAAATCATAATAGCGATGAGGCTCATTTCCACCTCAGCGGGTACGTGAACAAGCAAAACTATTGCTTCTGGGGCACCGAAAATGGTGCGCTGTTCACGCTGGTCAAACGACAACAGTGGACGGTGAGCGCTATAGGGCCATGTTAACCGAGTTTTTTCTGTCGCAATTGGACGAATTAGGACCGGAGGACATGTGGTTCCAACAGGACGGAGCTACGGCACACACTGCGCGAGCCACCGATATTCTGAAGGTGGCGTTCCCGGGTCGCCTCATCTCTCGTTTTGGCGATTTGCACTGGCCCGCAAGATCGCCCGATTTAACCGTTCCAGACTTTTTTTTTGTGGGGTTTTTTGAAGTCCCGTGTTTACGTAAACAAGCCCGAGACCCTAGAAGCACTCAAGGACAACATTCGACACTCGAGTTTGAGAATCTGTCGCCCGAAGTTCTCACCGAATTGTGACGGCGCCCAATGGCCGATATCATCTTCTCGACTTCACCAATAAAATTATAAAGGTTCAAATAAACATAATCAAAAACTAGAATCGCAGTTTTTCATTTAGAAAAAAATTAGAGCCAAACAACATCGGATGACTTCTTTTGGCCCACCCTGTATATCTCTTAACTGTTAAAGCTCAATATAGTCTTTCCATTTGTTTTTGCACTGAGTAGTTGTGCCGCATTTTGTGTTTCGAAAAACGGTTCTCTACTAAGAGCCCTAGTAGAGAAGCATGGGCGAGCAATAGCCCACCTTCTTGCCAAAATGGCCTAAAGTGGTATACGGATAGTTCCAAAATGGCAACAGGAGTGGGGGCTGATTTCCGCGGACCTAACCATAATATCTCAATACCGATGGGGGTTAGCCCAAGCGTGTTCCAGGCAGAACTTCCAAGAATGCACTAGTCACATATACAACACTGGTATTACTGGTATTCTCATCCATATATTCACGGGCAGTCAATCAGCTATAAACGCCCTTAGCTTGCCTATCATTGACTCGAAATCGTTGAAGAGATGAAGAAGTCAGCTTCCAGCAGCTTGATTTACTTTATTAGAAAAGCGGAGAACCTTCTAGCCTAAACATTATTCTGGCCCAGTAGATCTTATAGGTCAAGCCTTTCACCGGTCTGGGGAAGTCAGAAGGTTTTTTAAAAAAAAAAAATGTATTCCCCTTCACCAAATTCATAAACGATAGGCGCGAACTTTCACTATATTTATTTAACTGTGCAATTTGTCGCAAATGAAAGAGACCTCCAGCTTTATGCCGCTGAATTCGGAAGCTTCCTCAATTATACTGTCGGACGTTTGCGAGTGGTAGGCAAAGAAACCACCGAATAAGCTCCTAAACTGCTCCTAAACTGACCCCACTCGTGACTCGGAACTTCTTGTGCTCAAGTGCAGCCTATAGCCAAACAGTCAGATGAGCGGACGGTACATAGTAAAACGAAATCCACGTCATTTTCCAATTTCGGTTGTCAAGATGCGTCCATAGCCGCAGCGTTTATCTTCTCCCATAAAAATAAAATAAGAACAGAAAAGAAAAATAAAACAAAAACGAAAACAATTTAACGAGAACTTCAATTGCCTGTGGTATATATAGGGGAAAACTACGATGATGGCATTTTAATTACTCAAAAACGAGATAATTATATATCTAAGAGGTGCAAGGCTGGCTTCTCTTCCGTAATCTGAGGTCGTTAGTTTCCCCCCAAGTACACACAATTATTTCAATCGCACACACGACAGTTCGCCGACCCTGACTTACAGTTGACATTACACCCATTATGTACACGATGCAGCAACTATCTGTAGATACCCTCTAATGCAATTCTATTCAATTGCATTCATTGCAGGATTGACGGAGAATGCTCCGATGGAGTGCGGCGCGGCGACCAGTTGTCCGCACCCATGTAGGTGTGCTGATGGCGTTGTGAATTGCCGGGAGAAAAGCCTCACGAATGTGCCCAACTCCCTACCGGATGACACCACTGAACTGTGAGTACCTCTATATAGCAACAGTGTTTGCTGGGTTTTTTCTTCTTTTTAATGAACTCAAGCAAACTCCATTATGTTTTGTATTGCAGTCGATTGGAGCAGAATTACATCACCGAACTTCCGCCGAAAGCGTTTGCGAATTTCCGGCGACTCAGACGGATCGACCTGTCGAACAATAACATCTCCCGCATAGCGCACGATGCACTCAGTGGTCTGAAGGCACTAACCACGCTGTAAGTATATGATCCGAAAGTGCATACGCTTTTTGCGGTTGTAAAACATATTGTTTACCGATTTTGGTTTTGTGTTTACGCAGCGTCCTATATGGCAACAAAATAAAGGACCTGCCCTCGGGAGTGTTTAAGGGCCTATCATCGCTGCAACTGCTGCTGTTGAACGCCAACGAGATATCGTGCATACGAAAGGATGCGTTTAAGGATTTGCACAGTTTAACCCTGCTCTCGCTGTACGACAACAACATTCAGTCGCTGGCAAATGGAACTTTCGACTCCATAAAGAACATCAAGACGCTGTGAGTTATATCCCGCGTGTCATATAATGTGTGTGTGTGTTTTAAGTTGTTTCCTATTTTGCTCCTTTGTTCTCGTTTTTGTTGTATTAATCGTGCTGAGGACTTCGCTGGAAAATCCCCTCTTTGTTGCTCTCATGTCATGTCGTTTCAATTGAAAACTGCGCTACAGTTCTCCGCTAACTTGGCAAATGAATGCCTCTGCCTTTATGGCTGTTTTTGTATTTGTATGGCTCCTTTACTGCCATCATTCTCGCCTCTAAAGAGCAACAGTGCATTGTCGTCGTTGTCGTGGAATCCTTGGCATCTTCTATGAGGTGTCTCGTTAGCTTCCATTCGGTATTCGCTGCCATTAGAAGATAAGATCTTGACATATGCGTGGATTTTAACTGTTCATTTGAGGGATTTTGCATCCTTGCGAGTGAAGGAGCTATTTTACTTTGCAACACAACGCATATCAACAGTTTCACATTACAAGTGCTTTGTTAATCTCTTGCTTCTTCTTCTCTTTTTTTTTCTTCCTTTTCGTTTTATCTCTTTTGCAAACACAGTCACCTAGCAAGGAACCCATTCATATGCGATTGCAACTTACGATGGCTTGCCGATTACCTGCACAAAAACCCCATCGAGACGAGCGGAGCCAAGTGCGATGCACCAAAGCGAATGCAACGCAGACGAATCGAATCGTTGCGGGATGAGAAATTCAAATGTAAGTACGAGTGCAGTCCTAGTCAGCTTTAACACGAGAGATAGTTGAGTGTCAATGCGCGAAAACATGTATTGTATGGCGGTGGGTATTTCTTTTATTATTGTAATAACCTTCGAGGGAAGCATCAATGTAAAAGGGCAGACAAGCGATGTTATCGCGCACATTTTCGACGAACATCGCAGTTCTTACATGTAGTCACTTGTTAACAAGGTGCAAGGTACTAGGAAATACCCAATCTCACAATGTGAAGGATGACACTCGACTTCGTGTTTTTTTTTTTTTTTTTAACTTAAAGTGACTAAATGATGAACCTTATGATGATTTATATGAGCGCTGTTTACATGGGAAGGGAATAGAGTAGAGATAGCAGCATATTTGGATTGGGCATCAACTGAGCAAAATTAAAAAATATCTAGCAGGTACACAAGCCACTGAATGCATATAATAAGATCGTTCGGGTACTTTTTTGCGAAAGTAAAATTATTAAAAATTTGCTAAGAAACTGTGCAAATGCGACCACGTACTGAGAAAATTTAAAAAAATGAGAGATAAATCCATTTTTCCTCTTTTTCCTTTTTTCGTAATTTCCTACTCGCCGAATTTCGACTTACTGCAAAATGAAAACTGACAACTAAGTGACAGCTCAAAAGTTTCGGAGGAAAAAGTTGTAATTGAATGTTCTCCTAGAAAATATTAGCGCATTCAAAATGGTAGATAACTTTAATAGGTATTTAGCTTACAAAAAATTCAATTCCAACTTGTTTTGTAGATGCTGCATTTGAAGAGAACCTTGTCAAAAGTCAAAATGACATTTCTTAAACTTCTCTTGAAATTTAGAGATTTCTCTCTCGATTTTAGAGATTTCACATTTTTCGTTGTTCTATGCTGAAAGTACACGAAGGAACATTGATGTGTCCGTTCGAGTATAACATTTCCTTATAAAAGGTGGCGTTACAGCCCTAAATCTTGAGTCTACAATCAAAAGTTTACATTTTATGAACTTTCTACAATCGAAGCCTGCACATTTGACCTCAATGTGGGCTAGAAAGACCGTCAGTGAACCCATCGATGTCGAAAGTAATACTATTAAATACCGCACACAAAGATATCACTCTAAAATATTTACCAATAAAATATTAGCAAGAAAGGAGCATGTCTTAAGTTAGCTTGGGTAAGTTAAACAGGGTTGTCAGTTGGTCACAAAGCACCAGGCACCATAGCGAACACACACCTCTGTGTCAGAAACCTAAACCAAATCGCTCAAAACACTTTATTTTCCAACATAAGAAGTATTAACGGGATATGATACCTAATTTTACCACTGCCCCACCGCGAACGTCTGACAAACATCCCGGAGTAAAAATGTAATTTATTGCTCTTTATATCACAGTGTCCAGGTACTCAACATATTTGACACGGTTCTGCGACAGATTTTTACTTTAATTCAGACAAACTTCAAGCGCCTTAAGCGAACAGACTATTTTTTTTTTCATGCTATCCACTTCGTTGTAACACGCTTATGGATGACGCTGCAGCCTTTCTGTTCAATCGAATTGAAATCAAGTATTGCTCAGATTTTTTCTCAAAATCGGACAAAGGAGTGGCACCTCCTATTACAATGCAAACACAGTATGTTAAAATGGGGCGTGGCGCCCCCCATAACAGCAAATCTATTTAAAATACTATATCTTGACATTTCTGACAACCTCAGACTTATAACCTGGTAATTGGGCATAAATTGTCTGTTGCATGTAATTTCATTTCATTTCATTACTTTATTTAACAAAACAATTTGCTATTTTAACATTTTTACATATAAATTAAAATAAATATATAATACAAGAATTTATGCATACTTGGTCTTAATATAATTAATAATATTTTGTTTAAATCGAAATACGTTTTTTTTTTAATTTTAAGTTCACTGGGCAGTTCATTAAAAAATGTTAAACCTTACATTATATCTATGTAAATCCCGAACATATGTTAATTTATTGAACAAATAACTCGGCAACAGCCAATTTTTAATTTAAAAAACAAAAATCAAAACATGCATTATAGTTCTCTGGTTCACACTTAAGCATTTTAGTACATTTAACATAATCGGTGTCCGACAGCTACACCTCAAAATAATTCTCATCGCTTTACTTTCTAGCTTCCATATAAATAACTGAAAAATATTTAAAGTGAGGCTTTATGATAGCTTTATATACCTACATTAATTGCACAAGACATTGACATATGTGTTCTAATACGAGCGAAGAAACCTATTTTTGTTTGCTGATTTTCTTAGCCTCGTAGTTAATATGATCTTTGAGACTCAATTTATTATCAATCACAATACCTAAATATTTGATTTGATCTACTAATTCAACTATTTCATTGTTTATAATCATTCTGTTTTCACTTTTGCCATTAATAAACATGGATTTAGTCTTCCCTATATTCAAACTTAGTTTATTACTCCTAAACCACTTACTAAGCATATTGAAGTCGCTGTTGATTTTGGAGATGCATTCATTAATATTTGTACTGGATATGAACCCATCGTCTGCAAACAGCTTTATTGACCCGCACTTCACAAAATCGAGGCAGTAATGAATAAAGGGACGTGACACACCATTATCATCTGGTGTTTTAGCTAGAGCTTCAACTCCGTCGAGACTAGTCGCTAACATAGTTCTTGTCGATCACGAAAAACTCTTTAATTTTATTGTACTATCACAAAAGTCAAATGAAAGTATTATTTCAACACTTGGACACGTGGTGAGCATGTAAGCACACATCAAAGTCTACTGGCGTATTTTTGTATTGTAAGATGTGCCACTTTGGCTTTAATTCTGCACACGCACGAAGGGTTTTCGTCACTTCAAAAGTGCATAAACTCGAAACCTGGTACGCGTAAACGAAAAATGGAAAAATGATTATCGCATCTCCTATTGAAGATTAAAAAAGGTTCAGATATGAAACTGAAAATTGTTCAAGGGGCCAAAATTGGGAATATTTTAAGGTCACTCATGAAACTGAATTTACCAACAAACCCGCCCATGAGCAAACCGTCAGTTAGGTCTGTTTAGAGGTTGAATTCGCCGCAGAAATCCGTAGACGTTTCAAATTACAAATTAACATGAAATAGTCACGAAAATATCGTCTATTAATGAAAATTAGGCGGATGCCCTTCAGCCAGTTTAGTCGGCACTCATCTGCAGTGTTGTAATATCAGTGCTCACCCAAATCGGTATCAAATTTAGCAGTCAAATCAGCAAATGCTTCGGGGCTTAATTTGCATTTGAAAAGGTCGTTTTAATAACCACACAACCAGAAATCCAAGTTTTGAAGTTCCATTGCCCAAAGCTACCGCAACCAGGAAACCAAGTTGCCTAACTCCAATTTATGTCCCCAGAAAGCACCGCCCAATCACAGAGAGATAGGGTGAGAGAAGTCATTTGCTGGTTAACAATATCTGCACATAATAATTACGGGTGTTTCGGGATGGAGTCGACAACGCTTTCATAAAATAATTACTTGTGCATCCGGCATCCCCAGAGGGTCAGTTGAAAATTAACCCCTCATCGACAATACGAGTGAAACTAGTCAACATTTTGGCAGCTCCAAAAGCAATCAGGGAGGAAAGTTGATTCCGCCCGAGCTTTTGTGTGAGTTGTTTAGAACATTAAACCACCCGAAATGGCACAATGTCCTCAATGCCCAAGGAGTTGTAACTTCATATTCTCTCATCGACCGACAATGAAAATGAAGTACTATCTCAGATCTCACCTAACTTGAGCAAAGAAAATATACCCAGCGAGAACCTGTCATAAAAATGTGACTTCAGAAACTATTCTCCCAGATTTGCAAGGAGTGCGGCCAATTACCTCACTGAAAACTGTCCTCGTTGTTACGCAAACTTATTCAAAACATTTTCCTGCCCAGTTTCTGTGAGTGCAGGGAAATGTGCAAAATAAATGACTACAACCATACAGCAGCAACCTCATCACATGACACACTTTCAGGTTCTATGGACGAAATGCGAACAAAAATGGCTAACGAGTGCAGGATGGATACCGAATGCCCAGCAACGTGCCACTGCGATGGCACCAGCGTAGACTGTTCAGCACGTGGACTGAAAGAGATACCGCGTGACATTCCTCTTTACACCACCGAACTGTAAGCCAGCTAGAAAGTTCCCTTTAATGCATTCTAAAAGTTTGAAAATTAACCTTTTTAAATAGTTTACTCAACGACAACGAGCTGGGGCGCATCAAGTCGGACGGTCTCTTTGGCCGGCTGCCAAATCTGGTCAAGCTCGACCTGAAACGCAACCAAATTACCGGCATCGAACCAAACGCCTTCGAAGGAGCCTCTAAAATCCAGGATCTCCAACTGGGCGAGAACAAAATCAAGGAGGTCCACAACAAAATGTTCCTCGGACTACATCACCTCAAGACACTGTAAGTATATGCGCTTCACTGCTAAAACTTGCTGACGCTTTACTTTTGAATGTCTTTCCAGATCGCTGTATGACAACATGATTTCCTGTGTGATGCCCGGCTCATTTGACTTCTTGACATCGCTGCATTCATTGTGAGTAAACAACTGTGTTTCGATATGTTTCTTCTGTTCGATTTAATTGAGGCCATCATTAGGCGTCGATCAATAAGGCTATCTGGGGCATTTCTATTTGCGATCTCGAGACTGAACGATTTGTAATTGATCCCATCCCTCTTGCATTTGGGGGAAATCAAAATAAATTGATCTCGCATGTAGGGATTGGGTAACGCGAGCGCGATTGCTTAACTCCCTCTTCTGCACGCCCAGTTTACCACAACATTCGAATCCGAATCCGAATCCCGCTCCCCCATCCGTCGTATACTGTTGCCATACTCTAATTGCGGAAAATTGAGTTTGAGTTCGGAGAGTACCAGTCTGTGGTGTTGCTGCATCGCAGGAATTAATTTTAGCACGTCGATGCCTGAAGCGAAATGCGCCGTAGCAAGATGATGTATGGGTTAATTTATTACTCCTTCTGGGTCCGTCGTTCCATCGTTCCGTTGTGATTAATGCCAACATCTTAGTGCGTTCGCACATTCCATGCATGCACATTAGCAATCATCGCGGAAAAATGAGAAATTATCACAAGTGTGTACGTTCATTTGGAGAGTGAACGAGTGCACGCGTCATAAGGACACGTAATTCAACGGGTTAGTGCAAGTGGTATAAATGTACTCATGACTGAAGCCACGCGGACTTAATAGTGGAACATAAAAAAATAGATCCTGACTAATGTTCGTTTTACTTCATGCCGAAACCATGCTGAATGATGTGGAATTGCAACAAGTGTGCTATGGTTTCAGCTGACGGATTTTGAGAAAAGAATGCCGATCCCCTTGAGACGTTTATTGAAAAATCAAATTCGAGTTAATAGTCCACTTTGGGCGGTCGTGGTTGTGTTTTTATATTCGTAAAATTGACCATGAAAAGGTTAATTTCAGCGCAATATATCTACGCGCAAATTATATTTTCTTTCGTAAGAAAGGGGGGTAACCAATCATGGAGCGCTTGGATTCGAATAGTCCAGTCCATTGCGCTGGAAGGCAAAACCTCCTTCTTATGCAGTAGTAAAGAAGCCCTGATATTTGTTGTTGCTCTTTGGCTCTTGGCTGTGGTCATGTGGACTGAAACTGAATGATGTATAGTAGAGTCTCAATTTTATGAACCCCCAATTATGTGCATTACTCTAATATACGAACATTTCTATAATGAAATTCAATAATTTGCCAAAAACAAAGCCACAGTCAATTTTCTTGACTTCCGTCTAAGGCCGGTCTTCACGAATCTAAGAATTCACATGATTTGCGAGGAACTTAAATTTAAAATTCTACGATGTACTGCTTTACCAAGCGCGGTAGGGTTTTGTTACTAGAATATGTTTTTATTTTATATAAACTGACTAAACATTAACGAGTTTACATAATCGAGACTCCACTGTACTTCATTTATTTTGCTCAAATAAATGTATGCAGATATAAAGTGCAATCAATTTTGTATAAATCCTCTCAATCAGCTTTGCGCACTTACTTGACGTTTCTGAATTTTCACTCGAATATTTTAGTCAAGTTTTTTAGAACTGCGTTCATGTTGAAATAAACTGATCACGCGATTTGTCTTAGTCAAAACTCAAACACATCAATACAAGAAGCTGTCAGACTTATTAAATTAGAGTTTTAAATGCCTCCATTTTTAAAAGACGGTTGGGCACTAGCTGTCATATGAGTTTGACTATAAAAATGCACCATGCTAACAGTATTTATTGCTGGTCTCAAGTCTGCTACACTTTTTGTGGATCTGCAATCTTTTTTTTTTAAATTTGTGCCGTCACTTCCATTCCGTATCAGCAATCGTATGGTTGGCTGTCCAAATAGTGCTGTGTTCAGACTGCGGGGGTATTGATTCTTGTTTCGAACGGGAAATTAAGAATAAATTCAGAGCACTAATGTGCGTAAGCTAAATTAGAAACACACACTTTTTGCGACAGTTTATAGGCTCCGCCGAACCTCGGCTCTGGATTCACAGATCTTCCGGGCCTGAGCAATCGTGTCAATTCGCTCCACATGAGCCAGCCTCCTGCATTCACCGTATATATACAGACTGGACCGAAATTTATTAGAAAAAATTTTCTCCATGTCTCTGCGCCATAGAGCAGGTCTGGGGCGATTAGCGTCTTCGATATAAAGCGTCACTTTAGATGTTCAACAGAGGGCTTTGCCAATAGAAAGTCTAAATCCAAAGCGACAGCAATTGGCTATGGTTATTCTACGTTTAACCTCAGCGCTGGTTTCATTGTCTGAGTTCATATAGTGAAGCCTATGTACACAAAGCTCCTAATCACCTCAAAGCTATGTCTGTCTATGGTGACTTTCTGTCCGAGACATCGGTGTTCGGTGATTTAAAAACGAAAAACGCCTTTTGTGTCACTGGTTTTAGAATACAAATTCGCATTTTGCGATTTAATGGTTCAATGCTCTCCCGTACTTTTGCCTTTTGTAACATTGCAAAGAGAAGAATGACATTTGCCCATATTTAACAAGACAGTTGGTAAGTAAACGGACTATTTCATACGCTGTGGAAATAGCTTCAAATTGTCTTCAACTGAAGTCGAATTTGTAGCTATAGACAGTCAAAAAGAATTGCAAAAGAATCAGTTCCAGAATCGGCAAACACTTGGCTAAGTTTGCGCAAAGCCTGTACATCCTTCAAATCAGCTACCTGATCCTCCTGTAAATATTTGACTCTTAGCAAATCTCGTTAGCGATTTACAATTATTGCAATTCATGCTAATTTCCCATTGACGTTAATCCAGCCAGATAGAGACTACCTGTCTGCAGTACCGCCACCACTCCCACTTTTTCACTTACATTTCCTCTCAACCATATGTGTGCCCGAGTTTGTGTGTGTTTTAATTAAATTTTAATTTTTTAATCCACTTGGTCGCTTTGAATGGGTAACCGGGAAATCTGCTACTTCATCTCAGCACTTGAAAAAAAAAGCACACACCAGGAACGGTTGTAAGTGAAGTGGACTCGAGAGGGTAAAAGGCGCGCACAGTTATATGTACGAGTATGTAGGTGCGGGGCTGGCTGGGTCTCCCTCACCTGGGGCTCCACTCTGGTAACATTTGATACATTCTGTGGTGCACAGATGAAGAGCTCTTCGTACCTAATCGTGTTAATACCTTACCATGTTGCTATCTCGATTTTTAATCTTGTTGTTCTCTTATACGTGTTTTTATTCATTTTGTGCTCTCCGCATGCATCGTGTGCATATTACCGATACAATCTTTTCAATCTTAAGGATTAAGCCCACACTTACACAGGCACACAGTATATACCTACCTACCTACATTCTCGATTAAGTTGTTCGTGATTTAATTTGATTGAACGAAGGTCCATGGGAAGAATTCTATGAGCACGACTTTATTATTCAAACGACGTTATCTCATGTATCCATTCCAATCCCGTTCCCAGTCCCCACCCACACAACAGAATTGGAAATTAAATTCAACAATACGAGCGACGACAACCCATCTAAAACCGAAATTTTCTTTCTTTGCTGTATGTGTATAGGAATCTAGCATCGAATCCGTTCAATTGCAATTGTCATTTGGCTTGGTTCTCCGACTGGCTGCGTAAAAAAGGACTGATTGGTGGTGCAGCACGATGTGCATCGCCGTCGAAGGTACGTGACGTCCAAATCAAGGATCTGCCACACAATGAATTCAAATGCACACCGGACAACAATGAAGGTTGCCTTGGAGATGGTTACTGTCCGCCTTCGTGTACGTGTACTGGCACTGTGGTGCGCTGCTCAAGGAATAAATTGAAAGAGATCCCAAAAGGAATACCACCCGAAACGTCCGAATTGTATTTGGAATCGAACGAAATCGCAATGATTCATATGGACCGCATTGCTCATCTGAAGTCATTGACTAGACTGTGAGTACCTTCCTCGTACGTATATTCTATTCCAGACTTTGAATGTGTGATTAATTCTTTGTACAGGGACCTGAGTAATAATCAAATTACGATTCTCTCCAACTACACGTTCGCTAATCTCACCAAGCTGTCAACACTGTAAGTATATACGAGTATCCTCGAATGCAAACGTCATCAATAATTTCGAATTGGGAAAGGATTGGTGGTGGCCTGGTGGGTGGTGCTTGCCCACTTATCACACATTTATATGCGGTCGTGGCAAAAGCGAGTTCACATGCAGAGGTCGGAAAAATTGCACGCGATTGCAACTTCCGAAGTCCTCGATGGAATACGAATCTTGTGGCACCGTTTCTCCATCAATGCTTGAACACGACTGGGTTTCCTGTTGCCCTCATTCGAAAGTGCGATTGTGTTGTGGTTTCTTGTGGCCGCCCTTCTCTTACCCCCAATTACGAATCAATTAGGTAAAGAATATAAAAGAATGATATTTATTTTCATCCCTTTTTGTGCAGGATAATCTCGTACAACAAACTGCAGTGTCTGCAGAGGCATGCACTAACCGGGTTGAACAACCTGCGGGTGCTCTCGTTGCACGGTAATCAAATCTCGATGCTTCCTGAAGGCTCCTTTGAAGACCTCAAAACCATAACGCATATGTAAGTACTTAAAAAGTAGTTTGTACGGCGATATTAAGATTTTCCTTCCTTGTTTGTGTGTTTCCTTACAGCGCTCTGGGAAGTAATCCACTGTATTGTGACTGCTCGCTCAAGTGGTTCTCCGATTGGATAAAGTTGGATTACGTTGAACCCGGTATTGCACGTTGCGCTGAGCCAGAATCGATGAAGGACAAATTGATCCTATCCACACCGTCGCAACATTTCGTCTGCAAAGAAAAAGTGAGCAACGAGATCCTCTCGAAATGCGATGCATGCTATACGATGCCCTGTCAGAATAGGGGCGAGTGCAATCCGCTACCACAACGCGATTACCAGTGCCGATGCCAGCCTGGTTACCATGGTCGTCACTGTGAATTCATGATTGATGCCTGCTATGGTAATCCCTGTCGGAACAATGCCACATGCACGGTACTCGAAGAGGGGCGCTTCAGTTGCCAGTGCTCGCCTGGATACTCTGGTGCCCGTTGCGAGACAAACATTGACGACTGCACCGGCAACAAGTGCCAGAACAATGCAACTTGCGTAGATGGAGTGGAGTCCTACACATGCAGCTGTCAGCCTGGATTCACCGGTAAGTGCGCGCACCACCTTCTTAAGGGATGCCCAAGATAATATACCTAACCCTTAGCGAACTTAAACTTTTTTAATTAAATACAAATTCAACGCGGCTTGTCCAATCACTTGTCATAAGCACGCCATTAACCGGGAAGGATATTCCCATTCCCACACCAATTAGCGTATTGTCGATAGACATCCGAAACTTCTGCGAGTTTGATTTTTAATTAAACGAGGGAAAGAATGTAAAGAGAGTCTTTGGGTCAATTAACAAAACTGTCAAACAAAAGAGGAATGCCCAGTGCATTATACTCGAATTCAGTTTTCAGTATGCGTCCTGTTCGTCGTGTACGCTATTAATTATTAGATTTGAGAAAGTTTAAATTAAATTCCTATAATCCTGCGAACACCTTCCTTGGGCCACAGAGATAGCTGATATCATTTTGCCACAACACTTTGTGCCGAAATAAGAATGCACTTCATAAAAAAGTTGGTGAAAACTTTTAACAAGATATTCTCCTCCTGTTTCGCCTAAAAAGTACGACGACGAAAAGCACGGGAGTTGCATTTTAAGGAACATTTTCATACACCCCGTACAATGCCGCAGATAGAAGTTTTTGTCGGTGGTGTGATGGGGTGTTTTTTTTTTCCGAAACCCTATCAGTTTCAGAATGAAAAAGTGCTGAGGTACACCGGGGGCTATGAAATATTATCCGCTAGTGGATACAAGACTGCAGTGACGTTTACTTCTGGGACCATGTAAGAGTGCGAGCTGTCGCGGTATAGGAGGTACACTAATCGAATGCATTT
This sequence comes from Cheilosia grossa, assembly GCA_963082955.1. Taxonomy (NCBI): domain Eukaryota; kingdom Metazoa; phylum Arthropoda; class Insecta; order Diptera; family Syrphidae; genus Cheilosia; species Cheilosia grossa. The sequence continues at coordinate 47,809,509 of OY720147.1, read as the reverse complement.
GGAGGGAAATCGTTTGGCGCCTTAATTTTCCGCTTTGCTACTATGGTGTACTGTGGCCTAAAGGGGTTTATGCCATCGCTATTGTAATAGTCGCTTAATGCAAAAAAAAAAAAAACAAAAAAAAAACAGAAATAGGAGTGCATCTTGATCGAATGCGAACTACAAAAAGTTAATGCGGTATCAGTAGCAGCGACAGACTCCCCAAGAAGTTAAGCTCTAGTAAGCAGTTTGGAATTGACTTGCCATTTTTGACAATAGTTTGAGGGCGAACAAGTTGAAATATGTATTATTTAAATAAGTTGTTAACTTGGAGGAGTATTTCTTTCGGGAAGCTGGTTGGTTCGATGATGCATTCTAGGAATTTGGAGTTGGAGGTGAATTTTTGCCAAAAAGTCGCCTCCTAATTGTTGTACTTTTATCAGGGAAAATGACAAATATAGTAACAATAGGTGCGTTGTATTGAACATCTGTCTTAGCAATGGAAAGTAATGCAGAATTTTCAGCTAATATAAATAAACAAATGTGCACAATCTAATAAGCTCCAGCAGATGTCAATTAGCATACTAAAACTTCATTTAGCAGTTCTGTATCCAGTTGAAAACTTTTACCCAGCCTCTATTAGTACGGGGGTTGTTGACACTTTTCGGATGAAGTGTTCATGACAGTGATACCGAACTGCTTTCAGTGCCATTCAGTTCCAGCAAGTCATCGGGTCGAAATAAGATACTCTCTTTTCCATTCCCGATCCCGACCATAGGAAATGTGAGAGCCTATCAATTTGCAGATTTCGCTCCTCTCTTTGCGTATCATCTATACTGAGGAAGATTTGGCCAACTTACGACATTTCCAGAACAAAGAGCCTCCTATTCAGAAAGCGTGCAGATATTGCTAGATCAACGTGAAGTATTAGTACGTGCCATTGAGGAACTCACTCAGTTAAACATGCCATCCCACATAACACCCACTGCCGTTGCCGTAGCTGCTCAAAAGCAAATGGGAATGAAAGAGAGATCCAATTTTTTTTTTTTTTTTTTTAGTTCCGGGTCCTAGGCAAAAACTGAAAACCCAACTCAACAGGCTGGTTGCGAACTTCACTATAGCATTCCTATGTACCGGTCAGAAATCCGAAAACAGAAATATAGGTAAACCAATCAAGACCTCCATTTCCTTAGCGATGAAGGTTTTCTAAACAGTGACATTCCATTTCTTGAGTCTTAATTAAGGTAGGCATATTTCGATATTTCGATAAATTGATTGCCTGTCAAAAATTTGTCTATCGCCAGAGCGGAGGAGCTGCTTTTAAACGAAATCTTTCGGGGATTGCACAACTGATTTATTGCAACTGACTTGCTAAATTACGAAATCTGATATTTGAGAACGAATCTGAAGAAGACCAATCGAATACCACATAACTCTGTGGATGTTGAACTCTACACTTACTAACTTCATATAAGTGGGAACTTGATGGGCCTAGCCTAACTTCAATTATTTCTAACCTTCACGTCAGAACGTCGCTATTATGAGTTGTAAAATATTACACGTGCACTAAAAATGATTATTAGCGCGATTTTTGGACACGCTAGTGATATCTGAACGCTTGCTTCCATTAAAGAAACCAAAAAGTTGCTTATTTTACTTGTTGCCTCTATTTTATTACAAAGAAAAAAAGAAATTAATGAAATCAAATATATATTCAGTTTCAAATTGGTAATAAACAGGTTTGACAGTGGTTTGAATTTATAGGATAACTAAATTGCGTAACAAAAGCTAAAACAAAAATACCAACATTTTGATCTTTTCCATAATTCGTACCACTTCAACAAAATGGCTGACCAAAATATATGTCGTACGTTTTTGGATGTTATTAACGTCTCAACCCAAAGGTTTGACAGCGGTTTGAATTTATAGGATAACTAAATTGCGTAACAAAAGCTAATACAATAATACCAACATTTTGATCTTTTCCATAATTCGTACTACTTCAACAAAATGGCTGACCAAAATACGTGTCGTACGTTTTTGCATGTTATTAACGTCTCAACCCAAAGGTTTGACAGCGGTTTGAATTTATAGGATAACTAAAATGCGTAACAAAAGCTAAAACAAAAATACCAACATTTTGATCTTTTCCATAATTCTTACCACTTCAACAAAATGGCTGACCAAAATATATGTCGTACGTTTTTGCATGTTATTAACGTCTCAACCCAAAGGTTTGACAGCGGTTTGAATTTATAGGATAACTAAATTGCGTAACAAAAGCTAATACAAAAATACCAACAGTTTGATCTTTTCCATAATTCGTACTACTTCAGCAAAATGGCTGACCAAAATACGTGTCGTACGTTTTTGCATGTTATTAACGTCTCAACCCATAGGATCCGTGGTGTCCGTAGCAGCAACATTTTCAACTTCAACTTATGGAAGGTGACCCATAAGCAACTCATAAATCAGATGCGTCGGATGAAGTAGATTCATACCTTCGCACCTCATACGTTGAATCCGTTGACAGATTTGTACACAAATTAACAAGGAGCACATTTATTTGTAGAATTCAAAGAATGGGGGAAACTGTCATGCCAGTAAATGGATTTAGATTGTGCACATTCAATAATCAAGTTATATTAAGTCGACTAGATTGGGCTGGACTAAATGTAATCTTTACGCAGAAACTTAATTGGTCGGTAAAGTCACTTTGTCTACGTCAGCCATATTTGAACTGTTAACTTAGTACTTATGTATGGTATTTGATTGGGCTTCTTAAGGTTTGCTCTCAGATTTCAGATTTCGTGCGCCTAATGGAATATAAAAACGTCACTTGCTCTTTTTTGTGTTGATATTCGTGCGATTTGAATATGTGAAATCTTCGATACTTTTCTAAGCGATTTTTATTCACTGGTTAGATTTTATATTAAAACATTTGAAATCTGTGCCCTGATCCACACAGTAGTCATGAATTTCTTGGCTACTTTCGTCAACTGAAAAGGCTATTCATGTGATTGATCTAGGCCAATCAAAACTGAGACACATCAAATACGCCTGCTGTCAGACTTATTAAGCTAAATACTTGAACGTCCCCATTATTTCATTGGTGGAAAACATCTCTGTAATGCTTCTGCAAAAATAGGTTTGTTTGACGTGGTTAGCACTAGTGCCCACTAGTGCGCACTGTCAAACACAGGTTATCAGTACCCGGGCGAGTTCAGTGCTATAGCGAACACAGTAAGATTAACCCAGGGCCCACCTCAAACAAACCTAATGTGATTTCTGCAACGGATATAAGACTGATTTTATGCGGTACTGTTCTGTTTCTTCCCTTGAATACGTTACCGTTGGGATTCGGATTCGACAAGTTGGTCGTCAAACTTTGATTGATTTGTAAATGTATGCCTTCCCCTAATTGTTCTGAATTTTGTATTGCAAAGTGTATTGCGACAGAGATGAGATGATATTTTCATCCACAAATATATTTTTCCTCCACCATCTTGTGAAAATGCCTAATTAAATGTATATACCCACTTTCTCCCTCCCCCTTTGCTTTTAAGGTGTATACTGCGATGCTAAAATCAACTTCTGTTCCGTGGATTTCAATCCATGCGCCAACGAGGCCAAATGCGTTGACCATTTCACCCACTACACGTGCGACTGTATGCCCGGTTTTCATGGTGTCAATTGCACAGATAACATCGACGATTGCCAGAATCACATTTGCCAGAACGGTGGCACTTGTGTAGACGGCATAAATGATTATGTATGCAAGTGCCCAGAGGAATACACCGGCAAGTATTGCGAAGGCACCCCCATGGTAGCCATGATGTATCCACAGACATCGCCATGCCAAAATCACGAATGCAAGCACGGTGTATGTTTTCAACCGAACCCCTCCGGCTCGGATTATCTCTGCAAATGTCATCCCGGCTATTCGGGCAAGTGGTGCGAGTACTTGACCAGCATTAGCTTCGTACACAACAATTCGTTTGCCGAGATGGAACCGCTGCGTACAAAGCCCGAGGCGAACGTTACCATAGTGTTCAGTAGTACACAACAGAACGGTATTTTGATGTACGATGGTGAGAGTGAACATTTGGCGGTGGAATTGTTCAATGGACGGATACGAGTTAGCTATGATGTGGGTAATTACCCAGTATCTACGATGTACAGCTTCGAGATGGTCGCCGATGGGAAGTATCATATGGTCGAACTGTTGGCCATCAAGAAGAATTTTACTTTGCGCGTGGACCGAGGGCTGGCGCGTTCCATTATTAACGAAGGCTCGAAGGACTACTTGAAGTTGTCGGCGCCATTGTTTTTGGGTGGCCTGCCTGCGGAGCCGGGTCAGCAAGCCTACAAGAATTGGCACCTCAGAAACTTGACCAGCTTCAAGGGATGCATGAAGGAAGTTTGGATCAATCACAAGTTGGTGGACTTTGGCAATGCAGCCAGGCAGCAGAAAATCACACCCGGCTGCGGTCTGCTAGAGGGTGAACACTCCGAAGACGATGACGAGGAGTCGTACTTTATGCACGAGACACCGGACACGTACAAAGAGGTAAGACCAATATAAGTCCATTGAATATTTCCACCTCTCACTGCGACTATTTTCTTTAAAGGTGGATCCTTGCGAAAACCACAAATGCAGACGAGGAGGAAGATGCGTAGCGAACAGCAGTTCGAAGGACGGCTACATCTGCAAGTGCAAACAGGGCAACAAGGGCAGATACTGCGAACAAGGTGAGGGCACAACAGAGCCCCCTACAATCACTGGTACTAATAATTTACTCTTTTGCATCTTAACAAAAAAATCTTTCTTCGACTATCGCTTTATGGGGCTAAGGGTGTTCTAAAAATTACACATGCTATGCGCTTTCTTTTGCGTGTCATCCACTCATTCATCCGTATTCTGATAGTCGTGTCATACGTCATTCCCCACTTTATTCGACTATCAGAATCGCCTTACTAGATTTTATTTTTCGATGTGACTATCAAAACAAAGACGATAGGAGCACACGTAGCCTATAAAGTGATGGTTATCAGGCACACTTTAAGTGAGCAATTTACGAATAACGTTTGTCCCCAGCAGGCTCTACTTGTCGAAAGGAACAAGTACGCGAGTACTACACCGAGAATGATTGCAGATCCAGACAGCCACTGAAGTATGCGAAGTGCGTGGGCGGTTGCGGTAACCAATGCTGTGCTGCTAAGGTCGTGCGACGACGGAAAGTGAGTACATTCCCTTAATCAGGGTCTTTTTTACAAACCCAATTAACATGCCATTCTCATTCGACCCACAGGTACGAATGGTATGCAGCAACAACGTCAAGTACGTTAAAAATCTGGATATTGTGCGTAAATGCGGATGTACAAAGAAATGCTACTGACTGAAAGATGCGACTACCCAATTATTAAATAGAAGCTTAGATGTAAATTTAGAGGAAGATACCCAATTAAGTAGTTATGATAGTAATTTAAAAATAAATATAAATATTAATTATTTCAATAAGGGCAGTGAGAGTACTGAGAAAAGTGATAGTAGGGCAACAATAGATAGTGACGATGACGACGACGACGAGGAAGGGAAGGAAGAGCAAGAGGGCTGGTCACAGACCACCGACAGTTACGCCGACGGGGACGAGAGAATGCAATCAAATCCAAGCACAGATTTTTACGACGACGAAGAGAACGACGAGGAGTACAGCGAGGAAGCCGACATTGCAACTGCGGCGAGAAGAACTGCTAAAATAGGAGCGGACGAGGAAGAGGTAGATTTAGGTTACGACGAAGACGACGAGCCTCCAAAACGTCCGTCTGCGACAATTCATGATGACCAACAAGACTTCATGAACGAAGAGGGCAGTGGTAGCCGAGGCCGAGGCAGTGGATACAAACAAAGTAGGTTTAGATTAGATTATCTGGATAAATTCAGAAGAAAGCACCAGAAGACTTACAGAGCTGATGCATCCGATGGCGGTGACCTCGACGACGATGACGACGAGCCTAGACGAGAAAGTAGCGGTAATTTTGCCAACGACGACGACGACGATAACGAGGACGGTGACGACGACGATGGTGGTGGTTCCAATGATGATTTCTTTTCATCCAAACGAAAGTCGAACAGTCACTACTTCAGGAAGAATACCAACGACGCAATCAAAATCATATCCACACCATTGGGCAAGGTTGGGATTGTATACCAGCAGACAGTCCCGGAACAGCCAAAGAAAGAGAATTCAACGGGCGCATCCGCCTCAAGTAAGACACAATTCACCGACTTTGATGCGCTGTCACCTGCCGACCCTAATACCCATCGTCGTGCGTCCTCACATCCGAAAATCACACCCGTACTCACAGCCGATGGCAAGGTTGCCCTGCTTTATCGTGGAGACTCCGAGAATACCAAGTATGAACCAATCCTTAACCTAACGCATAAGTTCAATACCTATGACAATAAGACAAGTGCTGCTCCCAGCAACAACGACGACAAATACGACGAAAGCAATCAAGATTCTGGTGGCGACTTCGATGCGAGCTTAGACGATGATGAGGAGGACAGCTCCGATGAAAATTCTGTCACTGAACAAACAGCATCGACACCACCGCCCGTGTTGGATGTGGATCGTTCGAACTCGGTGCTACCGATGATCAATCGACCCCTCTCCGAAGTGCTGGGCATAAAAAAGAACCAATTCCGACAATTTCGAATAAAAGATTCGTCAACAACGACAACAACAGAACCTCCATTCGGCCTGCACTTCCTCACGAAGAAAGTCAACCTGGCGGAATACCCAACACGATCACGAAATCATGACTTTGATTTCAGCCAAGACACCACGATGTTGGATGAACGCAAGCGTCATAACAGCCAAGTGCAGAACCCACCCGCCAGTGAGTCGCAGAGTGACAACCCTCCCGATCACACAGACGCATCGTCAATTGCGACGCAAGACATCCTCTCCAAGACCGAAGTGGTCAACTTGGCCATTATTCCGCACTTTGACGAAGAGTTCGAGCGTCAGCAGCGTTTCCGCGAACACGAAATCCGACGCCACCACAGGCAACGCCATCGCCACAAACACAACCAACAAGACCTGTCCAGTATTCACTGCATCATGCAGGCCACCATGGGCATTGCCGCCATTTCCACTGTCTTCGGCATGCTAGGCACCTTCTTCAAACAAAGAATTCTCGACCAGATCCGCCTAATGCATTGGTAGTATCACAAGGGTATTCAATTGTAGGTGGCGTTGCATTGGATACCCCCAATTACATTCTAGAACTACCCAGTATTCCACAATGTGATCCAGATCATCCTCGTATTCGCGTTCTCCCTACTAATTCAGTCTCAATTGTTGGACTTTTTCAAAATCGAATTTACTAAACGTTTGCTGTTTCTATACCTATTTCTCTCCTTATCTGTCGTTCGTAGTCCTCATAAAACACATACGTTACGTACCCCAAATCCCAATTTGGAATCAAACACCCTTATCTTATCGAGTTTTATCGATACAAAACAAACGTATGTATTAGTAACAAACAAAGTGCTCGTGCAATAAAACTCTCACCATAAATGGCATTTAACTCTTGTCAAAGTTGTGAGCTTGCCCTTCCTTCCTCTTCCGGTGTACGCCAGTACACCCGAATCGGAATCGAATTGGAATCATCACCACACTCATTCAAGTACACTGAAAAATTAACAAAATGACTGTTTTTTTAAAAATAATTGAACAAATTTTTGTAACTTATTTTGTTATAATATTGTAATTAGAGACCAAAAAAAAAAACAAAAAACAACAGAAATCGAAGTAATAAGATAATATTTATTTAATTTTGTATTGAACCCTTAACGTTAATAAGATACAAAAACAAAAATCGTGTTCTAAACAGATAAAAAAAAAACAAACTAAAACCTTAAGAAAGAAAAAAACACAATTTTAACATTAAACATCTAAGCTGGGTAGTCGCATGTAAATCCTAATATGAAACCGGAAAAAAAAAACGATTTTACAACAAGAAACAAAATGCAACTCAAAATTATATGTAAAATGTTTAACTCTTAAAAATTATTAACAAAATAGATATGCATAAATATATTATATACAAAAACAAAAAGTAAATTATTCTATTTAGTATTGTTTATCTCTGTTTGTGTATTTTAAATTATAATTACCTGTTATTCTTTGCGTTTTAGTCTTCGAATATTATTTTCTCGAATCAACGCATTTAAGTTATTTTCTTTTCCGTTTTCATTTGTTTAAATAATTTTCGAATAAACAAAAATGATAAGAAAAACGGGAGGAAACCGAAAAAGTATAAATGTTTTATATGCATACAATTAAATTTAAAAATACGCATACAAGTTCATTTTTTATATAAGGAAAAGTGTAAATTAAATTTATATCGTAACAATAAAACAAATATATAAATGCATATATTTAAAAAAAAAGAAAGAAGAAAACTGACTGTAAAACGCTTAAGCTTTGTTGTTTCATTTCTGTTATACATTTTCAATGCCGAATCTAAATTTTTCGAACTTATCACAACGCTTCAGTGGCCTCCTATCAGTATAGTTGGCGCAACAGGTCTGTAGGGACCCAAGGCCTAGCTTCTCACAAGTGGCCTGCGCCACTTAATTTCAGCGAGGGGGGGCTATAAGAACCCTAAATAAAGCCTTTTACGAAGAGCGTGCTAAGACTAAGCCCTAAAACAAACATGTATCCAAAGATAAAATTAAGCAATTTTATACGTAGTTTAAGCTAAATTTCTAGCCCACTGTTCGCTGTTGAAAGGTCTCCATAAAATTTAAGCCAGCAAATAAATGGAAAATCATTTTCCTACAACTTAATTTTTGACAGATCAGGACAGATCAAAAACGTGTAGAAAAAACAAGTAAACCATAATCGAAATTAAAAAATGTATGATGTACTAGCCGGTTCTGTTCGTTTTTCCGCTGAACTTTGAACAATCAAGATTAAGCGCACATTTAGCAAGGAGGCGTTTAATTTTAGCTTCCTTGGAACAGTGTGACGTTCTGCCCGATTCGTCGATGTTGTGTGTCCCTTCTTGACAGCATAATTTATTTTGGTGGTGACTAAGTCCATTTTTGCCGCTTCTGTCTGTACGGATACTTGAAAACGCACCAGTGACAACAGCTCGCTGTGTTCTGCCAATGATGTCGATGTCGTCAGCGAATGCAAGTAGTTGCATTGTGCCTCTGGAGTCGGCTTGCGAATTTCGCACAATCCTCTCAAGACTGATGTTGAAAAAGTCGCATGACAGCGCGTCACCTTGTGTAAGTCCTTTTTGACATCAAAGGTCTCGGTGAGATTGTTTCCGACCTTTATAGAGCAGCGAGCGTTCTCCATCGTCATTCTGCACAATCTGACAAGTTTGACAGGGATACCAAAACCAAACATGGCTGTGTATAGCTCGTCTCTATAAATGCTGTCATTTGCAGCCTTAACATCGATAAACAGGTGGTGGGTATCGACTTCGACTTCTTGGGTTTCCTCCAGGATCTGCCGTAATGTGAATATTTGGTCGGTTGAGGACTTACCGGGCCTAACACCGCACCGACAGGGTCCAATCAGTTCGTCGACTTTATGGTTTTAAGCGTTCACACAGTAGGGCAGATAGGATCTTATATGCGGTGTTAAGGAGACTGATTCCTCTAAAGTTGTCCAAGTTTAGAGGGTCTCTTTTCTTGTGGATTGGGCAAACAATGCTGAGGCTGCATTCATGAGGTATTCATTCCTCTAACCAAATAATCTTCAAAACAAGTTGTTGTATGCACTCTTCAAAGTCATCTCTGGAACGTCACAGCTTTGTTGGGCTTCAGCTTGGATATTGCTATCCTCACTTCATTTTGGTCAGGTGGACGGAAGTCTTGGCTTTCATCGCCCAGGTTGAATGGTTCGTTCTACCTGACAGCGGAATTTATGTCATCTTCGCCGTTTAACAGTCTGCAGAAGTGGTGTTTCCATGTACCTACTTAGCACGGACTGTGATTCCACTACAAGCTTTCCTTGCTCATCTCTACAGGCTTCTGTTGGGGTCTTGTTGCCATGACACCTTATTTGTACCTTGGTAAAACTTCCGAACATTGTTCCTGGAATACCTCTTTTCTATTTCCTCGATCGCGCGCTTCTCATGCCCTTTCATTTTCTTCCTGAGCAGCCTGTGTTCTTCCCTCCACTTTTGCTTGTAGAACTCAAGAGCACTCTTCATCGTGTGGGTGGTTTGGTTAAACTAAGCAAGATTCAAGATTCAAGATTTTATTATTAACATGTTTGTTTTAGATACCTACAATTTACCCGCTAGGCAATGTGCTTATCTGCAGATGGTTATTTAGAACAATGTTTTTAGTTTGAAGTCATTTTAAATTTTAAAATTATTTCATTAATGGATGTCACAAATCAATTTAATAAAGTAATTAAAATAATTGCAAAAGTCTCAATATTTATAATTTTAATTTACACAATATAGTTCAAGGAGATACTTTTTAATCTCTTTTTTTTTCTTTTCTTGAAATTCGGAATGATTTTCAAAAATTTAGGAAGCGTGTTGACTAGTTTCAGGATGACATATCGTAGTTCTCGACAGAGACAATACTGAGACCCCCAACTCGCAATCCTCTTGCCGCTGGCACCCTCAGTTTTTTTTCAAATTCGCCATTTTGTTTTCCTATCGGTGTTATGTCAATTTAGAATCCGTGTGAGCTTCAACAAAAAAAGCAAAACAAAAATAAAGTGGTGATTTTCTTTTGAAAGAAGTCGAGTGACATACTGTCAAAATATGGAAAACAAATTGTATTTTTCCTCCAACATTTTGAAAGATTGTAAGTTTTCGCGCATTTAAAGTGTTTAAATTAATAATTAAATACATTTGTCTTACAGCTAAAAAAGGAGCCGACGTTGAGGTGTCGATATAAGTAAGCCCTACTATTCAATGAATTTGTCTCACTATACATATTTAATTATAAGATATTTCTTCAAGGTTTGTTATATCGCAAGCTCCCACTCAAGATCATGCTAGAGAAACCCTTGATTTGTCCACGATGCAGGAGAACACACGACATCAAGAGTGTATGGCCAAAGTCAAGGAATACGAAACACATATTGAACAGGCGAAAGTTGAACACAAGCGTATCGATTACGAAAAGCCAACCTGATTGTAAGTTGGATTTGAATTAACATGAACCTGACGACGAATTGCTAACCATTTGTATCCACTTCTAGGAGGAGACCAAGCTACAACAGCATCGTGCCCAATGTCAATACCAATTGGCAAGGCGCCGTTATGAAGATCAATTGTCGCAGCAGCAACGTATCCAGGAGGACAATTTCAAAAAGTAAGAATATAGTAAAAGTTGTCTGAATTGATTCTTTAAACGGTAACACTTACTAGGCAAGAGGAAAGTGTCGCACTCCAAGAGGCAATGCGCCGGCAAACCATCGAACCGTCTTAAACTACTCGAGCACGAGATGAGAACCAAAGCCAAGGTTGACAGGGAGAATCGTGACATCAACAAGAACAGATTCGTCTAAAGGCACTGCTGCTTGTCTGCCAAGGGAGCAACTGGGCGTCACAACTATTTACAAAGTTTTCGATTAGGCCAGCACCAGTAATCGTAGTTTGTTGTTGTTCCAAAACATTTTATTATATGTATTGAATATAAAATAATTTACATGTAAAATTATCAGTACGTGTTATAAATATGAAAGATAAAACGAATCTGCACTCTATTCAGGTGGAGCCTTGTGTGCACTCCAGCCATGGAAACATTTTGTGAAGCGCTTCGACTCCTTGTTCTTCAGAGTGAGGAAAAGTTTGCGCGCACTTTCTGGTTGTTTGATAGATGTGTTGATTACCTGGAATAAATGTTAATAAATGCATATTTGTATAAACTGAAAGAGTTTCTGTCGTCGGCTGTGTGACTTACTTGTGCGGTTTTCTAGTCCAATTTAATTTCGACTTCACTGCATAAATGGAGCCGAGTCGGGTGAAACTCATGTATCAGGCATGGGATTCCCTCGAAATCAATTTTGTTGGCAATCAAATACCGACGGCGTATGTTCATCAGCTTCAAGATTGATGAAGGTAGAGCTGTCAGCTGGTTGCGCGACAGATTGAAAATCTTCAGCTTTTGCCAAAACTCGACCCCGGATCACCCCGGATCATAGTTCGCTTGTTTCGTTATCGCTCAAGTTGAGACGTTCCAAGTTGGGCAAGTTGTACAGGTAATCGGTACCTGGCAGCGAATTTCGCGACAAATCCAGTTCGATAGGTTGACAGTTGTCAGTGTCAGCTTTCAACCGTGGTGAGCTGTGACAGTGTTCACAAGTTCAGCTTTTTTTAAAAGAAGTTCAACTCAAATTTGGTGAATAAGTATATTATCTCAGTAGGTATATACATTTACATATTAGTTTTTTCATAACATTCTGTATTTCTATTCAACCAAAGTACTCATTCACCATTATACGACTTATAAGTAACATACACGTAGGCTTTGAAATACGAGACACGTAAAAATATAACAAATGCATAGACGTATACTTTATTTTAAATTATATTTAGACTAACGGAGAAACTCTTAATTTATACTTAATAACAACAACGATATTAATCTTGGTTTTTATAAATTATAACTAAACTCCAAAAGTATACTAAACGATGTATGTGATAAACTTATTCGACTCGATTTATGTTAAATGCCTTACAAATGTTCGCTAAAAATGTTTTAATTTGTTTATTATTCTACAGAATTGCTCATTTTCTTTTTATTTCCCATAAATATACAGTTATTTTATGAAATTAATCACTGTCCACACAAAATTTAGTTGTAACAATTATTTTCAAATTTAACGGATAAAATTCTTTGAACGCTGATAGCAACTTTGCCCACAGCGGAAGTGGCTCTGAAGCAACTTTGCCCACAGCGGAAGGTGCCTATTTTAGGTGCGAGTGTGTTTGTGAGCCGGAATTTTTGAAGTTTCGTGACATTTGTCAATACGATTTTCTATGTAAAAATACTAACGCACCTAAAGTTTGCAACCCCATGGTCAAAGAGGATCTAAACTAGAGGGCCAACTCCCGTGCACCTACCCGATTTTCCCCGCAAATTTTGAATGACAGCCCTCTCTCGCGCGCTCATTTTTCTCCTGGCTGTGAATACATGTTATTAATGGCCGCCGAGTGGAACTTTTTCAATAACAAACAATTTTTAAATGAATTTATAACAATAAATGTAAAAGGAATAAATGTTGAGTATGTTTTTTTAGATAGCTTTACTTGTTCTCTATCCATCTTATACGCCAAAAAATGTTCATTCATTCACATTTGAGGTTTTTTTTATTTTTTTACATGAAAATTTTTTTTTACGGCAAAATTCATGAAGCTACCTTGGGGAGTTGTTCCAAAAATAGGTTAATTCCATGCAATTTAAACCCAAGTTTTCACTAGGGCAAAAGTGCCATAAAATATTCGCAAACATTGCATACCTTTCTATTACGCTTGGTGGGTGTTTTCAACTTGGTTTTTTAGCACCGTATTTGTACAAAATCAAAATATGATAAGGAATTCTGTGTTTAATAAGAGTGAACAGTTTTCTTGTTACTAAGGAACAGCAAAAATTGAAATTTTATTCATATTTAAAAAAAAAAAAATATTGTTCTCGGAAAGTAAATTCGTAAAAACGAGTACATATGATTGAACTCCTAACAAAAAGATAATATAATGTGGTGTTTAATTTGATCCGATTTCAGATTTTGCGTATTCAATCGAACGTAAGAATCTAAATTGTTTTGTTAATTTTCAGATCCCGTATTTCTGTAGGTTATGTGCTTTTGCATTTTGAAATGTTCGCTGATATTTTTATAAGCCTCTCTAAATTATTAATTAACAAAAACAAGTGCAAGAAGTGACATTTCAGAGCACTTTTTTTTGCCCTCAGAGCAATTTTTATGTTCGTTTGGTAGAAAAAAAAGCAATCTCTTTCAGATTTCAGAGCACTTTTGCGAATCTAGATATTTTCTCAGATTTGCTTCAGATTTACCAATACAAGTGCATTTGAGTTTGACATCTGGTGCAGTTTGTTTACATTTGCGTGAAGTTTTTCTACAGCAAAGAAAAGCATTGCATCGGGTGAATCTATTTTCGTAAATTATTTGTGTGCAAACATTTAGAAATCAATCGGGACGGATATTTCGAATGTTTTAATATAAAATTTAACCAGTGAATGGAAATCGCATAGAAAAGTGTCGAAGACTACACATACGAATATCAACACAAAAAAGAGCAAGAGCGTTTTTATGTTTGTTTAGGCACACGAAATCTGAAATCTGAGGGCAAATCTGAAGAAGCCCAAACGAATACCACATAAGAAAGTCCCTAAGGAATTGAATTGAAGTGTGTGTTGTATTATCAGTACTTTCTAAAAATCTATACCGAATTTTTTTATCATGGGATTTACCAGAAAACGGAAAAAAAATATCGAATTTAACAAATATACTTGAATACGTTATTGTGCAAGTATGCATTTTACGTACCATTTACAGATTAAAAATTATGGTAAAACTAAAATATCTTTTTTCCCACAATAAAAAACAAAGCTTTCCCCAAACTCTGATAAAATATTTATTTTGTTTCAATATGACTTCGAAATGAAAAGCATTAAAAACGACGAACAACAATTTTTTTTTCTTTAAAGTATACCTGCAATAAAAGCTTGAAGTTACAAAATCTCTTTTCAGAAAAGTGGAAGAACCGTTTAAGTTGATTTTTCTCTGATTAATATCATGAGATAGATTTCTGCTAGATACTGAAATAAAAAAAACTATGATTATATTAAGGTATTTGGCATTGTGATCAAATTATATCAGGAATTCTTTTTTCTAACAATTTCATAAACTACCTATAAGAACTTTTAAACTGAACTGCGATGTGAACGCCGTGTAACTAAAGGGTACCAAAAATGTTGAACACAGTCAAAATGACCTCGTGATTGACATTAATTGCCTGCATAGGATTTCCTAAGTATGCGTGCGGCAGCAATGGCGCTCCTTTGATTTGTACAGGCACTAATACTTAGGAATTCCTATGCAGGAAAAGCAGCTTGTAGGCAAATGTACCGTTTCTGCTCTCAGTTGGACCTCTAGTTTAGATCCTCTTTGCCCATGGTAATATAGCTTGTAGGCAAGTAACGGAAAATCGGCCGGAGTTGGGGGTCTCAGTATTGGCCGCGTTCCACTGCCCGCTAGATGACCAGCGGTATGAAAAACTCCATATAAAAAAAATTGACATTTCACCCTTGGCGCTTGATGTCTAGCACTTTTTGTGAAATATCCCTTTCAGGGAAATTTCTCAATCTAGCGCAAAACTACCCGCTGCATTGAGAGAAAAACAAACAAACAAAAACAGTTGTCAAAGAAAATCGTGCAAACGTTTACAAAATAAAAAAAATTGCAATTGTGATAAAATTGGTAATACCGTAAATAAAATAGGAATTCAGACATTGTTTTCAACATATTGTATCATTTCTTTGATTGTAGTGTGGAAATATTTATGCGAAAAAGGGTGTCAAATTTCATTTGCCGCTGGCGCTATCGTTCTAGCGCGAGCGTTCCTTCATCTGGGATATTTTGTGCTAGACGTCTAGCGGGCAGTGGAACCCGGCCAATGTGTCGAATTTCAATTTGCCGCTGGCGCTATCGTTCTAGCGCGAGCGTTCCTTCCAGTTCCTTCGTCTGGGATATTTTGTGCTAGACGTCTAGCGGGCAGTGGAACCCGGCCATTGTCTCTGCTAGAAATTATGAAACTGTGCTAATTTTTTCGCAGAAACCCATCTAAGGCATTAGTTACTTTGAAACAGGTATACAATTGGGACTAACTTCACTTTGTAGAACTTGTCAGCTGTTGCGTCTTATTCGTTTAGCGGCATTTCTTTTTATTCGCAGGTTTTTGTATCGTGTACCTACACATACTTTGAAGATTTATATTTTGTCATCTTAAGTGTTGTGATAAATTAAAAAAGGGAGACTATGCCGAAAGCAAAAAAGAAGGCAGAAAGCTCGACAGACAGCGATTCTGGTCCAGAAGATGTAAGTTAATTTACACCCACCTGTCCGGCGTGTACACGAAGTTCTAATTATAGAAAAATCCACCACCACCGGCAAAAAAGACGAAAAAAGGAGATGATTCCAAGGCAAGCCAATCCGACGAATCAGGAACCAGATGGACTCTGGAAAAGCATCGCCTGGTAAACATAAACGAATTCCGTGGGCGTAAATCTGTCGATATCCGAGAATTTTATGAAAAAGATGGAAAGATTCTGCCAGGCAAAAAGGGCATTTCTCTGACAGGCCTTCAATGGCGCAAATTGCTAGAGATAGCTGACGAAGTAACTGCCGCACTGGAAAATCAATAAATATCCATACCGAAATCCATTACCTATTGTTTATTTTGTATTAACTGTTAAGTTTTTTACTTCAATTCAAACACAAATAAAAAAAAAAATAATACATAATTTCGATTGACTTCGGTATTTGTTATTGCGTGCGATAAGATGTTGCAGGTGTACTGTGGATCCGGTCGTTATCACTCCAGCGTGACTATCTGTTACAGATTAAATATTAGTACTAACGCAGGGGTAGGACTTAGGCTCTAGATAGATATACATTTTTTTTAAAGAAACAAATAGGATAATTTACTACTACAATTGATTCACGCACAGTCGTACTATAAGTAAATTCCTAGTATAACACACAATGTGAAGACTATACAGAACGGCAGCCAGGTCTTCAGGAATCCCATGAATCCAACGTAGCGACCACAGAAAAACATCCAAACAGCTAGATAGAGCATATTCCAATTGGAGCGGTTCTTGTATCGCATTCCAATCAGAGCTGTGGCAACATGCGAATGACAGTTGTCACAAAACAAGTTGTGCATTCGCGTACCGTAAAGTACAGAGGCTTTGGAAACGGACTCATCCCATTGGTACTGCCCACCATCGACGCTGTCGACATATAAAACCAAATACCGTGTAGGTCGACCGAAGCCCATGTTGTCCTCAGAAACATAATACGAACCAGCAAAATCTCGAATAACTCCGTTCGACATTGCTATGCCCATGTGTCCAATGAAGGGAAAGAACCATGTCAACACGGGTATTGGGGTCCAAACGATGCAGTACGGATACCTGTCCGTGACGTAGTTTATTTTGGCCAGCTCGGCCGGAGAGTCGTCACTCGCGTTGCTGGACATTTTCCACTTTGCTTTACTTGTATTTGACTCGGCGGAGTTTCGATTCAACATAAATTCTCTTACCATAGAATCGAGGTGACATACAAACAGAAATGTGTACTTTATCAATTTTTTTCACGCGATAAGTACAAACAAACACTTTTTCACCCAAAATTAATCTTTTGACGTTTGTCCAACGAATATTTCGTGACAGGGTGCCGAGTACCTCCTCTCTTGACTCGAAACAACTCAGAGAATTTTATCCGGCAAGTAGGTACTGATAAATAGGTATGTCAAAGTAGCTCGAATTCTACTCACATACTTTTGAATATTGTTTCAGCTCCATGAAAGAGTTTCGCAAGAGTTTCAAGTGTTTGGGTCGGGAAAGTACGCGAATAGATCTAAAGTATGACAGTGGCTTAGTGGTTAGTGTGTTGGACTACTAAGCGAGGGGTCCCAGGTTCGAATCCCGCAAAAACACAAATTCCAACTTAGGGTTTTTTCCACTGCGCCGCCTCTCGCGAACGTCTGACAAACATCCGAGAGTATAACTGTCTTTAGAGCTTCTCAATTAGCCGCTTGGAATCGGCATAGAATTGTAGATCCCTTCCATTCGTTCCAAAAATGAAACTCACACAAAACGAATGGTTGTGAGAAGCTAGGCCTTGGGTCCCTACAGACCTGTTGCGCCAACTACATATATGACAGTTTGCGGAAAGAATTTTCAATTCGCGGAAAAAATGCTGTAGTTGTAAATTTCACTATTTAAATTAATTATCTAAACGACCATTCACATGAGCGCGAACTGCGAATTGCGAAAAAACCAATTTAACTGTATATGTATATGAATTGAAAATTGCTATTTGTTTTACTACAAAGACATTATATTTAATAAATCTAACATCTAATCCACAAAAAAAACTGCGTCTAATTGATTTAAATAGCTTAATTTAAAATTAAAACAATTTTCCCGTGAATTCTTGCAGCGAACTGTTTATTCACATTCTACAAAAAACAGTCGCAATCCACAAACCCGCGAATGAAAAATTCATTCGAACTTAACCTTCAACAATGCAAATGATTCGCGGGTACCTGCGAATAAAAAAAGTTTTCATGTGAATGATATGTCAGAATTTACGAATATTCGCCAGTTCGCAGCTCGCAATTCTCTCTCATGTGAATGGTCCTTTAATGTTAACTACACCTACCGACCGCTGGCTGAAGACGATCAAGTATAGACTTTGACTAGCTTGTAAAGGTAAGATTAGACGGTATGCCAAGTGGTCATAATATGCCAATTTCTGACAGTTCTCCTGTCAAAATATGGTCATACAATGTAATGAATGCCACATATGACCAGGCTGATTTTGACAGATAAAAATTCCCAAATGCTATTTTATGGTGTAATGGGACAATAGGTACGAATGCCAGCATATAGCCCTATATGCTCATATGCTTTTAATTGAAATTTCGGTATGGCATTTTTGATGGAACAGGAATTATTTTGTTGTCATCGGTGTTTGAGTTCGTAGAGTTGTGATTCATTTTCATTTTCGTTCTCTTTTTCGTAATAAATACCAAATGCCTCAAATGACCATCAAGTCAAGTATGACAATATTGGTAATTTTGGTCATATAGTCCTGACATTTTGTTCATTTGACAGCTAATCTGGTCATTTACCTTTTGGCATTCATATGCTTAATTGGCATAATCTTAAGCTAAGATTAGACTGTATGCCAATTAAGCATATGAATGCCAAAAGGTAAATAACCAGATTAGCTGTCAAATGAACAAAATGTCATGATTATCAAAACTGTATATTAGACTATATGACCAAAATTACCAATATGATCATACTTGACTTGATGGTCATTTGAGGCATTTGGTATTTATTACCAAAAAGAAAACGAAAATTAATCACAATTCTACGAACTCAAATACCGATGACAACAAAATAATTCCTGTTCCATCAAAAATGCCATTAATGCCATAACGAAATTTCAATTAAAAGCATATGGGCATATGAGGCTATATGCTGGCATTCGTACCTATTGTCCCATTACACGATATGCTATTTGGGCATTTTTATCTGTTAAAATCAGCCTGGTCATATGTGGCATTCAGGTCATTAGAGCATATGAGATATGCCCATTACATTGCATGACCATTTTTTGACAGGAGAACTGTCAGAAATTGTCATTTTATGACCACTTGGCATATCGTCTAATCTTACCTTTAGCTTTAGCTTAAGAAAAAATGTAACGAGATTATGAAGCGAGTTAAATCGATAGAAGCTGTTTTCTTCTATCGAATAAATCGATATCTGCGTTATCAGGTAGTGCCCATTACTAAATCATTTGACATTTCGAAAGATGGCGAATACGGGCGTGCTGCCTTTTGTCCGTGGTATCGATTTCACTAGAAATGATTTCAGTGTAAGTGTTTTTCGTTCATAAATCCGTAGACGTTTTAAATTTTAATGTTTTCTCACCAAGTTACGCTATTTCTTTGTTATCAGAAAGTCATCTGTCCTTGGAATATCGAGTTTTAAAAATCACCTTGCACTCGATGTGTCACCATTTTTTGAACTGTCATCAAAATTCTTACAATCAGCGTTAGACTAGTCATCTCCTTCTATCGGTTTTTTCTTGCTTTTGTGTTTGTTGATAAACAATTTTGCATTGTTTACATTTTTTTTTTTTTTTGTTTTTCTGCAGGAAGACAAATTCCCGAGTGCTTTACGACTGATGACACGCGTCCAATGGCTAAAATTGGACGGCACTCATCTGAAGGAGATTCCCGAGGAGATGGGAAACCTGCACAAACTGGAACACCTTTCCATGAAGAATAACGAGTTGGAGAAACTCTTTGGCGAATTAACCGAGTTGGGGTGCTTGCGTTCGTTGAACCTGCGCCACAACAATATCAAAAGCAGTGGCATTCCGCCGGAACTCTTCCGATTGGATGAACTGACGACACTGGATCTGTCGCACAACAAGCTCAAGGAGGTGCCCGAGGGTCTGGAACGTGCAAAGAACTTGTTAGTGCTTAACTTGAGTCATAACCAAATCGAAGCCATTCCGACTGCACTGTTCATCCATTTGACAGACCTGCTGCTCCTTGATCTGTCGAACAACAAGTTGGAGACACTGCCTCCACAAACTCGCCGTCTGGCGAACTTGCAAACGCTTATTCTCGCAGACAATCCTTTGGAATTGTTCCAGCTGAGACAGCTGCCATCGTTACAGAACCTAGAGGTTCTCAATATGCGAAACACACAACGCACCCTTTTGAACTTTCCCACAACACTAGATAGCTTGTCCAACTTATCCGAATTGGATTTGTCTCAAAATTCGCTGCCCAAGGTACCAGATTGCCTGTACAACTTGCCCAACTTGAAACGTCTGAACTTGAGCGATAACAAAATAAGCGAGCTATCAGCCGGGGTCGAGTTTTGGCAGAAGCTGGAGATCTTGAATCTGTCGCGCAACCAGCTGACAGCTCTACCTTCTTCAATTTGCAAGCTGGTGAACCTACGCCGTCTATATTTGAATGACAACAAACTGGACTTCGAGGGAATCCCATCGGGCGTTGGCAAACTCTGCAGCATGGAGATATTCTCTGCGTCCAACAACCTTCTGGAAATGGTTCCCGAGGGGCTCTGTCGTTGCGGTGCGCTTAAAAAGCTAAATCTCAGCTCGAATCGCCTCATAACTCTGCCAGATGCAATACACCTCTTGTCCGATTTGGACCAGTTGGACTTGCGAAACAATCCCGACCTCATCATGCCACCTAAGCCCACTGAAACGACAAAAGGCTCTGGAATTGAGTTCTACAACATTGACTTCTCGCTACAGACGCAGCTGCGTTTGGCAGGAGCCAGCGTTCCACCCACAGTACAGACCCCTGCGACCGGCAAAGATCCAATTGCAAGAAAGATCAGACTGCGCAGAGGTGTTCGCAACGACGGCCCCGATCAAGACTCGGCCAAAATACTTAAAGGCATGAAAGATATCGCCAAGGAAAAAGACGCATCCACAAACAATACCGAATCCTGGAACGGAGGCGGCGACAAACCAGAAAGCTTGAAACCGAAACGATGGGACGAGTCCCTGGAGAAGCCACCACTAGACTATTCCAAGTTTTTCGAGAAGGACGACGGCCAGTTGCCAGGGCTAACCATCTGGGAGATCGAGAACTTTTTGCCAAACAAAATCGAAGAAGTTGCCCATGGGAAATTCTACGAGGGCGACTGCTACATCGTTCTGAAGACCAGCCTCGATGACATGGGCCAACTGATGTGGGAAATATTCTTCTGGATCGGAAACAACGCCACCTTGGACAAGAGGGCGTGTGCAGCAATTCACGCTGTGAATCTGAGGAATTTTCTCGGCGCTCGCTGCCGCACAATTCGTGAGGAACAAAGTAAGTAGGTGGCGGCTGTTCTTTTTGTTCGCTTTATTCAATGATTCTCTGTTTAGATGACGAATCGGAGGAGTTCCTAGCACTCTTCGACACCGAATTGACGTATATCGAGGGAGGTCGCACTGCAACTGGTTTCTACACAATCGAGGACATGTTGTATACGATAAGGTTCTATCGCGTTCACTCTGCGGGTGCCTCGATCCACTTGGAGCCTGTTGCTGTCGACTTTAACTCTCTAGATCCGCGGTATGCGTTTGTACTCGACTGTGGGCAGAAGATGTTCCTCTGGTATGGACGATGTTCAAAGAACACCCTCAACTCAAAGTCACGCCTCATGGCTGAGAAAATCAACAAGACCGAACGCAAGAACAAGTGTGACATCATCGTAGAGATGCAAGGCGACGAGAGCATTGACTTTTGGGAACAATTAGGCGCCGATCCGAAAATTGCACATACGCTTAAGATCCCCCAACATGTGAGGGAGAATTTTTCACCAGCTGTGCCCCGGTTGTACCAAGTTCAGTTGGGAATGGGCTATTTGGAACTTCCTCAGGTGGAGATCCCGGAGCAAAAGTTGGTGCACACTCTGCTAAATAGCAAGAACGTCTATATTCTCGACTGCTACGCGGATTTGTTCGTTTGGTTTGGAAAAAAGTCCACTCGCTTGGTACGGGCTGCCGCAGTGAAGCTTTCCCGCGAGCTCTTCAACATGATCAGCAGGCCAGAGTATGCCCTGGTCACCCGTGTCCAGGAGGGCACCGAAATTCAGATTTTCAAGTCGAAATTCATCGGTTGGGACGAGGTGATGGCCGTCGACTTTACACGTACCGCCACGTCAGTGGCTAAGACCGGCGCCGATCTGACGAAGTGGGCTAGGCAACAGGAAACTAAGGCAGACCTAGCCGCTTTGTTTATGCCGCGCCAAAACCCGATGGCTCTCGCCGAGGCCGAACAGCTGGAAGAGGAATGGAACTACGACCTTGAGGCGATGGAGGCTTTCGTGTTGGAGGGCAAAAAGTTCGTTCGGCTGCCTGAGGAAGAACTGGGTCACTTCTACACTGGCGAATGCTACGTGTTCCTCTGCCGCTACTGCATCCCTTTGGAGGACGAGGGTGATGACGCCCCTGAGGACGACAACAGACCACCGCCCGACGAAGAGATCCAGTGCGTTGTCTACTTCTGGCAGGGAAGGAACGCCGGAAACATGGGCTGGCTAACGTTCACCTTCACACTGCAGAAGAAATTCAAAGCAATGTTTGGCGAAGAGCTCGAGGTCATCCGCATACATCAGCAGCAGGAGAACCTCAAATTCATGGCGCACTTTAAACGAAAGTTTATCATACACACCGGCAAGCGAAAGGACAAGCTGCGGACGCCCGATGGCAAGGCTGCGGTCGAGTTCTACCATCTCCGCTCGAATGGAGGGGCTTTGTGCACACGACTGATACAGATCACACCCGATGCGGTCCACTTGAACTCGGCTTTTTGGTAGGTGCTTGTCCTCCACTTACGATACCCGAAACTAATATTTTGAACTTTGCAGCTACATTCTGTATGTGCCGTTCGAAACGGAAGACGAATCACAGTCGGGAATAGTGTACGCTTGGATCGGCGCGAACGCAGCAGCCGAGGAGGCGAAGCTCATCCAGGAGATTGCCGAAAATTTGTTCAACAATCCGTGGGTCAGTTTGCAGGTAAGTTTCTCTAGTCTAAACTCTCGTAAATATATGGGAGCGCGTTTGCGAGGAGGAAATTAGTCAGGATATGGCATAGAATTGTAACGTCGTCAATAAGTAAAGTTTGCCAGTCACTCAATAAAATTGAGGACCAAGTGTGAAAGGTTATCACAGGCTTAACGCGCCTGTACACCGGTCCAAAGAGGGCGAAATTCAAGAACTCAATCAGTTGGTTGCTGCAGTTTTTCATTTAGCGCTGTCGGCTGCTCTTAGAAAACTGTTTAAATTCGTTGGACTGGTTTTTTTTCGACAGGTCCTCAACGAAGGAGAAGAACCAGAGAACTTCTTCTGGGTAGCCCTGGGCGGTCGCAAGCCCTACGACAAGAGTTCGGAATACATGAGCTTCACCCGACTTTTCCGCTGCTCCAACGAAAAGGGCTACTTCACCGTCGCCGAAAAGTGCTCCGACTTCTGCCAAGATGATTTAGCCGACGACGACATCATGATACTGGACAACGGCGAACAAGTATTCCTCTGGCTCGGCTCCAGATGCAGTGAAGTCGAAATCAAATTGGCCTACAAATCCGCACAAGTAAGTCACACAGCCGACGACAGAAACTCTTTCAGCTTACACAATTATGCATTTATTAACATTTACTCCAGGTATACATTCAACACATGAGAATCAAGCAACCAGAAAGGGCACGCAAACTTTTCCTCACACTGAAAAACAAGGAGTCGAAGCGCTTCACAAAATGTTTTCATGGCTGGAGTGCACACAAAGCTCCACCAGAATAGAGTGCAGATTCGCTGATACAGTTTTACATGTAACCTAATTGATATTCAATGAATTATCATAATAAAATGTTTCGCAGTATATTATATACACCAATATCATGTGTCACAGAATCGTATATTTATGTATATTTGATTTAGAATTGTTCTACAATTTATATTCACAATTATCACTTAAACCTTGTCTAGTATCGTCGTCGTATTTACAACACGTTGTCCTGTCCCCCCGCCCCTTACATGCTAGATAGATGATTTGCTTTAAACCGTTTGGCAACATTGATTAGCCTCTCTCCTTAAACATTCGTTGCTATAAAGATGGTTTTTCTTTTTGAATTTCAATAGAAATGAGTGTGTAAATAACTAGTGAGTGTGTATAAAAGAAACAGATGATAACAATAACACTTAACAGCCACAACTATAATTGGAGTACAATATCTTCCTCAAATGCGAATTAGTGTAAATCAAAAGTTTTAATTGTGTTAGGTATGTTAAAACAGCGTCAGCTCTGATGATTCTTATAATAGGTCAACGAAAATTATACAATTGGAAGTAATACAGAATAAAGACAACGAAGATGGCGGCGAAATATCAGTAGTCAAGTCGCTTTTTCAGACGAAATATGTCACCATTGTCCAAGGGGCAGGCGTTGTCCTTGTTGAGAATTCTAATCGATGGCATGTTCAAGAGTCTTTCCTCAATATCCGAGTACATTCGCCGACACCTGAACACGGACAAGGTCTACAAATGAAGAGAGTTTTAAAATGTCCAATTGAGAAACAGCCGTCAAACTTACATGTAGGACTTTGCAATTGACAACGATTGAATCGAGACTATGATCTGTCAGCTGGGTGCAGCCGCTGATGCGCAATGTTCGTAGCCTCTTCAGGCTGCTTGTGACAACCTCAATAGTTTTATCATTTATGTTGTAGCAGCCGGACAGGTCGAGCTCTTCTATGGATGGACAGTTCTTGACCAACGCCTCCATGCCGACTACGGAAATTTGCTGGCAATTCGAGAGCAGTAAACGGCGGAGTTCTAAAAACTTGAAGCCATACTTTAGGGACACATCTGAGATCTTGTTGCAGCCCCTGAGGTTAAGTGTGCGTAGGCCCTTCAAATTCTTCACAGGAACCCCGTCAATCTTTGACTCGTCTAGGTTCAGTTCGTAGATGGCGAGCAGTGCTTTTTTACGCTCTGCATCGCGAACGATTTCCTCTTCGGCTTTGCTGCGGAGAGAGATTTTCAGGGAGCCTCCGTCGGAGAGGTTGTCTGGTGGCATGTGATTAAAGAACTCCATGGATAGGGACCGCGGTCGTTCCGACGGCTGCGTCTCGACCGTGATTCCTGTCAGAGCAGCGTCTGTTATCTGCAAATTTCAAATTAAAGACTTGAGCCATGGTTTTCATAAGGGGAACTTACCCGGAAACAGTCCTCCATGTTTAGCTCGCGCAGCCACACCAAGTTCTTCAGTAGTACCTGGACGGATTGATCTGTGACACCGTTTATGCAGTTACTTATGTCGAGCACGCGCAAGTTCAACAAATTCTCTCCGCACTTTATGACGCAATCTTCACAGATGTTTAGATGGGACATGTAGAGCTCTTCCAGATTTGGATTGAGTTCTTTAGCAATGCCCTCTCCGATCGCGTCACCGGATATGCCATCGCAACGTGAAATATTCAAGGATTTCAGACTTACCGATAATTTAGCCAGCAAGAGAGCACCCTCCTTTGTTACCTTGACGCAGCCTTCGATATTGAGCGTTTCAATGTTCTTCAGATTGGTCACAATAGTCGCCACACACTCGTCTGTTACACAGAGCGTATCGGATAAGTCCAAGCAGCGGAGGTAAGGTTGTACTGAGATGAAGCCGCGAATACCCAATGTGTTCAGCTGACGGCACGAATGCAGCAATAACTTTTCCAACTTCAAATGGGGTATATCGCAGAGGGTCGACATGGCACCCCCTCCAATCAGGGTGTTACTGAAATTCAGTTCAGTCAGCGAGTATTGGTGTGCCCGGATGACATGCAAAATGAATTTGAATGTGAGAATAGATTCGCTAGGGCTATTTGCCAGTTCTTCCGGGTAGAAACGACGCTGAATGGCGCAGTGATAAGCGATATGACAGCCCGACATATCCAGCGACTCCAGGTGGTCGATCAACTGTGTTATTCGCAAAAGGATAGCATCCGATAAATACTGATTGTACTTTAGGGAGAGAAATCGGACACCGGCCATAGTTTCCGCAATCGTTTTGCGATCCGATTGAGTTTCCAAGAACTGACCTGTCATGAACAACAACGTACACTTGACTATAGACAGAGAGTTGATTCCACGTAGATCTGATATGATTCCGTAGAACTGCTTCTCTGTCATGTCGGTTGACTCAAAGGTCACCGACTGTGCGGTTTTGCCCATGTGAACAAAAAAATGATCCAGACAACCGAAACTTGTTTCATCCATGTATATATGGGGAAAAGGTCGCTCACAGCTAAGGAAAACCTTGCCTGGTGGCAGTTTGTCCGAGACGCAAAGTTTTGTTATCCTAATCATGACATTCGATTGGAACTCACTGTACCTGGACGCTTCCAGCCAGCGACGACAAGTCAGCGAAGCAGCCTGTATGTCAGTATAGTTTAAATATCGGAATATATTGACGATAATCTATGAAAGAGAAAGCAAATCATTAGCTCCGCCACTGTTATCTGGTAATTTATCAATGACTCAGGCTATCTATTAGGTCACATGTCGATTTTTGTTCACAGCATTTTAGAACCTGGACTTACCTCCATGGGAAGGTCAGCATAGCTGGGTTCCAAATCGTTAAACACACACAAGGACTCCATTTTGACGTTGTATTCGATGTGGGTGCAAGTGCGTGGGGGCTGTTTTTCTACCTTGTGAAGAAAATGCCAGTGGCTCGAATTGATGGATCTAGATGATGGAACTGGCTATGTTTATTAACGAGTTGCGGATGAAAAGCAAAGTTTTTGGGGACCGCCCTTCCTCGAGTCGTGGATTATTACGATTCTCGATTACGTGATGTTTTTTATACTGAAAACTAAAGCAGCTGATTTCCTACTTCTATTTTCTGGGTGCTGATGGTTTGATGAAAATTGTGTCAAGAGAGCTGCTGCCAGCAGTGCGCATGACAATTAACAATTTAACAATCGCCTAGAGCCCAGCAAAACAAAAATAAACAAATAAATAAGAGTACGAGTAGATACAACATACAACGGCAATATTGAGAAAACAAGTTGTTTGCCTCCCGCACGACCAAACACCATCCACATCCCTCCCTCAGACGAAGAACCACAACAAACGGTTGTGCGCAAAAGAGGTAGAGATATGTCAGGTACTGTCGCTGTCATCCTAGTGACAGTAATCTTCTAGTATAAATTTCCCAGTTTTTTCTTTAGGGTGTATCTGCATTTAATAGGTTCCTACTAGCTATCGGAAAATAATGGAAATTTCGTTTTTTAATAGCACCGAGCTTAAAATGCATATATGTTTAAAATTGAGGTTTTTGAGATTTAAATGCAGGTTTGCTTTTCTTTTCTCTTCAAATTTGTGAATTCCGTTTTTCGAAATCTGACTTAGTTGCCGCTATAATCACCATACTACATTATTTTCATATAAAATCTTGTTGTTTTACTTGAAATTCCGATAAACGTATATCGTGTGTCTCATATGGAAATGTACAGACAGATGAAATTTCAGTCGCAGTCAAGATCAAGGTTGGCCGATACACGGAACTGTCAATGATTAGGAGCGCCAGTAACACATAGAAATAGGTATGTAGGGGAAGGTGGCCTAAAATGCCACCCCCTAAGCAAAATGCTCTATATCTAGGTTTTAAAGTGAAATTCACTTCAAGCAGTATATTCATAGAAAAGAATAACCAATTGCTCAAATATATTTCGGTTACCAAGTTTAAAATATTTCCAAAAAGCCTTTAAAACAATTAATTTTCAAAATGTCTACCAGTGCCACATCGTCGGTTGAATGCTATCTTCCTAAAGGCCATTTTTTACGAAATTGAGTCAGGTCTTCATATCAATTTTGTTCTATCTCTTTTAGTTTTCAAGTTTTGTTCAATATGAAACTTTGGCCATAGCATTTTGTTCTATATAACATAATCAACTTTATGTTTCCTCTCTTTTTGTGTTTTTTTTTTCTATGTTGGTCAATATTGAGTTTTTCTGTTCAATATCCACCAACATTTTGCGAACTTGTTGCCACTCCATACAAATTTGTTCAGTATCCAAAATGACTTCCTCGTTGATTTTAATTTATAACTAATTCAAAATAAAATAAAAACAATATCTGTGACTTGGTTTATAAACAAAATTGTCAAGGCTTTCAGATTTCCCAATATTTTTAAAAATGGACATTGAACAAAATAGCATTCAGCTTGTCGCTTGTATAAAATTGTTAAATTGTGTTGCGTAGCGTACTTTTCGGAACACGAAATATCTTTAACGCCTTCAGCCAGCCCATTTCACCAGTTTCGATGACTTTTATTCAACATCGACTCCACCGCCCAGGAGTGCTTATCAGTGCACCGCATGTAACGGCCAACCATTATTGCATTTTAGACAAGAACTCGGAGGGACATTTTGCCCATAGGATATAATTTTTTATATATATACATTTACAAGGTAGCTGATGAATATTGCTACATTAAGAAACTCAAATAACTTTTTTTTTCAGTGTATGGAAATCATTTTTCTTTTATTCATGTTAAACCTCATTCAATTTTATTAAATATAGCTTTGTTAGTTTTAAAAATAATGAAATTTAAATGCCACCCTGCTCGTTGATGCATGTGCGGCATCTTACCAAAAAGTTGTTCGTTACTGCTTGGAGAGTTGAGACAGGAATAGCCGCAATTGTTTCTGGAATGGATTGCTTAGTTCATTCAAATTTGTTGGTTTTGCTTTGTAGACTTCCTGTAAGGTCAGGCGACCTGGGGGGCCAACGGAATGTGGAGTTTCTGGATATCAACTTATTGGGAAATTTTCGTCGCAATTCTGTCATAACAGGACGGGCTATGTGAGGAGTTGCACCATCTTGTTGAAACCACACAGAATTGAAGGAAATTCTCATTCGGTGTAATTCTGGATAGAAAAACTCTCTCAACATGCTCAAGTAACGGTCTCCAGTAACCGTAACGGTGTGACCGTTTTCCTCGAACAAGTAGGGCCCGACAATGCAGCGTAATTAAACTCCACACCACACTATAACATGAAGTTTGTTTGTTTATGTTCCCGTTTAAATCGAAATGGGCCTCGTCAGAAATAAAAAGACAGTTCAACATGTTTCCTTCCTCTTCCACCACCATTTGAAGCATCTTCTTACAAAATTCCAAGCGAATCGGCAAGTCTGCTGCGTTCTGTTTGTTGGCTATTTGAATTTTATATGGGAATAAGTCCAAATCATTGTGCATAATTGACTGCAATGACTGACTGCTTATACCCATTTGAGCAGATAAGCTTCTTGTCGAAACTCTTGGATTTGTTTGTATGGCAGCAGCTACAGCAGCGGTTGCTTCCTCCGTCCGAACTGAAGGGTTTCGATGGTAAGGTCTTCTTTCGACTGTCCCATGCTCGGCAAAATTGTTAACAAGTCTCATTATGGTCCATCTGCTCGGAGGATTGCCGCCAAACGTGCGCCTACACTCTCTTTGAACCGAAACTACAGACCCCAGTGCGTGATAGCGGCAATTCTATTTTAATTAAATCATTAAATAGAAAATAGTTATTAAATTTTTGTTGGTAGCGGCTGAAATTTAATATATATTGCACAACTGACATCTATTAAGCCAATACAAATAGTCTATACTAACATTCAATTACCAATTGAAATAGAAGGGGACGTTTTTGATCTCAAAAAATGTAATTGCATTTTGACTTCCACTCAATATTTCGGTTACGTAGGTTCGGCTAAGTAAACTAAAGGACTGCGTTTACTAAAGCTCATAATTTGGTTCTTTTAGCGTTTTCTGCTAAGTGTGCCATTTTACACTATTGGGCCATTTCAGACCACCTTCCCCTACATATTAAAAAAAAAATATGTCACATATGTTGCTCGAGTTAGACAAAATTTTACCTGCTCTCCAACTTTTCTCTCCAAACATATATAAAATCCTAGCTTAATTCAATGCTCTCCATTTCAACCATTTCAGATTCCTTGTCGAGGTGGTCATTAAAAAAGTTCACCCTTGTTTACTTTTCCGCAGCATAAAAAGCAAGAGAACACAACGTTCTGTTAAAATTTAGTTTAAGAAAATGTGCCGATCCATTAGATGAGTGCACTAAATTTTGACAGTTGAATAAAGTACATTTTGGAACAAAAGTTCGAATTTTTAGCTAGCGCTATCTACCAATCGGCTGATGGAAATCGCTTAACTTTAGCTCAGCTAATTTTTGGGTTGAATTTTGTATGGGCCCTAAAATTTAACTCGAGCATCGTACTAAGCAGAGAAATGCGCAGTATAATTGTCGTTATGTGAACATTGAAAACTGTGGGAAGCCTACTTTAGCAACCAGAGACTGCTGTTGCTTGCTCTCTTCCTAGAAGTGGATACAAATGGTTAGCAATTCGTCTTCATGTTCATGTTAATTCAAATCAACTAACAATCAAGGTCTTCCTACGCTTTTCGTGATCGATAAGCTTTTGTTCAACTTTCGCCTGTTCAATATGTGCGTCGTATTCCAGAATAATAATTAAATATATATTGTAAGACAAATTCATTGAATAGTAAGGCTTACTTATATCGATTCCGACTGATATTCTTCGTAGCCATCAGGTATAAATAATTGTCTCCAGTGCGATGCAATATAACTGGTAAGGTTAGCGGACACATCAACGTCACAAATATATTTAATTATTAATTTAAACACTTAAAATATGCGATAACTTACATTTTTTCAATTTGTTGGAGGAAAAATTCAATTTTATTTTCCATATTTTGACATTATGTCAATCGACTTCTGTCAAAAGAAACTCACCACATTTTTTTTGTTGAAGCTCCCACGGATTCTAAATTTACATAGCACCGATAGGAAAACAAAATGGGGAATTTAAAAAAAAAATATTGAGGGGGCCAGCGGCAAGAGGATTGCGAGTTGGGGGTCTCAGTATTGGCTCTGATAGCAACATTTTATTATAACAATATTATTTGCAGTGGAAGTTTGCCATTTTTTTCTCTTATTTCAATTACAAAGGGGTCGCTTAGTTGTTTTATGTGCTCAAGAGTGTCGTTATTTTGAAAAGATTGAAAAACACATTGATGAGTATTTCGTTATGACAGCAGTCTGATAAGGATTCACTAATCCGGATCGAGAGAAGGATCAATCTTTCCAATTTGTTGAAAGCCAGATGTGCTTCTGGTTAGCGAAACTAAGCTATCCCCGAAGCACAAATTGGGCTATAGAAATTATTGTGTCGTTAGAAGAGACCGGCCCAACTCCACACAGGGAGGTGGTGTCGCTATCTTAATACGTAAAGGCTTGCGCCATATGGTCATATATAGCGGAAACGTGCGCAGGTTCCATGTGTTGGAGGCATGCATCGTATGCATTCCCCTCAATAGCCAGAGGCGGATGTATGTGGTGTCGCTTTACGCACCGGAATCTCCTCGACGCATTGAATTTTTAAATGAGATCGAGACGCGTTTTCGTTGCTTAGAGCTTCAATTGGAAGATAATTATTACTTTTTGGGCGGAGACCTAAATGCTAAACATGAGGCATGGGGAAATGATATTCCGAACCCTAGAGGCAACCAGTTTCACGACTGGTGGCGTCATAATATGATTGAGTACAAACTCGAGTTGTACGCGACGGATAGCCCGTCTTTCCCTAGAGACGGCTCTTTCTTGGACATAGCGTTAGTTGACGAAAGACTGGAACTGACGAGCACTGATCTACGCACGCGGAACTGTTTACGAACGGTTGAGTACGATAGTGATCACTACGGACTTGCCGCTGTATTACGGATCCCGAACGAGCAGACGCAGCTGGAGCAGTACGACCAAGTGCGTTCTTTCGATTACCGAAAAGCGCAGTGGTCGCGCTTCTCCAGAGTGTTAAAACACGACATACGCTCATGCGAGATCGACCCACCGACAAACAGGAACTTAACGAACGATGAGATCGACAGTCATTTACGGCAAATGAATGACGTCATCAAACAGACAATGGACCGGACTATCCCCCGGGTAGGACGTTCCACAGACGAAGAACAAACTGAAAAGTATCGAAACGCAACAATCGATGCTCTGTACAGACATAAAAGTAGACTGCTCTCGAGGCTTAAACGCCTACACAGACAGTTCACTGACAGGAACGATCCCGAGTTAAGAACACTGAATTCGATGATCAAAAACTTGAAACAGTTGATCTCCGAAAATTACAGAAAATCTATAAGTTTGTATTGGGTCAATAAAATTCGGGCTATAAAATCCAGTAGTCCGAAAATGTTCCCGCAAATAAATAAACTGTTCAGGCGGAAGGATCATAACGGCATTTCATGTGTTCGAATACCTCGGACGAACGAGAACAGACAGACATTACTGACTGCTGGCATAAGTCCGGAAAGTGCTGACTCGAACGACGGTTTTTTCGTGGTCGAAGACCCGCAGGAGAGGGTGAATTTGATGGGAGCTTTCTTTGAGACTGTGTATACGGTGAACAACCCTGTTCGCCGTAACCGCGACATCGAGGAGAGGGCCTTTCTTAACCACTTTTATCTACGGACCGAAATTCAAGATTGGCGATCCGAGAACAACGGTTTCACCGGGTTCAAAGACGAAGACCGTGCAAACGGCACAGTCGCCGATGAAAATACTCATCTGTTCGTGAGTAGAGATGAACTTCGGTGCATCTTTGAATCACTTAAAAACAAAAAGTCGGCGGGAGTGGACGGTGTCCCAAACGTCGTATTAAGACACCTGCCGCTAGAGGCGATAGATATCTTCGCCACGCTATTTAACAACGCGCTGAATAATGCATATTATCTGGAGCAGTGGAAAATAGCGGTGGTACACCCTATCCCGAAAAAGGATAAAGATAGGACGAACCCTGCTAATCTCCGGTCAATTAGTTTGCTTCCGAATGTTAGCAAGGTATTCGAGAAAGTCGTCAATAGATCTCTTTTGAAATGGGTTGAGGAAAATAAGATTATTCCGGACAACCAGTTTGGCTTCAGAGCGGGGCATGACACTATTCATGCCGCGTCGAAACTGGTCTCCGACATTCAGTGGAATAAGAGTAAGAAACAATGCACGGGTGCCTGCCTGGTCGACTTTGAGAAGGCCTTCGATACCGTATGGTTGGAGGGGCTCTTTTATAAGCTGACCAGATTGGGCATTCAAAAACCTTTGCTATATATGATTTACGACATGCTTATGGGAAAGAAGTTCGTTGTCAAAGCTGGCAACGTGACTTCGAGCAGGGTTTTTGAAATTAAAAACGGCTTACAACAGGGAGCAGTGAATTCTCCGGTCCTGTTTAATATTTACACAAGTGATCTGGTGGGTTCCCTCAGACATGCTATAGCGTACGCGGACGATTTAGTGGCGTACAGGTCAGGACCAAAAATCGAGGTCATTAACATCCTTCTGCAACGTGACTTCGAGCAAATTAAGAGGTATTGCGATGATTGGAAGTTGAAAATCAATTTCCAAAAATCGGAAACAATACTGTTCAGAACAACATTGGCTGGGGCCTCTGGGGATACCAGAAAAAACTGGAGAAAATTAACAATTATTGGACAGCAGGGGCGACCATTGGCGGTGAAAAACGTGGTCCGGTATCTTGGCATCTGGCTCGACCAGTATCTGTATTTTGACAAACATATAGATGCTTGTCTTGCTGGGGCTAAGAGGGCCTACGCTCTGACAAGGAGACTGTTTCGCAGCAGTCAACTTGATTCCAGGGTGAAGGTCATTTGCTACGTGGCCCTTATAAGGCCTATCATCGCTTATGGCTGTCCTATGTGGTTCAATATAGCGCCGTCCTATATGGAAAAGATTCGGGTGTTTGAGAGACAATGTCTCAGGGCCTGTCTAGGGTTGTTTAGAACCCCTGAATCTCAGTACATAAAATACTATCCCAACAGGACCCTATACAATGGGGCTCGACTGAATAGGATTGACAATTTCCTTATTAAGGTGATTTGGAGGCACGTCGCAAGGGCGATGGCCAGTGATAATAACCTGATCTCAGGGGCTTACTACCCCAATCTAATGTACCACGAGAGTACGCTTCGGTCTGGCTTCATCCCGCCTGAGGCATTTCTCCATGTAGATATGAAAGGGTTAGTCCAGCAAAAAGATGGTGTGCCGGTATTGTACCCCTGCCACCGCGGCGCGAGGGATAAGCGGCTCATCCACGACGGGTACGCCGCCAATGCTCAGGAGCTCCTCCGTTTTAGTACCGCAATAGCGGAACGGGACAGGGTCGATACGGTCAAGCAGTTCACCGAATTTTGGTGGCTTGATGAACAGGTGAGGGTGGATACGCTCTCCCGGGCCGGTGCGCTACTTACGTAGCATCCTCCTTAGTTTTAAGCTAGATATTAAGTTTGTAGGTTTAGGTTAGAGTAGGGGGTCTTTGGGAGGTGCTGGGCTAGCCAACATGATAGTGCTGCCGAGACTCGAACGACGCTTATAGCCTCGCTCGAGTCTCGGTGGCACTGATGAACCCTTGTGGGCGGCTGTCAGGCGCCCATGGACGCGATCAGAATGGTGACCAATCGATTTGATTGCTCACCACCCTGATTATAGGTAATTTAGGTTAAGTAGCTTAGGTAGTTTTAAGTAGTTTTAAACAAAAAAAATACAGATAAAGAATTCAAGTTTTATAAAGTTTCTTGGAAATTAAAAAACAAACAAATTTAAATATAGATAGATTTAAGGCCGAAAGGCAATAATTTTAAGGAAATTGATAAGTTTAGAGCGCTCGCTGAGAGCCAGTAAGCTAGAATTAAGAGAAATGTTAGCTTTAAATTAGATTTAATTCGTTTTTGTCTAGAATGTAAGTTTAATGAAAGTAACAAATAAAAAGGAATTTAAAATGTAAAAAAAAAATGCAGATCTCAACATAGCCAAAGCCGGAATCATAGTGATATGCTTTATGTAAGATGCTTTCACTTTTTTTTTTATTAGAAATTGATGTTTTTGTTTATATAAAAAAGAACAACCTCATTCTTAAACGTCAATTGTCAGTAACCTCTCCGTTAACTGGGAATCTTGTCATATACAATCAATATACTTATACAATAACACTAAAAGAGTTATAACTGCTCTCAAATTTTAAAAGCTTAGAAATATGAAAGAAACTTTGAAACTTCAATAGACGTAATTATTAGACTCCCTCCCGACGCCGTCGTGAAGATCAAAACTTATAGTTTTTGATTATTTGAATATGTTTATATAAGTGTTACTCGTTTGTTCCGCAAAATACCAAATCTTTTTCCCTCAGATTCTGAATTTACGATTTAATCAAGTTTTTCAGTTTCCTTCACAGTATAATAACTACGAATAGAGCAGCGTAATATCTATGTTATGTAGGTACTCACCTTCAACCGCCATAGACGTCTCTTTTCACTCGTTCTTTTATTTGCTGAAAGAACAAAAGACGAGTAGGTACCTAACTACAATGGTGTTGTCGAAAAGGGGATATTCAATTCATATTTTTATTCTAAAATGGACTTCTGGGTCATCTTCTCTGGTTTATAGAAGAGTTCACTTTTCGAATGAATATGAATAATGAAATCTGGAAAACCATTCTTTGCCCACTGTTCTGCCAGACCGCGTGCAACACTCCACAATGGTTTCATTTTCCACATGCAATTAATAATTAATTAAAGGAAAAACCAAAGCGTAATATGTAAAGAGAATAAGATTAAAATGTAAGCTTGTTTTAGATTTTTATCCGAATAGATGGAACTACACCAGCTACTTACCTACCTCTGTAATAACCTCTGAAAGTGATGTGACATCTTTCTTTCAGCCATGCAACAGGTTAGCGAACCCCAACATACAATGTACGTAGGTATCTATACAGTTATAATGGGTAATGTTCTACATAATACGAATCTTTGTTTAACCCTTGCAAAACGGATACAAAACTCGCTGCCCATGTACGAGTATCTGGGGCTAAAGTAGTTTTATTGCATTTTCTGAGTGCCAGTTAAAAATCTGGTTTTGGCTGTTAGTTCATGACTTTAGTGCATGAAGATTACCAGGAAATTTATAAATGACGTTTTGCGAAAGCTTCCCGCTGTGTGGGAGCACCGCATTAGGACAGTATATAGGTATGTTTGTACGGATGTGTAAACGAACGCACCTGGTGAATTAACGCGGTTTCGTAATTGCACACTTACGAATGACGGACTATAGTGACTGTGACTTTTACTATATAAAGGTAAGGAATTCTCTCCAACGTGGGAGGTAGGTATAGACACAGAGGATGGCAGCGGCCGGAGAGACGTGTCTAGCAATTTTAATTCAGCCCAAGTAGCGCGCAAATTAAGTGGCCGAAGCGAAACCCCACGTTCGTTAGAGCGAAAACATTAAACATAAAAGCTTCCGCCATAGTGTGTCGGTTTGGTTGGTATATATTTATTTCTACTACTTTTCACCTGAATTCGTTGCCGACACTTTTAGGAGCATCCTTATCCACGCCGAGCATCAATCTAATAAAACGATTTTTATGAAGAACAGAAAATCGTTGACAAATAAAGTGTGCGATAGATGTCTTTGTATATACGGTGTCATAATGAAGTGTCCCGTAAGTCTTTAGTTTGTGTTTTATGGGTCTCACGTCGCAGCGACTTGGTATACCCATTCAACACCCAAGTGTCTGATTTTAACGATTTTTCACCAGAGAGGGATCAAATTCGGCGGTGAGGTAACTGCATGGGCTGTTGTGTTTAACATAAAGTAAAGACAGGCATTGAAAGTGTTAACTAAATATTTGTAGGTATTAGGTTGGGTAAGCGGTTAGGTTAGCTTTAGGGGCAGTTTACGATAGAAGAGTTTTTTGCATTCAAACTTCAACATCAATTAAATATCTTACCTATTTCCTAGTTTTGGTTCGGATATTTATGTAATTACGTTGATTTATTTATTTCTCAGTCAGAGAACTGCACATATACCTACTTTTTTATTTTCATGAATCATTCAGATAATCATAGATAGGTACGCCCGCGAATGCATATACATAGTACCTAGATTATGAATCTTAAAAAGACAAATATACCTACATCAATTTTGCCAAATACATTACAGCGCCACCTATGAGTTGGAGTCTTCATCTTTATATCTCTGTGTTGTTCACTGCTTAATAAAAATTTTCAGTGGCGAAATGACAGTCAAGAAAATCACAGCGAATACGCTTCAGATCTTAATTGACAGTTTTTGGATTCGCACGGTATTTATAGTTATTGCAAATAGAAGTGACATTTGGGAGCAGCGCTTTAAAAAAGAAAACAGTTCAGCGAGCGGGAAACAATGAATAAGGTTGATCAAAACATACTGTTACGAGAACCACATAACAAATTTATACAAATTCATACAACTTTATCAGAAACGTCAATCGCTGAACTGTTTTATTGAGCAAAAGACTATACTTCTTAGTTTTGCTGAAAATAGGTGATAAATAAAACAAAGATCAAACCTAGTATCAAATTGGTGTGAGTAAATTTTCAATTTAATAAACGCAAAAAATCACGAAAATCAAAATTGAAACGTAAAAAATTTCGTGAACAACTATAATTGTAAACAAAAAACAGTCACAGGCCAGAACTTAGTTCGCCCAAACTATGAACCAAATACATACATAATCCAGATTCGCAAGAAAAAGAGTTTTTTTCGTACCAATCGAACATAAAAGTGACCATTGTCCGCTAGACGTCTATATATCACAAAATATCCCAGATGAACCATAGCGCCAAGGGCACTACAATTACATAATTGATACAATAGGCTTCTTTTTTAAGCTTCGATCTCACAAAGCAAAGTTAATGTGGATTTTCAGCCCGCAATTACAACAACTACTGTGAGTCGTCGCTCTACTTGATAGAGCGTAGCTGTTGTAATTGCGTGCTGAAAATCCCACTTTACTTTGCTTTGCTGAGATAAGCTCTTAAAAGCACGCCTTATATATTATTATATCTGAATTGCAAGTTAAACTTGCTCAGCTTGGGCACGCCAGTTTTTGACACAATACTATAGTACACATTCTGACGGCAGACTACCTACATTCTTGTTCAACTTTAGATGTAAGCAAGGGTTTCTGCAATCGACGAAATTTGAATATGCATTAAGGAAACGGCCTTTCGTTTTTAGTAATCAAAAGGAAACTAGTTTAACAGCAATCTATCTGTCAGAAATTTACCAACCTACAAATATCCCTCTAAGTCTAAGTTCCATTTTAAAACAATTATACTACGTTTCCACCAGAGATTAGCTGCGCGATTTAGAAAAATTTCCGTAAATCCCGCATAAATCTCGGGATTTATCATACAAAAGTTAATCTCATGAAAAGGGAGATTAGAAATAAATCTCGATTATCAACCAATTTTGCATGTAGAGTCCGGTTTGTGAACACACTTTCTACAGCTCGAAATGTCAATAATATCAAGCAAACAGAGCTGTATTTGTCATTGTGTCATAAAAAAAAATACATATCAATTCAATTTTTAGTCAATTTGGGACGAAACGAAAACAATTAACTGCGTGTGCTTCTATAGCAATTTGTTCCTTCTAGCTACCAGAATATTAACCAAACACTGATGGCGTTTTTTTTTCAGTAAAAGCGACTTCTCCTAGCCAATGCAACCATCGAAACTTTCTTCTTCTTTTTTTTTTTGTGAAATTAAATAATAAGATAAAGATTTCTGGAACTCATGTTTTATCAATTTATTTTTTTTATTTTTTTCCTATTGTCACAATTTTGGGTTGTTCGATTTGACAGTAGTTGACAACATCTGGTCAAACGTCAAATTAATCTTGCTTTTTTTGGTGGAAACACCTCACTTCAGGATTTATTTGTAATCTCCGGTGGAAACGTAGCATTACACACGTCAAATGTAAACACCCGCCAATTTCATATACAGATAGGTAGGTACCCCACTTATTCTTGTTGAAAAAAGTTCTGCATAATTTAAGAGAAATTTACTACAATGTTTACTATGTCACAAAAGTTTATTATAAGTAATAAATACTACTGAGTCAAGTGTTTCATCATAGAAACTACTAGCCCCGTTTCGTATATAATATGTGCAATGAAAATACAATAAAAATTACACATTGGGCGGGGGGTCGAAATATGCATAATGTACTTATGGCTGACGCAAAATCACATTGTGCCCATGGGCACGTACCACAAATAAATGCGCCCCACAGTCCGGTCCTAATGTAATTCGCTCAAAGTGAGCCGTGACACCGCGCGTGAGGTTAAAATTTAGCCCGATATAAGGAGTTATGCACACTTACGCACTTTTTACGACCGGGGCACAGACAAGAGACAACCCCCCATAATTTCATATATCTCTCTCTCGAATTGCACATTACGATTCAATTTAACGTAGGACAAGTTTAGGTGGAGGTACCGCATAAATGTATGGTGAATAATGTTTTTTCGCATGTCAACACACGGCAAAGTACCAAAATACACGTAAGTGTACATAAAACCAAGAAAAAAAAAATATAACACCAGTCGGCGGCGACCTCCGCCTAGATTGTCGCACTTTGAGGCCGCGCACGTTCACTCCGAAAGGTCAGCTCGCCTTGTAGATGATATTATCATTACCTTTACCAGTACAGGGAATTGTAATAAAAATTTGTGAAACAAGTTACCTTCCGTCACTTTGCCAGTCTGACAGTGCTACTGTGCTGAGCTGCGCTCTAATTTTCCAGGTTTTTTTTTTTTTTTCGGTAATCCGGGCGTTACGTGTGCTCTGCGAGTTATCTCATTACATGGTGTTTGCTGTTCGGTGGTAGTAGGGTACCCATCAAAAGCGAAATAAAATGCGTCTACGACACGGACAAATGTTAATTCGTCGGGCCATTGACACTCTCGCTACTCACTGCGATGTGCAGAGTGCATAGACCCAGTGTGATGGATGGATGTCATCAGTTC
This sequence comes from Cheilosia grossa, assembly GCA_963082955.1. Lineage (NCBI taxonomy): Eukaryota > Metazoa > Arthropoda > Insecta > Diptera > Syrphidae > Cheilosia > Cheilosia grossa. Next base: position 47,769,223 of record OY720147.1, on the reverse strand, counting down.
CTGTTTCTGGTGTCGTCCGGTCGCCCCATCCAAGAAAGATCCAACCGTTTGTAAATATCACCTCGATGAGCCAGCAGCATTTCGTCGGGTTGGACAAATTGAACGCGCAAAAGATTGTGAGCAAAGATCGCGCTGCTCTTCTACAATATGAAATATGATCTTTTATTGAGATAAGGTGAAGGCATTGTATAATGTCCCAAGGAGTAAGTCTCTTTAGCGTTATGGCTGCGAAAAAGAAGGCGAAGATTGTTGCTGGCATTAACAAAAAGAGGATGTTAATTGTTGTATGTGTATACAGCATCGCACAAGTAGTGGAATTCCATACGGTTGGGATACGCTCAGCGCATTGTTTGTTTCGGAGTCTAAGGGTCCGTTTTTTGTGTCGTTTATACCAACATTATATTTTGTTGTTGAGTAGGAGGACTGCCGTCAGGAACTTTTTAGATTGCTTGATTGTTTGGAATAAACAACAGACCGCCTTGTCTTGATGCCGATTTAATGAATCGACGCGTAGTCCCACGTCCCACGAGTATAGGGGCAACGGGACCGCATTATGGTATCATATCGGCTTACACATCTATTAAATCGCTCAAAAAAAAAAAAAAAAACTCCCTTTATGCCTAATTGCTGAAATATGGGGAACCGAAGGAATGTGCATTGGTTTCTTAGGTATATCAGATCATAAGCACAAAAAACTGAAAACCTTACTTATTTCACCGGAAACCCAACTATACCTACAAACCGATACCCCTTTAACAAAAAATACAGAAAGGGTTGTCACTCCCTTGACCAAAGTCCACAAATGAATAAATAATAATTAGGTAGTTGCTTAGTTTGACGGATGCTAATACGTTGAGTGAGGAAAGCAATCCCTTGTGAATTCGCCACTCACTTTTAAAGGTGGCTGTTCACGAACACGATTTGCTCATTTTTAAGCTGTCACTGTCACCTTATTTAAGCGAATGACAGTGACAAGTGCATTTGTCTCTCGCGCCACCACAAAATCCACGTACAATCCTACATAACCGTTGTATCGCACACATTCTCCGCGCTATCACATAGGGTATTTTGTACATGCGTGTTAAAACCCCACCCTTCGATGGAGGAATAGCCAATCTAATGTGGGGACGCTGTCGGCATGGAAAAGAGCAATAGTGTGGGTGAAGCATGGGAGTATATAAGCCGATAGATTGAAACGACAAATAAAAATCTTGTTGATGATGGGAAAAATAATTGTTCTTATGCACCTATGTGCATATAGGTAATTCGAGTGGATTAAAAATGGTAACAAATGGAGCTAGACCCATCAGAAGTATGGGTACTCTTGACTTTAAATGAATTTAAAATTACATATGCAATATGGGATGATAGTGGGGTGTTGGTGCGAGGTCCCTTCTAACTAATGACGTAAGCTATTATTTTTTTCGAAGTGGGTAGGTCGGTTCACTGAATATTGTATCCGGAATGTAACACTTGCCGAAATTAAGCGCCGGAATAGAATTTTCATTTAGTTATTTCCTTTATGCCTCATTACCAATTAACATTTTTAGTTTCGATTTTAAATGTAAGTATAGTGGTTCACAATGGCTATACCTAGCTACCTATTTTCCATACGAATTTCCCAAATTGTGAGCTTCCGAACATTTAAAGTCGAAACTTAAATTTATTATTACCTAGTAGGGCAAAATAAGCTGTCCCTGCTTAAATTAGAATTCTGTTCAAAACATAAAATTAAACAAAGCAATGTAGCAAAATTAAACAATAAAAATTAACAACATTCTTCTCGGACTAGGTAGGTCAGTATACGTACCTACATCAATTCCACGTAAATTCTACATTATTTTCTTTTGAATTGTCAAAATTTAGCTTACGAAAATGTGCCGCTCCGTACACGAATTTGTTCAAATTTATCGCAGAGTGCAGACTGCTTTGGGTACATTTTTGTAATCGCAAGCAAAGTCCTGAGCTTAATGCCCAATTCACAATGTCGCGTTGACGCTCGCGTGCTTTGATAAATTATGTAGAAACAAAGCGTTTATATGCGCCACATAAAATACAACGTCAGGCGTTTAATCGACCTTAGAGCGTAAATATCGTAAAGTTCAACGTGACGCCTGAGTATACCTACTTTCCAATATCACGCGCGCTTTAGAAACTCACTTTAGAGTTTCGACTTGTTCGATTTGAAGGCATAGAATGTGACGTTCATAGTTGGAGTGGCACAGATCAATTATGTATTTTGGGGAATCCTTTTTCAATTCGTGCATAAAAATTACAGATAGATGAAAAAAAGGATAATTCTGCTCTGAATTTGTGTTTTTTAGCCAAAAAAACACACCGAACTTTTAGTCTGTCATACTCTACCCTCTCAACGTGCATTCGCTTCAAAGCAGCATTTCGGTTTATAAAATTCTTGCTCGCGCGCTTTGGCATTAAAAATCGTAAGGTTTCGATAAAGCCTGTCAAAGCGCGCTGACGCACGCACGCGTTCAACGCCGAATTGTGAATTGGGCATTAAACCATATAGACATACATCATAATTCATAATATAGACATAGCACATAGGTAGGTACTTAATATAGACTGTTAGTGAATGCAATGTCCACTTGCTGGTCAATCCTTAACACGAAAGGCGAGTGAGTCCGTACTGCACTCACAAGCATAGATTGCAAATGTTAACCTTAAATGAATATAATTCGATTTGGGTAGATAAAAACTTAATATTTACTGTAGAGACCATAAAAAGGAACTTCCAAAAACCAAATCTTAAATCTTACGTATGGGTATGAAAAGCATAGATGACAGATTGACATAGACAGGCATTTCCAATCAGAAATACGAGTATCATGCCTTCCGAGGTTGTTAGTAATATTTTCATAACTATATAACTATGCCATAGTTAGGAAGAGCATGAGCAATACCTACCCATGGAACGGATACTGTCATCTTGAAGACGATAGACTTCCGCCATTTTCCGATTTCGGTCGCAAAAACTTTAAAAAATTGTCCTGTCACAAATTCGTTTATTTATGTAATTGGCATCGAAAACTTAGGAAATTAGTTTTAATCTTCGATGACTGCTAATAGACGTCACCCATTATTATTTTGGGTTTGAAGAGATTTTTAATATTTTTTATTTACCTATAAGGTTTACTGTGAAAGAGACAAAATGTTTCTGTGTTGTTTTTTTTTTCTATTTTAGAATATGCGTGTAGTTGGCTACTCTACCTTTATAATATGTCATTTGCCTAATCAGGAAGTCATTAATCAGGCTACGTGAATTATTATATTAAATTAAAACTCACTAGATGGCTTGCATTCGGCTCGCAGCAAAGGCTTTAAGCTTCCATCAGTACCTATATAATTTTAGGACATCATGCTTGCTACACCGCACGGAAAAATCAAATTAGACCGCACTGCCTTATCCATGATTTTTAAAGTAAATTTAGATTTAAATTTACGCACTTCATATACCCATTAAGCAAACTCTTCGAAGGAAAATTGCATGTTTACTTTTAGTCTAAAGAGTGTTACAGACTAAAAATGTCACAATGCTTTAAGATTTACTAGGTTTGATACCTTTCTAATCCGCGGGAAGTCAAACAATCCGACAACTATATGGAGGATAGGTATAGGTGGGTTGTGACCTATTTTTAACCTATTCTCGAGACAGAAGATACAAAAACGGAGCACATTTGATAAAACATTTCCACTCCCTATTAACTTAATATTTAGAGCACATAGCGCCCTGCGTACCTAACGTTTTGGCCATAACCACTCAGGCGCATCGAACGAGAGTTTCTTTGGCGATTTGTATTATCTATATTCAGATAATTAATTTATATCCAAGTAGCCACAGCCACGATAAAAGCTTGACTCAGGTCGGACTCTTAACTGTTAAATTGAATAAGGCTCCCCTCTGACCCTCCCGCCGTTTAACGGACCTCTAGCCGACCCTGACACTTTATATTCGGAAATGCGAGTGGACTTATACTGCGCCTCTAGGCACATTTCTTTTCCTGTTCACTACGTATACTGTGTATCATTGGGGGCGTTCAAGTATCTAGTTTAGTAAATCTGACAACTGTGTGACCAGATGAATCTAGGTTTTGATTGGCTGAGCAGCTGTTTCAGTTGACGTGTATATGGAGTTGACTGCGGCCTAACTTTAAACCTGGAGACCATCCCCAAAAATTAAACTTTGGATGTACAAGGCTATAGTAAGACCTATACTGTCCTATGTCAGCCTCGTATGGTGGCCGCCAACCAACAAAACCACCTGTCTAAAGGCTATTACGAAATTGCAAAGACTAGCGTGTATTGGTACCACCAGTGCGATGAGAACAACTCCAACCGCAGGTCTTGAGGCTATCCTCAACCTGCTGCCGCTAGACATCTTCATACAACTCTCAGCCGCCTTTAGTGCCATGAGAATAAGCCAATCAGTAAACTGGAAACTGGATTAAACGGGTCATTCATCGATCCTTAAGAGATATTTTGTCTTAGTTCCAAACACAGACTACATTACGCCATAATGGAAGAATGGAGAGACGGACTAGTGCCTAACACGCAATCCATAGCCGTTTTTACGGACGGATCTAAAATGGAAACCGAGGTGGAGTCAGGCGTCTTCTCCGAGGCGTTTGGTATCTTAAAATCTATACGCCTCCCCGACCACAGCAGCGTCTTCCAAGCAGAGGTCCTGGCAGTGACAGCAGCAGCCCGTGAGTCTGCGACAAGGGCAACACCAGCTGAAGGTATTACCATCTTTATCTGTTGGATTCCGGGACATGAAGGCATTCCAGGCAACGAGAAAGCTGACGAATTAGCTAGACAAGGTTCAGCAGCTGTATAAGCACAAGATTATCCCTCTGTGAATATCCCGCCTTGCTCACTCAAGTTTGAAGCAGGAAGAAAGGCTACAGAAGAGGCGAACGCTAGATGGACCGCACTAGAAACCTGCCGTACAACAAGAATACTATGGCCAACCTTTAATGAAGCTAGAGCCGAGAAACTACGCTTGACGGAAGAAGAAATTTCGTAGAGGCTGCGGTGATGAGGGAGCACTTGAGGACACAACCCACTTCCTATGCCACTGCCCTAGTCTCCAACACAATAGGCACAGATTCCTAGGGACTCACTTCTTCCACGACCTAGACGAGCTTTCCAGCACACCAATAGACAAGATAATGAGCTTCATCAAATCCACAGGATGGTTTGTATGCAATAGCACAGTGAGTACTTAACCGCAAGTATATATATAGGGTTATTACGGGTAAGGAACAACCTTTTCCCCTCAATGGGCATCACAATGGGTCAATATTGACCTGAGTGTGGCACGGAGTACTCCACGCTAACCCGATTACCTAACCTTACCTATATGGAGGGGAAGCCGACGAATCTAGTCAAGAAATTCGTGACCGAGTTTTAAGTTGATAGTTCGCATATGTGGCTGACGTAGAAAAAGTTTTCTATTCTATTTTTTGCGTTCAGAGGTACATCTTATCCAGACCATTGCAATCGACTTTGGATAACTAAGATTCTTGAATGTGCCCATTTACTTTGTCATTTAGAATCTGCCATCACCGGTTGCCAAAGTTCTTGCTCAAATTAATAATATGCTGAAAATTAATAACTTACGTGACTGAATGTATTTACAATTTTAGACTTCTCTGGTTGTAAATATTCACCCATGCGCCACATGCGGAAGATTTGCATATTGTCGACATTCGTTTGACATTTAAATGTAAAGTTATATTAATTCAATAATGACAAATCAATCATTATATCCATAACAACCTGTCTTGTGAATAGGTATATATGCCTCATAGGTAATCACTAAAAAAATCCTTTTAAGAGATCATTTATTCGCGTTACCCTCGTCATAAATTATCATTACCATATATCCGCAAACATATTTTTGCAAGAGGACAAAACAAAACACGCATGCATCGCATGTGCCGAATATAAAATATTTTTGTGCACCATTTCCGTTGATCATCAATCTCGGAATCGTATCCCTAATAAGACACACAATGGCAGGAAAATGAGCTGGAAAATCCTTTTTATTGGGTTCACCGCAGCAACAACATCAACAACCGGATAACCTACCCTCATTTGTCTTGTTCAAGACTCCGGGATTCGTGGCGAAACATCAAGAGCTCTAGCACCACCATTAACGAAGTACTTTCAATATTTGTTGTGAGACATCATGCCATTGAGGTAATAACTCGTAAGTGAATTTAAGGGGCTAGCCCCAGAAGATATATGCACGCATTTTTCTTTATACATTCGAGTATACCTCACGAAATGCTCTTGTCGAATAATTTGTAATAATTTGTGAGAAACAGGCGAAGGGAGTTGCGGTGAGGACGCAAAGAAATCCGTGTAACATTTTTTCAGCTTCCTTGAGGAGAACAAAAATGCGGGTGCTTGGATAGGATTTGATCGCCCCTTCACTTTGTTACATAAAGATACGTACAGTCGTCCACCTATTGACTGTTTTTCTAGGAATCAGTTGGGATACCTGTGTCAGATCAGAAGTTGTTTTCCCACATCACCCTTGTCGAGGAAAAATTTCGCGCTGGAAAATCACCGTAATTAAGACCACATTTGCGCCTATTATCGCCAATTTTTCGAATTCTTTCGAAGTATCCGACCGTAGCTCATATCTCCTATAGTTCAGCTGGCGAGAAGATACATCGGTATCTTTGGTTGAATTAGTCGCATTTCAATCGATCGGCTTCAATTAACCATCGACAAACGTTCTATATCCACAAGTACGCGTATATGACTAGTAATTGACCGTCCGCGAGCAAAATGGCATTCAGTTGACGGTTTTACTTTGTGAGTGGGGCGTATTGTATTGTATTGTAAGTATAAGGCCCCGTACACTGCGACCAGAAGAGATCTATTGTGTTGGCCCCTATTGTTTAACCCAGGGAACTGTTAAGGCTCTTTATAAACCTCAGTACCCTTCTTGGTTCCATGTTTCTTATATCTGCAGGGCTTAAAAACGCCCCTTGCATGTGGATATCTCTGCCCCTTGCCACAGCAGGGCATTCGCAGAGTATATGTTCCGTTGTTTCCTCATCTTCTCCGCAGAGTCGACAGGAGTCATCATCGGTGAGTCCCATTTTTTTGAGATGGTATCTTAGTGGCCAATGACCAGTAAGATAACCAGTTAGGATCCTTAGATCTTCTTTGCTTAGCTCAAGTAACTTTTTTGTTTTACTACGAGCTGGGATTATGAATCTTTTTGCCTGCCTCTGTCCTTTTGATTCCGTCCAGTACTCGGCAAGGTGATCATCTTCCCACTTCCTAAATTTTGAGTGTACGTGACTCAAAGGTACCCCGAAGTAGGGCTCAGGACCAGTGAGCAGGCGTGGGGCGTAAATAAAGAGTAGCATTTGGCAGCATTTGGCATTTAAATTGGACAAATCTTGCTTCGAAATCTTACGGAATTCCTTAGACAAAAAACTGTAGATATATATTCCAATTCATTATGTTTTCAAGTTGTTTAGAATTTTAGCATAATTCAAAAAACTCTAACTACCTACCTGGATAGTCTCCTTATTTTTAAAGATTCGACTTTATTATAAGAAAGTCTTAGTTGTTAGGTTTTTGTTTAGGTTTTCGGGGGGCGATGCTGCAGCCCCTCATACTAAATCTTGCTAAGTTCGGCAATATATCATGTTTTGTATAAAAGTATAAAAAGTGTTAAAAATCATGCTAAATATTTTTTAAATTAAATCCTGCCAAGAACCCATAAAAATTAACAAAAAGTTATTTTGCAGAAAAAAATAAGATACAGTGAATTACCGATAATGTGAATTTCTGTAAAATGTCAATCGGCAAAACTTTACATTGTCATCTCTATATATTTATAATGTGAACTTCCGAAACATTCAACCTCTAAAATGTGAATTTTTTTGTAAAAGTTTTTATATTTCTCTTGTTAGTCCTGCTGGTTTTGCCTATTTACATATATATTATTTTCGTTTTTCTTCTGAATTCCTAAATATTCAAACTGTGCCTTAAAAAAATATTTTTTTTGTTTTTTACGGATTTGAAAGTAGTTTCAATCAGTTTAGTAAGTATACTGAAAAAAAGTTCCAATAATGTGAATCCTTCGAAAATCGAAAAACGCTTTGTTTAAGTTCAAATTATCGATTGACTACTGTCAATTTCACAAAACTTAAATAAAAATCCCTTCGTGCTTGGTGAATTCGTTGAATGTCTGTGTCCACTATCAAATGAGAGTTGTGATGTCTGCTTTGATTTAATTATTTAAATTCGTAATTTGGCTTAGCCAAAATCCTGCTAATTTTTCTTGATACAGCATATCATGCCAAAAAAAAAATGCTTGCATGATTTGAAAAAAAAAAAAAGGAAGCTAAATATAAAATATTCCTTCTAAATTTAGCAGGAAATATGCTAAATTGGTCACACTGCTCACAATGACATCATTTTCAATATATAGATTTTGATCTGAGATTTCAGATTTCTGTTACCAAATCGAACATGAAATCAGAATTAAATTGGTCCTTGCGGCCTTACCCATTTCGAGGCTCCGGGCGGCAGGTCTTTGCGAGGCCCTTTGTCCTTCGTGAAAAGTTTGTGATGCGAACGTAGGTCTGGTTGTTTGGTTTAGCGACAATTTAAAAAAAAAGATTGTTTCCATAGAAACATGTAAACAAAAGAGCGACATCTTGTGCGAAGAGATTCATTTCCATAGTAACGTATAAACAAAAGTACGTCATCTATTCGAAAGATGCAAAGCTACAAAGAGTGATTTTCAATTATTTTGGAATGTTTACTATTTTGAAAAGGAAAACGGAACCTACAATTTTTATTATTTACTATCCATAAACTAAAAAAAAACCAACAGGTATCTTGCATGTATATCGTTCAATCAAACTAATATACTTATATCGCGGGAAAGGAAATTAAATTAGTGCCGTAGTCAATCGTACCGACGTATTTCTTTTTAGCTTCACCCTGCTGAATGTGTTTCCGTATAGGTAGCCATTTTATTCATCATGAGACATGCGACTAGTTTTCTTTCTAATAATGTAGTTTTAAGATCTAATACCTGCATCCAATGACTGAATAAAAATAAAAAAATGTCATAGCCATACAAAGCTAATAATTAAATAAATAAATACATATTCATCGGAATAGATTCATGTAGGTACCCTAACCCTAAGGCTAGCTTCTTACAACCATTTGTTTTGTGTGTTTTTATTTTTGTGACGAATGGAAGGGCCCTTTATTTATTTTATGCATATTATTTATTTTAGTCCAAGCGCCTGACTTGTTCTCGCACAGATTTAAGTGAAATAAACAAGATGGACATCATTCGTACGTCAATCCCGCTATATTTACCGATATGTTATCTATATGAATAAATAACTAAGGATCAAAATCAAAAAAATCTGTATTTTTTTAAATTTGCTTGGGTTGTTGCGCGGAGCCCCGCGCGATTGCCCTGTTCGTCACCCCCTAAGGCCGCCACAGCTTGTGTGTTGGCTGGAAGAAAACATTTTCTGGACTTGCACTGGAAATCCATTGTAACGCATTTCGAAATAATTTAATAAACAAAACTCGTTTCCCTACGCGTGAATGAATAATTCAGCTAAAAAAACAATCCTTCCAACGATTAACAATTCGTAACCGCCAGAAGCTTGTCATTAACATTGATTTTAGTGAAAGTATGTTTAAATCTTAGAAAAAATTTGAGATTTCTCAAAATTGACAAGAAAAAAAAAATTACTTGTCAGAAAACGAGTTTTTCCCCTTTATTTTAACTTTTAACGCCAGTCTAAACTGTAAGAATGTTAGTGTTTCCTTTTTAGCTCAGATACAATCGAGCGCACTCTTTGAGCTTAGAATAAGTTTACAGCAGTCTGAGTGAAAATCGTACATTACAGCCTATTTTGACAGGAAATGAGTTAAACATAGGCTTGATGGCCGATCAGGGATTCAAAAGCTTTTACAGAGGTGTAACGTACTTTAGGCGTTTTTTTTTTTAGCTTCGATCTCAGCTAAGCAAAGTAAAGCAGGATTTTCAGCACGTAATTACAACAACTACTGCACGCTCAAAAATTTTCTCTGATAGAGTGGGATTTATGCTCGGTTAAAAAAAAAGATGGGTTGAAATTAACCCAAGTCTCTGTTGAAAAACACCGAGTATTCTTTGTTATATTATATTATACACCGATATACATAGGTAAAATGCATTTTGTTAAAAATAACACACTTTATCAGTTGTTAAGAACCAAGTTTCTAGATAAATATCAAACAGCGGGTTAAATTCAACAGAGTTAGTTTGTTATAAACTACAACCAAGAAAAATTGGAATAAAATGATAAAAGGTTATTTTTAACCAAGTTCATTAAACAAGTTGACTTGGTTATTTTTAATCGACTAACTCTGTGGAGCTATATTAACAGTATCAATAATTGGTAGTTTTTAACCGATTGATTGATTGAATAAGCGATTTTTTTGCGTGTGTGAGTCTTCGAAGTGTGAAGTAGAGCGTAGTTGTTGTAATTGCGTGCTGAAAATTCTACTTTACTTTGCTTTTCTCAGATCGAATCTAAAAAAAAAACAGGTCTTTTGTAAAAAAAATGGATGTATAAAAACTTTTGGTGTATTTTGATAGTCATATCCGACAGCTAGATCACAAACGTGTTTTATAAAAAAATGTCAGATCCCTCAATACACACGCTCGATTCGGAGCATGCCCAAGCTCGAGTTCTGTTCGTCGCTCTGAACGAGAAAAGCAAAACGCATTAAATTTGACCAAGTTAATTACCTAGCCTTAATGACTCCAGGACTTTAATCATTGAGCGAATCGGTGACAGAAGCGAACATAATATAGTTAAATATATTCGCAAAATCCAGACTTCTATATGGTGGCTCTTGACAGATGGAAAAATTGTGATCGTGGATTCGTGATGAAAGGAGAATAGGTATGGAATGGAAGTCAGTCAAATTGCTGTGGAAAATCTGTTGCGGAATTGGAATGAATACAATTTGCCCATCAGTAAAAGGTTTGTATCGAAACGTAGTAGTCATAGTCGTTATGTCAGATTTTATACGAATTAGTATTATGTATTCACTTTCAATCAAAGTTCAGCTGGCAAATACGACCTCGCAGCCACCGTACGAGAAGTTTTGTCGCCCTGTCTGTAATCGAGCACATTAAAGTTATCGGACGATTTGTAATGACGACAGATCAACCGATCACCGATAGCTACAATACAAGGTAATTCGCACTGTATCTTCCCATAGCGGCTGCAGACTTTACAATCCAACGAGGAATACGCGTAAGTAGCAAAAACCATAACTGGTCGGTCGATATCTGTGTGCTGCCAGATCTAATACATATCTAAAATGCTTTCGATTATATTTACACAACAATATTGTTGCCAATGCGCGGTGTAGGCCAGACTCTGGTGGGGAGCGCTTCAATAGGCGGTATCCAAAGGTTTGGTGCGCGCAAACAGCTCCAGCCACTGCGACGGCAACTTCGCGCAATCGTTGATTGCCTTTTGCCTATATAGTTGAGTGAGGAATGTACAAAGTGTTCCGAGAAATATTCACCGCGGCGTAGGATTCATCATTCATTGGTTTTGCACTGTTTATTTGGTATACAGTGTGTATTGGAGGATTTGTGCTAATTGGCCACTACCGGTCTAAATGGCGCACACGCATAGGTGCAAAGGCAGAGCCGCAGGCGCACGTTTGTTCTGCTTCTGTCAGCCGAAATCAAATTGCTGATGAAATTCGTGTGGTGCGAACCCTTTCTTATCTGAGACGACAAATCAAATCACTTCTCATAATTTTCGCGCGTTCACCGAAATCGTATATAAGTAAATGTTCAGAGGTGCTGCTTGCCATTTCCAGGAACAAACATCGCCTGCTCATTTACGTGAGGAAAATAAGATAAAAATAAATCACCTTGATGGGGTCCGAAAACGGGCCGACTGACAACGAAATCTGGCGAAATAGTAATCACAAAGTCCAATGAAATTAACGACTACCGGTCTTGAAAGATAAAACCAAATGCAGCAGCTGGGGATGGTTGCTTGGGTTTGCGACGCAGAATGCTCCCAAAATGAACATGAGTTATTTGATGGCAATGTGTGCGATGATAGTGACAAAGTCTCATCGTTTTGCTGAAGTCCTCTGATGTGTAAGTACTTTATTAAAATTATGGTCCCGAAAGGGAGAAACAGCGCAAACGCTTTAAGAATGTGTCCCGTTGATGATGGCGCAGATTTTGTTTAATTCACTTTTACTCGGTCTCCCTAAAGTTTTACGGGGAATGAAGTATTACGTGACTTCTTTCTAAAAAATGTCTCGTCAGAGGGGCTATTTTAGTCCACTATATATGTAGATACATATGCCTTTGAATGTTGTTAGTACGGTTCTTGAAAGTAGAAATATAGGCTACGGAATTTTCACTTCTGTTGGTAGACGATAAGGTTATCATCATATTTGATGTTTGTTGGTCAGTATTGGGCCACTTTTTGGTTTTGTTCTGTGCATCTAGGTGTATAAAACCAGGCGATCCTTTGAATTCCCTGACGAAGATAACTTTTCTGGGCAATATCATTTTAGAGTTCCAGGCGATATATCATAAATGTATATATTGTTTGAATTGGCTGAAATTGCAGTGAACGTTAATCGAAGAATCGGCAGCAAATCTTCAAAAACCCATGCGGAAGATCAAAAAGAGAACATCTATAGTGGAAGTTTAACCAATTAGACCTTCAACAGAATTTTTATGACATACAATCATCTTACTGATTACAAGACAAAGCATCAGCGAGTTTCGTTTTGCTGTCAAACGTCAAATACTAACCAAATTCCACATGTTATTGTAATTAATGTCGTTTTCCATTGGGCAAAAAGAAGCGTCGGGAGAGTCCGGAATCGAAAAAATCACTTCTGAAATCGTTCCTTTGGCACCAAATATACTCTTCTGGTGATTCTGAGGAGAGAATTTCGCTTCTCGATTTGAAGTCAGAATCCACTCAAGAAGCACTCACACAAGCGTAGTTTATTTATTTTACACAAGTCAGCTGACAGCTGCCGTAGATTATTTTTTGGCATTTCACCAAAACTTTCGTGGATTCAATCAGAAGCAGTTTTCTTGTTCCATTGGATTATAGAATGAGTCGATCCCCGAGTGAAACCAATGGAAAACGACATAAGAGTTAAGAGGCGTATTAAATTGTAATGCATGTTGGTTCCGCCATCAAACGTAAAGAGGCAAACGGTAGTTTGGAAAGAAAAAGGCAGAGGTCACTTTACGTCTCTTTCTACTGTAATGCCTGCCTTTTGGGATACACTGACCTAGAAGTAGAAGAAGGCAATCACCTTTGTTGGCTCTTAGCCAACAGCCTACAGTGGCACACTTCAATTTGTTTGAGGCAATTTTCCATTTCTGTTCACCACCTTGAGTCTTGAAATAGGTCCTCGTCTACAGCCTTGAGTCTCTTGTTTACACTTTACAGCCAACGACTCTGTAAGCAGGATCGTCGTTTACACCCATGCGCTCTTCACGCACTATTTTAGTATCAAACTCCAAATCCGCTTACATCGTCCACTTACCGCACTTTTTAGCAAAATGAACCTTACTACTAATAAGACCCACAACTTCCCCCGCAAAACATCACTCGCAGTGCGATCTTAGTTCATCATCTGACTGCTTATAGAAGCACTTTTTTGCGAATCTACGAATAACAATCTCAATTCACTCGTACATTAAATAAGAGCTGCAACATTATTCACACATCACTGGGTCGGTAGCAGAAATGTCTTTAGAATGATCGCACACTAAAGCTATACGCTCGTAAGATGTCAACATTTGCCAGCGATATATCAAAAGATTTTGTGCACCTTTTATTGCTAGTACGTGACTTCGGTGCGCGAGCTTAACAGCAAAATTATAGCGCGCTCTCTCACAGAGGCGAAAAGCTGCCGCATTCCTTGCAGATCCCCCCGCAGCGCCTTAACCACTCAACTCAATACTCAACTGCATTTAGTCCACTCGAGCGATACAGCCTGACAAGATATACGGTCTGCCGCATACTGAAACTCACCATCACCACCTTCAATTTTCAGTCCGCAGAAAGAGCGATAGCCTAACCAAGATAAGCGGCAAGTTGACACATCAATTCGCTGGCAAAATACTAGTAATTGCGTCTGATCTCTGTGCATCATACAGAGAGTGTGTGGTGGATGAACTCTATCCCCTAGAAGATCGACCCAACTTGCAGTTTTACGAGCTCAGCAACATTAGCATTCGTTGCGGCTCGGCGCTGTCGGCCAGCATTTGGTATGCAAACGGCGAGCGCGCAGCTCGGCATCAATATTGATGATCTCTCGCGGTTTGGTACGCAAGAGCATGGGCGCGCAGACTTTCATGTCGTCAAGGACAAAGCAGTACATGTGTGTACGTCTTTTGTGTTTGGTAATTGGTAGTTTATGTTTATTCACTAAAATTCAATACAATTGGTGCAAGCTTAACCACTACATAACTAATGGGATAACATGTGAAATAAATTAATAGTACAATTCTGGAAACAAAACTGAAAGGATCTCTTGAGCTATCACAAGAATACTGGTGCGGTCGACGTCTAGTCTTTAGTCCTCTTGGGGGGCAGTGTCCAGTGGGACTTCTGGCACCTTTTCCACTTCAATGTACTCGTCGTCGTCCTCGTCGGCGGCGGCTGATGGTTTTTCGTCAACGACCTCGTTCTTCAGTTCCAGCTTGGGAGTTGACTCTTGTGCTGGGGAAGGCTCTTCAAAAGGCTTCTTGACTTCAGGGTGAGGGTTCGCCTCTCCGGCGCTAGCATTCTTCAGGCGACCTCTTACCTCGTGCTCAACCAGGTGGTGATCCAACTCAGCGCGGAAGTAGAACTTGTCGCTGCAAAGGTTGCAGTCGTATGGGCGAGCATTAGCACCGTGGTCGGCCATGTGACTCAGTAGACCACCGGGCGCTGTGAAGACCGCGGAGCAGATGTAGCAAATAAAGCCTCGGTCTTCGCAGCCGGCGAAAGTGTGCTCGACCAGGTGCTCTTGGAGTTTTTGGGCATGCGGCATGATGACTTTGCACAGGTTGCACCGGTTCTCCACGTAGTTCGAGGGACCAGAGCTGCTTTCGAAGTTCCGCTGGCTGTTGAACTTGGTGTTCAAGTTGTGTTTGCGACAACATTT
Source organism: Cheilosia grossa (assembly GCA_963082955.1). Classification (NCBI taxonomy): domain Eukaryota; kingdom Metazoa; phylum Arthropoda; class Insecta; order Diptera; family Syrphidae; genus Cheilosia; species Cheilosia grossa. The sequence continues at coordinate 47,753,989 of OY720147.1, read as the reverse complement.
CTCGCACACCTTGGCGTCTGCTGTGTTGGGTATGGTTTCCAGGCACAGGGCGCACGCACTCTCCGAGACGGATGACGACTTTGTGTGGAACCTATAGAGGAAAGAGAAAGCTTCGTTACAAGCACACAGACAGGAGGTAGTATGTACTCACTTGGCGTGCAGACCGATCTCAAAGTCGGAATGAAGCGTTTGGCGGCAGCAAATGCACTGAACCGGCATCTGGCCCTCGGTGTTGTGCTCCAACAGATGGCCCTTGAAGGCAGCCACGTCTGCCAGGGCATGGGCGCAGTGCGAACACTTGCCGGACTGCCCCACTTTGGAGTGTTGCAGCTTGTGCTCGGCAAGGATAGCGGGAGAGGGGAAGATCTCGTCGCAAATGAGGCATTTGTGCTTCCCGGTCGAGTTGTGGCACGTCTTCATGTGGTGCTCCAGCTCGCTGCGAGACTTAAAGTTACCGCTGCAATAAGCACAGCGAAGACTTACACCAGTCTTCAGATTGTGAACGATCTTGCGGTGTGAATGGATCTCGGCCTCAGTTCGGAAGTCATTACGTTCGCACATGCCACAGCTGAAACCACCACCGCCGCCTACAGCTCGGTCCGTCGGTTTGTTGCCTTCCTGCTGAGGCTTAGGAGCGCTCCGGCTGTTGTTGTTGTTGTTATTGTTGTTGTTCGGGCTGTTAAAGTAGTTTGTCACGCCGCTAATCTTCTCCTGCTGGTGCTGGTTATACATCTCGAGAATAGTCCGGTTGGTGTCAAAGTAGCGCTGGTTTAAGCTGGCGTACACAAGGGAGGGATGCTTCATCGTGGAACTCGTGTCCACCTGCAGCGGATTGTAGAACTTACTTGTGTTCCCTGCGGCATTGGCGAACAGGTTTTTTCCCATGGCGAAGGCGTTGTAGTCCAGGACGCTGTTGTTGTTGTTCTGGGTCGAGGGTGGTGGCTTATTGAAGAGGGCGCTCATGTAGATGGGATTAATTGGCGAACTGACAACGGGCACCGAATCGACATCCTTTTGGCCGTGATGGTGAGTCTGCATGTGACGGTCAAGCAGAAACTCCACGTGAAACGTTTCCGGGCATGATGGACAGCGGAATTGTCGCGCATGCGCAGCCAGATGGAAGTGCATCTCCAGCTCTGTAGAGCAAACCGCTCTGCAGAACATGCACTGTATGGGCGAGCCGACTATCGTCTGATGGCGGGTCTTCACATGGACATGGAACTCCTGCTCTCCGTGAAATGTGTCCATGCACGCCGAACATCGAAACACCTTACTCTCCGGCGAGTGTATGCAGGCGAAGTGCACTTGAATCGCTACCTTTGTCTCGAATAGATCCGAACACAGAAGGCACTTGTACATCGTCTGAAGGTGGCTGTCGAAGAGGTGTTTTTGCAGCTCCTCCGGCTTGGAGAACGTCTTACTGCAGTTTTTCTCAGTGCAGCTGTATTCCATGCTGGTTATCAGGAAATGCGAAACCACATGCCGTTCGTACTCGGGCTGATCGCGCAATGACTGCCCGCAGTGGTGGCAAACCAAGTTCAGGCCCTGCACGATGTGCGACTTAAGATGATTGCGGAAGCTGTCAAAATCTGGAAATCCGTCATTGCACTGATTACAGAAGAACACCCCGGGTTTATCCACGGCTTCGGAAGACTCCTGTGACGGTGTCTGGGCAGATCGCTTGTTTTGGCTCAGATCTGTAGGTTCGTCATCCGGTTTCTCCAACTCCTTGGGACTCGGTTCTTCGACCTTCACCTTTGTCTCGTGCGACTTGGGCGTTGACAGACGGGGACTAAACGTACCCGACGCCGCCAGCCGGTTGAAGTGCTCAAAGTAGCTCGTCGGACTGGATAGACGTTCAATGTGCGTGGTTCTCATGTGCTGGAACATTGCCGGTATGCTGGGGAACTTCATTGTGCAGTACTCGCAAGACATCTGAAAGCCACTGGTGGCGGGCTGATTGGCCTGTGCCTCCTTCTCATGCATGGCTTGTATGTGATTGCTGAGCTGCTCCATTGAAGCGAAATCAGACTTAGTGCAGTACATGCACGAGACGATAGAGCTGCGCACTCGCTTCGCGTAGTCCAGGGTGCTTGGGCTGGGACTCTTGGTGTTGGCCACTGAGGCATATCGGCGTTTCTGCAGGCTGCCATTACTAGAACCGGATCCTGTTGAACGGGGGCTGTAATTAAGTGCCGCGGGGTTACCCCCAGCGGCGAGCAGAGCTGCCTGTTTTTTGTGGTTTTGCATGTGAGACGTCAGAGCCGCCGCTGTATTGTATCCACGGTTGCAGATGGTGCACTGAAAGGGTTTCTGGTTGTCGTGGGTTTTCATGTGGATCTTTAGATGATCACTATAAAAAGAGATAGCAAAAGAGAAAAGATGTTACAAGCAGCGCAGGTATTTCACTTGTAGTTATAATTTTGTCCAAGAGAGGGAGTGGTGTCTTAAAAGGAATAAATTTGAGGAAAAGACCCAACATCCGCATGCCTCGAAAGTTTCGAGATAATAGCAACTTATGAACACTGTCAGTATTTAGCACTGAATATATACCCTGAATATATACCCTTAAAGATTGTAAAACTAACGTTTGAGTTGCTAACTATTTAACGACAAATAAGTTGAGTCTCCTGGTAAATGTTGTTTGTAAAGGAGATGACCACCATTTGAATTCGTTTTCTTCAGCACTACCAACGACAAATGTCGGACGTTTAAGGTTATTTCGGTTAATAAAACTACTCGATACGCAAAAATGTGTTATATGGCTTCTGAATCAAGAGACTGGAAGAATAAACTTAGTTTTAGAATAATATTCTGAGAGACTAAGACCCAAGGAGCTTTAAATTTTGTTGTTAAATCTGTCACTAATACAGTTGTATTTTTTATTTCGTATCGCTGAACTTCATCAGAAGCTCCAATTGGTTCAACGAGTAGGAAGAATTGCATTTTAGATTCATGTGGTATCACAAGGGACCTTACAAGGGTCTAAGTGTGTCGGCTAGCCGACAGCCACTTCAACCTAACCTAACCTAACCTATCGCTGAACTTTTCAAAACAGACCACTAGCTTACGTTCAACTATACCTATACTCTTATCAGGAAATTTAAAAACAAAATCTACTCAACTCAAGAAATAATTGAGCGGTATCCAAAAGAGCTGTCAAACTCGTACTTTGACGACGTGTAAATACTTTTCACCCGAAAAGGATAGCGGCCAGCTGTCGGTCTATTGTCAGTAGAAGTCAACCATTTTGTTGTAGAACTAATTGCGTTTGCATCTGTAACAAGGAATTTGTGACGTTTCATGACATTTATCGACTTAAATTCGCACATAACGCGCTGCCACTGAGGCATATCGGCGTTTCTGCAGGCTGCCATTACTCGAACCGGATCCTGTTGAACGGGGGCTGTAATTAAGTGCCGCGGGGTTACTTCATCTCCAAGAAAATAAATTGTGTTCAAAGATAAAGAACTGCTATTCTAATTGAAGTTCGGTAGTTTTGCGGGTCAAAACATTGACAAACATCTAGTCAAGTTCAGTCAGGCAGTAACTATAACAACACAAAATTTTAATGTAACCGAAAGTTGATGATGTTACATTGCCTCATGCTGAATTACAGTGGCATAAGCTGGATTTTATTGACTAAGGCTGGATTGCATTAATTAGAGATGGATTTCATTGTCTAGGTATTGGCTATGCTATTGACTATTCATTGACTTCAGCTGAATTCCACTGACTAAAGCTAGATTTTATTGGGCAGATTAAAACAAACATTGCATTAAATTGTATAAAATTGACCTAAGTTGGATTGCATTGCCTTAAGCTAAATTAAATTGATTTTCAAAACGGCTTCACCAAAGCTGGATTCCTTTCAGCAGATCGCATTGACTTGAGCTGAATTTAATTGACTTAAGCTGGTTTACTGCCATTTCCCCTTTGATATTATGTAATCTGTTTCTGAATACAAAACTGTAAACTCATTCTTAAAGCACTTGACAGTTGACACTCACCTTCGCGAAAATGCAGCCTCGCAGTGCGGACATCTGTACCGCCTATCCCCGGTATGTAGCTTGGTGTGCCGGTCACGCGACCTTTTGTGCTTGAAAAGCCGTGCACAGTAGTCGCACTTGAATGGGAGATGCTCCGCGTGGCTCTGGAATTTCACAGAAAAGAAAAAAAGAAAACAAAACTGTTAGATCTGTCAAGAATATAAGAACTTAATAACATAATGCAAAAAGCAGGCATATCCCGATGCGGATATTCGAATGCTTTAAGATGCAGTAGCGGACCTCACCATCGCACCATCAGACATGACTTCATACATCTGTGACGGCTGAGGTGCTCTTTCACCCCTCATCTCCCCAATTACACGAGGCTGCCTTATGATAAAATATGCATACACTCTATTTGAGATCGCCAAGCCGACGTACGCCTCAAGCATGCCAATGACAGTGATGTTGTTGATAGGCATATAGTACTCTGACGACTGACTAGACCCGGGATGGAGAAGGTTCTTCTGCTATACAGTCAAATTGTGTGTGCGAAAGTGTGGATGATCGCCACGCATGTTAATTGCCGCCACACATATTTCCCAAATGGACAAGATAAAATAGCAACCAACACAAAACAGGCATACGAGTACCAGTACATGTGCGACTGGTGTTTGCGGCACCGCGTGCTCTTCGGGTCCAAAATGTCAGCGCAAAATTATTATTCCAGTTTATTTGGAGAGCCGTCGGTTTTATGGTCACATACGACTACGAGTCGTAAAGTCACCGCGCGCTATATGCAAAGGAGACGTAACTCCGCAACTCAGATATAGATATATAGTGCGCGCGCGCACATTTGCAAGCCACTGTCTAATTGGGGGCTCAAAACTGGTGGCCCAAAACATTGCCACCGTCAGATCGTGTGCCCTTTGTCTGCTCTATGGTGTTCCAAGAAAACACATTCACCGCAGTCATCGTACTCTTAAGACTACTACTCGCATGCAGCAAGTCTACGAAAAGCAGCTTTTGTGCGTGTGTCCACCAAAAATTGAGATATATTTTCCACAAGTACATAGGTGACGGACAGAAATTCCGATTTTATTTCACTGTCGGCGTTCGCCGTTTGAAGTTTCGAAGAAGCGGGCAGAACAGATTCCATATCTCTGCCACCAGTTCGCTGCGAATCAGGCCAAAATAAGTCAATTTGTATTCAGAGCGTCGCCAGTGTTTATTGCACAATATGAACAACTGATTGTGCTGGTTATCGTTTTTTAACTGCCATTGCAAATCATCATCTATACACACATAACGAATGACGACGACAGAGAGACACTTTAAAAGTCGAACGACAACGACCAAGAGACGAACAAGGAACAGATACAATCTTCATCCTTCGGCAAGAGTTTTTGGCCCCGGCCACGACAACAGATTCCTCAAAAAGTGCGGCGATGGTTGTACATGTAGCTATATATGTCGAGGCGCATAAGATGCCCAAAAATTTATCATGAGTGTGCCCGACTCCCAGTTGTAACACAGTCAGAGTCGCTGAAAGAGATTTATATTTATTGTCGCGCAGAAAATGCAATTCCTCACCCTAGGATGAGCATTGAGACTTGAGAGCTCCTTGAATTTGTACTCGCCAAATGGGAAGACGAATTCCCCCAGATCAAGAGATATGAACTTTATTAGGGGGCAGTGGCTGTGGTGGCTGATGGCAATTCTCAGAAGCCCGGGGAATTACTAAAATTTCTCTCAGTGCATGTGTGTGCATGGGTCCACGTCAGGGTCATCGACAAGAGAGGCGGAATCGGTAGGCTTCCCCGTCGGAAATATGTATTATTGATCTCTGGCCGCCGCAGTGCGAAATATTCGCGCGATTCGCCTCTAATAAGCGCGAACACTGTTAATTACCCCCCGCTTGAGTAGATGTATAACAAAAGAAGTCGTATGTCCTTAAAAGGTGAAACGGGGAACCCAGCTACTATACAGTGTATAGCACACACTCAGACTCACCTGTTCATGCTTCTTCAGATACCCAAGGCGCGGAAATGATTTATCACAGAACTGACACTGATAGGATCCGTCGCGGTCGGTCGCGCTCTTAATGCCATCACTTGTCAACTTATCCAACAACTTTGCCGAATCCCTATCGATTTTCCGCAATTTCGTTGGAATTTTCATGGAATGTTCGCCGATTGCGCCACTGATGGTGTTGATGGCGGCGGTGGTGGCGATGGTGTTGGTGGTGGTGGTGGTGTTGGCGGCATCGTTGGCACCACCACCGTTCGCTGAGAGGAAAACCCTTTCCTCGCTAGAATTCGCGGCGTCGTCATCTTCGTCCCTGATGTCCCCGTCGTCATCATCGCCGTCATCTTCATTCCCGTCCCCGTCCCCATCACCAACACCGGTGCCAGTTGCTCCATTTATGGCTGAAACACGTCGATTGTGATGCCTATTGTCGCGATTGTGACCACCGCTGCTGTTTTGCTGTTGTTCGCACTGGTACTGCAAGTGAGGCAGTCGCTGAAGATGATGATGATGGTGGTTCTGCTGGCTGTGGTGGTGGTGGTGGTTGTGCAACGAGTTCGGAGTAATTGTCCCATCCGACATGGATGGCGAGTAGCTGGACGAGGTGTGCGTGGAGTACAGATCTGCAATTGAGTAAGACGTTCGATTAATTTAACTTCATTCAAATGACATAAACTCTACAGAAGATGCTGTAATTAAAACACCCTCTGTCGTAGGTGTCATGTTCGGCTGCATATAGTTAAGCAAACCCCTAATTAATTAAGTGGCATAATCTGGTATGACTGGTGACTAAAGAGGAAGTGCTTCGAAACAATAAAGACGTACAAATCTTTGTGGTTGCGGGATATAATTGAATTAACGCGCGTGGCGGTCTATGGCAGCTAATCAAGCAAGGGACCGACTGTTGCGATGAATTAATTGGAAGGGGAGGTAGCTATAATCATCTGGCGACATAAAACTTCGCCGATGATAGTCATTCTCCCCGATCAAGTGGCGTTACATGACAATTAGACGGAAGGGAAACTTCAATTAAGACGGTTTCTCTCTCTCTCTGTGTATACGCAGAGTGTGCACACCATGCTTATGGCAAATTTAGCGCGGGCGGTCTCATTAAAACAAAAAACATACCACATACACATCACGGCTTACTAGACTAAGAAGATTACTTTCCGGTGGATTGAAAAGAGCCTCGCATTTCCGTGCTTAGATCATCATCGCTCACTGTGCTCTGTGTTGGTATAAAGATAGCGGCGGTCAGTCTCAGCGTGAATCACGAGGTTAATCTGTACTAAGACCGACAATCATTGGTGCCGTCCATTGGGATGCTACAGTGTTTTGATTTCAATTGGATTGTCGTGTGTCCCAAGAAAACATGTCTACAGTGTCGTATAGGACTTGGGTTCTGAAAACAATTGTGTAGTGCTTTTGCGACACACAACTGTATGTTAGGACCCGACTTTGTAACTACACTGACACGCATCGACTCATAAAGCAAGCTGAGTGCTTCCCGACTTAAAAAGTCAAGTCAAGATCAAGAACAAGCAAGCCATATGAACAACGCCATGCTAAGGACCCTAAATGCATCAGGCTGAAGATGCTGATATTTTCTTAAATGTTATCATGAAAGACAAGCCCGCATATTTCATCTGCAAGGCTTTTAATGTTCAGGACTGGAATACCAAAAACACGATACTTTTTATAAAGTAACTTCTTGGTCTACAACAAGTGACAATTTGTTGTAGTTATTGGGCTCGGAGCGCCATTGGGTCTATACAAATTAAACTGGCCTCACAGTCACATCACTTCCCTGTCCCTGTGTTTTGCGGCCCTTGGGTCAATGAAAAGGTTTTAACTTTGAGCCACATGACAGCATCCGAAATTTACCACTCAATAAATGCGACGCATGTTTGTATTTCTTTGCAGGTAGAAATCACACAGAGTAATGGTCCAAAAGTAGTGGATCACGCAGCTAAATAAGATGAACTACCCCACGCCTGTGTGGTATCTTAGAAAAATAAAACACACCAGAATAACTGAATGCACTCATTGTCGTCCAGGCTTTCAATCATCATCAGCTATCAGCAAATGGCGGTCGATAAAACCCAACGAATTTATATACTCCAAAATATATCTCAATGTATTTATGTGTATGTTGTATAATAAGTGATTAAAGTAAAATTATAAAAGTTAAAAAACACCACAGCATGTAGTGGGTATATGTTGGCATTTCAGAAATCTTCAACAATTCTGTGACCATTGTTCATACGCCTATATCTATAGATAATTTGAAAAGCTGTCATTGGGCAGGAACGTAAACACGACCAAAATAACTACACCTACAAGCTCAAAAATTGGATCTAACAGAGTGTGATTTTTGCTCTGTTAAAAAAAAATGGGTTGAAACTAACTCAAGTCTCTGTTGAAAAACACCGAGTATTCGTTGTTAAATACAACCGATATAAATAGGTAAACACACTTTATCAGTTGTTAAGAACGAAGTTTCTAGATAAATATCAACCAGTTGGTTAAAATCTACAGAGCTAGTTTGTTATTTGCAACCGAGAAAAATTGATAAAAGGTTATTTTTAACCGAGTTTCGTTAAACAAGTTGACTCGGTTATTTTTAATCCACTAACTCTGTAGGATCTATATTAACAGTATCACTTGGTAGTTTTTAACCGAAAGTTGGTTGATTTTAAATAAGTGATTTTTCTGCGTGTAGGTAGAAACCGATGAAATTGTATGTGTATTATGTACAATCACTTGCACTGCACTCCTACACTTTCTCTTACTCCTCCCCTAAGTTTTCTGAGAGGTTTGCAGAAGAAACAAATAGCTGCCCGATTTATCCAATTAAGGCATAGGTTTTATTTATATCGTGTGTCATTTGCGTTAAATAATAAGTACGTTCCCTTACTTTTAAATCTTACGATGTCGTTCCTTAACTCCAAAAATTGGTAAAAGAGATCGTCATTACCCTTCCACCGAGAATCTTACGAATTTTTACTCAACAAATTTCTTGGTGTAAGAAGTGGAAAAGCTGGCAGTCACCTTACAATTAACAGCTGATTTCAAATTTTTGTTCCTATTTAGCATGTGCGTGCATTGATTTCTTACGTATTAAAATGGTATCAGAGGCGCAAAAATAAAAATTGAATATTCTCCACAAGATTCTTTTCGAAAGTTGCGACATAATTCTTCTTCGCTGTAAGAAGAAACAAGGCGGGTAAGACCCCTTGATCTATAAGAGTTAGTCAAGGCCAAGAGATTGGGTAATATCTTTAAAAAAATAAGTTTCGAAATCAGACAACCGGTGGATTTCTGAGAAAAATTGTTAATTTATTAATTTGTTAATTTATTTATTTATTTGTTAGTTAATATATATTCTTAATGTGTTTAATTGTTAAGTTTTTAACTTTTTAATTTATTTATTTTTTAATATTCTGTGCTACTGCTTTTTCGATTCGTTAATCTATTAATTTATTTACTATATTTTTATTTTTTTAAACTGAGACGCTTTTTACCTTTCATATATATATTATTATTATTTTTTGTGGATTTTAGGTAAATGTAATTTTGAACGTAATAAATATGTCTAAAAAATATATATTATAATTTAACGTTTGCCAGTAGTTACTCATGCAGACCTAATTTTGACAGCTTATTGATTCGAGTAACGAAGAAGTGTAGTTAAATCGAACGTATTAAATTTGACTATGGGTATCTGTTGCAGATGAGGGGATTTTCAAAAACTTCAAGCAATAACTTTATTTGCCTGTTTCCGTAGGTATACCTAATGCTACTCAGAACTTTGAGGGTTCGTTCTCGTCAGAATTTAAAAGAGTGACAAAAAATGTAGGTAGTCAATTCATCAAATCGATCGTTTCAAGTTGGTACAATAATACACTCTATTACTTTTTTTTACATTGTGAGTGACTGTCAACATTTGTGATTTTTTTAAATGGAAATAAATCACGGAGAATATTTTTTTTAAATTCTTACATTTCACAAAATATGGACAACATGATATTAAACCATTTAAAAAATTGTATAATACAGTCACACTAAAGAAAGCGTTATTCAAGCATGGCGACGGGTATATAAAATATGACTATACGCAATTGTTGTAAACAAGAAACTAAATTAGAAGAGCTCACCGGTCAGATGATGGCCTCCCTTAAAGTGATTTGGTATATGGAAATCGCTGTATATATAGTAGGACCAAGAAACGTCTTCAAATCGAAAATGTGTTACCGAGCAGAGTGCAATGTGACAGATTGATAGATGGATGCTCGACCTCGCTTAACCTACCACCAACAATCAATTTAGGACTCCTAAAAGTTTGAAATACTTGGTTTCTAGCTGAAACAATATCTAACACGTGTCGCCCTGTATAACCAGTTCTCCGTCAGATTAAAAATATGGAAATTTTAAGTCAAAACCTAAGGAGCCCCAGGAAGCTTACATTGAAAAAAGTGCTACCTTCTCGTCTGGCATCGCCGCGATTCCTTATTTCTGTAGGAACATTTAAAAGCTAAATTAATGTGGGGTAGTTACTATTGCTTCGTATCTGTACCAGATTAAGTAAAATGCAAAGTAGATACCTACTTGCGACGGAATCGTTAACGAAAGGAATACATCTTGTTTACTTTCCCTAACAATGTCCACATAGGTTCCAGTGGATGAAAGTTATTTTTTTAAGATAAATAGGTCATAAAATGTGTTTTTACCCGACGACTGCTGTGTGATGATTTTGCGCCTGATTTGCAGGCTACGTTACCCCATTTTGCCACACAGTTTGTTTTCTTTTCTTCAGCGCAAGTGACACACATTCTGAGAAGAGTGGGAACCATTTAATGCTGGAAGATTGTACCTATTGTGAACATTGGGATGGGATTATATTTCATGTGGGTACGGTGTTAAGCAAAGTGCGAACCACCTTAGCATATCAAATGCATTCGCATGTGTGTTTTACCTTTAGGGAGAAGTCGAGAATTTCTGATGTATTATACGTTTGTCAGTGCTGGTTTGTTTCTGATTTTGTGCATCGCTTCAACAGTTTCATCGCTTTAAGGGAAAAATGAAACATACAAAGTTTAAACGCGGACAAAATGGTTATTGAAAAGTAATGCGAAGACGCACAAATATTGGCAAACGAACAAGGCAAGCAAGTCAACAACAAATATATCAATGAAGTCAAACTGAAGAAGAACGCAAAGCACACAGAGAAGCCGACAGAATGTGAATGTGACATCGCATAAGATAAGATTAGTGATGACAATCCGAATCGAAGTTTTTCTGCCCAAACATGCAAAAAATTATGTCATTTTCCAAAAAAAAGATGCCGTGTAAAAGACAGAAATTGCTTATTTTACTTTGTTAGTAAAATAAGCAATTACGAACCTATCGTACATGGTGATTAAAATTTGTTAACGAAATGTTGGTTGATTGATAGGTAGTTAAAAGTTTTTAGTTCTCTGCAATTCAAGAAGCCCAGAGGCCACCTAAAATGAAAAAGTATTACAAGAAGCTTACAGAAGATTTCGTTCCCACTTTGTTGTATATAATGTGTAATGAGAACTGCGTCAAATCGTACTGTGAGAGAGCCACCAAGTTAAAATTGCAGAGTGGCAAGACGCGCATCGTTGCCGACCTACGAACGACTGGCATTTCGGAATGAACCAACAGAAAACTATGGTGGTGATTGGTGATGCGATTTTCGATATTGGAGCGATGACTATTGTGAAACCAACACATTGATTACGATGTTTAGAACGGCGATGGAGAAAATGAACTCCGAAGATCGCAGATTTGTCTTCAAACCTGATAATAGAAGCGCACTTTGGAAAAAATAGACTGCATAAAAAACCGTACTGTAACTTCCAATACAACAAAAATTATTTAAAATTTGTAATTTTTGAATTCTTTTAAATTGAAAAGTCGGCTCAGGTATAATTTCAATTATATGTGGCATGCTCACGTGTGAGCAAACTTTCCGCTTTGTACGTCGCTTCGTGTACCGTAATAGCCTTTTTACACCAAGCCGAAAACTGGGTTTTCGCGAAAACACACGAAAACTTCATCGAAAACAGGAGTTTTCCCATACATATTTCAGTTTTTAAAGCGAGTCGTTGAAAGTCGTTTTCCAACATTCGGCAAAATGGCTGATCGATCAAATGTCACAACTTTAAATCATTTTCCACAGTTAATTGATGGGCTTATATTATTTTTAACTGTACTAAATTTATTTTATTTATTTGAAATTTGTAACCAAAATGGTTTGCACCGAAGTTCAACGACTAGTGTCTCACACCTGATCGAAACGTCAAACGAAAACTAGTTGGTGTTCGGTGTGAAAAGTATATAACGCACTTTAGTGAAAAAGCGGAAGGTTGGCCGACACGTGAATCATTGCGGTTTGATTGAAACACATTGACATTGTTATACTTCAGTTATTCCTATTGACCATTAGCAACAAAACATTTTAGATACGAATTTTGTCAAAAAAATTTAACTCTTTGTCTAAATTACAAGAAGTTGACCTTTGTTAAATTTGACTAGCAAAAGCGGATTTTAGAATCTATTTTTGTTTCTATTTCTAAGGGGCGTATTTAATAAAACTTTTGAATAAAGATTTCGAATTGATGTGCATGTGCATTGTGCATACTCGGAGTTATTAATTGCATTTGCATTACTTGAACGAGTTGGGCGGAACGAAGTTCGCCAGGTCGCTATTTCCTTTATAAAAATGCAATTCCGTATTTTTTTCCCTCTTTTTCTATTTCTTCGAGTGATAATTTTATTGGTTAATATTTTATTTTTAATTAAAAATTGACTCGTGGTGAGTCTCAATTGAAATTGGGGCCCAAAGCACTTACCCACCTACCTCAACAATTTTTTTTCTTATATGTAGGCATAGGTATTGTTAGGTAAGCGATTTTAGTAAAGTTATCATCAGTCTTTATTACGCTTTCGATCGTTACGGTGTCGGGTCAAACCAAATTAAGACTTTGGGGCGTTCAGTAAAGTATACATTGCTAGATCAATCATTATTCTCTTTGTGAATTGATTAAAACTATCTAAAATTTTAACGTCATTCCGGATATAAACATCATTTCATTTCAAAATAATATGGTGAAAATACCCTTCCACTGAACTTTTATTTACGTCAAATAATTAGGTGCCACATGGTTTCTTCTGCATAATGCATAGGTTAATTCCCTTCTTGATTGCAAGATATATAAACTATAAACATTTTATAACGTAAAAATTCGAATCGTATATTACTTGCTTCACTTTTAATCGGTAATTAAAAACTATTAGTTTTCACGTAAAACAGGGGCTTGTGCTTCTTTGTAAAACATCACAAATTTTTCATAAGTTCTAATGATATTAAGTTTTGAAGTGAAGATGGCGAAGGGAAAATAAAATACAACCGCAAACTCTATAACCAAAACAAGATAAACTAAACAAATAGTCAATAATGCCAAGATTCTCTTTGAATTTCAGCCCCCATGTTCGAAAAAATAACACGCAAGCCTTCGTTTTCAAGGTCCCGCGATCGCTATCGCGAGCCTGTGTTCGTAGCCTGTAGCTGTGCGGCCTTAAAACTGAAAGAGGCCGCGGATAGTCTTAAGCAAAAACTCTTTGGAAGCCCATATAAGGTTAGAAGGTTTGTCTTATGGCTTCATTCAGAGATTAAGTAGACGGTTTCCTATAAACGTCACTGCAGCCCAAACTTCAACACATCTTAACAGACTCCTTTTAAATGTCAATAAGTCTAGGTATATTGTTCCCATATGCTGGCACAACTTACTTAACTGATTTAAGGCTAATTTGGTGTCACAAAAATCAGATATATTCCAAAGATATGAAATTCAACGAAAATATGGGTTGCTTCATGCTTATAGTGTTGAAATTAATTTCCTATCGAAAGTATATTTTCCCTTTAACACGCAAAACAATGCAATACCGTTGAAGCAGTTAGTATAACAAGCGCAGAGTTCTAACGCGGGACTGACATGGAATAGGGTGTGGTTTCCCTCTCCTGATAACACTATTTTCGCTGGAAACTTTATCGTTTTTAGCTCTTATTTTTTGTTTGTTACTAAAAATTGGAAAAGTTTGAATATTTTTGCCCAGAGAAAAAATGTTAAAAAAGTAGAAAAACAGTATAAGCTGACTTGGACCTACTTCAAGCTCTAAATTAATACTGCATCCCCAACCGAGTGTTAGTTATCAATTGATTCCGTGTGTAGGTATTTTATACTACCTTGTACCTATGTAAGGTACAACTGTTCTTATTCAGCGCTATCACTGCGTTCAGCCGGTAAAGCTTTGCACTGCTTTTGTGGGTCTCGTTGGTAAAAAGTTTTCTATCAATATTGGAATCAGATATGAATTTCGCGGACTAGTTTGGTAAGTTTTACCAGATCACTTTATATTTATCAATAACACAACACGTTGGTAACAATGTTCACGATTACCTACACAGTGTGAAATTTGGCATGAACGTCTACCAGATTCGCGTTTACATTTGTGGTTAACAAATATTTTATAGTCAAACTAGTAGTCCTAGGAGTTTATCAGAAATTGAATTTAAATTCGATCAAAAATGTACAATTATGCAGACCATTTTAAAAAGCTGCAAGCTTTGCTAGGTAATAGGAGAGACAAGTGGATTAATATAGGTATCTATGGGCTCTGGCTTAGTGCAGCCAACAAGAGCTGACTAGATATGACCTCAATAACAAACCTGATATTGAATTCAAGAAAGCGTTATTAACACCTATACCTATAGGTATGGAACCTACCCTTTGCCAAGTTATTTCGATATTAGTAGGTATCTATATATATCCTCTCGTTAAAATACAAACAAAAATTTTTTTAAGTACCTACCTGTGTTCACTTCTTTAGTAGCTTGAATCTTTTCGATTAAATTCTCCAACCTAGAGCTGGGGCCACGGTAAAGCATTTTTAAGGCCATCATCACAGTAACTTTACTTCGCAACGTAAATGACCATCAAACTTGTTTAAACACTGACAATCACCTTAACTATATTGATATTTCCAATAATTTAACTAACTAAATTCACCGCACAAATCGAGATAACTTCAATTTAAATTAAATTCAAATCAACATTTTTTTAGCGAGTTAAATTCCTTTATCTTATCACACACAAAGAATGTTAAATTATTCTTGGTTGCATCACACACTTGATCCTTTTTGCTCAAAAACAAACAAGAAGATCAACAACAAAACAAATCCCTATTGTCTTTTATTGTCGCCTTAAAGTTAAATTAACTCAACCGAAAGGATCCCAAGTAGCGCGTACGAATGTCCCCCAATAGGAAGCACGTCCAAATTTGTCGAGCACCAAAGAATAACTGCTAGCACCGAATGCGACCAAATTTAAACGTAAACCTAGTCGAGTGTACTGTGTCGGGTCGATTAAAGAGCCGCCGCACGCCGCCTTCTCGTGTGCCTGTGCAGTACTACAAACCAGACCATCAGCAGCGTTCACAGTCACAGAGCGAGGCGCCTAAACCAGTTTTTTCTGTGTGTAAAACACATCTGATGGATTGGGATTCAACCATGCAGAACTGGGTCCGCAACGGAGCGTGAGTTGGGCGGTATAGATACAAAACCCCTATATACCACCGAGGCAACCAACCAATATATCCACTTCATCCCAAGGCACTTTAGCTGCGCTATGGGAATGGATACACATTACACATCCAACACAGCCAAACATGATATAGATACCTATAACCGTCTGCTGTTGCGCCTGGTAACTAGGCAGGTTGAGTTGCGAGCGCCTTTGTATCGTTTGCAATGCCACTGCCACTGCTACTGGTGGCGATGGGGTCTGTGACTGTGAGGGGTGTAATTTATGTGTCCGGAGCTGAAAGTGTAGTTGTGAACGCTGCCTGGGACCTTAATCAGTGTGAATTTGGGCGGAGCGAAAATGGATGAATGGGGCGCTTATGTAACGTGACGTGAACGCTTGGGAGTCAGTTGCCCAGTGGATTTTATGCAATTCCGCGATCGCAAGCTAACCCATTGCAAAGACTGTTAGCTTTAATTACACGGATGCATAACCTAAAAGGGGTGTCCGTCTATAAGCAAAGCACTAACACCTTTTTTATAATTTAAATGTTAAATGAGTCACAAGTGCGGTTGGGTAGGTATGCAAATTCGCTTATGCCTGAAAAACGGTTCACGTCCATGTACATATCCAAACATTCACATATCTACCTAAGTACCGAGGAAGGAACATCAAGGACACATGACAATGACAGGTAAAAAGCATTAACTTTTATTTCCTCTCCGAAGCAGTCCATTATGGTGCGACATTATATACTGCCATCCTTCGGCTAATAGACGAGTGGGTCCATTTGCTTTCCCCCGCAACTGCCATCGGTGCTAATGGATCAGAAATTAAATCAAAAGAACAGTACCGGCACCGGTCAGAAGAGCGAAAACTCCGGACTCGTTCATAACTTATGCATGCACCATGTCGACAGCTATTCTACCCGTGCCGGTGTACCCTTGCCAATGCAATAGAGCAGGCACCATCGAAAATGTGTGTGCGAAACTTGGAAAGCCTGTCCAGCTCCACTTCAAAAATTCAAATCCAACTTTCACAGCGCTTCCGATGAAAGTAAGGGGGGGGGGCTATTATAAACTGATATTTTTGGAGAATAAGCCAACAGCAAAACAGAAAAAAGAGTTAAGTTCCAAACAATGTTCCAGCTGTCAACGAATATAGAAAAGTGGTAAGTGGAAGAGACGTGAGCTGCGAAATGATAGTTGAACACTGAACACGCCCCGCACACAAATACCCTGCCAGCAGTAGGTGGAGTTTGTTCAGTCATGCGTGATGCCAAGTATATAGCACATTCGAGGGTGCTTTATATACTCGGGTAGTAGAGTGGTGAGTGGAGGAAAACCAACGAATCAGATTCGGTTCGTATGACACTGTGTTTGTGTTGAGAGAAAACTGAGCAATGGTGCTTAGCTATTAGCTTCACTAAGCATTTTTGTTACTGGCTTATGTATTTGGATTCGCATTCGTGTTACTTTGGTGGAAGAAAGTCCGTGAAATTGTGATTGATGGCGGGTGAATTGTAGGACCTCGCTGTTGTGTGATGGGCGATGAAATGATGATGACGTAACAATAAATAGATAGTTGTTTTACATGTCGAATCCTCGACGACTGTCAAATTGACTTATTGACATTATTTAATTCGTTAAGGTCATTTCTCTATTAAGTAGGAAGGTGCGAGCTCTTCATTCCAAAATGACAAAGAAGAATGCCAACTTAACTAAAGGAGCGATTCAAATGAGAAAATTGTGAGTGAAGGTCTGCGACAAGGGAAAGTCCCTTTTTTTGAATTTGTCATATGTACATCAGAATTTAAATCAGAAATTCGTCTAATCGCTGTTTAGAAAAGGAAATATAGTAGGTTCCTTAATAATTTAATAGGTACCTATTAAGGGAACAAAAATGTCAGCACGAATTGAAACTTTCTTTATTGACGCGAACTGTAAAACTACATGAATGAAAAGCTCAAATTCGCAAACTACTACGACCAAGAAGAGTGTTCATAGGTATATGAATGAAATCTCAAAATATTTGCTCGTTCGTAGGTAGCTCCCGATTTGCGAATTCAATGAACACAAAAACAAATTGCATTGACTTGATATTTTCGTTTTAAGGTTAAGTTGGAGCGAATTTTGTATTCGCTGGTTTATGGAACGCGTTCAAATGTTCTGACTTGTGTTAATAATCTTTAACAACATATATGTGTGGCAAAAATGTTTCTTTTATCGCGGCAAATGCTTTATATCTCGAAATTGCGATATTTAAACTTTATTTTGTTGATTAGTTGTTTATTCAATTTTCAAAATAGGTAGGTAGTAAAATTTGCAATTTTCCATTTCAAATGCATTAAAAGTAGGTAGCTTGTTCGTGTTCTATCATTCATTCGCTGTGGTACACAGAGGTCTGTGAAGTTCTTTCGTTTTTAGAAAAATTTAGTAAATTTATTATCTAGATATAGGTATAAAGTTACCAAATTTTTACTAATAAAATTAATAAATGAAAGAGTTGGCGGAACAAGGCCGTAGGGACCTTAGGTCTTCTCACAACCATTCGTTTTGTGTGAGATTCTTTATTTTTGGGACGAATGGAAGGGATCTACAATTTTATGCCGAGTCAAACCGGCTAATTGAGAAGATCTTTCATGGCAGTTATAATCTCGGATGTGTGTCCGACGTTTGCGAGAGGTGGCGCAGTAGAAAAGCATTAAGATGAAATTTGTGCTTTTCCGAGAATCGAATCTGGGACCAATCGTTTAGTAGTCCACTGCGCCTTCATTTTAGACATATATGTATAGGAAGAGCTAGTAAGACCGTAACTAGCTGACTTTTTGACTCTAATTTTGCAAATATACCTATATTGTTTGCGACTGTGTTGGGAAAAACAAGCGAAGTGGCTGCGTGGTTAGGTTGCCTAAGCGATGGATCTTACTCCAAACGTTGGACAACTGTCCTAAGAACGATTATCCATTAATCGGCTTGAGTCGTTATAAAACAATATAGACTGTAGGTCCCTTTGCATTTGTCGTAAGGAAAACTCACAAACGAATTTTTTTGAGAAACTTGGTCGAATTGTTAGTGACTACTTTTTAAGGACATGATATCGTTAGGACTGCTAATATAAAGCAAAGTAGGTGATTTCAGTAAACCTCTCCAATATGTATGATGTCAATATACGTGTAGATGTGCAACAGAACTTCTTATGGTTGTCAAACTCTTTGCTGCATTCAAGAATAGGTTGCATCTCATCGCACAGTCCTAGTATGCTCTTCGGATTGACAATTCAGATTCACAACATTTCCCAACAGAAATTGACAAAAGGACAGTCCCTATTTTTAAATCACAGAAACGTAGTTATAGAGTTGAGTTGAATCTAAAAATGCCACTATAGTTTTAAACATATAAACGTGTTTAAAAAACAAGGAACTTTATAAAATACTTAACTATAGGTTTAGCCTGTGAATTGTTGAATTTTGTACTCAAAGGATTTTCTTCCTTTCATATAACACTTTACAGACACAACGAAAACATCCAAGTACTTATTTTGTTACAAAACATTGTAGTTTTAATTTAAATTGTTAATATAAAATAAGGTGGTAGGTATTGCGTTGCACGTTGCACTGTAGAAAAGTCGTCGTCAAATGGTAATGTCTATACTTGTGAGATTGAGTCAGAAAACTTTCAGTGTATTTCGTAGACACCGCAGTTTGCAGCGCTTTTGCCTCTTGTGATATTAAAAAGGAATAATTGAAGTGTTGCCACGCACATATTATATTTGACAGTGGAGACTACATACCAAACGCAGAACTTGCTTTCATAAAGTTCCTCACCGGCTTGGGACAATATAATTATAAATTTTGTTAAATTTAAATAATATTATTTTTTAATGGCTCCGTGTGCCAAATAAACATATATACTACTACTTGAGATAAAGAGCTATATAGTTCAGAAGCTATGACGAGATCTAATTGGCAATGTCAAACTTTGCAAGATGTTTAAATAGGGTGGGAAGAAGAAAGTCACTTGCAAGTATTCGCGAAAAAGCGCTTGACTATTGTGAAATACCTATCAGTGTTTGCATATACAAGACTTACTAAATCATATAGCAAAGTGTTTCTTCCGCAGATTCTCATTGGGTTCGTATTTGAAAGAAGTAGAGAACTATTTAGACGAGTTTTGACTGGAGCGATGAACCTTTCTAGCTTATTGGAAGTTCGGTATAAGAGGCTATCTTGCCACAACTACTCGCTGCTTCCACCAGGGTCGTTCATTAAGGACTTGACAACTTCTTTTTTAAATAAAATGCGAGCTACTTGAGATATCTAACAAAATGTATGGGATTGAATTACTATAAAAATATTTATGAATGGAATTCGACTTCGTTCATATGTGTCCAAAACGGGAACGAATGCAGCAGTCGATACGTTGAACCCAATTTTCGATAACTCGGCCGCACATTTCGACCGATGCGTCAACTATTTCTCGTTCAATATTGACTCTGAGACCCTCGCGTCGCCGGCTTGTTGGCATAAACCAATGATTTAATGTAATCCAATAAAAAAAAGTCTATAGGCATTCAATCACACGATCTCGGCGGCCAATAGATGGACTTCAATAACTCGATTGTTGCATCCGCTGTGTGACTTGTGGCACCGTCATGTCCAATTCATGCAATCGCTCAAAGCAATAACGTTCCGACATGGCTCTGTACGAATAGCATTTACCGTAGCGTGACGGTCAATTTCATCGACGAAAAAAAAACGGCCCAATGACGCCACCGGCATGAAAGCCGCACCAACAGTAACTTTTTGCGGATGAAGTGCTATTTCATGAAGTACATGAGGGTTCTCACCTGTCCAGTAACCAAAAATGCGCTTCATCGCTGCAAATTTAAAATTGGCGTTAACGCTCTTGCATTTACACACACACAAAACGAATGGTTGTAAGAAGATAGGCCTAGGGATCCTAAGGACCTGTTGCCCCAACTATTTATTTATTTGTTAACGCCCTTGAAGTTGCGACCACCTACTCGGAATTTCGGGAGTAAATTTTTATTATTTGTAAACGTTGTTCCTTCGTGTATTTCACCAAAACGCGAAAAAAAAATCAGGGATACCAAGAGCTTATGCAGAACAACAACCATGAAAATTGGAACAGATACCGAGAGTGTAGGAACTTATAAGAAGCTGAAATAGTTAAATCAAAAAATGCAAATATCAAGCAAAACATCTTGAACGCAACTAACCAAAAAGAAATGTGGAAAGCTATAAAGTCGCATATCCTGAATGAAAAAAGACAGTGCATCAAACGTGTCTATTTTAAGAACGTAAACATAACAGATAACGAAGAGATGGCTGAAAAATGTAATGAATACTTTGGCAGAAGTGTTTCTGAAATCAAGGAGTCAATACCGCATATTGTCCAGTTTATTCAAATTTAAGTACGCCTTAGTAACAGAAATAAAAGGTATCTTAAAGTCACTGAACAACAAAAGAGATTTTATTTTTTTAAGCTCGAAAATGCTGATTGATGCAATTAACACAACTGGACCAATAGTTGCAAAAGTCGTAACCCACTCAGTGCTAACAGGATGCTTCCCTGAAACATGGAAAGAATAAATTGTCACCCCGATCGAAAAAATAAAGGGAACTGAGAAATGTGAGAACTTTCGTCCTATCAACGTATCAACGCTCTTGCCGTATACGAAAAGGTTGTTGAAAAAATAGGGCATACACAACTCGAAGATTTCTTGGAAGTTAACAGTATTTTCATTGAGAACCAGTCCGGATTTCGGACTCTTGCGCTTAATAGATTTAGATTTAAATTTATTGAGTACATGCTAGCACAGTAAGAGTAGATTCTGTGATAGTTAAACAGTATAATTACATTAACATTAAAATTTAAAATTTAAAGTCTAAAGTTCGAAAGTAAATAAGACTTAGAATATAACTTTGCTAACATTTACATGATCTTAATATGTTTAATTAAACCTTGAAACTAAGAAATAAAATGAATTTGAATTAGCTTGAATAAAGAAAAAAAAACTAGTTGCTCTGATTTGTCAGGAAAAGCCTTAATTCGATTCTGAATCGACGTGTATCATATATAGATAAAGTACTTATAAGCTGGAAAGAGGAAACAGGAGCAACGAAGTTCGTGTTTACTGTTTTTCTTGATTTCAAAAGAGCCTCTGAAACAATAAATCGGAAAATATTACTGGCAAAGCTGAATAGTTTTGGTGCAAGAGGGAAAGAAAAAGAATGGTTTTCGTCCTATTCATCAAAGAGAACACAAAAAACAACAGTGAATGGCGTAATGTCGCAGAGCATCGAACCAAGACAGGGAGTTCCTCAGGGATCGATTCTGGGGGCACTGCTATTTATTATCTACATAAACGACATTAAAGAAGTTCTTCGACATTCTCAAATAGTGCTTTTTGCCGATGATGCACTAAGTTTCATGTCGGGAAAGAATGCGGACGAATGTGCGAAACTTTTACAAGAAGACCTCAAGAGTTAACGAGTGTTTTGAAAGCGAATAAACTAAAATTGAATGTACGAAATCGAAATGTATGGCCCTTAAACAAAACGCCACCGTCAGCTTGGAGATCGTTAGGGAACAGGTAGAACAAGTCGATATAATTAAATATCTAGGCATATTGATAATTTAGTCAAAACACTTTCAAAATGGAATGGATTCATTAACAGAATAAAAAGCAAGTTATCTGTTATGTCTATAATGATATGATTAAACCCCACTTCGAGTATTGTTCTTCAATTTTGTACCTTTGTTCTACTAATGTTTTGTTAAAATTGCAACGCCTACAAAATAAATCCATGCGTATTATACTTAAATGCAGTTGCCTTACACCAATAAGAACAATGCTTAATATGCTTCAATGGTTAAGCGTAAGGCAAAGAATTGTTGTTAGGTAATATATTATGTTTTATTTGAAAAATTAAATATAATTTTCTACCTAAATATTTAAATAAATATTTGAGATACCTTTGTGCAACCTAAGAAATAGGGGGGATTTCAGGCTTCCAAATTATATTGGAAATGTCACTCAAAACAGTATTTTGTATAAGGGACGTAGGTTATTTGACAGAGCCAAAAATGAAACACATTTAATAACATTTAAAAGATATGTAAATGAATTTTCAAAATTAGTAGAACTAGAAAAATGAATATGCTTTTTAAATTGAATTGTTAAAACTGAATTTAAAGAGCAGAGTTCTGCTAAATAAACATACTAAACTAAACCATGATGAACATTTTGATTTTACTGAACATTTTGACATTGAAAGTTCGGTTATCGGCTTAAGGTGTGTTTGCACTGAAAGATATCTTAAAAAGAAGACCCTTTCGCTAATGAAAGAAAGCCCCTTTCCAACGTCCAACGTTCGTCAATAAGTCGCACGACATACTTTGCAATTCTTCATTTTTCTTCGTTATTCCCTGCTGTTCGGGTAGCTGCTTTGCGAAACTTAAAGGTCCCGTATGGAAAAGATTCGGGTGTTTCAGGGACAATGTCTCAGGGCCTGTCTAGGAATCTCCTGAATCTGAATACATAAAATACTATCCCAACAGAACCCTATACAATGGGGCTTGACTGAATAGGATTGACAATTTCCTTATTAAGGTGATTCGTAGGCACGTCGCAAGGGCGATGTCCAGTGATAATACCTGGTCTCAGGGGTTTACTATCCCAATTTAACGTACCACGAGAGTACGCTTCGGTCTGGCTTTATCCCGAATGAGGCATTTCTGCATGTAGACATGAAAGGGTTAGTCCAGACAAAAGATGGTGTTCCGGTATTGTACCACAGCCACCGCGGTGGGAGGGATAAGCGGCTCATCCATGACGGGTACGTCGCTAATGCTCAGGAGCTCCTCCATTTTAGTACCGCAATTGGGACATAACTGATACTTAAAAGCAGTTCACCGAATTTCGGTGGGTTGAGGAAGAGGTGAGGGTGGATACGCTCTCCCGGGCCGGTGCGCTACTAACGTAGCATCCTCCTTAGTTTTGAGCTAGATATTAAGTAAGTATTTTTAGGTTTAGAGTTGGGGCTCTTTGGGAGTGGCCGGACTAACCAACATGAATAGGGCTGCCGATAGTCGACCGACGATTATGGCGTTGCTCGAGTCTCGGCGGCACGAGTGAACCCTTGTGGGACGCGATCAAGATGGTGACCAATCGATGGGATTGCTCGTCACCCTGATTATAGGCAGTTTAGGTTAAGCAGCTTAGGTAGTTTTAAGTAGTTTTAAATAAAATAACAAAAATAAAGAATTCAAGTTTTACAAAGTTTCTTGAAGAATAAAAAACAAACCAAATTAAATAAAAATAGGCCGAAAGGCAACAATTTTAAGTACCTATATTGTTAAGTTAAGAGCGCTCGCTAAGAGCCGGTGAGCCAATATGAGATAAATGTTAGTTTTAAATTAGATGTAAATTAAATGGAAAAATGGAAACGGTCCCGTACTGTGTTTCCAAACTCTTCATAAGCCATAGCATCTAGTCATGCATCTCCTCGTTGACTTTTACATCTCTACTTAGGCGAATTGCCGCAACCTTCTTTATAGTCATTTTCTATCTACTTATAGATGTATTTTCCTATTTCCACCACATTCACAATTATTGTTTCTTCGCCACCCTCAGAAGGCAAAAGTGAAATTCTTTCCATTTTCACACTTACCTACCTATTCCAAACAAAATACAGACTGACAGCAACATATTTATCGCCCCATTCCCATAATAACCCTAAATGCGTATTTTTTATTAACTTATCTATATAACCTTCAAGCTCAGTGCCGAATACCGATAAACAAAAATAAGAGAACGAAGATAATTTGTTAATTTGTTCGTCTTCCCATCACGCTGATTAAGGTGCTCTCAGTGTCACTCACTCGGCTTTACTTTTGACCTTCTTCCACGAGCTGTCAAAACAAACCCTGGGAGAACTGGTGTACTGCTTCTACTTCCATTTAAAATTTTAAGTAATTTCTGGGGTGGTTTCTGTGAAGTGATTGTCAATGCGTTCGACTTCAAAAAGGTCGTACCTTGTTAATAAAATATGCCGAACACAACATTGAATTCTCATCAACTCTCACGAGTATCGTCTTCATTAGAAAACAATTTTAAATCACGAAAAAACCTGCACTCCCACTTGTTCTATCTGATTAACAGTTTAATTACATTTGAGTGATGGACGGTGATTGACGTTCTGCAAAAAAAAAAAAAAACAAAGAGAATCACCCTTCCAAGTGCTTTTGTGATGACAGTGGAAAAGTGAAATAGAAAGAGTTGGGTAGAGGTTGTTGAATTCGTAATGCCCACACATGCACATGCCCGGGGTGGAATGAAATATTTATCAAAAGCTGGACTCGAAATCGTACCCCCGCAGCCCGCATGTCGACTAGGATTAGCGAGCTTCTAACTCTATATAAACGTTTCCTTCTTCCCCACAAGTTAAACGAAAAGACATCAGCAGAGACACGTATGTCAACCTGGACTGCGCCGTGAGTGGCTACTGTCCTCGCGTATCCTTGTCAACGTCAACATTTTATACCGCCATGTCAAGCGCCACCAAAGTAGAATGGGCGAATGATAAAGGACGAATTTTAAATCAAACAAAACAGAAAATCTCTCCTTGATTGAATGGCAGCGCGATGACGCTGGCGTTTTCCTTTTTCTCAGACTGTACAATCAATTATGTTCAAGTCCACCCTAATTATGTGTACAGATGAACCCATAAGCCAACGATGTCGATTTTTCGGTTGACAAGTGTCTAGCGACTCCATCCCATTTCGAAACAATAATTAATCTTCATCAGTTGTTGAGAGTCAATTACGACACCATGGCACCTATACGAGACCGCTTTGCGTCCTTCCTTCGTCTGAGTGTTTTATGGGATTTTTATTTTTTCTTGTTGTGTAGTTATGTTAAATTCAAATATGACAGGTGGTTGCGGTCAAATTTACTCAACTGCTCGTGCTTGCACTTCATTTCGTGCTTTTCGAAATCACTTTGCGGAACCACCACCTGCGCTCCACGAACGCAACTGCTCTAATAAACCACAATACAACTACACAAATAGTAGAGCGTTCCTCATTCGGATTTGCTTTTAAATCATCAACACTGATATAATCAAATTGAGAAGGATAATGCGGTCAAGATTCTGATATAACTAATGACCCTTGGATGGTCTCGTTCCTAATCCAGCAACGGGCACTTTCTCTCCAGAGTATGTAGGGTGAATTTCCTGCCGAAAAACCGTGTGATTCCGCCCCTAGATAAGGACTGCGAGCACTCAGTCGAGACACTGTCAATCTGTGTAGCTCCCAGAATTTACTGTCTGGCCTCGAATCGGACAAACTCTTTTCGGGAATTTCTCTACATGACAATGAGAAAAAAAAACATAAGCCACCGCATCTCTAATTAAGAACTTTCGGAAGTTGATGTGTGTCATCCCCTATAGTGTGCGAGTGTGTAGCGCAAGCAAATAGTCTCATCAAAAGGCTATAAAACTGATACTTGGCCATTAGAGCGAAGCCTCCGCCGCGGCTGATGCTATAATTTCACATTTGCGATAGTTAGGCGGGAAGCGCGCGCCGTGCTGTGGTTTATCTTATTGAAGAAGAAAAGAAACGCCGCTGTAGCACGTTCCATTTTAGAGGTTTGTTGTTGGTTAGATCAGTTTCGGTATTCGGCGAATAAAACAAAATCGGTTGGAAGATGGACTGGTTTTGCGGGGTGCGTACGTGTATGAGTGTTATGATTGTTTTATTGTCTTTTGACTTTTTAATGAGGTGTAAGTCGTTTGACCTACAAATAGTGGAAATTGGTACCTAAATAACAGCTGCAGTGTTATCGCCGGCACCTTATTTGTTAGAGAGCGGGTTATTGGATATTCGTGATTTGCAATGCACAGAAAAAATAAGTCGTCGACAATGTTTGGTACAAACGAAACCGTTTGTTAAGCATTCGAGATTCAACAAAGAAAATAAGTTCCTCACCTTTCAAACAAAAAATGCAGTCAGACATATTTGTGTCCTATATTCCATTTTATAGGTTGTTCAAAATTTGCAGTCCACGCCGTCACAATTCAAAGTCAAAAACTTTGTGAGCTCTGTACCAGAAGTTATGGCAGGCTGTATGAATATTCATCCGCAACGTTGAAAATGCTGATCATTAATGACAGCAGATGATTATAGAGCACAGACCACACCAAGCCATTAAGAACTAAATGTGAAGTTCTTCGTTGATACGCATCCAGCTCAAGTCTGTATGGAAAAATACTTAAAATACTTCTTCCCTGCTTCCCAAGAAATTAACAGTTTCCACATACAGAAGGCCTTCATTTATTCTCTAGATCAGGGATGACACACCATAACTCACGAACCCATATGTTTTAAGTATTGAAACTTATATCATAATGCAATTACGTGGGATTAAGTTGCTGTCAATATTAGCGACGGGCAACTTTAATTCTGTCAAATGCGTGAAATTTGCAACAAAACCAGGATTTTGGTTCCGACACCAATTTCAGTGTAATTATACACATCTTTAAATAAATTAATCAAATGTCATTAAAATGTCAATGTTAACGTATTCAAGTCGAACTCCATTGCGGGTTGGACCCTTTGCGACATCAGTTATGTGACGCTTTGTTTTTCTGGTAAATATTTTGGAGTTTTACGGCTGACAGCAATGAAAGTTCGATGCTTTGTCTAACTATGTAATCGCATGGAAAGTATTATTATAAAAATATTTGACTCCGTTGATTGCGGTTTAAAACTCTGCCACAACAGCACAACGACGCAATATTGGCAGTGGCACAAATAGGAATAGCTGTAAGTTAGAAGTTTATGAAGATTTTGCGGAGTGCAGGCAACCCAAAGATTTGTGCGGTTCTAAATTTCGAAACGTTTTGGTTATTATTCAATGCAAAATAAGCAGAACCGAAAACATTAAAAAACCCTAAACCAATATAAATCGTATAACTTGTGTCAAACGTGTCAGGTTATTGTTTTGAAACTTACTAATTATGTATGTCCACCCATACTCATATTCACTATTGCTAAAACTGTATGGAAAATTTAGCTATTTTGAACTATGTACTAAAATCGAAAGTCGAAACCTAAAATGTAAGGTTCTATAAGTCATATATACTCAAACCGCGATACTTATAATGATTTTTAGTGTCCAGGCTAAATTTTTCTAACTCACAGTGGCGTAATTTTCCATACAAAATTGCATATTATGATCTGTGTGAAGGTCGAAAATGATTATTAGTAAGGCCCAAGATGTGTACAACATTATCGAGAGAAGGGAATAATCAAATTCGATTTCAGAACTTCCCAGTGCGACCACTTTATACGAAGCTACTACGTTTACTGTCATTGTCATTGCAGAATTTAAATTCTGTAATTTGCATGCCTCTTTAGTCAAGGTGCCTTAGTTACTTAAAATAAATTCTGTACTTTCGTGTATAAATTTATGGAAGGCAACAATTATGAAATTGTGCAAAATTGTGAACTCCTATAATTTAAAGTCGAAATCGAAACTAATGATTATATATTTGTAATGTTCAAGGATTCCTCCTTGGTTGTGCCTTTGATGTAGTTAAAATAAAGTTTACAACTAATTTAGTTTTTGAGTTCATTATTGCAACTAAGCTAGTCCAGACAAATCTGGTAGAGCTAATAAGCACACTAGATTTTTGAAAGTATTTTTAAACGATATGCTAGCTCCATGGAAAATATAATTAGAGGGTTCTCATAAGCCGACGAATACAAAAAAAAAGTGTACCAGAATTTTAGGAGTCATGGCACCACTGTTTTTCAAAATTAAGTTTCTAGAAGTCTTATTAAGGACTTACTGCTCGAAAATATAAAATGAGCCTTTCAAATCTATTATCGATTTTGAATTTATTGAACACGAAATTTACATGAAGCTATAAATAGATATTGTGAACTGGAACTCAAGATTTTAATGGTTCAATATGAGAATCGCTTTCCGAACATTAACGCTTAATAAAGGACAATTTTTGTTAGAAACTTTAGATGTTTCTATGAATTTTTGGATCACCTTGCTAGAGCAAGGACGACTTGACTTTCGCATTTGCCTATAAAATTTGATTGTCAGATATTATATTAGGGAATTATATACCTATTTGTTTATATTAGAAGAATATATTATATGTAGAAGGTTTTAAGTTTATCACAGTACTGTAAAACCTGACGCAAAAGCTACTAACACGAATGACGCAGTAGAGGTACCTACTCAAAAATTACGTTCAGCTATTCAGTCAATAAGGTACTCGCTACTTTGGCGGAGTATGATAGCTTTTGGCTGGTCGAATCTGCGTGTTCACTGAACTAGAACGTCTCAATTATTACAACATTTGCGTCGCTTTTCCTTGCGTTGTTGCTTTAGTTATCTACATACCTATAGAGAAAACTAAATTAAAGTATGAATAGACGACCCACAGACGTAATGGAGGAAAAGAAAAAGTGCAACTGTTGATAACATAGTTTCCCAAACCGTCCGCGTAACAGTGTAGTGAATATATTGTCAAACCAGTTAATAAACATAAATCCACCCAAACCGTGCCTTGGGCCCGACAGGTCTGGTTTATTATGCACAATCCCTTACGAGGAATGCGGCTATTGTCCCCGTACTCCCCTGGGTCACGGTCTCGGAATCAATAACAAAATAACACACGCACCTGGCTTGCATTCGTCAACGTCTTAGGAATTGCCTTTGGGTGACAGAAGCCTACAGCAACTAGAAGGGTTTGCAGAACCAAATGACCTATTTTAAAACAACGCATAAAACAAAGCTTCGTAACTACAATCATTTTTATAAATTATTCACTGGAGGAATATATTTATTTATATTCATACGAGTTCTGTGTACACTCTAGATGCTATGCGAATAATTTTCGGTATGCGAAATACTCTCCAGCACACAGTTGTAGTCGCACAGTCCCGCGGGACTGCACGGAATTGTTCCTTCGAGTACCATAATGCTTCAAAATGCCCCAAAAGGATACATCCAATTGGAATTTGTTGTACACACTTTTCTCCATTTATATATTTCATAGTGGCACACACCGAATCCCATCACAAGCCAGAAAACAAACACACAAATGTGTGTGCTTTTCACTTTTAATATGTGTGAAATGGCACTAAGGAGAATAACCCACCGACGTTGTCGTTGATCCGAAGCACTATAAGGAATCCCAACAATGTACCTATACTACTTACAACTGATAATGTTCCCTGCTGCTCTTCTGCTCTGGCCTCGTCTATGTGTGTGCGCTATACCAGCGAGGCGCTCAAGTCCCACAGTACCCACTGAGGAATTTCATATCCTTGTGACGACCAAAGTGACTTTCTTCGATTCATGGGCTTGTGTGCTGTTGTACAGCAAATACCCACCCTCTCGTTGGAAAGGATTAACTGAGTTTAAACCTACTACACGTGAGCGAGGTAAATCTTTCGCTCACCAGTCACCCTCACCCCATGTGGGATACGGTTCACATCGCCTGCTCTCTTACACAACCACACATCGAATTGCCGCCCTTAAATGGAATTCTATCAAAATTTAGGGTTCGTCTAATTAGAAGTCCCCATTGGCATCGTCTCCATCCAGATCGCAGCAACGATTCATGCAGGGGACCAGTGTGCATGTGCGTGATAGTTATTGCACCACATATCTCAGCCATCCTAAGAAGCTGACTTCCTCTTCAGCCCTCTCATCGGAATTCCGATTGCAGGAAGTTTGAGTGGACTCGCAAATGTTACACAACACGCACTGCAAGGAACCACTACTTTTCGATGACTCTCCAAATAACCGCACAACCACAGTAGTCATAAATTATTTTGCAGAAGAAATGTGTCATAACTTTTATAAACAGAATGACGGGGAAAAGAGCACACAAAAAAAATACCGAAAACTTGTAAAATCCTTTCGCACTCGCTGCGGTTCTTCGAATTGAACAACCAAAAACGGAAAAAGGACCGCATGAATAAATGACTCTCACCCCCAGTGCACTTAACTTACCTTAGACTTTGACTCTGTCGGGATTAGCGGCAGCATCAACCCCCAAAGGGTACAACGAGCTGGATTTTGTTGTTTTGTTCAGTCCCAGCCCACTGTACAGTAATACTTTTAAAGTTATTCTCAGTTTCGTTGACAGAAGCACAGTAGTGTTCGCCTTGTGTCAGCATCGTTTTCCACACTAGAATAGAATTCAAACTTTTGAATGCAAAAAAAAAGTTTGCCACCACAGCCTCGACAGAGGAATAGGTCAGCGGCATTGTTCTATGCCACAAGACGAAAGGCATTGTGCATACACCTGAGTAAGGTTTTGCAAAGAAAGTATTATTTATGAGGTTTTGCTTTGTTCTGTCTATGGGGGGATGAAAAGTTGTCATAACTTACGGTGCCACCTTAAATGGCCAAACAGCCATGGTGTATGCCTGCAGTGGACATTTTAATCACCGGAGGATGCTATAATCTTAAAGCAGCGAAACCACGCAGTTTATTCTCTCAGACCAAAGGTTAGCTGGAACATATACGAGTATGCGCTCAGTATCGCAACCAGATTGCCATTGTCAGGTCAGAATCGTCAAATCTGATTCTTAATGCGACGAGACGACCCACCGAAAAGGGGTCATACTCGTACATGCGTAAGTGACAGTCTGTAGTTATTTTGTTTTCTGTTTGAGCAACATGCATGTTTTTTGACCGCACATATCCAAAACGAAACCAGTTGCCGGACCACAGATTGGAGGCTCAAACTCTCAATGGTAGATACATGATTAACCAGCAGATAAATGAGAACAACCATACTAAGCAGCAGCAATTGGGCAAACATTTCACATTCAGATGACATAGAAATTGAGAAAAAATGTGAAGCAAGATGCGCGTACAATTTGAGACCATAAAGATAAATATCGGTGGGCATTTTTAGAGGCATTATGAAAAATACTGCCAGTATACCGGTGCTACCATTGTTTGTGAGTTATGTTCCTTGTGTCTCTGTCACGCGGTTTAAACTGGGTAATAACAATCTAGTTAGGGCTTACGACTTTTGGTTGAAAACAATAAAAAAAGGTTTCGGGCAGACCTACTTTGGATCCAGCAGGGAGTACGATAGGAAATTGCAAGAATGTGAGAGTCAGTCTTTAATAGTCTTTGACGTTTGCAAATTATTGAATTCAAAATTAGGGTTGCAGAGCCAAGCTTTTTCGCTTTGTGAAGGTAATACCCTCATGAAATAAATTCCCACCAGGGGATATCATACAACGCCGCAGCCACTTGTTATAAAAGTCAATTTATACATTTTCGGCCTAATAATCAACTTTAGTCTGGCAGCTTACGGAAAGACTCCACACTTTGCAAAATCCCTGAACCAATAAACAAATATAGTTGCCAGAATATCGCTATAAGTAAGGTTAAATGTTAATGTTGAGAAGGCCATGTTTATCCCAGGAATTAGATAAATAAATTCTGCATCCAAAATGATGACGGTATTGAATTTAAATGACAATGAGGCAGAATTTATTTAGCTAATTCCTGAGATAAACATGGCCTTCTCAACAAATAAATGTGCAGTCCTCATTTTGCAATAAATCTTTGGATGCTTTTTTTCTATACTCACGGTGGTATCTTTATTTTATATATCTTTATTTATTTAAAGTCTGATAACTAAGGTGTTTTATTTTTTTTTAGTTTATAAACGGAATCTTCATGAAAAATACAAAATCATAATTCAAATCTTAATATTCGTCATCGATTCTTATCTTTAAATCTCCTGCGGTTTTTTTGTGGACATTCCCGGCGAAATAATTTTTCCCAAAAAACAACAAACGAAAACAGACACAACAATTTTTTGGAACTTATCTTATTTTATTTTGACGAATGAATTTTTCAATCTTAATTCCTTTATTTATTTATGTTGATTACATTAGTTTTAAACCATTTTGTAGAGTAAATATTTTCCGTCAGTGTTCTTATCACTCTCTAATTTTTTTTACCGCGAAGCTAAGTATTTTTTTCCTTTTTATCGAAATCAAATCGCCTTGAGTTTTTCATGAAAAATATCTTACTTTTAAAATTAAATTCGTGTTTTGCGAAAAGAAAATCACATTAGTATAAAAATCGCAGTTTGTTAGCGGTATAATGATTATTTATTGGTAATAGAAATGTTTGCTAAAGGCAAATCTCCTTTTTATGGACATTTAGTGCCTTGATATTCGTGGTGAAATGTAGTTTGAATATTTTTTTTGTCAGATTATTGAAATTCCCATAGTTTTGAAGTTTTTTGCTTTTACGCACGGAAAGTTTTTCGGAAATCGAAATTCCCACAAAAAGGCAGAGGTACTACGATGTAGGAACACTGTTGAGTGTCAGTTGTTTGTTACGCTTCCCGCCATTTAGAATTCTATTTTTTTTGCTGCTTCACACGTTTTCACAGACAGTACAATTGGGAGCGGGAGGGAGGGGCTAATATTGAACAAATTTGCTCGGGAAATCACGGGGACGTAGGAAAGCTGTCAGTCATTTGTATACCCCTAAGTGTTAAGGGTGGCTCACCCCAAAAAAATTTTTTCCCTTTTTGGACAATTAATTTTTGGTAATTTTTTTATGGTGTGGCATTAAAAAACACATTCAGTCCTTAATTTTCACCCTCCCACCACTAACCCCTACTTTTTAATAGCATTTTATATTTTAACCCCGGACAATAGCTGATCAATTAACACTTGATCAACTATCCCCGCCAGGGTCCAGGGATCTACCGGTGTAACTTCTCACCCCGTAAACAGCATACGGAGTAGGGATGGGAGCGTTCTCCTGTCTCTCTTGCAATAAGCTGCATCTCACTTCTTACACAGTTTTCGGGAAATTATTATTTTTCGTACATCGATCGCAGTAGTAGCGTTTACAATTACCATTTCATCATTTCCGTGTTCTCAACTAAATTTACTATAAATTTGCAGTGCTATCATTATTAATAATAAGTATTTAAGCTGCCACTTAATATAAAACAACCCAGACACAGTGTACAACATAAAAAAACAATCACACACAGTGTTCAAACAGTGAAAAATTATCACTGGGATGAATGTACTATGGCACACAAACTTCCCGTCATTCCGCGTTCAACGTTCGCTGTTGAGACCAATGCTTGCTTGAAATAATCTCCACTGTGGCGTAATGTTGAAAAAGTTCAACTAAAAATAAATATGCGTATCCAAAGATCCAAGATCCATCTGCTGAAACATTCCCAAAACAACTGTTAGATATCGGTGATGGAAAAGTTACTAAGGATAAGACTGAATGCATTAAATTATCGGACGATTTCTGCACAATCAATGATTCGCAAGATGCTCTCATTAACCTAATGTTTCTATATTTATAAAAGAGAATGAAGTCCGTGTGTGCGCGCATAACTCGAGAACGGATTGTTTGATTTTAACGATTTTGGCCTTGGCGGTTTCGTTTTCGACCAAGGAAGGACATAACAAGACTTTGAGGGGATGAAAGATGTTATGAAAGTTTGTATGGGGAAATGCACTTTGAAAAAAAGGAAACTGGATAGAAATCGAGTAGTGACACTTTAAATACAAAAAAAAAAAAAATTTAAATCTTATTAGGTACATAATCTTCTATGTATCTATATATACAGGGTCCGCCAAATAACTTTTTTTTTTGAAAATGCTATAAAAAAAAACTACTGAATATTTTCTCAAATTTTTTTTTTTATTAGAAAGTACAATCCTTCCGGTTAGTAATGGAAAATAATTTCATTCAAATGGCTGCCTCGGCTGGCCATGCAGTAGCCTACACGATCGGTCCAATTTGTAAGCACATTATCGATTGTGTGCAGCTGTATTTCACCAATGGCTTCACGAATATTGTCCTTTAAAGCGTCAATTGTCTCTGGCTTGTCGGCGTAACACTTATCTTTTACGGCACCCCACAAATAATAGTCCAACGGTGTCAAATCGCAGCTCCGAGGTGGCCAAACGATATCAGTTCTGCGGCTGATAATGCGATCTTCAAAAACAGGGCGCAAAACATCGAGTGTAGCTTCGGCTGTGTGGCACGTAGTGCCGTCCTGTTGAAACCAAATGTTGCCACTATCCTCCTCTTCAATTTTTATGAACAAAAATTCGTTCAACATGGCCCGATAACGATCGCCATTGACTGTAACGGCCACTCCTTGCTCATTTTCGAAGAAAAATGGCTTCACGCACACTTTCTGCCACAGCAGCAATTTTCTCGGGTGTACGCACTGTTTTTGGCTTTTCACGCTTTGGTTTATCGATGAGGATACCAGTTTCTTTCACTTTTTTCACAAGATAACGAACATACGGAGCTGACGGTGCTTCTCTTCTTCCAAATTCCGTACGCAATTTTCGCACACATTCTGCAATATTACCATGATTTTCGAAGTAATGTCGCAATATTTCCCAGCATTGTTTAAGCGTGTACACAACCATATTCGTTCAGCGGAAGGATAAAACTAATTATCTGTCAAATCAGACGAGCTAAGTGTTACCATTCGCAAAATAAGCACTAGTTGAAAAAAAAAAGTTAAATGGCGGACCCTTTACATATATTGACCGGATGGGTACAGCTATAAATATATAAAAGACTACGTCCGTATGTGCACTCAAAACTCTGGAACGGATTATTTGATTTTTACGATCTTACGCTTGGTGGATTCATAAGGACTAGGTATGCTGCTTTTTGTGAAAACAAAATTTTTATGAGATTAAATTAGGGATAGAAACCTGTATGAGGAACTGCACTTTGAAACGAATAGACTGGATAGGAAAACGGGTAGTGCCACCAATACAAGAAAAAATATTTAAAATGTTTAATTTTTTAGCTCGTTGGATGTTCCGGGTGGTATTGAAAGTCGGCTCGGTTATAATTTTGTTGCGCAACCTCAATGCTCCGAAAGTTTGCAACGAAACGCGTTTTTTTTTTCTGTGAAGAATCTCAAATCAAATACCATGCAAGCAAACGATTTTGAGGGGAAAATTCAAAGGCAAACATTTTCATTTAGCGGATTCCGCTTATTCAGAATGATTTGCCGACACATTAATCATTGCAGTTTGATTGATTTGATTTGATTTACTTCAGTTATTTCTATTATTCTATTATTTAAGTATAAGTTTTGAATAAAGAATTTGAATTCGACGAATTACATAAAGCAGCACGTGCATTGTGCAAATTAATATTACATACGATTAATTTACTAAAAAAAATATTACTGACTTACAAAAACGTATTACTTATCTTCTATTCTATATCCAAGTTTGGGATCTTCCTAGGTAGGTCGTTACAAATAAAATTATATTACGTTCACTTAAGTTTCGGCGGCTCCTACATCAATACCAACTTTTGCCAACAATTCTCAGTACCTAAGGTGGTTCAGGTAGGTATTTGGCTGCAACTCTGTCAAACTCTTTACAAAAATAATGATTGGTATGAAAAGGTTGACTCCGCGGAAAATATTGATATAAAAATAAAATTATCAGCACTTAGCAAAATACACGCGAAATAACAAATTTAGGAACTTCTGGAGGAATAACAGGTAGTACGAGGAGGAAAGCATAAAAATGTGCGCATTATATTTTTCAGCGGGAATTTAAACTTTTGTCGGTTTCTAAGTTTCCCGATTTAAGTAAGCCATACAATCAAATTGTATTTATTTTCAAAACCGGAAGCGATAAGTTCTCAACAGTCAACACGCTTAATAGCTTCCTACGTGAGATATTAATTTATTCTGAAATTAAATGACCCGGCTATTGTTTGTATTTTCAAAAATATTCATTTGCTAACCATGCATTTGTGATGTTTAGACCACCAATAAGTTTTGATTTGCATCATCAGCCTGCGAATAAATTAAGGCATTCAAAAAAACTGTCTTCCATTTATTGAA
Source organism: Cheilosia grossa (assembly GCA_963082955.1). Lineage (NCBI taxonomy): Eukaryota > Metazoa > Arthropoda > Insecta > Diptera > Syrphidae > Cheilosia > Cheilosia grossa. The sequence continues at coordinate 47,717,393 of OY720147.1, read as the reverse complement.
TAATTTGAAAGGGATTTTATTACAACACAATAAATGCACTCATAAAACAACCGTGAAGTAGTATTAGAAAACAATAGAAAGCGTACTATAAAGAGTACTGAAAATTGTGTCCGATCGAACGATAATAACGAGCGTAACTGATTGATATTTGACAGATCAGCGGATATTTTGTGCATTTCCTGTTTTGTGTTTTGTTTTCTGCTCATAATAAGCTTCAAAAAGCCTTTGAATAATATCTGTTGGTCAAATTTAATTGCAATTCATGTATTCCTTTTTTTAGAATAAAATCCTCGTTGTGATAGAAACCATTGACCTTGTTTTTCACTAGGGAATCAGCCAGACTTAGGAAAATCCTATCGAAAGAACCTGCGGTTCCGGGATATCTAGAAGACAATACTGGTAACTGGACGAAGTCCTCTGAAGAGACTCTAATTCTGCTTCTATCTACGCACTTTCCGGGTTGTATTCCCAATATATGGGTCCAGTCTACACCAAGCATCGCAACTACCATTGCATCAATACCAGAGGGTATAATAACTGAGGAAAGAATTAACTGGTCGATTGGGGCTTTTTCTCCATTCAAGTCACCTGGGCTTGACGGGATTTTTCCAATCATGCTCCAGAAGGCCAGGCCAATTATTATACCAGCCCTGATGGTACTCTTCACACGCTGCCTAGAATGTGGCCACATTCCTAGGGCATGGCGAGAAGTAAAGGTCGTCTTTAATCCGAAGGCAGGCAAAACCAGCCATACGACTGCTAAGGACTTCAGGCCTATAAGCCTAACATCTTTTGTCCTGAAAACCTTCGAAAAGCTCCTAAACCTTTTCATCCGCAGTCGACTTGATGATAGTGTGATCTCAATGGCCCAGCATGCCTATATTAAAGGTAAAGCGGTTTAGACCGCGCTGCATGAAGTCACCGGCACCATTGAGAAGTCCCTAAAGGACAAAGAATACACACTAGCCGCGTTCCTAGACATTGAAGGTTCATTCAACAATGTTAAGACGAGAACTACTCAACTCCAACGTTGACCAATCGCTAACCAACGTGATTGAAAGCTTGCTCATTAAAAGGATCATTGAGGCAAAACTAGGTGACATTGATCTCAGAGTGACAGCCTCAAGAGGTACACCACAAGGAGGAGTAATATCCCCCTTACTCTGGGTTCTTGTTATAAACGAAGTACTAGTAAAACTCGAAAATAAATGGGTCAAAGTAATTGCTTATGCAGACGATGTAGTGATACTTGCTACAGGCAAATTCCTACCTACCATAAGCGAACTACTAGAAAACGCATTACGAACACTTAAAATGTGGGCAAACCAATGCGGTCTTGGAGTCAATCCACAGAAGACTGAACTGGTCTTGTTCAGTAACAGAAGAGTGATTCCAAACTTCGATCCTCCTACTATTGAGGGTACACCCCTTAGGGTAGCCGGGAGTGCCAAATATCTGGGAATAATCTTAAATATGAAGCTCAATTGGAAATTAAACGTCAATGAACGAGTAAAAAAAGCTGCAAATGCTTTTTACGCATGCAACCGAATCTTCGGAAAAAGATGGGGACCAAAACCCAAAATAATTCTGTGGATGTACAAGGCTATTGTTCGTCCAATACTCACGTACGGAAGCTTAGTCTTGTGGCAAGCCACGAGCAAAGCGTCGAATCTAAAACTACTGATGAAAATATCAAAATACAAAGACTAGCTTGTATAGGTACAACCAGCGCAATAAGGACAACACCTACTGCTGGCATGGAGGCTATCCTCAACCTGTTACCTTTAGACCTATACATGCAAGAATCTGCAGCCAAAAGCGCCCTCAGGATCCGTCAAACAAAAAGCTGGAGACCCTACAAACCGGGACACGCACAGATTCTGAATAAATATGTGGGAAATGCTGTCACTTCTGACTACTTGTCTCCCCACCTTGACTTCGACCTACCATTCTCTTGCTATTTTCCCAGCAGGGAGGAATGGAACACAGATGAACCCACAAAAGGGAAATCGATATCCATCTACACAGATGGATCTAAGATGGACTGTGGAACAGGTGCTGGAATTTTCTCTGAAGAGTTAAATATACACCACTCAATAAGACTACCCGATCACAGTAGTGTCTTTCAGGCGGAGGTTCTGGCAATCGCCGAAGCTGCCCATATGGTGTCAATTTTAGCAATACCAAATAATGATATTACCATATCATACATACCAGCTGGTTCGCCGCTGCCGCGAAGAGCTCAAGGTTCTCTGCTCGCAGCACATCACGCGTCTCTGCTGGGTCCCTGGACACAGGGACAAAACCGGCAATGAGATGGATGACGAACTGGCAAGAAGTGGTTCTGCTATAGATCAAAACCGGGCGATTGATTCAATCAAACCACCACTCTGCAATCTTAGAGCGAGAGTGGAAAACAAAACCCGGATGAAAGCCAACAACAGGTGGAAAGAATTAACTACCTGCGAAATGTCACGGAAGCTATGGCCGGAATATTATCCAAGTCGGACTAGCAAGCTTATGCGGTTTGATGGAACGTCTTTATAAACTGGTAGGGGCCCTAACGGGTCACAACTTCCACATAATGAAAATGAAACTCGAGAATGACGATACATGCAGGGGTTGCGGAGACGAGGAGGTACACGAGGACACACCTCACTTCCTCTGTCAATGCCCTAGTCTCTGTCACTTGAGGAATAGAACACTTGGAAGATATTACTTCCATGACATACATGAACTTTCAAATGTCTCTTAATCTAATCTTTACAGGTTCATAAACACATCAGGAAGGCTGGACAAGGTCGAGTAACCGAGAGGGAACAACGCTTACGCCAACAACATCGGCTAACCCCCCAACAAGAGCATCACAATGGACCTAAGTGGGGTGCGGCAGGACTCGCTTTTGCCGTACCCACCCTTAAACCTAACCTGACCTAACCTAACCTAATCACTCATAAGGTTTTAGTGATTGTCTGGACTTAAAATTCTGACAGTCAATTGATCTCCATATATAGGTACACTTTGTTCTTGGCAAACCTATCTGTTTTCGTGAAGATTGCATTTTGCCCTCAATCGACCAAATGTCTGCAAATGATGGAATATAGCAGAGCGGACAGCACCGCAAGATAAAGTTTTTCTCCGGCTCCACGGGTGATCTTTTCCTTTCTCAATTTTCAGCTGTGTTTAAATTGCCAAATCGGCAGTCTCGAGCAGTAGTTATTATAGGTTTAGTTACCCATTTAGGGTTACCGTATAACAATAACAATAAGACAAAAGCTCAAGCGAAAGAGCTAGAATTATATTAAAGTCATTTTCTCCTTTAAAGTGGGATCACTGTTCAAAATTCCAATGTCAATAAAACATCCACCCCAAATGTCGTTAGTTATTACTATAGATACTTTAAACAACATTTGGAGATAGTTTAGTTATTTGCTCGTTTTAAACGTCAAATAGCCTTCAAACATATCTATGAAAAGTATTTATGGAAGCTATATATTAGTTAGTACAAAAAGTGAGCACAATCAAAACTCTAGTTATCTTAGTCGACTAGATTGGTCTGCACTATAGATGTTATCTGAACGCAAACACAAGATTGGTTTGGGAATATCACTTTTACTACGTAAGCCACATATAAGAACTGTCAACTGTATTGACTATATTCGTCGGCTACACCTCCATAGACGTCTTCACAACAAAACTGATTTTTTTTTTTTTTGTTGTGAAGATTGTGCAGAGATGCAATGCTGTGTGTAATTTGTTTTCCAATTCGTTGCATATATATATAAGCCAGGTTACTAAAATGGTAGAATTTCTACCAAAGGGTCAACTCTAGTATTAGCCCTTTTTTATTATCAACCATGATCCATATAGATCATCGAAATACATGCACTTACAACAACGAATCACGAATCATGATCTGAAAATTTTTTGTACTAGGTGGCTTGTTTCATTTTTCAATGTTGGTGTGCCTGTAAACGATAGCCATTAGCCAAGCCACACAGTCACGTTGCCAGACTAAAATATTCAACACCCTTCATAACACAAAAAATCAAACAGCATTTTTTTCACATCGAATACATTTCCCGCCTTCGAGATGATTTTGATTTTTCATTCCATAAAGGTATGCCCAAACCAGGGAAATATTTATGTAAATGTTTCATAAACAATTATTTAACAAAAAAAATGTTTATGAAATGTTTCGCAGTTCTTTAATAATTTGTTTCAGAGGTGTGTTTTTGTTCTTTAAACATAAAATAAAGGGTGATTTTTTAGCTGTTTTGGTTTTGGCAACACTGGTTTTGACAGCTGACGTGTGTTTAGTACCTTGTGTCACTGTCAAACAGCTTCAGTTTGGTTTGCAATTTAACCATGTATCGTCTTACAAATGAACAACGCTTGCAAATTATTGAATTTTACTATCAAAATTCGTGCTCGGCGCCGTTCCCAGCAGTTAGGCCTTTGTTACAGCACTACGTGGAAAATTTTGCGGAAGGATTTGGGCGTAAAGCCTTTTAAGATACAGCTGGTGCAAGAACTAAAGCCAGCCGACCTACCACAACGCCGAATTTTTGGTGAATGGGTTCTTGGAAAGCTGGCCGAGGATCCGCTTTTTTATCGAAAAATTGTGTTCAGCGATGAGGCTCATTTTTGGTTGAATGGGTTGAATGGAGTGAAGATCAGCCAGAAGCATTGCAACAGCTACCAATGCATCCCGAAAAAGCCACTGTTTGGTGCGGTTTATGGGCCGGCGGCATTATTGGGCCATATTTCTTCAAAGATGATGCGAATCGCAGCGTTACTGTCAATGGTGAACGCTACCGAGCGATGATAACAAACTTTTTTTTGCCCGAAATGGAAGTTCTTGACTTGCATGATATGTGGTTTCAACAAGACGGTGCCACATGCCACACAGCACGCGAAACAATGGCGCAATTGCGAGGCGAGTTTGGTGAACAGTTAATTTCACGTTTCGGGCCGGTCAATTGGCCGCCTAGATCGTGCGATTTGACACCATTAGATTATTTTTTGTGGGGGTATGCCAAGGCTAATGTGTATAGGGACAAGCCCGCTTCGATTGACGCACTGGAAGCCAACATCCATGCATTCATTCGTGAGATACCGGCCGATATGTGTGAAAGAGTATGCCAAAATTGGACTCAGCGGATGGGCTACCTGAGACGCAGCCGCGGTCAACGTTTGCATGAAATTATCTTTAAACATTAAATTGCAAGGTTCAAACTATCGATTCAAATAAATATTTCATTCATTTTTTCGAATTTTTTGTGTTTTTTTTTTAAAAAAAGTTCTAAACCTCTTAAAAAATCACCCTTTACAAATGTCCAGAAAATCTTGAAATAATAAAAAATCGAAACTAGCTACCTGCATAAATTTAAATTGTTTTCGCACCTAGTTATTGGGAAACATTTCTATTACATTGCGAACTGATTGTAGGTAAACTCATTTCTTTTTAGAAACAAAACACACCATATTACGGAAGCCGTGTTGTTGTTTTCGAGCCTCTGGTCCTGAATTTCCGACAGTAAAAAGTATTTCATACACGTTTAATAAATACTTAATCGGCGTATAAACCGACAAAAACAGAAATGTTTGACAAATGTTTATGAAATGTTTCTGAAGCAAGTCGAGAACATTTCATGAATGTTTAAAAAAAATCATTCGCTCGCATAAATACCCCGAAAACCGAAATACAGTAGCAAAATATTGTTTATTTGTTGCATTTTTGAACATATAATTTTAAATCAGTTTTTTTAAAAACAATATCCAAAAATAAAAATTATTAATTTGATTCATATGGTAACACCCCCGACAAGCAAATGAAATCTCATGTCAATTGACATCATATTGTGACGTCACGTTGTATAGAATGTTTGTAATATGGCTGGTGGCAACATGAAGTTTGTTATTTTCATACATTATCCGTCGTGTTTTGAAAGCAACTGTTGCCACAACTCCAAAATGAAATTTTTCTATGATCCGTATTGTTTTATTTTCGTGATCTGATTCGGATCAGATCACGCTGATAATAAAATACGGCTAATATAAGAAAAAAGCCAACCATTTTTGATGAACGAGAAAGCTTCGTACGACCCAGTCGTGCACTTTATTTTCCTTCTGTCTTAATCGTAACCAAGCCAAATTTATTTTAAAATGCTATCCAGCCTCCATGTCATAACTTAAAACGTAGATACTAATATAGAAATATAACAGTTGCAATGTAGTAGTAAACGATTTTAGTACCTAAATAAAAAAAGAAAAAGAGTTTGGGGTACCAAATGCCAGCATCGATTGGCAGGGAAATCCAGCACTGAACTATATCTTCCTAAACTATATGCAATATGTACACTGTAAGTTAATTCGCACACTTGTTCTTAACTTTAAAAAAAAATATATTTCATTAATAGTCAAATTCAACTCTAGAATAGTAAATAAGTAACTAAAAGCAGATCATACCTAAATACCTATGTTTATAAAGCGATGAAAACGATGCCAGAGTCGCTCCAGACGAAACATCAGCATTCCGTGGACACGTCAGTTGAAACATGGTTCGATGGCATGCAAAATAGTGTCATATTTGCTGCCCCATTCGGCACTGGCCATCGACAGATTAATACGGTTGCGAGTGCTGTCTGTTACAGTCAGCAGTGCGGAAATCTAAAACTATACAAAAATAATTCCTTCGTAGTCGAAGCCCACAAAGGTGAAAGGCAACCTCTTGGACGTAGGTACACACTATAAGCGTATGCGTAAAATCTTCACAAATAGTTGTACATGTATTGTTACATATATTATTTAACATAATGTCCTGTATTCTAAATCTTGGCTTAATCTAAAACTGGTGTTCCAAATAAAATATTTAAAAGCAGATATATTCAGGAAGATTTACTTCCTACAAGATTGATAATCTTTTGATCTAACTATTGGGTCGTATTAAATTTTTTTTGATTGCATACCTGGACCCAGCGGCGGCCTTACCCATTGCGAGGATCCGGGCAGCAGGTCTGTGCGAGAAAAGTTTGTGATGCGAAAGTAGGTCTGGTGGTTTGGTTTAGCGACTTTTTTTAAAAAAAAAAAATTGTTTCCATAGAAACATGTAAACAAAAGAGCGACATCTTGTGCGAAGAGATTCATATCCATAGTAACGTACAAACAAAAGAACGTCATCTATTCGAAAGATGCAAAGCTACAAAGAGTGATTTTCAAGTATTTTGGAATGTTTACTATTTTGAAAAGGAAAACGAAAACAACAATTTTAATTACTTACTAACCCATAAACTAAAAAAAAACCCTACAGGTATCTTGCATGTATATCGTTCAATCAAACTAATAAACTTATATCGCGGGAAAGGAAATTAAATTAGTGCCGTAGTCAATCGTACCGCCGTATTTCTTTTTAGCTTCATCCTGCTGAAGATATGCGACTAGTTTTTCTTTCTAATAATGTAGTTTTAAGATCTAATACCTGCATCCAATGACTGAATAAAAATAAAAAAATGTCATAGCCATACAAAGCTAATAAATAAATAAATAAATAAATATTTATCGGAATAGATTCATGTAGGTACCCTAACCATAAGCCTAGCTTCTTTTGTGTGTTTTTTTCTTTTTGTGACGAATGGAAGGGCCCTTTATTTATTTTATGCATATTATTTATTTTAGTCCAAACGTCTGAATTGCTCTCGCAGCTCTTCCAGGACAGTTATACTCTCGGACAGATTTAGGCGAAATAAAAAAGATGGACATCTTTCGTACGTCAATCCCCCCAAAATCAATTTACATTGTTGTTTTTGTAATTTCATTCCCTGTCTGTAAATGCGTGTGAGCTACGAAAAAGCATGTTGCTAATTGCCGGCCACCAATCCTCTTGCTTTTATGGGCATATTGCTGTTCACTTGTTTCGTTTTTCGTATTGAATTTGTTTGGTTTTTGTTAAGGGTTTGATTAAATTGAAAACGAAAATATGTAGTAAAATATACATTAAGGAATTAAGTAGAAGACACACCTATCTTTAAGTAAACTAATTGACAGTTCTAAAGTTCACCCTTACAAGTGACCCCTAAATTCCATCAATCTTTCATAGAAATGAATGAAATTTTACAAAGGTCAACGTCTGTGTTCTCACCAGAGGCTAGATTCAAGTTGTCGTTAATGTGAATTTAATAAACAAAAATTGTTATGATTTTCTGTTGGTTCATACCGAAATGCCAGTCGTTCGCCAGGTGTATACAGTGTCTACAGATAAAACATCTGAAAATCTCGTTTTTCCGAAATAAAAACTCTTTTATTCCAGATTTTTTCAAAATATATGTATACATACTTTAAATTCGTACAATTCGCAATGACTATGACTATGACAAAAAACAAAACTGTCAAACATTTTTTTTCAAATTCAATATTCTTCGTGTTTCGGTGAGTTTTGGTATTTTTATTAAGTACAAAGGTACAATCATAAATTGTTTTATGTATGAGAACAAAAAAAAAAACAAAAGTTCGAAGTGGACGAATTCTTTCTCCTGTAAGTCAAACTAAAACACATAAAGTTCAGTGGAGACTCCTTTCGTGATTTATAAATCACATTGGCTAAATCACGTTAGTGGGAACATGGTATAATGCATAATTACAGTGGGCTTTGAGGAATAATTTTGAGAAAAAGCATACATTTTTGTAAAATGTTCTTACAAATCCATTTTATATTTTGTAAATCTGGTACGTTAATCAAAGTGGCATCACTCAACTTCATTCGTAACTGTGCGTCATGCTTATTTTCAAATTCTTAGCTTGAGGTCAAACAAAATTATATATGTACAAAAAAGTGTGAACGAAATCTTCTGTTAGCTTCTTGGATTATTTTTATTTTGGGTGGCGCTACTGTTCGGAGTGAACCTGTGCCTCTGGGCAACTTAAAAAAAACATGGCATAATTATTTTAAACATTGTTTTAATTTTTTTGAAAACGACATAATTTTGTCAGGCTTATGGACAAAAACTTCGATTCGGATTGGTATCACTGATCTGGTCTTATGCGACGTCCCATTCCCATTGTGTCGACTTCGGCCAATATTTGCGCAACTTGGCCTTTTCAAAAAATTACTCAAACTTGATTTTCAACTACTCTTTTGTCCGCGTTTAAACTTTTAAACTGCTGAAGGGATGCATAAAATCAAAAACAAAAAAAATTGTCACAACGTAACGTAAACATAAATGTCATCCATCATGAAGATGGCGTCGTAAAATCGCTCCATACAAAATGTATCGGAAAATGAATTTTCTTTATATAATTTTTTCGGGGATTGTTCGGGAATTTTCTTGGTTATTCTTCTTATTTAGCCGGATACCAGTCCGAGTTGATGCGAATCATCGAAATCGGTCCAAGCGTTCTTGAGTTATCAGCTTAGATATTAACGTCACTTCGAATCATCGAAATCGGTCAAAGCGTTTTTGAGTTATAAGCTTAGATATTAACGTCACTTTAACGTCCTACCAGCAAATGCAAATGGAAAGTGTATGTACACTGCTGTCTGTTTGTATTCAAACGATTAAACAAAAACAAATGAATTGCTTGAAGATGTATGGCTGATAATATGAAAAAACAAAAAAAAAAATCAAATGCGACTCTTAACGATTACGGCTGTCCACAATGCGAGTTCGATGAAAAAGAACCTTAAAATGATCACTCACTGACAGCTGTCAATGTGTATGCGTGTGTGCGCTACAACGTGTATTTACCGTGTGTATGAAGTCAGCACGCACAGTATACATACCGCATACGCTCATAGGCGCCTACGTATTTGTTGACATGAAAAGTCATAACTCACAAACGCGTTGCTCGATTTCGTGCAAAATTTAGATAAACCATCTACATGACTATACGAACAAACCCTTAAAAATGTAACCGAATTCGGTTTGACTGTTCTTTAGTTATAAAGTCACAATACACTTGGAACAATTTTTTTTATATATAGATAAATAAATCAAAACCACTAACAAATCCTGTATTACTTCTCACTTTCTCAACACATTTACCACACACAAATTTGTAATGAAAGTAAATTTGGTCGTTTGAAGTTTACTTTGCTTTCCGCTGTAAAACAGTAGCGCGTCAGTATTTTTGGAACATGAAGCGTAAAGTTAACTACTAGAAGTCCATATAATTATAATAAGTCAATGATGTCCCGACTCCAGAGCTAACCCGAGTGCTATGCGATTAAAAAAACGATCTTCAAGTGTTTCGAGGCGCGATATTCAAGTATTACATAATACATTTTTCAATTATGTTTTGAATGAATGATTTAGTTTAATTTAATTTACCGCTATGTTATTACCTGCATAAATAATTAAGGATCAAAATGAAAAGTTTTAAATAAAAAAAAATATAGTATTTCCGCTGCCTGGACCTGGACTCAAAGATATTAAAATATCACTTGTTTCCCTTAATAAAAGGGATCATCTACTCTCCCTTTTTCACTGAAACAGGCAGCTGGTATATACACAGCCTATATATGGCTAAAGTCCTACACATCCTGTTCAAAACTAAAACAAAAGCATTTCAATTTAATTTTAAAACAGCACATAGTGCCGTCTTACTTAGAAGGTGCATAATTTATAGCCGAATCCATCCGACATGTCTCTTTGTAACCTTTTAAGACAAATAATTAATTGTAGGTTAACTATAGGCACTACACATAGTCGTGCTCGCATATACCCCATGGTCACATGTGCAGAGATATACGACGGCTCACGAGGATTTCCACTAAGAACAACAAATCTTAACTTCATTTGTTTTGATGTCATTTGAATGTGATTAAGGATTCCTTATTAGCAATGTCCTTTTGTCACAGATATCCCGAGAGCTGTATGCCAGCCACCCACCTCCTGTGAGCATAGAGTGCCTAAGTTCAAGGATCTGTGCACAACTATACGAGTATTCTACCGTGCCCATACTCCAACCACAATAAAAATCACACTCTATCTACTACACGCTGTTCATATGTTTGTTTTGTTTTGTTTAAGTTGCAAAAACAACTTCAAAGCACGAATCGTACGTACTTCAGATTCAGCTTCAGATGTGTAAACACAAGAAACCCCCCCTTAGTTCGATTTTTTTTTGGTTGGTCGGGTCTGTTGTGTATGGTTCATATCAAAGAAATGTGTGCTGGTGTTGATTGCTGTGTTGGGTTTTTAAAGGCCAGTTAGGCAGTGTGGCAATGGCTCCCTCGGCTCAGGTGTAGGGCACCCAGGAGTGTCGTGGCCAGTTGAATATAACACCCTAAACAGCAATTGTGCGATTCTAGGTCTGTGCTTATTGCTATTCATCGTGGTATTCGCTCTTTTGCTGGGTGAATTGACGAGGGTGATGTGCTTTATAGACCAATTGAATTTGGGTAGCATCGCAATTTCATTGACCCATCGCAGCGTGCCAGACTGCAGAGTATTGGAGTAACCGAAATCAGCATTATCAATATTTTCAATTATAGAGTGTTGGGTAAGTCTTCTGCCATTTTAATTATTTATGTATAATGGAGGGAAATGTAACTTACCAGAATAAAAACTGTCAGAGCTGTGCTCGTCAAGCTCGATACCAATATCGGTGGGGTATAGTTCCGCCTTTTTGCTGTCATCCATGGAAAAATCTTCCTCGGGTTGTGGTTTGTCAATCAGTGTCGTGCGACGGGTGTCGTCGGTGTCGTCTGCGTGTCCCCCATTGCTTTGGAAGTCATCTGAAAGAGTGTTTCAAAAATAAACACCGGGGCAATTATATAAAACTTATTTATTAATCATCAGGAGCAAAAAGTGAGCGGTGGAATCACCTAGTAATTGGTTTCGATTCAAAGTGTTCCAGGGAAGGGTTGTAGACTCAAAAAGTGGGTATCGAAAATCGATTTGAATTTAAAGCGTTCTACAATGGTGTTGGGGTGTACTCTCATTTATAAGGAAGTTTCATGTCCGCCTGTTTGAAAAAAGACAGGTATTTGAGGAATGGGGACGTTCCCAATGTGGCTTAGTCATGGTAATCTGCAATACAACCGCTGGTGCCTATTGAAATATGTCAAAGTATCTTTTCGCCCTTTTCTGTAAATTGACAAACAATAAAATGGATCTCCCTTTTCACATAAATCACGAATTACGATCGAGCGAATAATCTTAAAAAATAGTCGAAACTTCGAATTCTCAGAATTCATAATGTAACTAAGTTTTTCGTTTGTCACAGGCTTCAGTTATTTTGATCTATTTGCACTGAAATAAAACGTATTTAAGAAGCTGCAATGCTTCTAGTGGATATGGGTACTCGATTTCCCTTTAACGCCAAAACCAAATTGGTCGATAATGGCACACAATGTAAACTGAGTACTTAGTCACGAAATTCTTAACGTCAACTGAAAAAAACGGTTCACGTAATCCATCTAAGACAAACTAAGAAACAGTACGACAGACAGGTGTCAGACTTTTGAAAACAATTACATTTAAAATAAAATAAAACTGCAACAATTTTTGTTTGGAAAAAATATTGATTGCAATTAAATTAGGTATAGGTCCGTGAATTTAACCTGCCAGTTTTCACTTAATTGATGAAATTTGGACTTTGGGATCCTAGGGCTCAAACCATAGAATCAGCCGTGTCAGTTACCTATAGACAGATATGCCAACGTTGACGTGTTTAATGACAAACTGTTTTGTTGAACAATTCCATATATGGAGCGCGGTATACTAATAATCATATTTAAGCTATTGTACGATATCATATATAAAGTTGGCGCAACAGGTCCGTAGGGACCCAAGGCCTAGCTTCTCACAACCATTCGTTTTGTGTGAGTTTCATTTTTGGAACGAATGGAAGGGATCTACAATTTTATGCCGATTCCAAACGGCTAATCGATATCATACTTCCATATAAAATTGCCCATGACCTACAAAATATTAAGTGTGATGATTAAAATTGATTTATTAGTGGATAACCTCTTTATGCCAGTGGTGCGTGGTTAGTGTTTCCAAACGCAGGGATTTGACCTGTCGCGTCAGGCTTATAGGGTCTCTGTCAGACTCAAGCCAGTCTTCGCGCTTTTTCATTCTTTTCATTATTTTTCTTTTATTTAATTACTTCAATTTAATTTTAACAAAAAAAAACAAAAAAAAAATCATAATAAAAGTTAAATTGTTGCTGGATGCAGCTACAGACAATATTATTAACGAAGTGACAGCTGTTAGTAACCTAACGAAAGTCACAAAATAATAATATTTTTTATTAATTGATCAATATTAAAAACTACCAATTTCTTTATGCACATAAGGTTATGCCAAACAACAAGTTCAGAAGCAAAAACGAGAACAAACTATAAAATCCGCTGACAACAAGATAATTATTGGTTTATGAAAGCTGACAGCAATGCCATCATTAAATTCCAATAAAACTCCTAATGGTCATTGAGAGTGTCATATTGGTATCCAAGCTCATTGCCCGATTACACTGCATACTTGCAATTTAGCTATTTTTATTTGACACAGTCACTATGGTAATATGTGGTCTTTGAAGCATTGACAAAATTACAATTACATTAAGTGACAGCGATAATTGTCAGAAATAGTCTATTTATGACGAAGTGGCATATGTAGTCTAGTCCAACCTTTAGACGAAAGATTGACACATCTAATTGGTAACTTTATCGTAGCCCAAGTTTGACAAAGACAAATTTTATGTATTTGTTTAGACAGTAGCGGCGTTACGGTAGGGTGTGGTAGGGCGACCGCCCAGGGCGCCGGACATAAAGGGGCGCCGCAAGCAAATGCACAGAAAGGTTAAAAAATGCTGCACATACTACAGATTTTAAAAGCGCAATTTTAACTGCGAAGGAATTCGCTGAAGAACTTGAAAATGAACCTGTGTTTAGAGCCACAGCACCAATTCGGCGTGTTAAGCTTCAGGCATGTGAAAATGGGCGCAGGGACATGAGTCCCAATTTTTACTTTTGGGACTTATAACCCACTTAAGTCCCAAATTCGATTTGGGATTTATGTCCCACACCATCGGGACACAAGTCCCAAACAAAAATGTTGGGCCTTATGTCCCACCCAACAATATGAAAATTAAACAAATAAATACAAGTAAAAAACCTCGCACCAACCCCGTAATCCAACAGTAAACCCAAGTAGGGGGGTACACATTTCATAATACAATGGTAGCAGTTCGCGTGCCCCCAATTTGAAGTATTGAAGTCCCAAATTCGATTCGGGACATATGTCTCACTTAAGTGGGTTATAAGTCCCAAAATAAAAAATTGGGACTCATGTCCCTGCGCCGTGAAAATGCCCGCGATGAGCCTATAACTTATAAACAAAAAATGTTTGAGCTTGAATTTTTAAACTGTCTCTTGGACACCACATTAATTTCAGTCAATGAAAGTATTGAACATTAATTGAGTACAATATAAAACTGCTTCCGGAAAAAACCCGACATTGTCAAACCCTCTGGTGATCTTCAATTAACTGTAGACTCTAAATCAGATAAAGATGCGGTTGTATGCTGTGAACTTATAAATCTTAAATCTTTTTTGACTGATGAGAATGTAGTCACTCCTGTTTTTGTGTTAAATTTTATCAAAGATCACAACTTACAAGAACTGTACTCAAATGCATGGATAGCATTGCGAATACTATTGACTAAACCTGTAACGGTTGCTATTGGTGAGAGGAGTTTTTCTAAGCTTAAGCTGATAGAAACCTATCTGCGATCGACAATATCTCAATTTATATTATCACTTGGCAGCTTTGTGATTAGAAAATGAAATTGCTGAAAACATCGACATCGATAACTTAATAAAAGTGTTGCGGACTCATGGGTTTCCGCCTTTAACCAAGATTATTTTGTACCAATCTGTACCTATCTGTCAAATGTAATTTTACTTGTAATGTCATTATGTCAATTGTCAATTTTATTATACTTCTGTAAGCCAAATAAGGAGGATACAAACTGTAAGTTCTGTTTTAAGATTATATGTTTTTCCCATTTTTATTAATCTAAATTTCTTAGGAAATAAAAACGCGCATATACGAAGAAAAAAAAGCTGGCCGGTAGAAAAGCTAGAAGACAAATTTTACAAGTTTATTTTTTAAAGGGTTGTTTCTCTTAATAAATGGTTACTTCATTATATCCTTTGCCTTTTTTCGTATATTTTTGAACTGCATAGTTAGGGGGCGCCATAGAAATCTCGCCCAGGCCGCTGGTTGTGATAAAACCGGCACTATGTTTATAGAAAACCGCCGATATTATTCTTTGAAAGCAGTGGTTTAGAAGTCCGAGTTCTAAGCGAGGGGTTACAGAGGGTATGCAAATAACAAGTAATTGAGTATCCATATGTCATTGTCCAAAGAAACAAGGTCTAATAATTTGCTTGCCTGAGGACTATTGACCTTGACATCCGTTTGTGGTGGCACGACCGACTTTACCGACCACGACACCACACCGCCTAATTCTTTAATACAACACGAAAAGAACGCACCCGACAGAAGAAAAGTAAGGACAAGGACAACAGCTGAATGGGGCTACTAAAGCGAGACAACGAACACTCGCCGTCATTTCCGCAAAATCGCGCGTTCCATTTTGGTTAGGTTAGGTTAGGTTTGTTGGCTGGCGAGGAAAAGTCATCGCCACACTCAGCTCAAAGTTTGCCCATTGTGATTAAAAACTATAGTAAGTCCGTGCTAAAGTTAAGAGCTTAAGGACACTATACATAGCAGAGACCACAAAAAAATAAGGAAATCAGCTCATAATTGACAAAAAGCCTGTCAGAAAATCGCTGAACAATCGCTTCATATGCTAAATATATAAAACAACCTGAGACATCGTAGTCGCTCGGTAACCTATTCGCGCAATTCCATTGACTGACTTTTACAATTTCGTTTTAAATGTCCGTTTCCCAACTCATTACACCCACACGAAGCTATGCCTCCATGCATATTCACAATACCTCTCCTGAAAAGTTTCCAGTTTCCACAATGACAAATTGTACTCTCCCGTGTTTTCAAAAGATCACTTTATTACTACCAATGGGTCTTGGTTCGTGGTGCAGACAAAACTCTTCTAAATGGCCAAGATACCCATACATGGCCGAATGCTGTTCGAAAAGACTGCTTCTTCCCGTTGTCGTCGTCGAAGACGTCGCCCTTGCCGACAGCCCAACGGAGAAGAAGAAAATCAATACGTTCACACAAAGACTCCAGCAGAAGCAGCAGCAGTGGTCCCAGGTGAAACGAATTTTGATTAGTTGATTCCCATGAGTCCCATATTTCCCCAAATGAAAGATATTTCTATGCACTGCCTTCTGCTGGTCCTCCTGGTGCGACTATACCATGTCGAAGGTATATGTACACGTATAAGCTCCTCTGATACTCCAAATTCTCCAGCTTTATCCCTTAGAAGACTCCAACTAAAACTACAAGAGAGTTTCGTACTCTTTTGTCGTACTGCGCATGCAATGGTTGCCACGAAGAGACACGACAACCACGTGATTTAGCATTCACATACGGTTCGTTTTGAGAGACAAAACTTCTCCCAAAGAATGTCCGTACAACGCGTTCAAAAACAAACGAGTACTTGCCCGAACAATATGTTACCCGAGGGACCACCATGTGCTCGCTGACTACCATTCTTCTTTCACCAGTGAACACAGAAAACTCATCCGCATCCTCCCACTTTCAGTTGAGTGGAAATCTTTCGGGATGATTTCCTATCAATTCTAAAAGCTTATGTATGTATTGTGTGCGACCAGAGGCACCTTGCTGCGGGAGAAGACTCTTATTTCTGGTGGTAAATTTGACTACTATACTAGTACTCTACCTCGGTTCGCATACCCCGCATGCGACCAGGCGCTCAGCAGTCGAAAGGATATATCTACTCGCATGCAACGAAAAAGGTTGCCATTTGACGTAGTGTCGTGTATTGCGGATGTAGGTAGACTTCCAACTCATCAACATCATCTCTGCGCGACTATAATCCTTGTCCTCCGGCTAGGGAATTCCTCATCGAAATTTGAATATTTGTGGGTTCACGTGTTCACATCGCATAGAGAGTCAGTGTCAGAGTCAGAGTCGATTGATCGGGTATAGTGTGGTGGTGGTCTGTGCTGCTTTGTGGCTGGTTCCGTTATATACATGGGAGTGAAAAGAAATTTTAGGAAGGGGATAGCGCGCGATGATTATTCAACACGTCCTTGCGGGACACAATGGTTGTTCGCTTTTGTGTCTTATTTGGCTCGTTCTTCATCAAGTGAATGCTGGTGCGCATTATTTTGGTTTGCTTACTCTTAAGCCAGCAAGCCGTTATGCCCCGAAAATGTATAACGGCTCTACCTACACATATAGTCGCGCTGAACTGGGATTTTCCCTCGTTATACGAAACCTCAAGCCATTTAAATTCGGCTTATTTGGGGACTACTTCAGCCGGCAAAGAGAGACAGAGAATGTTCGCTTTTTGGAGGATGTCATATAGTTCATGAATCCAGGGATATTTTTGGGGGTTAGCTATATGCATGTTTGTGCCCAGGTAAGGTTGTGCATATACTGAAGGAATTTTTGTGCATGCGGTTTGGTTATTGGTAAAATAGGTCGAAACAGAGTAAAGGCATTAAAAGAACGCTTCATTTCGCTGGGGTATAATATATGACGGTTTAATTAAGTAAACTGTGAACGGACATATTTTAGATTCCACTTGTGCAAAGGTGTGAGTAACTCGAGGTTACAGCTTTTAGCCATCTTTGCAAGAAGGAAGATACGATGATTTCTTCGGAGGTATATTTTAGTTTGTGGTATATAAAGAAAAATGGCAGTAGAGCTTGGAATTGAACAGATAAGAACAGATAAACAGTATGAGAAGGAAACAATGAAAGAAGGACCCTTCCACAAGCCCAAATAAATGTAGGTTTACATGGAACCAACAAGTCAACAAAGGACCCTAGATCTAGCTTGAATGTAACCATAATCGTCGGTGCAGGACGGGAGCAAGGGACCAACGCTCGGGTTTTCGTCTCGTGTTCGCAAAAGATGGCGCAATGGGAAAAAGATAAAGGTTTGCTTTTTATATCTCTAGTGATTGAACCTAAAACCACTTGCTCTTTAGTCCAACATGCACTAAATATACTGAGCCACTGCACCCATCCAATCAATGAAACTATTTCATTTTGAATATGATAAATTAGTGAATACATGAACCTATACGCTGCCATCGCTACAGATTTCCTTTTTCTTAAGTTGCGCTGCAGTTCGTGGTGGAATCTGATGGGCGTCTCTCCCAGTTAGCTCGGTCTTTGGCAAATTGTCTCGCGTTCCTCTATATGCTTTATGCGCTATACCTTAAGCGAAGTCCTTTATTCTGCATTGTCCCTCTGGGGTTGGAGTTGATGACTCCTCTGGCTGAGTCGCTGGTGTACATTAATTTTACATGTCCTTAGTCGACTCACGTGAAATTTTTCGACTAGGTCGCCGTCGCTGTACAGCTCGTATATGTAGTCATTCAATCTTCTCCTTAAAAGTCCGACAACGCAAAAGTGACCGAACATTTTACGAAAAATCATTCTCTCAAAGCGACTGAGGTTATATTTATCGACCCTTTAAATTTTAGCGCCATAAATCAGTGCTGCAAGTAAGGTCTTGTACAGAATTTCCTTTGTTACCCAGGGGTAGGACTTGCAACTTTAATCGATTACCTTCTAAGCGCAGAGTTAATATTTGTTTAATTTCTATGGACAAAGTCCCTTACTACCTCAAGCTGTCGATTTCAACGTTCTGCCTGACTCCTCAATGTTGTGTGTTCCTTTCTGTTGACAAAACACTCATTGCTTCGGCCTCGTTAACCACTTTACCTATTATAGCCGCTGCCGCTTCTATTCTAGAAAAACCCACCAGCGACAGCAAGTAGTTTAACAGACTTATAAAAGATCGTGCCTTCTGTGTTGGCCGTAAGTCTCGCACAATTCCTTGAATCAAGTTGTTAAAAAAATCGCATTTTAAAAAAATCGTGATTAGCCGTCTAAAGCCGTTTTTGACATCAAAGGTCTCGGTGAGATTGCGTTCTACTTTAATGGAACAGCGAGTTTTCTCCAAAGTTTGACAGGGATCCAAAAACTAGACATGGGTCTGTATAACTCATAAACGGCCTTAAAATCGATAGAAAGATTAGGAATATCGAGCTTGACTTCTTGAGTTTTCTTCAAGAACAACGACAAAGTGAATATTTTGTAGGTTTTTGACCAAACGGACCTAAAATAGGGCACAAAGTTCTCACCTCTTAAGCGTTTACATACAGTATACGGCAGACAAGATCTGGTATATGATGTTTAAAAGACTGAAGATTGATGCAACAAGTCAATATTGGAGCAATGTTCCCTGACTTTGAAGACTGTTTTCCCCTTTTTGTTTTTGTATCAGCAGAAGCATTAGTTTTCTCCTAAATTCAAAAAAAAAAATCCATTTTTTGTTCTCCTAAATGAAATTTCCATTTGTTTTCATATGAAAAAATTAAAAAAATGCAACTGTTTTTATTAACAAGCTTAAAATATGTATGTCACATAAAAATAAGCATATTATACAAAATGTCCTTTTCTATTAGACATAGAATATAAAAACGAGTGAATGCATTCAGATGCACAAAAATTCTAAGTAGTCGTTCGATTTGCTCTTTTCTTTTATGTTTAATATGAACAATACATTCTTTGAAATTTTTTCGTATGCGTTTTAATTTATTTTTTAAAGATTTTACGTTTCACAGAGATCTTTGATTTTTTCCCTTTTTTTAAGCTTTTACGCTTGACTTCGAATGAATGGGCGGGTTGGCGTGGAGTACTCCGTGCCACACTCAGGTCAATATTGACCCATTGTGATGCCCTTTGGGGGGAAAGGTTGTTCCTTACCCGTAATAACCCTATATATATTATGAGAACGTACTTGTGGATTAAGTACTCACTGTGCTATTGCATACAAACCATCCTGTGGATTTGATGAAGCTCATTATCTTGTCTATTGGTGTGCTGGAAAGCTCGTCCAGCTCGTGGAAGAAGTGTCTCCCTAGGAATCTGTGCCTTTTGTGTTGGAGACTAGGGCAGTGGCATAGGAAGTGGGTTGTGTCCTCAAGCGCTTCCTCATCACCGCAGCCTCTACAGAGTTCTTCTTCTGTCAAGCGTAGTTTCTTCCTATGATACCGCAGAGTGTTGTGTCCCGCTATGATACCTACGAGGATGGACAGAGATTTCCTATCCTTTCGTATAAGACTCTCGGTTCTAGATTCATTAAAGGTTGGCCAAAGTATTCTTGTTGTATGGCAGGTTTCTAGTGCGGTCCATCTAGCGTTCGCCTCTTCTGTGGCCTTTCTTCAAGCTTGAGTGAGCAAGGCGGGATATTCACAGAGGGATCAGCTTCTGCTTATATAGCTGTTGAACCTAGCCTAGCTAATTCGTCAGCTTTCTCGTTGCCTGGAATGCCTTCATGGCCCGGAACCCAACAGAGCAATACCTTGTGCTGAGTGCCAAGAACCCTGAGTTATTCGCGACAGCTTTTCACAAGCTTTGATTTTATTTCTATTGCAGTTAATGCTTTTAGTGCGCCTGGTTGTCGATAAAGATGGTAATACCATCAGCTAGTATTGCGCTTATCGCAGACTCACGGGCTGCTGCTGCCACTGCCAGGACCTCTGCTTGGAAGACGCTGCTGTGGTCGGGGACGCGTATAGATTTTGAGAGACCAAACGCCTCGGAGAAGACTATGGATTGCGTGTTAGGCACTAGTCCGTCTCTCCATTCTTCCCTGCTGGGATAGGCGCTTGAGAATGGTCTTGTAAAATCTAAGTATGGCGTAATGTAGTCTGTGTTTGGTACATAGCCAAAATATGTCTTAAGGATCGATGAATGACCCGTTTCATTCAGTTTCCAGTTTACTGATTGGCTTATTCTCATGGCACTAAAGGCGGCTGAGAGTTGTATGAAGATGTCTAGCGGCAGCAGGTTGAGGATAGCCTCAAGACCTGCGGTTGGAGTTGTTATCATTGCACTGGTGGTACCAATACACGCTAGTTTTCGCACTTTCGTAATAGCCTTTAGATAGGTGGTTTTGTTGGTTGCCGGCCACCATACGAGGCTGCCATAGGACAGTATAGGTCTTACTATAGCCTTATACATCCACAGTTTAATTTTGGGGGATGGTCCCCAGGTTTTTCCAAAAATTCTGCTGCAGGAGTAGAAGGCTACTGTGGCTTTTTTGATTCTTTCATATGTGTACTGAACAATTTAGTTTTTTGTCTAATATAAGTCCCAAGTATTTTGCACTGTCAGATATTCTGAGGGGTATACCGCCAACAGAAGGTGCGACAAACCGTGGTATTATCCTTTTATTTGTGAATATAATCAATTCAGTTTTCTGGGGGTTTAAAGTTAGGCCGCAGTTCCGGTCCCAGCTGTCGAGGGTTTTTAAAGCGTCGCGAATTTGATCGGAGAGTGTTGGAAGGAATTTATCTGTTGCCAACAACACTACGTCATCGGCATAAGCCGTTGTCCTGACGCCACTGGTTCTAAGCTACATAAGCACCTCGTTAAGAACTATAACCCAGAGCAGTGGGGATATAACCCCACCCTGAGGAGTTCTGCATTAGCACCTCGTTAAGAACTATAACCCAGAGCAGTGGGGATATAACCCCACCCTGAGGAGTTCCTTCTGGAGGCGTGAGCTTCTCGCCTAACACCCCCAAGTTCAGCTATAATATGTCTTTCTTCGAGTATGCTAACTATCCAGTTGATAATGTAATTATCAATGTTAAGCTTACTCAGCGTTCTGCGTACGGCATCCGTTTTGACATTGTTAAACGCTCGTTCAATGTCCAAGAAAGCCGCTAGGGTACCATCTTTATCACTTAAAGTAACAAAATGTTGTTACACTCGCCCCGTGACAAGTCTCCACTATTTCAGTTCCCGCCATTGCACTTGTTCCGCCAAACCCACAATCATTCCCACACCCCAACTTCAGTCACATGGTAGCTCTATCAAAGGGAATTCCTCCAAGAGTTTCACAATAAAACAATCAAAACCCAAAGCAAACAGTCACTTCAGAGAAGCGCATTCACGCCACCGATATTTTGTAGCCGCATTTATCCTGTTCACATGAAATTCGGTGCAATACTCTCTGTCTCTGTACTCATACAACTGCATCTACATCTCCCATTTATGCCATCCACCAAAGTTATGAAAATAAAATTGTCCTCCCGTCAAAGGAACACACAAAAAAAAAAGAGAAAAAAAAAGACTTGGAGTGCCAAAAACCGGTACTGTTATCATTTGGAATCCAAAGCCAAAAACCGTTCACAAGTCACACAACGCAGCAGCAGCAAACCCTCTGCATCGGTCTATCCCAATCCCAAAAGTCCTCGAGTGGGGCCATGGAAATGGAAAAACTCGTTATTCTCGGGTTGTTATCCCAGGGGAATTCTCTGCTGTGCTCTTAATTCGATTCGTCTCCTTGGTTACCGCGTCCCCAGAGAATCAGTCTCATTTCTTTATAGATATTCTCCCGTATAGATTGTATATGCCACCCTATAGTATATTCCAACTCCAAGGTTGCTCCCAAATCGCTCACACCCTCTCGTGCTGTGTGTACAAGCAAGTGAGTGAATAATTCGCATTCGCATCCTTCCTAGACTTTTTTTTTTGTTTTCATTGTTTTTCTTTTTTTGGCGAAAAGAGGAACAGCAGGCAGGAGATATATAGAGACTTTTGAGAGTAGCATACTCTTCCAGAGGTTCTCCTCGCCTCGCATAATGTCCCTTTTTCTTTTCCGACCGACCTTTCATACAAAAGGCACAACCCGACCAGCATGCACTGCACATGGAAGACTGTCTATAAAAGAAACCTAAATTTCTACTCTCTGGTGTATTGCGAGAAATTCCCCGAGCATCGTCATCGTCGCATGCAGGATAAAGCCATCGCTTAAGGACAGAAATATATGCTGTATGTGTGCCTTCGTTCACTTTTTAGATATGGGCTGTATGGTTAAGACAGTAGGACCGAAGTGGATGCGGTCGCTATTTTTTGCTGAGGCGAATTATGCATTCGATAAAAATATTTAAATAAAAAATACAAGTGGAATATTATTGTTGTGCGCAACGAGAACGTCAAACTAAGGTGTTCGAATGACGTTTGAGTTTCATAAAGATGCACAAATGTCTGCAGTATGGGTCCATGTGGAAAGTGACGTTGTGAATTTCGTCACATTGAGGAGGAAGATCAGGGATTCAGCTCATTAAGTCTGGGTATTTGTATTTAGTTATTTGTCTCTGTGGTAAGTTTTAGTAGTCCTACCATTATTGTACTCAACATACCTGTATTTACTTTAGTTGCTTCAAATAGTCCATTGAAACTGGAAGGCGTCCCCAGAGTATGGAGCCACTGTAACAACTCAACATGAGCAGTGGAAAATAGCGGTGGTACACCCTATCCCGAAAAAGGATAAACGACGAACCCTGCTAATCTCCATTCAATTAGTTTGCTTGCGAATGTTAGCAAGGTATTCGAGCAAGTCATCAATAGATCTCTTTTAAAATGGGTTGAGGAAAATAAGATTATTCCGGAAAACCAGTTTGGCTTCAGAGCGGGGCATGACACTATTCATGCCGCGTCGAAACTGGTTTCCGACATTCAGTGAAATAAAAGTAAGAAGCAATGCAGGGGTACCTGCCTGGTCGACTTTGAGAAGGCCTTCGATACCGTATGGTTGGTTCTATAAGCTGACCAGATTGGGCATTCAAAAACCTTTACTGTATATGATTTATGACATGCTTATGGGAAAGAAGTTCGTTGTCAAAGCTGGCAACGTGACTTCGAGCAGGGTTTTCAAAATTAAAAACGGCTTACAACAGGGAGCAGTGAATTCTCCGGTCCTGTTTAATATTTAAGCAGGTGATTTGGTGGGTTCTCTCAGACATGCTATAGCGTACGCACACGATTTAGTGCCGTACAGGTCAGGACCAAAAATCGAGGTCATTAACACCCTTCTGCAGCGTGACTTCGACCAAATTAAGAGGTATTGCGATGATTGGAAGTTGAAAATCAATTTCCGAAAATCGGAGTAATCCTGTTCAAAACTCCATTGCCTAGAGCCTCTGGGAATATCAGAAAAAACTGGAGAAAATTAACAATTATTGGACAGCAGGTGAAGGTCATTTGCTACGTGGCCCTTATAAGGCTTATCATCGCTTATGGCTGTCCCATGTGGTTCAATATAGCGCCGTCCTATATGGAAAACATTCGGGTGTTTGAGAGACAATGTCTCAGGGCCTGTCTAGGGTTGTTTAGAACTCCTGAATCTCAGTACATAAAATACTATCCCAACAGGACCCTATAAAATGGGGGTTGGCTGAATAGGATTGACAACTTCCTTATCAAGGTGAGTCGGAGCACGTTGCAAGGGCGATGGCCAGTGATAATAACCTGATCTCAGGGGCTTATTGCCCCAATTTAATGTACCATGAGAGTACGCGTCTGGCTTTATTCCGCCTGAGGCATTTCTTCATGTAGACATGAAAGGGTTAGTCCGGACAAAAGATGGTGTGCCGGTATTGTACCACAGCCACCGCAGCGCGAGGGATAAGCGGCTCATCCACGACGGGTACGCCGCCAATGCTCAGGAGCTCCTCCGTTTCAGGACCGCAATTGCGGAACGGGACAAAACTGATACTTTAAAGCAGTTCACCGAATTTTGGTGGCTTGAGAAAGAGCTGAGGTTGGATACGCTCTCCCGGGCCGGTGCGCTTCTAACGTAGCATCCTCCTTAGTTATAAGTTAGTAGTTTTAGGTTTAGAGTAGGAGGTCTTTGGGAGGAGCCGGGCTAGCCAACATGAACAGTGCTTCCGAGACTCGACCGACGCTTATGGCCTCGTTCGAGGCTCGGCGGCATGGATGAACCCGTGTTGGCGGCTGTCAGGCGCCCATGGACGCGATCAGGATGGTGACCAATCGATGAGATTGCTTATTGCAAAGCTGGCGCTGAACTTTTTACTTAAAGGGGTATTTATTCATAGAAGCTCATTCGTATACTGGTACGGACTAAAAGAGATAACCTTCCATTAAACAAAAGTCGCAAAGAGTTTCAAGCTGAGTGGTGGTGCCGTCACTTATTTTTTCGAGCTACAGAAGTTGAAGTCGGTAGAGTTTAAATCATTCACCGACATAGTGTCTGAAGTCTTAGGGTCATTGGTCTTGTTTTTGAATGAGTGCTAGTTTGGTTAGGTTATAGGTTGAAATGACTTTTTGGCAAGAAAAAGTGCAACAGCGGCTATTTTTAACTCTCTCTTGTATGCTAGGCTTGCAGCTTAATTTTCTGCTAAAATAAGATTCAAGTATTTAGCTTCTTTGTCGCAAGCTTCAGTCATTATTTATAGATGGCAAAGAGGTTCAAAGTTCAATTTTGTAGGGTTCCTCAAAGATTCGCCGAAATTTCGAGCTTTTTAAAGACCGTCTTGTGAAGTTCCTTTGAAGTAGGTATATGTGAAGATGCTTCTCCGACACAGCAATTGCGACGCTATCCGCATAATCGAATTGCAGCTCTCCGAATGCATCAAGCATGTAAGCAGTTCATTGACCAGCAAGTTCCAGAGGATTTGAGATAGCACGCCATCTTGCGTGGTTCCTTTACTAATAGATCTTCTGTCAGATGTCGTACCCAGATTAGAGTTATTAATCCGGGTGTTAAGCATCAAATAAAACAACCTGCCATGTAAGTTATCTACGTTCAAAAGCTTGCAGATCAGTCAACGTTTTTAAAAGCACCCTCTATGTCTAGGACTGAAACCAGTGTAAGCTGCTTATAATGAAGGCAAACCTCGACATTACGTATGTTACCTATATGTAGAGCCATTTCCACCGATCTACCTTTGCAGGAAGCAATTAAGCCATAGAAAAAAGTCTTAAATGGTTGTGGCCTAAATGAATTTCTATCAAGCCCTCTAAACTTTTCAGAAGAAATAATGACATAAAAATACGTTTAGATATTTAAATAAAAATTAACGGCCTTTAGACGGTGAAGAATTTTTTTTTAAATAAGAAAACTTTTGCCTATTTGATTTCAATTACGGACTAACGACTTTCGAATCATTTGATAAAAAAAACTGCGCGTTGAGATTCGTTTAGGAAGGGCAGTGCGAATCCGATACCAGATCCAAATTAGAGCGCAAATGTAGTGGGATCGAAGAAAAATACAGCCCAGGAACCATAAAAGTGACAAATCAAAAGAGTTTTAAAGGAAATAAAAGGTGTTATTTTGGTATTCAAAGAAAAATGTCCCAAAGGAAGAAGTCGCAAGGTGTTAAATCACAAGATCTCGGTGGCCAATTGTGATCACCCCTTCGAGAGATAACACGGTTCGGAAACTTTTCCCATAAAAGAACAATGCTTTCGTTTCTTGATTGGCACGTAGCGCCGTCTTGTTGAAAGTAAACGTGGTCCAGATCAATACCATCCAACTCCGACCATAAAAAATCATTAATCATACTCGATAGCTCAATCCATTCACCGTAACTGTTGATCCAACCTCATTTTCGAAAAAGTAAGGTCCAATGACCCCGCCGGATCATAAACCGCACCAAACTAACACACGCTGAGGATGGAGAGGCTTCTCAACAATAACTCTTGGGTTTTCCGAGCCCCAGATGCGATAATTTTGCTTGTTGGCGTAGCCACCGAGGTGGAAATGGGCCTCATCAGTCAAGATGATTTCTTGATGGAATTCCGGATCATTTTCATGCATTTCAAGCACCCAATCAGCAAAGACACGACGTTCTTGAAGCGTGTATCGTTCCATTTTTGGTAATAATAATAATAATAATAATAATAATAGTTGGTGCAACAGGTCCGTAGGACCCAAGGCCTAGTTTCTCACAACCATTCATTTTGTGTGAGTTTTAATTTTTGGAACGAATGGAAGGGATCTATGTACAATTTTATGCCGATTCCAAACGGCTAATTGAGAAGCTCTAAAGACAGTTTCTCGGATGTTTGTCAGACGTTCGCGAGAGGTGGCGGAGTGGAAAAAACCCTAAGTTGGAATTTGGGTTTTTGCGGGATTCGAACCTGGGACCCCTCGCTTAGTAGTCCAACACACTAACCACTGAGCCACTGCGCCTACATTTTTGGCAATGGCGTAGTTTATACTTGTCAAATGTTAAAGAATAAAAGCTTCAAAAGTGACAGCTACCGAAATAGCGGGTCATTCAAAATAACACCTCCAATTGGAAAACCCTTTGTAAAAATACCCTTCGATTTTGGAGTTACATTTGACTGTCTAGCATGCGGAGCAGTCGTGCAACCAGTCCGACAGTTATTCCAACTAACCACATGCCATCGAATATTTCTTAAAACAGTTTAATAAACATTGAACGCAACAGGTCCATTTCTTTCATTCATCGTGCAAATAGAACGACTGAACTTAGAAACTCTCTCATGCCAGTATCATTCTGGGATGGTTATAGGTTTTTCTTCAAAGGATTGTACCCGGCACCCATACAGCTCAGTACAGTCCAACAAACCACTGAACCACACAATTCGGATAGGCC
The DNA here is from genome assembly GCA_963082955.1 of Cheilosia grossa. Lineage (NCBI taxonomy): Eukaryota > Metazoa > Arthropoda > Insecta > Diptera > Syrphidae > Cheilosia > Cheilosia grossa. The sequence continues at coordinate 47,689,805 of OY720147.1, read as the reverse complement.
GCACCATTTGAAAACCCACCTGATGTTGTATCCGTTGACGGGGTCACAACTTCACAAAGAATACGTCTCGCGGAAAAATACAAACTTTTTATGTGAACTTGACACACACAAGGAAGAGAGCTCACAGATTTTAGGAACAACAATGCGCGCTAAAGTACCACTATACAGATACACACGCGGGGTAAGGATACGACCATACGTTATATTTCTCTTCTCCCAGTGATGCTCCCAGGACGACAAGCAAAAATGTATGTATGTTCATTGCATGCTACAGCTATACGAGCGAAGGGAAAAGACAATTTCGGGATCCCCAAACTTATCACGGCCTCATTTCCCATCAGAACGTTATACAGTACGCTAGAGAGACCCATATATTATGGGAGAACAAGTGTACACCCTGTTTACCGTATACCCGAAGCCCGCATACACCCTTCCTTCGAAGTTGCTTTATGTTATACGAATCTCCTATAGACACCCAAACTCCTACACGACTCAATGGGAGCATCTGACGCCGCTGTCGTCGTTGCCGCTGCCACTCGAACACCATGGTGACGCTAAAGGTATATTATCCCACATACTATGGCTTCCAGAGAGGCAGCTTTAGCTACTGGTACTACTGATGCTGCTAGTGCTGCTGCTGCTGCTGCTGTTGCTACTGTTGCTACTGTTGTTGATGATGATGTTCGGATCGTGGATTTCCCTTGGGACCTCTGTACATGAAAACGGCACCGAGAACTGTACACCCATGTGCCATAATCATCGCACACTGGAATATTTCGTGTAATGTATGAGTATGGGACTACATGGACACATCAAACTTTATTTGGGGCATACGGCGCCCCATAGTAAATGCCATTATACGTACGTTTGTATCTATGTTGAACTTATTGGCTGCCCTGAGTGTTTGTGTTGCAAAAGGATACCCCAAGCCCCATGCCCCATACCCACTGCATTGAGACATTCAGTGTATTACGTGTTGAAGCACACGCATATACCTATATGTGTGCCTCAAAGTTCCCTCTCCGATTTCCATAATTTGATGTTGGTGTCTTCCTTATGGTCGATTTGTACTCGTATCTCACTTTATATCAATGGAAAAATGTGAGCCCCAAATTTATGTCATTACCCTACCTATTGTCGATCTATTGGGGGTTAGTGTTGAAGAACTTTGAACAGTAGGTGCGTGTATATAGGATGTGATAATATCTGATGGACTTACCACAGTGTTCGTCTCCGTCGCCGTCACTTTCAATATCGGACATTATCTCCTCCTTTGGATCGATTGCAAATACGCCGGGTTCCTCGTGGATGTCGATGGGACTGTCATCGTCGCCCGCTGAAAGTAGAACAAACAAAAGGGGTGTAGGTAATTGAAGAGTTAGACACAAGTGTGCGTTAGTATCAAAAGAATGAAGGGTCAACACCTCTTAAAAGAATCTACTTTTGACTTTTAACTGATAGTGACTTATAGACAGGTTCTATTGTTATACGGGGTGATGTCTGGAAGCTGTTGCTTACATTCCGTGGCCTCACTCCAGTTACAGCTCAGTTCAGTCCCTCCTCAATGGAAATGCCGGCAAAAATTTAGAAAAGGGGCATCTCATTCTACTAAATATAATAGCAAGAATCCAAAATTTGGTTGCTCAAGAAATTTGATAACCCTATAGGTGACAGACACTGTAGCTGGGCAGTGTATCAAACTCACTTAATCTTTTAGACAAGTTACACGGTCGTTTTCATGGAGCCCAAGGGAAGCTCTGTACTAGTCTTTAAACCGTTTACTATTAAGCCTTAGAAAGTATGGGACTACCTCAACCTATACTTTACATAAAGTTACCAGGGGTTCAGAGGCATACTGCCTGCTTGAAATAGTCGCCCACCTTGTGCCGCTGAACCCCGACTGATCGAGTCACATATTCATACTACAATCTGAAACTGCGGGCAAGACGATAGATAAAATAAATACCCACAGCTGTCTCAACAGGTCCGTCATATACGTGAGCTTTTATTTTAGGAATCCTCGTTTTACGCCGATCCCGACTTCATAAAATGAGAAGCTTTTCCAAGACAGATAAGTTCACAGGTTCCCACTGAAAAAATAATTTATATGTTATTTTGGGTTTTTCCGGGGATTAAACCTGAGAACACTCACTCAGAGTGAACACTAACCACTGAGCCACAGCGTGAGATGATAAACTTTTCAAATACTGGTACAACAGTTTGTACCACTCAAATCTAATTCAATAACCCAAGACCGAAGTGCTAAATTAAAACATGCTTTGGAGTAATTCAGTAATCCATTTTGCATGTACTTCGTGAATTAGTCTTCCCTTTCAAATTTTTAACTGAACTTCTCTTTTCTACTTCAGTGCACAGCCTGAACTGAACTGTCAAAAAAAATGGGCTCTTCTTGTTAAGCTCAGACACATCAGAGCTCACAACTTGTGTTCCGCTTCTCGTGCAGAGCGCGATCAACGAAAAATTTAATCTAGCAGTCTGAGAGTAAGAATCACAGCAAAGCTTATTTTGACAGCTACTCGTAATCATAGCATTGGGCACATTCAAGAATCTAGATATCTTAAGTCCACTAGATTGGTCTCTATAAGATGTGTTAGGTTTTTCCAGTGAAAATAAAAGACAGCCACGACATTTCGAAGTGCACTCAACGGCGGTTTATTCAAGAATAATCAATACGGAATATATTACATGATACAAAGTAAAGAGAAAGAATTCAAAGTTAAGTACAAGATGGGCCAAAAGAAGTCATCCGATGTTTTTTGGCTCTAATTTTTTTTCTAAACTTCAATTCTGTTTTTTGATTATGTTTATTTGAACCTTTAGAATTATATTGGTCAAGTCGAGAAGATGATTGCCATGCGGGATCGTTTTATGGCATTTTTCATCACTTCGGCGAGAACTTCGGGCGACAGTTTCTCGCACTCGTGTCGAATGTTGTCCTTAAGGGCTTCTAGGGTCTCGGGCTTGTTCACGTAAACACGTTAAATCGGGCGATCTTGCGGGCCAGTGCGAATCGACAAAACGAGAGATGAGGCGCTCCGGGAACGCCGTCTTCAGAATATCGGTGGTGGCTCGGGAAGTGTGTGCCGTAGCTTGGAACCACATGTCCTCCAGTCCTGATTCGTCCAATAGCGGCAGTAAAAACTCGGTTAACATGGCCTTATAGCGCGCACCGTCCACTGTTGTCATTTGAACAGCGGCGTTCTCGAAAAAAAATGGCCCGATGACTCCTCCAGCGTGAACAGCGCACCATGCAGTAACTTTGAAGGAGTGTAATGGCTCCTCGTGGATTTTCGTTGCCCCAGATGCGATAGGTTTGCTTGTTCACGTACCCGCTGAGGTGGAAATGAGCCTCATCGCTCATTATGATTTTGGTCGAAAAATCGTCCGCTTCGATTATTCCGCGTTCTTGGGGAGTGTATCGAAGCATGGCTTGTTCACTTGTATTCTACATCTGTCTAGTCCACAAATGTCAAAACAGATTTGACATTGGCGGCCATTTGCAAAAATAAGAGCATCTTCCAATAGGGTGATCTCTTTTGGCCCACCTTGTATATGTGTGAATGTCTTAATGAATGTTATAAACAAATGAGAATGTGTAAGTTGTTAAAGTAAAGTAAGAATAAATGTACGATGATACAATATTTAACAAGATGCAACCTGAACGCAAAAACTAGATTGGTCGGGAACGTCACTTTTTCTACGTCATCCACATATCCGACCTGTCAACTTAGTACTCAGTCACGAATTTCTCGATTAGATTCCACGGCTACCCCTCCACATAAACGTCAACTGAAACAGATGCTCATATGACCGATTTCAGCCAATCAAAGCCGAGACACATCTAGTCAGACAGCTGTCAGACTTACTAAACTATATACTTGAACGTCCCCATTGCTGTTGAGGAAAACGAATGCTGGTACAAACTTGTAAACAAATGTAGTAAATCGTTGTTGCGAGTGCTCAAGGTTGCACAGCGCGATCAATATTTTATGCTTGGTCATTAATAGCGAACATTGACACAACGCCAGTGATACCCGCATTCGTTTGTGTCCCATGTCTAGTATATGATGATAATGATGATTACGAGCGTATGAAAATAATTGCTTGTCACATTTAAAGGGGCAACACGTTCAAGAATCGTAAAAATGGAAATAAATCCTTATGTGTCAAATTTTTCCTTCCGTCAAATGAATAAATTAAAGCCCAATTCAAGTGCAATGAAGGGGTGGTTGCATCGTTCAATTGGCCATAGCTAACAAGTTCTAAAACATATGCACTGTTCGCCCCCCAACGAAAGGGGGCAACATTCCCATAAAACGTAAAACTGGAAAGATCGCGTAAGTACAACCTATTTCGTGATATGTTTTATCAGCTGGTAGAAGTCAACGGAAAGGATAACGCCGACAAAATCCTCTCCTCCAGCAGTTTTTTCCTTTGACCAAAACTCCAGGCAGACTATATGTAAGACTGTAATTAGTGCTACAGTATAACACACAAGCATACTACTTGGTAGATTTAAGCGTAAAGTTCTTTGTGTGATACTTGTTTCTGATAAAGGTGAACGAGATTTGCAGGAAAAGGTGAGAGACATCAATCAGACCAAAAAAATAACATTCATTATTTATATATGTAAGACGTCAATAGAGCGAAAGGACAACAGCAATCAAAAAGTCTTAAAATTAAAACTGAATTGACAGACGACGGAAGAACTTTTTTTCAGTGATATACACAATAGAGGGCGATCTCAACTAATTTGGCGTCCGATACTGCATTCATTTATCTAGAAAGACATCCACTCTGTAATTTCAGAGAACGAGTGGAGAACAAGATTCGTATGAAAACCAATAACAGGTGGAAAGCACTCACTAGCTGTGAAGTACCTTGGAAGCTATGGTCAGTATATAACAAAGGCTGAACCATCAAACTTCTACAGTTTGACAGGTCATCGCTGTCTAAGCTGGTAGGGACTCTAACGGGTCATAACTTCTTAAGAAATCATATGATGAAACTCAATCTCGAAGATGACGATATATGTAGAGTATGCGGAGACGAAGATCCATGAGGACACACCTCACTGCCCGAGCCTCTATCACTTGAGGAACAGAACACTTGGAAGCTATTACTAGAACTTCCTGATGTTACACTTTCTGATGTTACACTTTCTGATCTTTACAGGTTTTTGAGGACATCCGGATGGCTGGACGGCATCGGATAGATACAAGAAGGAAAGACACGAGCTAACCATCAACAACACAAACGGTTAGCCCCCAAAAAAGGCCATCACAATGGGTCCACAAGGACCTAAGTGTGGTAAAGTAGTGTTTACCCTGCTCTACCAACCCGTAAACCTAACCTTATCTAGCCAGAAACACCCCATCCAAGACTACAAAAATCAGTTAGTACTTTAACTGTAGCTTAATTCACAAAAATATCTGCTTTACGTATCGCAAGTTACAATATACAGTAGTAGCCGCAAAATAATTACTTCTGACAAGTAATTTGTTTCTAGCATTAGAGAGGTAAAATTTTTTACCTACAAAAAGTAAAATAGTGCTCATTCAAAGGATTGGTAAGATTTTTACAACCGTGTCCCACTATTGAGTTTAAGCTTCGGCCCATGAATAGGAACACCATCGTGGTATCTGGCAAATTTCTTTGCAAATACTCTTGTTTCCCAGGTATTGTCTAGAAACCCATTCGAAAACATCTAAATAGACCCAAGGTGCAAATAAAATCAATGACCCAAAACATGTGTACGAGTGCCCACAAATAAATACATATATCGCACATCTATACACATGTAAACACTGGCGCTTCGTTAGGAATATATCTATTTTGTCGTCCGAATGAATGCGATTTGAGTAACCACAGGACGGAACATGTTACTACCCGCCAAACTCTTGTTTAAATATTTTGCAACAAGCAGCTCTTTTATTCGCAAGCGTGTCGTAACAGCCGCCTATAGAAGCCCTGGAATTCCAATTAAATTGAATATTTCATATGCAGTTATCATCAAAACGCGACACTGTCGTCATAATGGAATAGAAGGTTCCGCTTTTGCGTTGGGTATTGTTGTAACAAACCGCATCCATCTAACCAACAGAAAAACAAAGGACAACAAAAAAAAAAACACGAATAACAACTCATACATACAAAACTTAAGGACACATTAAAATCACACCTGGAGGATTTAAAATCGTTATCCTTTTGGTATCACCCCCCAAAAAGAACAACAGCAGACTGGCCGGCTGACCCCCCCAATTCCACATTTGAAGGCAAGACCGACCGCACTGTGTGATGCGAAGACGACTTCAGCTTCAGCTTCACCATCGGAGGGGGCTATACAAATCGCATAAAAATGCTTAACGGGAGAACAAGCCGGGAAAGGGCGAACACAAATGCCATAAAAAGGACAACCACTTCCCCCCCATATATAGTAGTCGTATGCACTCCTGCCACTTGTTTTCGTCCTCGTCCGCCAGCCATCCAGAGAAGCGAGAGCAAAAATAAATTTCGTTGGAACGGAACTCTCGATGTCCTGTTGGTACTATACGTGTGAATCGTGCGAGGAGGGTAACACAGTCAGTTTATAAGCGCCCATATGTATGCAAGCGATTTTCATTTTTGTTTAAAGCCCCCCCGGGTGCATTTCGCACTCAGTCAGCTCTTCAGAATGTTTGAAGGTGGCAGCGCCATCCTTCCATTCAGGAGGAGATGATAATACAGGGTTGCATGAGCGATATATTATTTTTCGAAACAGGCTGCTTATACATCACACCGTCTAGGTATAGTGGTGGCAAAGAAATACTCCCTGGCCGCACGAAAATAATGAAAACAACCTCAACGGTATAGTTAGTAACAAGACCATAAATATCGGATAGATGCGGTGGCGTCCGCTCCCAAATACCTACCTTGCATCTACCTCACACAATATGTTCCGGATATTAATCGAAATATTAAAGGATTATCTGATCAATTATGACTGCGAGAGTGTATGTGCACTTAGCTGGCACACTCTATTGCACCTTAGTTTAGGTTACCACAGTAAAAGATACGACAAAAAGAAAAGATTAATAAAAAAATTAGAAAGGATTTCCCAAACGAATTGCCATCGTCGAAGCAGCAGCAAACTCCAAGTGCCATTAGTATTTGCATACATATACAGTCAACAGGATAGACAGATACGTGCGTTGCTGTGTAGGTGGTAGGTGGTAGCTGGTAGCACCGGGGACAACGTTATTGACGTTGTGTTGTGTACATACGGCAACTGGGTATAGAAAGCTAACAACAGCACAACATTGGAGCAATGTGTTGTTGGGGCAGCCAAGCAACCAAACGAAGTAATCCTCAGAGGCAACTCCCACGGGATTGTCAATTCCCACGAGAAATACCGACGATGGGTTTTCTATGTTTCAGGGAAAAACGGTTTCAATGTAATAGTTGCCGGAGCACACTGTACTACCGATAGCTGAGTAAATGTATATGTACAAAGTTATAGCCACAAGGGAGGGGGCGGTACGGATAGAGACGCTCCGAAGGGCATGTGGTATACGTAGGTACAATTTGAAATGGGATTAAATATGTATGGCCAGCACCGCTGCCGTAATTTTGTCATTCATCAGTGACAAATTTACCTTTTAGGAATGCTCGTGGCTTTGCCTGTTTTCTGCGGGACATTGTTTTATTGGGAATTTCGACTGCACAACTTGACGCGCTGGACACTTGCAGATATTCAAATTAAAATCACTTCACTGTAACACTGTAGAGATGTTTCTTTTTTGTTTTGTTTTGCGTGTGCACACACGGTACCGATTTTCAAACTTTGTTCTTCGATACGATTTGAGAGCAGAAAGCGTTTCCGATAACGTGCTTATCCTTTCACCATCTTCAACCGAATGTTTTCTATTTTGAACCACGAGCAAATCGTTTCTCTACGCTCTTGTTTTTTGTATGTTTTGTATCCTCGCTCTCTCTTAACTTAAAAAGCTGGCAAAGAGCATTCGAAGAGTACCGTATTCAACAACAATCTGTTCCGACGGGAGAAATTCGTTCAAATTGAAGTCAAAGGACCTTCTCGGAAGAGAGAAGGGTGCCGAATCAAAACAACCCTTGAATGAAAACTATGTGCGATGGATTTAAACGAACTCCCAAGGGGCTGGATCTTTTGTGTTTGCACCTAGCCGAAGTACATATGTTAGAAACGTTTCATAAAATCTACACACATATATAAGCAAGGGGTGGTGTGCTTGTCACCAATTCCCAATAGGGTAACGGCGGACGCCCCGCGTATGGGAAGGAAAGCTTCTGCACTCGAAATCATCCAGTTCTCAGTCGTAGGGGTTCTGTATAGGCATGCTGAGTGAAACTCAGTGGGGATGCTCCCGGCGAACCAGGAAAGGTGAAGTAATTATAAAGTCAGTCGTTTTTTTTTTGTGTAATCGCATGGTGACGTTGAGCCATCGACTTTTGCAAATAATTCTCATCCGTGGGGGGTGTTTGAGACTCCGGTATATATCGTGAGAAAGCATTTGTTGCGTCAAATGTGTCTTGCATTTTGGGATACCTAAGCATAACAGTAACAAATCCTGAGGGCATTGTTTTTTCACAACAATAATAGGCAAGTTCTTGTTGAGATTAATAAAAACATTGGATGCAATGCTTGAAATTTTGTGGAGGATGTCTATAGAGGCATCTCTCTGTATCATAAAAGAATACTGCAACTTGTGATGATCTGCAGTGGACGTGGGATGGCAAAGAGGATTATTTTGAATTGCCTTTAAAGTTAATTGACTTATTGCCATACCTACATATTTATTTCCTTCTTACATAGGTATATGCCTACCTACTGAATTATTCAAATAGGTACCTATTTGTGATCGGTTAAATTGCGTTTACATACATCCGAATTTCAAAATTTCATCAACAGTTGAATAACTCAAGGCGCCATTTGAGATTGTTTTTTCAGGGCTAGCTGGGTGAGTGTCAGTGCAGCAAATATATTTGATAACCATCATGATGGGTCCAAAATGAATGGAAACTTCAATCTGTCTTGATTCTCCCATAAATGTCGATCAATTTTCTTTGTTTTTCAGTAGTCATCCCCCCTGTACATTTACTTTGGCTCTGAAAGACACGGTTCCTTTAAAAGTTCACGTTCTCCGCCATGCTTACTTAAATAAACTCTGCATAAGAGACATCAACCGCGGTTACACAGGAGTTAAATAAAACGCGGTCTTCGTTTGTGCCAAACATAAAATTTCAATACACAAGTTGCGAGAATGCATCTGTTACGCCCAATCTCCAACACATAACACGTTCAATACTCTAATTATCATTAGACGAAATTGATTGGTCTGAACTAAATTTCCCCTGAAGGCTGAACGCATAAAAACTAGGTTGGTAGGTAATGTCACTACTATGTCAGCTGTAAATAATCGAAATGTTTAACTTAAATATAAATTCAGTCACATGACGCCGCCAGCTGTCAAAAAAACTTTTAAACGTCACTATACATAATTAGTTTTAAATTGAACCTCACTCGCGGAATGACAATTTCATCGGCATAACAAAACTACTTTCCAATGTACCTTTAACATGGATGCTTATGAATGATCTCCCATCTTTCTTAAAATACCACGCAGCCAAAGTCAATAAACTTCCGGTCTTTCCGTACCCATACCAGAATCACGCCCTTATTATTGACTTAAGTCCTTTTGTAATGCAGCCAACAACGCTAACAGTTCTTAAGAGTTTATCTTGATCTTTTAATATCAAAACAACTGCTGCTGTTGATTACAATGGCATGATTAATTTTCAGCTAAGTACCTATAAACTGAAAGGGGAACTCAAAACGGAAGTTCCACTTGGAAAAATCAAAGAAAAAAAAAACAATGAAAAATGAGGTATATAAATCAGGTAACGTTTATTTACGACGATGATTGATAAACTTTTATCAGTGCAAGCAACTGAAATCAGTAATTTTTGAAACAATTAGTTGAATAATAAAAGTAGAAACATTTGCGTTTATTTCTTCCAAGTGTTTGTAATTTTAGCTCAGATTTCACATATGCCATCGTCTTTCAAACTGTCAAAAGTGGTGGTGTCATTGAATAAGTGTGGTGGAAGTACTAGATGCAAAATGAGGAAAGTTTGCTGTTGATGTTGACCACTCAATAAGGCGACGTAAATAAATTGAATTCAAATGTTAATTTTCCTTTATTGTGAACATTTCAAATCTTATATATACATAGGAAACACCGTGTCCCGTTAATTCGTAATCCGCGTGGACTGAAACACGAAAGTGTGCTACGGTACAGTTGGGTATAAAATTCTATGGCAAAACAAGTAATGTTTATTGCATCATTTCAGGCGTTTTGGTAAAGCAAACGCATTCGAACGAATATGGAACATAGACGGTAGGTACCTTCCTATCCTAACCACAAACTTGTTTCAAAATAATTCCTTATTTTTGGAATGAGGGAAGAGAAGACTTGAAAGTGTAATTAAATTAAGGAACATACAATAGGAATGTTTTTTGAGCTTCGATCTCAGCAAAGCGAAGTAAAGTCGGATTTTCAGCACGCAATTACAAAAACTACGTTTTACTTGACACTTCGAGTACTCCTTCGTTACTTTGCTGTGCTGAGATCGAAACTCAAAAAAAGACAACTAATAAAACATGTTTTTAATCGGAACTGAGCTACTTCTACTGTTATACGAATGCATGTTTTTATTTGTATTATCTATAGCATTTGTTGATCTTGTCACCCATTTAGTTAAACTCAGAAAATATTGAATGAGATGAGTAATATTAACACCACAAAACGGTTATAAAGGAATAGGTACACCTAAAAAAAGGTGTAAGTACCTTAAATCATAAGGTAGACACAGACAAGAAACTATCTTCTCTTTTTCATTCCCCAACATTTTCTGTATGGGTGCCTCGCTTCACTCGTGACATATGACTTAAACATTCGTAGGTACCTATTTAAATTATTTTTGGTCATCATTCTTAACGATTACTGCCACAAAAATACCAGGATGACTTGCTTGTGGATGAGTTTCGATGACCACATCACGTCCGTATTTTGGGGCTGATATTTCGAAGGTGAGTTTCTCTCCTGTGCCCAAAAAAAAAAATAGATAAAAAGTTAAACTCAGATCAGAAACTATGGGTGTACAAAAATCTTTTCTTTGACTAGGTACCTATCATTCTGCTACAAAAATTGGAATTGTATACAAAAACGTTCAAGACTCTATTTAAGTAAGTCTGAAAGCCGACTGGATGTGTTTCAGTTTGTACTGGCGTAACTTATTCAAGTTAACACTTATTTAAGTTGACATTTATGGAAGGGTACGTACCAAATCTATTCAAGAACTTCATGACTCTACCTACGTTGATATTTCGTTTAAGTACGAGTATGGTAACTTATGGAGTTTTTAGTTATTCAAGCACGAGGTTAGCCATGGCTATAAGAAAAGATAGATACCTACTTATTATTATTACTGTACCACATTCATAACACACGCTATTATCAAACAAGGTAGACGTCTCAACGACACTTCAATTCCTTAAAGGAACAAATATAGGTACATCCACCCTGCGCCCCTCCCTGCGGTTTACCAAAAACATTTTCTTGTTATTGTGCCTTCTGATGCCCAACGACATGCGCGTGTAATCGAATTAATATCGCAATATGTGTGGTTCCTACTTCCGAATTAGCCCCCATCAATACCAACAAGCAGGCGAACAAGTTCATCGAGGGATAACTTTGTATGTCTGAAAATGAGCAGTTGGTTCTTGGTTTACTATTATACTATTGCTATACGACGAACATTGGAGTCAAAATACAGTACGAAAAAAAAGGAAAACACCCGAAAACCCTTCGGTATCAGCACGTCTGCGCGCACCTTTGTTGCTTGGTGCCATTTAACGCACGAGACCATCTGTCGATTTTTTGTGTGTTTGGTTTGAATTTTGTTTTGTTGAATGGGAATAATGCAACTGAGAGAGACCACGATCAGAACAGAGAGACTTCCCAAAGAATTGATGGTTATGGTACGGACTTAGGAGAGAGATTGTAACATACTACGGCTACCGATACCTACCTTTCAAATCAGTCGTAAGATGGTTTTGAGTGACCGCGGCTTTTCGGTCCAGAAAAGCATAACCTCTTCGCGACGCTGTAGAGGATGACTTTACTTTAAGTGGTGCCTCCTTTCATTCTAACTGGGAATTTCGTGAGTAGATGGAAGCAGCTAGCCATGGAGATGGCTGCAAATGGAAAAGTATATTGGTTGAGGTCCCGGTCTGCCCCCAAACTTTAGTGCCATTAAAATGAATTTAGTAAGTTGTACCAGCTGGTGTTAAGTAGGAATTTCTAGTTTAAATAGATTTGTTGGATTACACAGAATACTAGATTTGTCATTTGTCACGAATTTATTTTCTTGTCACACTTTCTTTAACATATGAATATTTTGTCATCATTTTCCTAAAGAAACATTGAACAGAATTATAATTTTCTGTCACAATATGAATTATTTTGTTTAAATATTTTAACTCAAATACTTGAATAAGCATTGTAGTTCCATTCATTCATTCCAAAAAAAAAAACTCACTAAAACGAGTTCAATTTTTTCGAAAGATATGAATATGAATGAAGACAGCATTTAGTTTCAAAAAGAAGGTTCCACATGCCATACAGCCCGAGAAACAATTCAATTGCTGCGCTAGTTGAGGTCATTTAATTTTCTGTCTCCGACGCCAGAATTGACCATGCAGATCCTGCAATTTAGCGCTATTTTTTCGGTTTTTCAACGAAATCCAGACACATTAGACGTGTTTTATTTAACTTCTATCTAAACAAAGTAACTTATAATCCTCAGCGCGGGGATATATTTTTTTATCTAGATTGTTTTTCAGGTTAAAAAAAAATCAATCCTTTTGAGAAATATTGATACTTTCACTAACACCAATGTTTAAGACCGACAGCTGGCGGTTACGAATTATCGTTGGAGGAATTGCCTTTTCAGCTGAATTAATCATTTTATTGAAATGGATTTCCAGTGCAGGTGAAAAAAACATTTTTTTTGTGACCAACTTATTGGCAGCAAAATTCTGAAATCTCAATCAAAATCAGAAAGGCCAAATCGAAAACATACAATATACATTCGTCTACTTTACTTTACCATAAAACGTGCCTATTTTTTCAAAAAGAATGCGTGCGTGGAAATAAAACCATTATATTAGTTAACTATTGCATACATTGTCCACTGGGTACTCCAAACCTTATGAATCAATAAAAAGATACTTCTTGCGCGAATTTTGGTTTCACTTGATACTTCAAATGCAAGGCCTTTTATATTTTTCAAAAGCTTATATTACTACGTAAGTGTTACCCTGCAGGTTTTCTAAGAATACCCATGTACCCACTATCGGATATTCACAACACAACCCGCTTAATTTCATATTATTATTTTACCAGTTTGGTGTGATATTATCCGGGTTCGATTGTAACAAAAGGGATACCTACAAATGTGCTTCTAACGAACCGAGATACTCCTAAGTCTGCATTTGAATCAAACGTCCATGTGAAACTGTGCACATGTGCGGTTTCAAAACAAAGCGCAAAGAGAAGGTCGCCTCAGCACGGCATTCACCGTCACTGTTTTTCTACGGTGGGTATTGGATGTAGACCTTGCTTGCACACAGGACAAGGCAGGAACACGAAAAGGACAGGACGAAACTGAAAGCAGAGAGCCGGCCAACTGTAATCATTCCAAGTTGAACCTTTTTGTCGACAGGACGTGTGGTGTTGTGTTGGAACACCGTATCGGTCCGAAATAACTGTGTTTGCGTTGTGTTTCATATGCAAGTACATACCTATCGTGGTGCAAATAAAAAATAACTGGCACAATATTTTTAATTTTTATTTTCTTATTATTGTTTTGCAAAGTGACATGGAAAAGTTTGTTGATTTGTCGAAAATAGTGCAGTGTTATCCGTAAATCAATTTAAAGCGTCTCCTTCTAGTTTGCGTGTGACGACGGTTAACGATGTCTGAAAAGTCATCGTCAGAATATCACAAAAAGACTTGTATCATATGTGGCTGCCACACGAATCAAACTATAAACATTTACGAACCCCGCAGTGGGCCGAATATTGTCCGGTTAATCCAGGCCAGGTTTAAGTTCCAGGTAAGTTTCAAAGAATTCCTTTATCAGCAGAGTACAGGAATATGCATGCGATAGGTTATTCTAGGAAAAATCAATATACCTACAAGGCTGATTATAAATATGTATACCGCATACACAAAAATGACTCATCCGCCCTCAAATTCGCCACCACACAGTGTCGCAAAAGGATTCATTCCTCGCAGGAGTCTTGCAGCACTCCACTGAAATTATGCGTAGAATCTTCTCTTTATGTGCATGTGATTTTCTTTTCTTTTTGGGTCAATTCGATCAGTTATTATGATACGCTACAGAAAACAGTATTCTTCTCGCCCTCTAACCCAGATCCTTGTCAAACGAAATCACTGTGGGAACAGGCTGCACTTGCTTTGTTCAGGCAAGTAACTTGACACCAATCGATAGGCAGGAGAGGAAATGCATTATTGGTTTAGGTAGGAATGTAAAACCGATACGCAGATGTGTCAGTAGGCACATGAACTAATGGTCAATAACCTTTAAACTTTCACATGTCCCGAATTCTCATTAAAGGATGTAAGAACAGGAATCCAGTGTGTATATTTTCCGCAGCTGTCTAGAACGATTTTTTGAGTGTCTGATTGTTTTGAGCAGTTGTAAACCTCAAACGAAAAAAAAAAAAAAACAGCAGGCGGCAGATGTTTTCCCTTTTTTTTTATACTTCTCGTCGCATAACCTGGTTGTTGCACCTGGGGTGCTGGTTCCATTCAAAAAGAAGATGAGGAGTCTGCGTGATCTTCATCTGGGCACAATTGCCCACAATAACCGCCGTCTTCAATGTATCAAAAATAAAAAAATATCAGAAATAAGTGGGCCTTTAACCAGACCAGTGGCACTCGCCGAAGATTAGAGAATAGACAGTGTATCTGCATGGTGATTAGTTGCCATCTGCTATCAGTGCAGTTGTTTCTTACATTTATTTTTGTGGGGGCTACCATTAACCGATGCGTGCAAAGGCACGTTGGTAATTAATGTAAATACTGCGGGGAAAGGGTGTTTAGTTGGGCAAACATGATCGAGTTAATAGCGCCAACTGATGGCAGTGGCAGGTGGTTATTTCGATGATAACTGCAGGAGCACACCAACGGCTGTCGGTGTTGGCTGGTGGTAGATTTGAGTTTACCCTGCTTAATTTTTTATTTTGCTGGGTAATAATTGTGGAATGAAAAAAAGTTAATTTGAAGCGATCGCCTGCTGTTGGTAGGTATTTTAAGTCAAGGTGTGCTATGGCAAAAGTGCTGATATGGAACTGAATAAAAAGTTAAGTGTATGCTATGTAGGTATATGCCTCAACTATAGGGAGTAGAAACATACCTACAAAGGATTAAATGCGAATTGCTGGATGGATTACTATACCTAGCAAGGAAGTGCCTTAGTTCGTAAATAGAACTGGTTCACTTTTATTGATTTCTTGGTTTCAGGGGTTAAATGAAAGTGCTTCGAGTACAGAATTTGATCGGAAGGTGGCTATGAATATTTAATAAATGTACCTGAAAATTTCCGCGAACATTGAGAACTAGAATGATTTCTGTGTAGGTGTAGATACCCTCCTAGTAGCTACCTGTCGCACTGATAATACTTTGGCAATTGTCCTCTCTTTACGAACGGATTTCTAGGTCGCAGAAGGCACATCACATTGTTCACTCAGTCGTTAATTTTTTAAGAAATGGAAATAGGTAATTTGAAACATTTAAAAGTCGCAAAACCATGTACGCAGTTCATAGAGGAAGAGGAGATATGAGTGTAGCTAACTGCCTCGAACTGCGCACTTCAGGTCGGTTGTCCTCCCTTCAATTTAAGGCACGTGAAACCTTAAGTCTTAATTGTTATCGAAATAGAGTTGGGTTGGGACGTTCACGTATTTAGTTTAATAAATCTGACGGCTGCCGGACTTGATATAGGTATAACATGTCGTTTTCCATTGGAAGCATAAGAATTCCTTTTCAGATCTCAATGCCTTGATTTTGTGCGGTTTTTTTTCGCAATGTCGCAGTGGAACGTTCCGAATCGGATTTGAATGTGCGAGTGAGCCGCGCGCTGTGACCAACGTGATCGTTGTGCGATAATTTGGCACTTTTTGCAAGGACCCTGATACAATTTTTTGCTACCTTTTCCCTTATTTTTAGTTTGAAAGGCACTTCGCAAATTTTACAAAAACTGTGATTTCCAAATAAATATCTTTCATATTGTAACGCGGCTATCTATCAGAACACGATTAATGTGGGAAGCCAATACTTGTTAAATATTGTGCAAAAATTCTTAAATTGCAGAGTAGCTTAGAACTTTTTTCCATCATCGCTCTTTTTTTTTTGTTACTTTTCAGAATTTTGCAACAATCTCCCTGAGTGTTTTGCAATACAATATAGACTGTAAATAGGTCATTCTCACACTAATTTTCTTCAATAAACAAAAACAAAACAACCAAAACACATTAGAATTAGTCTTTAAGATTGTTTTTCGGGTGAGCTAGACACTACTACGAAACAATAGATGCGATTCGTTTTCAAATGACAAATTTTAAAATTAAAACCATTCAGCCTTGATTTTCATTTCATTATAAAACATAAACATTATTTTTAAATTATATCAACTCATTTTTATATCTACTTTTTAAGATCCGCTCAATTTAGTTTGAAAAAGTCCCGGAAAAAGGGGCGATGAAAGAAAAAAGTGCCTTTTGCTAACGCTACTCTGCAAATTTAGAATATTCTCACAATGTTTAACAAGTATTGGCCCGCTTTACACTATGATGTTGTGATGGGGAACCGCGTTATATTTTAAACATATTTATTTTGAAAACTTTTTAAAGAACTATTCAAATGAGCGCGAATTATGCGAACAGGCAAATCACGTACAAATCAATTTAATTGTATTTATGAATTGAAAATAGATTTTTGTTGTCCCAATAAAGCATTATAAATATAATTAATCAAACATCTAGCCTAAAAAAACTGCCTTAATTGATTTAAATAGCCAAATTTACAATTACAACAATTTTCCCTTCACATAAATCAGTCGCGATCCACAAACCCACGAATAAAAAAATACTCGCTTGTTCCCAGTTTGCAATTAGCTCTCGTGATAGTCCCTAAATGTGCCTTTTCCAACTAATAAAAAGGAACAAAGGAACAACAAATTATATCAGTCCTCTAAAAAGTACGAAATTGTCGCACAACGGCCACGCTGTTGTCAGTTGTTCTCAGCCGACATGCTTCTCGTCTCAGTCAGTTGACGTTTCTGGGAAATCGACGAATCTAGTGAACAAGTTTGTGAGTGAGTACTCTAAGTTGACAATTCAAATACTTATGTGTCTGACATAGGAAAACTAACGTTACTGACCAATCTCGTTTTTGCGTTCAAGTTACAACTAGCCCAGACTAATCTAGTCGACTTAAGATAACTATAATATTTGACAACTGATTTGTGTTTTTCTAAACAGAAGTAGCTCGTAGAATTCTGTGTTAAATATCCACCTTAAAAGCATGTCTACACAAATTGGACCGAAAACCTCTCGAATAACATCACCGCCATAGAGCAACTGACTGCAAGATATGATAAGGGTCTAATATCGACCAATTAAGTGTTTCTTTAGGAACATTTAGTAATTTATAGCTGTCTATTTTTCTAGAAGGAAGTCAAAAACCAACATTGGGCAGTTTCGCGTTCCTTCACAAATACCAGCATTCCATTGACCGTTAGATAGTAACGGCGTGTCAAACTTCGTACATTTAAATTCACACCTAATGGGTCGTATGAATAAAAACTAGCATTTGCTTTGAATAAGAGGTTTCAGCAAAAGCCCTTATCAATTGCTCTGAATCTGTATGTATAAAAACCTACCTAGTTCATGTAGAACGGAAACTGGATTTGCCGTGACTAGGTGTACGAACGCGTTGACTAGTCAACTTGAATAGTTTTTGTATTCTCGTGGTTTATTTTTAATTTTGACACTTAGAAATGTCAGCCGAGTATGCAGACAGGAGGTCTGTTCCCTAACGATAATGCATTCGAACACATTAGCCTGCAATTTGGTTAAAAAAAAATAGATGGTGCAACAGGTCCGAGGGGACCCAAGGCCTAACCATTCGTTTTGTGTGAGTTTTTCATTTTTGGAACGAATGGAAGGGATCTACAATTTTATGCCGATTCCAAACGGCTAATTGAGAAGCTCTAAAGACAGTTATATACTCTCGGATGTTTGTCAGAAGTTCGCGAGAGGTGGCGCAGTGGGGAAAACGCTAAGTTGGTATTTGGATTTTTGCGGTATTCGAACCTGGGACCCCTCGCTTAGTAGTCCAACACACTAACCACAAAGCCACTGCGCCTTTGGTTATCGCTGTCAGATAATTATCAAATCTTCAAATGCTAATTTGCAACTGACTTTTTATTTGATTTCATTTATATTAGGTCTGTTCCCTTACACTCTGATTCAATATTCCCAATATGTACCATTTCGAGGGAATACGCTCACCGAAATGAATTATAGCCAAAAAGAAAAGGAACGCGTTGGACCTCAAATTTGAAAAATGTGATTTTTTTTTTGGTGGGAATATTCAAAGCACAAAGCACAAATTTATATTTAAGACCAAGATTTGAATTGCTTTTAATTCAAAAAGGATTTTCTTGACTAGATTTTTGGACTATTCCTCCATAAACGTGAACTGAAAAAAACTATTCAAGTGTCCAATTTGGGCCATTAAAAACTGAGGCAGTATGTTTTGATGATTTTTTTTTTGCAGTAGTTAACACTGATATCAGGGAATCGAATACGTTTTTTATTCATACATTTCTTTTGAGTAAAGGCAAATGCTACATTTTATTCATACCACCCAATGTGATATTCGATTGGTTAGGAAGGAGCACTTTTTACCAACACAACAAATATACTTCCTATTCATGGAAGTACGTTTGTGTTTGACAACTAGTGTGGTTTGTTTACGTTTTCGTCGAATTTTTTACAGCATCATCGGAATACTATGCATCGGCGGGTATTTTTTTTTTTTAATTTTTTTGTGGAAAACAGATATCAAAAAGCTAGCGAAATTCCCCATACAATCTTTAAGGTTTGTTCTTTTGCCACTCATGCGGTCGACGCAGGATTTTGTTAAAGGCTATTCCCTTTAGATAAAACAGACTGTATTTTTATACAAATCAAGTCGGCGAATTTTATATGTACGTATTTTATTTTTTTATAACACCATCATCTTAAGAAAAGCATATCGTTTTCAATGCAAGCAAGTCTTATGAAGACTTAGTGCCAACGGAAATGTCAATTATCCTTAAAATATACAACAAACTCGTTCCATCTGTTCTAATCATATGTTTTTTTGCATTTACTTTTAGCCCCTAAACGAAGACAAATACCTTTGTTATAGTTGCAACAATTGGCTTATCAACTGGCACTCCCTACAGGCACTGAACAGTAACGACGCTGACAATCCATCGGGTACATTTCGTTCATCTCAAATGAAAAGCATGGTATCTGAAAAGAATTCTCCTTCCGACATTACAAATCGCACAAAACCAGTCGCACAAGTTCGACCGCAGCTGCGGAATCAACCAGACTCAACCGCTCTTCAATTGCCAAAGAGAACAGCTCACTCCACAAACTCAAAACGTAACGGATATTATATTTTTAAGCGCCCAATCCTTAATTCGCACCGAATTAAGAAAAATCGACAAAAGTCGTTCAACAATTGCTGCATATGTGGGCGGAGTTGTTGGCTACGGATGATTTCCACCCCAGCCCGTTCAATTTCTAAGATTGTTAGCGTCAAATGCAAAAGGTGTCGTAAGATTTTACAATGGCGTTATATGTACCTGAAAAAGTGTTTGTTGCACAAAGAACGCAAGCAGTTTTTTAAACCTAAGTCACTGAGACAAACCCAAGAAAGTCTAGTCAATGAAGCACCAGCACATATGAATTCTCCTTCAAGAAATCCGCCACATCTATACAGGCGATACCAAAGACCGCTGATAGATGGAAAAGTAGTCTCAATGCTACGTCGACTGGGCACCACTCTATCGAGGGACGGTTCATCCATGTCAAGCACTAATCAACCACCAATTATGAGTCCCACGAAAAATAAAACCCAAAGATGGACACGAGATATTGCCGATGACGAGATACTCATCAACTTCAACACCGCAATAACGGAAGTCCTTCCGATCAAGCACATCCGAAGAAAGTTGGCGTATCATGTTTCAGACGCCACCACTTTGGATACCATACAAGTTGATAGCAGCGACGAAGAGGATAATGGCGACAATGCAAAGTTAGGTGACAAAGCAAACTGTGAAATAAACCTTCAACATGTTTACAGCTTAGTGCCGAAAGGACTCACGATATCCGTTATTTCTGACTCGAAATCAATTCATTGTAACTAGATAATTTAAAAAGAGAACGATATCATTGGCTTTTTTGTTTGTTATTATATTCATAGTTCATTTTGTGTATTTTTACTCGTTTGTATATTGAAATGTGAGATTGTGTAAGAAGAAAACGGAATATACTCTAACGTACGTGCTTAAGTAGGGCAACCATTATTTATTGTGTATTATTGAACTTAAATTCAGTGTATAGCACTCATAAGAAACATAGGTACCTTTTTAGTTTAAAATGAAGTTTGCATGCCATATCATGTCCAAGAGAAAAATTTTCTCAAATAAAGTTTTATAAATATGTAGTAAAATATGATAAATTATACATACTTACCTAGCTGATTTGTTTCAATCAAAGTGGGTAAATTGAGCCCCTTAAGTGTAATTGATAACTGTAATGAAACACTCGACTTTCTTTATTGTGGATTACCAACCACTGCTTTTCGATTTGTTGATAATTGTTTTCATGTGATAGCATACTAACTTGGGACCCCTTACAACATATGAACCCCCCGTGGTGAAACTATACTTTATTACCGCATTTCAAAAAAACAACCGCTATTAAATGCATTTGGATGGGGTTGGACAGATATTTGATATCTTTGAATAAAAAGATACATGAATCGAGTACATACCTACATACAAATATCTTTATTTATAACCAATCATTTTTTGTACGAACCTGCAGTTATTGAATAACCATGAAAAGGGAAGGAGCCTGCTTCAGTTGATAATTGAATGTGGAAACTATCATCTGGTTGATCGATGATGTATCCCCATTCTCCAAAATCAAGAGGAGTTCGCATACACAGATCGGATGGAGAAGAGTTATTGTTCAGGATTGCATGTTATAAGTGCGGATTCCAGTGCATTTTAACATCTTATTTAAGACAAATCAAATAATGTTTTCCTGTAGTTGTGACTTTTTTTTGTTTTTAGTAGACCAATTTCTGTCGACGTCCCATAAAAAACTTTAAAACGGAAAAAGGAATGGCGTTGCCAGACCTCATTATTTTTTGTTGAAATGGCAGACAAGACACTAATGTGGTATTCGTTTGGGCGCTCTCAGAGCACTTTTTTTGCCCTCAGAGCAATTTTTATGTGCGTTTAGTACAAAAAAAGCAATCTTTTTTCAGATTTCAGAGCACTTTTGCGAATCTAGATATTTTCTCGGATTTGCTTTATGTGGTAGGTATTCGTTTGGGCTTCTTCAGATTTGCCCTCAGATTTCAGATTTCGTGTGCCTAATCGAACATAAAAACGCTCTTGCTCTTTTTTTGTGTTGGTATTCGTGCGACTTGAATATGTGGTCTTCGACACTTTTCTATGCGCTTTCCATTCACTGGTTAAATTTTATATTAAAACATTCGAAATTTTATTCCCGATTGATTTCTAAATATTTGTACACAAATAATTTACGAAAATAGATTCACCCGATGCAATGCCTTTCTTTGCTGTAGAAATATTTCACTAAAATGTAAACAAACTCCACCACTTGTCAAACTCAAATGCACTTGTATTGGTAAATCTGAGAAAATATCTAGATTCGCAAAAGTGCTCTGAAATCTGAAAAAGATTGCTTTTTTTGTACCAAACGAACATAAAAATTGATGTGAGGGCAAAAAAAGTGCTCTGAGAGCGCCCAAACGAATACTACATAACAAAGCCGAATTGCTTTGTCAAATTGCTTTATAGGACAAATACAAAACAACAATCACAGGAGATGAGAAATAGCAAACGAAGATGATTCAGATGTTGTAAATGAATTGCTTGGTGGTTAATTTGCTATTTTGGCAATTTTCATTGTATAAAATGTATACTGCCCAAAATACTGTTTTTTTTTTTTAAATTGTTAAGCGAAATATAGTTTTTGGCCCGAAAATAAATAAGAGCGTTATTCAAGTAATAAAATACCAACACCAACTGCCCTATGATTACAAATAAGCATTTTGAACCTTTATTAACCTACGCTATACATACACTGGATGTTTTTCTATGAACCGGGGTTGACTGTTTTTTTTCGGTAGCCTATGACGTAAATTAAGATTCACATAACTAATTTTAACCATTGTGAACGATATTTTTAATCCACGTGAATTTGGTTGCAATACAATACGTCAATGATAATACCATAGAGTTTTTATGTTATGTACATATGAAATTTAGCTAAAAAGTCTACTTTTTTCTACACGTTTACCAAATCTGAAAAGAAAAATGTTTGTGTATAAATTTGGGACCACCTCCTGCCTTCTCCCTTTTGCGTTTAAATAGGTAGTATGTACTTTTACATACCTACCTACGCAAATACAAATGTTTATTAAAAATTGCAACATTAAACTCGTATAAGAATTATATTTAAACTTACCAACGGCTTTTTACAGCGTATCTTCATGTTGTGCCAAATCTATAATACGAACCTTATAATGAATTAGTCGTCGCCACTATAGATAAACCATACTTTGTCTATGGTCGGCACTGCTTGGTATAGTTTATCAGCTTTACCGAGCTGATAAGGACGATAAGCATCTTATATTTGAAGTACATACCTACCTAGTTTGTTGGAGTAGTGTAAGATTTAAGGACGGTATGAAATAACTGGCACTAAACGTTACATTGTAATTGCTGAGACCAATCCGGTAGATCTATCATTGTTTTATGAATAAGTGAAAAATTAAGAAAAATACCCAATAATAGCACCGATCTGGTTTGCCTATTGACAGAACTATTAAACGAATTAAGTCTATGTAATTCAGTAGACAGCATATTTTTTCTTCATTTTGTTGATGGCTTATATGAAATTGTAAAAGCAACGCATCGCTCGTGGAAAATGCGCATACAGAACGAGATGGGCTAAACGCGCGTGATACGTGCATTTTAATAATTTTCTTAGCAGATATTTATTGCAAATATAATTTTTTTTTTTTGAAATTCCGCCATACTGCCACCTCCGCCAACAACGAAAACTCATGACGACATAGTGTGATATTGCGATGACTGTACTAGTTAAGGATGGAATAGGAACTGGTACCCCCATCTTTTGTTTTCAGTTCTCGATTAATGCTACAAAAGGAAAAAAAAAGAGAAAATACCCAGCATCAGCATCCAGAAGGGGATCAGACGCCATCAATTTTTTTAAAACAAAGGAATGTATAACCAACAAATAATGAAACTACACATGTTTTTCTATCAGCAGCTCCAGTATTTTTAATTTGCAATTAAAAAACAATCACAGTGATATTTTTAGTTAGGTTTTCTTATTTTTTTTTGTTATTTGTTTGTAATGGGTACAATATTATAAAGGCGAAGTTCTACTTCTGGTAAAACACTCCACGCCACCAAAAATACCAACGAATTAGTTCCTTCCACCCTTCTCGTCACATTCGCGCCTCAGATGCCCACTCTTACCGCAGCTATAGCAAGTTTTTGTTGCATCCGGACAATACTTCGAAATGTGGCCGGCTCTGTTGCACTTGTAACATGATAAACTCGAATTGGAAGAACGACTGTCGTTCATCTGTTCCGGACAGTTGCGAGCCCAGTGGCCGAGTTTGTTACATTTGTAGCATGTTGGATTATCCATTTGGGTGCAGTCTTTGGAAATGTGACCAATTCCGTTGCAGCGGTAGCAACGCTCCGACTCCTCGGGGCAGGCACGGGCATAATGTCCGGTTTGGTTGCATTTATAGCATTTTTCGCGATTACCACCAACTCCACCACGACGCATGTCGCCGCGTCCATCTCTCAAACCAGAGTTACAGTCGCGGGCGTAATGACCCGGGCGATTGCATTTGTAGCAAGCTGATGATGATGACATTATTGAATATGAGCTCTTAACTTCTTGGAAAAACTTTTCAACGAACTGCGTTCACCTCCTTTACTGCAACTAATTCAATTAACAGAAAAAAAAACTCCAAAAACTTCCTTCACCACCACAGCACACTAAATGCAAATCGAAATGGCTGCCGTCCAAATAATGCCTCCGACTAGTGAGAAAACTTAAATGCCCACAAATACCGGCTGCAGTGCGGCTCATTTACCTCGTTTATAGGGGTTATTGATGTTAATGTCAAGGTTGGTGCAACTGTTTTATTTTCCTATGGGCTGATTTCATGACTTCGTAGAGTTGTGTCTATCAATACATTTTTTACAATTTAGTTTTAATATTAACAGGATTCAAATTTTAAATTCTTTGGCTTAAAAATTCAAATAATAAAGTCCTAATCAAGAAGATTTCTTGACTTAGAAGGTCATTTCTTTCCAGTCCTGTTTTATGGTGCAGAAGCGGATGAAAATAACAAACAATGCTCCGGCTCGAAGTCAAACCACTGGAGGGACAACACAGTAAAGGTAAACGTCGCCTTAGACTCGATTTGTGTTTATGAATTCTGCCACCGCAATGTATTTTTATGGATCAATGCACATAGAGATGTCGTGATTGCATGTGTCATCCCCATGCGAGTTGGAAACGAGTAATGGTGGCGCATGGCACCTTCCCTATTGAAACGTTTGGAGTACAAAATCAGCTCACGTATTACGTTAAGCAAATGAAATGTACCCAATATCTTCGTTGGCGCTGTAATTTGCTAAATATTCTAGCTGTACGCAAACACTTCTTTATGTGATACGGATTATGAGATATCACATGTTTTCCGTAATTTACAGAAAAAAAAACGAGATCCGGACACCAACATTTTTGGATTACTTGCAAACATTTCTATTCCTTATTTAACACACATGTGAAATGAGAGTGGTAATAAGAGTAAGCCATCGCTATAAAAATACTACCATGCTGGACTTTCCCATAATTCCTAGCACGTAAACAAGGCCAAAATATATGTCACATTATCTAAGTAATGTCTTTCAGTCACACGGCGAGTTAGTATGAAACTGCATTTACACCATCAAAACATTTCTATTTCTGATTTAAATCATGTGAAATGAGAGTGGTAGTTAGTTTCAGTAAATTAAACCAACAATTCATTTATCAGTTAAACGAAATAAATAAATAACTGTCCGTTTATCACTTTCTGACGCCATATTGTTTTATAGGAACGGGGAATTTCGTAAGCCATCGCTTTAAAAGCCCTTTTTTATTATCAGCGTGATCTGATCCGAATCAGATCACGAAAACAAAACAATACGGATCATAGAAAAATTTAATTTTGGAGTTGTGGCAACAGTTGCTTTCAAAACACGACGGATAATGTATGAAAATGACAAATTTCATGTTGCCACCAGCCATATTACAAACATTCTATACAACGTGACGTCACAATATGATGTCAATTGACATGAGATTTCATTTGCTTGTCGGGGGTGTTACCATATGAATCAAATTAATAATTTTTATTTTTGGATATTGTTTTTAAAAAAACTGATTTAAAATTCTATGTTGAAATATGCAATTTGGTATTTCGGTGTATTCATGCGAGCGAATGATTTTTTTAAACATTTATGAAATGTTCTCGATTTGCTTTAGAAACATTTCATAAACATTTGTCAAACATTTCTGTTTTTGCCGGTGTATACGCCGAATAAGTATTTATTAAACGTTTATGAAATACTTTTTAGTGTCGGAAATTCACGACCAGAGGCTCGAAAACAACAACACGGCTTCCGTTATATGGTGTGTTTTGTTTCTAAAAGGAAATGAGTTTACCTACAATCAGTTCAAAATGTAATAGAAATCTTAATGCAGTTTGCACCTCTGGTCCGCTCAGATTGGAATTCTTAGACAAAGTAAATGACAGCGGTTTAGGCACGAAATTCCAGAAGAACAAAATAAAGTTAGAACTAGATTTTTCTGTGATAAAAAAGAAACTTGTTTCCCAATAACTAGATTCCAAAACAATTTAAATTTATGCAGGTAGCTAGTTTAGATTTTTTACTATGCCAAGATTTTTATTAATGTTAAAAGAACAAAAACACACCCCTGAAACGAACTGCGAAACATTTCATAAACATTTTTTTTTTTTGGAAAATAAATGTTAATGAAACATTTACTTAAATATTACGCTGGTCTGGGCACACCTTTATGGAATGAAAAAGCAAAATCATCTCGAAGGACGGGAAATTTATTCGATGTGAAAAAATGCTTTTTGATTTTTTGTGTTATGAAGGGTGTTGAATATTTTAGTCTGGCAACGTGACTGTGTGGCTTGGCTATCGTTTACAGGCACGCCAACATTGAAAAATGAAACAAGCCACCTAGCACAATAAATTTTCAGATCATGTTTCGTGATCTCGATGAATAGCAGGATCATGTGCTGTTTTTGTAAGCAGAGACAATACTGAGACCCCCAACTCGCAATCTTCTTGCCGCTGGCCCCCTCAGTTTTTTTTTTGAATTCGCCATTTTGTTTTCCTATCGGTGTTATGTCAATTTATGTGGTATTCGTTTGGGCGCTCTCAGAATACTTTTTTGCCCTCAGAGCAATTTTTATGTTCGTTTGGTACCAAAAAAAGCAATCTTTTTCAGATTTCAGAGCACTTTTGCGAATCTAGATATTTTCTTCAGATTTACCAATACAAGTGCATTTGAGTTTGACATTTGGTGGAGTTTGTTTACATTTGCGTGAATTTTTTCTACAGCAAAGAAAGGCATTGCATCGGGTGAATATATTTTCGTAAATTATTTGTGTGCAAACATTTAGAAATCAATCGAGACGGAAATTTCGAATGTTTTAATACATAATTTAACCAGTGAATCGAAAGCTTATAGAAAAGTGTCGAAGACTACACATATTCAAGTCGCACGAATATCAACACAAAAAAAGAGCAAGAGCGTTTTTATCAGAGACAATACTGAGACCCCCAACTCCGGCCGATTTTCCGTTACTTGCCTACAAGCTATATTACCATGGGCTTCTGACGTTTTTTTGCGCTAGTATTGATACATAGAAATTCGTATTGACAAATGTCACGAAACTTCAAAAATTCCGGGTCACCAACACACGCTCAAAAAAAGAGCACAACTTCCGCTGCTTCCAAACTGGCTTCCGGTGTGGGCAAAATTGCTGGATGCGTTCGTAAAATATTATCCGTTAAATTTGAAAATAATTTTTACAACTAAATGACAGTGATTTATTTTAAGAATAATTGTATACTTTGTTGACAATATAAGAAAAATAAACAATTCTGAAGAATAATAAACAAATTAAAACATTTTTCGCGAACATTCTTAAGGCATTTAACATAAATCGAGTAGAATATGTTTATCACATACATCGCTTAATATACTTCTGGAGTTTAGTTATAATTTATAAATACCAAGATTAATATCGTTTCTGTTATTAAGTATAAATTAAGAGTTCCTCCGTTAGTCTTAATATAATTTAAAATAAAGTATACGTATGTGTATTTGTTTTATTTTTTTGTGTCTCGTATTTCCAAGTCTACATTTATGTTACTTATAAGGCGTATGTTTTGGTATTATAATGGAACAATAATGGTGAATGAGTACTTTGGTTGAAAAGAAATACAGAATGTTATGAAAAAAATAATATGAAAATGTACTGAGATAATATACTTATTCACCAAATTTGAGTTGAACTTCTCCTAAAAAAAGCTGTACTTCTGAACACAGTCACAGCTCACCACGGTTGAAATCTGACACTGACACTGACAACTAGTCTGACTTATCCGAACTGTTTTTTTTTCGCGAAATTCGCTGCCAGGTACCGATTGCCTATACAACTTGTCCAACTTGAAACGTCTCAACCTGGTCTCAACTTGAGCGATAATGAAATAAGCGAACTATCATCCGTGGTCGAGTTTTGGCAAAAGCTGGAGATCTTGAATGTGTCGCGCACCCAGCTGAAACCTCTACCTTCATTAATTTTCAAGTTGATGAACCTACGCCTTCCGTATTTGATTGACAACAAACTGGATTTCGAAGGAATCCCATCCCTGATACATGAGTTTCACCCGACTTTACCAATGCTCCAAAGAAAAGGGCTACTTCACCGTCGCCGAAAATTGCTGACTTCTGCCAAGACGATTTAGCCGACGACGACATCATGATACTGGACAACGGCGAACAAGTATTCCTCTGGCTCGGCTCCATATGCAGTGAAGTCGAAATCAAATAAGCCTAGAAAACTGCACAAGTAAGTCACATAGCCGACGACAGAAACTCTTTCAGTTTACACAAATATGCATTTAATAACATTTATTCCAGGTATTCAACACAACATCTATCAAACAACCAGAAAGTGCGCGCAAACTTTTCCTCACTCTGAAGAACAAGGAGTCGAAGCGCTTCACAAAATGTTTCCATGGCTGGAGTGCACACATGGGTCCACCAGAATAGAGTGCAGATTCATTTCATCTTTCATATTTATAACACGTACTGATAGTTTTACATGTAACTTATTTTATATTCAATACATATATTAAAATGTTTTGGAACAACAACAAACTAAGATTACTGGTGCCTAATCGAAAACTTTGTAAATAGTTGTGACGCCCAGTTGCTCCCTTGGCAGACCAGCAGCAGTGCATTTAGACGAATCTGTTCAATGTTGTTGTCACGATTCTCCCTGTCAACCTTGGCTTTAGTTCTCATCCGTGCTCGAGTAGTTTAAGACGGGTTTTCTCCCGCATTTCGATCTCGTGTTCGATGGTTTGCCGGCGCATTGCCTCTTGGAGTGCGACACTTTCCTTTTGCCTAGTAAGTGTAACCGTTTAAAGAATCAATTCAGACAACTTTTACAATATTCTTACTTTTTGAAATTGTCCTCCTGGATACGTTGCTGCTGCGACAGTTGATCTTCATAGCGGCGCCTTGCCAATTGGTATTGATATTGGGCACGCTGCTGTTGTTACTTGGTCTCTTCCTAGAAGTGGATACAAATGGTTAGCAATTCGTCGTCAGGTTCATGTTAATTGAAATCCAACTTACAATCGGGGTCTTCCTACGCTCTTCGTGATCGATACGCTTGTGTTCAACTTTCGCCAATATGTGTTGCGTATTCCTTGACTTTGGCCATACACTCTTGATGGCGTTTGTTCTCCCGCATCGTGAAAAAATCAAGGGCTTCTCTAGCATGTTCTTGAGAAATATCTAATAATCAAATATATAGTGAGACAAATTCATTGAATAGTATGGCTCACTTATATCGATTCCGATTGATATTCTTCGTTGTCTCCAGTGCGATCCATTGCATATGTGTAAGGTTAGCGAACCTCCGCGATGGTAGGCACCTTGACGTGTGCGCCTTTTTCAAAGTGCGCTGGTGCGGAGGCTTAACGTTGCAAAGACTCAGCGGGCTATGCTGTCGGAGGCGGTAGTCGTCTGAAGGGTCACCCATGACAGAAAGGCTGCTTGAGGAGCAACTAACTAAGTTCTACCCATGAGGAGTAAACCTCATTAATCAAATCTCTAATCCAAGGCGGAACAGCATACGCCGAAGGATGCATGGCTATAAGAGAGATTAGTCGTTAGTATGCGAACTCCGAATACCTGGTGACCTTCGGTTTCATCATTAGCCTTCCCGTGGTGTACCGGGCTCCGGCATGGGCGATGTTTCTTTCCCGGTTTCTCGTGGGACCAAAATTTCTCAACCAAAATTTATAAATTTACAGACAGATGCCTCTGAAACCGCATCAATCTCTGGAGTTGCTGCTGGGCAACCAGAGAACCTAACAAATCGGGTAACCCCGACGGTGAATATCACATGCGCTGTAGAGCCAAGTGTGAACCCAGCCTCTCGGTCTGCTGTTGGGCAACCGAACCCCCTGCAAATAGATGACGACGTCATGAGGGCTCCATCTACTAGTCAGGGCTGTGCTATATCCGAGCACAGGGAATCGTCGACATCTGATTCCGACACATCCACCATCGTTGACTCCTGTAGTGTAGTATCCGAGAAATCGGGATGCTCCTCTATTGGGAAGAGTCTGGCTGGACTACAGGTTCAACAAAGTGGATACGTGAAACTCTGTGGTTTCGAAAAAAGACGCTTTAAAAGTGCCTTGCGGCGAGGCATGGACAGAGAAAATGCTCTCATCTTCGCCAAAGCCGCTCTCAATGACAGACCGATCTCTAAACGAGTTAGGTCGGAGGACAATACCCCACCGGCATCGGCCGCCAAGAAGGTTAAGAAAGGTCCTTTACCTGATGTTCCCACCTTTAGTCAGGTGGCGAATCTAGTCAGGTTAGGTATCGTTCCGACCGACTTGATAAACCAACCCCTCTCTTCTGAGCAAATGGCTCTGGTACAGGAAGCGGTCATTGACACCTCGATTGAGCTGACCAACAGTGGCGTGTGGCCAAAATTCTCTGGATCAGTTCCAAAGTCGGGGTGGGTAATGTTCATTTGCACAGATGGTGCTACCGCGGGATGGATGCGCTCTAATTTTGAGAGTATCAGAGCCAAATGTGGTCTGGATCTGATGTTGGTGGAAGAGAACTCTTTTCCCAAGCCCCACATCGTTCGAGGATTTTTCCCACATAGCCTGGAACTCTCAAATGAGAAAGTACTTGCCACCCTGACGGCTCAAAATGCCGCATTAAATGCCAACACCTGGAGGGTCGTCAAGAGGGTTAAGGATGGTGCATTCCTTCACCTTGTGCTTGCAATTGACGACGCTTCCATGGCCAAACTCCTGGAACTGAAAGGGAAAGTGTCTTACCGCTTTGGTCAGATTAAGTTGATTCTTAAGAGCACCGATAAGAATCCTGTGTCTGACAGAGGTACCCCTAAAGCAGGAGTGGAAGCCAGCTCTGGGATCGTGCCCTCCCAACAGGTACCTGCAGTGCAGTGCAGTGCCAAACTACCGTCCAACCCCATAGACACCAATAGCGGAAAGGAGATGGCGCTGAATGTTGTCGGGGACCGCATCCCAGAAACAGGCAGTGGTATTGCTACTGGGCAAGCCACTCCTAGTGGTTCAGGGTGCAGTCCTAGGGCAGAAATCGGCGCTTTGACTAACCGCCAAAAACAACAACAAAAGGGTATTATGGCCCGTAAAACTGGTGATATGGCCAAATTTTTAAAAAGTAATGCAGCCTCAGGGCGCGTTACCCACAAAAATGTGCACGACGAGTCTGACAGGTCCAAGAAAATAGGTCGTCCTGAACAGACTGCTTGCCGCAGAGGAAAGGGCCCCAAAAAGGCCCAACTACTCAGGCAGGCCGGTTCCTCCAAAGAGGACCAATGAGCACCATCAAGGTGTTACAGGCGAACCTCCACCATGCTAAGGGCGCGTCCGCTACCCTTGCCAAAAGGTTCGCCGAGGAAAAGATAGCCCTTGGCCTCATCCAAGAACCATGGGTTATCAGCGGACACATAAAAGGTCTTGGAAATAAAGCAGGTGAGCTTATTTATAAACGAGACGAGCCAGTGCCACGAGCGGCCTGCTTAATCGACAAAAATATCAACTTTCTTCCCATTCCAGAATTCATAACAAAAGACTTGGCGACCATTCTAATAGAAGTACCAACCGAACGGGGCACACACAACATCATCTGTGCCTCAGCGTACTTCCCAGGCGACGACACCAACATTCCGCCCATCGAGGTCCAGAACCTTTTAAACCACTGCAAGAGGAACAACCTTCATTACATCATTGGTTGTGACGCAAA
The DNA here is from genome assembly GCA_963082955.1 of Cheilosia grossa. Taxonomy (NCBI): domain Eukaryota; kingdom Metazoa; phylum Arthropoda; class Insecta; order Diptera; family Syrphidae; genus Cheilosia; species Cheilosia grossa. The sequence goes on along the minus strand of OY720147.1, from coordinate 47,657,608 downwards.
TGCACACAACATGGCATGGGGCAGCAGTGACAATAATAAAAGAGGTGAGTGTCTTTTAGAATTTCTAGTTGGTAGTAACGTTGATATCTTAAACAAAGGCTCTAAACCAACCTTTATAAATGCGATACGCGAGGAGGTACTTGATCTCACTCTTGCCAGTCCATTTATGTCTAATTTCGTAATAAATTGGCATGTGTCTGACGAAGCCTCGTTATCAGATCACCAACATATTAGATTTGATATACCAGGTCAATCTACACCTGCACAAAATAGATACAATCCCAAATCGACGGACTGGAATATGTATCGAGAACTTGTTCTCTCTAAAACAAATATGTTTGTCTCTCAAATTGAATCCATATGGGACATTGATGAGGCTGCTCACCAGCTCAGTAACGTGTTGATAACCTCCTACCATGAGAGTTGTGTCAGCAAAACCAGTTTGAGTAAACGTAAGGTTCCCTGGTGGAATGATCAACTAGCCAAACTCAGACGGAAGGTTAGAAAACTCTTTAATCGAGCCAAAATAACCAAAATGTGGGACGAATACAGATCCGCTCTCACAGAATACAACTCAGAACTAAGACGATCTAAAAGGGCCTCCTGGAGGAAATGCTGTGAAGACATATTAGATATGCCAGTAGCAGCCCGTATCCACAAGGCTCTGAGACAAGATCATTCCAACTGTGTAGGTCTACTTAAAAAAGCAGATGGAACCTACACGACGGACCGTACGGAAACAATTAAAACTTTACTTCAGGTTCATTTTCCGGGTTCGACCATCCGTGAATCACACGAAAGCTCACACGACATTGATCCCAGGATCTCTGTTTCTGGGCGAGTAAATAGTCTATCTGGAAAAATTTTCAGTCCAGACAAGGTTAGATGGGCAGTTGGCTCTTTCAAACCTTTTAAAGCACCTGGTGGTGATGGTATATTCCCAGCCCTCTTTCAGAGGGTTATTGACGTCATACTACCAGCAATTACAACCCTATTTAGAGCTAGTTACAATTGGGGATACATTCCTTCCACCTGGAGACAGGTGAACGTAATTTTCATTCCCAAAAGTGGCAACAGGCCAAGCGAACTACCTAAATCATATAGACCTATCAGTCTAACATCCTTTGTTCTTAAAACTATGGAAAGACTAATTGATGTTCATATCAGAGGTCAGATATTAATATCTAACCCTCTCCACTCAAGTCAGTTTGCGTACAGAAAGGGCAAGTCCACTGAGGGTGCTCTTCACCACCTCGTCAAAAAGGTAGAAGACGCCCTTAACCACAAGGAAATTGCCCTAGGCGCATTCTTAGATATTGAGGGTGCCTTCGATAATACTGGATACGACTCGATTACTAGGGCAATCAGTTGTAAATGTATCGAAGACTCGACAAACCGTTGGATCCGTGCCATGCTGGAAAGTCGAGTAATAACGTCCTCGTCGGGAGGAGTGGCTGTGTCGGTGACAGCAGTCAAAGGCTGCCCCCAAGGAGGTGTGCTCTCCCCCTTGCTGTGGTCACTAGTCATAGACAGCCTACTAGTGAGTCTACATAATCTAGGTTATGACGCCATCGGTTATGCCGACGATTTGGCAATTGTCATTAGTGGAAAGCACTGCGCTACCATTAATAGTAGAATGAGGAGCGCTCTTCTACATGTTTTAGAATGGTGTACTACGGAAGGTTTATCTATAAATCCCAGTAAAACTATTCTAGTTCCTTTCACCAGGAGGAGATTGGTCAACTTAGGGCCCCTTATCCTGAATGGAACTACATTAAACTACTCCAATGAAGTTAAATATCTCGGAGTCATCCTTGATAAGAAACTAAACTGGAACTCACACATCAAGTCCGCCACAGAGCGTGCCTCTAGAGCCATGTGGGCCTGTAGGTGTCTGTACGGCAGAACTTGGGGTCTTAATCCCAGAATGATACACTGGTTGTATACAATGATGGTAAGACCCATTGTATCGTACGCGGCAATCGTCTGGTGGCCAAAAGTACTCGAACGTACCACGGCAAATAAGCTTCAGAAGCTTCAAAGGATTGCCTGTCTCGGTATCACAGGTGCAATGCGCACCTGCCCAACTACAGCACTTGAGGCCATTATTGGGCTCTCACCCCTGCAGTACTTTATCATGAAGACGGCAGCTAGATGCGCCATTAAACTGCAGCTAGATTATAGGTTTAAACCAGCTGACCTTGTGGGACATCTGAAAATACTCAACCTAATCCCTAACTTGGACATGTTCTGCTCAGTCCCAGACACTATGGTTAGAGAGTACAGTTTCGGAAAACTTTATGAGGTCGAAATACTTGAACGTGCAAGCTGGACCAATGGTATTCCGTCACTCAACCCAAAAAGCTTAGTATGGTACACCGACGGATCCAAAATGGATTCCGGAGTTGGAGCTGGCGTCTTTGGGCCCAACACCAAAGTATCGGTACCCATGGGATTGTGTCCCACGGTCTTTCAAGCGGAAATCCATGCTATCGAAATTTGTGCCGATCTTATATCCCAAAAAGGAATGAAAGGCGCAACCATTCAAATATTTTCAGACAGTCAGGCAGCTTTACAAGCTTTGGCGTCCAATACAATGGACTCCAGAACAGTTAAGTGCTGTCACGATGCCTTGCAAGCCCTAGCCAAACACAACAAGGTAAGGCTCGGCTGGGTGCCGGGTCATCAGGGTATTGCAGGCAACGAATATGCAGACAAACTAGCTAGGACTGGCTCCGAATCCTTTCTCTGTGGACCAGAACCCTATTGCTCGGTCAATTGGACTACTGCACTAAGGCAAATTAACGATTGGGAAAAACAACTCCGTCTTGAACACTGGGAACATGTCCCGGGTCTAAGACAATCCAAACGATTAATTAAACCTTACTCCTATAAGGAAATACTTAAACTCAGTAAGGATAACATAAGTAGGCTAGCGGGCTTCCTCACAGGTCATTGTGGCCTTAAATATCACCTCAACAAAATGAATCTTTGTCCGGAAACAGAATGCAGATTCTGTCTGGAGGATATCGAATCCTCTGAACACATTTTCTGTGACTGTCCGGCTCTTCATTGGTTAAGAAAACGGGTCTTCAATAGGGAGAATCGTACACCAACAGAGATAGCGTACTCTGCTACTAAAGATTTACTGACCTTCATCAGGGAGGTCGAACGTCTCTTAGTTTAACCTCTCCCCATTGACACAATAGATCTTTCAGGTCGCAGTGTCAGCCATTTGGGCATGGGATAAATTAAAAAAAAAAAAAAAAAAAAAAAAAAAAAGGTTAGCGAACACCTTAACGTCGGCTTCTTACTTAGCTCTAAGACAAAAATATTGAATTATTAATTTAAACACTTAAAATATGCGAAAACTTACATTTTCTCAATTTGTTGGAGGAAAAATACAATTTGTTTTCCATATTTTGACAGTTGTCACTCGACTTCTGTCAAAAGAAATTCACCACATTTTTTTTGTTTTGCTTTTTTTGTTGAAGCTCACACGGATTCTAAATTGACATCACACCGATAGGAAAACAAAATGGCGAATTCAAAAAAAAAACTGATGTGGCCAGCGGCAAGAGGATTGCGAGTTGGGGGTCTCAGTATTGTCTCTGCTCACAAGCCCATGGTAATATAACTTGTAGGCAAGTAACGGAAAATCGGCCGGAGTTGGGGGTCTCAGTATTGTCTCTGGTTGTAAGTGCATGTATTTCGATGGTCTATATGGATCATGGCTGATAATAAAAAAGGGCTAATAATGTCAACATGCAGATTTTACTGGTACTGCGTCGAATCAACATAATGTGCACATTAAAAAATATAGTTTTCTTGAGACTATATTGGACTGGACTATTATGTAGTCTGAGCGCAAAAATTATAGATAAGACGGTAACGTCACTTTTCCTACGTTAAGCTTATGTGGTATTCGTTTGGGCGCTCTCAGAGCACTTTTTTGCCCTCAGAGCAATTTTTATGTTCGTTTGGTACCAAAAAAAGCAATCTTTTTCAGATTTCAGAGCACTTTTGCGAATCTAGATATTTTCTCAGATTTGCCCTCAGATTTACCAATACAAGTGCATTTGACTTTGACAAGTGGTGGAGTTTGTTTACATTTTAGTGAAATATTTCTACAGCAAAGAAAGGCATTGCATCGGGTGAATCTATTTTCGTAAATTATTTGTGTGCAAACATTTAGAAATCAATCGGGACGGAAATTTCGAATGTTTTAATACAAAATTTAACCAGTGAATCGAAAGCGCATAGAAAAGTGTCGAAGACTACACATATTACAGTCGAAGGAATATCAACACAAAAAAAGAGCAAGAGCGTTTTTATGTTCGATTAGGCACACGAAATCTGAAATCTGAGGGCAAATCTGAAGAAGCCCAAACGAATACCACATTAGTACGCTGCTCGAGCTAAATTTTCGCTGCCATTCAAAATTCTCTCCAAAATTTAGCTCAGCTAAATTTTAGCGAACCCATTTAGCTGAGTGGCAGGCGCAGTGGCTTATTGGTTAGTGTGTTGGACTACTAAGCGAGGGGTCTCAGGTTCGAATCCCGCAAAAACCCAAATTCCAACTTAGGGTTTTTTCCACTGCGCCGCCTCTCGCGAACGTCTGACAAACATCCGAGAGTATAACTGTCTTAAGAGCTTCTCAATTAGCCGTTTGGAATCGGCATAAAACTGTAGATCCCTTCCATTCGTTCCAAAAATGAAACTCACACAAAACGAATGGTTGTGAGAAGCTAGGCCTTGGGTCTCTACAGACCTGTTGCGCCAACTATATATATTTAGCTGAGTGCTACGCTGCTCGAGCTAAATAATCAAACGTTTGTTTTAGAATGTACTTCATGTATCTGTCAAGATTTAGCGCGCCCATTTTATGGGTCGGGACATTTTCCCAAGCTAAATTGTGACAGATCGTTGTGTTCTCTTGTTTTTTTCTGCGTTTTTGTATTGCGAAAAATGGGAGAAGTAAGCATAGATGAGTTTTTTGAATAAATACCTCGACGAGGAGTACATAGATCTGGAAATGGATGAAACCAGAAAGAGTTGAATTTTTGAAGCAAATTATTTTCCAAGAACAGCTGTTTTTTGTCACAATTATCCACAGCTCTCTCTATGTCAAAATTTAGCTACGACTTTAGCTGATGCTTGGAGAGAAAAGTTGGAGACCAGATAAAATTTAGTTTAGCAGCGTACTAAGCTTTAAGCTTAGTATGCTGCTTGAGTTAGATTTTCGCTCCCATACAAATTTCTTTCCAAAATTTAGCTGAGCTAAATTTAAGCGAACTAAAGCTAAGTGGTATGCTGCTCGAGCTAAGAAATCAAACTTTTGTTTCAGAATGTACATTTTTACAGATCGTTATGTTCTGTTGTTCTGATGCGTTTTTGGGTTGCGGAGAACGGCAGAAGTAATGTGGTATTCGGTTGGGCGCTCTCAGAGCACTTTTTTTGCCCTCAGAGCAATTTTTATGTTCGTTTGGTACAAAAAAAAAGCAATCTTTATCAGATTTCAGAGCACTTTTGCGAATCTAGATATTTTCTCAGATTTTCTTCAGATTTACCAATACAAGTGCATTTGAGTTTGACAACTGGTGGAGGTTGTTTACATTTGCGTGAATTTTATCTACAGCAAAGAAAGGCATTGCATCGGGTGGATCTATTTTCGTAAATTATTTGTGTGCAAATATTTAGAAATCAATCGGGACTGAAATTTCGAATGTTTTAATATAAAATTTAACCAGTGAATAGAAAGGGCATAGAAAAGTGTCGAAGACTACACATATTCAAGTCGCACGAATACCAACACAAAAAAAGAGCAAGAGCATTTTTATGTTCGATTAGGCACACGAAATCTGAAATCTGAGGGCAAATCTGAATAAGCCCAAACGAATACCACATAAGTAAGGGTGAGTTTTTTTTTGTTTATAAATACCTCGACGAAGAGTAGTTACCTAGAATCGGAAATGGTTTAAATTAGGCCCCAGTTATAGCCATACGCAAAACGAAACTGTACAAAAAAAATGTGCATTTTTGAGCTTTGGTATTTTTGGCGCCAAAATATTCCAATTTGGCTCCATACCTCCTATAAAAGCTGGCAGCACTGCAGTACAAATGTCACATTTTCGCAAGCAAATAATTTCCCGGACAATAAACGTGTGCGAAAATAGAGTGGAAAATTGTACCAAGCAGTATACTACAACTACCTACTTTTCCGCCATCATTTCGCAGCAGCAGAAATGGAGAGCGAAATTGTTCGTTCTTGATTTCGTTGTGTGACTTTTGTATGGGGTTTTTCGTTTCGGATCAACTGCAAACTACGATTTAGCAAATGAGATTGGAACGGAACCATGGCGCTCCAAAAAGGTCTGAATTCAACCATCCCAAACGACTGTCACATACTAAATAATATACATATAAAAATATACAAATAAAGTGAATTAATACTATAATTCGTCATTGGTGGCAAAAATAATAAACTATCAAAATGGGAAAGCGACAGCACCAAAAGGATAAAATGTAATGTTCAAGCTGCTGACAATATAAACCTCTGGTTGCAAACCATCTTTTAAATTACAGGTACTTGACCTACACCGAATGGTCTGAACTGTACGGCGGAAAGAAATTTGAATCAGCGGAAAATGAGCACATCAAGTTCAAAAGGCTTCCCTACGACCACTGCTGCATTACGATGATCCCCTTCAATACTCCATACTGCGACGAAAACGGAAATGTGTTTGAACTACAAGCAATTTTAGACTTCCTTAAAATGTTCAAAGTGAATCCCATTACAGGAAAGCCTCAAGTCGCAAAGCAGCTGCTTTCTCTAAAATTCCATAAAAACGCGGACGGCGAATATCACTGCCCTGCGCTTTTCAAGCCCTTTACGAAAAACTCGCATATTGTTGCAGTATCTACCACAGGAAATGTCTTCTCTTGGGAGGCGGTTGACCAACTTAATATCAAGACAAAAAACTGGAAAGATCTGATTGATGACTCGTCATTCCAGAGAAAGGACTTGATAACGATTCAGGATCCTCAACATTTGGAAAAGTTCGATATTTCTAGATTTCATCACATCAAGAAGAACCTACGAGTTCTGACTGAAGATGAAAAAGCTGACAAGGTCATGGGATCGAAAGGTCGAATTAAGTCGATGAATCTTGAAACTAAAGAGACTTTGGCTCAGTTAGAAAAGGATTATCAGCCAGCAGAAGAAGCGGCTGCTGTTGAAAAGAAACTCGTTGATAAGTTTAATGCTGCGCACTACTCAACCGGTGCGGTGGCAGCGAGTTTCACATCTACCGCTATGGTTCCTGTTTCCAACCATGAAGCGGCAATCATTGATGATGATACGGTGAAGTATGAACGAGTTAAGAAGAAGGGCTACGTTCGCATTACAACAAATTTTGGGCCACTCAACTTAGAGATATATTGCGATTCGGTGCCCAAAGCAAGTGAAAACTTTATCAAGCATTGCTCGGAAGAGTACTATGATGGCACAAAATTTCACCGGTCCATTCGGAATTTTATGGTTCGCAGATAATAGAGAAGTATGCCCCGGCTTTAAATATGTATGTTTTTTCTCTTAGATTCAAGGTGGAAATCCAACTAGCACCGGAACGGGTGGCACTTCGATTTGGAACAACAAATTCGAAGACGAATTCCGGCCAAATCTTTCTCACACAGGCAGAGGCATCCTCTCCATGGCTAACTCCGGACCAAATACAAACTCTTCACAATTGTAAGAGCTATAAATATACCCGAAGTTTCGACCTATATTTAGTTAACTGCTTCCAGCTTTATAACGTACCGCTCTTGTCGCCATTTGGATGGGAAACACACCATCTTTGGCAAGTTAGTGGGTGGAATGGATACACTCAATGAGATGGAAAAAATAGAAGTGGACAACAAAGATCGGCCAATAGAGGATATAATTATCCAAAAGGCACAAGTGTTCGTGGATCCCTTTCAAGAGGCAGAAGAGGAATTGATACGTGAACGAGCTGATGAAGCCGCAAAACAAGTGCAGTTTGTTAATGAAGTTGCAAAGAAAAAACGAATGAACGCAAAATTGAAAGTATTCAGAGAAGGGGTGGGCAAATACCTGGACATGAACAATATAAAGGAAGAAATGACAAAAAGAGCGAATGCGCCATCCACTTCGCTGGGTTTTGCGGCAAAGAAGCGAAAGGAAGCCCCCTCTCAGTTTGGCAATTTTGGTTCGTGGTAGATAATAAACAAGTCACTTGCCTACATTTGCTTCTTTTTATTCATCACCTATCCTCTCGCGTTCTTTCCACTTTTCCTTGAGTTGATTCAATTTTTTCTGTCGCCGGTTCTTCTCAGCCGACTTCTTGCTGTCCATTACTTTCTGCTGCGATTCGATCGATTGATCTCCATTGTAGACGAGATCCAATTTAGCCAGGAGGATTTTTCTGGCCTCTTCCCGATTGCGATATGCGACTCTGTGGATATGACACTTGACTACAATGTTTGTTGGTATATGCCTCAGCATGACGCAATTAGAGGTTTTGTTTACGGCTTGGCCACCAGGTCCACTGCCTCGAACAAAAGTCTCCTCAAGCTCGGACTCGTCCAACTTCGGGTAGCGGGAATAGTCAAGAGTTGCTTTATTGCGGTGATGAAGATGATAGACTAGGCATTTGCTGTTACTATTAGAGAGGATTTTGCGAACAAACGTGTGGATGATGGTTGGCTTATACAATACGGCCATTCTTTAGCAATGTTTCTCCGCGCTAAAAGAAAACAATTGTGAAATTCAACTTGGAATAGTTTTGATATTCTTACTTTAAAGCTGAATTGAATGTCTTCAAGATTGGTAAGCGTTCTACTTGAGCGAAATTCTTTTCGAATCCTACCAAGAAAATACGACTTGTCGGTCAGGTATAATTGGTTGCCGTAGCGTATAAGATGTTTGTATAGACGTAGAATTTGTTGTTTCGATGGTTGCGACATTATTTTTGTTTCAATTTCATTAAGAAATTAAATAGAAACCACAAATTGAACTATTTTGGATTTGGACATAGATTAATGAATTAAGCAAAATTTAGTCTGATTATGAAGCTGTCACTTTTTCTTGATGTATGGGGGTGTTCAGTAATGCTCACCGCAGGCAGGCAATCGGTTTACTTTTTTCTTATGATGGCCTAATATTTTTAAACAGTTATCTATATCTACTTTGTTTTACTTTATGGAACGGAATTGTGTATCCATTTGTATGAAAGCTGAGTTAAGGAACTTAATATTGCCTTTAATTTTAATTTCATTGATATTTTTTATATGTTAATATGCATACCTAGTCCAACGTAGCCACAAGTGTTCCTGTGCCTTGCAGTTAAAGCTGTAGTCAGAGATGAATGATTAAAAGAGATGGATATTTTTCGTACGTCTATGTCTATCCCCCCCCCCCCCCCCCCAAACCCATTTGTTTACATTGTTGTTTACTTACATTTCAACCCCCGTCTGTGAATACGTGTGATCAACAAAAAAGTATGTTTCTAATGGCCGACCGCGAATCATCGTGTGTTTCGTATTGAATTTGTTTGGTTTTTGTGAGCGTTTAGATTAAAATGAAAAAAATTGTGAAATACACATTAGAGAATCAAGAATTCTTGCATTAAAGTCCAATTTATGAACTCACATATACTAGAATAGAAATAAGCAAATGTGAGTGACTTCATGAATTTTTCTGGAAAACAGCTTGTAGGCAGCCGCCTTTCCAATTATCTTTGACCCGAACCAAGCAGAACTTTTTCAAGTTTTCAGTTTGTTTTCCTGTCTTTTATTGTGGAATGAGAAGTGCTTTCCCACACACACAAAAATGTTGATACATCGCTGCCACAAAGAAATAGATATTCCTGTAAATTGGATGACTTGAAGCACAAGTATTTGTCGAAATAGATCATAATTTCCGTTCTAACTTCTCGGGATTATAATATAACAAAAAACCATTTACTTTTTATTTGAACCAAGTTTATTGCGCATTAGGTCTTAATAAATGTCTTTAAACCGAAGTAAACTGTCCCAGTACCTCAAAGCATGCATACAATTCGATTGCAATGCACGCTACTAAAATACTACATTTACTCTATGTCCAATTTAGCACTTTTATGTCGTAGCGGCAAGACAAAAATTGTGCATTATGAATGGACAGGGGTTATGTTTACTAATTAAATGTGTCATCGCTGTTGCTGAGAGTCAGAAATATGTCCGAAAATCAATGATGCGATGGCTACTATAATCTACGTCTAATTAGCACTTTAAGGCCTTTGTTAATACAGCAGAAAAGTGTGCATTATGAATAGACGTAACTAAGAGTTACCCATTTATTTTTGTGCCACTATTCTCATTGAACATCCGAAATACATCTAAGCTCAATGAAAAGATGGCTGCTATAATCTACGTCTACTTAACACTCGCATACCTTTGGTGATACGGTGTACAAGTGTGCAAAGACGAATCAAGTGTTGAACATACTGTAACAGCATTCTCAGCCAAGTTTAGTATGGAACTAAGCTCGTTGAGAAAGTGTCGTTATTTATCTACGTCCAGTTAGCACTTCGATGCCTTGGCAGTTACGGCACCGAAGTGTGAATCAAAGGACAATTCAACTATGTTGCGTATCAAATATATGGATAAAAAAAAAAAAACACTTTGAATTTAAAAACGTATCTTTTATTCCTCTTTCGAATTAGATGTTTGATGCATTCACTTCTTTAAAAAAAAAAAAAAACAATTTACAAGTAGTTTTCTGGGAACTCGAAAGTAACATCACGTCCGGTCAATTTCTTGTACACGGATGTAAAGGTGTCGACCTGGAATGAGAAAACGGACAGTTTTAAAGTTTATTTCTATGGTAACATTCTTATCAACGATACGACTGCAAAAAAAATATACCCTGCTCTTTGGTAATTATAACAATAGGGAATAGCTATAAACAACTGAGAGACTGAGAATTTTTTATTCGTCTGGTTTATCAGTTAAATAATGAATTTTCACTAAGCAACCGTAAAGCGATCAGACGATGATGGTAAATGTCTTGAGGATATCCACCACTCTTGTTACCATCCGCGTGACCAAAAACTGAAGACCACTCGATACAAACAAAGCTTGTTCAAGTAAGACATGATTCGAACTAGTTGCCGGACGCGGTAATTCTTCAGTCACTGTGTGAAGTGTAAGAGTGAATATACCTCAAATAGCTGTCCCTCACTAATAAAGCGTCACTTGTCGCCTCGATATGCGAGAGCAAAAGCTTTAGCCAGTGAGATTTTCATCTACGCTTGATATGGAAGACCCTTTTACTAGGTATTATCGATAAAAGGGGGGCAAAAAAGCGGTAAGGTTGGTCGACTAATAGAAGCAAAATAGATATTTACATCTCTTCCGTTTTCTTTTATTTATTATGTTCCCAAATCAATAATAGTTTCCCTAATAGTTTAAGAAAACTGTATAGAGACATTGGAAATTTAATGTCTGTCCTTTTTGACAATCACCAGCTTATTGTGTTCCACTGGCAAATAACACAAGGACATTCAACGCTAATTCTCCAACGATGTTAGTCTTAACAGACTTAGTCCACCAATTCGATGAATCACTTGTGATCATTTTGTGTGCATCGAATGGAATATGTTTTTCTTAAGAAAAATTCATGAAAGCCAATAACGAGTCGATGCAGGGATTTAATGTCTGTCCTTTTTGACAATCATCAGCTTAATGTATTCCACTGATAAAAAACACAAGGACATTAAGAACTAATCCAGGCCCATTGCTTCAATATTAATCGACACAACTTTTCTACTTCTAATGTTTGCAGCAAATGGAATAAGTTTTTCGCCACAAATTCAATGAAAAACTATAACGAGTTGCTGCAAGAGTTCAATGTCAGTCCTTTTTGACAATCACCAGCTTATCGATTTTCAACTGGCAAATAACACAAGGACTTTGTCGTGGGAGCATCAATCAATCAAAAGAGATCATAACTTACTTTGTGTTCAATGGTGGTCTGTTGATTCTTGTCCAAATGCACCTTAATCAGCTGTGTACCATCGAGCTTAACGCGGATGCGTTTGCCAACGATTTCGGCGGGGAATACCAAATCTTCAAGGATGGCATCGTACACCGATGTGAGAGTGCGGGAGCGTGGTCTCTTCTGCTTGAGAGGATTCCTAGATTTCCTCGTTGGTTTGGGTAAAATTTTGCGTTCTCCAATGAATACGACATGTTTGCCGGAGAACTTCTTTTCCATCTCACGCACCAAACGAGTTTGGATTTTTTGGAAAGCTTTTTGCTTTGGAATTGGTACGTAGATGATGACAGCCTAAAATAAGTTTAAACTGTATTTTGTATTTCTATGGGAACATGCTTCAAATGGGCTTACCTTCTTGTTGTTGAACTCAATTTCCCTAGCACGGGTAATATGAAGATCTCTTAACTGAGGCTTCAATTCGGAGTTCACCTCCAGCTCCAAGAGAGCTTGGGCAATGGACTTTTCGAAATCATCGGGCTCAGCGCCACCGGGCTTGATAATTTTGTTTCCAATCATCTAAAATTGAGGACATTATAGAAAACTTAAGTGTAAATAGTCGGCGGACGAATTGCCAAAGTTGTGCTGCAATTTTAATCCATTGAAATCATGGGTAAATTAAACACATTGATGGCGAATTTTTACACATGCGAGTGAAATACAACGTTAACTTTTCATTTCACTGGTTATTGTTGGTTGTCTTTGACAATAATTAGCAAATATTAACGAAATAATTGTTGGATGAAAACAAAATGGAACCTACCATTGCCAGTTATTTTCAGAAAAAGGAAAGACAACGAGCCACTGAACTGCGAAGTGGTTGACTTTTCGAAACGGTTCAAAGTGAAGTTGTCTGTGATTCAAAAATGAAAAGCATTAAGGACGTGCCACAATGAATAGGTACCTAGGTAGTAGGTTGGTACCTAAATGTTTGGCTCTGGATATTGCTCAGCTCAAAAGTAAATAAATGGGTAGATGTTTTATTACATACCTAGCTAGTTTTGTTTGAGGGATCAACATTCTTAAAAAATGCCAAATTCTTTGTTTTTCTATTTAACTGCTAGTTTCTTTGTATATATCATCTTTTACTGGTATACAAATCCTTATTCCTTCGTCAAACTTCCTTAAATTTAAAAAAAAAATCCCCTTTGCTTGTTCTCGGTTAACTCGAATAGAACCGAATATGATCCTTAGTTATATTATGTCGTTTTCGATTTTTTCGATTGCTTTTGTGCTTATTGAAACGAGTTGTTATATTAAATTATTTCGAAATGCGTTATTATAAATTTGTGAAAATCAATTGGTTTCCAAGGTAAAAGCTTAGTACGCTGCTCCAATAAAAAAAAAAAAACTCTAGATTAACGTAAGTATTAAGATCACCAGGGAAATGGTGGAGTTCCTGGCGAATCGGGCAACCGCTGTATGTTGCAATTATTATTATTTACTGCACAGTAACACTTTTTCGAATCAGAAATGATTTCCAAAAATAACAATAGATGGCGCGTTTTTACTAGCTGACAATTTTAAGGAACGTCATCAAGAGTCAATCATGACGACCGTTTTGTTTACATTTTACATTTTACATGTAGTTCAACCAAATAAAACTAGAGTACGTAGCAAAACTAATCAGAAAGAATAAATAAGCTGATAAATCGTAAATACATCCAGGATGATAACTGAGCAATATAAATGCTTGCGTTTCCACTAATGTGCGCTTCATTCCGGTCTTTGATAAGAACAGTATCAACTCACTCATTCGCTCTTCTGCGGACGGCAGCAAAATCGCAATTTCCAAGCGTATAAGTTAAGTACAATTCAACATAGTTCAACGTGTATATTGCATGATAACAGGTCAGTAGAGGAGAGAATCTTATTGGCGCAAGGTTAAACGAACTCAATTCCATAGGCATTTATTTTTTCGGAAAACCATTAAAAAAAAAAGGAGTGAGTAATATATCCACAATTAGATGAACTTTATATTATTTGAACGTATTTTTATACTTGATGTTTCAGTAAATATGGCACCCACAGTTTTAGTCACGGGAGGGGCGGGTTATATTGGATCCCATACAGCATTAGAGATGCTCAATGCCGATTACAAAGTAATATGCATAGACAATATGTGCAATGCCTACAGTGAAGCAGAAAATGCATTGCCGGAAGCTCTCAGCAGGGTTCAGAAAATCACAGGGAAGAACTTAACATTCTACCAAGTCGACATTACTAATGGGGATAGTCTGAAGGCTGTATTCAAAAAGGTAACATCAATCACAAATTGTTGAGTAGGCAGATAGCCCAAATTTCGATACACATATAGCTATATCTTTGATTGCGTATGCGGTTTTGACACTGCTTATCTAGTCAAACGGAAACAGCCCAAGCGATAAACAAAACGACGAACAAACACGCTTACAAAAATACGAGAAAAGCAAATATTAAACACTTGACTTCGATTGCAATACGCTCGCATTACATAAAATTTAGCACAGATGAGTATCAGTTAAGTGATCGATATGATCGAAACCTGTAATCGCTGATCACACAATCCAAAGAGGTCAATTCCTATTGTGTTGTCTCCTCTTCAACGTGTCTGCAATCGATTCTTTATATAACATGTTTGTTTTTTTACGATTTCAGCATAAAATCGATATGGTGGCACATTTTGCCGCACTAAAGGCGGTAGGTGAATCATGTCGTTACCCGTTGCAATACTACCAAAATAACATGACGGGCACAAACATGTTGCTGGAGGCGATGGCTGAAAACCAAGTGTTTAAATTTGTGTACAGCTCCAGTGCCACTGTCTACGGAGAGCCACAGTTTTTGCCAATCACTGAGCAACATCCAACGGGCAATTGTACCAGTCCATATGGAAAAACCAAATACTTTACTGAGGAGATTTTAAAGGATCTCTGCACGTCGGATAATGTGAGTATGAATAGTAGGAATTGAGGAATGCTTTTCTTCAAGTTGTCTCCTGTAGGATATAAATGAAAGGTCGCTTCACCTATTTCCATATATATGTAGGTTTTATGTCAACTAATCATACAATTGTGTCCCATCTAGATTTTTTCAACTAATATAGTCACATAGGCTGGTGCAGTTTTGAGTAGACTCCCAAATGTATTGCAGTTAATTAATAAATCCACTGCAGTTGACAAATAGCATTCGAATCAAATACGTTTGCATTGGATTCTCGGTTTATGGATTTTGCGGGTACTTGACAGCATGGCGCCGAACAAGTATTGGTTTCGATGCACTGGTCATAATCGTACGCATCCTACCTGCTATGGAAAGGAATCTAAAATATGATGGCTACGTAGGTAGCTCTGACATTTTCTTAAGAGTTAACGTCTGTATTCTTAATCTTAATTTACTACGTGTATTGACGGTTGCATATTGAGGTGAATGGATCTTAAGCTTCCTTCAGTTGATCCCATGGACAGATTCCGCTGAAGTGGCACTCAGTATTCTTAACCCTAATCCTACCAAGGTGTGCCCCGGAGGCACATTCCATTCTAAAAGCGCTATATTTCTCTTTAAATACAATTTCAATCGAACTGTGTCTTTTAGTATTCTAAGCAATTGCTTTTTTACACATAAAACAACTAAAATAAATTTTAATTTAATTAATTCTGTATATCGCTTTAAATATTTAAAGCAACTCAGAAAAAGTCAGTCAATTAATTGAGGTTTACTAGTCACTTCCCAATTAAATATCATAAGAAGGGGGAATATATTATATACGTTGAATTTTATTACAAACAACGACATTTTCACAAACAAAACAATATTCGTTTCAAAACACTCAATATCGCATGTTTATTTTGCCTACATTTGGGCGTACGAAGAACCCTTGGTTCCATTTTGTTCACCTTGTTACTATTCCACTTTGCAGACAGACTTGCCCTGTTTAGCGGTACTCCGATCATGTGGTTTACGTACTGTACCTGTTTGAGAGGATGTCTCGGTTCTCGTTGACTGGCACAGGGGAAAATTGACGGGCAATCGAGTTTTATTTTTTTGGTTTGTTTTGCAATTAACTAAAAACACGTTTGGAATGGTTTGCATCCCATACTAACTATTGACAAATGTGAACTCCACCTATGTTTGTTTTAATTTGTTTCTGTATGCTTCTACACAAAAGCTATTTAATTTTGCAAACACTTACTTTCAGTGGCAAACACAATCAAGATATAAACGATGAAACTTCCAGTTTTTGAGAAAAGGCTTAGTAAATTTGAAATGCATCATCCTTAACCGAAAATATTTACTTTATATTTACGTAATTTTTACCTCTTCAAGCGATGGGCAGTTATTTCTCTTCGCTACTTCAATCCGGTCGGTGCGCATCCCAGTGGCAACATCGGAGAAGATCCCAATGGCGAACCAAATAACCTCATGCCATACATTGCTCAGGTGGCAGTCGGTCGACGTTCAATGCTCAAGGTCTATGGAACAGATTTCCCAACCAAGGACGGTACAGGCGTTCGTGACTATATACATATCGTTGATCTGGCTGAGGGTCATGTTAAAGCATTGGACAAGCTAAAGGACGTCCAGGAGACAGGCTTCTTTGCGTATAACTTGGGCACAGGAGTCGGTTGCTCGGTTCTAGAGCTGGTGAAGGCCTTTGAAAGCGCTTCTGAGAAACCAATCCATCATGAGTTGGTCCCACGAAGAGCTGGAGACGTAGCAACCAGTTACGCAGATGCTACTTTGGCATCAAAGGCACTTGGCTGGAAAGCAAAGCGTGGCATAAATGAGATGTGCGAAGACACATGGCGCTGGCAAAGCAACAATCCAAAAGGATATGCTAAGCAATAACATAATTTTAGCAGTAGTTGACTTTAAAAGAAACCGTAAACATTTAATTTTTATCTATTCATATTTGCCTATCCAAAGAGATACATACGAACTAGTATGAATGAAAGCCAGTTATAATAATCCTAAAGAGTTAACTAAATATTAAACGTATTTAATCACCTACTATTCAGAATTTTCTTGTCTAGTATTCTTTTTTTCGTAAGGGCGATGAACTCTACCGACAACAGCAACAACTCGACACTGTATTTATTTTATTTAATTGGTGCGAATTTCACAGTTTTATTAGTCCTAATCCACAGATCTTTAATTTTTTAGTTGGTAAGGTTCCTAAATACGAAATATTAGTACACAATTATCTTAAAGATAAGCCCTGATCTGTTAATAGGTAGTTCCAGAGCAGTTGCTTGCTTCACTGTGAGTTTCTAATCAAGTCGTCACTTGATTTGTTTGTAGAGTAAATGTGCCTCGAAATATTTATGATGTATTTGTGATTTTTTAAACTAAAATATTTTATTTTATATGTGTACTAATTAAAGCATTTCAAAATTGTACGAAACTGCTAAACGTTTGAATAAATATATCCCATGTATGTGTATTGTATTGAATATGTCAACATATTTCTTTAGTCCATGGTTTTTTCTTGACACATACCGCAAATGTTAATTCGAAGAGTTTCTTCATTGATTGCATAATATAATATATTGTATAAAATCAATGGCGCATATTCATAGTTATACTATAAACCTGAGTCTAACTAAACTCGAATCTAATGTGGTATTCGTTTGGGCGCTCTCAGAGCACTTTTTTTGCCCTCAGAGCAATTTTTATGTTCGTTTGGTACCAAAAAAAGCAATCTTTTTCAGATTTCAGAGCACTTTTGCGAATCTAGATATTTTCTCAGATTTGCCCTCAGATTTACCAATACAAGTGCATTTGACTTTGACAAGTGGTGCAGTTTGTTTACATTTTAGTAAAATATTTCTACAGCAAAGAAAGGCATTGCATCGGGTGAATCCATTTTCGTAAATTATTTGTGTGCAAACATTTAGAAATCAATCGGGACGGAAATTTCGAATGTTTCAATACAAAATTTAACCAGTGAATCGAAAGCGCATAGAAAAGTGTCGAAGACTACACATATTACAGTCGCACGAATATCAACACAAAAAAAGAGCAAGAGCGTTTTTATGTTCGATTAGGCACACGAAATCTGAAATCTGAGGGCAAATCTGAAGAAGCCCAAACGAATACCACATAAAGTTAAACCACAGGTAAAACACAAGTGCTATTCATAAAGAATTTGGCAGCTCTGTTTAATTAGATCCGAGTCTAGCGTGTATTCTACTACAAATCTATTACATAAATACTTTCTGACAGCAAAAAGTCAAAAGGATTTAAAACTTTTAACTATCGTTTTGTTGTGGTTCTGTTTGGTTTTGGTGTGCATAATAGGGCAAACATAATTTCTTTTGTGATATATAAAAGAAAATTATAAAATTGCAGATGAGCGGCAATTAAAAGAGCAAGAGAACAAAACTGGTCAGAAGCAGAAAAAGAAATGCTGCGTGCGTTTGTCCGAGGCATTTAAATGTTGTGGGCGATAAAAGAAACGATGTCAAAATGATTTCGAAAAAAATAACTGCAAAAATTTGACTTGTATTTTTCGATAAAGGCAAGTCTCTCTTGGATGGTTGGTCTTGAATGTAACACAAATCAATTATAAAAGTTGCCGTATCTTTCATAAAATTCTTCATTAGTCAATGATTGAAACGGATCGATTCGGGTTCTGTCGCGCTTCAGTCTTCTAGCAATATCTTTCAAAATATAATGTGGTATTCGTTTGGGCTTCTTCAGATTTGCCCTCAGATTTCAGATTTCGTGTGCCTAATCGAACATAAAAACGCTCTTGCTCTTTTTTTGTGTTGATATTCGTGCGACTGTAATATGTGTAGCTTCGACACTTTTCTATGCGCTTTCGATTCACTGGTTAAATTTTGTATTAAAACATTCGAAATTTCCGTCCCGATTGATTTCTAAATGTTTGCACACAAATAATTTACGAAAATAGATTCACCCGATGCAATGCCTTTCTTTGCTGTAGACAAAATTTACGCAAATGTAAACAAACTCCATCAAATGTCAAACTCAAATGCACTTGTATTGGTAAATCTGAAGCAAATCTGAGAAAATATCTAGATTCGCAAAAGTGCTCTGAAATCTGAAAAAGATTGCTTTTTTTGGTACCAAACGAACAAAAAAATTGCTCTGAGGGCAAAAAAAGTGCTCTGAGAGCGCCCAAACGAATACCACATAAAAATCAATCAATGGCCGCATTCAAGTATCTAGTCATCTTAAGTCGACTAGATTGGTCTGGACAAGATGTAACCTGAACGCAAAAACTAACTAGATTGGTCGGGAACGTCACTTTTTGACATTCGTTATTTTTTTTCTTCTATAGACGTCAAATCTGTGTTTACATTTGTCGAATTGAACAAAATATCTACGAAAAGTAAAGAAAAACTGAAAATAAAACAAGAATGAGTAATTCAGAGGACGATTTATTTCTGCGTAAGTAAATTATTGTTCATATTCCTTTGAAATTAAAATTAACTTTATTTTATTAAAGTTCGGGCAACATCTTTTGTTATGGATGAGCTGCTGACCACATCAATTCTATTGAGGTATCCAGCATTGTTTGATATGCAGGAAGAGCCCCAACGCAACCAAAACTACATTGAACAAATCATACCAATGTACACTCCAGACGAGTTCCGTTCTCATTTTCGAATGAGTCGAGGCTGTTTTGCGGTATGTGAGAATCTTATAACTACTTTCCTATCTCTAAGCTACTACGTTACTTAGGCCAGGGAACAGTTTGTGGTACAAGGCCTCAACCAATGAGCCTCATCAAGCCGTTCCTAAGGCGAATGCCTACAGATGGGCACTTGAATTTAGTAAAGGTCTTTTTCTACTTGCAAGCACACTTATAGCGAAAACTCTTCAAATGCTCACCCTATAGAATTCGTCATTTATAATAAGATTCTGACCGTCGTATTTACATCTCTTTTGCATGGTTTGTCCTGGCCCCTTATCTTCAAAACAGCATCAAAATATCGGGATGCAAAGCATTTGTCTGGAATTATTGTAAATATTTTATTTGAACTGATAATTATTACAAAAAAATTTCCATTTACCTGTTTGTATCCTGCGGCAGACTTCTGGAGGAGCATCCAGGGTGTATTGCACTCCATTACACTCAATTTGAATATACATAATTTATGTTTTGATTTATTTTTCTGCTTTTAATTTAAATTTACCATTTGTCATACCTCACGGATGATCAGATGACAACAAAATAAACGTCAACTTAGTACTCAGTCACGAATTTCTTGACTAGATTCGTCGGCAACCCCTCCATAAACGTCAACTGCCAAAACTAACCACGTGACCACTCTGGGCCAATCACAGCAGAGATAGATCTAGTGAGAGAGCTGTCAGACTTACTAAACTAGATACTTGAACGCCCTCAATGTTGTAATCGATCGACATTTTTCTTTTATTTTTTTTTGGTGAATAATAAAACGCGCTACGTTATTTTTTTTTCGTTCACTTGGTTTTGACGTTAGTTAAAATCAACTTAAACATACTGTTACATTTGGGCTGGGATTCGAAAAGATAAAACACTATTCTGTTAAACTTTTCAAGTCAGAATCACTTTTATTACACTTTTATGGATTATACACTAATTAAGTACTAGAACAATATTACTTAAACAATTCTTCAACGATTCAAACCAATCACTTATTTACTGTATTATTTATCTTCACAACCGATTACTATCTCGAACTTTAACCAATCACTGATAAAAATCAACTGTCCCCCTGTTCTACAACCTTTCCTTTTATATCTGCTCTGCGATCTCTTCGAGAACTTTCTATCTTACTCCAATTGGTTCTACAATTGGCTCACATGCTTTTTCCCCTTTTCAGCAATTGATAAATTCCCAGTTAATTTAGTTTAGTAGGGAATTCACAGATTCCAATCTCCAATTGGAAGTGGAACTTGTTTGGTGAATAATGGGGGTTGTTTGCATTTCACCATTTTAGTTTGTATTCAATTCACCACGATTAATTCCACGCCACAATATCCCCCTCTTAAACTTGTTCGTCCCGAACAAACTTGTTAAAATTTGCACCATTATGGCGATGAAGACGATCCACATGAACGACTTTCAGCTTGCCTCTTCCTCGTTGGATGTGATAGACAACGTCGTTGATGGGCTTTACGATTTTGTAGGGCCCTTCCCAGTCTGGTTGCAACTTAGGTGATAAACCTTTTCTTCGATGAGGGTTATATAGCCATACCAGATCTCCTTCTTGGAAGCCTGTAGTTGTTGTTTTAGTATCGTACCTCGTTTTCATGCGGTCAGTGGCTATCTTAATATTAGCCCTAGTAACTCGATGCACGTCCCTGATGATATCCCTGAGGTCTGTAACACAGTCCTCCTCATTTTTGAACTCTTCGCATGGAGATCCAAACATTAACTCGCTAGGTAGGCGGACTTTTCGACCAAATAGGACTTCAGATGGAGTATGTCCTGTGGTGTTGTGCACTGCACTTCGATAGGCCAATAAAAACATGGGAATGTGTTTGTCCCAATCTCTCTGGTCATCGCCAACGACCTTAGAGAGGTGTTCATTCAGCGTTCTATTGAAGCGCTCCACCATCCCATCTGATTGTGGATGAAGCGGTGTTGTTCTTGTCTTCTTAATCCCGAGTAACTGGCACACTCCTTGGAAAATCCTGGACTCGAAGTTTCGTCCTTGGTCCGAATGTAGTTCCATAGGTACACCGAATCTGCTTACCCAGTTGAAGACGATTTGCTCCACCACAGTCTTAGCTTCTTGATTTGGGATAGCGAATGCTTCAGGCAACTTACTGAAGTAGTCCATAACAACAAGGATGTAACGATTTCCATTGTTTGTTTCGGGAAACGGTCCCGCAATATCAACGGCTATCCTTTCGAAAGGGGCTCCAACATTATATTGATGCATCTTGCCTCGGACTTTCACTCTCGGGCCTTTGCTTGCCGCACATATTACGCATTTCCTGCACCAATTCTCAACATCCTCCCTTGAATGGAGCCAGTAAAAACATTCTCGTACTTTTCCGAGTGTTTTGTTTATTCCCAAATGGCCTCCAGACACTCCATCATGCAATTCCCTCAGCACTTCGATAACTTTTGTCCTGGGAACAACAAGCTGCATTACGTACGACTTTCCATCCGGGCTTTCCCATTTTCTTCTTAGAATGCCGTCTTGAACATGAAGGGAGTCCCACTGCGCCCAGTATGCCTTCAGCTCGGGACTCCTATTGGATATCTCCTGCCAGTCTGGTTTTCCCTCATGCTCCTTCCAGGCGAGAATGGGTTCGATATCCGGATCTTCCTTTTGAGCCTCTCGGATTTCCCGTGCACTCCAGCCACCAATGGGCATAGCTCTCACCCTTTGAACGGACACGACATCTTTTTCCTCGTGTCGTGAGCAATGTTTACAGTCTGCTTTGCACGGTCGACGGGAGAGTGCGTCTGCATTTGAGTGAAGACTTCCCTTTCGATGTTGTATTTCCTAGTCGTACATCTGCAGCTGTTCGATCCACCTTGCGACTTGTCCTTCAGGATTCTTAAAGTGTAGTAGCCACTTTAAAGATGCATGGTCTGTGCGAAGGATGAATTTCCGCCCATAGAGATATTTATGGAAATGTTTGGTTGCCAATACCAAAGCAAGTAGTTCGCGCCTGGTAACACAGTAGTTTCTTTGTGGCTTTGAGAGAACTTTGCTGAAGTACGAAACTACCTTCTCTTGGCCCTCGTGCACCTGGGAAAGGACGGCTCCAATACCCACATTACTAGCGTCTGCATCCACAATAAATGTTTTTCCAGGGGTGGGGTACGCTAATATGGGGGCGTCGCACAACTGTTGCTTAAGTTCTTTGAAGCTGTTTTCGCACTCACCTGACCATTTGAATTGTTTGCCTTTTTCTGTCAGTTGATGCAAGCTCTTTGCGATCCTGGCAAAGTCCTTTACAAACCGTCTGTAATAGGTCGCAAGTCCCAGGAAGCTTCTCAGCTGATGTTTGTCTTTAGGAACCGGCCAGTTTTTCACTGCATCGATCTTCTCCGGATCAGTCTTGACTCCCTTGGAAGAGGTGATGTGCCCGAGATACTTCACTTCTGGACGGAATAGAGAACACTTCTTCGGGTTCAGTTTTAACTGTGCACTTCGTAGCCTTTGGAACACTTCCTTAAGGTTATTTCGATGTTCGTTGAATGTTTTACCAACCACGATGACATCGTCCAGGTACACCAAACAGGTCTTCCACGTCAGTCCCAGCAAAACACGCTCCATTAGACGTTCAAAAGTTGCTGGAGCATTGCACAGTCCAAATGGCATTACTGTAAACTGCCAAAGCCCGTTTCCTGCTGTGAATGCTGTTTTTTCGCGGTCTTCTGGATGGATCTGCACTTGCCAGTAGCCACTCTTCAGATCAAGAGTCGAAAACCATTTGGCTCCGGATAGTGTGTCCAGGGTATCGTCAATTCTTGGCAGGGGGTAGCTATCCTTCTTGGTGACGTTGTTTAGTTGGCGGTAGTCCACACAGAATCTCGTACTTCCGTCTTTCTTTTTGACCAGGACGACCGGTGATGCCCACGGACTTCTTGAGCTCTCAATCAGTCCCTCCTTTTCCATCGTCGACACCATTTCTGCAACCTCCGTCTGCTTGGCCAATGGTAGTTGTCTGGGAGGCTGACGAATTGGTCTTGCATCCCCGGTGTCTATTCGGTGTTGTACGAGATGTGTTCGGCCATACTCGCTACTCTGCGAAGCAAATATATCAGCGAACTCGTTGATTAGACTCCCTGCCATGGCCCGCTGCTCCTGATCCAGCTCGCACTCTCCGAGTATATTCTTTTTCGTTTCCGATATCTCCGTAGTTCTAACCGGTTTCGCAGGACTTTCATTTGACAACTTTGTGACCGCAGTAATCGGTACGCACTTTCCGATCACTTCCCCTTGCTTCAGCTTTACGCTTCTGTGTTCCGCATTGAGGACACGAACGGGAACCAAGTTGTTTTGTTTTTAGGTTCAACAAGCATCTTTCCGACGATAAAGCTCTGGTAATAGTTTTCTGTATCTGGCTCTATTAGGAAGAATCGGTGGCTCCCAGGATCACCTTCCAACCTTGTCCAAATAAGGGTCTCTGACGAAGGTGGTAATATTTCGTCCTCACTTACAACTGTTCTTAGAGCTGCGACGTTCTCGTTCCCGTAAACCATTGGAATCTCGACGTTTCTGTACTTTAGAATTTGCAAACCGATGTCGAGTACTACATCATGCGTCTTTATAAAGTCGATTCCAATGATGCATTCGTCACATATATCGGCCACTAAGAATGTATGGGAGAAGACTATTCCTGCTAGGTTTATCGTCAAGAGTACCTCACCATACACCTTTACCGTTGCTCCAGTTGCTGTTTTCAGACAGTAGCTGCTGGTGTTGTGGAGCCATGATTGACGAACGATGTCCCTTCTGATTATGGAAGCGGTGGCACCTGTATCGATTGTAGCCACACACTTTTTCTGGCCGATATGTGCTTCCACTGTCAAGCTCCTATAACATCGTTTGGTCTGGGAGACCTGAACGGATCGGTCCCCTGCGAGCACTGTTCCGGTCTTCTACCTCTGTTCCCTGGCATGTACATTCGACGGATGTTATTTCTCTCACGCGGTGGAATCCTTGAGATGCTTGGTCCGCAGCTTTCATAGTTAAGGCAAATGCCAGTGCCTCAGGAAGAGTTCTCTTTCCAG
The DNA here is from genome assembly GCA_963082955.1 of Cheilosia grossa. NCBI lineage: Eukaryota > Metazoa > Arthropoda > Insecta > Diptera > Syrphidae > Cheilosia > Cheilosia grossa. The sequence continues at coordinate 47,632,859 of OY720147.1, read as the reverse complement.
CCATTCGTAGAGCCATCTGCAGTTGTCTGTCATCTATGGCTTGCGTAAATGCGTCTACAGCCATTTCGTTGATGACATCTTCGCCGGCCCTGGGATATGACAAGTGCGCTAGCCGTTCTATATCCGCTTGCAGCTGCTGGAGTGTTTCTCCCTTCTTCTGGATTCTACTGCGCAGTTGCACTCTATACACTTGCTGCATATGGTCATCACCAAACCGCATCTCAATAGCCTTACCCAAAGCATCATAGTCGCGCTGTTTTTCTTCTGAGATAGTTTGAAGCAATTCTGCAGCGGTACCTCGTAATGCAAGCGTTAATGCAATCGACTTTTCCTCGTCGTCCCATCCATTGGTCATTGCAGCTGCTTCGAACTGTCTCTTATAGATCGGCCATGATGTTTGACCATCAAAAACGGTTGGTTGCATCTCCTTCCTTCTTGGGCTGTCAGTAGAATATTCCCGAGCTTTCTGTTTCTTGACTTTTTCGAGCTCTTTAGCTATGTTCTCGATGTTCGTGCCGAGCTCTTTAGCTATGTTCTCGATGTTTGTTTCGTGTCTATGAAGAGATTCATTAATTTCCTCAAACTTGGTTTCATGTTTGTTTAATTTCTCATCAATCGCGACGATTTTTACATCTAGAACATTCTTAAACTTTTCCACGGCATCTTTTTGTGCGGCGGTAATAGAATTTTTCTGTTCTTCAAGAGAATTCTTCTGTTCTTCTAGAGAATTCTTCTGTTCTGCGAACTTCGATTCCATAGAATTCTTCTGTTCTGCGAACTTAGATTCCATAGAATTCTTCTGTTCTTCTAGAGAACTCTTCTGTTCTTCCATCTTGGCAAGAAGTAATTCCATCATAGCGCTAATATCAACGCCTGTACTTACTTGTTCTTCTGCCACGTCGAAAAGCATGGTCTTTGGATTTTCTCCCGCATTTTCGACAGCCTCCTGCAGACGAAGTATGAGGTCACTTTTCCCTCCAGCTGTAGAGATATTCCTCTTTTCTAATTCACTTTTTAATTGGGGTATGCTTAGTTGTAGCAATACACGACCCATTTTTTTTGTTGTCTCTTGTAATTTCGAAATTCACAAATTCACTTTAATTTTTTTTTTTTTTAAATGTTTCTTTATCACACACGCTTTAACACAGAATAAGTTTTATCCCACTTCTGACACCAATGTTACATTTGGGCTGGGATTCGAAAAGATAAAACACTATTCTGTTAAACTTTTCTAAAAGTGAATTTCGAAATTACAAGAGACAAAAAAAAAAAAAACAATGGGTCGTGTATTGCTACAACTAAGCATACCCCAATTAAAAAGTGAATTAGAAAAGAGGAATATCTCTACAGCTGGAGGGAAAAGTGACCTCATACTTCGTCTGCAGGAGGCTGTCCAGAATGAGGGAGAAAATCCAAAGACCATGCTTTTCGACGTGGCAGAAGAACAAGTAAGTACAGGCGTTGATATTAGCGCTATGATGGAATTACTTCTTACCAAGATGGAAGAACAGAAGAATTCTCTATAAGAACAGAAGAATTCTATGGTATTGAAGTTCGCAGAACAGAAGAATTCTATGGAATCGAAGTTCGCAGAACAAAAGAATTCTCTAGAAGAACAGAAGAATTCTATGGAATCGAAGTTCGCAGATCAAAAGAATTCTCTTGTCGCCGCACAAAAAGATGCCGTGGAAGAATTTAGGAATGTTCTAAATGTAAAAATCGACGCAATTGATGACAAATTAAACGAGCATGAAACAAAATTTGAGGAAATTAATGAGACGTTTCATAAACACGAGAACATAGCTAAAGAGCTCGGCACGAACATCGAGAACATAGCTAAAGAGCTCGAAAAAGTCAAGAAACAGAAAGCTCGGGAATATTCTACTGACTGCCCAAGAAGGAAGGAGATGCAACCACCCGTTTTTGATGGTCAAACATCATGGCCGATCTTTAAGAGACAGTTCGAAGCAGCTGCAATGACCAATGGATGGGACGACGAGGAAAAGTCGATTGCATTAACGCTCGCATTACGAGGTACAGCTGCAGAATTGCTTCAAACTATCTCAGAAGAAAAACAGCGCGACTATGATGCTTTGGTTAAGGCTATTGAAATGCGGTTTGGTGACGGCCATATGCAGCAAGTGTATAGAGTGCAACTGCGCAGTAGAATCCAGAAGAAGGGAGAAACACTCCAGCAGCTGCAAGCGGATATAGAACGGCTAGCGCACTTGTCATATCCCAGGGCCGGCGAAGATGTCATCAACGAAATGGCTGTAGACGCATTTACGCAAGCCATAGATGACAGACAACTGCAGATGGCTCTACGAATGGCTGGAAAGAGAACTCTTCCTGAGGCACTGGCATTTGCCTTAACTATGAAAGCTGCGGACCAAGCATCTCAAGGATTCCACCGCGTGAGAGAAATAACATCCGTCGAATGTACATGCCAGGGAACAGAGGTAGAAGACCGGAACAGTGCTCGCAGGGGACCGATCCGTTGCTGGATCTGCAACAAAATTGGACATCTTCAACGACAGTGCAGAGCTGAACGTGGACAGAGTAGTTGTCCACATTGCAGAACTAGGAGTCGTATCGAGGAGACATCTGAACAATCGGCGGACGGAACCTCACAAAGCCATCAGTTAAGAACCAACTTCACGGGGCGGAAGCTTGTTTCTGGAATCGACGCCCCCAGGACCACAATTCAGGTCTCCCAGACCAAACGATGTAATAGGAGCTTGACAGTGGAAGCCCATATCGGCCCGAAAAAGTATGTGGCCACAATCGATACAGGTGCCACCGCTTCCATAGTAAGAAGGGACATCGTTCGCAATCATGGCTGCACAACACCAGCAGCTACTGTCTGAAAACAGCAACTGGAGCAACGGCAAAGGTGTATGGTGAGGTACTCTTGACGATAAATCTAGCAGGAATAGTCTTCTCCCATGCATTCTTAGAGTTTCCAATGGTTTACGGTAACGAGAACGTCGCAGCTCTAAGAACAGTTGTAAGTGAGGACGAAATATTACCACCTTCGTCAGAGACACTTATTTGGACAAAGCTGGAAGGTGATCCTGGGAGCCACCGATTCTACCTAATAGAGCCAGATCCAGAAAACTATTATCAGAGCTATATCGTCGGAAAGATGCTTGTTGAACCTAAAAACAACTTGGTTCCCGTTCGTGTCCTCAATGTGGAACACAGAAGCGTAAAGCTGAATTCTCTCCCGCTGAGCAGCGGGCCATGGCAGAGAGTCTAATCAACGAGTTCGCTGATATATTTGCTTCGCAGAGTAGCGAGTATGGCCGAACACATCTCGTACAACACCGAATAGATACCGGGGATGCGTCAGCCTCCCAGACGACTACCATTGGCCAAGCAGACGGAGGTTGCAGAAGTGTCGACTATGGAAAAAGAGGGACTGATTGAAAGCTCAAAAAGTCCGTGGGCATCACCGGTCGTCTTGGTCAAAAAGAACGACGGAAGTACGAGATTCTGCGTGGACTATCGCCAACCAAACAACAAGAAGGATAGCTACCCCCTGCCAAGAATTGACGATACCCTGGACACACTATTCCATCCAGAAGACCGCGAGAAAGCAGCATTCACAGCAGGAAACGGGCATTGACAGTTTACAGTAATGCCATTTGGACTGTGCAATGCTCCAGCAGCTTTTGAACGTCTAATGGAGCGTGTTTTGCTGGGACTGACGTGGAAAACCTGTTTGGTATACCTGGACGATGTCATCGTGGTTGGTAAAACGTTCAACGAACATCGAAATAACCTTAAGGTAGTGTTCCAAAGGCTACGAAGTGCGCATTTAAAACTGAACCCGAAGAAGTGTTCTCTATTCCGTCCAGAAGTGAAGTATCTCGGGCACATCACCTCTTCCAAGGGAGTCAAGACTGATCCGGAGAAGATCGATGCAGTGAAAAACTGGCCGGTTCCCAAAGACAAACAGCAACTGAGAAGCTTCCTGGGACTTGCGACCTTACAGACGGTTTGTAAAGGACTTTGCCAGGATCGCAAAGAGCTTACATCAACTGACAGAAAAAGGCAAACAATTCAAATGGTCAGGTGAGTGCGAAAACAGCTTCAAAGAACAGTTGTGCGACGCCCCCATATAAGCGTACCCCACCCCTGGAAAAACATTTATTGTGGATGCAGGCGCTAATAATTTGGGAATCGGAGCCGTCCTTTCCCAGGTGCACGAGGGCCAAGAGAAGGTAGTTTCGTTCTTCAATAAAGTTCTCTCAAAGCCAGAAAGGAACTACTTGCTTTGGTACTGGCAACCAAACATTTCCATAAAATATCTCTATGGGCGGAAATTCATCCTTCGCACAGACCATGCATCTTTAAAGTGGCTACTACACTTTAAGAATCCTGAAGGACAAGTTGCAAGGTGGATCGAACAGCTGCAGATGTACGACTACGAAATACAACATCGAAAGGGAAGTCTTCACTCAAGTGCAGACGCTCTCTCCCGCCGACCGTGCAAAGCAGATTGTAAACATTGCTTACGACACGAGGAAAAAGATGTCGTGTCCGTTCAAAAGGTGAGAGCTATGCCCCTTGGTGGCTGGAGTACGCGGGAAATCCGGGAGGCTCAAAAGGAAGATCCGGATATCGAACCCATTCTCGCCTCGAAGGGAAAACTAGACTGGCAGGAGATATCCAAAGTTATCGAAGTGCTGAGGGAATTGCATGATGGAGGTCTGGAGGCCACTTGGGAATAAATAAAACCCTCGAAAAAGTGCAAGAACGCTTTTACTGAGTCCATTCAAGGGAGGATGTTGAGAATTGGTGCAGGAAATGCGTAATATGTGCGGCCCGAGAGTGAAAGTCCGAGGCAAGATGCATCAATATAATGTTGAAGCCCCTTTCGAAAGGAGAGCCGTTGAAACATGGAAATCGTTACATCCTCGTTGATATAGACTACTTCAGTAAGTCGCCTGAAGCATTCGCTATCCCAAATCAAGAAGCTATGACTGTGGTGGAACAAATCGTCTACAACTGGGTAAGCAGATTCGGTGTACCTATGGAACTGCATTCGGTTGAAGGACGAAACTTCGAGTCCAGGATTTTCCAAGGAGTGTGCGTGTTACTCGGGATTAAGAAGACAAGAACAACACCGCTTCATCCACAATCAGATGGGATGGTGGACCGCTTCAATAGAACACTTAATGAACACCTCTCAAAGGTCGATGAACAGCGAGATTGGGACAAGCACATTCCCATGTTTTAATTGGCCTATCGAAGTGCAGTGCACAACACCACAGGACATACTCCATCTAAAGTCCTATTTGGTCGAAAAGTCCGCCTACATAGCGAGTTAATGTTTGGATCTCCATGCGAAGAATCCAAGAATGAGGAGGACTATGTTACAGACCTCAGGGATGTCATGAGGGACGTTTTATTAAGATAGCCAGTGACCGCATGAAAACGAGGTACGATACTAAAACAACAACTACAGGATTCCAGGAAGGAGATCTGGTATGGCTATATAACCCTCATCGAAGAAAAGGTTTATCACCTAAGTTGCAACAAGACTGGAAAGGGCCCTACAAAATCGTAAAGCGCATCAACGACGTTGTCTATCGCATCCAACGAGGAAGAGGCAAGCTGAAAGTCGTTCATGTGGATCGTCTTCATCGCTATAATGGTGCAAATGTTAACGAGTTTGTTCGGGACGAACAAGTTTAAGAGGGGGATATTGTAGCGTGGAATGAATCGTAGAACCTAAAAGCAATCAATGCATGAGTATCTTAAGTTACTTTGCCAATAATTTTGAGAAAACAATCGGTATGCAGTCTTTAACTGTATAATGTATAATGCTGCGAAAAACTGATCTATTTAGACTTTAGAGATACTTTAACACTCAGCATAATAGGTACTCGTTTCTTGGTAGCACTGTCCACTAAAGGTGGTGCCGGCAGGTGGGAAAATTGGCTGGAGGCAGTTGTCCGGGGATGAGCTGTACCCGAACCATTTTTACTCAGCCGGTACATGTATGTATTGATATTTCGAAGCTAAGGTCAATGCATACGTTCAGTTAGCGAAATTTGATAGTAGGGGTATGCAGACTTTCAGGATTTATGTAAATTGGCAGGCAACGATTTGCAATATTCCAAATGTGTTGCATACTTTGTGGGTTGCCACTTTTCTTCAAGAATTTTTGTACCATTTTGAAGAAACGTCTAATTAATTCTATTAATATTTATTGACCTATTGTAAAGCGGTTTATAGTTAATTCGTTTCTTAAAGTTTTCCATAAACAATAAAATATTTGAGTTTAAAGGTTGATAGCTTATGAGTCCACGCTTCTAATGAGCTATGTGGCATAGTAGGATTCGAACGGGTTGTATGGGTTTTTTTTTTCAAATTTCCGAATCTTTTTTTTTTGTTCTAGGAGTACCTTTGCCTTTTTTGGCAAAATTTTTTTTTTGACTTTTGACATATTTGGCGAAGAGCAACTAATTATTTGAGTACAGGAGTTGATAGCTAATAAATCCACGCTTCTAATGAGCTATGTGGCATAGTAGGATTCGATCGGATCCATAGGAAAACAAAAGAGTTGGATGTGCGAACTGGATTTCCGAAGAAATAATGTTTGTTAAAGGTATCAACTTTTGACATATTTAGCGAGAAGAAACTTATTATCTGAGTACAGGGGTGGAGCATAGAGGCTTCGATCGGTTTATAGGAGTTGAGTATGAGTTTTTTTTTTCAAATTTCCAAATTTTTTTTTTGTACTTTGGGTAAGTTTGGCTTTTTTTTGGCAAAATGAACTTTTTGCTTTTAGACATATTTATCGAAGAGCAACTAATCATTTGAGAATATATGCTGATAGGTAATAAGTGCACGCTTGTTCTGATGTAGGTGGCATAGTAGGATGGATGGATACATGACTTTTAAGTTTTTCCAAATTTTTTTTTGGTATTATTAGCTTACCTTTTTGGTCGGAAAATTAACCTTTTACTTTTTGACATATTTACAGAAGAGGGACGAGGTATTTTATTCCTTGTGTTGATACCTAATAAATAGGTGCTTCTTTTTGTATATATTGCTTGGTTGAATTCGAACGTAAACTATTTTTATTAATTTTTTAAAGTTTTTGTTTTAGGTATGTCTATCTCACGTTCCGTCCGTATTTAGAGAAGAGCGACAAAATATTTGATTGAATCCAGTAGTAGCCCACAAATGTATGCTTCTTTTAAGATGTGTGGCGCAGTAAAATTCGTATGGGCTATTTTTTTAGGATTTTTTTCATAATTTTGTTGCATTTCCTTTAAAATCAAAAGAGCAAAAAAAAAAAACCTTTAAAAGCCAATGTGGCGGTTCCAGCTTTACCGGTAAGCTAGGACCGCCACAAAATCTCGCACTTCCCGAAGAGTAACTAAATTAGGAATAGAGCAATTAAATAGCAACTAATTCCCATTTACTTTGTTTGGCGAAATTCGAATGTGACGGTCCCAGCTTTACCCACGTATTCGATTGGGCGCTCTCAGAGTACTTTTTTTTTTGCTCTCGGAGGAATTTTTAGAGCACTTTTGTGAATCTAGATATTTTCTCAGATTTACCAATACAAGTACAATTGAGTTTGACAACTGTTGGACTCTGTTTAGGTTTCCATGCATTTTATCTATAACAAAGAAAGGCATTGCATCGGGTGGATCTATTTTTGTAAATAATTAATGTATAAATATATAGAAATCAATCGGAACGGAAGTTTCGAATGTCTTGATATAAAATTTAACCAGTGAACGGAAATCGCTTAGAAAAGTGTCGAAGACTACATATATTCAAATCGCACGAATATCAACACAAAAAAGAGCAAGTGACGTTTTTATGAGAGCAAATCTGAAGAAGCCCAATCGAATACCACATAAGTGAGCATATCACAGCTCACAGGTATGAATTTTCGCCTAAGGGCTACAATTTTGCGAATGGAAATAAAATGTGCGCCTGAAAGTAGCCCCTGAAAATATGTTCTCTAACCCCAGTAACAGAATAAACACCCAAAACGAAACGTTAATACTGCAACCGCGTTCGAGTTAAATTTGCGAGCAATAGTATTGACGGACACAAATCTTTTCATTTACACTTTTCTTTGTGTGAATTAAACACAGAATCACACTTATTACACAAAATGAGGGGTGGGTAAACAACAAAATCTACATGCTCATTTGGGAAAATGCAAATGCTATAGAGTGTTTCGCGAAGTCCATCCTTTCACAGATGGGCTATATTTTTGGTGCAAGCGTCCAAAATAAAGGGTGATTTTTTAAGAGGTTTAGAACTTTTTAAAAAAAAAAAAAAACACAAAAAATTCGAAAAAATGAATGAAATATTTATTTGAATCGATAGTTTGAACCTTGCAATTTAATGTTTAAAGATAATTTCATGCAAATGTTGACCGCGGCTGCGTCTCAGGTAGCCCATCCGCTGAGTCCAATTTTGGCATACTCTTTCACACATATCGGCCGGTATCTCACGAATGAATGCATGGATGTTGGCTTCCAGTGCGTCAATCGAAGCGGGCTTGTCCCTATACACATTAGCCTTGGCATACCCCCACAAAAAATAATCTAATGGTGTCAAATCGCACGATCTAGGCGGCCAATTGACCGGCCCGAAACGTGAAATTAACTGTTCACCAAACTCGCCTCGCAATTGCGCCATTGTTTCGCGTGCTGTGTGGCATGTGGCACCGTCTTGTTGAAACCACATATCATGCAAGTCAAGAACTTCCATTTCGGGCAAAAAAAAGTTTGTTATCATCGCTCGGTAGCGTTCACCATTGACAGTAACGCTGCGATTCGCATCATCTTTGAAGAAATATGGCCCAATAATGCCGCCGGCCCATAAACCGCACCAAACAGTGGCTTTTTCGGGATGCATTGGTAGCTGTTGCAATGCTTCTGGCTGATCTTCACTCCAAATGCGGCAATTTTGCTTATTTACGTACCCATTCAACCAAAAATGAGCCTCATCGCTGAACACAATTTTTCGATAAAAAAGCGGATCCTCGGCCAGCTTTCCAAGAGCCCATTCACCAAAAATTCGGCGTTGTGGTAGGTCGGCTGGCTTTAGTTCTTGCACCAGCTGTATCTTAAAAGGCTTTACGCCCAAATCCTTCCGCAAAATTTTCCACGTAGTGCTGTAACAAAGGCCTAACTGCTGGGAACGGCGCCGAATCGACATTTCGCGGTCTTCTGTCACACTAGCTGATACGGCCGCAATATTTTCTTCACTACGCACAGTACGTAAACGAATAGACTGCTCAGAAGGTCGAGAATGCCGATCATAGAATGGAAGCAGCGCGCGATGAACATTTCGAACCGAGCACGAATTTTCATAGTAAAATTCAATAATTTGCAAGCGGTATTCATTTGTAAGACGATCCATGGTTAAATTGCAAACCAAACTGAAGCTGTTTGACAGTGACACAAGGTACTAAACACACGTCAGCTGTCAAAACCAGTGTTGCCAAAACCAAACCAGCTAAAAAATCACCCTTTACTTGTAAGATAACAAAGTCGGTTTATAATGGCCACAGTAGTGTTTTGTTAAAAGTATTGTTAAAATGCGCACAATTCCCATTACCTTAACTTCTCAGCTCTTTCCAAATAAGTTTGATAAACATAATTTTTCAGTCTACAATGCTTTTATCTTGTTGTTTCCACTAATAATTACATGCTACAGCCATATAAAGTCTGTTCTGATTTCCTACAAGTTTTTTAGCTGTCACTTGGCTTTTCCTTCTTCTTCTTTGACACTAACGTTGTCGCGAATTACTCTATTGCTCTCAAACTTTAAATCGGTGTCGGTATAAGAGAAATGTCTGCCCTTAAACAATCAAAATTTCTTATTTTGTCTAGTTTTAGTCTTAAAACTAAATGCCAACTTACACTATTGTCTGAACGCCCTCATACAACTCACATTAGAAGAGCTGCAGCTACTTCATTGGGAACCTCAAGCAGGTATTCACACGTATTTGAGCTCTTTTACCACGGTACCAGTAGTATTCGTTTGGGCGCTCTCTGAGCCCTTTTTTTTGCCCTCAGAGCAATTTTTATGTTCGTTTGGTACCAAAAAAAGCAATCTTTTTCAGATTTCAGAGCACTTTTGCGAATCTAGATATTTTCTCAGATTTGCCCTCAGATTTACCAATACAAGTGCATTTGACTTTGACAAGTGGTGCAGTTGCATCGGGTGAATCTATTTTCGTAAATTATTTGTGTGCAAACATTTAGAAATCAATCGGGACGGAAATTTCGAATGTTTTAATACAAAATTTAACCAGTGAATCGAAAGCGCATAGAAAAGTGTCGAAGACTACACATATGACAGTCGCACGAATATCAACACAAAAAAAGAGCAAGAGCGTTTTTATGTTCGATTAGGCACACGAAATCTGAAATCTGAGGGCAAATCTGAAGAAGCCCAAACGAATACCACATTAAATAAAAGAACCTGTCAGTTTCTATTTCAATGATCTGCACATAAAATGGTTGAAGATGTGTTGCTACTTCCATTCAAAGGTAGAAATTGTGCTTTGGACCTCAAATAGGCATCATTTTTAGTTCAAGCCAGCAGGTTTGTAAAAGAGTTGTACTGCACATTTGAAAATATCAACAACAAATACAAATACACTTACTGATTACCAGTGTTTTATATTATTATTGTGTGCCACCTTTATATCGGCCCAATATTTGCAACTACATCGATAAGATTCATAATATGTTATTGCTATTAAGCCCGTGCCTACATACACATTATCATCTTTGGAACTGATTCCTTATCGCATTTAAATAAATACATTTTAACTATGAACGCAGACAACATTGAACCGACAAGTGGCACGCTTCATTTGTAATAATTATTGTCGTCCGTTAGTTTTTCAGTTTTTCTACTTTTCTTTTAATTGCCTGCTATTTTCATAAATACTATGATGGCTTTCTTTATATTGTCAGATCTCTAGCAGCGACCAAATTAGAATGTTTCCTTATCACCGAACGAAAACGATTATTAGCCTCGGAGGCAGATAAACAGCCAAAACTGAACGTCAAGCTCTTTCTGTTTCAATTTAATTAAAGAAGAACACTAGAAAAATAACGAGCACAATTACTGAAATAAGGAGGAAGTTGGGAAGAGTAAGAGCGGTTTAGTACCAATTGACGCTTGCATCTACGAAGTACAGTTAAAGGTAGTGCATTGCTTTTAAAATTCTCAGTGCGACAAAGTATCTGTTTGTAATATATTTTTGAATAACCAGTAACGTAAATTGTGTACGTCATAGTCGGCAGAATGATCTTCGGAAAGCTTCATCATTCCGTAGCAGGGTAAGTTGAATGACACCTCTTGCAACGTAATATCTAAAAATTGTACCCTTTGAAAGTTATCTAAAGTGCTACAAGTTTTCTATGAAAAATTCAAACAATATTGCACATATAAAAATACCATTTGCTTATCAAAAGAAAATATTCCACTCTCTATTCTATTGACGGCTTGCATTTGAGCTAGCTATCAAGCACGCTATAGCAATAGCCATAGTAAACTAGCTTCAGCAGCCAATAACCGAAAAAACTTCTCTGCTAAATTCAATAACAAACAAGTGCGGTTAGCAAGGAAAGCGACTACATCTTATTCAAAGATTTATCTATTGTTGTTTTTATATGCTACACTCTTTGTGATCTCTTTCTGATTGTTAGTATTATTTTTTGTTCTCTTCGACGCCCGATCATCACCGAGACAGAAGCGAACGAGTCTGTCACTTGTGATGTCAGAAACACCAGATAACCCTGATCAGAGGCGAGCCTCTCATAACAGAGTATGTGGCCTTTAAACGACCAAAAGAGAAGTTCGGGTTCGCTTTTCTGCGTCAATACATATTATTCAAACTATGTTGTGTGCTGTTGATGCTTGTAGAAAAACACACGCAAATGTTTTTCTATTTTCATTTAATTGCTTGGGAAAATTTCAAAATCTGTGAAAAGTGATAATCCCAATTGATAGCATTGACCGAAACGATTGGCAGCAGGCTCAAATTCCATATCAAATACGATATGCCTTGGATTAGTGGGGTGAAAGATCAGCGCTGACCCTGTACATGCTTATTGGTATGGCGGCGCGAAAAAGTTCCCAAAAATTGTTTACTTGGCTCGGTTGACTTTGAAGGAGATGATTGTACCAATTTGAGCTTTGTGTGGTAGCGTGTTTTGCACTCTTATCAGAATTTGTTAGCTTTATCTGTGTAAACAAAAACTTTGAAGTTTTGTTTTAAGCATGATATGGCTGGGTTACCGAGAAAATTTTCAAAGGCGAAGTTTCATCTAGTTTCATAAATTTTTAAAGTAAACAAATCGAATTTCACTACAGATCATTTGTCTGTTCAAAAGCAAAGCCATTTATTTATAATTTTATTTTTAGACGATAAGGTATGTTGCGAATTCTTTTAGACTGAGGCTGATGAAATTTGCTGCATAAGGAAACCCGAATAGATTTTTAGTTAGTCCGTGTAGTAGGTAGTTTATTCATAGACTTTTTCCATTTAATAGTGTTTCTAAAAATAGTTGATTTTGTTTGCCTCCACACTCGTGCGACATCTTAGCTTAAAGTTTTTCATAAATAACTCGAGGGTTGCTACGGCAATTGCGTCAACTACTGTGCGAATTTATTGCTTCAAATCGTTTATTTGTTGGTTTCGTCTTTACACTTTCATCGGGGGATCGTCTGGGCCAATGAAATAATTGTTCTGTGGGACTTTTTTTTTAAAGAAATTGTCGCTTTAATTTGTTATTATTATGTTATTCGAGAAGTGAGATGGCTTACCGTCTTGTTGAAGATGCTGAAGGCGCATTCGTTTTCGACGTAGGTCTGGGAAAACAAATTTGTGCGACCGTTTTACTTGAAAAAGTAAGCTGCGACAAAGAACCCTAATGAAACTGCATAAAGTGCAATATGCGATGCTCCCATTTTTTAAATTAAAAACATTGATGAAGTCGACATCCTCTTTCATAATTTGATAAATCGGAGAAGCAAGTTAAACTCAATTTGCCTGAGCGAATGGATCGATTTAATTGTAAAAAAAAATGCTCCAAGTCAAGGTAACTATATTGGCAACATAGTAAAACTGACAGCTATCAATAAAGGCAGGTTCCTCACTTTTTAGATGTAAAAAGTAAAATGCATTTACAAGTAAAGTGTAATTTAACTGACGGGAAGCATTGGATATAAAATGTTAATCTCGTGCATCATCGAGGCTCATATTATTTACATATTCAGTCAACAATATTGCTGCAGTGAGTTCTAATGTGACAGTTTGAAATGATGAAGGTCAGACATGAATTATACGCACATTGATAACCCATTCTTTTTGGCAGGAAATTAATTGCGATTTACCGTCCAGCAAAAAAGGCTCCTGAAGTTTACGCAAAATTACTTAGATATTATAAATACATTGAAAGAATCAACTGTTGGTTTTATGTGATAGAAGCTACAGCGCTAACGATCTTGTGCTCAAGTGGTAGAAGAGCGATGGCAACGCCAGCCTTTGATAGTCCCAAAAAATAGTTAATCCTCGGCCAAATCGTTTTATAAGTGACACAATAATTTGTATGAATAATCGAATTAGTTCTGATGCCGTAATGACCAAAACTCATGTACCGAATTCACTGCGCAGCAAGATTATAATACAAATTTATATATCTGCAAGGACACATGTAAATTGTACACCTACCGCAGCACTAAAATATGTCTTATTTCGTTAAGCGTAGTATGCACAAGATCCGAAACGAAATTTTCCGGTGGTCTCCAGCGAAACAGTGAAACGTCTGCGAAAAGGCAGCGGAAAATAATTTGCTGAGAGTTCCATCAGCTGCTGTTGTCATCACCGGCTATTTATTTCGATCAACTCCTGAGTTAATTCCACAAAAAAAAAAAATCATTCCACTGAAATATTTAATTTCCTTACCGTTCCATCTACCAGGATTTTTTTTCTGATGGAATCCTATCAGTGCAAGTTGATTTGTTTTAATTATTTTCGTAGGGAATATTTTTTTTTCTGACAGAATTTGTTCTATGACCGCCTATTTTTAAATTTTACACTGTCGTCTATCAAAAAAATGTAATCAGAATAAGTGTGCACATGAATTGCAAAAACAAGAAATGTAAATTTTTGGGCTTTGTTATTTTTTGCGCCAAAATTTTCCAATTTGGCTCCATACCTCCTATAAAAGCTGCCAACACTGCAGTACAAATCAGAGACAATACTGAGACCCCCAACTCCGGCCGATTTTCCGTTACTTGCCTACAAGCAATATTACCATGGGCTTGTGACATTTTGGGTCACCAAACACGCTCAAAAAAAGAGCACAACTTCCGCTGCTTCCAAACTGGCTTCCGGTGTGGGCAAAGTTGCTGGCAGCGTTCGTGGAAAATTATCCGTTAAATTTGAACTTCACAAGGCTACAAAACCCGAACCGAAGCCTGCAAGGACGAACAAGGGAACATCGTAGTAGAATCGCAGTCGATGCTGAGGATATGGAAGAACTACTTCTGCAGACTGTTTAACGGCGATGACGACTTAAATTCCGCTGTCAGGCAGAATGAACCGTTCAACCTGGACGATGAGGATCAACAATACCGTCCACCCGACTTGGACGAGGTTAAGATAGCTATATCTAAACTGAAGTCCAACAAAGCCGCTGGAGCAGATGGCCTAGCCGCCGAGCTGTTCAAAGCGGCAGGCGATGACTTGGCTAGGAGCATGCACCAACTCATCTGTAAAATATGGTCGGAGGAAAGCATGCCCGATGAATGGAACCTCAGCATTGTTTGCCCGACCCTCAAGAAAGGAGACCCTCTGAACTGCGCCAATTACAGAGGTATCAGTCTTCTAAACATTGCCTACAAGATCTTATCTGCCGTTTTGTGTGAACGCCTGAAGCCTTTCGTAAATAACCTGATTGGTCCATATCAGTGTGGCTTCAGGCCAGGAAAGTCCACCATAGACCAAATATTCACACTGCGGCAGATCTTGGAGAAAACCCAGGAACTTCAAATCGATACCCACCACCTTTTCATCGACTTTAAGGCCGCCTATGACAGCATTTATAGGGACGAACTATATAGAGCAATGTCTAGTTTTGGCATCCCTGCCAAACTCGTCCGTTTGTGCAGGATGACGATGGAGAATGCACGCCGCTCCATCAAGGTCGGTAAAGAACTTACCGAGACCTTCGATGTCAAAAAAGGATTTAGACAAGGCGATGCGCTGTCATGTGACTTTTTCAACATCGTTCTTGAAAGAATAGTGCAAAACTCAAACGCCAACACCAGAGGCACTATCTTTCAAAAGTCCGTCCAATTACTCGCATACGCCGATGACATTGACATAATTGGCAGAACGCAGCGTGATGTCAATGGCGCGTTTGTGAGTATTGAGACTGAGGCGGCGAAGATGGGTTTGGCGGTTAATGAGGGCAAGACGAAGTATATGCTGTCAGCTAAAAAGGACACCCAACACCGACGGCTCGGACAGAACGTCACAATAGACAGATATAACTTTGAGGTGGTTAAGGACTTTGTCTACTTAGGCTCCGCTATGAACTCAGACAATGACACCAGCGCTGAGGTTAAACGTAGAATTACTCTTGCCAACCGCTGTTTCTTTGGGCTAAGAAGGCAATTGAGTAGCAAAGCCCTCTCTCGAACAACTAAAGTGACCCTTTATAAGACCCTTATCATCCCAGTTCTGCTATATGGCGCAGAGGCATGGACTCTATCAAAAGTGGATGAGGTTACTCTTGGTTGAGAGAAAAATTCTCCGTGTTATTTTTGGTCCCGTCTGCATTGACGGTGAATGGAGAAGGAGATTTAACGACGAACTGTACGGGCTGTACAGCGACATCGACCTAGTCAGAACAGTGAAGGTCCAACGACTGAGGTGGCTGGGTCATGTAGAGCGAATGGACACGAATGCTCCGGCCCGGAAGATCTTCGAATCCATACCTGAGGGAAGGCGCAGTAGAGGAAGACCGCGACTCAGGTGGCGCACGCAAGTGGAAGGGGACCTTAACCAACTTAGCGTGCGAAACTGGAGACAGCTAGCTAAAGATCGCGCTGGCTGGAGACGCTTGTTGGTTGAGGCCACCTTAAGTAAGTAAGTAAGAAATTTGAAAATAATTGTTTCGACTAAATTTTGTGTGGACAGTGATTTATTTTTAGAATAATTGTATATTTTGTTGACAATATAAACAATTCTGAAGAATAATAAACAAAGTAAAACATTTTTAGCGAACATTCGTAAGGCATTTAACATAAATCGAGTAGAATATGCTTATCACATACGTCGCTTAGTATACTTCTAGAGTTTAGTTATAATTTATAAATACCAAGATTAATATCGTTGCTGTTATTAAGTATAGATTAGGAGGAACTCTTAATTTAGTCCAAATATAATTTAAAATATAGTATACGTGTCTATGTGTCTCGTGTTTCAAAGCCTACATTTATATTATTTATTTATTTTGGTATTATAATGGAACAATAATGGTGAATGAGTACTTTGGTTGAATAGAAATGCAGAATGTTATGAAAAAACTAATATAAAATTGATGAAAATGTACTGAGATAATATACTTATTCACCAAATTTGAGTTAAACTTCTCTTAAAAAAAGCGTTACTTCTGAACACTGTCACAGCTCACCACGGTTGAAATCTGAAACTGACAACTTGTCTAACTTATCCGAACTGGATTGTCGCGAAATTCACTGCCAGGTACCGATTGCCTGTTCAACTTGAACGATAACGAAAAAAGCGAACTATCATCCGGGGTCGAGTTTTGGCAAAAGCTGGCGATCTTGAATCTGTCGCGCAACCAGCTGACAGCTCTACCTTCATCCATCTTCAAGCTGATGAACCTACGCCGTCTGTATTTGATAGACAACAAACTGGATTTCGAGGGAATCCCATCCCTGATACGTGAGTTTCACCCGACATTTCCTATGCTCCAAAGAAAAGGGCTACTTCACCGTCACCGAAAAGACGATTTCCTCTGGCTCGGCTCCAGATGCAGTGAAGTCGAAATCAAATCGGCCTAAAAATCCGCACTAGTAAGTCACACAGCCAATTGCCAATTGGTCTTGATATCGGGCACGATGCTGCTGACCATGGTCTCTTCCTAGAAGTGGATACAAATGGTTAGCAAATCATCGTCAGGTTCATTTTAATTAAAATCAACTTACAATCAGGGTCTTCCTACGCTCTTCGTTATCGATACGCTTTTGTTCCACTTTCACCTGTTCAATATGTGCTACGTATACTTTGGTCATACTGTTGTTGGCGTGTGCTCTCCAGCAGCTTGGACAAATCAAGGGCTTCTCTAGCATGACCTGCGCGATAAAAAAAAATGAAGGGTCATGGGTTCAATCGTTATTTAAGCGATTGCATAATCAATGATCTAGAACTTACTGGACTTTTCCAATGACTAAGCAGCTTCCATTATGTCTGGTAAGGTTAGCGAACACATAGACGTCGGCTTCTTCCTCAGCTGTAAGACAAATATATTAAATTATTAATTTAAACACTTAAAATATGCGAAAACTTACATTTCTTCAATTTGTTGGAAGAAAAATACAATTTCTTTTCCATATTTTGACAGTATGTCACTCGACTACTGTCAAAAGAAATTCACCACATTTTTTTTTTAATAAAATAGAGTGGAGAATTGTATCAAGCAATCTACTACAATTATTCAATTTTCCGCCATCATTTCGCAGCAGCTGCGTACTGCAAAACGAAAAGGAGAGGGAAATTTTTCGTTCATGATTTCGTTGTGCTACTCTTGTATGGGGTTTCTCGTTTCGGATCATGTGCATACTAAGCTTTAACTACATATGAATATGTTGTGTTCCTTTCTTTTCACATCGAATGCAGAGTCACAAATGCTCGTGCGATTCGATACACTATATGACGTTTCAATGGGACAAAAACCATAATGTTCATAAAGCAAGGTTAGGTTAGGTTAATGGGTGGGTACGGTAAGAGCGAGTCCTGCCGCAACCCACTTAGGCCCATGTGGACTCACTGTGATGCCCTTAATTGGGGTTAGCCGATGTTGTTGGCATAAAGCAAATGATCTTTATTTTTTTATAAAACTAATTTATTAATTTTCCATACGAAAAATGTTTGCGTCAAATTCTTAGTTAATTCCACAAAAAAATCATTGCACTGAAATATTTAATTTCTTTACTGTTCCATCTGTCAGGATTTTTTTTCTGTTGGAGTCCAATCAGTGGTAGATACCTACTCGAATAGGTTGATTTGTTGTAATTGTTTTCGTACGGAAAAACTTTCCTGATAAATTTTTTGCTTTGACCGCGTAATGTAATGTAAGAAGAGTAATTTTTTTGTCCAACTTTTTATAGATTTTGCTCTAAGATTTCAGATTTTTCGGAACATGTGAACATAGTGAAAGTAAGTGTAAAATTCGCTGAGAAATCAAAATTCGCAAGATTGCTCTTACTATAAAAAAAAATTTTTTTGGTGGCTAATGGAACATCAAATTTGGAAACAGCTGATTTCTAGAGTAAAAAAACTTTTCTGTCCCAAACAACGTAATTAAATGAAAATGGATTTTTTTTTTGTTATTTTATTCCACTTTGACATTACCGATGCAAGTCAGGTTCCACACATCTGGGGCGAGTTCCAAGTTGTTTATAGTGACTAACTGAGCAATAATTGTTCATGCAGTATATGGGGTCCATATTAGAGTAGTCAAAGATAGGTACGGTTGTGTGTGTTAACAATGCCAAGTGATACATCTGCGCTCTTAACGGTAGAACCTACCCTCTTATCCATTTGGAAAAGAAATCAAATAGAATCAAAATCTTACATACAAATTTTGGTTTTCAGTAACTCTGTATTTTGTTGGTTGATCTATGTGAAGTCACACAAAACTTTCTTTTATTTATTTTTCGAGCTCGATTTATAAAAAGTCGACCATAATTTGACTTTCCATTTGTCAACAGCCTTAAAGATCGTTAGACAAGTTTTCATTAGCCTTCAGGATCTCTTTATTTCATGAAAGAATGCTTGTTAAAGGCAAGAAGTCAGTCGCCGAACCGTTTACAGGTACCTATACTATCCTGAAAAAACATCTTATCGACTAATTTCGATTTAAAGCCTGAAAAGATCACAAATTTTTTGAAACCAGTTTGAGTTTGTTTGGGGCAAGCATTCGACAATCCATAGAAGAACTAAGCCTAGCCTTTCATTCCTCCTTGATCCGCTAGTCGACCTCTTCGATAAACGTACCTATACACATAACTAAATAACCCGCCCTCCATAGCATCAAGACATTCATGTACATGCGTTTTGACGTATTTTATTTTTCTTTGCTGTCGTCTGTTTCAAAAAGATGATGAAACATTGCATCATATTCTGAACTTTCCCGTTTTTAAGGCACTCATACTTAATCCACTACATACAGCAAGTTATAGGCATTGCGAACTCATTCTAAATATAAAAAAAAGAAAAACAAATGCCTCCAATGACTTTATTAACCAGCTGATCTTTCTCGTGATTTGTTCTATAAATAAAATCACCTACAATTTATTGTATAGTATAGTCAATGAGTGCCACTAATGTGGTTCAGGTGTGATTTTGTTTAATGATTTTGCGCCCCAATGAAACCCATGTTATGATTTTGTATATTAGCTTGTGTAGCCGGGGCTATTGATAGATACGAGATCGAGATAAAATTTGGAGGCAAATACTGCATTAGGTTTTTTCTTTGTTTGTGTATTGCATACTCATCTGGTTTTGGCTTTGTTTCCAAGATTTACACGGATTGTCTGTCTTACGCACATTTTCCAATGATGCGACAAACGCATAGCTACATCAGTTGAGCGAACATTTTACATTGGCCTCATAATGATTACTGATTAGAATTGGCATACAAGATACAAGTGGTCAAATTGTGACCATAGTTATCGTTATCAAAATAATGTCATGCAGTGTTTGTATGAACAAGTCGTTATTTTGGCACATTCATTTGACCAAATGGAATTTGGTGCAATTGGATAATGGACATGAATGACATTATATGACCGCAGGCATTTCTTTAAAATTTGGTAATGGCACTGCTATTAACCGTTGTGTTGTTTTTTTGGATGATTAGTTCTTTTGGGCTTCACCAACTAATTGCTTTGACATATTCACTGTTACCAGTGTCCATATTTGACAAGATAATAACATTCCTTAAGTTGCACACCCATGACCAGTCAACAACGTCACCATTCGCGCACAAATGCCGATGCATGGGATTGCGTTTCGTGTCGGAGTGTGCATTCGCGTGACATGTTATTGATGTGTGTAACTATTTTCTCACTTTGTCTTTAACCGTCACAGTGTACTGAAGTGGCAGTAAAATTGTAGCAAACTTTAAGTCTTCGAATTTTGTTTCTAGTAACAAGAAATCATAGTGTTACTGAAAAGCGGTTTATGGAGCAATGATACGCCCGAGTGGAAAATTGAGCTGACTTCTGTCATACTTAGAGCGAGAGTTTACTGTCAGACGAAATCTGTCATTTAGGTAAACTATTAATTTGTGTTGCACACGTTAATGCAATCAGAAATCTGTGCTTTAATATTGGAAGAAATTCTACCGTTATAGTGACCTGGTTTATATGCAACATATTGGAAAACAAGTAACACACAGCATTGCATTTCTGCACAATCTTTCAAACAAAATAAAAATCAAGTAATTGTATTGTGAAAGTGGTTCCTAACTTTTTGCCTTCGCCTATTTGTATAAAAGATGGAATTAACTTCAATTATTATGGGTCCACAAGTGGTAGATATTTATGTTATTATTACATTTTAAAGTGACAGCTCTCAGTGTTCCATTTGCTGTTCGATAATAAACCAAAGTAATAGATTATAGGGAAACTAAAATTTACAAGTTTTTGAGTTTCATGTGCATAAATGCTGTTTGTGACTGTTGTACTCTTGTTTTATGAAGACTGTCTAATACACGACTATCTGTTCGGACAGTTTTCTTAAACTTGAACTGCTCTATCGTATTTGTTCAATTTCTTCTTGCCCTTCTATAAGCTTACTTGACAGATAATTTGTTCATTATCGTGCTGTCATATGTCTATCGGAACCATTGGTTTCGTGTGTCGTCATTCAATCATCATGCAAAAATAAAAAAATTATAACTAAACTTTCTACTTTTATTCAATTTTACAGAGGAGCTAAAACTCTGCGAGTTTGGCAGATACACCGAGTCCGATGTCTTACTGCGTATACTGGAACCAGCCTTAGCGAGCTACCCGAGAACGTGGTCAACTTCGTAAAAGAGTCGGAAGCACTGTGCTCACCCGATAAAGTACATATCTGCGATGGAAGTGACATAGAACGGAAGATGCTTATTGAAAAGCTGGTCGGTCAGGGTACGATTAACGCGTTGAAAAAGTACGAGAATTGCTGGTTGGCCAGGACCAATCCAGGCGATGTGGCACGAGTCGAATCAAAGACATTCATCTGCACAGAGAAGAAGGAAGAAGCGGTAACTGGCTCTCTGGGTAATTGGATTTCGCCGGAAAATCTACGGAAGTCGATAAGTGAGCGCTTTCCGTCCAGCATGAAGGGACGCACCATGTACGTTATTCCCTTCTCCATGGGGCCGGTTGGGTCACGTCTATCAAAAGTCGGCATCGAAATCACCGACTCACCATACGTAGTCGAGTCCATGCGAATCATGACTCGAATTGGTAACGATGTCATCCAACAGTTGCAGAAAAATCCAGAGTTCGTGAAGTGCCTACATTCAGTTGGCCGTCCCGAGAACGGGGTGCTAGAATATCCGGCGTGGCCCTGTGATCCGGCTCGAACTATTATCTTGCATAAGCCAGACGAGAATTTCATTGCTTCATATGGTTCAGGGTATGGCGGCAATTCTCTGCTGGGTAAGAAATGTTTCGCACTGAGAATCGGAAGCACTATTGCTAAGCGCGAAGGCTGGTTGGCAGAGCATATGCTTATTTTGGGCATTACCAATCCCAAAAACCAGAAGATCTACATTGCCGCTGCTTTCCCGTCTGCGTGTGGCAAGACAAACTTGGCTATGATGACACCAACTTTACCGGGCTACAAGATCGAGTGTGTTGGCGATGACATCGCGTGGATGAGATTCGATGAGACCGGCCAGCTGCGGGCAATTAACCCTGAGAACGGATTTTTTGGCGTAGCGCCAGGTACTTCCACAGACACGAACCCAATTGCCATGCAAACAATTTACAAGAACACCGTGTTTACAAATGTCGCCTCCACCTCCGACGGTGGTGTGTATTGGGAGGGTTTGGAGAAGTTCCAATCTGGGGATGCGAAAATAACTGACTGGCTGGGTAAGCCATGGACTAAGGATAGCAATACACCGGCTGCCCATCCGAACTCACGCTTCTGTACACCAGCTTCGCAATGTCCCATTATTGACCCAGCGTGGGAGGATCCGCGCGGTGTTCCAATAAGCGCCATCTTATTCGGGGGACGACGCCCAAGGGGTATACCTCTCGTCTACGAAGCACGCTCGTGGGCACATGGCGTGTTTTTAGGTGCATCCATGCGCAGTGAGTCCACCGCAGCGGCGGAACATACCAAGAAAGTCATAATGCACGATCCGTTTGCTATGCGACCGTTCTTTGGATACAATTTTGGAAATTACTTACATCACTGGCTGAGCATGGAGAAAAGAGGTTCAGTGCCAAAGATCTTCCACGTGAATTGGTTCCTTAAGGGCGAAGATGGTAAATTTATATGGCCTGGGTATGGCGAAAACTCTCGAGTGTTAGATTGGGTGTTCAGACGTGTCAAGGGAGAAGACTGCGCTAGGGATTCTGCTATTGGATTACTGCCTGCTGAGGGTGCATTACGTACCGATGGTCTGGAGTTGTCAGCCAGCCTGGACAGTTTATTTGCACTACCAAAAGAGTTTTGGCAACAGGAAGCGACCGAAATTGAGAAATACTTTGAGACTGAAATAGGTGAGCATTTACCACAAGCCGTAGCTGATGAGCTAAAGATTTTGAAAGAGAACATTTCTAAGTTGTAAATTATACACAAATTTAAATAAATAATAATAAATATTCTATATAAATAAAGATGTAGGTAATGCGAAATGAAATTTTTTTGTTTACCATTTTAAAACTGCAGTTTAATATGACTAAAAGTAAACAAAACTTGTGGAGGAACTGGGAACCATTTTTCGTTGAACGGTGTGGACTTTTTATTGATAGAAAAAATCATTTTTTCGGTGCCATCCAGATAGTTTGGTTGGTGATAGGGCCATTTGTGAAAATAAAAATGCCCTTCATCAGCTAGAGACAACTATTATGAAACAAACTCACAACTATGTTTACCAAATTTAAGGAAAACCACACATAATTTTGCTATTTCAGTGTATGGGCCCTGTGTTTTGTATATTTATGAAAATTAAAAGGGGTGATACATTCTGAGAAATGTAAATGTAAAATCCAAGCATTCATAGGGCAAATGAAAGTATCGAACACCCAACTAAAAAACAAAGTTCATAAGTGAATTTCTGCACTAGCAAAAATGCCGTTTGATTATTCTTGTTTTTTGCATCTCCCTTTACGTTGTGGTAGTACCTATGACTTTCAGATGCCGAAAAAAGGCACCTTATTCCTGTAAGCTGTCTGTTAAAAATATGGAAGCTTAAAAGTATAAAATGAAATAATCGGTAAGAGTGATACGGAACTGACTACATAATACATAATTGTAATGTAACTGTTTTTCCTTACAATTTAACGCTTATAACTTTTTATAAAGAAATATTCGAGCCCCGGGTGTATGGTATGTGAGGCAAGAATATTTATGTGAGTTCAAGTTTTTGAATACGAGTATTTCTTTTCTTAGCTGTTTATCTGCCATACCAAGTGGTATAGATGAGAGAGAAAAAGTTGTAAAGAATACCTTCAAACTACTTACATGTTTTATGTATGTGCTAAACACAATTTGTTAAAGATATTGGAACGTAATAAAAGTGCTAAGCGTACTTAGCATTAGCATAACTGCAACAATTAGCATAAGAAAAGGTCATAGTTGATATTATAATACACGTATAATAACATATCGTTTTTAGTTCCCAGACATGTGTAGATCACCCACATATCATTAAAATTTTGTAGTATTATGATGTATCCCCTTAGTAGGACAGAATACTAACAGCCATACACTTCGATTAACTCACAAAGGCCGAAAAAGAAACGAACACTTACAAATTGATACAACTTTCATATTGTTAGAATTTAAGAAAAGGTTCTCTAATATTAGCGGTAAGGAAGATTGTGCAACCCCTTGGTGTAGAATTTTGTAAAAGGACAATAAAAAACACATAAATGAACAGTGTATCATCCTAAATTAGTTTCGGAAGGTTTTTCGCATAGTTTCTAAGTTTAACTGTAACCCATCCCAGACCAGCAAACAAAGCAATAGCAACAAACAAACACAAACCGCTTTCGCATAATGAGCCAAAATCTTTAGCCAATGAATGAAATAATGGATTTTGGATACATATAGTTCTGAATATCACAACAATACAGCTAGCTTATCGCCTTAGGCACCCAGCTTGTCCTTTGTGTTTTGATTTGTTTTGACTTTTTGTACAGCGAATTTTTTATTATTTTTATTTAATGAACGTTGAGCGAGTTCTAACTTTGCAGTCTCTGTAGTCACAATTGTGATCTTGATGGTCTATTCGAATTTGTGTGCACTAATACATGTAAGCATGTTTAGGTTAGGTTAGGTTAGGTAAACGGCTAGGTAAAGCAGGGTGAGACCTGCAATACCTCACTTAGGTCCTTGTGGACCTGGCCAAAGCTTCCGTGAGATTTTACAGGTCGTGAGTTCTTTCAACCTGTTGTTGGTTTTCATTCGAATTTTGTTGTTGGTGGCTTGATCGATTGAAGTGTTCTATCAAAATCCATTACGGACCCCTTTCTAGCCAGTTCATCCGCCCTCTCATTGCCGGTTTTGTCTCTGTGTCCAGGGACCCATCAGAGATTTGTTGTGTGCTGCGAGCAAAGAATCTTGAGCTCTTCACGGCAGCGGTGAACTAGTTTGGATTTTATTTCGTTAACAGAAACTGCTTTTATTGCCTGACTGTCAATTAAGATGGTAATATCGCTACGAGGTATTGCCAATATTGACGCCTTACGGGCCGCTTCAGCGATAGCCAGAACCTCCGCTTGGAAGACACTACTGCTACCACAAAGTCTGATGGAGCAGAGTACACCGGTTCCACAGTCCATCTTTGAGCCATCTGTGTAGATGGTTATTGATTTTCTTTTTGTGGGTTCATTTGTGTTCCATTCGTCCCTACTCGGGAAGGAGCAGGTGAATGGTCTGTCAAAGTCAAAACCGGAAGACATAAAGTCAGAAGTGACACCGTTCCCTACGTATTTACCTAATATCTGTGCATGCCCAAAATTGCAAGGGTTCCAAGTGTTAGTTTGGCTGATCCTTAAGGTACTTTTGGCCTCCGTGTATTGGTCTAGAGGTGTCAGATTAACAATTGCCTCTAGTCCAGCTGTAGGTGTGGTTCTCATAGCGCTGGTTGTCCCCATACATGCTATTCTTTGAATTTTAGTCATCGACTTAAGATTGGTCGCTTTGCTGGCGGCTTGCCACCAGATTACACTGCCATATGTCAGTATTGGTCCCACGATCGCTGTGTACATCCAGAGGATTATTTTGGGATTTGGTCCCCAACTCCTACCAAAGATGCGGTTGCATGGGTAGAAAGCATTCGCTGCTTTCTTGACTCTTGCATTGACATTCGGCTTCCAATTAAGTTTCCTATCGAGGATAACTCAAAGATATCTCGCACTATCTGCTACCCTTATGGGTATTCCATCCAGAGTTGGTGGCTCGAATCGCGGTATTATTCTTTTATCCGTGAACAAGACAAGTTCGGTTTTCTGCGGATTGACCCCAAGGCCGTATTGTTTTGTCCACGTACTTAACTCCCTAAATAGGTCGCTTATGGTCGGTAGAAACTTTCCTTTAGTAAGAATTACTACATCATCCGCATACGCAGTTACTTTAACTCCCATGTTATTGAATTTCATAATTATTTCATTAATGACAAGGACCCAGAGTAGAGGGGAGATGACTCCTCCTTGTGGAGTGCTTCTTGAAGCAGTTACTCTAAGGTCAGTGTCACCTAATTTCGCGTTGATATTCCTTTCACCGAGTAAGCTCACGATTAAATTTGTGAGGGATTGATCAACATTTAAATTCTGAAGTGCTCTCTTCACTGCGCAAATCTTAACGTTATTGAAGGCTCCTTTGTGGAGCATGATTGGAAAAATTCCGTCGCATCCAGAGGATTTGAACGGGGAGAATGTGTCAATTGCCCAGATTAGTTTTTCTATGAGTTCTCCTGGAACTGTCGTTAGTACGGTGTTATCTCTTGACTGGTTGGTCTGGTAAGTGGTACAAACCGGAAAATGAGTCTGTAGTAACAGACTGAGAGTCTCTTCGCTAGATTGTGTCCACACTCCATTATTGTCTTTGAGATAACCTGGGGCCGCAGATTCCTTGCATGGGATTTTCCTAAGTCTGGCTGATTCTGTAGTGGATTCAATATCATTACAGAACGTACGCTACGTTGCGCGTTTAGCACTGGTTATGGCCTTTTTGAAATTTCTGTGGCCGACTTTATAAGCGTCCCAGTCATTCTGGGAATTAGTGGCCTTAGCCTAATTAAAAAGAGCTCTGGTTCTCCTTCTAATTTCAACAAGGTCCTTCGTCCACCATGGTGGTAATTTCCTATTCTTTATTGTCCGTAAGAGACAGGCTTTTTCGAATGCCTTGCTTAGAATTTCGTTTAGCATTGTTGATGTTGCCTCAATTTCTTCTGGCGTTTCTTTTTTTTTTGCAGATTCAATCTACGGTCATGTTCTATCTAGGGTTCCTGTATTTACCTAAAAGGGACATTTTCTCGTCAATGTGGAATTCTATGATTCTATGGTCTAAGAAGGATGGTTCTGTTGAAACTTTCCAATTCCACACAGTAAGGGTTCGTGAGTTAATAAGGGGAGTGATGTCTAAAACCTCTCGTCTGTTCCTTACTTTAAATTTTGGTTCGTTTCCTACATTAGCTATAAGTGAGTTGCTTTTAATAATGAATTCTAAAAGGGACTCACCTCGGACATTGATGTCGGAACTACCCCACAGTGTATAATGGGAGTTAGTATCACAGCCTAGAATAACATCCCATTTCCCACGTTCTGCTGCCCTAATTAGGGATTCGGTTAGCACGGAAGGTGGGTTGCTCGATTCATGTGGCATATATATTGCCGCTAGTATCAGCATGTTTTTCGCGACCCTGTTCCATCTGACCACCGTTTGGTCGGTATCGCTGAGGCTAGGAAGGATGAAAAGTTTAATCTGTTTTCTGGCTACAATACATGTTCTAGACTTACCATTGTCTGGTACAATGCTATAAATAAGCCTTTTGAGTTCAACTCTCTTATATTCCCCCGGAAAGTCCAGGGTTCCTGTACTAGGGCGATGTCTTCTTTCTTGGTCTCCATAAGGAGAACAAGATTGACACTAGCCGCCTTATTGTGATGAAGATTTATTTGTACTATCTTTATCACCAGCTTCCTCCTTATGGTTAGGTGCTATCAGCCTACGCGGGCTTTAAACTCTCGCTCATGGAGCAGTGGCAACGATTTGTGGCTTCCATGCCATTGTCAGTGTACTCGCCCGTTTCCAGGACTTTCCACTCCTTGCTTTGAAGTTCCGGATTAATAAACTGCAGGTAGCGTTCAATCCTTTCCGCGGGTATGTATGGCCCTCGAATTTGCATTCGGCCTTTTGGTCTTGTAGGCGCAGTGGCTTAGTGGTTAGTGTGTTGGACTACTAAGCGAGGGGTCCCAGGTTCGAATCCCACAAAAACCCAAAATTCCAACTTAGGGTTTTTTCCACTGCGCCACCTCTCGCGAACGTCTGACAAACATCCGAGAGTATAACTGTCTTGAAAGAGCTTCTCAATTAGCCGTTTGGAATCGGCATACAATTGTAGATCCCATCCATTCGTTCCAAAAATGAAACTCACACAAAACGAATGGTTGTGAGAAGCTAGTCCTTGGGTCCCTACGGACCTGTTGGGCCAACTATATATATATATATTTTGGTCTTGTTGTAACGAGGATCTCCTTCCTTTCCATCACCCACAAATCGGCCTTAGGCCAAGGAACACCGGTGTTAAGGAGGAAGTTCCTCAACCAAGCCAACGTTTCGTTGTCGTCACATTGCATGACTTTGAACCCTTTGAAGGTGATTCTCTGTCCAAATAGTGGAAGTTTTCCACCGGCCTTCACGATTGCCTCATTGACACCATCGAGAATGAATTGTTCCAATAATTCCCATTGGCTACCAGTAAGTTTTCGCCTGCCTACTTACAACCGGGGAGAGTGTGTCGTCGTGCCTACCTCTTTTAGAGACTCCATCCTTATATGGGACAGTTCCAGGTGGCCCGAGATCGGCCGCAGTCGAAGTGAAAGGCAAACGGCATTTCGCCCTCGCAGCGACCAATCTCATACCAGCACCTCCAGAGGCATGCGCCCTAGGTTTGCTAGGCCCTACGCCTAAGCATATTAACATGAGCTTGGAGTTCATAGCTGAAGGACACCCACACTTAAGTGCTCAATAATTTGTGTTTATTTCATTGCCTAAGAATTATATAAATAACAGAAGAAGAAAATACATTTCGCTCAAAGACGTTCCCAAAAAGTACCCGTGGCAATGAACAGCATGGGCCAAAATTATCTCTAAAGTCATAAGAAGCATTTCAAAAAAGTTTAATCGAAATCTGTCCAGTAGTTTTCACGTCAACCTATAACAGACACAAAACCCCCTACAGTTTTATTATATGCATAGATTTAAGTTCTCTCGTGGGCATCGTTCAATTGGCGCAAGTGGTAGGTACTTGGGCAATTAAGGACGCATCACGTGAGAGCAAACAAACGAATTGGTGAAATTTCTACGTACGTACTTTTAACAAATCTTTGAAACTTAACCTCAAATTAGAGATGCCATATCCATTTGTTTCTTACAATTTGATTCACTTATCAATTCTTGAGATAGAAAATTTAATTTAATTTAATTTTCACTACGGACAGAAATTTGAAATCACAGAACTAAATTTCACAATATCTAATCGTTGGACATTTGCTCTTTTGAATTGAAGGGATTATTTTGACTTCGTTCAATAGCTTGGCCACTTTTAACTTCTGTATTAGACTCTGAAGTGGTTTCATTCCTAGGCTCAGTTTAAAGCCCTAGTTACGTCGAAAAATATCAGAAGTATACAACAAATTCTTGGTATAGTAATTTTTCGTCAGAAGTTGAGAATGGGCGAGTTCAAAGTTTCCGTAATCTTATCTGACTTCCCTAATAAATAGAAGCCGTTGCAAACATGCAGGACAATTCATTCCCTGTACATAAAGAGTAGGTAACATTTGTAACAAAAACAGTTCAGAAGTTCCTAAAAGTAACTAAATGAAATATTATTGCTCATTTTGTTAGCAATAATAACGACAATAACTCGCCCCTGGAGAATCAGGTGCGAAATCTGGATTTAGAGAGTCAATTAGGCTCCCCACATTATATCAGAAAAAGAAGAACATAGGGAAAAATGTTTTGATTGAAAATGAGTCAAATAATTGAGGACTGTTTTATTGATTACCTAGTAGGTAGGTAGGTAAATGGGTACTCTTGTGGCAATTTTGGCAAAGTTTCACTTAGACCATAAGTTGGGTCCATTGTGTCCAGTTAAGGGAACCATCCAGTGTGACCTATTGAAAGGCAAGAAATAAACCGCTTTTCATTTTGGCGCCACATATAGATTAGTATGAATCTCATGGGCTCTTGAAGCTCCGTTGTAACATGATCATCTAGTTCGTCCTACGAATAGCTTACGTTGTGAAGTCTGTTTATCTACTAGAACCCTCCAGATTTGAGGATGAATCTCACGAGTACTTTGAGATCAACATTCTTCAAACCATCCAGGTCATCGAAGAAGTAACTGTTGATAATCCTGTCTGCTGTTTTTAACGGTTGGGCATTCGCAAAGGAGGTGGCGAACAGATTCTATTTCTTCAACGTTCCTACAGCTTCTGCAAAAGTCATTTGTATCCCCAGCCGTTCCGCATGTACGCCTATCGCACAGTGTACAGTAATGACATGATCATGTGTTTACATCTCTTTTTGCTCACCTCTGGCCATAGTTCTTTCGTATGCCTGCAGGTAGTGAGATTGGTCCAGCGTAGGTAAGTTCTACTCAAGGATTCAATGTCAATCATCCTTGCGAGCGTGTTAGCGGACTGATTTTAGGGCCATAGATGCAAGCTCATCGACCTATTCATTACCTGGAATATTCATATGCGCTGGTACCCAGCATAAGGTCACCGCGTTGGCTTGTGATATTTCGTCCGGATATTTCTTGCAGCGACTTACTGCCCTTGACTTCACCACAACTGACTCCATGGATTTTATGGCCGCTTGGCTGTCAGAGTAAATAGTGCCGTCTCTTAAGGTCCTTCGCCGCTTGGGTGATAGCGGCTACCTCTGCATGAGAGACACTGCAATCATCGATGATTCTGAATGATTCCCGCGGGTCCAGTGCTTTGCTGAAGATGCCCGCGCCTGTACCGATATCCATCGTGACCATAGGGCTTAGATGACCACAGTCCAGATTATCTCAGCCTGATTACGGTTTTGACCGCCTTGTTGCTGCAGTAGACGTCCAGAGGGGTGAGGTTTAGCATTACCTCCATGGCTGCGTTGGGAGTGGTCTGTAGGGAACCCGTAATACCGATACATGCTGGCCTTTGTACTTAAGTTAGGCTTGAAAGATGGTATTTCTTCCACCACACTATTGTTCCATATGTAAGGATGGGCCGCACCATAGCTGTGTATAGTAGGTGCACCACATGCGGCCTGAATCCCCATGTTTTGCCGAATGCTCTTCTGCAGGCATATAGTGCAACGTATGCTTTTTCGATCCGGTCCTCTATGTTTTCCTTCCAGTAAAATTTCCCTCTGTGATGGGTTCACTCCAAGTCCACAGTCCGTATAACCCAGTTATTGACTAGCAGAAGTGCGTAGCTAAGTCTTTCGCTGAGGACTGGAGTGAATTTACCTGGAACTAGAATAGCGATATCGTCTGCGTATGCGCTCACAATAAAACCTTCTTTTTCCATTATTTTTAGCAGCTCATCAACTACGAGGAGCCATATGAGCGGTGAGAAAACTCCACCCTGAGGTGTTCTGACCTTCCGTTCAGTGCTCACGTCCCCTAGCTGTGACTTGATTCCAG
This sequence comes from Cheilosia grossa, assembly GCA_963082955.1. NCBI lineage: Eukaryota > Metazoa > Arthropoda > Insecta > Diptera > Syrphidae > Cheilosia > Cheilosia grossa. Next base: position 47,601,441 of record OY720147.1, on the reverse strand, counting down.
TCACATAGGCTGCTATTTAGGTGGGCTCTACGCAAGCTGCGTAAAATTGCGTTAGCTTTTATGTTGTTGAAGGCCCCCTCGATATCTAGGAACGCACTCAGTGTGTAATCTTTATGTGGTAGTGATTCTTCCATTATCGATACTACCCTGTGTAGTGCCGTGTCAACAGATCTGCTTTTCATGCACGCATGTTGTTATTTTGGTAGGCGCAGTGGCTTAGTGGTTAGTGTGTTGGACTACTAAGCGAGGGGTCCCAGGTTCGAATCCCGCAAAAACCAAATTCCAACTTAGGGTTTTTTCCACTGCGCCACCTCTCGCGAACGTCTGACAAACATCCCAGAGTATAACTGTCTTTAGAGCTTCTCAATTAGCCGTTTGGAATCGGCATAAAATTGTAGATCCCTTCCATTCGTTCCAAAAATGAAACTCACACAAAACGAATGATTATGAGAAGCTAGGCTTTGGGTCCCTAAGGACCTGTTGCGCCAACTATTATTATTATGTTGTGATTTTGATAGGTAGTTATCGCCGATCGTAAATATCAATTAATCGTTCCATTGTTTTTAGCATAACTGACGACAGACTGATTGGTCTATAGTCCTTGGCCGTGGGTGTGACTAGCTTTTCCTGCTTTTGGGATGAAAATCACTTTTACTTCACGGCATGCCTTAGGAACGTAGCTTTGCCTTAGACAGCACGTATAAATGCATTTAAGCCATGGAATAATATCATCCTCTGACTTCTGTAGCATTATGGGTCGAATATTATCTATTCCAGGTGCTTTAAAGAGGGCAAATGTGTTGATTGCCCAGGCTCTTTTTTCCTCGTCTATTATTTCGACGGTTGTTTCTTGCTCCATTCCCTTCCTGGTGTTACTACATCGTAACCATCAGACACATCAGTGCATCCTGGGAAGTGAGTTTCCAGTTCAGCTGTTGTGGTTCGTTCTTGGCGAAGTTAATGGCACCGGTGCCTTTGAAAGGACTTAACTCAGCCTAGATGCGTCGGTTGTAGATTCAATTGATTCACAGAAAGTTCTCCACGAGGTTTTCTTTGCGAATCTGATCTCTTTTTTTCAGGATTCTAACGCTCTCCCTGTAGGTTGACCACTCGATACGTCCCTCTTTCCCTCTAGACCTTGAACTGCGTATTAGTTCCTCGATCGATTCCTGCACCAGGGAGGTCGTTTCTTCACACTTTTTCCACTTTTCGGACAGGATTTTTCGAAAGATCTGGAGAGCACATCTGTTAAAGATTCGACTGCAACGTCTACCTCTTCAACAGATGTAAGGTTCCAATATGAACTGCTGCTGTGAAACCACTTCTATTTGGAATGTGGTTTCAACCCCGTATTAATAAGAAAAAGTCTACAAGTTAATTAACTAGCATACAAATTTGACCTAAATGCGGCATAATGCTGCATTTACAACATCTAAGATTACTGACACAAAAGATTAAAGAGATCCCCAATAGACGTCTGACTGAAAGGAACAGCATTATCTAACAAACAAAAATACGTGACACGTATTAAATTCGGGCATTTTGTTTATCTGGTAGGAATTTTGCATCTGCTTATTTTAGCGATGCCTTACGAAATTTCGCTTTCCTATAAAACAAAATGGCTTCCAGATATGATGAACAGACAATTATTTGTTGGTTAAATTTACCGAAATCAATTATATACATATATATATATATATATATATAATATGGCGCAACAGGTCCCTAGGGACCCAAGGCCTAGCTTCTCTCAACCATTCGTTTTGTGTGAGTTTCATTTTTGGAACGAATGGAAGGGATCTTCAATTTTATGCCGATTCGAAACGGCTAATTGAGAAGCTCTTTCAAGACAGTTATACTCTCGGATGTTTGTCAGACGTTTGCGAGAGGTGGCGCAGTGGAAAAAACCCTAAGTTGGAATTTGGGATTCGAACCTGGGACCCCTCACTTAGTAGTCCAACACACTAACCACTAAGCCACTGCGCCTACTGAAATCAATTACCACTCTCATTTGACTGCTCATTCTTGTTACACCCTGATTCAGCTGTTGAGAGCTTTGTTGTGATTCAATAACGTTTTCCGAATTCTACGATAATCTTCACAAAAAAAAACTCACAAAAATTCACCTCAGCAAGGTTCGATTTTAATTGACATAACATTTTTCAAGTCAGAATTTGTACACGAATTTAGTAGCATAATTTAAAATAATATTTGAGTCGAATCTAGGAAGTGCTCTTGAAATGCAATAATTTTAATCATAATTCCATTGAGCACTATAGAAGTTATGAGAACATAAAATATTCTTTCACTTTATTTTGGGCCCGTTTTTGTATCAAAGGGCGAATACTCAAAGACGGAATATTAAAAATCAGCTTCCAAGCTGAAAAGCGTACATAAAACGCTGAAACACATAGAGCCGCGCTTTAATATAAGTTCTTAATCTTTACCTCCAGTACTTTGTAGATAACAATAGTTAATTTTTTTATATATTGAATGCCGCTATTGTGGTTTTAGAAAATTTGTCCTGAACGGACACCCAAATTGGTTGCGTTATTAGTACGCACGCATAGCGGCCAATGTCGAAGAGGTTTTGCGCCGTAATAATAACGAATTTTAATCTCGACTTTAAATAACAATTGCGAATACAAATAACAATATGGAAAATATAGCCCCTGTGAATTACTTAAATTTTGAGTCGAAAAGTGTTTTTTGGTAAGGCCCTTTGTTTTTGGGCTTTACTTATAATCATGTTTAACCTTCACACTATATATTTTGTAGGTCACAATTGGTAATTTTGTATTTGAAAGATTTCGCCAACGTCGTATCCGTGAACGAACGAATATAGCCCCTGTGAATTACTTAAATTTTGAGTCGAAAAGTGTTTTTTGGTAAGGCCCTTTGTTTTTGGGCTTTACTTATAATCATGTTTAACCTTCACACTATATATTTTGTAGGTCACAATTGGTAATTTTGTATTTGAAAGATTTCGCCAACGTCGTATCCGTGAACGAACTATACGTTCAGGGAATGATGCCTGTTTCTTACACGAAAAAAACAAACTCTATCGCGTGTGGTTGGTTTACTGAGGTCACCCTCACCCCCGCCAGACTGCTGCCATACGTAACATTATCTCAGTACTTGCAATTGAATCACATATTGGCGGGAAATAAGTATACACAGACACATCCTGTAAGAATAGTAAGTTCCCAATAGGTTAGCTGTTCATGCCCAATGGCTAAAAAGACTATCAGCAACCCTTGAGTACCTTCCATATCTCACATACCTATACACAAACAAAATTCTAGACAATAAAAAAAGTATGAGGGTAATATTTTTTTCAATAATTCTCGCCTCAAAACTACGTTCCAAATTTGTATTCCGTAAATTTATATATGCATTTATGTTTATTGGTACAGTGTTGACATGCTAGCTGTTATCACTTTGACTTTTGTTCCCGGAACTGAGACATATTTTTCAGCTTTTAGGCAAATGCTGCCAAATATTTTACGCTAGATATGCGGATACACATAAATACATAAATATGCATCTCTTCACTCGAACAATTGTTTATAGCTTGACATTTATGCTATGAATTCATGCAAGAAGTTTCTGTTTAATTTTTCGCCAAGATTTCAGTGTTTCATTTTTTCACTGTGCAAGTGAACATAAAACACACAAATAATTAGAGAAGAAAATTCCTTTATTTTATTGTTTAATTCATTTAACTGCAACGAAGTTGGGATCGAAGCTCAAACAATTTATAGCGATGTAAACTTTGAAACCATTCACTGCAATCAGCCAGTCTCGTTGTGATAAGAGTTATAAATTGATTCATTATAATAACAAAATAACAGTGAAAAAACCTAAAGTATGCATTACGCATTACATGCAAAAATATATACTGTTTTATTACGGCCCAGCAACGCTTAGTGTTGTTATGGACTTGTTTTCCTAGACACATGCTTAGATTAGAATTATTTTGAGAGGCCTAAACTGGAGTAAACAGGGTGTGACGCCCTCACCAATACACCGAATTTTGGAGCAGTTTTTCTTTTAACAAATTCGCTTATCACTAATGTTATTGTTTTTGTGCATGGCCTCTGCTGATAATACTATCAATAAAAACAATAAATGAGCCTCCTTTAGCGTAACAACAAAAAACACGATTAGCAATTATTATTATTTCTCAACTGCGTTACCAAAAATAAGTATATATTTATTAGGTACGCATCTCTGGCATGCCAATGGAAAATCCCGATCACATTAAATGAAATGAAATATATCTATAGGTATACAGCTAGATATGACGAGCGAGTGTTTAAGATCGAAACACCGGAATTTCCAGTCGAACACACGACAAAGAGCTAAAAATGTACCGCCCCAGAGTGTGGTCACTTGGTCAGCGGTTTCTTAAGGGCAACATGGGCAACTGCTTTCAAAACTGGAATATTAAGGTATAGATATGCATAGCATATGGCGTGAATGGAGAACTAGTTTGATTTGTGCGCTCTGTTTGGAGTGGGTTAGTGGTGGATGGATGAACAGAGAACTATGCAAAAATTTGGACAAAGTCCAATATAGTGTTGACTTTGAATTCACCCAATCCACCAGAGACCACGGCAGTGGAATGGACTCGACGTTGACTGTTTCCAGAACAACACACGCAAAATGTTATTTTTGACATGGCATCACAAGCTTTTATGTTGTCACGCGCGGTGGTAAGGATTTTTATTTTGTTTCTATACTTTTCTATATCTCCGACGTCATAGCTTATAAAACAATAAACAACAGAGGCAGTCAAAAGGCAACATATGTTCTAGTTGTGAGCGGTTTATTGCGAATATGGGCTGGCGAGCCCCCTCAATTTAGCCAATGGAGCGCGCGCAGCGGTTCGATGGTGTGCGCGTGCCAAAAGGAATACGTGACGGAAATAATCTATAGTAGAGCGGTGCTGCTATCTTTTTACAAAGCGCTACTGTTGAGAAGAAATTCGCATATAAAAACGTTGGCCGAGAGTTTAGGCCGTCAGTTACTCGCAGCTAGAGTAAATGGAAAGATCAAGTGAAACAAACAGTGATCTTACAATTAAACCAAGTTTTGATAAAAAACTGTGGAAAAACATAGAGTTTTTAGAAATTATTTGAGCGTGATCTATTTGCCCGTAAAAAATAAAGTGCATTTCTGTTTTCTTTTGTATTGTGAATTGATCCGTAAAATAAAAGTATAGCAACATGCCTGAGTTAATTGAAAAGTCGAATGTGTACGTATAGAAATAGCGAGTGTGTGTGCCTTGTTGCAATGATGTAATTTTTTTTATTTTGTTGCATTTGCAGATTGCCTGAGTGTTTGGCAAAGGAGAACAAAGCGCAGACGAACTTTGGTCTGTACAACCATATTCGTGGGGTTAATATATCGAATGGCGATCTGTCTAATTTGACTGCGAATGTGAAGGTGTTCGTGGAGGAGGCAGTGGCAATGTGCCAGCCTGATCAGGTGCACATCTGCGATGGCACCGAGATGGAGAGTAAAATACTGTTGAAGCTGCTTGTCGAGAGTGGGACCATCGTGGCGCTGTCAAAGTATGAAAACTGCTGGTTGGCTAGAACGAATCCGGGTGATGTGGCTCGAGTCGAGTCGAAGACGTTCATTTGCACCAACAAGAGGGAGGACACGGTTACCACAGCGAAGGACGGTGTCAAAGGCACACTCGGAAATTGGATTTCCCCAAGCGACATGGACAAGGAAGTGCAGGTGAGGTTCCCCGGTTGCATGAAGGGCCGCACCATGTACGTTGTGCCGTTCTCAATGGGCCCCGTTGGCTCGCCATTGTCAAAGATTGGTATTGAGGTCACCGACTCTGCGTATGTAGTGGCATCGATGAGGATTATGACCCGCATGGGTACTCCAGTCTTGGAGCAGCTCAAGAAGAAGGAGGAGTTCGTAAAGTGCCTGCATTCAGTGGGCACCCCGGCTAGTGGAGTCGTTGAGATGCCATCGTGGCCGTGTGACCCTGAGAGAACTATTATCTTGCACAAGCCCGATGAGAATCTGATTGTGTCCTATGGCTCTGGATACGGCGGAAATTCCCTACTCGGCAAGAAGTGTTTCGCCCTCAGAATTGGAAGCACTATCGCCAAACGCGAGGGATGGCTCGCCGAGCACATGTTGATCCTTGGCATCACTGATCCACAGGGCCAAAAGAGGTATATCACCGCTGCTTTCCCGTCAGCCTGCGGCAAGACCAACCTGGCTATGCTGAACCCTTCACTCTCGGCATACAAGGTTGAGTGCGTCGGCGATGATATCGCCTGGATGAAGTTTGACAGTAATGGTGTTTTACGTGCAATCAACCCGGAAAACGGATTTTTCGGAGTGGCGCCAGGCACATCCACAGAAACAAATCCAATCGCAATGGCGACTGTGTTCAAAAACACCCTGTTCACAAATGTAGCCTCAACCTCGGACGGAGGTGTTTACTGGGAAGGAATGGAGAGCAGTCTTGCTCCCGGAGTTCAGATCACCGATTGGCTGGGCAACCCGTGGGAGAAGAGTTCCGGCAAACCGGCTGCGCACCCCAACTCCCGCTTCTGCACGCCAGCGTCCCAGTGTCCCATCATTGACCCTGATTGGGAGGATCCAGAAGGTGTGCCGATAAACGCCATTCTCTTCGGAGGTCGTCGCCCAGCAGGTGTGCCACTCATATACGAGTCAAACTCCTGGGCGCATGGCGTGTTCATTGGCGCTGCTATGCGCAGTGAGTCCACTGCAGCAGCTGAGTACAAAGGAAAAATGATCATGCACGATCCGTTCGCAATGCGTCCCTTCTTCGGCTACAACTTCGGCCACTACCTGCAACACTGGCTGAGTATGGAGCAGAGTGGACGTACTCTTCCCAAGATCTTCCACGTCAACTGGTTCCGCAAGAGCACGACCGGTAAATTCCTGTGGCCCGGATACGGCGAGAACTCAAGAGTTCTGGAGTGGGTCATTAAACGGGTCAACGATGAGCAGTGCTATGCTGAGTCACCGATTGGTCGCATTCCCGCCAAGGATTCCCTCAATCTATCAGGCATGTCCTCACCAGTTGATGTCGAGCAGCTGTTCTCTCTGGAAAAGGACTTCTGGATGGAAGAGGTTAAGGCCGTTGCCACCTATTTCGAGACACAAATAGGAGCCGATGTTCCAGCTGAGGTGGATGCTGAGCTGAAAAAGTTAGAACACCGTATTGCAGCTATCTAAGTAGCGAGACATATCTTAATATTACTCTTAACTATTGTTTAAGTATAACCAGTGAAAATATTTAGACTGTAAGCCATTTCATATTTTAAGTTAACTCTGCGTGCCATTTGTACATTTTTCCAAAATTGCACAACAAAAAATGATTACAATACGAGTAGATGTAAATAAATAAATGTTATATCAAATTCCATACGATTAGCGTTTAAATTTTTCATACAATTATTGAGTCCTAATAGGCATTTTTGGTTTCATCTGTAAAAATAACTAACATTTGCTATTGGAACATTTTTCCATTCCGTAGGCAAAAGTTCCGTCCATCTGATAAAAAGGAAGTAAGGATAGGAAAAGGCGGGTTTTATTGGATATCTGTCTGAGCAAAGCAGAAGAAAGTAGAAGATTCAGCACGCAATAACAGCAAAGTCACTATATTTGACGCTTTTGAATCTTGACAGGAGTAGTTCATGTTTGACACCTATTTTTGTGATGTCGTCGCCCTAATATTGGGTTACCGTAAACGCCAAAATTCACTTTTTGAGTTTTGTAAGCAGTCTTATTTTTACGCCGTAGCTCTTTCCAAATCTTTTATCCGTTTTGCTCTATCTCTTTTCATTGCAAAGATATACAGAATTGTTTTAAATTTGTTTTCACCAAATTCATAAAGTTTACGAATTGTTTTGACGTAAAGGCCAACATTTGGCATTTACGTCATTAGAAAGAAAACAATTTTTTTTGTTTTGCCGTGCGTGCATACGATCTAACTGTAACCGTAAAAATGTATAACTACGTTCTCATTGAAAAATATTTCAGTAGTTGCTTCCCATCATTTGTAGTGAGGGGAAGTGATTGAAACGTCATAAAACTGATTTCTCCAGTAGGGGAAGTACGTCCAAAATGTCGCATATGGGTAAAATAACATACCATATGAACATTTTTCTTTTTAAAGTTATTATACTAGTTTGTTGTTTTGGTTATGAATAAAAATGTACAAAATATTTGAAGTTATGTTTTTATTAGATACTTATATTATTTTGTAAAGGGTCCGCCATCTAACTTTTTTTTCAACTAGTGCTTATTTCGCGAATGGTAACACTTAGCTCATGTCTGATTTGGCAGATAATTAGTTTTATCCTTCCGCTGAACGAATATGGTTGTGTATACGCTTGATGAAATTAACATCCAATGCGTTTTCGATCGACTTAGAGAAGATGCCGATTTTGCCAAAGAAATCATCTTTTCAGATGAAGCTCATTTTCATCTTGGCGGATATGTAAACAAGCAAAATTGTCGCATTTGGGGCACAGAAAACCCGCACGCATACATTGAAAAGCCGATAGACCCAAAACGAGTCACTGTTTGGTGCGGAATTTGGTCCAGAGGCATAATTGGGCCATTTTTCTTCGAAAATGAGCAAGGAGTGGCCGTTACAGTCAATGGCGATCGTTATCGGGCCATGTTGAACGAATTTTTGTTCATAAAAATTGAAGAGGAGGATATTGGCAACATTTGGTTTCAACAGGACGGCGCTACGTGCCACACAGCCGAAGCTACACTCGATGTTTTGCGCCCTGTTTTTGAAGATCGCATTATCAGCCGCAGAGCTGATGTCGTTTGGCCACCTCGGAGCTGCGATTTGACACCGTTGGACTATTATTTGTGGGGTGCCATAAAAGAAAAGTGTTACGCCGACAAGCCAGGGACAATTGACGCTTTAAAGGACAATATTCGTGAAGCCATTGGTGAAATACAGCTGCACACAATCGATAATGTGCTTACAAATTGGACCGATCGTGTAGGCTACTGCATGGCCAGCCGAGGCAGCCATTTGAATGAAATTACTTCCCATTATTAACCGGAAAGATTGTACTTTCAAATAAAAAAAGAAATTTGAGAAAATATTCAGTAGCTTTTTTTTTATAGCATTTTCAAAAAAAAAAAGTAATTTGGCGGACCCTGTATTTATGTATTGTTTTTTGTAATAACAAAAGACTGAGTGCAAAATGCTGTGATTTTTCTTCTCTAGTAGTTCTCTATTTTACGAAATGTGAAGTAAAAATTTAAACATAAAAACGTGTATTTCTTGATTTTAAGTAAATACATTTTATACTAATTTATGGGTACAATTTTTGACGCATGTGTATGTGTAAAAGAAAATATTGATTTTAGTGGCGTATACGGCAAAGTAATTTTTTAAAAACTTTTTAATATTTAGAAAACTTAAGGTGTTTTTGAATAAATGCTTACATCCTTTGAAAGAGGATTTCCGTGTGAATATCGTGTCAAAAAAATAAAAAATCCCAGCGGTTGGTTTTCATGCTATAAGCTGTTAAAACTTTAAATGCGATTTCCCAATAACATTAAAATGGCTTTTACGGCAACCAAAATTTTTAGTAAACTGCTTTCAGCGACATACTTTCAGCGAAAGGGATCAAATAAAACGTTAAACTAAAAGTCGAGAAACACTACAAAATATAACAGTTTATAGAACTTTATAACAAATTTGTGACTGTGAACTGTTTTAATGTTCATTTCTCAGCTTTTGCTGAGGATCGGTGCAGTGCTGCCAGGTCACTTTAACCACTCGGAGTTAAAAAACTAAACAAAAAGCGCTAAAACGCGCTAGATTTTTTTTTCATGGAAAACTAAGAGCTAAATTTAGCGCTAGATCTGAAATTCTTATAAGGAGAGTAAAACCACAACATATTAATTTTTTTTTTTGTTAATTATTTTTAGAAGCCATCAAGTAGGTATTTATTTAATAACACAAAATAATTCAAAAATCAGAGTTGTCGTCTTCGCTCTCATCGTCCAACAAATATTCATCGGTTTCTTCAAAACGCGTAGAAGTTTTAAAAAACTGATTTGTAGTAGGGTAGGTATAGTAACCGTCACGTAGTATAGGTGATGCAGCAATAATAATAAACAAGAAAGAGACAACTAATAATTTGCTCTCTAACCGGGGATTCACATGAATTGTAGGGCGATGACATGTCAAAGTTTAATACCAATATCTTTCCGTGTGGAGTTTACACATAAAAGTTATTATAATAAACTAGCTTACCCGTGCGAGTGCGAGAACTCTCGCATGTTATATGTCATAGTAGTAAAATTAAACTTTTTTTAATTTTTAATATTTTCAAAAAGTAAAAGTGCTTAAACTAATTTTTTTTTTTTTTATTTGACACTTCATTTGTTAAGATTGATTGAGTGTGAGAACCGCAAAAGAGATATTTATTACAGAAATAATAGAGGGGATTTGCAAATAAAAAGCGCTAGAAATTCCGCTAGGTGCTAAAATTTTTTAAAGCGCGCTAAACATAATAAAAAAGCCCAAAAAAGCTCAAAAAAAGCGACAGATCTAGCGCCAAAGGCGCTAAAATGACAGCCCTGGATCGGTGTACAATAAAACATTCCTTATATCGAAGCTTAAGAGGAATGTAGCTGTTGGGCCCGACTATTTACCCACCGATGTTTTCAGAGTTACTGGAGATGACTGGTAAAGAGCATATACTAACGCATTTCCGCGAGTAAGTCAGATGAATCCATGAATGGAATCACATCGTCGTTTCAGAAAAAAGAGATCACAAATCATGTCATTATAAAAAAATAAGGTCCCAGATGACTTCCCCGAGGGACTTCTGCGGTAACATAAAATACTGATGACAGTACGAAGACACTTAACATGATCCTTACGATAGGAGCTATGCAATTTGCAATTAAATTATAGTGGTTAACGATGTCAAAAGCCTAACATCACACAGTAAGCCTTTCTCAGGGACGTTCAGTACGAAAAAGAAAGGTTAGAGATTTGCAGAGGTAGTTCTACAAGTCCATACTGAAACAGAGAGGTACACCTCTTTCAGAGAAGTGCAAGTTTTTAATAAAGTTTTCCAAAGAAGCGTAGGTATGATCAAAACAGCGCCATTGTCATTGCAAGTTATATACCATCAGGGAATTCTTATTTAATACTTCAAGCGCATATATGTAATACTTCCTTAGTTTAAAATAATTAAGATGACCATCAGTAGAACGTGATTCTTTATGGAACTTAAACTTGCCTAATTTAATTTAGTCTTTTGACTATACAAAGAGTCAAGACTTTTCCTTTTAACGTTAACTTAAATTATGAGCGTTAAGTCGTTGATATGCTTGCCCAGTTACATCTTCGGCATATCAATCATTTCGCCAATGACTTTATGTTCTTAATTTATTTTTGTTTGTAAATTCTGAGCTTAGAGTTAGTACCACTTTGGGATGATTTTAAGTTTGAAAGTCCACAGTCAAACAAGCTTACCCATATTTAAGGCAGTGGAAGACGACTTGGTGGCGAACATACACCTCGATGCTCGATTAATGGTAGCTTAGCAAACTTTGTCTGGTTATGGGCCAGAAAGAAAGAAGACCCTCTTCCTTGGGATAAGGTTGCTCTGGCTCAGACAAAATGAGGAGACTAAGTCATTTTTGTATCAAAACTGACGAACGGCTATGACAGCTCTCTGTTGGGCATTGAACACATTTGTCCGGCCTTTTTTCTATTGCTATTATGGTTTTGAAGAAATAGTGCTGTTTAGCCGTGTTCGCTTCTGGTAGAACATAGTCCAACAGACTAACCACTAAGCTACTGCGCCTACCTGTTGGGACCAGTAGCTCTGTTTAATGCGCTGTAGCCATGTAGCATCAGCCATGGACCTAACAGCTAAGCTAGATACACAAAACAGAGGTGATGCAATTAATAGGGCTATCGTTGTAGCTCTACAGTTATTTATGCTATTTCAGTTTTTGGCCCGAAAAGTCAAACAGCCGACCACATATTCATATTACGACAAATCCTAGAGAAAACCTTAGACGCTTACAACATGTGACCAATTTTAATGCCGCATATGACAGTATTAATAGAAAAGAGTTATAGATTCCTATTTAGTTTTGAAATTCATACCAAACTCGTCAGGTTGTGCAGAATGGCAATAGAGAACAATCCCTGCTCCAGGTCGAAAGCATTCTCACTACAACCTTCAATTTCAACAAAAAATTTGGGGCTGTCTTGTCTCTGTAAGAGACTTTGATTGTCCTAGGTCCTACTTTAAGACGATGAAGATTAAACACTATCTGAAACGGATGACGTAATTCGAGAAAGAGATTCTTCGATTTGCGTTGACGGGATGATGTAGGAAATTAAAAGAGGAACTATACGAGCTGTAGAGCGACGTCGACCTAGTTCAAAAATTGCAAAAAAATCGCCTAGGACAGGACAAATGCTTAAATCTAACCCAGGGAACAACTCAGTAGAGAAACCCCTCAGATTAGGTGGTGTGCATTCGTAGAAGATCTGGAATGCGCAACTGCTGGCAGTTAGCTGTAAGCCTTGTATTTTGCTTATTGTCTTTAAGAACGGTTTGCTAATTGATTCCTTGCTTCATCATGAATAGAGCCGCTTAAGTAACTAAGCTTATAAATTTCCTTTCTCAGGTGGTGCTTATAAGTCTAACAAGTCGATTCCGGGTGGACAAGACGAGTGCCCAATAAGTATGAGATAGTTTCATACAACACCCAACCCCCAAGTTAAAGCTTCTGTAAATTTAAAGTCGAAATTAGAATTTGTTTAAAGCATGCATCCTACTCGAAACACGCTTTCAGCGATTAGTGCATCACTTGGGTAACTCCACTCTCAGACAGACGGATTTTGTGAGTAAAAAACATTTATCATATGATTAGGGGCTTCAATGAAAATGTTATCGAAATGCTATAGCTACACCTGATACCGACAATCATTAAAGCGATTACAAATTCTGTTTCTTGTTGCCAACACTTATTGCAACGCTCCACTAAAGCTCTTTGCAAAGCCATCAACTGATGGTTGATAACATAATTCGGCCGTATCTCTGTGACAAGGGGGCGTATGCGTAATTTTTTTTTTTTTGCTCAAGGAAATTGATTTTCTCTGTAATCCCTAATTAGTATCCTTGTCAATAATATCGTCATCAACTCTATGAAAGTGTGCTCTCAAGTGATTCCACTTTTACTACGGATATTATCAGCATTCAAACACGTAGCACTTACATTATATGTAATGTATTCAATTTACTGCTCCATTGATGAAACATCACAATAAGAGAGATACCACAAAATGACGGGCCACCGCTTTTACTCGCAATTTCAGAATCATTTTGGCATGGTTCTAGTAGAGTGCTAATGTCAGACAATTTTTCATCTCCATCACCAGGCCAACGCTGTGTATATACTAGATGGAATCTGTGAGCACTTCTCTCGAGAGTAGAAATTCGCATGTCTGATACTCGTACCCCCCACCGTCAGTCGATTCACGTTCCACTACAAATTGCCCTTTGAATTAGCACATAAGCAAAAGCAAAAGCAAAAGCCAAAGCCGAAGAACAAAAGTTGCTGCGAAAGCGCATGGATTCGACGAAAAGAAAAAAAATCCCAGTGCATAAAAGTTCCATAAAACACTCGTACCATGCTAAAAATCATATCTTGGGTCATCTGCCTCCCCATGGGGAGTTGTGTACCGTTTGCAGAAAAGTACCGAACCAACAGCTGACTGCTTGAGCTGTCGTGTGTTGCAGATTTGAAGCTCGTGCGACCGACGGTGGTATAAAACTTATGCCTTGTTCTCTCATTCTGTGTTATACGGCGCAGTGCAGAGGGTTCTCTACCAGAGCTTGAGCAGTTATTCGCCAGTATCCGCGCTAGTACTCACGGTAATGCTGCACACTCGTATACATAAAGTTTAATTTTAAAAATTGCTTTTAAAAGATAAAAGGTAACACCAGTTCTCAATAAATCTATTAAAAAAAAAGAACAAAAAAAAAAAAGTGTAAAATTATGTGCAGACCGTTTTGTAACCCAAGAATTAACAGCCAACCATTTGTATCGCCCAGCCAAGGGCAATGGTACGTATATAAATAATTATATTTCTTTACGCATGTAATCACACTTGTTGCATGAAAAATGTTGATTCCTGGTGAGGACGACGGGATAAGCCAGTAAAAAACAAAAACACATTGGGTAAAATCAATACCACACTAACTTGAGTTTGTCCTGATACTGCATATCTACATATTTTCCACATTTGCAATTTCGTCTTGTTTATAGAGCAGTGTTGTTTATAGAGAGTGTTCCGATGAGTCCTTTGTGGCAGGCGAGAGACGCATTTTGATCGTATATGCCTTCTGTGGACGCGTTTATATAAGTCGGGGTGAAAAAAGCAATTATGAACAATACAGGTGTATACACAGAAAATGATGGCCTAGTGGGTGTTTCAATTCAACAGTTGGGACATAATAATATAGTGCTATAGGACAATGGTGCGATTTCCTTGTTAGCGTTTTGGGTACACTGAACCGCTTATTGCTCTAATTATCGTTTTGTGTGGGGTTGATATGTTTTTCACTTATATATACCTTTATTAGGTAAGAAAACACTGTGGAGCAAGGTACGGGTATATATGGTTGTATGTTTGCGTACGTGCGAGGTTCGTTTTACTTTTATGGCGAATTTCAAGGTTTCTTTGTTTTTTCTTTTTTTGGCAAAGACTTAATGATTATTTCTTTAAGTTGAGGTCTATTTTATGATGGCCGGTTAGCTATTGGTGCTATCGCAGTAAGTGCATCGTCACGATAAGTATTTGTCGGGTGAGGCGATGCGGTTAGTGTAATAAATAGTTTGACCGATTTTTTTTATATTTTACATTTCCTATTTGGTATGTGCCGACTTTATTTTACTTCACGGCGTTGTTAAAGATTATGGCCACCCTCTGCTCACTCGACCTTCATCCACTCACTGTTATGGTTTAAGTATTTCGCTTGGAAGTGCAGGTATTTGCTATCCCTTGTTAGCCTCAATCACTTAGTTCTCCCACGAATTGATTGACAGTAAAATTTTGCGCACATGAACATGCCTACCACACACAAAAATCTATAGCTCTCTGCATCGACGGGATTATTAAATTAAATTCTTTTGAGCCTATTGTTGCCTTTGAATCTCTGGGGAAAATTCAATAAAATGGTAGATACTGTGGTTTGACTTTGTTAAAAAAAAACCGAGTTTGGAGAACTCTCGACACGTGAGTGCGTGTTTTGTAGAATTCGGGATGTAAATAAAACTACTGTTGATAAGGATTGGTTGAATAAAAACAGATCCACTACAGCATTTTGTCACTTGTGTTCTGTTTATGCTTAAAGCTATTCTCATAGCCTATACCGGTTCTTTTCATTGTCAAAGGCAAATAAATATATGAATCGAAACAAAATGTGCTACGTCAACTAGTCTAGTATGATTCGATACGCAACTCGCAAATTATCACTAAAGGGCGATCTCACCAAACGAAGTTGGATTTCATTTTATTCCTTGGTACAAAACTAACGACGTAAAAAATGGTGTTCCGTTTTCTTTTTGTGCATATCAGGTATCCATAAACAAAACTGCCAAATCGACAATAAATACGTTTTTCTTTGAATAATAACGTATGTACGAGTATGTTCGAATGCAATACGTAGCGATTTTCGTTTTATCAATTAGTGCTACAAAACTTTTATTAAGCTATAATGTAAAAGGACACAACTTGTGATAAGGGACATTTCACAGTTTTAGTGACATGAAACTTGGAAAACCTACGCACTACACGTGAGTGCGAAAAGTTGGAATGAGTCATCTTATGACAAGGGTTTATCTCAATGCTTATGAACTTTTATAAGAAAACGACGTCTTTTTAAATGAAAGGCAATGTTTGTGTGTTTGTGTATGTTGGCTTAGACTTGAAAATTAGCCAGCCGAAAACTTAAAAGTTTTATTTTTTATTTCTTATTTATTGCCGTCATTGTTTAGGGATTGGTTTGAACTTTGAATGAAATATGACAGTGTGAGCTGTTGTTTCTCTATAGTGTTCACCCTTTAGTGCTTATGTGTGCATGACAGCGCTAATCTGTTCAATGCTGTTTATCGCTAGGGTATATTTGTCATTTTATGACTGACAGTCAATAAACGAATTTAAATGCGGTTTTCAGTAGCGTCATCTACGGTAATAAGTTAATGTGTATTAAGAATTGCTCTAACACTTATAACAGGATCTGAGTTACCTTTCACTACCGCCTGACAAATATCTATGAGCATAACTTTTCCGAGAAAGCTCATACCTTATCAATTCACAAAAAAAAAGGTTTTTGAAAAGGTTAAGTGAAATCATTCAGTTCCCAATTTTTGAAAATAGAATAATAAGGTGCATTCAAAACTTGAACTGGAACTTTTTTTTTTTGTTTTTTTTTTTTATATGCGCTGATGTTGATGTTTGGGTTTGGTTATATTTTAGAGCGTGTAAGTAGATTTGAAATGAATTCCTTACAGGGAAGTGTGGGCAGTGGGTATTGCAGAATTAATATTCATATGTCAACTAAAGGAGTATTTCCGTGTAGACAAATCAATATTAACATGAGAAAAATGACGGAGCAGCATAGAATAGTTTGTTATATTTTCGAAAACCTACTGATTTGACAGATAAAGTCACTTTTTCACTTTTTTATTTAACACTGAAAATAACTAAAAAGCGATTCATATCATAATAAATATTTTTTCAATATCAAATACTGACATGCTTCAGGGCAACATATCTTGCGTTCGATATAGTAGCCGAGTTTCAAGGGTTGTGCAGGGTTTTTAACAGGTGCGGAAATCAGCTGACACTTCTCAGTGCGCACTAGTGGGCACTAGTGCTAACCACGTCAAACAAACCGTATGTCTCAACAGTTGGAGTGTGCTTCAGATTATAATATACACTCATCGGCAGAAGTATTTTGACAAAACTAAAACTAAATGAAATTGCATGAATTCTAGGAAGAAAAGAAAAATTCATATACAGTTTGCTTACTTAAAAATATGCCATTTTTATTTTTAAAATTAATTTAAATATATTAAAATTTCGGAGAGTTTTTGCTTCATTTCTGCAGGAAATCCCAAAGCTTTCATACTACAAAAAATAACCAAATCTGCACAACCATTGGACGGTATACAGCCCTAACAAATTACAAACCCGCAACCATGCATCCGAACAAATCTTCTTTACGGTGATCCATGAGGCTCAAATGAACTCTCTTCCATTCATTAGACCCGGTTCTACACCTTATGGGCTAATTTATTTTTAATTAAATTCTTGGGCGAATTTTAGCCTCTTTATTTCGTTTTCGTAGTTAAATACGCTACTTTTCTTACAGGATATGTATCCAAATCGAGTTCAGGAAGGTGCCTCTCCTTTAGATAACAGGACATATTTTCATGTTAAGCTCGAGAATTTTGGGCCTTAAGCTTGGGTTTTCAACTAAATTCCTCAAAATATACCCACAACATTCAACCTTTTTCGTTTATTACTTGAGGGAGGAACATTTTGCACAGAGATCGATTTACAGTTTGCTTCTTTGCATATTTTTTTACAGAAAGACCGCAACCGTATTTTGCTACAAAAGCTAGTCGATCTACCATATTTAACTCTGTCGTTTTCCCCATATTTAAATCAAAACTAACCTGTAGACAATATATCTATCATATTAAATTAAATTTGAACGATAATATGTACTATTTTTTGACAGACAAAGCTTGAAAATGAATTTGTCAAAATAATGTTACTAGTCAAAAAAAAAAAAAACGGACGTTAACCACAAATAGGCCTGAGCTATCGCAAAGTGCTGAAGATTCTTCTATACATTTTTTGATTGATGTGTGTTCACTGTTCAATGTTCATAAAACAGACCCAGTATAATGATTTGAATAGGAAAAAAAATTAACAAATATGTCCCCTATTGCAATTGTCGATTTGATAATTGTAACAATCGATTTGATAATTGTATCATTGATTTTTTGTTTGGTATTGTATTGTATTGTATTTTAAGTATTAGGCTCTTTATAAACCTCAATACCCTTCTTGGTTCCATGTTTCCTATATCTGCAGGACTTAAAACCGTTGACAGGAGTCATCGTCGGAAATTCACACTTTTTCGAGATGGTGTCGTAGTGAGATAACCTGTTAGTATCCTTAGATCTTCTTTGCTTAGCTCAAGTAACTTTTTTGTTTTAGTACGAGCTGGGATTATGAATCTTTTTACCTGCCTCTGTTCTTTGGATTCCGTCCAGTATTCGGCAAGGTGATCATCTTCCCACTTCCTAAATTTTGAGTGTACGTAACACAAGGGCAACCCGAAGTAGGGCTCAGGACCAGTGAGCAGGCGTGATGCGCCTCTTCTCGCTAGACAATCCGCACGTTCATTGCCCTCAAAATGCTCATGACCTGGTATCCAAGCAACGGTCACTATGTTGTCCTTGGTCAGATCTTCGAGGAGATTCATGCATTTCCAAACCAGCTTTGATCTGATCGAATACGATCTTAGGTCCTTAAGAGATGCCTGGCTGTCTGAGAGGATGTAGATGCGGGCACCTTGAATGTTCCTTCGTAAGCATTCTCGGACACATATCTCTATGGCATGTACCTCCGCTTGAAAGATGTCTGGTGATTTTCCCAGTGCTATAGCTTTTTGGAACCTAGGCCCATAGACCCCAGCACCGGTGGCATCATCTTCCATCTTTGAACCATCGGTGTACCAGATTTGTGATCCTGATGGTAGTACGAATTGGTTGACTCTCCAGGTACTCCTGTCAGATATGATTATCTTAAATTTTCTGGAGAAGCGAAGCCTTTTAAGCATGGTATCTAATAATCTTGGAGCATTTGTAGTACCTTAAGGTGTCCTGTGAGGTTTCCTGCTTTAAGATTTGATATATCAGGGAGCCTGAGGGCACTGAGGCCAACTTCCTTCCTTACAGAAATATGTAAAGGCAAAAGACTGAGCATTGCCCCTATGGCTGAGGTTGGACAAGTTTTCATTGTCCCCGTTGTACCAACACATGCTAAGCGATATATCTTATTAAGTTTTTGTTGGGCCGTTATTTGTTCGGTTTTGGCCAGCGTGATATCGCTGCATAGGTGATCATTGGTTTGATGATCGTGTTGCATGACCAATAGATCATTTTTGGTTTTAAGCCCCAGGTTTTGCCATAAAGACGTTGGCACATATAAATTGCCTTTGTCGCCTTCTTTGTGACATGAATTCCAGGTGAGAGTCTTGTCTAGGATTACTCCTAGATATTTTAGCTCTCCTGATAAATCTATAACTGCGTTATTCAGCTTGATCGGTTTCAGTTCTAGTTTTCTCTTTCTTGAGAATGGTATCATGACTGTTTTGGAGGGATTTATGGTCAATCCTTTGGTCTGATACCATCTATAGGTTAAGTTTAAGGCCCTTTGCATGATTTCAGATATCGTGGAGTCATGCTTGCCTCTAACAGTGATTACTACATCATCTGCATAACCTTGTATTATATACCCCAATTGTGTTATGTGGTCTAGGAGTTCATCTATGACTAAAGTCCACGGTAGAGGAGTCTTTTGTGAGCCTCCATACGCCAGATTAATGATACTGCTTTCTAACATGTTTAGAACTCATTTTATGATTAGTGGGGCAATGCCTTTCCTTATCATAGCTTTCTTTATGACATCAAAGGAGCTATTGTCAAACGCTCCCTGGATGTCTATGAAGGCGCAGAGAGCCGTTTCCTTTGCTGCCAGAGCCTTTTCAATTTTGAGGCTGTGTATGATAGTTTCGGTAGACTTACCGGCTTGGAATGCAAACTGGCTCGCATGAAGTGGGTTACCTGTAAGGAACTGATCCCTTATGTATTGATCAAGGACTTTCTCCATTGGTTTTTAGGAGGAAGCAGCTTTGGCTGATGGGGCAATATGATTTCGCTAGTTGTCCGGAATTCCCACCAGCCTTTGGTATGAAAACCACCTTGACCTTAGTCCAGATCAATGGTACGTGACTTAGGGATAGGCTGGATCTAAAGATCCTAATTAGTTGAGAGGCCAATAGATCCACACCCTGTTGTAATAGACAGGGGTAGATGCCATCGGGCTAAAGGACGAGATCGCCCATTTCACTCTGTTTCGCTGAAATATTTTTCCGGATAGACTATAATCCCATTTTGACACCATGAGATCCTGATGTCTCATCGGTACGAGTGGGTTGTCTATGTGGATGCAATCTGAGAAGTGTGTATCGAGAAGAAGTTGACAGGCTTCTTCAGGGGTATCTGTAAATTCGCAATTATGCTTTTTCAGAGAGTGAATGACGTTTGAGTGATCGCGAGCACGAACTTTTTGGAGCCGTGTAGCTGCAGGGAGACTTTCAATGCTCTCACAATGCTTCCTCCAAGTCACTCGTTTTGATTTTCTCAATTCTTTGTTGTATTCAGTGAGAGCTGTTCTGTATTCGCACAAATTGTCATTGTTCTTAGCTCTATTGAAAAGTTTTCTTATTGTGCTCCTAAGGGCGTCAAGTCTTTTATTCCACCAAGGAACATCTCTTCGTGTTTTCCTATTTTTGAGGGCACAACTGCTTTCATATTCTAAGGTTATGTCTTTTTGGAGCTGTTCGGATTCAGTTCTGGTCCGACATGGAAGCTTCTCCGGAAACATGCCAGTTTGCGATGATACTATATATAAATGGACTTACCAAAGTGAGATCTAGAACCTCTTGACGAATCGCATTTATTAAGGTTGGTTCTACCCCTCTATTTACCACCACCAAATTATTAGCACAAATGTATTCAAAAAGGGACTCACCTCTTTTGTTTATGTTGGTGCTCCCCCACGTTGTGTGGTGGGCATTGGCGTCACAGCTGAGGATCCACTGTAGTCTCCTTTCTCTGCAATATGTTACCAAAGCCGCTACCTCTGAAGTTGGTGCCTCAGAAGTGTCTCCAGGGAGGTAGGCGATAACGACCTTCAAATCCCCTCCCTTTTGACCGGCGTTTGGTATTGCGATGAGTGCCGCCACCAAATCTCCATGAATAAATTCTGAAATTGGAAAAGTTGTTTTGATTAAGTTATCATTATTATCATTAAAGCTGCCCTTGGGCGGACACGCTGCTTATCGTAAATTAACTTACAGTTTCTTCATTTGGAAGCCCTTTTATGGCTCCTGATACGGTCCATGGTTCCTGAATCAAGGCTAGATCCAGGTCTTCTTTAGTAAATCTCCTGCTTAGGACAGTAGAAGCTGCCTTAGCATGGTGGAGATTTATTTTAAGGCACTTAAGTTGCCTTCTGGTGCTGTTTGCGGATGGACGTCGCATATTTATTATCTTTGGTGACCCCTTTGAGCCACCTTTTTACCCCTGCTGCTGTTAAGTAGAGCCGCCTCCTCAAGGTCTCGTCTCTCGCATTTGCGAGGTTTGCCAGAGGCACGTTGCCTCTTTCTTTCCCGGCTTGCAGTGGTTCCTGGGATGGCACCATTGTCATCGGGCGTCTGTGCGAGCAGCTAGGGGTATCATCCGTTGCGGCCTTTGCACCCGGTTTAGTACCCTCCAGTCGTCTACTCTCAAACTGTTATTTTGGCCTTTCACGAGGCCCAGTATTTTGCTGGTTGGGGTTACCTCCCCAGGGAAGTAGCCGACAAACTTCTTCCTCTTACACAGCTTTGAGTTCGGCACCTTCCCATGGTATCAAAGTGGGAATTGTTTTTTCCACCCAGTCACTCGTCATTTGGCCTTGCACGTAAAAGCAAGCCAACCGGGTTTGAATGTGCAACCACGGAACTGGGGCTTGGTAGTATTGTCCTGTTGCTTAAGTATGCTATCCAGGACACTGTTTTCTTGCTGAGTGAGTGCTTGCTGCCTCAGTAGCCTTCCGTTTCGGAGTATTGCTCGTTGGAGTCGAACTGTCAGCCCTTGGTCTTTTGGGACGAATATCCTTGCACTGCACAGAGGCCACTGAGCGTGCCTCTTCGATCTGATACCCTGCGTCTAGCAGTTTCTTCAGGCGTTTACGTCCAGCTCCTGATAGCTTGACTTTTCCAGTATCGTTTTATCGTTTGGCTTGACTGACCCATTTGGTTTGTCGATAACTGTTGATGATTTCGGGGATGCGAGTAAAGCAGCTTCCTCTTCCGCCGATATAACATCCATGGGAGTGGTGACGACCGAATCCTCTCCAATCAACGTGGTGTCATAGTGTTCAGTTTCTGCAGCAGGACCAAGTGCCCTAGCTGTAGGAATGAATTACCTTCGTCTAGGTATCTTCCCTCGACCCCTTCGGACTCGTAAGAGTAGCTGAGTCCATCAGAGTCCATCTCATCGTCTGTCTCCTGTGCTGACGCAGTTGCTTGTGACGTCATCACGTCGTCTGTCTTCGACTTCCTCTTGTGTTGGAGATTTGGTGTCGGTTTTAAATTTCTCCGCCTTTTTTCTGTTTTTGTCACTTCTGCCGACTGATGCGGTACTTGTATTTATATCCATATTTGTTGTTTGTGCTGGTACTGCTGCCGCACTTATTGTTATTGTTGATGCTGTAGTTGTTGTTGTTGCAATCTCTGCCACTTGCTGCATTTTTATTTTAACCTGCCTGGTCACGCGTTTGGGCAACGGGTTATCGGTTTGCGGGACTTTGGACTGGCCAGTGTCCATCGCCTTGCGGCACTTCCACACTTGTTTTGGTTTTTTTTTTGTTATTAATTAGATTAATAAAAGTTAATCCCCCACTGGGCCTGTCCATCCTCAATGTGTGACTGTTTGGTGCAGTTTATGGTCCGGCGGGGTCATTGGACCTTACTTTTTCGAAAATGAGGTTGGAAAAACAGTTATGGTGAATGGATTGCGCTATCGAGAGATGATTAATGATTTTTTATGGTCGGAGTTGGATGGTATTGATCTGGACAACGTTTACTTTCAACAAGATGGCGCTACGTGCCACTCAAGAAACGAAAGCATTGTTCTTTTAGGGGAAAAGTTTCCTAACCGTATTATCTCTCGAAGAGGTGATCACAATTGGCCACCGAGATCTTCAGATTTAAAAAACTTGCGACTTCTTCCTTTGGGACCACGTGAAAGATAAGGTCTACGCCAACAGCCCAGCGTCGATTCAAGACCTCAAAGATAAAATTCGTGAGACTATCGAGGAAAGCTGTGAGGCTATCATGAAAAGGATATGGTCCTGTATGCGTGCTCGTGGTGGCCATTTGGCTGACGGCATTTATATCAAAAAATGACATTTTTCTTTGAATACCAAAATAACACTTTTTATTGGAAAACCCTTTATGTCCAAGAAAACTATTTAAAATTTTTGCTTTCGCTTACACTTAATCACCATCAAAGTTGTCTGTTCACTATGGATGCTGAAGATCGACCGGTAGAGGCCGCTTCAGCTTTGACAATCGATTAAGTAAGCAATGTGCAACGCGAGGTGTCGTTTATTTGGCCACTACTCCTTCCAAAAGGAGTCTTTGTCGTGCTTGGAATAACTACATGACGTTTTTGGAATATAAGCTTGTTTTGGGGGGAGGGCCAAGTACTTTCTATGCCGGTCATACTAATGGGTGCATTGATGCTTCCTTGTGCGTGTGACATTTTGTCTACGTGTGCAATTCTTCTACGTCTCGTAGAGAGAGTCGGGGGCAGTTTATCCTCGGATACGGGAAGGGTGACCGAAACAGTCCTACCCCGCCTGTAATCTTCAGACAACTCGTTGAAGAGATGAGACTGGGGATGACTATTGGACGATGTATCTTCGGATAAGCGACGGGTGACCGAAACAGTGTGCCCATCGATTATATCCTTCTGACATCTCGCTGAAATAACGCAAGCCGCTATACGTCGTTATACTCTAGCAGCTTATCGAATATGGCGAAAGTAGCACACAGCATTGCAGTAGTGGTGAATGTAGCATTCGACCGGTTTGCTATGCCTATTGCGGGTTGGTTCAAATTGGTCAAGAAGGTAAGTTTGATCGAGTGACGGTTTGCTTTGGATATATAAGAGGGATGACCGAAGCAGTCTACCCCCCGATTGTTATCTATAAACAACCCGTCTATGAGATGCAGGTGGTACGGCCAGTAGTCGATAAGATCAGCTACTGACGTTGAGTAGAAATGTAAAAACTCATTGAAGCCATTTGGTCTTTCTAATGAATTTGCTGATACAGAAGAAGTAGTCTCCTAGGATGGTTTTGCGCAGATGTGCCAGAGCTGGACAGGTGCAGAGAAGATGAAGAACGGTTTCTTCTTCCTCCTCATCCATGCAGCTGTGTCCTGTTAATACTCCCACTACGGAGCTGATTTTGTTTCTACTTGTAGAGAGAAGTCTCTGAGTCCTTTTAGCATCTAGTTTTGGCCAGATCTGCTTTAATATGACGCAAGTATTAATGTTCCACCTATTATTTGCGACCGTTTTTGCTTCTTTAAATAGGGAGAATTTTATCGATTGTATAGCAGCGTACGGTTCACTGTTGCTGTTTAAGTGAAGGCCGCTTCCTTTTCTGGCTAGTTCATCCGCTTTACAGTTGCCCGGAATGTCGCTGGGTTACTGAACATCTGTCCGCAATCTCGTTAAGAGATTCCCGGCATTGTTTTAACAACTTTGATTTGTTGGTTGGTGTATTCAGGGCTTTTATGGCTGCCTGACTATCTATCTATGTAGATGACGATAGCTCCCGTCCAATTTGTAGGCTGCCTCTCAAGTAGCCATCATTTCTGCCTGAAAAACGCTACAGCGGTCCGGGAGGCGCAAGGCAATATTGATTTCGGGTGAATGAGAATAAATTCCCGCTCCCGTACCTTCCGTCATCTTGGACCCATCTGTATAGATTTCAAGTGCGTATGTATTTACTATTGTGCCATTCTCCCATTCGTAACGTTCTGGGATTGTTGCCTTGTATTTTATGTTAAAGTCCTCGAAGGGAATAATATAATCCGTTTTATCCGGGATTGAGCCCGGGAGGATATTAATATGACCTTTCTGATAGTAGGTCCATTTCTGAGATTCCCTAAGCCTTAGGGCTGCCATAGACGCAACTAATTTCCCGTAGATATCGACAGGAAGAAGGTATAGTATTGTGTCTAAAGCAGCCGAAGGAGTGGACCTGAGCGCCCCTGTGATGCAAATGCTTGCTGATCTTTGTATGCGTTCTTTAGATTTAGAATTGCATTTTTTCTCCAACTAAGCTTACTATCTAATATTTGACTAGTTTGTACAAAGCAGATTCCATAAGGTCTCTTATTGTATTAGGAAATTTGCCAGATCTGGCAATAGCGATGTCATCTGCATAGGCTATAACTTTACACCCCATGTTTCTCAGGATGATGAGTGCTTCGTTAACTACTAAGATCCAAAGTAGCGGCGACAGCACTCCGTCCTGTGGTGTACCCCTGTGCACTGACCGTCTGATTCGACTGCTCCCTAGTTCGGATAAGATCACTCTGCTACTAAGCATGTTTTCTATCCAGACACGTAGACAGTTGTCAACCTTCAGCTTACGGAGTGCGTTGGAGATACCTTCTGTTTTGACATTATTGAAGGCGCCTTCAATGTCCAGAAAGGATACCATCACATACTCTTTGATTGAGAGCGATTTTTCAATGGTACCTAATAGTGAGTGTAGAGCTGTCTCCACCGAAAAACCCTTACGATAGGCGTGTTGGGAATCGGACAGGGAGCTAGCTGTTAAGTGCCTTCGAATATAGGTGTCAATGAGTCTTTCCAGGGTCTTTAGGAAGAAAGAGGAAAGACTGATTGGCCTGAGATCCTTAGGGGACACATGTGAGGTCTTGCCACATTTTGGCATGAAGACTACCTTGACCCTTTTCCATGATGCAGGAGTGTATCCGAATTTTAGAGAGGTACGGAAGATCACTTCGAGCCAGGGGGTCAGTATATCTAGAGCTTTCTGCATCTCTATTGGTGTTATTTTATCTGGTCCAGGAGATTTGTATACGGAAGAAAGCTGTTAACGGCCAAGTAAATGTTGCGACCGTTGACAATCTCGACCGTTAATTCCTGAGCCGAATAGTTAGGTACAGTTGATGATATGTCATCTGTAGTGCTACCAGGAAAATGGGTGTTCACGAGGAGGTCCAGAGTCTCCTCGTTCGACGAAGTCCATTCTCCATCTGGTTTTTGAATATAACTAGGCATAGGTGGAGATTTAGAGATAATTTTTCTTAGCCTGCTCGGGTCGGTACTGCTTTCTATGCTATCAGAGAAGAGTCTCCATGACTGCCTTTGGGCTTTTATAATCTCTGCCTTAAATGTCTTCTTGTAAGCGAGAAGACTTGGCCGAATCGAAACATTTCCTGTTTTCTTTGCGCAGCTTTGCTAGGTTAGTATTCCACCACGGTGGTTTACTCCCTTTTCTATGTCTGCTGATCGGACAAGCTCTTTCGAAGGCTTCGTTCATCGATTTGGTGACTTTGTCCACCATATAGTCAATATCCGAAGGGGAATTCGGTTGATTAACTATCTGTCCAAGCTTATGCTTTAGGAGAGAATTATATATACCTCCCAATTGGTTTTCCTGGGATTACGGAATTTTTCGAGTAGTGATCTAATAAGGTCAATATTAAATTGAATATAGCAGTGGTCCGAGAATGAAACATCTCTTGAGACCATCCAGTTGCTAATTATTAGTGTTGGAGAGTGAGTAGCTAAAGTTATATCTAATACTTCCTGTCTAATCCTATTGATAAAGGTAGGTTCTGAACCTTTGTTACATAATACGAGATCAGTTGTCATAATGTAATCAAAAAGGCACTCACCCCTGTTGTTTGTGCCGCTGCTTCCCCAGAGAGTGTGATGAGCATTGGCATCCGCGCCCACCACAACGGGAATGTTGTCTCTCTCAGCTGCCTCTATCGTTCCACGCACATCAGCTGCTGGGATGGATGTTGGCATAGACCAATGATAATGTAGCCCCATAAAAAAAGTCTAGAGGCGTTAAATTACACTATCTCGAAGGCCAATAGACGAGTTTCTCGAGATAACACGTTCCCTGAACTGAGACTTCATTAACTCGATTGTTGCACCCACTGTATGGCTTGCGGCACCGTTTTGCTCGAAAGACATATCACTGATGTCCAATTCATGCAATTGCTCAAAGAATTAAAGTTTCAACATGTCTCTGTAGCGAATACCATTTGCCACCGGCATGAAAACCACACCACACAGTGACTTTTTGTGGATGAAGTGCTGTCTCATGAAGCACATGAGGGTTCTTAACTGTCTAGTAACGCATATTTTGCTTATTGATCAACCAAAAATGCACTCCATCGCTGAAAATTATAAATTGGTATTAAGGTTCTTAAAGTTTCGGCCACCGACTCGGAATTCCGGTAGTAAATTTCAATAATTTGTAAACGTTGGTCCTTTGTGTACTTCACCAATTGAGAATGTTGATTTAACTGAATATTTTTACATTGACACTCTGAAAGTTTGAATATGTCGTCGCTAAAGTTACGACACAAATGGCGGCGTAAAAATAGTTCATTTCCATCTCAGGCCAGTCTGTCCCCCATTATAGACATCACTGGGTTGCCGTAGTATGCATGATAAATCGCCGCAAGTCAGACAGAAATTTGTTGACTGTATTAAAAAAAATGGGAACGTTCAAGAATCTAGGAGTAGTTAAATAAATCTGACAGCAGGTTGATTTGATGTGTTTCAGTTTTTATTGGCCTATATTCGTCAAGTGAACATTCTTTCAGTTGACGTGTATGGAGGGGTAGCCGACGAATCTAGTCAAGAATTTCGTGGCTGAGTACTAAGTTGGCTGATGTCCGAAAAGTGATGGTAGTGACTAATCTAGTTTTTTGCATTCAGAGTACATCAAGTCTATAGATAACTAAATTTCTGAAGGTAAATGATAAAAACAAAACCTGTGTAGGTCGACGGTTTTTTTTTTTTTTTTTTATTATTATTGAAGGTGAAAATCTCAAACCCAGAGTAGTGTGGACTCTAACCTCACTAAAAACACTTCCTTAATCATGACCAATCAAAGAAAGATCGACAAATGATTTTAGTTTCAACGTTCACTTGCATTCGAGAAGATATTACAATTTGAATACGGGTTCTCATTATTTAGATTATAAGGTCGTGAGGTTTAATTATTCTTAATCTACGAATATTGTATCGTATATTTAAGACGTCTTCTATTTCAAGATTAATATGCATCATTGTTACGAATTGCGTAATTTTTAATTACTTCCGTTACAAGATCAGTCTGCAAATCACGATGCAAGTCATTATTTCTAATATACCATGGGGCATTTACTATTCCCCGAAAGACTTTGTTTTTTTACATTTGTTTTCTTTGTACAACCCCATAATTGGATACCATATGTCCAAACAGGCTCCAGTATCTGGTTATATAATACAATTTTATCCCCAATGGACATTTCCGAATTATGTCCTAGCAACCAATAAAGTTTTCTATATCTAATATTTAGCTCTTCTACTTCCTTTTTCACATGTTCCTTCCATTTGATTTTAGCATCTCGATTCATACCCAGATACTTAGCTGTATTTGAATAAGGAACTATTTGGTTATTAATAACCACGGGAACATTTGTTATTTTTTTATTAGTAAAATTGATATGGTCCACCCACTTTGACTCGTTAAGTATAATTCGCCATCGTTGCGTCCAATCACATATCTCATTAACTGCATTTTGCAGCTTTTCTGTTGCTTTAGCCACGCATCTATCAGTTGATAGAAGAGCAATGTCGACGGCTTGATTTTTATTTAAATTTGTCTGAGAGTTTAAAAAAAAAAACTCATCCGAAAGGCCTCTACTGTACTGAATAACTAGTAAAGGGTTTTTCAACAGGGACGCTACAAAAGTAGAGCGACAGTAAGGTTTGCCATTTTATGATGGAAAGATATACGAGCCAACAACGAGTAGAAATTATTAAAATTTACTACCGAAATTCGGAGTCAGTGGCCTCAACGTTAAGACCGCTACGTCCAATTTATGGTCGTCATAATCGTCCTAGCAGATCAACAATTGGGCGTCTAGTGGAAAAATTTGGATCCACAGGCACAATACAAAATGTTCCCGTGCCAGTGAGATAAAGAAGTGCCCGTAGTGTCGAGAATATTGCTGCCGCTGAGACTTCAGTTGAAGAAAGCCCAAATGTGTCTCTCACACGTCGTTCTCAAGCGTTGGGCATCTCTGTGACGTCGTTGTGGCGAATTTTGCGAAAAGATCTTGGCCTACATCCTTACAAGATTAAATTGACGCAAGAACTGAAGCCGCTTGGCAACCAGAAGCGTCGTATGTTCGTGAATTTGGCTGAGCAACAACTTGAAAATGATTCGGATTTTCATCGAAAAATCATCTTCAGCGATGAGGCTCATTTCTTGCTGAATGGCTTCGTCATTAAACAAAATATGCGGTATTGGTCAGGCAGCAATCCACACGTACTGGGCAGGCGGCGTCATTGGGCCGTACTTCTTCCGTGATGATGAAGACCGGCACGTTACTGTGAATGGGAATCGCTACCGTTCAATGATAACCGAATATTTTTGACCCCAATTGGATGATATGGACTTGGAGGACATGTGGTTCCAACAGGACGGCGCCACAAGCCACACAGCGAATGTCACAATCAATTTATTGGAAACCAAGTTTGGAGAACGTGTTATCTCACGAAATGGTCCAGTCGCTTGGCCGCCTCGGTCGTGCGATTTGACGCCGTTAGACTATTTCCTGTGGGGTTACGTCAAGTCTATGGTCTATGCCAACAAGCTAGCGACGATTGATGAACTTCGTTCGAATATCGAACGTGAAATTGCAGCAGTATCGGCCGATTTATGCTTGAAAACAGTCGAAAATTGGGTACAGCGTCTGGACTTCTGCAAGCGTGCCCGTGGTGGCCATGCAAAAGAAATCGAGTTCCATACATAATGGCATCGAACGTACTTTCACAGGAATAAAGAATTTCATTGATTGTTTTTGTTTTATTTAAAAAAAACTTTTGTAGCGCTCTTATTCAAAAACCCTTTAGTTGCACCTCTCAATTACTATAATAATAAGATCGCATATTTTTTACCCAAGTTGCTATTTTGTTGTTGTCTCTTTTTGAAATATATGCACTTGTTGGATGCTGTGCAATCCCTTCCCCTCATTAAATTGCTCGCCAACAAGTCACAAATGAAACTGCAATAATTGGAAATGGCAATCAAATCTGTTCGGCTCGCGCGAGTAGCACCCACCCCCGTGCCATTCGACCGGAAGAGAGTACAATTTAAGCTCAACATAAGCTCAAAAGATACGTGCAAGGCTTTGGTATTTTAATGCAATTATGCAGTTGCACCGCCACTACGTAATTGAGAAAATGGAAAAGAGACATGAGATAATTGTCGGTGAAGTGGTCTAGAAACCAAGTTTGTAATCATTTTCCACAGAGGTATTTTTTTAGCAACATATTCTCCATCTTGACTTATGAGAACTTTTGTTTTTCACTCAAATTGAGTGTGTTTCCGTACTTTTCTGAGTTGGTTTTCTTATAATAATAACATTTGGAACAATTTTTTTTTTAAGTGTTACTCAAAGGGGTGTTCCTTTTCTTTCTGGTTCAATATTGGCAATTTGTCATATCTCTATTATTTGCAAGAGAATACGCTCACCGAAATGAAATACATACAGTGCGGTAGACGCAACAATTTTTCTTTCATAAATTTTATTTTTTTCCTTTGCGTTTGTTTTAATTACAAGCAATTGCATTTATAAGAAATATTATTTAGTTCTCAATGGAAAAAAACAGAAATATATGTCTGGTGAGTTAATGAGTTAACGGCTATAATGTTTTCTTCCTTCTTAGTCATGTAAAAACAAGAGCAATTTTTTGATTCATTTGATTGGACGGACCTGCAAAATGTTCGCAAAAATCAAACATAAAGGATTTTTTTTGATTTTTATTGCTATTTTTTCGAAACTTCTCGTATTTTCAATATTTTGCACAACCTCCACGATTTAAAATTGATTGCGGCAATCAGTTCCTCACAGTATTCATACTGCTTACCTCCATCCATCAACCATCCCCAAATATTTTCAATAATATTGAGATCGGGTGAATATGGTGGCCACGGCAATAATTCCACATTTTCAACAGCAAGAAAACTTTTTACGTTGTGAATCGGTGCATTATCTTTGTTGAAAAATACACTCGAAAGGTCAAAACACTTCTTTTACTATGGTAAAAGCGGATTACAAAATAGCTTTATAAGAAACTGCTTACTCCTCCTTGCCTCAAATGATGACGGTTCAGAAAGCTATACAGCACATCCGACTTGCGTATCCTATTTCATATGAGCACGAGCGAATTCCAAGCTATGTTGCTTTCTTGCGCAGTTAAGTGGGGGTTTCTTTTGTAATTTTGTTAATTTTAAGTGCTGAGTACTTAAGATCACTCGACGAACAGTGCTAACCGCTGCTAATTCCTTAATTTTGCTCGTGGAGTGAGCGGAATTTGATTCCATTCGAACTATTTTTTGCTTTTCCAGCGGTGACAAAGCTGTCTTGGTCCGTCCTTTTTTTCCATCTTTAATGTAGTTTCG
Source organism: Cheilosia grossa (assembly GCA_963082955.1). NCBI lineage: Eukaryota > Metazoa > Arthropoda > Insecta > Diptera > Syrphidae > Cheilosia > Cheilosia grossa. The sequence goes on along the minus strand of OY720147.1, from coordinate 47,569,766 downwards.
AACTGAATGATCACTCCGTCCAATTTGTCTCGCAATACTACGCATTGAAAGACATTCCTTTTTGACCTCTCTAAAACCGTTAAAAACTTGTTTTCATCCATTTCCACTTTTTATGAAAGGCACACTCTTGTTCAAGCTTAAAATTTGCAGTTGATTCAAATTTGCGTAACAGGTAATTACCAACTAACTGAATTCTTGAATGCGTCTAATCAAGTGAACCAAAAACTTGCTCTTGTTTTTACATGACTGGGAAGGAAGATAACAAAATAACCGTTAGCTGTCACTCACCAAGCATATATTTCCGTTTTTTCCATTGTATATATATATAGTTGGCGCAACAGGTCCGTGGGGATCCAAGGCCTAGCTTCTCGCAACCATTCGTTTTGTGTGAGTTTTATTTTTGGAACGAATGGAAGGGATCTACAATTTTATGCCGATTCCAAACGGCTAATTGAGAAGCTCTTAAGACAGTTATACTCTCGGATGTTTGTCAGACTTTCGCGAGAGGTGGCGCAGTGGAAAAAACCTCAAGTTGGAATTTGGGTTTTTGCGGGATTCGAACCTGGGACCCCTCGCTTAGTAGTCCAACATACTAATTATTAAGCCACTGCGGAATAATCAACTAGCCCAAGGAAATTTCTTGGGCTAATATTTGCAGGTTTTTTATGGAGTTGGAACTATTTTGTTCTCTCTTTTTGGCTTTCTTCTGCCCAACTTTTGCGTAAGGGAACGAAGTTTGGCTAATGTGTTCGACTGCATTGTCGTTGTGACAGGGAATGGTGTGATAACACACAAATAGAACACGCAGACGTTAGTTCATTTGTTTCTCGACCGATAATTTCTTTAAGGCCATTATTTTTCTCTCTTTAACTTTCATGCAGTTTCGCACAAAGGACAAACTTACTGAAACCATACATTTCAAAAACAAAAACATGCGATCTCCAAAGTACTTTAAAATAACAGCTTACTCACGCCGAAAGTCTTTCAAAAATATTCCCATTTTTAACAAAAGTTTTCTTCGTGCTTTTATCCTGATTAAACAACAATTGCATGCCGCCCACTAAGAATACTAAACCCAAAATGTCAAGCACGCGCAGCTCACCAGCCAGTCCTAGATCCCCAAAAGTGCAACCACAATCCTGGGAGGGTTGTTCTGCGGCTCCAAAAAGTCCTCACAGAACGATTCCAAACTTGCCACCGCAGCCATTTAAAAGTCCCAAATCACCAAGGTAAAATTAGTATCCTGACAGTTTAAATATACCCAGTTGATGTATGATCGACATATTTTTAGACATTTCAAAAACCAGTCATCTCTTCACTGCTATGATCAGCCCAGAAGTCCATCCATAAGTACATACAGCAGTTATAGTTACGACTCTGCCGCCACTCGCAAATATGAGAATCCGCCACGCAGTCCGAAAATTACAACCACATATGCCAATGATGATACCGAGTCCAATATAAACTATTACCAAACACCCTCGCCAATTTTACGGAGCCCAAAAGCACTACCAGCTCTGCCAACAGACTCAACCGAATCCAATTACTACTTGACAGGGCAAATATCTCAATCGCCCCACCGGACTCCCCACCTGCCAAGGAAATTTGTTTTCGATACACCCCCGTCTTCGTCGGAACAAACAGGTAGATTGGCTCACCATATCTACCCAGATAATCTATGCGTCGGTCACATCTGTTTTTGTTTGTATTCACAGCAAAGAAATTTGAATATTACGAGCCGCAAACTCCGGACGACGACGATGATGACGATAACATTGGTGACGTGATTGGAATTGAAGATAACACCTTCAGTCATGGACAATTTCAGCATCCGTTGCCGCTATCTCCGTCATCGTACAATCATAAAAGACATCACTCCTTAAAGGGAATTGGCAGGCCTCGTTCAAAGGACCCTGTACACATTCTTAAGGAAATCGATAATGGCAAGGAAATGTTCACATATCAAACGGATCTTTTGGACGATCCACACCGACTAGGCAATAATATTTTTCTCAAACGTGACTCTTGTGTCACCGAGTCCACGCAAATGTCTATGGACTCAACGGACACTAACAATACATCCATGACTACGGCAACTACACTCAGTTCTGAGAAACTGGAAACAAGTGACTCGCAGATGCGGCGCAACGCCACCCACTGTGGGAATGGCAAACTTGTTGAGCTTACAGGACATTATGAGCACGAGCAACACATGCGTTTGGGACGTCGTCATGCAATCAACATAACATCAAATCCGGGTTACCAGGTAAGAATTGAATTCCCTGCGCAAGAACTCGTTTCGAAATGAGAGGACAATTCAACTTGGTATGGGGTTTTAGGTTCTGCACAGCTCTCACTCGACTTTGGATCGCACATGCTCGGATAGTGTGGTCTCGTTGCGCTGTAGAAAATCAACGAGCGATTTGACCTACGATATGGATGACGTGACAAGTTCGAACAGCAAGACTACTGGCAGTGCGAACAATCATTGCAACGGTAATGGTGCGTTAGTGTCCAACCCAAAACCGAGAAGGCGTGGCAGTTCAAAGGGTGGTCTGGCCTATTTAGCATCGCGGCGAAATTCACGAGAATCCATGAAGAGTGCTTGCTCGAACACGTCAATATTTTCAAACGATGACATCGGTCCATTGGCTTTTCAGGCATCGTCACGAGGCCGCCAGCGAAGGACGTCGAACTTCTTGGAACTACCTGGTACTGCAAGATATCTGCTCTTTAACAATATGTCCAAAATAAATGACAAATGCTTTCAGTTCCGGACCATGCGAGGCCGAGGGTCTGCTCTCTGCCTGACAGAGCGTATAACCCTCGTCTAAGCGATGACTTGTACCGCTTGCGTCATTTTTCCATCAGCAAGGGCAACGTGGTCAACTGTGGCGACTCGATTATATCTCGGAGGTCCAGAAGTAATACGAGCGTTAATTCAACAAACAGTAGGTGAGTGTATAGCTTTTAACTGTGTCCACTCATTGTTTTGGTTTTGAATTTGATTCATATACATTTTGCCTACTCCTGTTTTAGAGCCAGTGAGAGGTCGCCATTTGACGGATCGTGCTGCGGTGGTGGTTACGCTAATGTGGAGTCAATTCCGCCATCCCCAGACACAGATGACAGTGAGCCACCACCTCCACCAAGGTAATTTTAACCACACGCCCACTTGGCACATAATTCGTTAAACAGTTCATTTGGACCTACAGATACCGAATCGTAATGTTGGGAGATGCAGGAGTGGGAAAAACTGCACTCGTTTCCCAGTTCATGACCTCTGAGTACATGCACACCTACGACGCAAGCTTAGGTAAGTTTACTGCTTTCCACATCCAATCTGTAGATATATATAAGATCAATGCAATGGCAACTTGAGAATGGGTTCTAGGGTTTTACTTAATAATTTCAATTTGAGTTTTAGATGACGAATTTGGTGAGAAAACCGTCAGTGTTCTATTGGACGACGAGGAATCGGAGTTGGTGTTTATCGATCATCCAAGTGTTGAAATGAGCGTAAGTGTTTGTGTTTTGTTAGAAAATGCGATTTAGCAAGACCGAATTGTAGGTGGAAAACTCTTTGACTACGTACGAGCCTCATGGATGTGTGGTTGTTTTCTCTGTGGTGGATAAGACTTCTTTTCGCATTGCCGAGGAAATAATAAACTACTTGTGGAAGGAGAACATAACTAAGGATAAAGCAGTTATACTTGTTGGCAATAAGGCTGATTTAGCTCGGGCCAGAGTCATATCGACACAAGGTTAAATCACTGGGTTGCAACAGGGGCGATTTCGGATACTAGTAGCACAGTTTCTTTTAAGTAACTTAAATGGTGTGTATAGCCAAGGTTAAGGAACAGCTCTTTAAGAATTGAGAAAATCGGGAAAATCGGTGCCGAATGCAAAAAGATGGAAGATGGAAGATTGGTTGGGGTAATTTTTGAAGAACAAACGGATCAATTTACAGATTGGTTAACTTCCCTTCTATAATAGAATCTGATTTTTGTTTGGACCTTAAATCTCAACCCTAAATTGATTAAGTTACTAAGGAATGAGGGCGGGTATAGTTAAGAAATAGAAAAGTATGGTCTCAAAAGTTTTGGCTTGATTCTCTTAAGCCTTCTTAAGGGATAAAATTGTTTTTTTTTTTTTTTTATTTTGATTGTATTTTATGTGTAGGTTGTCAGTTCGAATGTACCACGGAGCTTTTTAGTCTCCAAAACTGAAGTCCAAAGGCCCATACTTCAGTGCTCAGCTCTGAACTAAAAAATAAAAAAACGCCTATTGAGTGTCCGGCTAAATTTTACTCACGATGGCAAAATTTATATAAAATTACCAATTGTGACCTACAAAACAGTTAGTGTGAAGTGTTTATTAATTCGGGGTAAGTCTTTGGAAATATACCGTTAGTTCTTTCATGTTAATTTATCACAACTTACTAAAAATAAATAGATACAATTTTCCATCTGTCAAATAATAGCTAGATCTCTAAAATGTCACACATTAATTATGGAAATACAAACTGAATACTCGATATAGCTCGGTAACAAAATTTGTTTTGAGTATTCAACCCTATTTCATATACTCGGTATGATGTTTATAGAACTAAGAATATGGGTAGAGGTGATGTTGAATAACAGAATTTTTGGGAAACCCGAACGTAGGTCGGATCTGAGTGAGATCTGAGTGAGCTAAACCTAATATTGTGTAAGCAATCGTTGTATGGAGTACGGCATACACTACACAGGGTAGTTTCGCCTTTGAATTAGTGTGACGTTGCTTAGGTTGACCATGGCGATGGGTGCGCGGATGTTTTGTCCTGTATGTGAATGCATATTGTCCTTATGATTGTGAAAGAAAGGACTACGAGAAACAATAGGCTTTTTTTTTGTCTTACGATCTCTATGGATCGTTGTTTTCCGTGGGTTGCAGAAACAGAGATCTAACTGCCGTTGGGGGCGGTGTGGGTCGTTTCGGGTATTGTTCGTGATAGACCGATATCTTTACATAGATTTATGTGTGGGATTTTAGGGATTTGTATTGGCGGTTGTAAACTGAATATTCCGATGGACGTGTGTGGGCTGTGGGCCTCACGACATCATCTCTATCATCGTGGAGTCGGAATTCATTGGCGTCAAGGTTTTGTGCCAGTGTGTTGTCTTGCTCTTTCCTTAATATGGTAGCTATTTGTTGAGTTCTCTGATTTGACTTCGGATTTCGCGTATTTATTCGAGCGTTGGACTCTATTGTTTGTGTTCGAATGTTTGGGATATCTTGAAGCGTGGGCGTAAATATTCATTTCGTTTTGTATATGTATTCTTTGGGCAAATTTGAATACGGTTTCGAAAGTGTGCACTAATTTTTTTCTGTAAATCTTTCTGAAAAGTTGATTAACTAAGGGAAGTGCAATCTTTTCGTTGGGAATACAAGAGTTGATAAAAAAATGTTTTGCTTGCTGTTTCGAGTATCACATAACACGATTGAATTGGCGAGCAATGGTATGGTTTGGAAGGAATGTCGCCTGAATTCAGTGTGCCCAGATGAAAGGTTTGAAAGTCTAGTTTTTCCGAAACAAAAAAAAAGAGGCTATGTGCGAAAAAATAGGACTGAATGCCACAAAAAAAAAGCTGAGTGCAAAAAAAATAGGACTGAGTGAAACAAAAAAAAAAGGATAAGTGCAATAAAGGCCCCCTGGTCATAGGTATCATAGTAATAGTATAGGACTGCACAATGCAGCTCATCAAGAGAGTCAGACGTGGGTTCACGTATAGGCGGATTCAATAAATGCGTGAGTGATATCGAGAACTGACAACTTTCAATATTTCCTGTTCTAATGTACCCTTGTTCCTAGAAACTCCAGGCGAGCTTTCCCATACGCAACCTATTTAGGTAGCGAGAAGGAGTTGTTGTACCTTTGTTTATTTTTATTAGTTGGAAAAAGGCCCATTTAAGGACTATTCACAGTCGCAGATACCTGCGAAGCAGTTTCATTGTTCGAGGCTAAGTTCTAACGAATTTTTCATTCTTGGGTTTGTGGATCGCGACTGCTTTATATGAAGGGAAAATTGTTGTAATCGTAAATTTAGCTATTTAAATCAATTGAGGCTGTTTTTTTAAGGTTAGATTAATTATATATAATGCTTTGGTGGGACAGCATAATCAAATTTTCAATTTATAATTACAATTAAATTGATTTGTTCGCAATTCACATATTCGCATTAATCGCGCTCATGTGAATAGTCCTTTAAAAAGTTTTCAAAATAAATATACATATTTAAAATATATCGCGGTTCCCCTTCACAACATCATAGTGTAAAGCGGGCCAATACTTCTTTAATATTGTGAGAAAATTCTAAATTTGCAGAGTAGCGTCAGAAAAAGGAACCTTTTTTCTTTCATCGCCTCTTTTTTTTGTTTTAAAAAGACTAAATTGAAAGAGATCTTAAAAAGAAGATTTAAAAATGAGTTGATATAATTTACAAATAATGTATATTATTTATAAATGAAATGAAAATCAAAGCCAAACCGTTTTCATTTTAATATTTTTCATCAAATTAATTGCATTTATTGTTTCGTAGTACTGTCTAGGTCACCCAAGGAACAATCTTAAAGTCATCTAGTTCGAGTGTGTTTTGGTTCTATTTATAAAAGAAAATTTGTGTGAGAGTGATCTATTTACAGTCTATATTGTATTGTAAAAATAAAACTAAAATGTATAACTTTTCTCTAACACTCAAAGAGATTGCTGCAAAATTCGGAAAAGTAGCAAAAACAAGAGCTGTGAAAGAAAAAAGTGTCATTTCAAAAAGCTACTCTGCAATTTAAGAATTTTCGCACACATCAGAGCTCAAATTTGTGTTTCTTTTTTTGTGCAGAGCATGATCAGAGCGCGCTCTATGAGCTCAAAATAAATTGACTGAACAGCCTGAGGACTTTTCCTGATTACACATGTACAAGCACACGTCCAGTCACATTTGACAGAAAAAAAAAACAGAAAAACAAAAAAACATCAGAATGCTCTGAGCACGCTCAGCTCAGAGCGCGCTCAGTTCAGTGCTCAGCTCTGAAGTCTGAACTCAAAAAGAAAGACGCCTATTGCGGAAGAAAACCGCACAAAATCAAGGCATAGAATTTTGCAATATGAAGTGAACTCTCATGTGACTGTAGGAACAAGGAAGTGTCCTTAAAATGTGCCATAGGAGATTGGAATGGGATTTCATTTCATTTGATTGGAGTTGCCATTTGGTTGTAAATTGTGAGTCTAACATAATTTTGTGAAAAATCGTCAAATCGTCGCTGGGCATTTGCTTGAAACCTGAAAATCGTCAAATGGCAGACCAAAATCGGCAAATCATCATGGAGGCTGAAAATCGTCAAATATGGCATCGGTGCTGGCAAGTAAAAAAAGTGCTAAACGTGCTTAGCATTAGCATGGCTTAAATTATACTGCAATAATTAACATAAGAATAAAGTTCATGGTATTGTTACATTTGGGCTGGGATTCGAAAAGATAAAACACTATTCTGTTAAACTTTTCTAGTCAGAATCACTTTTATTACACTTTTATGGATTATACACTAATAAGGTACTAGAACAATATTACTTAAACAATTCCTCAACGATTCAAACCAATCACTTATTTCACTTTATTACTCTGCACTTATTTATCCTTACAACCGATTACTATCTCGAACTTTAACCAATCACTGATAAAAATCAACTGTCGCCCTGTTCCACAACCTCTCCTTTTATATCTGCTCTGCCATCTCTTCGAGAACTTTCTAGCTAACTCCAATTGGTTCTACAATTGGCTGACATACTTTTTCCCCTTTTCAGCAATTGATAAATTCCCAGTTAGTTTAGTGGGGAATTGACAGATTCCAATCTCCAATTGGAGGTGGAACTTGTTTGGTGACAAATGGGGGTTGTCTTCATTTCACCACGATTCATTCCACGCCACAATATCCCCCTCTTAAACTTGTTCGTCTCGAACAAACTCGTTAACATTTGCACCATTGTAGCGATGAAGACGATCCACATGAACGACTTTCAGCTTGCCTCTTCCTCGTTGGATGCGATAGACAACGTCGTTGATGCGCTTTACGATTTTGTAGGGCCCTTCCCAGTCTGGTTGCAACTTAGGTGATAAACCTTTTCTTCGATGAGGGTTATATAGCCATACCAGATCTCCTTCTTGAAAGCCTGTAGTTGTTGTTTTAGTATCGTACCTCGTTTTCATGCGGTCACTGGCTATCTTAATATTAGCCCTAGTCCCTCGATGCACGTCCCTGATGATATCCCTGAGGTCTGTAACATAGTCCTCCTCATTTTTGGATTCTTCGCATGGAGATCCAAACATTAACTCGCTAGGTAAGCGGACTTTTCGACCAAATAGGACTTCAGATGGAGTATGTCCTGTGGTGTTGTGCACTGCACTTCGATAAGCCAATAAAAACATGGGAATGTGTTTGTCCCAATCTCTCTGGCCATCGCCAACGACCTTAGAGAGGTGTTCATTCAGCGTTCTATTGAAGCGCTCCACCATCCCATCTGATTGTGGATGAAGCGGTGTTGTTCTTGTCTTCTTAATCCCGAGTAACTGGCACACTCCTTGGAAAATCCTGGACTCGAAGTTTCGTCCTTGGTCCGAATGCAGTTCCATAGGTACACCGAATCTGCTTACCCAGTTGAAGACGATTTGCTCCACCACAGTCTTAGCTTCTTGATTTGGGATAGCGAATGCTTCAGGCCACTTACTGAAGTAGTCCATAACAACAAGGATGTAACGATTTCCATTGTTCGTTTCAGGAAACGGTCCCGCAATATCAACGGCTATCCTTTCGAAAGGGGCTCCCACATTATATTGATGCATCTGGCCTTGGACTTTCACTCTCGGGCCTTTGCTGGCCGCACATATTACGCATTTCCTGCACCAATTCTCAACATCCTCCCTTGAATGGACCCAGTAAAAGCGTTCTCGTACTTTTCCGAGTGTTTTGTTTATTCCCAAGTGGCCTCCAGACACTCCATCATGCAATTCCCTCAGCACTTCGATAACTTTTGTCCTGGGAACAACAAGCTGCATTACGTACGACTTTCCATCCGGGCTTTCCCATTTTCTTTTTAGAATGCCGTCTTGGACATAAAGGGAATCCCACTGCGCCCAGTATGCCTTCAGCTCGGGACTCCTATTGGATATCTCCTGCCAGTCTGGTTTTCCCTCATGCTCCTTCCAGGCGAGGATTGGTTCGATATTCGGATCTTCCTTTTGAGCCTCCCGGATTTCCCGTGCACTCCAGCCACCAATGGGCATAGCTCTCACCCTTTGAACGGACACGACATCTTTTTCCTCGTGTCGTAAGCAATGTTTACAATCTGCTTTGCACGGTCGACGTTAGAGAGCGTCTGCATTTGAGTGAAGACTTCCCTTTCGATGTTGTATTTCGTAGTCGTACATTTGCAGCTGTTCGATCCACCTTGCGACTTGTCCTTCAGGATTCTTAAAGTGTAGTAGCCACTTTAAAGATGCATGGTCTGTGCGAAGGATGAATTTCTGCCCATAGAGGTACTTATGGAAATGTTTCGTTGCCAGTACCAAAGCAAGGAGTTCGCGCCTGGTAACACAGTAGTTCCTTTCTGGCTTTGAGAGGACTTTGCTGAAGAACGAAACTACCTTCTCTTGGCCCTCGTGTACCTGGGAAAGCACGGCTCCAATTCCCACATTACTAGCGTCTGCATCCACAATAAATGTTTTTCCAGGGGTGGGGTACGCTAATATGGGGGCGTCGCACAACTGTTGCTTAAGTTCTTTGAAGCTGTTTTCGCACTCACCTGACCATTTGAATTGTTTGCCTTTTTCTGTCAGTTGATGCAAGCTCTTTGCGATCCTGGCAAAGTCCTTCACAAATCGTCTGTAATACGTCGCAAGTCCCAGGAAGCTTCTCAGCTGGTGTTTGTCTTTGGGAACCGGCCAGTTTTTCACTGCATCGATCTTCTCCGGATCAGTCTTGACTCCCTTGGAAGAGATGATGTGCCCGAGATACTTCACTTCTGGTCGGAATAGAGAACACTTCTTCGGGTTCAGTTTAACTGTGCACTTCGTAGCCTTTGGAACACCTCCCTAAGGTTATTTCGATGTTCGTTGAACGTTTTACCAACCACGATGACATCGTCCAGGTAGACCAAACTGGTTTTCCACGTCAGTCCCAGCAAAACACGCTCCATTAGACGCTCAAAAGTTGCTGGAGCATTGCACAGTCCGAATGGCATTACTGTAAATTGCCAAAGTCCGTTTCCTGCTGTGAATGCTGTTTTCTCGCGGTCTTCTGGATGGATCTGTACTTGCCAGTAGCCACTCTTCAGATCAAGAGTCGAAAACCATTTGGCCCCGGATAGTGTGTCCAGGGTATCGTCAATTCGTGGCAGGGGGTAGCTATCCTTTTTAGTGACGTTGTTTAGTTGGCGATAGTCCACGCAGAATCTCGTACTTCCGTCTTTCTTTTTGACCAGGACGACGGGTGATGCCCACGGACTTTTTGAGCTCTCAATCAGTCCCTCCTTTTCCATCGTCGACACCATTTCTGCAACCTCCGTCTGCTTGGCCAATGGTAGTCGTCTGGGAGGCTGACGAATTGGTCTTGCATCCCCGGTGTCAATTCGGTGCTGTACGAGATGTGTTCGGCCATACTCGCTACTCTGCGAAGCAAATATATCAGCGAACTCGTTGATTAGACTCCCTGCCATTGCCCGCTACTCCTGATCCAGCTCACACTCTCCGAGTATATTCTTTTTCATTTCCGATATCTCCGTAGGTCTAACCGGTTTCGCAGGACTTTCTTTTGACAACTTTGTGACCGCAGTAATCGGTACGCACTTTCCGATCACTTCCCCTTGCTTCAGCTTTACACTTCTGTGCTCCGCATTGAGGACACGAACGGGAACCAAGTTGTTTTTAGGTTCAACAAGCATCTTTCCGACGATATAGCTCTGGTAATAGTTTTCTGTATCTGGCTCTATTAGGAAGAATCGGTGGCTCCCAGGATCACCTTCCAGCTTTGTCCAAATAAGTGTCTCTGACGAAGGTGGTAAAATTTCGTCCTCACTTACAACTGTTCTTAGAGCTGCGACGTTCTCGTTCCCGTAAACCATTGGAATCTCGACGTTTCTGTACTTTAGAACTTGCAAACCGATGTCGAGGACTACATCATGCGTCTTCATAAAGTCGATTCCAATGATGCATTCGTCACATATATCGGCCACTAAGAATGCATGGGAGAAGACTATTCCTGCTAGATTTATCGTCAAGAGTACCTCACCATACACCTTTGCCGTTGCTCCAGTTGCTGTTTTCAGACAGTAGCTGCTGGTGTTGTGCAGCCATGATTGGCGAACGATGTCCCTTCTGATTATGGAAGCGGTGGCACCTGTATCGACTGTGGCCACACACTTTTTCTGGCCGATATGTGCTTCCACTGTCAAGCTCCTATTACATCGTTTGGTCTGGGAGACCTGAATTGTGGTCCTAGGGGCGTCGATTCCAGAAACAAGCTTCCGCCCCGTGAAGTGGGTTCTTAACTGATGGCTTTGTGAGGTTCCGTCCGCCGATTGTTCAGATCCCTCCTCGATACGACTCCTAGTTCTGCAATGTGGACAACTACTCTCTCTACGTTCAGCTCTGCACTGTCGTTGAAGATGTCCAATTTTGTTGCAGTTCCAGCAACGGATCGGTCCCCTGCGAGTACTGTTCCGGTCTTCTTCATCTGTTCTCTGGCATGTACATTCGACGGATGTTATTTCTCTTACGCGGTGGAATCCTTGAGATGCCTGGTCAGCAGCTTTCATAGTTAATGCAAATGCCAGTGCCTCAGGAAGAGTTCTCTTTCCAGCCATTCGTAGAGCCATCTGCAGTTGTCTGTCATCTATGGCTTGCGTAAATGCGTCTACAGCCATTTCGTTGATGACATCTTCGCCGGCCCTGGGATATGACAAGTGCGCTAGCCGTTCTATATCCGCTTGCAGCTGCTGGAGTGTTTCTTCCCTCTTCTGGAATCTACTGCGCAGTTGCACTCTATACACTTGCTGCATATGGTCGTCACCAAACCGCATCTCAATAGCCTTAACCAAAGCATCATAGTCGCGCTGTTTTTCTTCTGAGATAGTTTGAAGCAATTCTGCAGCTGTACCTCGTAATGCGAGCGTTAATGCAATCGACTTTTCCTCGTCGTCCCATCCATTGGTCATTGCAGCTGCTTCGAACTGTCTCTTATAGATCGGCCATGATGTTTGACCATCAAAAACGGGTGGTTGCATCTCCTTCCTTCTTGGGCAGTCAGTAGAATATTCGCGAGCCTTCTGTTTCTTGACTTTTTCGAGCTCTTTAACTACGTTCTCGATGTTTGTTTCGTGTCTATGAAGAGATTCATTAATTTCCTCAAACTTGGTTTCATGCTTATTTAACTTCTCATCAATCGCGACGATTTTTACATCTAGAACATTCTTAAACTCTTCCACGGCATCTTTTTGTGCGGCGGCAATGTAATTTTTCTGTTCTTCAAGAGAATTCTTCTGTTCTTCTAGAGAATTCTTCTGTTCTTCTAGAGAATTCTTCTGTTCTGCGAACTTAGATTCCATAGAATTCTTCTGTTCTTCTAGAGAATTCTTCTGTTCTTCCATCTTGGCAAGAAGTAATTCCATCATAGCGCTAATATCAACGCCTGTACTTACTTGTTCTTCTGCCACGTCAAAAAGCATGGTCTTTGAATTTTCTCCCTCATTTTCGACAGCCTCCTGCAGACGAAGTATGAGGTCACTTTTCCCTCCAGCTGTGGAGAGATTCCTCTTTTCTAATTCACTTTTTAATTGGGGTATGCTTAGTTGTAGCAATACGCGACCCATTTTTTTTTTTTTTTTTTTTTTTTGTCACTTGTAATTTCGAAATTCACAAATTCACTTTAATTAAATTTTTTTTTTTTTTTTTAATGTTTCTTTGTAACACACGCTTTAGCACAGAATAAGTTTTATCCCACTTCTGACACCAATGTTACATTTGGGCTGGGATTCGAAAAGATAAAACACTATTCTGTTAAACTTTTCTAGTCAGAATCACTTTTATTACACTTTTATGGATTATACACTAATTAGGTACTAGAACAATATTACTTAAACAATTCCTCAACGATTCAAACCAATCACTTATTTCACTTTATTACTCTGCACTTATTTATCTTTACAACCGATTACTATCTCGAACTTTAACCAATCACTGATAAAAATCAACTGTCGCCCTGTTCCACAACCTCTCCTTTTATATCTGCTCTGCCATCTCTTCGAGAACTTTCTAGCTAACTCCAATTGGTTCTACAATTGGCTGACATACTTTTTCCCCTTTTCAGCAATTGATAAATTCCCAGTTAGTTTAGTGGGGAATTGACAGATTCCAATCTCCAATTGGAGGTGGAACTTGTTTGGTGACAAATGGGGGTTGTTTTCATTTCACCACGATTCATTCCACGCCACAGTATATATATTTCTACATGTAATAACATATTGTTACATTTGTGCTGGGATTCGAAAAGATAAAACACTGTTCTGTTAAACTTTTCTAGTCAAAATCACTTTTATTACACTTTTATGGAATATTCACTAATTAAGTACTAGAACAATATTACTTAAACAATTCTTCAACGATTCAAACCAATCACTTATTTCACTCTATTATTCTGCACTTATTTATCTTCATAACCGATTACTATCTCGAACTTTAACCAATCACTGATAAAAATCAACTGTCCCCTGTTCTAAAACCTTTCCTTTTATATCTGCTCTGCGATCTCTTCGAGAACTTTCTAGCTAACTCCAATTGGTTCTACAATTGGCTCACATACTTTTTCCCCTTTTCAGCAATTGATAAATTCCCAGTTAATTTAGTTTAGTGGGGAATTGACAGATTCCAATCTCCAATTGGAAGTGGAACTTGTTTGGTGACTAATGGGGGTTGTTTTCATTTCACCACGATTCATTCCACGCCACAATATATTTTATTATTAGATATTTTGTCTTCAAGGTTTGTTAAATCGCAAGCCCACTCAAGATGGCGGAGAAGATCCTGGCCTGGGAACTGCAGGACAGTCCTCCGGTAACCTGGGCTTAACTAAGGCCGAGAAAAAGTTATGGAGGCATATCGTTTTGATTAATCGGCTTTGGAGCGAGCTGCTAAGTAATTGGAAAAGGACAGTAAGTTCCAGATCATTGATTATACTGTTACATTTGGGCTGGGATTCGAAAAGATAAAACACTATTCTGTTAAACTTTTCTAGTCAAAATCACTTTTATTACACTTTTACGGATTATCCACTAATTAAGTACTAGAACAATATTACTTAAACAATTCCTCAACGATTCAAACCAATCACTTATTTCACTTTATTACTCTGCACTTATTTATCTTATTTAACCGATTACTATCTCGAACTTTAACCAATCACTGATAAAAATCAACTGTCGCCCTGTTCTACAACCTCTCCTTTTATATCTGCTCTGCCATCTCTTCGAGAACTTTCTAGCTAACTCCAATTGGTTCTACAATTGGCTGACATACTTTTTCCCCTTTTCAGCAATTGATAAATTCCCAGTTAGTTTAGTGGGGAATTGACAGATTCCAATCTCCAATTGGAGGTGGAACTTGTTTGGTGACAAATGGGGGTTGTTTTCATTTCACCACGATTCATTCCACGCCACAATATCCCCCTCTTAAACTTGTTCGTCCCGAACAAACTCGTTAACATTTGCATCATTGTAGCGATGAAGACGATCCACATGAACGACTTTCAGCTTGCCTCCTCCTCGTTGGATGCGATAGACAACGTCGTTGATGCGCTTTACGATTTTGTAGGGCCCTTCCCAGTCTGGTTGCAACTTAGGTGATAAACCTTTTCTTCGATGAGGATTATATAGCCATACCAGATCTCCTTCTTGGAAGCCTGTAGTTGTTGTTTTAGTATCGTACCTCGTTTTCATGCGGTCAGTGGCTATCTTAATATTAGCCCTAGTCACTCGATGCACGTCCCTGATGATATCCCTGAGGTCTGTAACATAGTCCTCCTCATTCTTGGATTCTTCGCATGGAGATCCAAACATTAACTCGCTAGGTAGGCGGACTTTTCGACCAAATAGGACTTCAGATGGAGTATGTCCTGTGGTGTTGTGCACTGCACTTCGATAGGCCAATAAAAACATGGGAATGTGTTTGTCCCAATCTCTCTGGTCATCGCCAACGGCCTTAGAGAGGTGTTCATTCAGCGTTCTATTGAAGTGTTCCACCATCCCATCTGATTGTGGATGAAGCGGTGTTGTTCTTGTCTTCTTAATCCCGAGTAACTGGCACACTCCTTGGAAAATCCTGGACTCGAAGTTTCGTCCTTGGTCCGAATGCAGTTCCATAGGCACACCGAATCTGCTTACCCAGTTGAAGACGATTTGCTCCACCACAGTCTTAGCTTCTGGATTTGGGATAGCGAATGCTTCAGGCCACTTACTGAAGTATTCCATAACAACAAGGATGTAACGATTTCCATTGTTCGTTTCAGGAAACGGTCCCGCAATATCAACGGCTATCCTTTCGAAAGGGGCTCCCACATTATATTGATGCATCTTGCCTCGGACTTTCACTCTTGGACCCTTACTGGCCGCACATATTACGCATTTCCTGCACCAATTCTCAACATCCTCCCTTGAATGGACCCAGTAAAAGCGTTCTCGTACTTTTCCGAGTGTTTTGTTTATTCCCAAGTGGCCTCCAGACACTCCATCATGCAATTCCCTCAGCACTTCGATAACTTTTGTCCTGGGAACAACAAGCTGCATTACGCACGACTTTCCATCCGGGCTTTCTCATTTTCTTTTTAGAATGCCGTCTTGTACATGAAGGGAATCCCACTGCGCCCAGTATGCCTTCAGCTCGGGACTCCTATTGGATATCTCCTGCCAGTCTGGTTTCCCTCGTGCTCCTTCCAGGCGAGGATGGGTTCGATATCCGGATCTTCCTTTTGAGCCTCCCGGATTTCCCGTGCACTCCAGCCACCAATGGGCATAGCTCTCACCCTTTGAACGGACACGACATCTTTTTCCTCGTGTCGTAAGCAATGTTTACAATCTGCTTTGCACGGTCGACGGGAGAGAGCGTCTGTATTTGAGTGAAGACTTCCCTTTCGATGTTGTATTTCGTAGTCGTACATTTGCAGCTGTTCGATCCACCTTGCGACTTGTCCTTCAGGATTCTTAAAGTGTAGTAGCATAGGTTAGGTTAGGTTAATGGGTGGGTACGGCAAGAGCGAGTCCTGCCGCACCCCACTTAGGTCCATGTGGACCATTTGTGATGCCCTTAATTGGGGTTAGCCGATGTTGTTGGCGTTAGCGTTGTTCCCTCTCGGTTACTCGACCTTGTCCAGCCATCCTGATGTATTTTTGAACCTCTCCAGCTCTTTGTTTGACTGATCCTGAGGGCGCTTTTGGCTGCAGATTCTTGCATGTATAGGTCTAAAGGTAACAGGTCGAGGATTGCCTCCATGCCAGCAGTAGGTGTTGTCCTTATTGCGCTGGTTGTACCTATACAAGCTAGTCTTTGTATTTTGGTCAGTAGTCTTAGATTCGACGCTTTGTTCGTGGCTTGCCACCAGACTAGGCATCCGTATGTGAGTATTGGACGCACAATAGCCTTATACATCCATAGAATTATTTTGGGGTTTGGTCCCCACCTTTTTCCGAAGATGCGGTTGCATGCGTAAAAAGCATTTGCAGCTTTTTTAACTCGTTCATTGACGTTTAGTTTCCAATTGAGCTTTCTTTCTAAGATTATTCCCAGATATTTGGCGCTCTCGGCTACCCTAAGGGGTATACCCTCAATAGTAGGAGGATCGAAGTTTGGAATCACTCTTCTGTTACTGAACAATACCAGTTCAGTTTTCTGTGGATTGACTCCAAGACCGCATTGGTTTGCCCACACCTTAAGTGTTCGTAATGCGTTTTGTAGTAGTTCGCTAATGGTAGGTAGGAATTTACTTGTAGCAAGTATTACTACGTCGTCTGCATAAGCAGTTACTTTGACCCCTTTATTTTCGATTTTTGCTAGCACTTCGTTTATAACAAGAACCCAGAGTAAGGGGGATATTACTCCTCCTTGTGGTGTACCTCTCGAGGCTGTCACTCTGAGATCAGTGTCACCTAATCCTGCGTTAATGATCCTAAGTGTGGTAGCATAGACACATTATTACTAGATGGTGCATTTCATATAAAGGAAATGGTTATTCCGAAACACCCCAATATCTAGATGGCGCCCCCGTGAAAATATACCTCAAACTCGGATACATGCTGCAAATCACTTTATTTGAGGTTTTCTGTTGAGAAACATTTCCGATCAACGTGAACCGTGGACCTCGTTGCCTTCGCAGTGAGGTTCATACCTGATTCTTCTTTATTTTCCTTTTTCGCAAAACAAACAAAATGTTCCTTGGTGCTTACGGCATCATGTATCTTAATGAGACTTTTGCTATTGCGTTGAGGAAATGTGCTTAAAGAAAACCAAAGAAACAAAACAAAAACTAACTACTCGTGTGCCTCTTTTCTTTCTTCATTCATTCTCGCCAACCCCAACCGTCGCGACGGTATAAAAAGTCTTTCTGATATGACAAACCAGGGTAGGGAACTGGTTTTGGTTTGTTTTTTCTTATAGAAGAGGAGGACAAAGGAAAGGAGATGCAATATTATTATTAAGTATCAATCAATAGCATGGAGAGGGAGGATGGTGCAAGGGATGATGCCTTCACACAGAGCTTTGGAGTACCTATTCGCGCCAAATTGTATATGAATGGGCATACACCTGGATTTCAGATTTCATTTCTTGATTCTTTCGATATTGACACCTTTGTGAAAATATTATAGTTGACTTTTGATTTTAACTAAAACAATATTGTATAACAATAAGAGAAAAAAAGTTAATGTGCTGTGTGCAGTGAAAATCAAAAGATTTTCCCGAGAGGCAATTTTTTCCGATCATTTCCGAAAAAGGAAGGGAAGTAAGGAAGTTGTCAGCTTAAAAATTGCTTCAGTTGTTTGAAGAAAGAAGACCAAATAGCGAAAGTTTTGCCTTCTGAAACTAAAAAAAATTTAACAAAAATCTTAAATTCGGTTCGTTGCATGCTCCCGTAGATTATGCGTATGAAACTTCTCTTATTTGGTTTTCAGAATTTCAAAATCTTTTTATTTTAAATTGCCATCAAAACGAAATTTTAAAGGTTTTAATGACAAGCTGCGTTTTAAAGATGTCCCAAGATAAACAACAACAAGTCCCTGATATCTTTATTTGTGTTTTTGCTGTTTACCTAGTAAATATATGCATGTGACTAGGTACGTATTTATTTTGTTAAAATTATAACAACTTGAAACTACATTCTACTGTGCTATATACATAATATATTAGTAGTAAAAACTTCAATTATTTTCGTATTTTTATAGAACTAGGAAACATAATTATATATAATAAAATTAAATTTTTTTTTTTTAATGTTTCTTTGTAACACACGCTTTAGCACAGAATAAGTTTTATCCCACTTCTGACACCAATGTTACATTTGGGCTGGGATTCGAAAAGATAAAACACTATTCTGTTAAACTTTTCTAGTCAGAATCACTTTTATTACACTTTTATGGATTATACACTAATTAGGTACTAGAACAATATTACTTAAACAATTCCTCAACGATTCAAACCAATCACTTATTTCACTTTATTACTCTGCACTTATTTATCCTTACAACCGATTACTATCTCGAAATTTAACCAATCACTGATAAAAATCAACTGTCGCCCTGTTCTACAACCTCTCCTTTTATATCTGCTCTGCCATCTCTTCGAGAACTTTCTAGCTAATTCCAATTGGTTCTACAATTGGCTGACATACTTTTTCCCCTTTTCAGCAATTGATAAATTCCCAGTTAGTTTAGTGGGGAATTGACAGATTCCAATCTCCAATTGGAGGTGGAACTTGTTTGGTGACAAATGGGGGTTGTTTTCATTTCACCACGATTCATTCCACGCCACAATATATTACCTGCATATACGTTTTCTTTTGCGTACGATAATTTAAATGAATTCGTGTGTTTAAAACCATACATAGTTAACTGAATTATAATTATAATAGATTCCTAGAAATGTACATTACACTCGTAAATACATAATTGATAATTGA
This sequence comes from Cheilosia grossa, assembly GCA_963082955.1. NCBI lineage: Eukaryota > Metazoa > Arthropoda > Insecta > Diptera > Syrphidae > Cheilosia > Cheilosia grossa. The sequence continues at coordinate 47,550,522 of OY720147.1, read as the reverse complement.
CATTTTAACTTCGACTTTCAAGCGAACTACATAGGTACCTATACCTATAAATTATTATTATTCCCTATTTAGTTATTTATTGCTATTCATGCAATCAAAGTTTCCAAGACGCCAATATGAAACCTGAAAATTTATCTCAATATTTTTCCAGTGGCAATGCTATAAGTGGAATTTAAAAAAAAGTGCTGTGTCAGTCAATCATTCAGTTGGTATCTTTAATTTTCTTCCATTCACTTCCCAGCATCAGCAATTTATCATAATCCTTAATCATGACCTTTGCCAATAAAATATCGGAATATGCACACCTAACTACCTATTTATTTAACATTTCCATACATAGACACATTCTTTCCACATTGTTGTCTTCATAAGATACTCCATCCCCATCGTCATCAGTATTGTCACGCTAAAAGTACGTTAGCCCTACCACACGCACCATACAACTAGCTATATGCTACATATATCAGGCAAAAAGAACTCGATCTCGATTTCCTCATCGATTTCATTTGCTATTTTTCTTCCTCCTCTGCAACATGTTTGTGTATATTGCAAACACCAATCGACACAAAAAAGGTTTATAAGTTCACCAACTGCATTGGGACGCCATCTATTAGGAGTAAAAGTGTGAGGTATACGCTGTTCCAGGTCGGGGTATGAAATGCACCATCTAGTAATAATGTGTCTATGGTAGTAGCCACTTTAAAGATGCATGGTCTGTGCGAAGGATGAATTTCTGCCCATAGAGGTACTTATGGAAATGTTTTGTTGCCAGTACCAAAGCAAGGAGTTAGCGCCTGGTAACACAGTAGTTTCTTTTTGGCTTTGAGAGAACTTTGCTGAAGTACGGCGATAGTCCACGCAGAATCTCGTACAACACCGAATAGATACCGGGGATGCAAGACCAATTCGTCAGCCTCCCAGACGACTACCATTGGCCAAGCAGACGGAGGTTGCAGAAATGGTGTCGACGATGGAAAAGGAGGGACTGATTGAGAGCTCAAAAAGTCCGTGGGCATCACCGGTCGTCCTGGTCAAAAAGAAAGACGGAAGTACGAGATTCTGCGTGGACTATCGCCAGCTAAACAACGTCACCAAGAAGGATAGCTACCCTCTGCCCAGAATTGACGATACTCTGGACACACTATTCGGTTAAACTTTTCTAGTCAAAATCACTTTTATTACACTTTTATGGAATATTCACTAATTAAGTACTAGAACAATCTTACTTAAACAATTCTTCAACGATTCAAACCAATCACTTATTTCACTCTATTATTTATCTTCATAACCGATTACTATCTCGAACTTTAGATTAGATTAGATTAGATTAAGAGTCGGGAGAGCCTTCAAAGGGCTCTGGCACTGCGGCTACAAGAGTAGCCTATTGTGCCTTCCCAGGTAGGTTCCTAGAGCCATCTTTTCACTCCAGAGGCATTCAGGAAGACAAGAATCTCCCCTGGATGAAGGTCAGCGAGAGTTGCTGGATCGACAATCTCACTCCCTAGGATGTTTCTTCTAATGCGGCATAGAGCCGGACAGGCTGTGAGTATGTGAAGAGAGGATTCATCACTCTCAAGACAGAGCCTGCAGGTAGGTTCCGGTGAGACGCCAATGCGGTGGAGGTGTTTTTTCACGTGACCATGGCCACTGATAATTCCTGTAAGGATCCTCAGATTATTTCTGTCCAGATTAATTAGGAAGAGCGATTTTCTGGGGGAGAAATTAGGTAGAAATTTTTTGGTGCAGGTCTGCCCAACTGTGTTTTCCCAAATCTCGTTCGACTCGATGCGAGATAGATTCTTGATATGGGACCTAAAAAGGTTTTTGCTGACTCCGCAGAAGGGTTCAGGACCGATAAGTGGAGTGGAAGCTCCGATTTTGGCCAGCGAGTCTGCTGATTCGTTACCCTCAAATCCTCTGTGGGCTGGTATCCAATGGAGGATGACTAGGTTTTTCTTAGAGAGTTCGTGGATGGCTAAGAATGTTTCTAAGATAAGTTTTGATTTTATTACAGATGAGTCGAGGGCTTTGAGAGCTGCTTGACTGTCTGAGAAGATAAATATGGTTTTACCCCGAGTGTTAGAACTAAGATTTATTCTAGCGCAGTGGTAAATTGCAAGGACTTCAGCCTGCAATATGGATAAGTTTTTACCAAGGCTGACTGACAAGTTCACCTGGGGCGACTCACCGTAGATTCCAGAGCCAGTCCCTGACTCCATCTTAGAACCGTCTGTGTACCAGATGATATCCAGGTGAGATGGATTGGGTTTGCATTTCTCCCATTCATCCCTAGGAGGGATAATTATGGAGAAGTTTTTATGGAAACCATATTTTGGAAGCATGTCATCAAGAGGCATGCTAAATGGGCTTGAAAGCTCCATGGCGCCGAGTAGAGACAGATGACCTCCCTGATAGCTATATGGGTCAAGGCAGTTCGAATGGTACAGGCGATGAATACTTAGTCTAGCCTCCATTTGAATGTGCGTTTGAAGAGGTGTTAGACCAAGGATGACATTGAGTGCCGTTGTTGGAGTGGAGCGAAGACAGCCCGTCATGCAGATTCCAGCTATACGCTGAATGCGTTCTAGCTTTCTGACTGCAGTGACTTCGTTAGTCTTCGGCCACCACACCACAGCAGCATAGGTGACCGCAGGTCTTACGACGAGCGAATATAGCCAGTGTATCATCCTAGGTCTAAGACCCCAGTTTTTACCGCAGACACGGCGACAGATCCATAAGGATTTGGTGGCTCTGTTTACGGTACGTTCAATCTGCTGATTCCATGAAAGTTTACTGTCAAGTATGACTCCTAGGTATTTTGCTTCCCGAGAGAATTCAATGGTTTCGCCGAACATGGTAGGGCGAATAAGGAGATCTAGATTCCTCCGTTTTGTAAAGGGGACTACAGTTGTCTTCTTTGGATTTACAGAAAGACCTTCTTTATTACACCATCTCTGAACAACAGATAAGGCGAATTGCAGTATTTCTGAGACCGTGCTTTCGAATTTGCCACTGACAACGATTGCGACGTCGTCGGCATATCCTATGGCATAGATCCCTTGATTTGTCAAGGACTGAAGTAAGTCGTCAATGACAAGGGACCATAAGAGGGGCGAGAGGACACCCCCCTGAGGACACCCTCTAGTTGTGAGAGCTGAGATTTCCACATCGTCGATGCGGGTCTGAATTATTCTACTATTCAGCATAGACATTATCCACCGTCCTATGATAGGAGATTGGTTCATGTTGCTGAGAGCCCTGCTAATGGACTCAAAAGGCGTGTAGTTGAAAGCTCCTTCAATGTCCAGGAACGCAACGAGACAGATTTCCTTACTATTGATGGAGGATTCGATTTTGGTTACTAAGTCATTAAGTGCTGACTCAGTGGATTTACCAGGTTGATAGGCATGTTGAGATTTGCTTAGCGGAAAAGATTTTAGGGCTATATCTCTAATGTGTCTATCAATAAGTTTTTCCATGCTTTTCAGAATGAAAGACATGAGACTAATGGGGCGAAAGGATTTCGGACTTGAATCCAAATTCCTTCCTGCCTTAGGTAAATATTTAACTGTTACCTTACGCCAGGCTTCCGGTATATGACCGTAGGCCAGACTACAGCTAAATAGTTTGGTGAAGATGGGTGAAAGTATCTCAACTCCCCTAATCAGAAGTGCCGGAAATATGCCGTCTTCTCCTGCTGCTTTATAAGGCTTCAGGGAAGTTATGGCCCATTTAATGGCATTCTGATTGCATATTTGTTTCGCAATTTTCCAGTCCCCTCTCGTCGGCAGGCAGATCCGCTCGAGTCGGGGGGATATGTTTGGTGAGAGACGATCAATTATAGTTGATCCGGGAAAGTGAGTTCTAAGTAAGAGATGAAGTGTCTCTTTCTTATTTTGTGTTTGACAGCCGTTCTCATCAGCAAGTGTGCCAACTGAGAAACTTCTGTCAGAGGCAAGAACTTTATGAAGTCGGCAGCTGGAAGGAATATCAGAGATATCTTCACAAAACCGTCTAAATGATTCTTTTTTGGCCTTCTTAATTTCTTTGTTGTAGTTGGTGAGAGCACTAGAGTAGGTTTGCCAGTCACCGTTGCGTTTGGCTTTGTTGAAAAGTTTCCTTACTCTTGATCTGTGTTTTTCGAGATCTTTGCTCCACCAGATAGTTTCCCTCTTAAGCTTTTTAATCTTCAGGGGGCAGTTTTCCTCGAAGGCAGATATGATAGAAGATCTTACCATTGCAGCAGAGTGCTCTAGTTTTTCTTGAGTATCAATTCGAGATATTTTACCATTGAGTGACTGACTTAGGTGCTCTTTGTAGGAAGCCCAGTCTGTATTCCTCTTTGGTCGGAATGACGAAATTGTGGTATTAGGTTCGTTAATTTCAAATCTGATGTGTCGGTGGTCGGAACATGACGGTTCAGAAGACACATACCAGTTGGATATTAGGTAATCAACTGAGGAAGTAGCTAGAGTAAGGTCTAGAACTTCACTTCTGACTACGTTAATGAAGGTTGGTTCCCTCCCGATATTGCATATAATAAGGTTATTGCATGTAATGAAATCAAATAAGGACTCACCTCGATTGTTGATGTTCGAGCTCCCCCAGGCTGAGTGATGTGCATTCGCATCGCAGCCGATAACAATCTCTGTCCTGGTGCGTTGCGAATAGCGGAGTAGGCTATCTACATCTGCTGGAGGGCATAGATTGGAGTCACCGGGGAAGTATGCGGATACTAAAATAACCTCCTTGGTGTTGTTGATCTTCACTATGGCAGCTGTGAGGTCACTGGAAATGAACTCTGTCAATGGGAAGAAGTTTGTATTATTGTCAAAAATAATGCATGTTCTAGGTCTACTGGATGAGGTGGAATAAAGAATCCTACCTGTAGGTGTTGAGAGTCCTAGAATTTTGCCGTCTGTGCTAGTCCATGGTTCCTGCACGAGAGCAACGTTAAGACCGTAGGTGTTAATGGTCTTGGTTAAGACTGCCGAGGCAGCCTTAGCGTGGTGAAGGTTGATTTGAACAACCTTCATGTCTTCCTTTGAGTAGGGGGGGCTTTTTTATTGGGGCCCCCTCTTATTCTGTCATCCCGGCCATGTGGGGGCCGACTCTTATCAGGGAGTCTTCGGGAAGAGCCAGACAAAGTCTGTCTGGAACCTGATTGAGCCGGCTTGCGAGTCGGGTCGCTGTTGCGTGGTCTGGCAGAGGAGTTGGTTGAGGAGGATGGCCTGTCTCCTTTATCCTTTTTCAGCACGGGTGGAGGAACAGGCTTGACCGTTTCTGCAACCGGCTGAGTAGATATCTGAGTAGTTGCCAGCTTGGTTTGTTCAGGAGTGGTAGCGGCTGAGCTGGCGGGAAGCGACTGAACAGCCTCCTTGGACGCCTGCTCGCTACTTTTTGCCTCTTTAGGGTTCGATGCTGCTCGAGAGTACGGATTCTTCTTGATCCTGAACTGAACCCGGTTCATATTAAAGAACGGCTGACAGTTCAGGTCCTCAAGGAGTCGTACCGAACACTCATCCATCGAGATAGTCAAGGCCAGACCCTGAGCGTTAGCCACTTTCCTAAGATCTTTCCAGTCCTTGGTGGGAAGAACTCTATTTTGCAGCCTAAGTGACCGCAAAATGTCGTCCACGGAGCGGGAGGTTCCCGGGAAGAAGGCCGTTGCCACACATGGCTTAGGGAGATCGTCCCCTTCAACTAAGCGTAGCTTAGCGTTCTCCCACGGCACGATTTTGTCAGTGATGCTGGCTAGCCAATCTCTGGTGCCAGTGTCTGCACAGTTGACCGTCAGCCACCCTGGCTTGTACGAGCAGCCCAGAAAACGAATCTGTGGGCCATCGTCGGGGAGCTTATTCACCTCCCTGATGATGGCATCTTCCACCGCTTTTTGGTGTACTGGCTCAAGGTGACCATCCGGAAAGTTATCCAGAAGGAGCCCGACTTTTATGGTTCCTGCTACTTCCGCGAACAGTGGAGCATTGGGCCTCGCCTTCTTACTAGGACCAGCTCGAGAGTTGGTACTAGACCGAGGGCGCTTGTTGGCTGAGGAGGCTTCTTTGTTCGCCGGTTCATTGAGGACTTTCTCCAAGGCCTCATTGTAAGCCAGACCGTCTGCAAGAAGGCGTTTTAGTCGCTTCTTGTTGGAGGTGGTCAAGCGTTTTCTCTGAAGGGATAGCTTCTCTATCCCCAGGTTTTTAATAGAGTCGGTTTCAGGAGCGTCAGAGCAGCTCCTGTAGGCCTCCTCCGTGAGCACAGAGCTCACCGTGTCGACGGATTCTAAGTCACTGTCGACAGTTGGTCGTTCAGGACGGTCTATCCGTCCATCCCGACTGGGTTCAGCTATAGGCTGACAGACAGAGATAAGATCTTCGTTATCTCCATCAGTTAAGGTTTTGTTATTTTGTTGTTCAATTTTTTGATCCCACGAGTAGCTAGGGAAATGCCGTCCATCCACACAGAGCCCCGCATGCGTAGATAAGGCTAGATGAAACCGGAGGGCGCCTGGTATCCGGAGTACACCGTTAGCGACTGAGCTAGTTTATTGGGGCCCTCAGCCTGGGCGGTCCTGGTACGGTGCGGTTAACGCCTCTAACCCGGCCCCAGATTTAATGGTTTACTCCAACCTCAAACTAAATGGATCACGACAAACGATTAAGGCGTTAGCGTGGATCCTTAGCTGACACTAATCAGTAATCCTGATTAGCCATTTTCAGGCGGGCGCCCACGTGAAGGACTATAGAATGAGGATTTGTGCCCTGGCCCATCTCGAACTTTAACCAATCACTGATAAAAATCAACTGTCCCCCTGTTCTAAAACCTTTCCTTTTATATCTGCTCTGCGATCTCTTCGAGAACTTTCTAGCTAACTCCAATTGGTTCTACAATTGGCTCACATACTTTTTCCCCTTTTCAGCAATTGATAAATTCCCAGTTAATTTAGTTTAGTAGGGAATTGACAGATTCCAATCTCCAATTGGAAGTGGAACTTGTTTGGTGAATAATGGGGGTTGTTTGCATTTCACCATTTTAGTTGGTTTTCATTTCACCACGATTCATTCCACGCCACAATATCGTTTTTAGTTCCCAGAAATGTGTAAATCACCCATACATCATTAAAATTTAGTAGTGGTATTAGGTATCCCCTTAGTAGTAGAGAATACTAACAGCCATATTTTCGATTTACTCACAAAGGCCGAAAAAGCAACGTCTAGTTACAAATTGATACAACCTTCAGCTTGTTAAAATTTAAGAAAATCTCCCCTAATATTAGCGGTAAGGAAGATTGTGCAACCCTCGGTGTAGAATTTTGTAAAAGGACAATAATAAATACATCCATGAATAGTGTATCATCATGGGCTAGGTTCGAAAGGCGTTTCGCATGGATTCTAAGTTTAACTGTATAAGAAACCCATCCCAGACCAGCAAACAAAGCAATAGCAACAAACAAACACAAGCCTATTTTGTAACATGAGTCAAAATCCCAAGCCAATGAATGCAATAATGGATTTTGGATACATATTATTATTTTGATTTATATCGGCACTTGAAAATTTGCAATTAGATTTGACAGATGATTGCTAATTGGTTCATTTCATACCTATATGCAATTATTTGAAATGTACTCCAAAATTGCTTTACAAACATTTGTGTACAGAATTATCAAAACAAAAGTTGATCTTTTTTTTAACGAACATATAAACAAATTTCACTAGTTATCAAATTCAACCGTACTTTTGCTCACTAATGTCAAGAAACTCTAAAAATAAATCAAGATTCAGAAAGATGTTCTCCATTTCAAAAAGAGTGATCTGGAACAATATGAATATTATCAACAATCTAGATAAACACAATTTTTCAATTCTGCAATGCTTTTATCCTCTTTTTTTACACTTTATAATAAACTTTTCAGTAATTTTTAAACATAATAGTTGTTCTAAATATATATAGTTGGCGCAACAGGTCCGTAGGGAGCCAAGGCATAGCTTCTCACAACCATTCGTTTTGTGTGAGTTTCATTTTTGGAACGAATGGAAGGGATCTACAATTTTATGCCGATTCCAAACGGCTAATTAAAGACAGTTATACTCTCGGATGTTTGTCCGACGTTCGCGAGAGGTGGCGCAGTGGAAAAAACCCTAAGTTGGAATTTGGTTTTCGCGGGATTCGAACCTGGGACCCCTCGCTTAGTAGTCCAACATACTAACCACTAAGCCACTGCACCTAATAGTTATTCTACAGTCATATAAAATCAGTTTTGTTTTCATACAAGCTGTTAAAGATAATTTGGTTATTTGTTGCTAGTGTTCAAATTGCGAGATAAAAACTCAGATTTTTGGTAATTTCGTATTTCGAGTGAATTCGCCCGTATTGAGTTACAGAAGTGACAGTAGATTTTGAACAATATATTTGTTCTCGTTAGCAAAAGTTGCAGAGAGCAGAGCAGAACGCGGAACACGCTTCTTAAAATAAAAAAATCTGCCTGCAAATTGTTGTCGAATACATTTCTTTTGCGTAGTGACTAAGGCCGGTTTGCTGAAACTACTCGTAGCGATGTAATTTCCACTTAAAATCTTATGTGAAAGTTTAGGACATAAAAAGAGTAACCCATGAGGTATTTAAGTGGAACTTAAATCGCTATGAGTAGTATCAGCAAACGGGCCTAAAAGATGATTTTGTTAATTTTCTTTACTCTAATATGCGTTTTGTTTTTTAGTTCAGAGCAGAACCTGAACTGTTATACAAAAAGTTCGTGTTTCTTTTTAAGCTCAGACACATCAGTTTCTTTTTTTCAGAATAAATTGACTGAGCAAGCTGAGGAAAAAGCTGACAGAAAAAAAAAACAGGAAAAAAAAACATCAGAACGCTCGGTAAGAGCGCGCTCATAATAGTGATGGAAAAAGCAGATACAATCCACTCGAAAAAGTTACAATTTACCAAACATTTTTTGCTTCCAGAGCTGCATAACTTTACAATCCTTCTTTAAAACATACAATGTTCCAAATGATTAACTTACACGACATGCAAAACATTATAGCATAGCCCCATGGAAGAATAAATTTCGAAGACAAAGTGTTTATTTCTATAGAATATTTTTCGCTAAGCCATGTTATTTCAGGAGACAGCATTTCATTTCTATTACCTAAATAGGTAGTAGGTACTCAAATTTTTTCCTGATGATAAAATTTAAGAAATTGATAGTGTTAATAATTAGTATCGTACCATAGCCGACTTTGAACATATAAAATCTTTACAAAATGCAAGAATTTTCATGCGTTGGACACAGGTTAGGTTAAAAATTAATGTAGTGATTTAATGTTTAAGAACTTGTAGAATAGCTGAAGGCATACTTTCAATACCACATTCTTCGGCTTTTGTGGAAAGAATTTGTTTGTATACAAATTTAATAAAAATGTAAGTGCAGAAATCGGTTAAAGTTGAAACATGTGAATTGTGAATAGTGAATTGAAACCAAGAATTTGTTAATAAATGACGCAGGTCATAATTTTTAAGTTTAAATTTTTCTCTTACAAAAGAACTCACAAATAATAGTGATCCGCCACACAGCCTAGTTGCAGATCAAGTACGGGCCGTGTAGCGCGTCACCTGATCATACTTATCAGGAGCCTGAATCACGAACGCCGCCTTTAGTCACGTATTTGTACACAAATTTGACATACCTCAACATTGATATGATTCTGCAAGTTTTTCGACAAAATGGGCTCTCTCTGCTCTAACCTTCATCATAAATTATTTTCCATTATCCGCTGGAAATTTCAAAAATAAGTTTCGTTGTATTTTTTTGAAGTTACCCGTTTTTCTTTCCAGTTTATTTTTTTTCCGAATTGCGGTTATATAAAGTTGTACAAACTTTCATAATTTTTTTTATGCTAATCTTTCCGATATTTTAATAGTTATTCTGCTATTAGGGACGAATCCAACAAAACAGATATCATCAAAATCGGTCCACCCGCTCTTGAGTTATAAAAGGTGTTTAGTTACACCGACTTTCTTTTATTTATATAGATTTGTGTTATGGTCATCAAAATTTCTTTTTTTTTCAAGGCCAAGGGAGAAAGTATTTGTTTTTTAAATCATGAGCTAAGTAAAAATGTAGTTAAAAGTATGAGGGCATATTGAACTTAATATTCATATAGCTACGAATTTCCGCAACGACAAAGTTACACTTTAGCCCTAAAAGTTACAATTTCAACTTGTGAAAAGTACAACCTGAAATGTTCATTTTCTATTACTGACATTAGGCGTTTTTCTTTTTTTGTTCAGAGCTGAGCACTGAACTGAGCTCGAGTATTATGAGCGCGCTCTGAACCGAGCGTGCTCAGAGCGTTCTGATGTTTTCTTGTTTTTCCTTTTTTTTCTGTCAAATGTGTGCTTGTACATGTGTAATCAGCTATTTCCTCAGGCTGCTCAGTCAATTCATTCTGAGCTCATAGAAACACAAATTTGAGCTCTGATGTATCTGAGCTAAAAAAAGAAACACGAATTTTTTATATAGCAGTTCAGTGCTCAGCTCTGAACTAAAAAAGAAAGCGCCTAATGATGGTAGAGCTTGTTCGAGTGGAGCGTACACTTCATGAAACATTTTACTCTATTATCCAAATGTAAAACTATAAATTTCGGAATAACCTTTGGTGCAACTCAACAAAAAAATGAGCATAGACTAACTTATTACCATTAATTTCGTTTTTAGAAGGTAAATCTTTAGCGGCTTCTCGAGATGCAAAATTCATAGAAACTTCCAGTGGAATACAACACAATGTTGATGAGCTTCTTGTTGGCACATTAAAACAGGTAATAAACATGACATTATATACAACAGCTATTTAGCACAATTTTACAAATTACTTCCTATTCCCTCACAGATCCGTCTTAAAGAAAACCGCGAAAAGAAAGCTACCTCATCAAAGATGAAGACTTCTCGAACTCAGATATCTTTACATTTGGCTAAAGAAATTTTGCAAAAAATTTGCCTTAGCGATATAACTAAATCTAAGAGCTGTGAAAATCTACACGTGCTGTAGATCTATTTGAACCTTAAGTAACTGAAATCTTCTAAAGTATTCATTCTGTTATCAATATTTACATATTATACACACAAACAAATTACTGTTGGGTTTTTAGCCAAATCTTTCTATACTCGTGAATTGCAATACTGTGCAAAGAACCGCGATTTTGGTCGGAGTTTGCCTTTCAAAACTTTCGCTATGTAAAAATATTTATTGTATATGTTAAGTGTAAAAAAAGCAAAATACTGTCAATTTTCTATTGCTATTTTATATTAATAAATAAACAATCATATAATATTATGTATGCTGTATGTATTTGAAAAGAAACCAAATATTATGTAATATTATCGCATAATGTTCATGATTAGCATGTCATTTTAGCTATAGGCAATTCTTCCATTGTAGAAAACGAACAAATGTACTTTTCATCCGTTTCCGTTTGAAACGACTAAGTTTATATACGTGTCATTTATATGTCTTACCCATCATAACTATTTGTTGTTAATCTTTATTTATTGTCTTTTCCTTTAACAGCTGACAATCATTATAATTACATCAGAAAAATAATACATTATATAGGATGTGAGACAGAAGGTATAATTTGTTTGTTGTTGTTGGTGCACGTGAAAACATTAAAAAACAAAAATGAATAAAATGATCCGTTGATGTTGGTGATGTTGTATATATTTTTTAACATTTATTTCGAATATTGGTACATGCTTAGGGTGACGATTTTGAGAAGCGTTCTTTATTCATTTCAAAAACGATTTATATGGCTGTGACGAAATAAAATTAGACCACGCTAACTCATTTCATCTTTCGATGGCTGTCTAAATTCATCAGAGTTTGAGCAGTGCAATAATTGTAACTGAACTACATCTTATTTTTCTCTGATATCAGTCAGAGTTTGAAGCCTTATCTTATTTTTCTCTGATATCAGTCAGAGTTTGAAGCCATTAAAAAGAACAATGCGAGCCATTCATCATAAATTATTTTGGACTGCGGTTTTAAATTAGCCCTCGTGTTATCATTTTTGTCTTCTTTTCCTCCTTGACTCCTGGTCAACCCCCAGCAGTCAGAATTAGCATTTTTTATAAACAAAAGGAAATTACCTCAGTCTGTCAAGCCTTTTCTTGGAGGTACACTCTTCAGAATCTCTGACAAAATACCTGTAACTAATACTAGATAAGAAACCAAGGAATCAAGAAAGCCGTAATAGCATTCTACTCCCACCATCTCCCAAAGTTAAACTCTAGATGACCTATACTGATCTATGTCAGTCTCGTTTGTTGGCTGGCAACCAAATAGGCTATCAGAAAAGTGCAAGGCCAAGTTTGTATCCCAGTCACCGATGAAGTCAACTCAAACCGCAGGACTTGGTGCTATCCTCAACCTGCTTCCGTTAGACATCTTTGTGCAATCCTTGGCAGCTACAAGTGTTATAAGAATCAGCCGATCAAAAAAATTGCGAATGCTAATGCAAAGAGCTCAAGACTCCTGGAACACAACACAAGGTATTCCTCTGCTGGGTCAATGGACATGAAGGCATGCCAGGCAATAGAAAAGCAGATGAACTAGCACCACAAAGTTCGGCTAATGTTCTAGAACAAACACCAGATGGACACTGGTGCTACCACCAGGAGATTATGGCCATCCTTTTGTGAAGCCAGTATTGAGAGGATCATGCGGAACAACCGATAGGGTCATGGTACGTTAGTAAAAGCCTTTGTCTTACTTCCAAACAAAAAATATTACTCTCTGTTTTCAAAAAATTGATACAATGCAGGTGCTATTTGAGCGTATAAAATATAATCTGCGTACAGATTTCATAAGTGCAGGATAAGATTTACGAGTGGTTTACCAAAAAAAAATAGTGGAAGGGAATTAGTAAAAACGACATAATTACGAATACTGAATGTGCATTTTATGATTATTATTATTGTGGCGTGGAATGAATCGTGGAACCTAAAATGGTGAAATGAAAAACAACCCATTAGTCACCAAAGAAGTTCCACTTCCAATTGGAGACTGGAATCTGTCAATTCCCCACTAAGCTAATCTTAGAACCAGCCAGGATTAACTGGAAATCAATGCTGAAAAGGGGAAAAGTGTGTGAGCCAATTGTAGAACCAATTGGAATTAGCTAGAAAGTTCTCGAAGAGATGGCAGAGCAGATATAAAAGGAAAGGTTTTAGAACAGGGGGACAGTTGATTTTTAACAGTGATTGGTTGAAGTTCGAAATAGTAATCGGTTGTGAAGAGAAATAAGTGCAAAGTAATAGAGTGAATTAAGGGAATGGTTTGAATCGTTGAAGAATTGTTTATTTAATATTGTTCTGGTACTTAATAAGTGAATACTAAATATAAGAGTAATAAAAGTGATTTTACTAGGAAAGTTTAACAGAATAGTGTTTTATCTTTTCGAATCCCAGCCTAAGTGTAACAATATCTTGTTTCTTAGCTTATAATGTTAAAAATGTTTTTCTTTAAATAATTAAGAGGGAGGCTGACCTTATGAGACATTATTTTTATCATTATCCTGATTTTTATGCTGAGAGTACACGAACGAACCTTTGTGTAGTGTCGTTTTCCATTGGGACACAAAAAGCACTTTTTTGGAGTCAGAGCATTTTGCGAATCTCGATATCTGAGCGAGATTCACACCTACTTACAATACACCAAAAACATTTGTAACTTTTCCTACTTTATAGTGTAAAGTTATTCGAAATACGCAATCAATTTTAATCAAACTTTATTGAAGAAGTTAGAACATTAATTGCAAGCGTCTATCTCCGCCGACGGTTAGGAAACTACACATTTTTAAATTCATAATAGTCTGTCAAAGTGACAGACAAGTCATGGTAGACCTGTTCGAACTGACATTCAGCCATATTATATGTAGAACTGTTCGTTTATATTGTTACATTTGGGCTGGGATTCGAAAAGATAAAACACTATTCTGTTCAACTTTTCTAGTCAAAATCACTTTTATTACACTTCTACGGATTATCCACTAATTAAGTACTAGAACAATATTACTTAAACAATTCCTCAACGATTCAAACCAATCACTTATTTCACTTTATTACTCTGCACTTATTTATCTTTACAACCGATTACTATCTCGAACTTTAACCAATCACTGATAAAAATCAACTGTCCCCCTGTTCTAAAACCTCTCCTTTTATATCTGCTCTGCCATCTCTTCGAGAACTTTCTAGCTAACTCCAATTGGTTCTACAATTGGCTGACATACTTTTTCCCCTTCTCAGCAATTGATAAATTCCCATTTAGTTTAGTGGGGAATTGACAGATTCCAATCTCCAATTGGAAGTGGAACATTAGTCACTAATGGGGGTTGTTTTCATTTCACCATTTTAGTTTGTTTTCATTTCACCACAATTCATTCCACGCCACAATATTATTATGCAGGGAATCGGCTTACATCTCGGTCAATCCTGTTTCACAATCGTCCTCGATAGGTTCTTCATCATCAGCACTGATTGGGTCGCATTCGTTGGTGATATCTTCCGAATTATCTGTAGTACTGAAGTCATCATCGTCTTCATCTTCGATACTATCTGTTTAGTAACGCAATTTGTTGTTATACAATATAGTTCTAATTTTCTAATTTGTAACTTTAATTACCAAATGTATACATGTATATGTATATGTATAAATGTATATGCATACCCTATGGTTCAAGTCATATTTTCATTAATTCCGCTTTCTAATGCAAGTGCTGTTCGTATCACCAACTCGAATATGGTTTGTGCCAGCCAACTGTACTTGCTACTGAGAGCAAATACAGTTTAACATTTTGCTGCTTCGATTTGTTGACGATGCAGCCTAGCATTTTTGGTCACTTCGATCGTAGCCGCCACCCATCTAACAGCCATCGAACCATTCAGTATAATTTAATTGGATTGATATGAATAAAGAATAATTATAACGTGCTGCAGTTCGTGGAGTTTTTATTCATTATAAAGTTGGTCCTTCAAGTTTCCGGATATTTTGGAATTGGTTTTTCGTTTGCTAGTTGGTGGTTGCTTAACTTTGGATTCCTGCACAGATAAGTACATATCAATCGCAAATCTGAATTTTGTCTATTGCTCCTGTTTGTTGCGTGCTATTAATGCTTCTCTGGGGCCTCGATTTGCTGTTGCTGTTTGGATAATTGCTTGGTTGCTGGAATCTTTTGAATTCGGTGAACGACGTAGGAATTTCGGTGTTGTTCGGTTTGTGCTAGACTTTGCGTTATAAATCCACGTGGCCGGTAATTGAACTTTCGTTTTTAGTATAATGGAAACCTTGAAACAAACACGTGGTCATTATAAAGGTTCAATAACTAGACTCTTTACTTTTGCGCAAAACATTCCCGAAAATGTCCATGTCTTAGAATTGGAAGTGCGGTTGGAGAGATTAAAGAAGGCGTGGAATGATATTTGTGATACTCAATCGGCTCTTCGTGAATTTCATGCTGAGGAGGGATACGGTGACCCTGAAGCAGAGTTCGAGGTAATCGAATCAAAATATATTATGGCGGAATATGGAATTTTAAAGCATATTAAATTATTATCTCCGGTTTGCGAAAATTCTCAAGAGCGAGACGCTTCGCTAAGAGAACTAGTTGCTTCTCAAACTGAAGTTTTGGATAGGTAAGGTCAGACGACTTCTTTCAACACCAGCGATAGAGAGGCATCGACGCGACGGTAGCGCTACAGCCGATGCATATTACACCATTTTCCGGTGATCACCGTGATTGGCCGAGTTCGTGACGTGTTTATGCTTGGGAGAAGCTAGAACGTCGGTACGATAAGCTTCTTTACATAATTAATGCGCTTATTGAACAGTTTCTAAAACTACCAGTCGTCAAATCGGGTGATGGTGTTCATTTCCGCAAACTTGTTGATAAAGCAGACGAGGTTATTCGTGGGCTAGAAGCGATAAAGGCAGTAGGTAGAGATCCGTGGCTAGTTTACTTACTCTTAAATAAAACTGACTCGGAAACTCGAAAAGCTTGGGCGCTAGATAATAAAGACTCGGATAGGTCTACCATCAAGGAACTTCTAGTGTTTTTAGAAGAACGTTCTAGTGCTTTAGAATGTAGTGATCCAAAATCTATCCGGGTAGTAAAGAGCTTTCGCGCGCCAAACGCTAATCAACCCACTAGTTCGGCTAGCAATTGCCCTGAAGTCGTTGAAGCTACCCCAAGCTTTTCTGTATCGGTCGTAGGCAACGATATGAAAAATGTATCTCGTTCGTCGGGAATACTATCAACAGTAGTTGTTAAAGTGTTTGATGCTCTTGGAAAGACTCATCTCGCGCGCGTTATATTGGATACCGGTTCACAAGTATCGTTTGTGACAGATAGTTTGGTAAAAAGACTGGGGCTTCATCGTTCCCATGCTCGGTTGCCTATAACTGGTATTTCATCAGTTGAAGCTGGCGTGACTTAAGGTGCGGTCAATTTAACCTTGAAATATCGCATTAGTCCGCATTGTATTAAAATCAAGGCTTATATTTTGAGCAAAATTACCTCACAAACTGATATACTTCAAGGGGCTGACAAGACTTGGAGTATTCTGTGAGGTGGTCATCGTTCCGATGAGGAAGGACGGGTTGTTGCACATGAGACACTTTTAGGATGGGCTATAACGGGTTACTTGCCAGAAAAACCTATCGTTTCGTTGTACGCAGGCGTTGACCTTGATGTGATTATGAAATCCTTTTGGGAAATTGAGGAGGTTCCGCATACATTTGGTTTGACAGTAGGCGAAGATGAAGTTGATGTCCATTTTTCTTAAACCCTTACTCGAACTTCGGATAACAAGTACATAGTGGAGCTTCCTTTTCGACAAGATAATGTTAAGTTTGCTAATACCATATCTGGAGCTTTGTCACGATTCTCTGCTATAGAACGTCGATTTTTACGTGATGAAGCATTGAAGAAGGAATATCAGTTTATGCAAGCGTATTTGGATTTGGGCCACATGGAGCGTATTCCTAATGATAAAATCGAGCCGACGTCGGAAAGTCTATTTTATTTGCCTCATCACGCCGTCGTCACAAATAAAATTCGCGTCGTTTTCGATGGTTCGCATAAGGACACCAAGCAATGCAGCCTTAATGAAATGCTTCATGGAACCCTTCTTCAACGCAACCTGATCAACGTTTGTATAGAATTTCGCCTGATGAATCGTTTTGTTTTTTGTGCTGACATTGTCAAAATGTTTCGTCAAATTTGGGTGCATCCAAAACATCGAGATTTTTAACGGATTGTGTGGAGAGAATCTCCTGATAACCCGATTTCGCATTTTCGGCTATGTACTGTGACGTATGGTACCTCTCCAGCTCCTTATTTGTCTATGAAAGTTCTCCGTCAAATAGCATTTGATTGCAAAACTCAGTTCCCTTTAGCGTCGCATGCCATTCTGCATGATATGTATGTCGACGATCTTATGACGGGGCTGATTCGTTGTCGGAGACATTAGAGCTGAAGAAGCAGATCGTCGAAATGCTGTCTTGTGGAGTAAATGGAGCTCCAATTTGTGGGATATTTTGCGGGGAAGCGATTGTGAGGAAGCTATTTCACTTGACTTGGATAGTTCATCGCAGTGTACCAAGGTTCTTGGATTGGTTTGGAATCCGCATCGTGACACCTTCACCTTTAAAATTAATTTGTCTGCCCAATTTGTGCCTACTGAGCGAAAACTGCTTTCGGAGGTTGCAAAGATTTTCGATCCCTTGGGGTTCTTGGCTCCTTCCACTATTTTGATGAAAATATTGTTTCTGGAGCTGTGGACCACAAAGATAAAATTAGATTGGGATGACCCCTTACCCTTTGAAGTAGCAGAAAAATGGAAGCTGTATCGGGAGAATTCGAACTATTTCGAAAACTTTAGGATTACTCGCAGGTTTACCCTAAATTCTAAAAGCTTGGAGTTAATAGGATTTTCAGATGCTTCAGAGAAGGCTTATTCTGCGGTGGTGTACAGTCGGAGTTGGTCGGGAGAAGGTGTGTTTGAGGTACAATTAGTTGCAGCTAAGACTCGTGTAGCTCCGGTTAAACAGCTGTCGATTCCTCGCCTAGAGCTCTGTGGAGCCTTACTCTTGTGTCGATTGGTGGAGCTGATTCGGTTGTCATTAGAGGACACATTTATTAAAGTTTTTGTATTTTGTGATTCGCAAATAGTTTTATCTTGGCTCTCTTCGCCTCCACGAAGATGGAATACGTCTGTAGCGAATCGTTGAAATCTTGTCGTTTTTGCCTCGTTCATCTTGGAATCATATTTGCTCTGGTGAAAACCCTGCCGATTGCGCGTCCAGGGGTCTTACACCCAACGATCTAATGGAATTTAAAATATGGAGGAAAGGGCCGGCATGGATGTCTCAGGAGTTAGATCATTGGCCAATGAATCGAGAAATCGTAGTTGCAGAGATTCCAGAGGAGAGAAAGAAGTGCATTGAAGTTCACGTTTCCGTGCCCGTTGAGCATTTTCTTGAAAATCTTTCGCAAAAGGTATCTTCGTGGAGAAAGCTCGTTAGAATCATCGGGTATATTTATCGCTTTATAAAGCGTTGTCGGTTGCCTAAAGAAGATAGAACACGTGGATATCTTTCGCTTTCAGAGCTTCGTCTTGCTAAAGCAGTATGTCTCATGTGGTCGCAAAATGTGTTCCAAGCCGAAAGAACTGCCCTCAAAACTGCTCGTTGTGTTTCAAAAAAATCTAAATTACTATCCCAATTACTACGCACAACTATGTGCGAGTTGTTACCCTGCGCCTAAAAGGCGGAACGTTCAAGCGCCCCATCACCAAACTAGCCATTCTGTCATATTTTATTTCCTTCAGCGGGGGCGGCATGTTTAGTAACGCAAATTGTTGTTATACAATATAGTTCTTAATTTTCTAATTTGTTACGTTAATTACCAAATGTATGTAGCATACCGTATGGTTCAAGTCATATTTGCATTAATTTCGCTTTCTAATGCAAGTGCCGTTCGTATCACCAACTCGAATATAGTTTGTGCCAACTGTGCTTGCTACTGAGAGCAAATACAGTTTAACATTTTGCTGCTTCGTTTTGTTGACGATGCTGGCTGTTTTCGTTGATGCCATATTTCTGGTCGTCGTCGTGGGAGCAACATCCCTTGCTGCATAAACATAACCTGCATTGACGTGCAAAGAAGTGTGGACACCATTATCCGCGACATGTGACTGTGGTGAGCCTTTCACTAAAATATGTTGTTGGGTCGCTTGACCGTCATGAACGACTGATGAAACCAATCCACTTTTCTCGTTCGCTGCTTCAGTTTGAAAATATCTTGTTGCATTTCTTGAAGAGTGCCTCGCAGGGATTGAAACTCATCCGGAGAAACTATTCTAGGTTCTTGAACAACCGTCGTATTGCTCAGTCCCGCCACCAGACCCTCTATACCAGTAGCCTTAATTTACCAACCTCTTCGACCAAAGCATCAACGCGATTTTCCTCATTTTCAGACATAGGTACTGCAAATTTTGGGCACGATCCCACTTCTGAGATGAAAAGTAATTCGAAATACGTAATCAATTTTAATCAAACAAACCTTAACTTTATTGAAGTTGCAAGCGTCTATCTCCGCCGACGGTTAGGAAACTACACATTTTTAAATTCATAATAGTCTGTCAAAGTGACAGACAAGTCAGGGTAGACATGTTCGAACGGACATTTAGTCATATTTTATGTAGAACTGTTCGTTTATATTATTATGCAAGGGTACTTCTCTTCTCTTCACTTCTCTGGAGGGAGAGAGAGGTAACGGGCGTAACGACCCCGCGGACTCTAGTCATTTAAGCCCAGAAGCGTCTGGCGGCTCCCTGGTCAGCGTCTGTTCTCCATGTTAGGAGCGGTTGTGCATCCAACAGTTTGAACTTTTCACAAAAGTTATAATGCAATATGGACATGCAATGAACAAAACAAAAGATAGTAATACCCCAGGTGGTATGCCAGTTACACTGGTAAAAAGAAGAAAGTAGTAAAATACTGAAGGCTAAATATTTAGAAGCCTGTGAAGAAAGAGATGGGTATAAGCAACTTAATGAGACACTGCTTAAGGAAATAATTAATCTTAAGCAAGAGTTGCAATTGTTGAAAGATGAATTCAACAACTAAAAAAAGTGAATGTCCTACCTGCTGAGACAGAAGGACAGCGTCACACGGGGAATAAAAATAAAAAAACCCAAGATGAGTACATCCCCAAAAATCTCACCCGAAAAATAAAGCAGCACAATCACAGTGTATGCTTCAAATAAAGAAAACAAAATACTTAACTCAACCAAGCCTCCGCCAATTATTGCACTGCAGGTTAATAAGTATGAAAGCCTGGCCAAAATACTGG
The DNA here is from genome assembly GCA_963082955.1 of Cheilosia grossa. Classification (NCBI taxonomy): domain Eukaryota; kingdom Metazoa; phylum Arthropoda; class Insecta; order Diptera; family Syrphidae; genus Cheilosia; species Cheilosia grossa. The sequence continues at coordinate 47,530,113 of OY720147.1, read as the reverse complement.
AGGAAAATAAAATTAAGGCTAGTACAGCTCTAATTAACAAAAACGACATTAAAATTAATGTGGTTGAAGAAGAGAGATACCTCACTAAAATACTGAACCTGAGAAAAATGCAATGGTATTCTTATGAGAATACGCAAACCAGCTCACCAGAAAGCATTAAAAAAGAGTTAAAAGACAGAGATTTTAAAATATTGGATGTCACAAATATGCTTAGGTATAAAAGCAAAGTTCCGCTTCCAAGTTTTATACTCAGTTTTGAACATGACGAAGACAAAGAAAAGATATATGGCCTCAAGAACATACTTGGGATGAAAGTTCAAATTCATACCTTAAGGAAGTCGAAATTAGTGCCCCAATGCAAAAATTGTCAACGGTATGGGCATACGCATAAATATTGTAGTTCAAACCCAAGATGTGTAAAGTGTGCAGGAAGTCACCACACTAAAGAATGCATGAAGGAACAAGTTGAGCACCCTAAATGTGCAAACTGCATTGAAAACCATCTTGCGAACTATAGAGGATGTTCAGTTGCAAAAGAGCAAACAAAAGAAAATATTTATATCTAAAAACGTCAGACAATGAAGCTCAAACAGTCAAAAAGGACTTGCGAAGGAGCCGCAAAAAGAAAAAAACAAAGACCAAGAGATCATCAAAAAGGGCCCAAGACAAAAGCCAGAAGATCCCAAAATGACGTATGCTCAGGCAGCATCAAAACCAATTGAAATACCAGCAGAGAAAGCTGTAAAACACAAAGCAGAGCCAAACACTGCAATGGAAATCCTCATGAAACAAATCCTAAACAGGATTGGTTCCATGGAAAAATGCAATAAAACGATATTAGATAGAATATCATTACTAGAGAGACAGAACAGCAACAAAAAAGCTGTGCCAAAAAGACAAACATAATGAATAGAATACAAATTCTTGAATGGAATGCTAATGGCATCGAGCATCGATAAGACGAGATACAAGTGATTCTCAATATAAACCATATAGATAGATGTCTCATTTCTGAAACACACTTTAAATTTACTACTGACTTTAAACTGCAGGGATATGAATTATATCACTACCCACATCCTCATAATTGTGCAAAAGGTGGGGGTGCGGTGTTAATAAAGAATACGATTGAACACCATATAGTATAAAAACGAGCAGTGGACAAATATCTGCTGCAGCAGTATACTTACGGTGACCATTTTTGCAGATGCAAAAAAGAGGACAATCTTTAATTAACGTACACAAGTTTTGAAACAAACGTTATTTATTCAAAATATTTGTACTTCTGATTACATCAATCAGTTCAGTTTTTAAAACCAAACAAAAAATATTAAATACATACATAATAAGTACTTAATTTAAAAGTTTAACCAGTGCTATCTACATTTTGTGTTTAAGTAATTCAGTACTGAAGAAAGTGCTTTACTGTCTAGATCACAGAAAAAAAGGTTTCTAAGAAAAAAAGGATATTAATAGGACAATTCAGAAAAAAGAGGACAAATTACTGTCCTCTTTTTTTTTTTTTAAAAAAAAGAAGGACACGATATCGAAAAATAGGACTGTCCTCTAAAAAAAAGGACGGATGGTCACCGTAAGTATACTGCTCTCCTAGCTATAGACTAAAGAAAAATTATTTTAAAAGTCTTTTCCGGATATTTCACAATAGATTAATCGCAGGAGGGGATTTTAATGCCAAGAATAAATATTGGGGATCGAGATTAACAAATACTAGAGGCAGAGAATTATATGAAACTATTAAAGAAGTCGGCGCCAAATATCACTCAACGGGGAAACCTACCTACTGCCCTACAGATAGGAATAAAACTCCAGATCTTGTCGACTTCTTTATATCTAAAAATATATCTTCAAATAAAATAAATATAGAAGAAGGCCCTGATCTTCAATCAGATAATTCCTCAATACTTCTTACACTTGGCGATAGAAAAATAATAAAAGAACATAGTCCTACACTAGTTAATAGACTGACTGATTGGAATCACTTCAGGCAGAAGTTGGAAGAATGTATTCAACTATCATCAGCTATTCAAACAGAAGATCAACTAGAAGAAGCAGTGCAAATATTTACACTGGATATACAAAAAGCTGCATGGGCTGCAACTCCCAAAAGAACAAACAAGATTAAACAAAACTCTTATCCTCGTGAAATATGTGAAATTATTACAGAAAAGAGGAAAGCTAGAAAACGTTGGCAACAGACAAGGGCGCCAAGCGACAAAACCACACTGAGCAACTTAAATAATAAGCTAAGAAAATCTATAAGAGAATTTAATAACGATTCTTTAAAAACATATCTTATCAGTCTTACAAATGATGCTAGTACCGACTACTCGCTCTGGAAGGCAACAAAGAAAATGAAAAGGCCAATAGCTCACATTCCGCCGGTAAAAACCAGAGAAGGTAACTGGGCAAAAAGCAGTCAAGAAAAAGCAAATACTTTTGCAGAGTACCTTGAGAACGTCTTCAAATCTTATGAAGATAAAGATTATCAAGGAAACGAAGAAATGTGCGAAGACAGACCTATTCGGCCGGTGACAGCTAAAGAACTTGCCAAAGAAATCAAAGAAGGCATAAACATAAAAAAAGCCCCAGGGTTCGATTTAATCACAGGGGAAATTTTAAAACAATTTCCTCGAAAAGGTTTAAATTAACTAGCGCAGATTATAAATGCTGCATTTAAGTTGAGATATGTGCCAAGCATGTGCAAGGACGCGGAGGTAAAAATGATACCAAAACCCGGTAAACCACCCACCGAAGTAACCTCATATCGCCCAATATCGATACTACCAATGCGGTCCAAGCTATTCGAAAAAATGCTTGCAAAACGTCTGCAAAAAAAAATTGATGAAAAATCGCTATTTCCAATTCATCAATTTGGGTTTAGAAACAAGCACTCTACAATTGATCAGGTGCATAGAATCACAGATAAAATCGAAAAAGCATTCGAAGAGAAAAATGTGTGCTCTACAATATTTCTTCATATAGCACAAGCTTTCGATAAAGTCTAGCATAAGGGACTGATCCACAAATTACGAAGGCAACTGCCGAAGCAGTATTTGACAATTCTGGAGTCATATATAACAGATCGATTCTTCAAAATTAAACAAGAGACAGAGTACTCAACACTAAGAGCAATTAAAGCTGGTGTACCACAAGGTATTGTACTAGGTCCAGTGCTATACCTTCATTTTACTAGCGATTTACCTGAAAGTGATGAAACTACTATAGCAACTTTTCCAGATGACACTGCTGTGCTTACTGCTAACCGTCGAAATAGCAACAAAAAAAACTCCAAATGTCAATAAACGGTATTTCAGAATGGACTAAACAGTGGTAGATTACCACGGCAGGAACTGGTGGTCGTCCTCTCAGCAGATCGGTGCGGTCACTACCCACCCTACCATGTGCAAGTTAATTACCCACCGCTGAAATTTGAAGGAAAACTGCACCCGCAAAAGAAAAGTTCTAGCCTTTCCCTACGAAGAACCGATACTCCGCCATAGAAACGAGACACTAAATTATTTTAAACCTTAAATATACATATTTATTAGTTCAGGAAAAATATAGGAAATGAAACTTAACATAATGCATTGGTAGTGAGTATGTCAAAAGACTGATGCTACTAGATATAACCAAGGATACTTGGCTTATAATGCATTTCCCATTCATTCGTAAGACGAATTACCTAATATAATATTTTTTTTTTTTGTGAAATATATAATTATAATCTCAAATATTATCATGCCTAAGAATTTTATTTTATGTAGGAATCTATATTATTTTATTTATCAATTTCGTATACATATGTCGAAGCAGCCGCGAGCGGGGTTTCATCTTTATCCGTCATTATAGAGTAAACACAGTGAGTCCACGAGCGTTGCAGATATATATTAAGAGTAATCCTCTTTCGCTGGTCAGAAAACAACTGCCAACTCAATACCTTCTTTGCCATTGCCAAATGCCAACCCTTTCATCACGCACACACCTAAAGCATTTTCACGCTTCGTGCAGCTGCAGTCTGCAGATCGCCTTGTTCCTGCGATCCTTTTTGTCTCCTTCTACTCCTACATACAATACTACTACAACGCCCGGGCCACACTCGGCAGAGATTGACATTCTCCCTTGCCTTGTTTACAACACAGAACACGTAACCAGCTGTAGTGCAGCGACAATTTAAACACAGCAAGAAAAGGACAGTTAATTCGTTTATTGTCATACAGCAACATTACAAGCAAATACAAGAAAATATGTCGCGACTAATTATAGATATACAATTGCTCACATTAAAGGCGAGACATACTACGGCACATACAAAAACATAGAAAAAAAAATTCCTACTTGCGATTTCGTTTTGGTAAGGGTATGGTAACCCTAGAGTGGTTACTTCAACTTGTATGAGTAGGTGAAGAAAAAAAAGAATACTCGCGGAAAAGGAAAGGAAAGGAAAAGATGATTCTTATGTCGTTTTTAAACTCTTACCTAGCCATCCACTGCGTCAGGCCTGTCGAAGAGGATTCCGTTGCCAAAATTGCTGTTAGGAGAGAGACAAAACCAAAAAAAAGTGTAGAGGGGCGGGGAAAACGAAACCCTCCCAAAAGAGAACGGGGGCGGGTTTCCAATATGCGCACTAAGCAAACATTTTTTTTTTATTTTTTTTCCAGCTTAAAATGTCCTAAAAAACATAAATATAATATTTTTTTTCTGAGGAAATGAAATTTTTTTTTTTATTTATTTTTATTTTTTTTTTTATTAAATTTTAATAATTTTTATTTTTTTTAATGAAACCATGTTTATGTTATTTATACACAGAGATCTTAAGACTTTTTTCCGAAATCTCCATACGAATGCACAACTGCTTGAAGCAACTCTTCAAAGGGATCTATTTTTTTTTTTTCGCTATTTCCCTCCTCCACTGGTATTCATATATTCAATTAAAGTATGAGGTGCGTGGCTCGCTTCGCTCGCTAACAGGATTTTAACCCTTTTTTTTGCAGGGTTTAGCCGCTCACGCGACTTCGTCGCTCCGCTAAGGGTATGTCAACAACTGTCAGGCAGGCGCCTGGAGTTAAAGTTTATACATATATTTACTTTGGGGTTTTTAGCAGTATGTATAATATTTTCAGTCAAAAAAAAAAAGAAGATAAAATTAACCTAAATTGTTTTAACTTTTTGACATATGGCAATATCTATAATATTTTCCAACATTCACCAACCCACACATCCCCCTCCACAGCAACAGAAAACACTTGGCACAAACGTTATGCAAAGTGAACGTGTCCATTTGTGCAGTTTGTTTACATGCACTTTTCAGTGAAAATTGAAAATTTTAAAAATTAAAAAAAAATAGAAAAAAAAGTTTCCGCAGAAAAATTCTTCTACAGTACATCTTAGAATAACTCAATTTAAATAAAAAAAATTAAAAAAATGAATTTACTTAGTGCGCATATTGGAAACCTCAGCCAAAACTAATCGCAAAAAATATATATTGTGGCGTGGAATGAATCGTGGTGAAATGAAAACAAACTAAAATGGTGAAATGCAAACAACCCCATTTATTCACCAAACAAGTTCCACTTCCAATTGGAGATTGGATTCTGTCAATTCCCCACTAAGCTAAGTTAACTGGGAATTTAGCAATTGCTGAATAGGGGAAAAGTATGTGAGCCAATTGCAGAACCAATTGGAGTTAGCTAGAAAGTTCTCGAAGAGATGGCAGAGCAGATATAAAAGGAAAGGTTGTAAAACAGGGGGACAGTTGATTTTTATCAGTGATTGGTTAAAGTTCGAGATAGTAATCGGTTGTAAAGATAAATAAGTGCAGAGTAATAAAGTGAAATAAGTGATTGGTTTGAATCGTTGAAGAATTGTTTAAGTAATATTGTTCTAGTACTTAATTAGTGAATAATCCGTAAAAGTGATTTTGACTAGAAAAGTTTAACAGAATAGTGTTTTATCTTTTCGAATCCCAGCCCAAATGTAACATTGGTGTCAGAAGTGGGATAAAACTTATTCTGTGTTAAAGCGTGTGATAAAGAAACATTTAAAAAAAAAAAAAAAAAAATTAAAGTGAATTTGTGAATTTCGAGAGACAAAAAAAAAATGGGTCGTGTATTGCTACAACTAAGCATACCCCAATTAAAAAGTGAATTAGAAAAGAGGAATATCTCTACAGCTGGAGGGAAAAATGACCTCATACTTCGTCTGCAGAAGGCTGTCCAAAATGAGGGAGAAAATCCAAAGACCATGCTTTTCGACGTGGCAGAAGAACAAGTAAGTACAGGCGTTGATATTAGCGCTATGATGGAATTACTTCTTGCCAAGATGGAAGAACAGAAGAATTCTATGGAATTGAAGTTCGCAGAACAGAAGAATTCTCTAGAAGAACAGAAGAATTCTATGGAATCGAAGTTCGCAGAACAAAAGAATTCTCTAGAAGAACAGAAGAATTCTATGGAATCGAAGTTCGCAGATCAAAAGAATTCTCTTGTCGCCGCACAAAAAGATGCCGTGGAAGAATTTACGAATGTTCTAAATGTAAAAATCGACGCAATTGATGACAAATTAAACGAGCATGAAACAAAATTTGAGGAAATTAATGAGACGTTTCATAAACACGAGAACATAGCTAAAGAGCTCGGCACGAACATCGAGAACATAGCTAAAGAGCTCGAAAAAGTCAAGAAACAGAAAGCTCGGGAATATTCTACTGACTGCCCAAGAAGGAAGGAGATGCAACCACCCGTTTTTGATGGTCAAACATCATGGCCGATCTATAAGAGACAGTTCGAAGCAGCTGCAATGACCAATGGATGGGACGACGAGGAAAAGTCGATTGCATTAACGCTCGCATTGCGAGGTACAGCTGCAGAATTGCTTCAAACTATCTCAGAAGAAAAACAGCGCGACTATGATGCTTTGGTTAAGGCTATTGAGATGCGGTTTGGTGACGACCATATGCAGCAAGTGTATAGAGTGCAACTGCGCAGTAGATTCCAGAAGAGGGGAGAAACACTCCAGTAGCTGCAAGCGGATATAGAACGGCTAGTGCACTTGTCATATCCCAATGCCGGCGAAGATGTCATCAACGAAATGGCTATTGAGGCGTTTACACAAGCCATAGAGGACAGACAGCTGCATATGGCTCTACGAATGGCTGGAAAGAGAAGTCTCCTGAGGCACTGGCATTTGCATTAACTATGAAAGCTGCTGACCAGGCATCTCAAGCATTCCACCGCGTGAGAGAAATAACATCCGTCGAATGCTCATGCCAGAGAACAGATGTAGAAGACCGGAACAGTGCTCGCAGGGGACCGATCTGTTGCTGGAACTGCAACAAAATTAGACATCTTCAACGACAGTGCAGAGCTGAACGTAGACAGGGTAGTTGTCCACATTGCAGAACAAGAAGTCGTCACGTGGAGGCATCTGAACAATCGGCGGATGGAACCTCACAAAACCATCAGTCGGGAAACGAGTAAGAACCAGCTTCGCGGGGCAGAAGCTGGTTTCTGGAATCGACGCCCCCAGGACCACAATTCATCGACATCGGTTTGCAAGTTCTAAAGTACAGAAACGTCGAGATTCCAATGGTTTACGGGAACGAGAACGTCACAGCTCTAAGAACAGTTGTAAGTGAGGACGAAATTTTACCACCTTCGTCAGAGACACTTATTTGGACAAAGCTGGAAGGTGATCCTGGGAGCCACCGATTCTTCCTAATAGAGCCAGATACAGAAAACCATTACCAGAGCTATATTGTCGGAAAGTTGCTTGTTGAACCTAAAAACAACTTGGTTCCCGTTCGTGTCCTCAATGTGGAACACAGAAGCGTAAAGCTGAAGCAAGGGGAAGTGATCGGAAAGTGCGTACCAATTACTGCGGTCACAAAGTTGTCAAATGAAAGTCCTGCGAAACCGGTTAAGCCTACGGAAATATCGGAAATGAAAAAGAATATACTCGGAGAGTGCGAGCTGGATCAGGAGCAGCGGGCCATGGCAGGGAGTCTAATCGACGAGTTCGCTGATATATTTGCTTCGCAGAGTAGCGAGTATGGCCGAACACATCTCGTACAGCACCGAATTGACACCGGGGATGCAAGACCAATTCGTCAGCCTCCCAGACGACTACCATTGGCCAAGCAGACGGAGGTTGCAGAGATGGTGTCGACGATGGAAAAGGAGGGACTGATTGAGAGCTCAAAAAGTCCGTGGGCATCACCGGTCGTCTTGGTCAAAAAGAAAGACGGAAGTACGAGATTCTGCGTGGACTATCACCAACTAAACAACGTCACTAAGAAGGATAGCTACCCCCTGCCACGAATTGACGATACCCTGGACACACTATCCGGGGCCAAATGGTTTTCGACTCTTGATCTGAAGAGTGGCTACTGGCAAGTACAGATCCATCCAGAAGACCGCGAGAAAACAGCATTCACAGCAGGAAACGGACTTTGGCAATTTACAGTAATGCCATTTGGACTGTGCAATGCTCCAGCAACTTTGGAGCGTCTAATGGAGCGTGTTTTGCTGGGATTGACGTGGAAAACCTGTTTGGTCTACCTGGACGATGTCATCGTGGTTGGTAAAACGTTCAACGAACATCGAAATAACCTTAGGGAGGTGTTCCAAAGGCTACGAAGTGCACAGTTAAAACTAAACCCGAAGAAGTGTTCTCTATTCCGACCAGAAGTGAAGTATCTCGGGCACATCATCTCTTCCAAGGGAGTCAAGACTGATCCGGAGAAGATCGATGCAGTGAAAAACTGGCCGGTTCCCAAAGACAAACACCAGCTGAGAAGCTTCCTGGGACTTGCGACGTATTACAGACGATTTGTAAAGGACTTTGCCAGGATCGCAAAGAGCTTGCATCAACTGACAGAAAAAGGCAAACAATTCAAATGGTCAGGTGAGTGCGAAAACAGCTTCAAAGAACTTAAGCAACAGTTGTGCGACGCCCCCATATTAGCGTACCCCACCCCTGGAAAAACATTTATTGTGGATGCAGACGCTAGTAATGTGGGAATTGGAGCCGTGCTTTCCCAGGTACACGAGGGCCAAGAGAAGGTAGTTTCGTTCTTCAGCAAAGTCCTCTCAAAGCCAGAAAGGAACTACTGTGTTACCAGGCGCGAACTCCTTGCTTTGGTACTGGCAACGAAACATTTCCATAAGTACCTCTATGGGCAGAAATTCATCCTTCGCACAGACCATGCATCTTTAAAGTGGCTACTACACTTTAAGAATCCTGAAGGACAAGTCGCAAGGTGGATCGAACAGCTGCAAATGTACGAGTACGAAATACAACACCGAAAGGGAAGTCTTCACTCAAATGCGGACGCTCTCTCCCGTCGACCGTGCAAAGCAGATTGTAAACATTGCTTACGACACGAGGAAAAAGATGTCGTGTCCGTTCAAAGGGTGAGAGCTATGCCCATTGGTGGCTGGAGTGCACGGGAAATCCGGGAGGCTCAAAAGGAAGATCCGGATATCGAACCAATCCTCGCCTGGAAGCAGCATGAGGGAAAACCAGACTGGCAGGAGATATCCAATAGGAGTCCCGAGCTGAAGGCATACTGGGCGCAGTGGGATTCCCTTTATGTCCAAGACGGCATTCTAAAAAGAAAATGGGAAAGCCCGGATGGAAAGTCGTACGTAATGCAGCTTGTTGTTCCCAGGACAAAAGTTACCGAAGTGCTGAGGGAATTGCATGATGGAGTGTCTGGAGGCCACTTGGGAATAAACAAAACACTCGGAAAAGTACGAGAACGCTTTTACTGGGTCCATTCAAGGGAGGATGTTGAGAATTGGTGCAGGAAATGCGTAATATGTGCGGCCAGCAAAGGCCCGAGAGTGAAAGTCCGAGGCCAGATGCATCAATATAATGTGGGAGCCCCTTTCGAAAGGATAGCCGTTGATATTGCGGGACCGTTTCCTGAAACGAACAATGGAAATCGTTACATCCTTGTTGTTATGGACTACTTCAGTAAGTGGCCTGAAGCATTCGCTATCCCAAATCAAGAAGCTAAGACTGTGGTGGAGCAAATCGTCTTCAACTGGGTAAGCAGATTCGGTGTGCCTATGGAACTGCATTCGGACCAAGGACGAAACTTCGAATCCAGGATTTTCCAAGGAGTGTGCCATTTACTCGGGATTAAGAAGACAAGAAGAACACCGCTTCATCCACAATCAGATGGGATGGTGGAGCGCTTCAATAGAACGCTGAATGAACACCTCTCTAAGGTCGTTGGCGATGACCAGAGAGATTGGGACAAACACATTCCCATGTTTTTATTGGCCTATCGAAGTGCAGTGCACAACACCACAGGACATACTCCATCTGAAGTCCTATTTGGTCGAAAAGTCCGCCTACCTAGCGAGTTAATGTTTGGATCTCCATGCGAAGAGTCCAAAAATGAGGAGGACTATGTTACAGACCTCAGGGATATCATCAGGGACGTGCATCGAGGGACTAGGGCTAATATTAAGATAGCCAGTGACCGCATGAAAACGAGGTACGATACTAAAACAACGACTACAGGCTTCCAAGAAGGAGATCTGGTGTGGCTATATAACCCTCATCGAAGAAAAGGTTTATCACCTAAGTTGCAACCAGACTGGGAAGGGCCCTACAAAATCGTAAAGCGCATCAACGACGTTGTCTATCGCATCCAACGAGGAAGAGGCAAGCTGAAAGTCGTTCATGTGGATCGTCTTCATCGCTACAATGGTGCAAATGTTAACGAGTTTGTTCGGGACGAACAAGTTTAAGAGGGGGATATTGTGGCGAGGAATGAATCGTGGTGAAATGAAAACAACCCCCATTTGTCACCAAACAAGTTCCACCTCCAATTGGAGAATGGAATCTGTCAATTCCCCACTAAATTAACTGGGACTTTATCAATTGCTGAAAACTAAATTTTGCTATTCTAATATTCTGGCCTTTGAACATTAAATTATTTACGGCTTCTCCAAGGAAGTGTGTATCCAAAACTAGGACCTCCACCACAATATATGGCCAAGCCTTTCTAGTCACTTACCTGTCCCTCACACATAAGGTATCCCAAGAACGTTTAACTCTGATTGTAAGTGACTAGCCAAACCTAACTTAAGTCGAAATCCACTCATTCAGACGGCACGATAACTTGATTTGTCTGGTCTTTTTGGTTGCCGTCCTTTAAAAGTAAATGCAAACAAAATACTCATGAAATCATGCAATAATAATTTATTCATGCAATTTTTATTGAAAAAAATTGAAAAATATTTAAAAACTCTTCTTTCTCTATTACCCAGGTACCTTCGATTTGAGAATATTTTTTATAGTATCATCCTTTTGCCGAAGTTTTTGCTGCATCTTACCTATTTCCTCCAAATGGCGAGCATGAAGTCCTCTCACTTGAGCCTCCTTATGTTTCACAACTATTTCCAGTCTTTTAACGTTGTCCCTCGTATTTTCGAAATTAGCGTGTTCGTGCTCCAACTTTTGAGCCCATTGCAAGGCAATTTTCAAACGCGCTTTCAGCCTATCCCTAGATTTCTTCAATTTTTCCGAAACATTTTGAAGAGCAATCGTTCTTCGTTTAAGCTCTTCGAAAGTACTTCTTTCTGTATTTAAATCGTTCTTCATAGTCTCTTGGTGGTGCTTCAATTCTTCAATCTTGATGTGCAGTTCAGCGTTTTCTTTGCGCAGTTGCTCTAATTTTGAAACGAAGTCTAATTTTTCGTTTGAATGCTGCGACTTTAGCTCCTCAAATAGTTGCTTACACTCTTTTAGAGACTCCACTATTGTATCTGGTTGATCGGCGTTTGAGCTCTTTAAGGATACAAGTTCATGTTTGCAACGAGAATAGGCACTTTGCAGATGTTCCAGATCCAGCGACAGAGTTTGGGTTTTCTGTTCATAGCATTGGATTATTTCGAGTAGTTTTTCCTTAGCCAGGTCTGCTCTCCTTGTTTGTACATCTACTTTAGACTTTAGAGATTCTTTTTGGGATTGGAGACGAGTTTTTGTTTCTAACCACCCTTTGGAAGACTTTTTAATGTAATCACATTCATCGTGCAGGAGCGAGTTCTCCTCTACTACTCTTTTCAGTTCGCCAGTGAAGTGTTTTAGTTCCTTTTCATGTTGCTGAATTAGGTCCTCCTTGTCTTTGATCATTTCATCATAGGAGTTTAACAGCGGGCCAAGTGTTTCACTGTTAACAGGCCCCCAACGCTCGATATTCTTACGCTCGTAAAAGTCACTACGGGGTGTTTCCTCGTCACAACTACCACTCGATTTTCTCATTTTCTCTTGATAGCTTTCTATTTGCACATTCAAACGATATACTAAAATTTTCATCATGGCTATATCATTTTGTAGATTAGCGTTAACTTCCATTATTGACCTATTTTCGTCAGTTAGCTGCTTGCACGCATCACATTCTTTAGGGTTGTCTGTGCATTGCACCATCGACAGCAGTTTTTTGTTTTCTTTGGCGAATTGATTGTTGTACTTGTATAGCAAACAAACTCTCTGAAATAAGCTCTCCATTTGCTTGTCCTTAGTCGGTAACTAAAGTAAGTTATATAAATATTTTTGGAACTTTTAGCATTGAATTATAAAACATACCAGGGGCGGAATATCACCAGTGGCACCTTGCATTTTCTTCGGGTTCCACTCGGCACTTCGACTTCGGATAGGAAATTCTCCAGAAAACTTACTATGATGTTTTCTCCCATGATTCACTCTACGTGAATGACGCTTTTCTTCACCGACTGGAAACTGTGGATCAGATTGATCTAGGTCTGTTATAAGAGGACATTTTTTTGACGAACTCATTGCAGCGGAAATGAAATTGTTCTGTTTACAAGACTTGTAGAAAACATTTGTCGTAGGAAGGACTCCATTTGTAAACAAAGTTTGAGTGAAAAGCGTTGCCTTGGTTACCCAAGTAAAGTTATAATATTCTGACTGACTTCTTATATGACCTATAGTGCGAGGGTGTTCACTGTGGTGGTGGGCGGTAACATTAACATGCTGTCATAATGCAAGGGAAAAATAATTACGACGAACCAGGTTGGTGTTCAACGAGTCATTTATTAAGAAATCTCTTTCTACTCCATACAAGTATCAGTATAATTCTATATTAATATTAAAAATATATAAGTATAAATAACATAAAAACAAAGTTGTGTATATGCACATTAGTTTAGTTTAATTAGTTACAGCCTTAGGAATAATCGCAATATCTAAATAGTCGCTCATATTGGAAAGTACGCCCGAATAAACTGTGTTCATTAGAAATTGGTAGTTGGTTTCACCTATTTGTGAGCGCAGAGTGTTCAGCTGCCATCCCACACAGTCCTTTAGAACAATTGTATGAACGGGATCCTTTAGCGAAAGTTGACGGCAGCGTTCATAATGATGTGCTTGATATTCACAATCATCTAGCCATGAACAGTAACCGCCCGCATCTGCACCCGCAATATCTATATCAGTTTCATCTTGAAATACCAGAGAATCGTAGTATTTACGACCTTCCTCCGTTGTTTCCTCTTCCTTCATGACATCGGAGAGAACCTCGGAGATATTTTGCATTGTTTCTGGAAAGCGTTTTTGAATGGCCAGGTTATTGACTGTAATTATGGAAGCAAGTGCAAGACCTAAGAGTTTTCGTTTTTCCAGCTCCGAGACCAGTGGCATTTTCGCATTCCAAACGTCAATAACGGTTTCCAAGGCGTTAGGAAGATTCAACTTGTGCAACACTTCAAAAAACACACTTTGGTTTATGATGAGCACTCTAGCGGCTATTGCCAAGTACGTGCTCAGCACCGTAGGGAACTCGTTATCATTGTAAATTGTACGAAAAACATGCGGAAGAACTGGTTCCAGTATGTCTAAGCCATATGCAGAATCGGCCTTCAATATAGTCTCGAATACCTTCATGATGACGACGATTCCCTCAGGCCAAATATCGTCTACCATACGAGTGCACAAGTCAATAAATTGCTTGCCATATCGCTCTAGGTATGCCCGTGGACACAGAAGGATGTACGCTTGTATGATGAATAGTATAGTGCGGAGGTTCTCCGAAGATCTGTCGATTATGGGATGCAGGTTCTTGCAAAGATCCAGAAGTTGCGGAGTAATTGCTGTGGTATTCTCAATCACTGATTGCCACAGAGACAGGCCCTCTTCCATTAGGTATATATGAGACGAATCTTGAATATCGGTGCTTAGTCCAATCACAATATAGAGGAAAGGTTTCATTGGTTCAGGAGTTTCGTGTAAGGCTTTTATGATTTGCTGCAATGTGCATATTATTGAACAGCGTAATAAATTGTGGTCCTCGCTGTCTTTCCAAAGGATTGGGAGATAACCTATCAGGTTATCAGCCTGCGACTGAATGTAATAGCTCATTTTCTCAACGATGCCGGTAATTATTGACAGTACATTCATTTTGGTATCACATTCCTTGCATTCGGTGAGTAGAACAAATAGGACCGAGAATGTTTGCTCTAGATAAGGATGAAAGGGATCTGGCTCGAACTCGAAGCTGTTAATAAGAGCGGCGAGTGCTTTGGACGACTCCAAACGGATCGACATATCTTCAGAGGGTCGAAGCAGATGCAAACAAGCTTCGTATGCTAACGGTCGAAGATCGCGGGAAAATTTGACGGCCGCCCATTGTGCTGTTAGCCAAATAGCTCTGCGGCGGAGGATCCTAAAATTGTCGGAATCGATTTTGATTTCAGCCAGCAATTGATTTGTAAACCACAAATCGAAATCTATCTCATCGAACAGGTTGAATGAAGTTAATCCAGCAGCATTGTAAATAGCGTCTTTTAGCAGAATGTCCTCTAGGTCGGAGTTCGGTGTCAGGTTGATTTGCTGCGCCTTTCGTATGTATTTCATTACTTCAGTAGTCATATCACCACGAAATTTGTTCATTACGGTAAGGAATAACCGTTCCACTGATGGCCGAAGGCAGTATTTCCAGCTATCACCGCCAGCATCATCTTGAGAGAAACCTTCTGCATCTTCTACCCACAGTTCCAACTCTGCCTGGGTAAGTAAGAAGTAATGAGTCACTATCTTTTCACAAATATAACAAATGCGCTCTGAAGTAAAGAACCCGGTTAAAGGCACAGGGTTATCTTCCGCAGACAAATCGTCTTTTAACTTGGTTTCATTATAGATGTTGCACAATAATATGCCCTTCATGAGGTTTATACAGTGAATGGTGAAGTAGGGGAAATTAATTACGTTCCTCTCGTCGAACACCAGCGCAGTACCTTCGTGGAATACGTAGTTAAAGGAAAACTCCAATGCAGTCGAGATAAATCTGACGAAAGCCCCTGGATGATACTCCAAAAACTCATTAAGTGTTTTCATCTGTTTCAAAATAAACTTCTCCAATAGCTTAACCAGTTTATCGCCGGCATTGAGACGCTGAAGCTGATAACGACATTCGATGCATTGCTTTAGCCTGCCAAAAATCACTTGAAGAAATTGCATACATCTTGAAGAGAATTGTGGCTTCGAGTACCCAGATATGGTAAGCTTCCGCAGAGTGCGCAGCGTAAGTAACGCCTTTTCCATATGCGCAATTGACATATCGGGATGTGAGTTCTCAAGGCTGTGGAAGAACATATTTGTGAAGCCTTCCCACAAATCGTAAATATATTCGTAGATACTTGAGGTCAATTCTTCAAACATTCTTCTTTCGCTCAGTGTTCGCCTTGAAAGTAGTGATTTAATCACGTGGTGCAATATTAGCAGTACCCGCTGCTGCTGTAAGTGATCAGTTGTTGGGACATTTTTCAGTAGTACAGGAACTACATCTGGCCATTCCTTTGGATAGTCGTATCTAGCGATTCTCGCTATCAATACAGCAATCTGAGATGCAACTTGGGGTATGGGCTCGGCAAAGTTTTCAAGTAAACTGCGGCGAATCTCAGATTTATCCGCGGCTGGAAGTTCATTTTTTATATTTTTCCTCCAGTACTTGTTGACACCGTTTTTCAGGTAAACCGCAGCCATCCAGCGAACGTTCACATCAAATTGCTGATTCTGGAAAATTCTCATTAAAGTCGGAAAGAAACCAGGCTGCTGCTCCCATTCGACGAGTTTTTGTTCGGCTTTTTTAACTACCTCAACACTCGGATCAGTTGCCGCTTTGAGGGCTTGTAAAACCATTATTTCTGGTGATGACTCCATTTGATTCAGTGGAAAAATCTGCATCAGAATTATATACGAGAATATTTTTTTGGTGACATATACCTATACAAGGCTACAAACCTATAGAACATTTGGTCCGAGATGTAATTTTTGCAAAATAAGTGCAATACAAGAACTTTCAGCTGAATACAAGATTATATATAAAATATGATATATAACACTGCGTGTTGCACAATCCGAAGGAAAACTTGTAGGGCGATTTTTATTTTGAGGAAAAAACCACCATTTGGTAGAGAAGAAAATTGACAGGGAAACCGATTGCAAATTTGATGTCAGATATATTTAGAGGTTAGTACAGGGTTTTTGATACTTCAAACAAATTTTATTTTCCATTGTGACTGGAAACAGCTGACTCTTAAAGGGTGGTCCACTTCATTCACAATTAAAAATGTACTTGTGTTTTTTTACAATTTACAATTTTTGTCTCAAAATTTAAGGAATCATAACAAATTATCTAATTTCAAAATATAATCCGCACAAAATACGTTTTGCTAAAATCTAAATTTAAAAGAAGAACAAGTAGGTTAGCGGAAAGCTCGACCAACTGAACGGAGCACTCACCGTTTCGATCTTTGTTGGGGAATGAATGAATCCCACATCCGTTACTCTTAATTAAGATAAATTAAATAGGTAGGCGCAGTAGCTTAGTGGTTAGTGTGTTAGGTTACTAAAATTAAGAGGTATTGCGATGATTGGAAGTTGAAAATCAATTTCCAAAAATCGGAAACAATCCTGTTCAGAGCTCCATTGGCTGGGGCCCCTAGGGATACCAGAAAAAACTGGAGAAAATTAACAATTATTGGACAACAGGGGCGGCCGTTGGCGGTGAAAAACGTGGTCCGGTAACTTGGCATCTGGCTCGACCAGTATCTGTATTTTGACAAACACATAGCTGCTCGTCTTGCTGGGGCTAAGAGGGCCTACGCTCTGACAAGGAGACTGTTTCGCAGCAGTCAACTTGACTCTAGGGTGAAGGTCATTTGCTACGTGGCCCTTATAACGCCTATCATCGCTTATGGCTGTCCTATGTGGTTCAATATAGCGCCGTTCTATATAGAAAAGATTCGGGTGTTTGAGAGACAATGTCTCAGGGCCTGTCTAGAGTTGTTTAGAACTCCTGAATCGCAGTACATAAAATATTATCCCAACAGGACCCTATACAATGGGGCTCGACTGAATATGATTGACAATTTCCTTATTAAGGTGATTCGGAGGCACATTGCAAGGGCGATGGCCGGTGATAATAACCTGATCTCAGGGGCTTACTACCCCAATTTAATGTACCACGAGAGTACGCTTCGGTCTGGCTCTATCCCGCCTGAGGCATTTCTCCATGTATATATGAAAGGGTTAGTCCAGCAAAAATATGGTGTTCCGGTATTGTACCACAACCACCGCGGTGCGAGGGATAAGCGGCTCATCCACGACGGGCACGCTGCCAATGCTCAGGAGCTCCTCCGTTTTAGTACCGGTATTGCGGATCGGGAAATGGGCCGATACGTTAAAGAAGTTCACCGAATTTTTGTGGCTTAATGAAGAGGTGAGGGTTGATACGCTCTCCCGCGCCGGTGCGCTATCAACCCCCACCAATTGTCAAACTCAAATGCACTTGTATTGGTAAGTATTGATGGAGTTTGTTTACATTTGGGTAAATTTTTTCTACAGCAAAGAAAGGCATTGCATCGGGTGAATCTATTTTCGTAAATTATTTGTGTACAAATATTTAGAAATCAATCGGGACGGAAATTTCGAATGTTTTAATATAAAATTTAAGCAGTGAATTGAAAGCGCATAGAAAAGTGTCGAAGACTACACATATTCAAGTCGCACGAATATCAACACAAAAAAGAGCAAGAGCGTTATTATGTTCGATTAGGCACACGAAATAGGAAATCTGAGGGCAAATCTGAAGAAGCCCAAACGAATACCACATAAATTGACATAACGCCGATAGGAAAACAAAATGGCGAATTTGAAAAAAAAAAAAAACAGGGGGCCAGCGGCAAGAGGATTGCGAGTTGGGGGTTTCAGTACTGTCTCTGGTTTTAATGTTCGATTAGGCACACGAAATCTGAAATCTGAGGGTAAATCTGAAGAAGCCCCAACGAATATTACATAAGATATGATTCGGTGTATGACTTGAACAGACAATATAGACCTACCCGTCTGCAGCAATCTTTAAACAAACATACCTATCATTGTGACCGTGTGTAATGCGTTGTCATCAGCTGAATGGTTTTGAAAACGTTGACATCTAAGAACAAAAGGTATTCAAGTTTAAGTAAATATCCGGAAATAATTTAAACAAAGTAATATAAACAGAATAAATAATGCTGAAAGCCATTATTCTTATTGGTGGTGCACAAAAAGGTAACATACTTATTTGAATGCAACAAAAACTTACCACACCATTTGCCATAGGAACTCGATTTCGGCCCTTATCTCTTGACACCCCAAAGCCTCTCTTTCCTGTTGCCGGCCGGCCAATAATTCAACACCACATTGAAGCATGTCTGGAGTTACAGTACCTGAAAGAGATTTTAATCATCGGATACTATCCTTTCGCGCAAATGGAACAGTTTGTAATTGATATGCAGAATTTATATAGTATAAACATCAGGTAATGAATTAGACAAATAATACATACAGGAAGTTTAAATATTCCAAAACTATTGACCAATAGGTATTTACAAGAGTTCACAGCTCTAGGAACAGCTGGCGGTATGTACCACTTCCGTGATCAAATTCGCGCTGGCAATCCAAAGGCATTTTTCATCCTCAACGGCGACGTCTGTGCAGATTTTCCATTGCAAAATCTTTATGAGTTCCATACAAGTCGCCCCGCTGGTGCTCTTATTACAATAATGAGTACAGAAGCGACTAGGCAGCAGTCTCTGTATTACGGATGTTTAGTTATTGACAATGACACTGGTTCAGTGACTCATTATGTGGAAAAGCCAAGCTCTTATGTTTCAACTTTTATTAATTGCGGTGTCTACGTGTGTTCTACTGATGTCTTTGCAAAGTTGGCAGATGTGTTTCATTCCAAAGAACAAGCATATGAAACTGTTGGTAATGGTTCGAATGGAAACGGAAAGGACCAGGGACACATTAAGTGGGAACAAGAAGTTCTTACACCGCTTGCAGGCACAAATAAGCTATTTGCAATGCCAGTTCCGAATTGGTGGTCACAAATTAAAACGGCTGGATCGGCAATTTATGCCAATCGTCATTATCTAGGTTATTAAATTACTTTTGTCATGTTTTTCTATAAGTACCTGTCCATATTTCGTCACCGTTATAGATTTGTATAAGAACACACATCCGGAACGCCTTGTGAACGCAGGCTTAAAGACTGACGAATCCGATGGCAGTTTAATATGCAACATTCAGCCCGATGTTTATATACATCCTACGGCTTCCGTACACCCGACAGCTACTGTAGTGGTTTTTGAATATCCTTCATTCCTTATACACAATTATGTATTTTTCTAGCTTGGACCGAACGTTTCTGTAGGGCCTGGAGTGTCAATTGGACCCGGCGTTCGTATTAGAGAATCTATTATTCTCGAGAATGCAGTAATAAAGGAGCACACTCTGGTCCTCTACAGCATAGGTAAGTTTTGAACAATTCGTAACCGTCTGCTCCAAGCGACTTAAGAACAAACCTCGGAGGCACCTTCCGGAGAGAAGGTGCAAATTACACAGACATAAATTTACATTTCAGTGGGTCGTGGATCAACAATTGGAAGTTGGGCTCGAGTAGAAGGTACTCCCAGCGATCCAGACGCAAATAAACCATTCGCAAAAATGGAAAATCTTCCATTATTCAATAATGAAGGAAAATTGAATCCATCAATCACAATATTGGGTAGGCTTGTAAGTCTGTGAGAGTGAAGGACTTTTAAAACGCTTATCTATTTTTCACAGGCTGTTTCGTCCAAGTGCCTTCCGAGAAAATTCTTCTAAACTGTATAGTCTTGCCGCACAAAGAACTCAGCAGAAATTTTAAGAATGAAATAATTTTGTAAATACATCCCTACATACATTCCTACGTTAATTTACAGTCTCTTTCCTACTTTGTGTATTATACTTTTGAAAAAAAAAAATCGTAAACGTTGACGTTATAAATATTCGCCTTAAAGTATTTGTTTTGTTTTTTGGGAGTCACACCGCACGATTTTAAAGTGGGTAACATGTTTCTATGGCAGGTTTCTAGAAATACAATTCTCGAATAGGAGGAGAATAACTCCTTACTTTTGACAATGAGATTTCTTACAGCTGGAAAAGCGTTATGGCTGGATCTCTTTCGGAAGCTACGCAACGCAGACAAAGAGTGGGTCGCTTGAAATAACGTTCTACGTATTTGAAACCACATTTTCTCCATATGTAGACGTATATAGTTTCGCATTATTCGCCAATTCATTTCATTCGTTTTCATATCGCTTGGTGGGCAGTGTAAAATCAATCTTACATATTTTTTTTTGTATTTTATTGGAGCACTACTACTTGCACCATATTTTGAGTAACTAAATTAATAAAGCAACGATATTCCTGTATGGCGGCACTGCCACCATCGTGAACATTTTTTTTGAGTTTTCTCTTTGTGCGGCGAGAACCCCAGCTGAGCTTCATATATGAAAGTAATATTCGAGTCCTGGGTCCAACCTGTAATTTAAATATGTTGATTTACCTTCCCCTTCCTTCAAAAAGAGATCCAGCCATAACGCTTTTCCAGCTGTAAGAAATCTCATTGTCAAAGGTAGGGAGTTGGAAGGTACATCAACATATTTAAATTACAGGTTGGACCCAGGACTCGAATATTACTTTCATATATGAAGCTCAGCCCGAAGTCATCCACTAAGGTTCATTGACATAATATAGAGGCGAACAGTTCGTCTAATACGAGACGAACAACTAAGGGCACTCAGAAATCAAGACGCTGACATAGATATATGTTCATTTCATAGGTACTTTCAGGGCAGATGATATGATATGTCCGAGGAGATAAGCTCAAATGCGACATATGCACCCCACAGGGAGACTCGTCGCCTTACAGTACACTTGGCTACCGCAAGGTCGACATGCTTCAAAACTCCTTTTTTTTGAGACAAACAATGTTTGGAACTTTCTTCCAGAAGACTAAAAGTTAAAGTAGCCCTTCATTTTATAGGAACCTACCTATCCCCCTTTTATGATTCAAAATATCCCTAATCGATTTATAGGTATTTTTGTTTGCATAAAAGCGCAGACTTAAACAGTTTGTTTAAGAAGCAGTGGTAAGTTAAATTAGGTCATTTATATTATGCGGCGATGATCTATATAGATCATTGATTTCCATGGTTTACAACAATAATACAAGTTCCAACTGTTGTAAACTATGAAAATCAATGATCATGTGGGCATGATAAAAAACGCCTATTGTTACTGATCGCAGTCGATATAAATTTTCAGTGTTTCGTAAATCCTTCCGGTGGATCACCTTGCTATTTGTTGATCGTATTCTTTTTCGTATTCTGCATGTCGCCGTTGCCATCTTCAAGTTAAATTGTGAGAAAATAGTGTACACAGTGGAAGGAAGACAGGGTCAGCTTTATTGACTCTTCACCAAAGCGAGAGGACAACAACTTTTTCGTATCATCGAAAACAAAACAACGGGATGCATCAACTATCAGAATCAGTAGTAGCAGTATTTGTATATATCACTTATCACATACTATGGCACTGGGTTCTGTTCTGACTACTCATCCTTAACAATTGCTTTCCAAAAGTTATGCGAAGAAAAGAGATAAAGCATATACCTTCGAGTTATTTACACCTGGCCTTCCGTCATTCAAACAAACCCATTCTATTCGTGTGTAATCAAATTACAGGTAAACGTAAGATCGCCATCGCACTTTCAAATATAACCACTCTCTCTCACTCGTGCCAACAACAACAAAGTATGTTTTTTTTTTCTATCAACCTAGGTGAGGTGTGCCTTTGTATTTGTGGGTAATAAGCAATGAACTCGATTTATGGAATTAAAAGTTATTTACTTGAACTAAACCAGTCGACGTTTTACCATCGCTCCGTTAGGTTCGTGTATTACTACACGGCAAACAGTTTCTGTCGGTAGCACGCACTGTAATTTTTGGCAAAATAATGTATTCAACAAGTTCATCAATCCTCTAGTTACACAAATATTAATTACCAGCAGTAGCAAAGGTCAACAGTGGTGAACAGTAAAGAAAAGATTTTTTTTTTCGTGCACATCGGCCGAGTTTTCAAATTTATTTTCGTTTCGAAAGTTGACCGCCGTGCTTTACATATATATTCTGTGTTAAATCCTAGTTCTAACTCAAGTGCCTATATTTAAGCCCGAAACATGGCTTATTAGAGCTGAATCTGAAAAAAAGAAAATTCAAGAAAATAGAAATCTTTTTTCCCCCAATCATATTTTTCCTCACATCGACAACGGTGAGTGATTTTTTTTCTTTTTTTTTTTGTTGGCATTCTCTGAGATATGTACCTGTTTTAGTAATAACCTTTTTTCATCGTTGGGCTGGCCTACGCAACTTTCTTGTATTTTCATCGGTAGCTCATGTAGAAAACTACAAAACTAATTAATTTAGCTTGAAAAAAATATATATATATATATATGGCTGGGATAATGAGCAAAAAAACGTAAATTGTTGTTTCCGAAAACAATCCAACCGACATAGCTCATCATAAAAAGCTGTTGAAGTTGAACACCTGAGAGCTGAGAGGTGTTTTCTCTCCATGGGCTAGAAAGAGAAGCAAAGCCAGTTTTGTACAAAGAATTTAACTAGTGTTCGTTAGTAAAAAGAAAAAAAAATCTAGTGGTTGCCCCGCACTTACTGTTGCTCTAGAAAAGAGCATATCCTCACGTTGAAGGTAATGTTCATTTTGGTAGTGCGTACTGCGTAGCGTTGCAATTGCAACCTGTTGCACTTTTTTTATTCCTGCTCGCAGTGTAACAGTGACACGTGTTAAGTGTGGTCATAACTAAATACATAAGTTTCTTTAATCTTACAGGCGTCCTTGTCTGGCTTGCGGATCTGTTTTTTTGGGACAGTTGGAACAGGATCCACTATGAATTTTATACGATCGACGGTTATATATATATACGTCATATGGATGTAGATAGTGGAAGCATAATCCCAATGTTGATGTAATGTTTACGATGTTGGAAATTCCAGTCTAGTGTTATGGTTTCTGGGAATGGGACCACTTGTTGCGTGTTACCTCTTACTTGTTTGGTTCAAAGAAAATGTTCTTTGCTTTGTTGTAGGTATTGTGTTAGTTATTTGTTTTATGATGGATTTGGCTTGGTGTCAACAGGTTTAAGGTCGGTACGTTCTTACTTCTATTTAGTTAGTTTATACCTAGTTACATTGCGAAAGTGTCCATATAGCGAGGGTTTTTGTCTAGTAAAGAAAATGTTGACTGGACACATAAAATTTAATTAAGGACAAAATAGTAGTTCCATGCATTATGTACCTATTAACTAAACTATTACCTATGTTCGTAGTGTTACATTTGGGCTGAGATTCGAAAAGATAAAACACTATTCTGTTAAACTTTTCTAGTAAAATCACTTTTATTACACTTTTATGGATTATTCACTTATTAAGTATCAGAACAATATTACTTAAACAATTCTGCAACGATTCAAACCATTCACTTAATTCGCATTTGTTGTATTAAACTTTTGGTATATACAATTTGGCTTAAGGCTAGGTAACAAATGGTGGTGAATAATAAATATTTTAATGCTTTGGCTCAACAATAGGGCCAACGGTATACAATAATGTTAGTTTCCTAAAAACTAAAAACTCTCTATTGCAACCGATTTCTTTTTCGAACTTTAACCAGTCACTGTTAGAAATCAACTGTTCTAAAACCTGCCCTTTTATATCTGCTCAGCCATCTCTTTGAGAACTTTCTAGCTAATTCAAATTATTTCTACAATTGGTTCACATACTTTTCCCTTTTCAATTGATAAATTTCCAGTTAATTCCGGCTGGTTCTAGAATTAGCTTAGTGGGGAATTACACTTATTTGACAGATTCCAGTGTTCAATTGGAAGTGGAACTTGTTTGTTAACTAATGGGTTGTTTTCACTTCACCATTTTAGGTTCCACGATTCATTCCACGCCACAATATCCCCCTCTTAAACTTGTTCGTCCCGAACAAACTCGTTAACATTTGCACCATTATAGCGATGAAGACGATCCACATGAACGACTTTCAGCTTGCCTCTTCCTCGTTGGATGCGATAGACAACGTCGTTGATGCGCTTTACGATTTTGTAGGGCCCTTCCCAGTCTTGTTGCAACTTAGGTGATAAACCTTTTCTTCGATGAGGGTTATACAGCCATGCCAGATCTCCTTCCTGGAATCCTGTAGTTGTCTTTTAGTATCGTACCTCATTTTCATGCGGTCACTGGCTATCTTAATATTAGCCCTAGTCCCTCGATGCACGTCACTGATGGTATCCCTGAGGTCTGTAACATCGTCCTACTCCTTCTTGGATTCTTCGCATGGAGATCCAAACATCAACTCACTAGGTAGGTGGATTTTCGACCAAATAGGACTTCAGATGGAGTGTGTCCTGTGGTGTTGCGCACTGCACTTCGATAGGCCAATAAAAACATGGGAATGTGCTTGTCCCAATCTCTCTGCTCATCGACCTTGGAGAGGTGTTCATTCAGTGTTCTATTGAAGCGCTCCACCATCCCATCTGATTGTGGATGAAGCGGTGTTGTTCTTGTCTTCTTAATCCCGAGTAACTAGCACACTCCTTGGAAAAACCTAGACTCGAAGGGAGTCCCACTGCGCCCAGTATGCCTTCAGCTCGGGACTCCTATTGGATATCTCCTGTCAGTCTGGTTTTCCCTCATGCCCCTTCCAGGCGAGAATGGGTTCGATATCCAGATCTTCCTTTTGAGCCGCCCGGATTTCCCGCGCACCCCAGCCACCAATGGGCATAGCTTTCACCCTTTGAACGGACACGACATCTATTTCCTCGTGTCGTAAGCAATGTTTACAATCTGCTTTGCACGGTCGACGGGAGAGAGCGTCTGCATTTGAGTGAAGACTTCCCTTTCGATGTTGTATTTCGTAGTCGTACATCTGCAGCTGTTCGATCCACCTTGCGACTTATCCTTCAGGATTCTTAAAGTGTAGTAGCCACTTTAAAGATGCATGGTCTGTGCGAAGGATGAATTTCCGCCCATAGAGGTATTTATGGAATAGTTTTGTTGCCTGTACCAAAGCAAAGAGTTCGCACCTGGTAACACAGTAGTTCCTTTCTGGCTTTGAGAGAACTTTGCTGAAGTAGGAAACTACCTCCTCTTGGCCCTCGTGCACCTGGGAAAGGACGGCTCCGGATCCCACATTACTAGCGTCTGCATCCACAATAAATGTTTTCCCAGGGGTGGGGTACGCTAATATGGGGGCGTCGCACAACTGTTGCTTAAGTTCTTTGAAGCTGTTTTCGCACTCACCTGACCATTTGAATTGTTTGCCTTTTTCTGTCAGTTGATGCAAGTTCCTTGCGATCCTGGCAAAGTCCTTTACAAATCGTCTGTAATAGGTCGCAAGTCCCAGGAAGCTTCTCAGCTGATGTTTGTCTTTGGGAACCGGCCAGTTTTTCACTGCATCGATCTTCTCCTAATCAATCTGGACTCCCTTGGAAGAGATGATTTGCCCGATATACTTCACTTCTCGTCGAAATAGAGAATATGTCTTCGGGTTCAGTTTTAACTGTGCCCTTTCGATGTTCGTTGAAAGTTTTACCAACCACGATAACATCGTCCATGTAGACCAAACAGGTTTTCCACGTCAGTCCCAGCAAAACGCGCTCCATTAGACGTTCAAAAGTTGATGGAGCATTGCACAGTCCAAATGGCATTACTGTAAACTGCCAAAGCCCGTTTCCTGCTGTGAATGCTGTTTTCTCGCGGTCTTCTGGATGGATCTGCACTTGCCAGTAGCCACTCTTCTGATCAAGAGTCGAAAACCATTTGGCTCCGGAATGCCTCAATAGCCATTTCGTTGATGACATCTTTGCCGGCATTAGGATATGACAAGTGTGCTAGCCGTTCTATATCCGCTTGCAGCTGCTGGAGTGTTTCTCCCCTCTTCTGGATTCTACTGCGCAGTTGCACTCTATACACTTGCTGCATATGGTCGTCACCAAACCGCATCTCAATAGCCTTAACCAAAGCATCATAGTCGCGTTGTTTTTCTTCTGAGATAGTTTGAAGCAATTCTGCAGCTGTACCTCGTAATGCGAGCGTTAATGCAATCGACTTTTCTTCGTCGTCCTATCCATTGGTCGTTGCAGCTTCTTCGAACTGTCTCTTATAAATTGACCAGGATGTTTGACCATCAAAAACGGGTGGTTGCATCTCCTTCCCTCTTGGGCAGTCAGTAGAATATTCCCGAGCTTTCTGTTTCTTGACTCTTCCAGCTCTTTAACTATGTTCTCGATTTTTGTACCGAGCTCTTAAGGTATGTTCTCGTGTTTATGAAACGTCTGATTAATTTCCTCAAATTTTGTTTCATGCTCGTTTAATTTGTCATCAAGGGCGTCGATTTTTACTTCTAGAACATTCTTAAATCCTTCCACGGCATCTTTTTGTGCGGCGACAAGAGAAATCTTCTGTTCTGCGAACTTCAGTTCCATTGAATTTTTCTGCTCTTCTAGAGAATTCTTCTTTTCTTCCATCTTGGCAAGAAGTAATTCCATCATAGCGCTAATATCCACACCTGTACTTACTTGTTGTTCTGCCACGTCGAAAAGCATGGTCTTTGGATTTTCTCCCTCATTTTGGACATCCTCCTGTAGACGAAATATGAGGTCACTATTCCCTCCAGCTGTGGAGAGATTCCTCTTTTCTAATTAAATTTTGAATTGTGGTATGCTTAGTTGTAGCAATACACGACCCATTTTGATTGTCTCTTGTAATTTAGAAATTCACAAATTCACTTTTTTTTTAATGTTTCTTTACAAGTGGCACAGAATAAGTTTTATCCCACTTCTGACACCAATGTTACATTTGGGCTGGGATTCGAAAAGATAAAACACTATTCTGTTAAACTTTTCTAGTAAAATCACTTTTATTACACTTTTATGAATTATTCACTTATTAAGTACCAGAACAATATCACTTAAGCAATTCTTCAACGATTCAAACCAATCACTTAATTCACTCTGTTACTTTGCACTTATTTATCTTCACAACCGATTACTTTTTCGAACTTTCACTGTTAAAAATCAACTGTGTCCTCCTGTTCTAAAACCTTTCCTTTTATATCTGCTCTGCCATCTCTTCGAGAACTTTCTAGCTAATTCCAATTGGTTCTTCAATTGGCTCACATACTTTCCCCTTTTCAGCAGTTGATAAATTTCCAGTCAATTCCGGCTGATTCTAGAATTATCTTAGTGGGGAATTACACTTATTCGACAGATTCCAGTCTCCAATTGGAAGTGGACTAATGGGTTGTTTTCATTCCATGCCACAGTAGCTTTCTGTTGATTTTCTTTCAAAAACTAATAATGTAACGGCAGAACAAGTGAGATTGAGGATAAAATTAAAAACATTTAGTTTAAACAGTGCGATTTTCAAATGATCGGCCTGTTTCCAACTATTGGCGTTTTTTATTTTACCCACATGATCTGTATAGGTACATAGACAATTGATTAGTAGGAGATCCAACTGTTGTTGTAAACCATGGAAATCAATGATCTATATAGATAGATTATGTGAGCATAATACAAAAGGCCTATTATTACATAGGGAAAGGCAGTAGTATCCCGACTGTTTGTGAACTTTGACTTCCAATCATTTTCTCACTATTAAAGCTACCGCAAAAAGTTTTACTGTTTAAAAAAATTGGCAATATTTCCTAAAATGACACATTAGGCATGTTTTCTTGTTGTACATAAGATGCTCGCAGCAGTTTTTATGAAAAGGAACGTTACCTTCAACGATAATGTTCGAGGCTAATATACATCGCTTCAAACGCTCAACTGTCTGCTGAACACAATGAAGATGCTGACGAAACTACCTTCACGCATTAAAATATGTCCCACTCATCCGTGTGTAGTTGCATTTTGTGGCTTGTGTGAGCTGTAAAGTGTATTGGCAACTGCATACCTATATGAAATCGCGCAAATAAAACAAAGGACACAGGAATGTTTGATACTTGTTTTTGAATTTAGCGAAAAACCAATGCTTTTGCTGATAAAAAGACATGGAAAACTGTCTTGATAGTCTGGGAACACTGACTGCACAATGAATACCCGGAAAAAAGAATACCCGACCTGTAGCGCCAAACATTTTTTTATATTTCCTAACAAAAGTCGCTATTTCGCATGAGTTATAAATCCATCTTTTTATTTGTAGACGAAATCTTACGAGGGTTATATTGAAATCAGTGGTACGGCGTAGGCAGATGAACCCACCCAGAACTAACTCGTGATCCTCTTGCGACTGGTCCCCATCTTATATAACTACAACAGCGTTTTATAAATTCATACAATAATTTTTAACTGGCTACAAATTTGGGGCATCTTCTTCATCCCCCTAAACTTGTAAGTGACAGCAAATTGCATATATACATACACTGCGCGTCATCAGGTTAGCACACACCTGCTTTTAATAGTTTCCGCGCATTTCTGTTAAAACTAAAAGAGGTAAAATTCTAACAATTCTAGGGATTATTAGCAAATCAATTTTCAATTGAATAAAACAATTATTAATGCTTCACTATTTTCCAATATTTTTTTCAAAATCATCCGAAACATTAACAATTTATATTGGGTCATCAGGTTAGCACACATCTCTTTATTTCAGTTTTTTCAAACTTTTCAGGTAAACAGTTAGTTGAAGATGATATATTAACTTATTTAAGCATTTTTTTTTATAATTTTAATAATGAGTCGATCCTCCCTTGTTGAGAATAATCTCATAGATCCGATTGGGAAGCTAGTCGTACAACTTTCCAATATAAATCAAAGAAATGGCTGTCCAAGCTCTTTTAATGCCTTCAATTAATTCCTCTTTGGTAGAATATTGCCTGCCAGACTCGTCAACTTTGCGAACCAGCCATCCCCACACGTTTTCTATAATATTGATGTCCGGTGAGTAAGGCGGCCACTGATATAAATCGACGTTTTGTGCTTCGATCCAAGACTTAATCACCCGGGCAGTGTGAATTGGAGTACTGTCGTGTTGCAAACGCCATGGCATATTTGCAAACAAATTTTTAAAATACGGAAAAGCAGTTTCCAGTACGTTTTTATAAGTGTTTGCATTCATACTCGCCGTATTCAAAAACTGCAACTCGCACGTACCATAGGAGATAGCTCCCCACACCATCACACCGCCCACACAACTATGAAGTCGATCCAACTGGTGTTCCTCCTTCCGAAGATCATGCAAATAATAATTGAATCCATCGGGTCCTTCCAAATTAAATTTCTTTACATCCGAAAAGACAACATAGCGCCAATCAGACTTCCAGGCCATGTGCTCTCGTGCGAAATTGAATCGCATTTCTTTTCGAGCATAGTTAAGTGGTGGTTTTTTCTTAAGTTTCAGTCTCTTCAAATGTGAAGCATTCCTTATCACCATTTAAACAGTAGATAAGCTTGCTTCAACACCAACATTTGCCCTGATCTTTGCGGTAGATTCATGAGAGTTGGATGCTTCTCTCAAAATTGCTCTCTTATCAGCATCGGAAATCACTTTATGGTTACCGCCTTTATTATTTCGACCAAAAACCCGACTAATTACGTAAGAAATTATATAAAGCTTTTCGACTTCTGCCGACTTTTTTGATATTTGCGTTATTGAAAGCCTCAACTCTTCATAGGCTTTGATTTTTGCTTTCTCTTCAACCGATAGCGCTTTTCCTTTACCCATATTAAAGAAAATAGATCACTTGAGAAGTAAATCAAATTTGGTTTCAATACGTGCTCAAATTCCGAAGATAAATGAAAGACAAATTGCATGTGCTAACCTGATGACGCAAAAATTAAGCACATTTTTCGATTTAAAATAAAAGAAAATAGCAAAAACCATATAACGGTATATTGTTATCGCATGTTCTCTCTACCAGTGACAGTGCATACAAAAATGAGTAAAATAGAAAACAAAAAATTAGCTGCAAGTTAACAACAACAAAATAAGAAGCAATTATATTAGACTGATGAAGGTGTGCTAACCTGATGACGCGCAGTGTACGTAAATGTACCTAGGTACCTTTTGGCTCAGTGGTTAGTGAGCTGGTTACTAATCGGGGCGTCTCAGGAAAACGTCTGACAAACATCCGAGTGTATAACTGCCCTGGAAGAGCTCCTGAATTTAGCCGTAAGGCCCATTTCATTCGTCTGATTCCAAAACACTAATCGAAAATAATTAAAGATCTGACTGTCTATTAATATTGGGGTGGGCAGTTCGTTTCGCTCGTTGCGCTGGCATTTAACTACAACATTTCCGGTCATCATCCTCCATATAATTAAAATCGATTGCATATGTTCAAACGTGGTTTAAAAACTGAGCTTTTGCTAGGTAGAAGAGTAAAATCTCATTTCAAAAGTGAGTTTTAGGTCGAAGAAAATTATTGTGCGTTCATATTTTGTTTTTCGACCAATTTTTCGTTTATTTTTAATTTTACGAATTCTGACTAACTATTTTTACGCAATGCCGTTCCTTAACTCGAAAAACTCGTAAAAGAGAGTCCAATCGAATACCACATTACTCATAAAATTTCCTGGTGTACGTGTAAGAATTGGAAAGACAGTCGCTGTGGAGAGATTCCTCTTTTCTAATTAAATTTTGAATTGTGGTATGCTTAGTTGTAGCAATACACGACCCATTTTGATTGTCTCTTGTAATTTAGAAATTCACAAATTCACTTTTTTTTTAATGTTTCTTAACTCGAAAAACTCGTAAAAGAGAGTCCAATCGAATACCACATTACTCATAAAATTTCCTGGTGTACGTGTAAGAATTGGAAAGACAGTCGTCACCTTACGGTTGACAGATGATTTGAAATCTTTGTCCTATTTCTCATACGCGTTACGCGTACATTATGTTCTGAACTCCTGTTTAAAATGGCAAACTACCTATATATTGAAAATTAATATTTTCGGTGGTCAAAATGTAGCTTCTTATAGTTATCACACTGTTGAAATCGTTATTACGAAAGTAGGGAGCATTTCCACCATGTAAATTTAAACGCAGTGTCGCTTTTTCCCTCTTCTTGATTGTTTGTAGCTCAGTACAAACCCATACTCGGACACCAAAAAGACGTTCGATTAATCCCGAATCATTTTCATCGCTAGACTAATATTGTTAATAAATTAGAAAATTCTTCTTTATCAGAAATGTTAAATACTTCTCTTTACCACATCAATTTATGAACTATCTGTAATTTTTCCTATGTATCTATAACTATATATATCGTACTTATGTGGTATTCGATTGGGCACTCTCAGAGCATCGTTTTGCTCTACACGAAAAAAACAATATATTTTCGATTTCAGAGTATTTGCGGATCTTGATTTTTATTCCAGAGTTACTTTAGATTTACAAATACAAGTGCGTTTGCGTTTGACGAAATGTGGAGTTTGTGTAAAAGCGCAATCCAAAACTACAATAGATTAAAAAATAAACAGGTCCGTAGGGACCCAAGGCCTAGCTTCTCACAACCATTCGTTTCATGTTTGTATTGAATGTAAGGGATCTAATGGCGATTCCAAATGGCTAATTGAGGAGCTCTTTCAAGACAGTTATACTCTCGGATGTTTGTCAGACGTTCGCGAGAGGAGAAAAACCCTTGGTTAGAAATTGGATTTTCGCGGGATTCGAACTTGGGACACCCCAAGTAGTAGTCCAACACACTAACCACTAAGCAACTGCGCCTACCACAATAGATTACCTACTACAAAAATACAATTTCCGGGCCCCCTTGTTTTGGCAAATCACCATGGACGGACATGGCGTCCAACAACACGTGCAAATGATAAAATTGTTTTATCAAAATGGGTGTGGAACAGTGCAACTTTCCGCGCCCTTCGCCTATTTTTCGGTCGCCGTAATCGTCCTACCGAAAAGACTATTTGCAGTGTGGTGGATACATTTGAGTCCACTGGAACGATACCAATCCACATGAGATCGAAGAGCGTCCGATGCATTCTGGTGGTCATCGGTCCATATTTCTTTGAGAACGACGTTGGCCAGGCTATCACCGTCAACGACGAGCGCTATAGGTCGGTGACAGACATTTGAACGCTGTTATATTCCATACGGCATCGATCATAAACTAGTAGAAATAGACTGGCAGCTTTCGTAAGTCTCCTAGTTTTCCCCCGCAAATGTTTTCAATAATACCCCATCCCCCATTCCTCTCGCTCTCAATTGTACTGTCTGTGAGTACGTGTGAATCAGAAAAATTAAATTCTAAATGGCGGAAAATGTAATAAAATACTGACACTCAGCAGTGTTCTAACATAGTGGTATCTCTACTTTTTGTGCGAATTTCGAATTCCGAGAAACTTTTTTTAAAAGGAAAAAAACAATCAAAATTATGCGAATATCAATAACCTGACAAGAAAACATTCAAACTACATTTCACCATGTCTATAAAAAAGGGATCAAAGGCGATGAGCCTTTTAGCAGAAATTACTATTAATAGTCACAAGCTGGGAACGGATTTTGTTGACCTAAAAGATCAAAAAAAGCCAAAAATAAACTGTGAAAAAGGCATAAATGCCTTTTATTAAAAAAGAAAAAAAAAGTTAAACATTATAATAACACTGTACGTTTTAAAACTTTCTGGCAACAATCGCTTGTGATTGTCCCTCAGGAGAGCTTTGAAAGAGCTTAAGGACCTCTCCACATGTGACGAGTGGAGCCACAGCTGTATCAAATACCGGAGAAATAAAATATTGGATATTGCACACACGTCACAAAACACTAGTAGAATATAGATATAGATATTTTTTAACAGCGCAGTGCGCATTAGTGCAAAAACACAGTGAAATCTCAAACACAAACGCAGTTGCAGTTGGTAAGAAACTTATCCAAAAAGTTTGCTTCGACACGAAAGTAAAGCCAAACAAAATACAGACATTTTGTGCAAAAAGGTTCGTTTCTATGGTAATACCAAAACAAAAATTTTACATTCTAGTCGCATCAGAGTACTCTATTGTAATAAATTCGTGCAAACTTCGGTGGTGTTTCCGCGATTTTATTTTTTTACATTTTAAAGTTAAGAAGAAAGTATGCATAAACTTAATAAATATGGCCAAAAAAGGCAGAAAAAAACAATATTGGTAAAAAGGCAAAAAAAGGCAATTTCAACAAAATCCGTTCCCTGGTCACTAGCATTACAATGTAAACAAACTGAGATTTTTATACTGAAGGTTATTTTCTTTCCGAGAAGTACAAATTTTACTTTTAAAAGTAAGTTTTTTTTATGAAAAATCGAGTGGATTTGAGTTCGGTGAAAAGGGAAAATTACCACTCTTCGAGGGAAAAATAAAGAGAGAATGCTAAGAACACTGGCTGAGAGTAGTCTATTTGATGAGTTTCTATCAGCTGATAGATGGGTTCCCAAATGTTTAAATTTGTTGTTTTATTTCACCACGAAAAAATATATATTTATAATGGATAATAGCCAATGTAATCAAGATAAATAGATAAAGGAATAAACTGTGAAAATTCACAGAAACACGGTAAAGAATTTAAAGAGAAGAATCGATTATGAATATTAAGATTTCAAATATGTGTTATGAGTTCTATTCTTTTCATGAAAATTCCATTTAGTAACGGAAAAAAACAAAAAAAAAAAAATAATTAAATTTATTAGAAAATTTTAAATAATTGACAATATGTAGGTAAAAGAAATTGCATTTGAAAAAAAAACAAATGCTTCAGCCGAGAATATAAATAATGCTAGATTTAATAAAGAAAAGTCTAATAATGCTTACCATTTTCATTCGTATCAGAAATTTTATGTTAATAAGGGTTTTTTCTACAAAACAAAATACGACTAAAAAGTTTCCGGTAGACATTTTTTGAATGAAAATAATGTCATTTCATGTATATTTACAGAGGATTAGATATATGTGAAAAGTATATATTATATATAACTATAACCTCGTGAGTGTAGAAAATATACATCCAAAATTTTGTTGCATGACATTTGCTTTTATTAAACTGTTGTATTTAAAATTTGACATAAGGCTGGGTAACAAATGGTGGTGAATAATAAATATTTAAATGCGTTGGCTCAACAACGGAGGCCCAAACGTATACAATGTTTGTTATCTTAAATCTGCTCTACATAAATTGTGGCTGTCTTCTCGGATTCATACTCGTTGTTGATGAAATTTTGTTGCAAAATGATGACTGCACATTTATTATTGTTTTTTTTTTCTACAATTTGTTCTAGGAAACAAATTTTTTTATTTGTAATTTTTCATACACATTTTTAAGCGATAGTACTGTTTGTCGGTTTAATGCTGTTGTTAATTGTTTAACAAATCGATAGATAAAAAAAAACAGTCGAAAGAGAAACCGCTGGGAATATCGAAAAAAAGGGGAATGTGAAGGGAAATAGGTTGCGAAACTTGAAGGAAATTCGAACAATTTTTTGATATCGATATCATATAAATGATATCTACGTAACTAAAATTCATTATGGAATGACTAAAAAAAAATATTTATTTCCTTTATAACGTACAATTGAACACTCATCGCCCATCAATTATTTCGGATATTTGTTTTAAGTAGTTTTTATGAAATGATTTTTTGATTAATGAAGTTATGGTGTTTAGAACTGATTTATATTGTATGGTGTCTAGCTTCATAATTAGTTCTGTGGACATTCTCTTATTTGGCCGTCAATTTGCAACCTTAAATGTTCAGTCATGTCACCACTTGTCATTGTCATATGTGAATAAAAAGGTTTCAATACCTGTCGCTAGCGCCTTTGTTGTTTTAGCGATGGGCCCGCTATGGTGCCTGGTCGTTTGTGACGATCTCACAACCCCACTCAACCTAACCTAGTTGCTGCCATATATTTATATTAAGGGTGAACAACAGAACGATTATCTGGGCTTATACTGTCAAATGTGAACGATTATCTATTTAAGCCGCTTTATATGGTACCACTTATCCTATTATGACAACAACTTACATCTTGATCTATACCTACACTGCACCGCATGTAGGGAGCAACCATCCCATAGTTCCCTGTCCTTCCTTAAGTAAGATCGAAAAATGTCGGATTATATGGGTATTGGTTCTAATTTCAATCACTCGTATAGGGCACAAAATTGTGGATCTCGTACTAACTCTATAATTAGTTAATGCGGTGGAATAGTAATAATACCATTAAAGAGCTATTGCAGTGCGGGGTTCTCAATGTACTGTCCGATATATTAGATATTGACGATCGTTTGTTTGCGTGTGTCTATACTTGGTAGCGGTATCCTTTTTTCATACGGTTTCAAGCAACCGAAATTTAAGTACGTACATGACAGCTAAGCCTACTGCTGTTCTCAATTTCGATGTTTTCTTTTAACCATAATAAAAAATAAATCTAATCAATAATCTTTGTTGTGCGCACGACTGATTTGATTAGTCTATTTGTGTTTGTATACGAATACATAAATTACGAATGAAATTAAGAGTGATTAAAATGGTTCTTTACCCTGAAACTTCTTGTGCACTTTTCTTACGAAGATTATGTAGGCATTTCTAATTTAATAAGATAATTTATGAAAACTTTAACCTTTGCCTTAAAGGTTATCTTTAATAATATAAGCCTTGTGGATATAAAAGTAATTTAACTATGAACCTCTCGGCAACGTAAATGACAAATAATCGTCATGTTTATCATCAGTCAGAAAGTTTTGTGTTTTTTTTTTTAAAGCAGTGGTGCCCATGTTACTCTCTGAACTTAATTCATGATTACTTAGAACATTAATTACATTCTGTACGCAATGCATTAAAGTGATGATGTCAAGCGCACGTGAACTCATCACATCAATGCCAAAATGTAACACAAATGTTAACGATCATTTTTTTTACGAAAAATCTGAAAGCTAATGGGTATTATACTCGCATAAAAAAAAGTGTTAATTCTGTTATTAATTTTACTTATTCAGAAAGGCACATACATACAACAGTATATTTCCATATATGACGTATCTTTATTTAATTTGGTCGTTCAATTTATTTGGACTAGTTTTTGAGCACAACATCAACAAGTGCCCACCTCTACTTTCCAAATCAAAATGTGCCGGTTTGCTGCGTTTTCCATCACTTTTTCATGCATCTCGGCGGCAGTGTTACCTCTGAACATTTTCATTTTAGCTTTAAGCTATAAGGGGGTTAGGTATATTTAGTTGTGACCTGCTCACACTCCGTGGCGGGCTTGTTCACAACAATTATAATTCAACACAGATGCAGAACGTTGGTTTTTTTTCAGAAACATATTGATAAAACGCACAATTTTTTTCAATACTAGTAAATGTAAATTAATTAATTTGGTTTCACGACTTTCTGATTAAATTATAGAAAAAGCGTCCTACATTTGATAAAATAGTCCAATTTCACCCTTTTTCAAAAATATGAGTTCAGAGTCTGGGTTGTCATTAACGAGTCGAAATGAATCTTAAGTGTCCCGAATGTAACGCTGCTAGGCGGTATAGCGATGATTTCGGCACTAATGATTGCCTTGAGCTCGTCAATGGTCTGAGGCTTGCAGGCGTGTCCTTTTCTTTTCAAATTACTAAACAAAAAGAAGTTTCTTAAAGATGAAAATGTTTAGATACAATCCATTCGTAAGTTATCTTCAACTACCCTGCCAGATATGGTGCTACTAGGCTCGTCTCAGGGTATATGGATGCTCAAGGTCAACCCTATACCAACGGAGCCTTAAGTTGGAGGAGAACCGGGCATTTACGTTAACATTTTAAGAACCTTTCGGTAGTTCATAGTTCTTCTTAATTTAGTAGTAAATACTTGACTAGTGTGTAAACAAATGTTTCCAACAAGACGAAGATCGGGTACAATTTCTGGCACCTGAAGAAGAAAAGAAACATCAACAAGCTTTGAGCTACAGTTTGCACTCATAAACAAATGCTATTTTTAATCATTATAAAATATATATATAAATATATATAAAATATATTTTCGGTGTGGATCGATTCATGGTTAAAAGCAAAGACAAACCATGCTGAGACCTCCAACTCGTAATCCTCTTGCCGCTAGAAAGAAAATTTTTTTTTTTCAAAATCCGCCATTTTCTTTTCCTTTCGGTGTCTGGTCAACTTCGAGTAGAGTCAAAATGTTTATTGGAAACTGAATTGTTCTGCTTCTTGTGCTTACCAGAACTCTTCACCATTTCAACGGTTTATCAGACGGATGATTAGTGAATTGAGTCTTGATATGCGGACTGACATTCAGACATTCATTTAAGCAATGAAAGATTTCCTTGCTAAGTTTGCATTTATAACAAATTCGCAATTTGACACTTTTCTCTGTCACTTCATGTCACAGCTCTTTTTCAGCATTTTGACTATTCCTATTCCTTTAATGATCTCATCTGCTAATATCTTGGAGCAGCTCATGTTATATATCCGCCATCTATGGACTGTTGACCAAACCCTTGCCGTTCTCCTTGGTAAATTCATACAGAATACTGTCCTTCTGAGGGTATAATGTCAGATTTATTTAGCCGACCAATTCCGACAGAGTGTTGCTATTTTCTCCATGCTCAACACAAATTGTGTTGTGTTTTTTGTAGAGCAAAGTGCATTTTCTTTAAAATAAACTCCCACTAATTTGTATCATTTAATAACTGCTATGTTTTTTTATTTACAGATCGTCTGCCAGAACCCCTTATCGTGGAATCAAACAGCGTATCATGTTGATATTCAAACTCAGTTTTACGTTCTGAATTATCGCGCACACAAAGCACAACTTCTTGAACTTTTTTTTATTCTTGTCCAATACTAAATTAAAAAATGCAAGGACCCGAGCATGTGGTGTCTATGTACGTAGCCACTTGTGGACAGAATGGACAAGGACTGGGCTCGGATGAAAAGGAGATTATACTTCTGGTCTATGTTATAATAGACGCTGTGTCAAATCAGGTGAGTTATATACTCTTGTCGTATTAAAATGTAAAATACCAAAAAATAATTTTGTTCATTCATTCATCAGACGGATTGTTTATTCACTATCGAAAACAATCTCACCCAAAAATGAAAGTACCTATGTGTGTCAAAAATGTCGGCGGCCACCATTGCGTTTTCCTTAAACTGCAACGCCCCGTCACCATTTCTTCTCGATTATTATCATTGCTCGCATAGGAGTTGAATTTCTCTACTGATGTATCATGCATTTGTCCATCTTGCATCATGGTAAACAATTCCACTTCCTTTGCATATGGTATGGTATAATAAAGTGGATTGCTGTCGCAAAAGCGTTTGCGGCATTTACTCTTGACCTGTCGTTTTTATTATTACTCCATTGAGTTGGTCAATTCGAATCCATCATAAACTAGTAGATCGGAATTGCGTTTTAATTCACAAACAACTCATTCGAGCAGTCCCCACGGGCACCTGACGTACATCTTGCATTATTCAGTCGGAATTGTGAACTGAATTGCAATATAAAAATGGATAAGTCCATTGAGAAGCCTTCGACTGTAGATAGTAGGACTTAAAATGTGTATCCAATGAGGAGACGAATTATAAAACAATAATATGTGGTAACTGTCATAAAGTAAATAAACATTTCTATCAACAGATACTTTTCACAGAAATATTTATAAATTTTTGTTGATTTCTTTATTACGCGTTTCGACCGCTTTCTTCTTGCTTCACACATATTCAAAATAAATTTTTTCGTCTTTACGAGCATAGTTATCGACTAAAACTTTAATTAGCAAAACTTTCATCTTGAAATTAAAATGTTTGATGTAAACAAAGCGTTCTAAAACTCAAACATGATATTCAATCAGAAACGCATCAGCATAAACAGTGCATCGTATCAGCGTCGCAAATACTGCGCAAATGTTTGACGTTAATGAATTTACACTTAGCATTAATCATGTGCTGTTTTTGAAGTCCAAGTTTGAGTTAAAACATTTCGCCCGACATTTTTGAAACAAGAGGGTGAAATGCAAAGAGCGTATTAGATAAAAATAAACCTAATTATATTAAACTTATTGAAAAGTAGAAAAACGCGAATTGATAGGTTCATTTCTAGAAATCAGCTTCTTGCAAAATTTGAATGCATCTCTAT
Source organism: Cheilosia grossa (assembly GCA_963082955.1). NCBI lineage: Eukaryota > Metazoa > Arthropoda > Insecta > Diptera > Syrphidae > Cheilosia > Cheilosia grossa. Next base: position 47,490,535 of record OY720147.1, on the reverse strand, counting down.
GAATCCAGTCGCCATGCATGTGTCACGAAGACCTATCTGGTAAAAACCATATATTGTTCGAATTTTTAAAACCAATACTTTCAAGCAAAATTAATTTTCAAAGAAATAAGGTCTCGTGATGCCAAAGCAACATTAAACGGCATACTTTTTGGAACAACGGTAATGGATTGGAGTATTTTGGTTCTCTTGGAGATTTGTTTTAGTTTGCTTATAAAGCCTGTCACGTTTGACTTCCTCAAAAACAGAAAGTCATCTAAAAGTTGCACGGATTGACAATTGTAATAATGATTCAGTGACCCCAAACGACGAGTTTTATTGACAAACATCTGGCACATATTATAACAGCTCTAAGAACGGACATTAGTATTGCCGGATCAAAAATGATATACATATTTATGTTCCCTTAACTCAAAAAAAAAAATGTTTCTTTCTGTTTTACTATCGTAAATCGCTCGAATGTTTGATTACCCTTTTCTCTGGTGAGTAAACATTGGGCATCCGAAGCTGAACTTGAACTTTGGTTACATTTCTTAATAATTTTTAATCAGTTGGTAAGCGTTAAACACTTCCTAATAAAACTGCAAACAATACTGACTATTTTGATGTGTAAAAGTATCAAGAACTGAGAAATCTCTAGACACGACCAGAGGTTGCAAATTGACGGCCAAATGTGGAATGAAATGCGTAAGTTGCTTCGAGAATTAAAAACAAAATTAATAACAACTGTCTCAAAAAATCAAAACGCGCGCAATCAAATGGATGTTAAAAGCTAGCCCTAAGGTACCTATACGGACCTATTACACCAACAATTAACTTATTTTTAAATTGTCAGAAAAAAAGTGCGGAAATAATTTCAGTTAATAAAAAAAGTGTTTTGCTCAAAATATTAATCGCAGGTAAAAGCTAGTTTCGGGATTAAAACATTGCAGTGCAAAATATACTTTATGCGCACAAGACGAATAATTTGTTACTACAGACATTTCAGCAGCTCCTTCGGACACTACTGGAGGTCGATGAAGTCTATATTAGTGCACTCAACATTGAAAAATCATTTATTCAGCAAATTCAATCGTAAATCCATTGGTTGCGCTCCTTATGAACTCGCGGGATATGTTGCCTATGTTTTCACTCAATGTTTCGAATAATGGCTTCATCTTCCAGGTAGTCACGGAATTCAGTGACTTGGTACTGGGTGTATTTGACAAAAAAATATTCTTTTATGGGTTTTGTCAGCCTGTAATTCTTTCAAATAAAACCAACCGCACGTTAGCGTGTTTCCAAGCAAAAAAAGAATCCGGCGCGTTCTTCCAAATCTGATATTATTTTAATTTTACTGGAAAAGTTCCTACGGCAACTATTCTTTCTTTAAATTTGCAGTTTTTGATGGAAATTGCTTCATAAGGTAAGGTATTCCAATTTCTACTAACAAAACTCATGATAAAACTGATTAAAGCTGGAAGAAAGGAACAAACCTTAGTTGGGGATTCTGTAAAAAAAATGAAAATCATTTTCGCATTTCAAAAAACCAAATTAGAAATCTTGCGAAATTTAGGTACTTCTTTTAACTTTTTTGGTTTACACCTTCGTGTAAGAAGCAGTCATACATCCTGCATCCAGGAACTTTATTTTTGATAACACCACTCGAACGTACCTTTTGATTTTCGGATTCTTTTGATTCAAAAAAAAAACAACTTTTTTGTACGGTTATTATTTTAACTTAGTTGTGCAGTTTATCCAGAGCAAGTTGTCACAAGCAACATGGCCTTATTGAAGGTGCACAGCTATAATGCAGCATTAAAAAAATAAGAAAAGAGAGAACACAGTTATTTCAAATTAATATAAAATCTAAGCTCGTATCATAGCAAACTAAACAAATGTAAAAGTAGAGAGAAATTTACTTCAAGTGTGCTGATAACATAAATAAAAAGAAAAAAAAATTCAAGTTTACAAAATGGAATATACATAAATATTAATTATTGAAAAGAAAAGGATTGTAATTAAATAACAAATAGATTGAGATGTGAAAAAAGTCGTGTAAATGGGTTTTAAGTTTATCAAAACAAAAATTTAAAAATCGAAAACAAAATATTAATTTTTAAAAACGGGATTTACAGTGCTGCAAAGGAATTTCGATAATTCATAGCATAGACGAAAAAACGAGTGGGCAATCTCCACCCCCTACATCCATTAAGAATTTGAACATTTTCTTCAAACGATAAAAAGCTTTTGTCAAAGTATAATCTGCGGATTTCCTGCAGAATTGGGCATAATGCGAGAAAGTGAAAGACATTCTCGTCTTGATCAAGGTTGCATAGTGAACACCTGGGTTTTAAATCGCTTCTATTGTAGGAATTTTAAAAGCCACGCTCATTTCCTGAACAGATAGCTTTTTGTTAAAATAATTGTATGTTCCCAAGGTAAGATTAAGCTGCCTATAAACTGATCTGGTCAATGACTCTTTGGCTCTGTTAAATCAATTTTCATTGGTTTAGTTAAAAGCAATTAAATACACAAGTTGTTTTATAAAAACGTTATAAAATTCACTTTATTAAATTTAAGACGATGTGTTCGCTTTAATGGTTACAATCGAATGAATGTCTATTTTAGATTAGACTTACAGGAAAGGAACAATTTCGGATGTGGGGAAACAAAAAAATACCGCATTTTGAATTATTAATGTGGCGTAAAATTTAAATTGAACATTCCGGCCCCCTTGATTAGCTCTGCCATCAACTGATGTCGAGTGGTGCAAGTTTCGTTATGGGACGTCATAATTTTATCTTCGTAGTTTTGAGATCGACCACCCGAACGTTGTTATCGTCGCCTTTAATGACTCGTTCTACTCTCGCTAAGGCCCATTTGAACGGTGGCAAGTTCTCATCTTGCAGAACGACCAAACTTCCTTCTCGTATGTTGGGCTGTTGCGACTACCACTTGGATTTCTTTTGAAGATTTTGGAAGTACTCCAAGGACCACCTTTTCCAAAATGCTGTTTCAATGCCGTAATGCTCTGCCACCTGTTGAGATAAGAAACTTTGTCAGAGCATAAATCAGGTTCAGGGAATGAATTTATTTGAGCTCCGATTAGAAAAGGGCCTGGTGTCAGCGTTTCCTTGTCTGCTGGGTCCGATGTGATTTGCAGTATGGGTCTTGAATTGAGAATCCCTTCGACTTCTGACAGTGCTGATAGCTCCTCAAACCTCAAGAGTGCTCCTCCAAATGTCTTTGTTAGTAGCGTTTTTGCCGATTTGTCTACTGCCTCCCATATGCCACCAAAAAGTGGTGCACGAGGCGGAATGAACTGGAACTCTTTCCCTGCAACAACTCAAGAATTTTTTCATTAATATTTTGTTTAAAAAATGTTTTTTGAACACAAATAGCTTAGTTTTTGCACCTACGAAATTCGTCGCATTATCGCAATGTATTTTGGAAGGATAACCCCTAAGCCCTATTAATCGTTTAAGCGACGCGACGAATGCGTCCGAACTGAAGTCGGAAACGAGTTCCAAATGAACAGCCTTGCTGGAAAAGCACACAAAGACGCCGATATAGGATTTGTATGGCTGCTTTCCCCTTATTTTCAAGACGTTAAAATGGGCCCACAAAAGTCCACCCCACAGATCTTGAAATGTATATTTTTCGTCACTCGATCCTTGGGCAAATTTCCCATGATTTGTTGCATTAATTTTGGTCTATACCTCTGACAATGGATGCAACCATTAACGATGCTCCTTACTGCCTTCCTACCCTTTATGATACCAAATCGATCCCTGGAAAAATTCAATAGGGCTTGAGATCCAGCGTGGTATGTGCAAATGCCGAAGAGAGGTTCTCACGAACGGGTTGTCACATGCATCATGCAATATATCTGCGTTTCTTATTCGGTCTCCGACGGACAACAGAGGCTATGCCATTTTCGACATCTAAGAACGGTGATAATTTTGATATGCTGTTGACAAAGCTCCACTGCTGGATACACCAAACGATTCTAACCAAAGCGTCATCTAAATTCCTGGCTGTCAGCGGCTCTTGTTTTAATAATGTTTCGCCTCTCCGGATTCGGATATATCGGAGCATGTAGGCTACGATTCGAAAACAAAATTATGTACAGCTTACAAATTTAGTGTTTGCAGGCCACTCTGCATTACGTGTCTTGAGGAATTCCGGCCCATGGAACCAAATTCATTTCCAGGGGTCTACTACAGCGCTTCCCCTAGATATGAGATCGCCTGGATTGCACTCAGATCTCACATGCCTCCATTGAATGTTTTTTGGGGCCGATGATTGGATGGCAACGAATGTTTCCCAAGAATTAGAAGGTGAGGTAAGCAAATACAAAACGATTTCTGAGTCCACCCAAAAATAAAATTCCTCAAGTTCTATTTTTAAGGCTGCCCTTACCTTCAGCCATAATTTTGTCAGCAGTTGTGCACCACACAATTCTAACGGAGGCAATGACAACGTTTTTTCCTCGATTTTTCGGTTAAAAGCCTTACGGACACGCAACCGAATTCATCTACGCATCTGACATACAGACAACAACCATACGCCTTTATCGACGCATCTGAAAACCCAGGTATTTGAAAGTTTTTGTCTTTGGTTAAAAAACAAAACGTGGAACGCTGATGCAGTTTAAGTTTTGGAGATGTTCTATGTACTCCCTCCACAGCGGTAAAAAAATCGTCCCAATCTAGCTTTTCCATCCATAATGCTTTAAGAAAAAGCTCTGCCTTTATCACTATTGGACCAATCAAACCTAATGGATCAAACAACCTGCTTGACGAGGAGAGTAAAGTGCGTTTCGTCAATTTGTCCACAGACAAATATATACTGAAATATATCCGCCTTATGATTCCATTCAATTCTTAATGTTTTCGTTGTTTCTGTTTCACATGTTTTGAGCTCAACAGTAGTTGTTCTTGCTGACGGAGCTAACTCGAAGTTGGAATGCCACTTGTGTAGCTCAAAGTGGGCAGATTTTAAAAGTGCTGTAATAACTTCAATCTGCAATTTTTGGAGCTCGTCTATTAAGTTGGCACCTGTAATTAAATCGTCGACGTAAAAGTCATGCAAAATTGCTTGACTTGCTGGGTGACTTTGATTGGGTATTCCAATTTCATGCCAACATCGAGTAGCCAGAAACGGGGCACAGCTGTTCCGTACGTAACAGTATTGAGGCAATACGTTCGTAGCCTATCGCAGGAGTTATTTCTCCAAAGTATTAGTTGGAACTACCGATCGTTGCTATCAACTTCTACATTTTTTGTGTATCACCCGTTAAGGCATATTGGTGACTTCGAAATCGCAACACTTTCGAGTATAGCTCCCCCTGGATTCTCGGCCCAACCATCAGCAAATTGTTCAGTGATGTGGGCGACGAAGATTGACATGATGCATCAAAGACGACTCGCAATCTTGTCGATGAACTTTCAGGCCGAATCACGCGGTGATGTGGCATATAATAGTGGGGTTGGTTAAGATTTATGTGCTCGACTAGCGACATATGCCCTAACTTCAAATATTCCCCGATAAATTCGGAGTATTGACCTTTCAATTCCAAGTTCTTTGGCTATATCCAACGATTTTCCTAACTGGCAATGGCTATCTTTGAATGGCAATTTCACCGAGAATCTACCATTATGCATTATCTTTAAATGGTGTGTGTAATGTTCTTCTCAAGAAACCTGCTCCGCAGTGCGCCTGATGGTACTAGGAACTTCTTCTATTTTCCAAAATCTTTCAACTAATTTATCAAGATCAGTCCATAAGCCCTTTGAACTCTGTTGTAAAAAAGTACAACTTTTAGTCGAGTGTACCTTTCCTTTGCAGGCTCCTGAAACTATCCATCCGAAGGACATATTTTGTAGGACAGGAAGATTTGATCCAAGCTCAATCCTACCAGTACGCAAAAGTTCAAAATATTACGTCAGCCCCTAACAACATATTGATGACTTGTGGTTTGAAAAACAGTGGATCGGCCAACTCTAAATCTCTTGGTATTCTCCAATTTTTCATCTCCAGATCTCGTTGGGGTTGGAAATCGGTAATGGTTCGAGCTATCCAGAATTCAACCCTTTTCTCGAATGTCCCGAATCGCGATTGAATTGCGGTTGAAGTTTGTGACTGTATTCTTGTGTCCATTAGGCCTACTGCTTGCGCAGTGCTGTTGCTAAATCTATGCAGCAGTTGGTGATGAGGATCTAAACAGACTGCACATATATTGGACGCGCAATTGCTTACTTCGTGCCATTTGTTGAGACAATTAATACAAAGTCTTAGAAACTTGGCTTTTCTGTAACGATCATACACGCGCAGCCCTCTGAATTTGTTACAGTCGACTATCATATGATTTGACGCCCTGCAAAAACGGACAGAGACTCATTGGTTGGTTTCGGATAACTTGGCTTGGATGAATGCTCAAGTTTCGCAGATCCTACATTATGAACTCTTTGAGTCCCTGCTCTCCAAATATTGACATCTTTTCTTAAGAAGCTCTGAACATGTTCCAAGTAGGCAATTCTGAACAATTTAGTGACTCATTCCATTTTGTATGAGTCTCCTCATCTACCTTTGACATCACCAAACAGATTACGATGGCATTGCAAATTTCCTCATGACTACACAATGATTTCAGGTAATCAAATAACGCAGACACGTTATCAACCAAATTCCTAAGCGTACTCGGCGAAACGTTCTTTATTTTTGGTAGCTCAAACAAGTTGCAAATATATTCCAAAAATATTATCGTACCTTTCCTCAAGGCGTTTGAATGCTTTCGCATAATTCTCCTCCGTTACTTGAAAAGCCTTGACGGTTCCAAGAGCTTGTTCACTCAAACAGGAGATCAAATAATTAAATTTTTCAATTCCTGTGAGTGAATTGTCATTGTGGACAAGCGTTTTAAATGATCCGATAAAGTTTTTGTACTCCGCGTATTTTCCGGAAAACCTTGGTAGTTTGGGTGGAGGTAATCGAGGAGAGGACATTGCATGCGTCGTGAATGATGCATCTGTTGCACTACTACGTCTATTGTGCCCCATAAGCGATAATATCTTAGCTTTAGTTGTACAATACAATTCCTCAATATTCTCGTTTGGTAATTAAGAGCTTGTTGGAAATATGACTCGAGGATTCCTAAACGACATTCTAGTTCCGATATTTAAAGAGAAGTCGACTTGGACTCGATCAAAGTCTTAATGCGAGTAATGCTTCCATTGGTAGAGACGCGATTCACCTTCAATGTATCAAGAGATTTCTCTGATTCTGTCATGATAGATTGGACTTTTCTCACAAAAGAGATTTCAATTATGTCATTAACTATTTTGCCTTTTGAGCATAAACTAAGTATTAAATAGCTCTTCCAACTTAAGAGAGTTTGCCTACAACCTGTTTTCCGTGTTCCTATGTGCGAAAGTATGTGTGCCATGTTAAAGTACATTAGACGCACGCATACATTTGCACATCTGACAGATGACTGACAACTCATTCTGTGGTGACATTGGAAAAATTCAAATAATTCAAATAATTGCCCGTTATCGGGATGTGTCTAGAAAACGGTGTGTATGGTGTGGTGAATTTAGTAACAATTTCTATTTCATTAAAACGAATATCACAAGGACTTATTTTATTTTACCTAGATAATCCATACAGTACAGTATGTTCACATTGTGGTTGTAAGCAATGGAAATCGATGAACTATAAGGATCTCCTGCAAAAATAAAATAAAATCAGTACCTATCTACAAATTATTATTTGGAATTTTACTGATAGCTATATATTTAAGTTTCAGTTCTTTCCCGTACAGTATAAAGAAAATAAATTCATTTTCGTTGATTGCATTTATAAGACATTTTTTTAAAGCATTTTAAAAAGCTGAAAGGCTCTTTGCTCAGGCAAGGCTCTTTTTTCGTCATGAAAATTAGTTTGTTATGTCCTATGAAGGTTGTATATCGTTTTTGGGAGGTAATATTTCGAAAAGAAATCTGCCCAAATAGAATAAAAACGAATTCCATGGATAGGAAAAAAAATGTATTTTATAAATAAATATTATTCATGGCTGTTCTCGGCTGACTAAATTGTTTTCATTAATTACGCTAGTTTGAAATTCGTTTGTTTATTAAATTGTTGAAATTTTTTATAATTCATTTTTTTTTATGCCTTTTTGTTCATATCTCTGCCCTTAACCCCAACGACCTTTAAATTTTAATATTCCTTATCAATTCTTCCATTTGAATTCGTTGCCTTTTTTCTGTCGACATTCGCCGGCGAAATAATTTTCGCCAAAAACAACGAACGAAAACAAAAGAATTACTGTAGGTACAGAAATGTATTATTTTATTCCTACGAATGAATGTTTCTCAGTTTAATCCTTTATTTATACGTTGATTACATTCGTTATTAACCATTTTGTAAAATAAATCTTTTCGTGGTGAAATAAAACAACAAATTTACACTGTTGGAACGCATCCATCAGCTGATAGAAACTTGCCAACTACCCACTGTCAGACACTGTGCTAAGCACTGTCTCTTTATTTTTCCCACAAAGCGTGGGCATTTTTCCCTTTTCACCGAACTCAAATTCCCTCGATTTGTTTATGAAAAAATGTTTCTTCTTAAAGTAAAATTAGTATTATTCGGACAGAAATTCACATTAAATTAACCTTCAGTATAAAAATCGCAGTTTGATAACATTATAATGATTATTTCTTGGTACTAGAAATTTTTACTAAAACTTAAATCCCTTTTTTATGGACATTTAGTGTGTTTCAATGTAGTTCGAGGGTTTTTTCGTCAGATTCATAATATTTCCACAATTTTGATGCTTTATTTTTGTTTTGCACGGAGGATTTTTCGGACATCAACATTTCTTCAAAAAGGGAGAAATACCACAATGTTGGATGACTGCTCAGTGTAATTATTTGATTAACCCCCTCCATTTAAAATAATTTTTTTTTGCTGCTTCGTATTCACGCATACGAAATTTAAGAGAGAATTTTCTTTTAAAATTTTTCGAGGGGAATCGGGTAGGTGCACGGGAGCTGGCGGTCTATTTAATACTTAGTTTATGCTTTTGAGAGTGATGACACACCACCCTATGGTCTGTCTTAAGCAACGATATGCTTTCTTTGCTGCTATCAGCAATGACAAATAAATGTCTTCAAACGATTTATATCAACGACGATCTCTGAATGTCGAATTATAATTGTGTTGTACAGGCAAAATCTTCAATTACAAAAGCTTCAAAGCGGCGAATTTGCGATTAACATCCAATGATGAACCAGAAGCAGCGGGAAGAGCAACGCTGCTGGAGTAAAAAAAAAGAGAAAGCAGAACTACAAGTTTCGACGAATTGATACAACATACAACTGCTGGGAGAGCAACGGTGTATGTTCTCGCTCACGTTGATGCAGGAGGAGCATTCAATGCCCAAAGTTTTCGACACAACAGCAGAGGTAGCAGCGAGCAACAAAAATTATCGTTGTCCAACGGTCCGTGGGGTTCAAAGCACTTAGCGGAGAACGCAGTGTGCAATGTTTGCAATTACCAGCAGCGAAACAGTGTCTGCAATTTTAAGCTTGTGACAATACTCTATGGTTTTTGCAGTTGAGAGTCCGAACGATGATTTGCGATGTGCATCAAGTGGTATGCAATGCAGTGGTGATGCAAAGAATGAATTCAAATATTCAAATAATGTGTAAGAAACGAAATTCTAATTGCTTGATAGACTATGTATGCGATTCATACAAATACTATGGTCACCAAGGTGTTAAATTGCAACATGAAAATTTGCAGTGAAACAGGGAACCTCGAATTGTGGTAATACATGCGAATATACGAAGCGAATTTCGACGATTTAGGAATTGGTTATATTCAGTTGATTTAGATTAGTTTGAAGTGCGTATTTTGTATAAGCATAATAAAATTTAACGATACAGACTCACCAATTTTCCTGTTCTCGTTGTATGGTTTCCTCTGTATGTTGACGAAGTTCAACCGATCGCGATACCGACACCGAATTACTTCCACTTTATTGTCTTTAGTCTCTGTTTTGGGTTTTTCCCGAATTGTTATTCACTGCCGAATTTATTGGAACACTAAAGTCCTGTCACGGTCGTGCTCGCTTTAATGCTTACAATCGAATGAATGCATATTTTAGATTAGACTTACAGGAAAGGAACAATTTCGGATGTAGGGAAACAAAAAAATACCGCAATTTTAATTATTAATGTGGCGGGAAAATTTAAATTGAACAGGCTCTATCCAAGCAAAGCTTAAAGAGATTGCTGTCAACAGCAGAAATGAAATCGTGGAGAATACTCCTCCACTCCCAAACGTTGTTCTCGTTCAGCTGAAAAGATATATCGTTTGCTGCGGCTAAATCTTTAAACGGAGAGTAGTTACACCCGACAGCTATAAGAAGAATTTTGTTTTTGCAAAATCCGTTTGAAAAATATTTCTGTATGCTTTCGATATTATCGCGCTGTCGTTAGCCATAGATTTCGTTCGCGTAGCAAAAACAACTATTAATTGTAGCACCCTAAATTTGGAAACAGGATGCACGTCTTTATTTGAGAAGAACTTAGACCACATGATGTTAATTGCCGTTTTGGCTACAAGATTTTTCTCTTTGATGTGAGGTCCTACCTATATATTAAGATTGTATGTTAACACAAATCTCAAATATTTGAACTCATTTACGACCTCAATTCGATTACCATCCAGTGACCAAACATATTCTCTGTCCCCCCGATTTTGTGCTCTGAAGATAAGAATTTTAGATCTAGCTGTGTTTATTTTTAGATCCCAATTATCGAAATAGTTCTTTAATTTATTAATTCGGAGCTGGAGAGTATAGGGATTGTCAGAAAAGATGACAAGATCATCTACGTAAAGTAATACTTTTACATCCACATCTCCGAACTTAAGGTCTATTTTGACAATAGACCTATCGCTGCTAGCTTAAATATCAGTGACCTTCTGTTGACGGTGTCAAAAGCAGCCTTGAGGTCCACGAAAAATACGTACAGTTTCTTTTTCTTCTCTATAAACCGTTTTGCCATCGTTGTTAGTACAAACATCTGATCCTCTGTCGACATTTTAGCTCGGAAACTGGCCTGGAACATACTGAGGATTGTATGCTGTTCCACCCAACTAACTAACCTATGGTAAAGAACTTGTGAACAGTTTTCTAAGCGAACTGAGCATTGAGATACCTCTATAATTTTCAGGCAGAGAAGGTTAACCTTTTATTAAGATGGCGCATATGTCAGAGGTTTTATAACATTCAGGGAATGCCTCATCACAGCAAATTTTATTGAAAAGTTCTAAAATGTATGCCAAAAAGGACTGGGTCGATTTCTTGTAGAACTCGGCTGCAATACCGTCTGGCCCTCAGGCTTTATTGCTCTCCATTTTTTTTTTCAAGCTGCTGAAATTTCGGTCAAGTCTATCGTGGAATCTAGTTCTTCAATATAGACTAGAGGGGGGGGGGGGCAAAAGAAATCAGTTTCTGATCTGGGCAATATATTATCAACAATGCGAAAACGAACAGAGCTCCAGGTGAAGACCGTATCCCTCTCGAATTTTATAAAAAATTGTACAATGGAATTTGTAACAGCTCTTAAGCTACAATTACGCGGCCATTTTTTTAGGTAATTTAAATGGCGCTTGACGTCAAAATAGCGCCACAAAGCATTCATTTTAATGTCGTATTGTGTGATCGCCATTTTTGGGATTACATTTTCGGCGTCATTTAAATGACTAGGAAAATGGCGGGAATGGGGGAAAAAAATTACCGTGTGATCACTCTTTAATGACTCCTAGAACAAATGAAAAAACTTTTTGGCTATTGCGTCATTTAAATGGCAGCCGCCAAAAAATTACTAGGTACGAAATTCATGCCATGCCATTTTTCCACGCAAATGACAAATGACGCAGTATTTAATAGGATATCTGAACTTTCATTTGGTGTTTTGGAAAGGATGTGTCTCATGTGTGTAGCGCAGCATGATCACCAGTCGTGCTTCCGCTGAAACACTCTCTTGCAAGTTTTATGTTCTGTTTTTCGATGTTTTTCTTCTTCGCGTAATTAGAGCAGTAATTCAGCTTAAAATGCACTCTTCTCGCGACGGCTCAACTACTTCTTTTGCCAAATACTCTGATTTCGTCCCGTTAAAACGGCCATTTTCACCTTGCCACCAGCGCAGCATAAGCCGGGGGTCTCCGATTGAAACTCCATTGCATTGCAATGCTTGTATATGCGACGGACAATCAACCGATATCAACGGAGCGAAGATCTATGTAGGCGATTGCGGAATCGTATTCGAAAGCAGCGCGATTCAAGTCTATATTTACGACTGGTCTTCTTCTAGTATATCATTTTGTCGAATTTGAGGTGGAGATTGTGAAGCAATATGGCCACGCCTCCATCATTTTCTTCTGCACGTTCCTCTTGCGTTTGATTATCATGGATGTTCTGACTAATTATTGCACGACGTGTACGTCTTCCAAGGTTTGATCGTGTAATAGGAAACATTAGTCAAGCTAAAAAACAACAAAGTTGTTTTTCACTAATCATATTAAAAAGCAAATTAAGAAAGAAGAAAATTACGCAATGAATGTCCGCAATCCAATTGGAAAACCTCACTTCTTACACGCAAACTTATTTTCAGAAAAGAATTATCGAATTCCAAAAAAAAAACCGCATTGAATATCAATTGATCGTAATGCTTGTATCGTCTGCGGACTATCCGGAATCAGTGTTTAATACGCAAAAGTCGAATCAATTGCAGCGTGATAAATAGCACATTTGCTCAATAGAAAATGAGAATGCGAAAAGGACACCTGTCAAATTGCGCGCAGCCTAAGTCAACGTATAACGCCATCTATCGGGTTGTGGCATTGATCGCAGTACAGCACCATCTATTATTTAACTCGTTAACTTTCAACCCAAAATGCACGCAAAACGTCTTTTATCATAATGAATTTCCGAAATTTTCCAAGCTTCACAACGAATTTTCTACCTTTACATCAATTCATGCGTTGCTAGTTTTACACTAAGGATTTTCTATTTTTCTATTTGAAAGGCCATCCCGGAACAATTGCACAAAAAATACCATATGATACTAAACGCATGGTAATTTCGTGTGATCCATTTTTTCGCAAATGACTTATGACGAATCTCAGCTTGAATATCACTCTAATGCGACTTTTTGCCGGACGTCACAGAGTCATTTAAATGACTCGAACAAATTGGCCGTGTAATCGCGGAATTTAATAAAATATGTAAAACAGGTAATATACCAAAAAGTTTTAGAAAAACTATAAAAAACTTTAATTTATATTTCCATTACACAAAAACAGAGAACGACACAATCCGCAGAATTACAAGGAATATAATTTTTTAATGCCGGAGCTAAGCTGTTTGGTAACTTGCTCTTCAACCGACTTACGCAATGGGTTAAGGAAAATAGGGTCCTGCATTCGACGGTTGACCAAATATTTACATTGGTGAATAAAACTGAGACCAATAGAAAACGAAATAAAAAGTTGTATACCCTGTTTATTGATTTCCGTGCTGCTTGTGATAACATCCCTCTTGACGCTCTCTTTTATAAAATTTACGAAATCGGAATTTCAAGTAAAATGATCAAAATCTTAAGAGCTCTGTACGAAAGCATGCTGTATGAATGGAAATTTAACTTCCAAAGAATTTGCAACTTCAATACGAACTCTATTCCTGCCTTAATGTTTGCTGACGATATTGCTCTTTTATCCGAGTCTGTGTATAGAATGCATATGATGCTGAATAGGCTATCTAATTACTGCAGGAAGTAGAGTTTATCTGTTAATCGACTTAAATAATGATATTTAGAAACGGAGGGATACTCGAGAAATGAACAGTGGTCCTACGACGGTGAATGCATAGAAGTTCGGATCAAGTCATACACCTCAAAGTTAAACTTTTGAAAATACTAGAAAAAACAGGACATCTTCTCTACGATTCTTCTGAGGCTCATTCATCAAAATGTAGATCGTATTATAGTTAACTCAACTATAATATTTATTTAAGCAGGTACATATTTTGTGAAGAGCAGCTCATCGGCAAAGATAAGCATTGCATTCAAAATCATGGGCGAATTAGCGGATTTAAATTATATATTTTTTTTTTTATTTTGTTTTGTTTGGGGGTTCGCTGGAAGGAAAAGGATTGCACCTAGTCGTTCGACTAATCGGCAATTTGTTTTTAAATTATTTGAAAAATTCACAAGAAGAATCCGCCGGTTGTTGGATTTCGAAACTTTTTTGTTTGATGATATTACCTAATCTCTTGGCCTTGGCTAACTCTTATAGATCAAGGGGTCCTACCCGCCTCAATCTTCTGATTACATTGTCAGTATTTAATAGTTCTGTAAGTTCTACGTTAACATGGTTGAGAAGCCTACTTTTGTTCCTTTGGGCAACTTTTTTAACTTCATCTTCAACCATTTCAATGTTTAGATCTCTATGTAGATCAGCGTTGCGTATGTACCAAGGTGCATTAACTACGTTCCTTTGTACTTTATTTTGGAAGACTTGAATTTTTTGTAAATTTGTTTGGCATGTACATGCCCACAATTGGAGCCCGTAGGTCCATATTGGTTTCAAGACTTGATTGTATAGCAGTAATTTATTGTAGTTGGACAGGGATGAGTATCTCCCAATAAGCCAATACATTTTACTGTATCGCATGTTCAACTCATCTCTTTTTTTTCTTTACATGCGCTTTCCAACGCAGTTTAGCGTCTAGGGTCATGCCCAGATATTTAGCTGTATTTGAGTATTCCACTACATTGTTATTAATGTATACTGGAATGTATGGTACGTTTTTATATGTAAAATTAATATGTACCGACTTTAGGTCATTCAATCTAATCTGCCACTTTTTAGTCCATTCTGAAATACCGTTTATTGCCATTTGGAGTTTTTTTTGTTGCTATTATTTTGTTGATTTAAATTATATACCACATCCGCCTGATCTTCCCATGCAATGCAATCACTGTAACCTTAGAACAAGAGAAGATGTATTTAATTTTATAACAAAATGTCCTATTCAAAACTAGTTACGAAGGATGTTCTTTGGGGAGAGTATACTAACGATGGAGGACACGTTGTGTAACTTGAACGGAGACCGTGGATGGGATATCCTATACAAATATGCTGTAAAAACAATATAGAAGACGTATAATTGATGGCGACTTTTTATATTTCACATAATTTTTTAATTTATTAGTACACAATATTTATAAATCTATTTTGTATAAATGTAAACAACAATCTGGTAGACGGCAAAATGCCAAACACACTAGACTAGACTATAAGGTTAAACAAATTTTGTTTTTGTAACATGATGAAATATTTAGTCAATAAATCTATCTATTTACGTATTCGCGCCATGCCAAAGTGTTATAGAGTTACAAAAACGGAAGCACATGAAAACATTTTAATTGGTTACTTTCGGCGGCATACTATAGAAACAGAGCCCATATTTCTATTATATGTCTATTTCACCTGTGATTCGACCAAATTGGCGCTGATTTATTGCATTCAATAAATAAATGTCATAGATCTTGGAAAACTTCTAATAAGCATTTGCAACGCAGAAGACATACATAAACGCACGTATAATGTATATCACACATTATATGATTCAATTGATAAAATATACTTGTTAATTACTAGCAATCATCGTCATGCAATCAAATTCATTTAACAAAAATACAAATCTCATATGGCAAAGCTAACACACAAACCAGCACAATGCATCAACAAAGTTGTCTCAACGTTGCGCGCTGGTACTACAGCCAAAAGTGTAATTTTCCAATGACACCGAATGGCCGTTACATGTGCCACAGTATAGCACACTGGGGGCTATTAAATGTACATTATCTTGGACTGGATTGTATACAAATTTCATCGAAGACGTTGTGTACAACTTTAGTCGGACTTGCATGCAAATAAATAGAGAATGTGTATGTAGATATGTACAATGCGGAGAGTGATTAGATGTTTCAGAGGCATTCAGATATGAAATTGCATATGTCAAATGTCACAATTAATTGGCCTATTTTATTAGAACGCTGGATGATAGGTATAATTGGTGAGAAAGAGGTAGATAAGCATTTGGGTCTCTAAAGGTTTGACCTGCACTTATAATGAGACGTTTAATATAATTAGCTCTGAAGCCAATATAATTTCAAAAACCGATAAACCCGATAACACACATGGAAACAGAAACTATGCTTAACGATAATTTTCCGCTTCAGAGAGATTTGTGCATTGCACTTGACGAGCGTCTGTCGTGTTACATTTGTATCGCCATTTAAAGATTTTGTCATTCTAAATGTTGGTAGGTAAAGATATAAAAATATAAAGCAAGTGATAAGTGCACTATATACTGCGATAGGCTGTCATTCTGTGAGTCCTATATGAGTGGAGCAGGACGCAATTAGCTCGGTGGTAATTGGTACTTAATTACGTCTATTATGACCCGTCTGGTGGCAATTACTGTCGTTAATTGTGCTCGCCATTTGTAATTTGAAAGTGATTCGCTTAAACACAAATATAGGACATGTTATTGCCCGTACAGCCGACTACTTACAGGTACTTACACCATGAAGTCTTAATTGGCATTATACAGCGACAATATGTTCATAAAAAGCTGGACCTGTCTGGTATAAGATCACTGCAAACACATGAATGAGGTAGTTAATGTGGCCAAAGGTGGCTGCGACGTTGTTAGTCTGGCAACAGCCTCTAATTGTATGCTTTTGGTTAAGATGTCGTTTCAATAGTTCGAGGCCTTATTCAATTCTTTGAATGTTCCAATGATCTTCATGTTGATGGGGTCGCGAGAATAAGGCTATGTAAATCGCCAGAAGGTAATTATTTGAAAACTGGTATCGTAATGTGATTGCAACGCTAAGATTTAATGAAAATTCAGATCGTTGTAGGCCTGTTCTTTTGTAACGGTCAACTCGATTATAAACAAAATCTACTCGTTTCTATTAGTGCGCAACACGTGCACAGCGATTCTGTTATGAAAGTTCAATTTTCGCTTACTCATCGTAAGCATTGTCATGATTCGTTTTAACCTGATCTCAGGGGCTTACTACCCCAATTTAATGTACCACGAGAGTACGCTTCGGTCTGGCTTTATTCCGCCTGAGGCATTTCTTCATGTAGACATGAAAGGGCTAGTCCAGACAAAAGATGGTGTGCCGGTATTGTACCACAGCCACCGCGGCGCGAGGGATAAGCGGCTCATCCACGACGGGTCCGCCGCCAATGCTCAGGAGCTCCTCCGTTTTAGCACCGCAATTGCGGAACGGGACAGGGTCGATACGGTCAAGCAGTACACCGAATTTTGGTGGCTTGAGGAACAGGTGAGGGTGGATACGCTCTCCCGGGCCGGTGCGCTACTTACGTAGCATCCTCCTTAGTTTTAAGCTAGATATTAAGTTTGTAGGTTTAGGTTAGAGTAGGGGGTCTTTGGGAGGTGCTGGGCTTGCCAACATGATAGTGCTGCCGAGACTCGAACGACGCTAATAGCCTCGCTCGAGTCTCGGTGACACTGATGAACCCTTGTGGGCGGCTATCAGGCGCCCAGGGACGCGATCAGGATGGTGACCAATCGATTTGATTGCTCACCACCCTGATTATAGGTTATTTAGGTTAAGTAGCTTAGGTAGTCTTAAGTAGTTTTAAGTAAATCAAATAATAAAGAGTTGAAGTTGTCTAAAGTTTCTTGAAAATTAAAAAACAAAACAAATCATAGAAATAGATAAATTTAAGGCCGAAAGGCAATAATTTTAAGGATATTGATAAGTTTAGAGCGCTCGCTTGGAGCCAGTAAGCTAGAATAAGATAAATGTTAGTTTTAAATTAGATTTAATCGTTTTTGTCTAGTATGTAAGATTAAAAAAAAGAAAACAATAAAAATGAATTTTAAAGTTAAAGTTAAAAAGTCATGATTCGTTTTTTCTGATTATCAGCAACTCGCTATTAGGCGATAAATCCTTCAGCACTATTTAATCTAGATGATTGTAATAATCGATCTATACCTGGAGAGCATAATTTTATTTTAAAGAAGTACCCAGGATACCCCGTTAGTCGTTGATCTGACTTTAAGTTGTCGACGACAGGGCACATAAGCATTTATGATGTGTCCGACATGTTGGCTTCTAATTTGCCATTCAGATTTTATTAAAACCCAAAGCGACAATTGAATAATGAGCATGTACAGGTTATAACCCTAAATCCTGACCCTCTATTACAGTAAGCCTACCCGTACTGTAAACCACTGAATTAACCATGATGAACTAATAAATATTAAATTTTGTCTGACGATGTGTTGAAGCAACGCGCGCTCCTTCTTCAAAAAGCAAGCGTACACACTACACACGCGTACCTACATTTTTTCTCTCAGTTTTTTTCGAGCATTATTTGCATATTATCTTCGTATTTATAATTCGATTTCTATGAATTTTACATGAACAGCAACTACCTACACCGACTACCAAACTACAGACAGTGACGAAAAACGTTTTTTTTATGTTTACGTTTTTGTTTCTATTTTTAGATCATTGGAGTGAAGCAAATTCTTGTGCGACCGATTGGACAATTCGGCAAGGACAGATCAATCTCGACTAGTTCGGATACTTCTAATACGGCTGCAACGACTGCGACTACACCAACCACAACGAATGCAATAGCTCCAGTTCCGTCATCACCCCTTCTGGGGGATGGCCCACAATTTGTGAATGGACCACCGACAAGTGTCGATCTGCCAATAGCGATTGCACAAGCAGCCGGAAAACCTCTTAGCGAGGCGATTAAAGAGGTGGGTAGAGTTTCATTTTTAAATAGAACTTATGAAATTAGTTTTGGGTATGCTTATGTTGGCTGCCATGCCAAGAGGAGCGAGAGAATTCTCTTAAAAACCATGTTTTCCTTTTCTTTTTTAAAGAGGCAAGTTGAAGAGTACAATATTTGAATTGAATGAATCAAGTAAAAGATGATGGAATTACATTGGCGAAGCAGATATTAAGGAAAAAACAAGAACAACCTCCGGGAACGGATGAGAACAATAAATAACAAAACGATTCTAATGTCGTTTTCCATTGGGACCACCAGAAATCTTTTTCAGATCTCAGATTTTACGTGGCAAATGGAACGCTCAATGAAATTGATCTGCTTTTATTAATGTATTAGTGCGTTATGTGGCAGTAATATCAGCTGTTCAATCTGCATTTGTTTTTGCAAAAAACACAAATGGATATCGACTTCGAAAATGTTTTCCCTGTTGCAGATACAAATTTGGTATTTTTGTTGATTCGTAGTTTTCAGATGACGAGGAAGACTATGAAGATAATAATTCCTCCAAAATTATATGCATGGCTATTTATGTAGTTCGTTATTTTGGTTTTCACGAAACTTTTCGCATTTGGATTGAAAGCAAACTTCTTAAAATGACGTAAAACAGCTGTGCAAAGCATATTGGTATGTGTAGATCTGAAAAAATATCGAGATCTGCAAAAAGTGCTCCGAATCGAAAAAAAAATTGATTTTTTTGCCCAATGGAACATGAAAAGTGATTTAGATCAAAAAAAAGATTGATTTTTTGTCCCAATGGAAAACCACATAAGTATGCATCTTTTTTTTAGAATTCTGTGAGCAATAGCATTTGCATTCGACAAATCTGTCATTTGAGGGTGATCTCCAGAAAAAAGAGAACAATTTCACAAATAACTTGATGACAATCTGAACTTCTTACAGCACAGTGTTTCAACGAAAATAATGACGAATCCTTTTAGGGTTCTTTTATTCACTCGAAGTGGAACACAATTCGGGATTATTATTATTATTATTCATGGGTAAACGGCAGAAATTTACCACCTCGCAAAACAACTGTCACTGCGGGTTACACAGTACATTTCCGAAGTGAATTCACTGAAAGCACCGCCAAAGTTTTCAAACATACGAAGTGGATATATTTATTAGATTAAGTGCACCCCATTAAGGCTAGTACGGACCTGTTCCGTAACGAAATTTTCCAGTGGTCAGCGAAAGTCTGCGAAAAAGCAGCGGAAATAAGTTTGTGGAGACTTCCATCAGCTGCTACACAAATAGCAGTGCCTATTTATCTCCGATATGGATACTCGAACTTTTTCCTGTCTCCTTAGTCATATGTGAATTATCCTAATTTACTTTAACGTTTGGCGAGTTTTATGCCCCTTAGGTATTATAAAAAAATGCAAATGCGAACGTACTCTTCGTCGCCAACTTCATTTTCATACAGTTTATGAACAGACTCTAAAAATCGCAGCAGTAAAATCATAACACAAAATATGCATATGAAAACACACTGTCCATAAGTATGAAGGTACGCCCCCTTACAGCAAAAGGTTTTTTTTTTTAACATTGGAAAATGGAAACTAGAAAAGTCTCTCAATTACGAGTTTTTTTTTTTTTTTTTAATCAAACATTGTCGTCCTTAAAATCTATTTAATTAGAATAAGTGTGCCTATGAATTACACAAAAATTCGCATTTTTGCTCTTCATATTTGAGTTTGGGTATTTGGTATGGGCTCCATACATCTTATAAAAGCTGGCAACACTGCAGTACAAATGTCAAATTTTAACAGGACTGGATGTAAATAAGACGGTAACGTCGATTTTCCTATATCAGAAATAGCCACATAGTTACGAAATCTTAGACTAGATTTGTCAGATACTCCTCCATAAACGTAAACGTCAGCTGGAAAAACTGTCCATGTGAACAAACTAAAGCAATAGAAACTGAAATACATAAAGTTCGCCAGACTTACTTAACTACATTCTTGAACGTGCGCACTGCCCCTCTCATTTTTGGACGTGAAATATATACAGTGCGCTGCCGCTCAAGCCAATTTTGATACCATTAATGAAGGAAATAATATGTCCAAAACTACGACATTCTCACATACTTTCTTGTTTCTTCGTAACAAGAGACATTGTAAGAAGATAAAACATAAGCATAGCGTTGCCATGTGTTAAAAATTCTCTGACTCTGCTCAGATATATCACAAAATAAGAGCCCATACACTTCCGCTGACGAGCTGTCAAATTTTAGAACAAAGAATCGTGCGAATGTTTTATTTCTTTGAATTTCGCATTAAAACCATATACAAGTCCTTGGAATACTGAGTCAATTTCCACAGAAACGACAACGGCTACGATTAAATTTGACAGTTAATTTTGTTATTACGAGTTGGTCTTGACGGACGGCCATACCTTTAGGTTCTAAGTTCCCTTACTTAATTTACTAATATATTTGCTTTTACATGAGCAATCACACAATCACTGTTGCCACGTTAAAGTGATGGCCATTTCGGACAACAGCAATTATCTTCATCAGATTTCAAGATACGATATGCATAGAAACGGTGCACGGTTATCAATGCAATTTTCAAATTATTTACATACATCAATGGCAAAATGTATAAATCATCATTGTGAATGGCAGAATATGGAATACCTATATTTATTCCAATTATATCAGTCCTTCAGCTATAAATGGACAGCAATGGTGTGGCTATTGTCGATAAGATATAAGAAGTTGTCCTACAAGTAATCTTATCGAACTTTTAACTATAATAGTGTTTCAGATGAACAAGAGAGATTACGTGGGATGTACTTTGTCTTGACTTCTGTTAAGATCTTTAAACAGCGATACGATTAAAAAGATCAAATGCTGATGCAATGCGATAATGAATATATAAATTTGAGTTTCATTGAGGGAAGCAGTGATCGTAAGCTATTTTACGAGTCATTAGTGGAATTGCGGATATCGATCATTGAATCAATGTTTGCATAGTACTTATTGACATAATGTTAATTGATTTAAGAATCATGCAGCTAAATGCAGCTAGTTGTTTGTTTGCCTTTTCTCTATATAATATTGACTGTATGTATTGTATTTTTATTTTAAATCTTAGGGCAAGCAACTCCGCAGCGACTGAATAATTCTCTATTCACGCTTTGCATTAGGCGATATATCTAAATGAATTCTTAGGCTTGATTTCTTTCCAGGATTTTATTTCTATTTTGGCAGAGTACTGGAAAGTGTTGAGTCAGTATTTTGTCCTCGGAACACATTAAGCAAATTTGGTAAAACTTTTTTTTGCGTTGAGGGCACCTCTATTGTAGACCATTCTAGTCGCCTTAAGATAACTTTATTATTGAATGTGCCGAGTTTGTTTTATTCGGTTTGTCAAATCGGCATGAACCGAATGCGCTCATTGTCAAAAAGTTATATACGAAAATATCTCAACATTGGCAGTATACGCAGAACTTCAACAGCTGATGTCGTATGCAATTTGACAGATGCCACTTTAAATATGATAAGGTATATATTATTTCTAGATGAAAGTCAAATTAAATGCTTTATTTTGAATAATTTAGACTAAAAATGATGCTTCGGAAAAGTCGCCTTAAAATTGTCTTTTCTAAGACGAATTGAATATAAGAACACGGTCTAGTTAGCGACGCCTTCTATGATGCGATGTTTGTCGAGGTTGCTAACGTCAAAACTACTTCTTCTTATGTCCGTGTCTCAACGACGATTCAAACTTAAAAAAAATTAAAATCAGCCCTCAATTTGAATGTTTGTTTCGCAGGAGAATGGAAATATTATTCGCAGAAAACTTCTAATTTGTAAATGGCAAAGAATAGGCTTGGAAAAATACTTATATTCAAAGGCGTATAACTTCAATTATACTCTATCCCAAACAAATTCTAAGTAAAAGCCTTTTCAATGATTTTATGAGCAGGAGAACATCAAAACAGATCTATTTACAATATTAAGTCAACGTAATCGTGATACCTTTTTCTGTGGGTTTTATCAATGAGTTGTATGGTTTGTGGATTTTTTGTTGTTGAAATTGAGTCGTTGTCCTTTATAAAGAAATATTTGATCAACAGATTGGTTCGTTTTTAAATCAGATGATGACCATGCGAGTATAAAGCGGGTTAAGATGGTAACCAAGTGAGAGCTTTAAATAGTGACAGCTAGGGATTAGGGATTGTCAAATTGCATATTTTTTTTGTATTCACGCGGGTTGTTTTGAATTTTGACACTTCGAAATGTCAACTGAGTATACAGCCGAGGTTTTCTTGACTAGATTTATTGACTACCCCTCCATAAACGTCAACTGAAAAAAACTATTCACGTGACCAATCTGGGCCTATAAAAAGAGTCAGCTGTCAAGCTAAAATTACACGTGTCATTTTTCGTTTAAAATTTTGACATGCTGACATCACGAACATTCGCTCGTTCTGCTGTCACTCGTGTGTTTTTCGTGTCACGCGCGTGACATTTTCTGCCCAAATCCTTTGCAAAATATATTTGTAATGCCTTGATAATGTTAAGTGACAAAAGCAAGTGACAGGCGATCACACGGTGGAGCACTTGTGACAAAATTAATACTCATGACATTTTTGATACAGCGTGTTTTCAAAAAAAAAATCACGCGTTTCTCGTTTATATTAACGTTTACTGCAAAATTGCAAACACAATTTACTCAGTTGAATCAAAAATATTTCTTCAATTTTATTTTTGTTATTAGATACTATTTCAATTGGGATTTTCAGATTCTGCCCTCAAATTTCAGATTTCGTATGTCCAAACGAATAAAAAAAACTGAATTTCGTAGCACAGGTTGACGACGGAAGTTGATCGCCTTTTTTTACGACCACCGTCTGTTCATAATTGTGCTCAGATATTTTTGTTGTTCGTTTTTCCGAGACGAGTTTCATTGTTAATATTTAATAAGGAAATTGTCTTTCCACTAAGCCTCGAAAATAAAGAAAAAAAGTTTTTTAATCTAATATATTTTCACACAGTACACGTCTTGCCCACAGCTTTTCAAAATTCGAAAAAGCGTTCATTTCCACGGACAGCAAACCCGAACGTCCACTCTAAGAGGGAAACGCCACGTCTTAACTGTGCTGGCTATTTCTCGACCAGAGTCTTGATTCGTTGACAAATTTTCGCTGTCCCAAATAATCGCAGTCATCTACTTATCGAACAAATCTCGTGTACCAATCGCTGTCTAACTACATATGTTTTGAATTAGTTACCACCCAGTGTTGGTGGGCTGGCGAGGAGTGTTCCGCGCCACACTCAGGTCAAAATTGACCCATTGTGATACCCGTCGTGGGGAAAAGGTTTTTCCCTTACTGTAACTGAATAGTACGTCTTATTATTAATTAATTAATTAATTACTGACTGTGTCATTGCATACAAACCATCTTGACGATTTGTTGAAGTTCATGATTTTGTCCGTTGGTGTGCTAAATAGCTCGTTCAGATTGTGTATGAAGAATTTTCCAAGGAATTTGTTCCTGGAGTGTTGGGTACTTGGACAGTGACATAGTGGGTTGTGTTTTCTATTACTTCCTCGTCACCGCAGCCTCTGCAAAGTTCTTCTTGGGTCAGTCGCATTTTCTTCATGTGGTACCGCAGGATGTTGTGTCCCGTTAGGATACCTACATAGCCATTTCCGGTTATTCCGCATGATTCTCTCTGTTCTGGAATCACAAACGGATGAAATGGATACTTTGGTCATCATGTGGGAGTTATGGGGGATGCCAAGCTTGGCTGCATGAGTTTCTATACACGCGGTCTGGCTAGGAGGTTATTTATTCTGTCATCATTGTAGGTTTGATATTTATCATGGTACGCCAGATAAGTGCTTTTAAGATTTCACTTATCCGAGATTGCCAGTATATGGTCGTGCAAGTATGTAAATAAATTAGTTGGAAAACTGTCAAGAGAAACACCTCCCTATATAAGCGCGCATATATATCCCCTAAAATCTCGGAAATTACATGATCAATATTTGCAGAAAACGCTGTCATGTGCTGCGTAGTCCATTATTGACTTAACTCGTAAGAATTTTTGTAGCCTTCACATGTGCAATTGTAAAGAGTTTGTTTTAGCAGAAATCTTAAAAAGAAAAACAACATCTATTCGTACACACAATTCACGTAACGTGTAAGTTCTATATATATCTTATGTTATAGAGTTCACATTTTCAAATCAACAGGGAAATTAAGCTAAGGTCGCATTACCCTTAAAGGTGAAAAACAGAAATAATAATCGTTATGACGTTTTGACACAAACGAATTTAAACAAAAAAAAAACCTGCTTACTTAATTATTCCTGGGCACGATGATAAGCAAAAGCTTGATTAACTTTGTATATGGTTTTAATTGGTGCGTTTTGCTCTTTAAACTGGATATTGGAATTATAAACGTTCATCCATTTGTAATGCGTCGAATAGTTATTTATACGTAATAACTTAATCTGGCTACTTATAGATATTGTCGACGGAAACTGAATGCGCGCTTAATTCAGTTAACACAGTTCAATTCACAAGGTAGCGGGATAGTTACCGGCCACACTCAAGTTACTGATCACTTTTCCACTCTGTTCCATTTTGTAATGAGTTCACTAGTTGTGATTTCCACAAACGGCTTAAACGTAAAGACTAAGACAAAATTATCATAATTGGATTAGACATTTTGTTTATGTGCATGCACAGGACCGCTTGGCATCTACACGGGTGGAGTTCTTAGAAGTGGCTCTGACAGTTTCTATTAAAATCTTCATAAACAGTGTTAAAGACGTATATACAGTAGTGTCCACTTATAACGAACTTCTTGGGTGAATGAAAAAATTGGTTCGTTATAAGTAAAAATGTATAAGGCAGGTCGGAAAAGTATGGCCTTCAATGTGAGGTGTCGGGCATTCAAATAAAACTTTTTCGTAAAACCTCTCTTTATTCGCCTTCATACAAACTATGGTTACCAATAAACATTTTTAGTTTCTACCCTAAATTTTACCAGTTCACGGTGGCTATATTTTCCATACAAATGTTGCAATTCTATACGGCGCTATGTATATAGGCAATTGCTTAAAGGAATTACTCAATCCTAAAATTTAAGTCCAAAACTAACAATTATACTTAGCCAGAACTAGAGCGTTAATCAATGGATGGTGAAGGTTGAAGTTAGAAGACAGAAAGGTTTGAGTTAACATTTCGCAAGGTTAATCATTAAGTCACAACACTCTGGATGTGGATTGGGAAATTACAAGCCTTATTGTAAAGTTATAAACTGATGTGTAATCCACTTAGACTGGGAAGAGTCGGTGAAAAAAATTAATATGTGCTGTCTGCCAGCCTTCCTCAAAGGTTATTTAGAATGAAGGCTTCCAGACGTTTTCGATAGATTGGCAGGATAAGAGTAAAGTTCCAATATAGACAAAAAGAAAATGGAAGATAATGACTTGATTCTGTGCACACTTTTGGACAGCTTTCAATACGGGTTGAAGAATTCTTTAGACCATATTTTAACGAAGTGATGCGTTTGCTTTAAGAATTATCGCATCAATTTGGCCCTGTCATGATTGCGAAAAAATTCAACGAAACTTTGGGGACAAGTTTGATCTGATGTGTGAGTGTGACAGTATTTTTTGACAGCTTTAAAGGCCACAGGTGGAAAAACAATTTTGATTTATGTGAAGAATGCTGAAGGCATATTGTAGGGAAATGGGTTTGAACAATATAGTTTCGTCGTCATCATATAGAGGAAAAAACTAATTCTAGAGAAAAATGTCTTGGCGTTGTTTGTTTACGAACAGCGAATTTGATTTTCTTTAGGCCGCATTTCCATTGATATATTCATTGGATATTGTTTGCTATAATTTCCCATTTAACTTGCAAAAAGGACTTTGGTTACTTTCAATGTTCCTTACAAATAATCATATTTAACCTTAACACTACAATTTTTTTAGGTTAATGGATCATTTTAAATGGAAAACTTCGCTATTGTGAGTTCATAAAATCTAGCCTGGACATTAAATATGATTATCAGTATATAAGACGGATAGTTCACTGTAATTTTTTATTTTTATACACGATCATCCGCGATACTAATATCATGTTTTGTGTTCAGGCTTTATTTTTCGAACGCGAAATTTTCCACACAATATTGCATATGAAGCTTAAAAATGATTATTGGATTAGATTGTTTGGGGGAGGTGGAAGCAAGTTTGAAAGTTGAGGAACCCTGTGCCTATATACGCATTTGACTCCTTGTTAGGTTTAGGAGTTGTTTCGTTCTTGTGAGGGAGATAAAGCATTCCCGCAAAAACTTGCTACCATACGGACGAAGAAGAACTTCGTCACGAAACGATTGGTTGCTAAAAAAAAGACCGGGCAGAAAAAAGGAAAGCCGTTTCTTCACCTGATATTATTAATCGGGATAAGGGATCAAACAATAAAGTCAAACAACCAAATCAGCAACAACTCCCACCGCCAAATAACGTGATCGGTATTGCGGACACAATAACAATACCTTGTTAAAGTCATTTCGCCGTAATAATAACAAATTTTAGTCTCGACTTTAAATTTATGAAAGCGCAGAGTAGCGAAATTTGTATGGAAAATATAGCCACTGTGAACTACTAAAATGTAGAGTCGAAACTAAAAATGGTTATTGGTAAGCCCCATTGTTGCCTCCAGACTACAAAGTAACGTCGCTTAGGAACAATGCGTGGAAAGTCAACGTCAAAGACTCCGAAAGTTACCGTCTATTATCGCGTAAGCTAAATACAGACAATATCGAATGGTTTTCTTTTGAGAATAAGTCGGAAAGACCTATACGAGTTGTAGCAAGAGGGCTACACCCGTCATTCTCGAAAAATTATATGGTAAATGACCTTAAGGATAGGCACTTTAAAATTATAGATGCCGTCAATATCGTCAAGCGTGAAAAGCAGAAACAAGAGGGGAATGAAACTATGGTAAACCGTGGTCTCCCACTCTTTATACTAACCTTTCATAAGTCTGAGATCTTGAAACAAAATTTAAGATAACTACTATAAACACGCGACTGTCCTCATAGTGCATTATAGAAGATTTCCACCTGCCCAGGAACAAACAAAAAATGAAACTAGTCGAAGTTGAAATAGAATTTTTGTAGTTACACCTACCTACTGGTCCACGTTTGAGAACAATAGTCCAGATGGTTGCTGAAAGTAAGGTCTAGGTTCCTATATAAACTTTTTGGGACAAGGATTTTTTTTTTATTGGTTTCTTAATCATTTGTAGAAGCTTCCATTCCCACCCGATCAGTTATGATCGAAGTGTTTTCCACTTCCCCCTTTATATAAATAAATGCGAACAAGTCACTAACGTCAGTTTGCATAAAAAAAAAAATGTAACTGCTGTGGAGCTAGTTGATAACTTTTACGCAGCCTTTATAAAAATGAATATGTATTTTATATTATAGTGATTAATAGGTACTAAAATTTTTTATTTCTTTTCTTTCTTTACAGTTCGATGAATATTTACGCTCTCTCTCCATTGATCCTGATTCGCTGTCACACTTTAAATTGATAACCGATGGACAATTTCCAATACGCCAATGTTTGCATCCCGAATCTTGTGCCAAAGACTTAGAACTACCCTCATATTATTGTAGATTTAGTGACTTGCGTAAAGAATATGTTAAATACAAGTCTGGAGATTTATCAAGAGCACTTGTCCCAGTGAAAGATATTAAAAAGATTTTACAAATACCACCAGCAACTACGCCCCAGTGTATTGCTGATATGGTCAAAGGTAAGCCGATGTAATTGGTTTGGTAGATATTTTCATTTAAATATGTAGTTTAAACCGAAAAACAACACATACACCCCTATTGCGAGTGTCAAAAAATAAACGATAAACCATTTAGTCGTTAGTATTGTGATTGTCAATTATCAATGAATGATTGACTGTCACCAAGTCTTACTAAATTTCCATTTTGAATGGATCCAAAGTGGTATTGCGATTTTCAATTTTGATGAATGTCAATTATGTAGTCAGTAGCATTGTTGTGGACGACAAAATTAGAACGCTGCAGAAGAAAAATGCAAGTTTTCTGTAAAATTGTAGCATGTGCCTATATTTAAAATTTTTTGTTTTATGGCAAAAGTTGTAAGCAAAAAAAAATAATTCGAGCGATTGGTTCAACGGATGATAGAAAACGAGAACATTGCAAAAGTTATTTCTTCAAAAAGCATCTTGCAACAAAAGTGTGAGCTTTTTTCATTAGAGTATTCACTGGTTAAATTTTATATTAAAACATTCGAAATCTCGGTCCCGATTGATTTCTAAATATTTGCGCATAAATAATTTACGAAAATAGATTCACCCTATGCACTGCCTTTCTTTGCTATAGAAAAAATTCACGCAAATGTAAACAAAGTCCACCAGTTATCAAACTCAAATGCATTTGTATTGGTAAATCTGAAGCAAATCTGAGAAAATATCTAGATTCGCAAAAGTGCTCTGAAATCTAAAAAAGATTGCTTTTTTTGTACCAAACGAACATAAAAATTGCTCTGAGGGCAAAAAAAGTGCTCTGAGAGCGCCCAATCGAATACCACATTAGTTGTGACATTTGTTCGGTTAGCTATTCTGCGGAATTTGCTGAAATTGTAAAAGGTGTGTTTGTTTCAACAACCCAACGATTGGAAGTCGTTTTCGTGAAAAAGGACTCGTTATGAAAACTGAAATATGATGTGAAAACTTTTCGATGAAGTTTTCGAGTGCGTTTCCGCGCAAACTCGATTTTCGGCTCGGTGTGAAAAGAGTATAAGTGAACTAAGCAAATATGTATGTCGCTTTTTATGATAAAACTGTTATTATGCTTAGGTTCTATTTTCTGTATGATTACTGGTTGTTGAAAAGATATTGCGTTATTTTAAACGCATATCATTATATTATTATTTTATCTGAAATCCGTGAAGCCCAGTTTCTTAATAAATAATGTTTGACAAATAAAAATATCATCAAATGTCAATTCAGTTTGATAACTGGTGGAATTTGTTTAGGTTTTCGTGAATTGTTTCTACAGAATCTAATTCTGTTTCACAAGTTTCGAATGTTTTAATATAAAATTTTACTAGTGAATGAAAAACGCGTACAAAAGTATTCAAAGCTTCACATATTCGAATCACACGAAATCTGATATCTGAGAGCGAATCTGAAGAAGCCCAATCGAATACCACATTAGTATTGTCTATTGTGCTCTGCTTCGTATTTCTGAAAATTCGTATCTTCATCCGCACATCATTGTAAATCGAACTTCGTTTTGCATGTCTTTTGATTAAAGTTTCGTTAGTTTTGTACGTTTTTTTTTAAATACTGCATGCAATTGTTAGTTCCACAACATTCTATCGAGATAGTTTGCGCATTCAACTTCGGCACAATAAATCCGCTCTTTGAACACATATTGTGTTATTTTGTGTTTTTTTTTTTCGTTTTTGTCTCTTTCCTTTACTTACGCGAGAAACATATATATATTTTGTATTTAGATCATTGTAAGAAGAGACACGTTTTGCATGTGTATGTTAAAGAGTGGCTACAGACAAAGATTATTTATAAAGATAGCTATTGGTTTCATAAAATATTTCAATGAAAATATTTGTTGGACTTGAGATTTTAGTTATCAAAATACATGGATAGGATACGAACCAAAGTGGGTACCCAAATACTGTCAGTTTGTGTGAATGAGATGACGACATGAATAACTTTTTATTATAAAAACTGGTATAAGTGTTAGGTCCATTCGTATAAGCCTAGCTATTTAAATCAAATGCAATCGACTAATTAAATCGATCGCAATTGGACAAAGGCTACACACAATGGAATACTAAAATAAGATTGAACGAACTCACAATGGTGAAATTTCCCATTGTGACCTACAATATATTTAGTGTGAAGGTTAAAAATGATTATTGAACGGCATTTGAGTGTTGTTGTCAAATTCGAAATATAAGCTGCAGTTTAAAAAAGACATGTTTTGCATAAATTGGTGATTAGTTGGAAGTGGATCGCAGTAGCTCGACACAGTACTCGAATAGAACTACGTAACATGCTGTTCTTTGTTTGTTGATGTACCTATGTAAAAAACAGGTTGTCCTTGTTTATTGATATTAACAGTGATTCTCTCTAAGGTAATTCTTGACTCTTAAAGAAAACCAGCAGCAACAAACTTGAGCTTTTGAAATCGAATTGCAAGCCGCTCGCAATCATAATTCCACATATAAAAATTCAAAATGATTATTGTTGTAGTCCAAATTATATTCTCTTTAAAATTGCCAATTCAGGATGGAATATGCAGCTATGGTGAACAGTTTACGAGTTAAGGCACGGCACATACAGCTGGACATAAAAGACACAATCATCCTTTAAGGCCTGAGCCGTACCATATTCACTGCGTCCCTATTTGATTTTTTCACTGAAGCAAAGAACCATATCTAGTCAGATTCCGAATAAGGCCTTTTCTGGGGCTATGAAAACTGTTACTAATTTTCCACAACGAGTCAATATAGTGGTCTTGTGCTAAACTTTTTTCCTGCAACTTGACTTGACTGCTTAGAATTAGGAATGGAACAATTCGCCGAACGGCTCTTTATGTTCTTTAGTCTGTTTATTTGTCGTTTGTAAATTTATATACTTAAAGTGCACGATAGAGGGGTCTGATTGAAGCAAATACAAATAATGTACCTTCTGGCAAATTGACCGCTGTATCTTTCATAACTTTTGAATTATAAAAAAAAATAACACAAAAATCGTCAGTAAAACTTCTGTTTAGAAACCAGAACAAAAAACCTTGTATTGCGTTCTTTGTGTTTATTCACGGCATAGCCCGTACATTTCTACATGGCCGCATCCTTAACGTCAAATATAATATCTGACGGTATGGCAACAATGTTTTCGTGTCCACCAGACCCCCCAAAAAAAAGAAGAATTATAATATGAAACTTTCGTTATACATTTTTTTCGCATTTTAACGAACAAACTGTCTTAAATAAAGTGTAGCTCAGCTATTGGACGGACGGACGAAACAGATAAATAGCAGCTGAAAATACATTGAGAAGCAATATGTTTCGAGCCTTTATGTATTGATTCGGGTTTATAAATTTTATTGAGGCAAGTTGAATGAAGTAAAGTCAAAATAAAAAAGTCATATAAAATTTAACCAGTTAATAAAAATCGCATAGAAATTCGAATCGCACGAATATCAACACAAAAAAGAACAATTGACGCACGGAATTTGAGGGTCTTGACGGCCCAGCAAAATACCATCCACAATTTGATGCTTCTATGTCTAGTCTCTAGTGCTTTAGACTGTGCTGTGTACGTTGATTTTTTTTATAAATATACAAGGTAAAATATTTTGAAAAGTAGTTTTTAAGGCTAGTGGACGAATTTTTAAAAATACTAAGCACCGAATTTGAAGTATCTTAGTCCTTGAGTTCTAGATTTGTGACTGTCTTTTATATATATTATATAGGTCAACAACTCATTAATTATTATTATTAATGAAATGAAATAGTTGCTTGTACAAAAAAAAATTTAAATAAAAAGTTGCAGCAACAGTTCCGTGTAGAACCCTACATGTAGCTTCTCACAAATAATCGTTTTGAAAGGGACTTTTTATTACGAGTCCGAACAGTTGAAGTGAGAACCGTTTCCAAAACATTTATATTCTTGAATATAATTTGTAGGCTTCCAGATAAAAGATTGTTGTCTTGAGAGAGTACGATTTTTTATTAAATTATAGATCAGCATTAAATCGCTCTTTTTTCGAGTTGTAAATATTGGCTTATCTTATAAAATAAAGTTCCGCATCGCTTAGTACAGAAACAACTACGTGTGACACAGTCGTGCACTTTAATCAAAATTCTGCATCCCAGCGTTTTAGTTGTTAAAAGTAGAAACCTCTATCGAACATAAGTTAATAAGGAGTTTTTTCTCTATAATTATTAGTCATGCTTACTAGTCAAACTGTACAGTTTCGGTGTCAGCATGAAACCACAATACTCAGTGCATCTGATCACAGTAGTGACATCAGCAACTGAATATAGCTGAATAAAGAGACATTTTGCAGCAATGTTGAGTTAAGTGTGATCATACTGCCACCCTTTGGATCGGTGTATCTCTTTCAAAACTATCAAATAATTATGTTTGTTCTTTATTTGTCATTTATTTGTAGTAAAATAATTTCTATTGAATAACTTTGTGTGTAGTGTGTTTTTTACTTGCATACGTAAAGTGTTTTATACATCTGAGAAATAATTACTCTTAAGTACAACTTTGAGTGTTGATGAAACAAAATCTGAAAAGCGACATTGAACTAAAATAATGACTCTTTCCCTTACAGAACTCAATATAGTTATGTGTGATGATACTGAATTTTACGTTAAGGAATCTAGAGATATGGTGTCGGTGATTCAATCTCTACTAGCAGAAGGTAATTATTTGCTTGCTTTATACTTTGTAAAATTGTCTGACTTTATTTCATTTCGAAGGACACAAGTTTGAAAACTCTGACGTTGTGAACTTAAACTTGGAACCAGGAATTTGGTAAGTATTATTATTTTTTTTTTTTTTGCTGAAACAAATAAACAAACTAAAACCGAACAGTGTAGTATCAGATTCTGGCAACTTCTGCATGAATAATTGGAAATCCGTACCCAGCACCTACAACAGACTGTGTCCCTCTGTTGGAGGAAAGATTGACAAGCACATCTACGTACATAATACAAACAAGAAAAAAAAAATTTATGCATTTTTTTGTTTTTCTTTGAGTTACTTTATGAGTCTTATCAACATTTTTCGATCGAAGAAAAACAAATGTCTATTTATACACGTTCCTACAATCGTATTCGTACTTTGAGTGAGAACTCCTCGATCCCGATTGGAACTTCGGTGATTAAGTCCCAAATCGAACTCAAAACAGTTTCCATTCGAACGTTATCCATAGTAGATCGCTATCTTCCTTTGCGAGCAGTACCTATTTCGTTCAACAACAATCGACTCTGTGTTGTGATAAAGTGAACAGATAATCATAAATCGCGTCTTTATCGGCAAGTCGACACTAATAATAAGGAATACTGAAGAATCAACCAATGTTTCTTAAAATGCAATAGGTACATTTTTTGTCTTCGTTTGTAAAATTTTTTTTTAATGCTGTTTGGTTTGTTGCTTTATCGGCGCACTTAAATTAGCTGGATTATTTGATCTAATACAGATAAAAATCGATAAAACGAGAGCTGTTTGTGTTTGCTTCGCTGTTAAAATTGTGCTTATCGTGCATTTCATAAAAGTGTTGAGTTGTTAAACATTTTACAATGTGCTAAGTCCAAACTTGAGGAAAAAATTATAATGTTGGCATTTATTCGAAAGAATTAAGGTGAGAAGTACATGGTGTGTGTGTGTATATGGGTGCCAATAATCCGAAACTATACTTGAAATCCATTAATTCCTTAAAAGTATGCAAGTCGAGATAAGCAAATGCAAAAAGCACACAGTTCATTGTTCATTTACTGTGTGTGCCTCATTTATTTAATAATATTTCAGTTGTTTTATTTAACAAAAAACACGCTCTTTCGCGTATACAGTTCAATTGACGACGAAATTGATGGTGCCTGCATAGTGCGAGCTCGAGGTTTACCGTGGCAGAGTAGCGATCAGGATATTGCTAAATTTTTTAGAGGTCTCAACGTTGCAAAGTAAGTACTGCATATAATAAATGAAGCCCAAATAAGATATTTCTATCGTGAATTTCTCATTTTCGTAACCATTACATACGAACAGTTTTATTTCTATTCTCCTCTGATAACAGGGCAGAGGTCTTCAGATTATATTACTGAGAGAGTCTTTGACTCGAAGCAAAGAAATACCGATAGAGCATTTTATTTGAGAATGAGTAGCGTTATTTTCGTTGTACATTTATATATATCATAAGATCACTGTTCTAATTATTCCATTAATAATATATTGCGTTCAGTACAAATTAAAATATTATAATAGAGTTTCATGCTTTCAAGCTTCAATCTTTTGGTCTGGGTAATTAATAGAACAAAACTGAAACTTGCTGTTGTAAACCTGAGGTGTGTTAAATTTGTATTCACTTTTGACTTTCAGAGGCGGTGTAGCGCTCTGTTTATCGCCGTTAGGTCGTCGAAACGGCGAAGCTTTAGTTCGATTCGTTTCACAAGAACACAGAGACATGGCTCTGAAAAGGCACAAGCATCATATTGGCAATCGATACATCGAGGTATATCGTGCAACCGGTGAGGACTTTCTTTCGATTGCTGGGGGTGCTTCGAATGAAGCGAAAGCCTTTCTATCCAAAGGCGCTCAAGTTATTATCCGTATGCGGGGATTACCTTATGACTGCACTGCTAAGCAAGTGGTAAGTATTTTTTTGCTAGTGCTGATTTTGCTTATTATATAACAATGTACTCATAGTTGGATTTCTTTATAACGGGCGCTGATCCTTGCCATGTCTTAGACGGAACTGAAGGTGTTTTGTTTGTGAAGAAACCCGATGGCAGGGCCACAGGAGACGCGTTTGTTTTGTTCGCATCGGAGGCAGACTCTCCAAAAGCTTTGTCGCGGCACCGAGAATCCATTGGCCAGCGTTATATAGAATTGTTCAGATCCACGACGGCTGAGGTGCAACAAGTGTTGAATAGATCAATGGATCCAAAAACATATGAACCTCCGCAGCCGCCACTCATCGCTCAATTGCCTACGATGCAATTATCACTCTTACCACAGGTAAACATTGGATTAGTTTAGTAAGATTCATTCTGATCAACATATATTTCTGCTTGTCTACAGCACATGATAACATCGGGAACAACAAAGAGCTGCATTCGTCTTCGGGGACTTCCCTACGAAGCCATGGTTGAACATATTCTGCATTTTCTTGATGACTTTGCGAAGAACATTATTTTCCAAGGAGTTCATATGGTCATCAACGCACAGGTTAATACAAATCGAAAACAGCCTATTCTCTAAAATCTTGCCTAGCGCACTAGACATAAGCAACAATGTGGTGTTTTTTTTTTCTTTCTATATTACAGGGTCAACCTAGTGGAGAGGCTTTCATTCAAATGGACTCTGAAGAAGCTGCTCGACAATGCGCGCAGCGCAAACACAATCAGTTTATGGTTTTTGGTAAAAAATACCGCTACATCGAAGTTTTCCAATGCTCCGGTGACGACATGAACATGGTGTTGAATGGAGGCTTGCAGTCGCCAGTAAATCATCACCACGGGTCGAAACCGTCCTTACTATCACCGGGTAGGTTATCACAACCACAGCAGACATCAGCACATTCAAATAGTGCCCATCCTTCCATGCAATCAAATGCACCTGTCTCCGCAGCAGTGACAGCTGCAGCCATGGCTCAACAACATAACCATCAACAATTGTCAGCCGCCAACTCACAGGCTGCTGCTGTCGCTGCTGCTGCCAGTGCTGCTAGCCTAAATCCCTTCATAACTCGGCATCATTCCCTCTCTCACCATTCTTCGGCACCAATGACAGCTGCCTTGCCCATGCATAATGGACATCCAAATGCTTCTGCAACGAGCTTAACTGCAATGCATAACCAGCATCATTCCAACATGCCTGGCGCCACTTCAATGCCCTTTAATTTGTCAATACCTCCTCCACTGACAGCTAATTCTGCGCTCATTGCGCAACAGCAAGCTCATTTTATTGCACAGCAAAATCTGCTTGCACGTCAAGCTGCAGCGTTAGCTGCGGAGCAGGCAACTCCATTATATTCCAACTTCATTAATCCATATCTTCTTCCATCGCCTGCCACGGCTGTAGCTGCCAGCCAATCTTCGGGCCAACCCCAATATTTACTGATGCCGCAAAGGCATCCAATTTTTCAACCATTTCAGTTAAGTTACGATCCGAACGCCTTTCAATTCACCGGTCATACCCCTGGTCCTGGAGTGACCCAGGCCAGCATCGCGCAATCCATGAAGCGATCTTATGATAATGCATTCCAACACGATTCGAACCAAGTGAATAATGCCGCCAAGCGCACTCTTACCCGTCCACCAGCAGGCAGCATGTACACGTTTTACAATCCCGGGGTTTGAAATCCAATCCTATTCTTCCCACTTCCTATTGCAAATCGAGAATTCTATGGCAATATTAATTTTAGAAGTAAACGTATTTTTAACTTTTTTTATATTACATACATGTATATGTATACTTAAAATAACGATTCCCTCAATTATCATGCAAACACTAGCTATAAGCGGGCCTTAGCATAATCTTACATTTATCGTCTACTTAATGTTTTTTCTAAAAGAAAATGAAAGCATTTTAGTTACAATTTTGGTTAATGATCAGGCGTTGTTTCTCTGAACTCATATTCAACCTTAAGATTTCTCCAGGTGGTATACAGTTTGAGCCGAAAGGGAAATCGAAAGGGCGAATTTGTAGATATGGGAAACAAGATGAGAAATGTTCCGATAACAACTCTAAGAAGCATTTCTCAGCTAAATCGGGTAAACAAATTGTATGAGGCTAACAAAATTAATTTCAGAAATTTCTTTGAAAATACCACACATGACATTGCCACTGAGTTGTAACCTTTGTGAAATAGTTTCTGAAATAAAATTTGCATAAATTTCTGAAATGAGTTTTGTCAGGTGTTGGGTTAATTGGGTAAATTTTATTCGATCCTGGGTAACTTATTGGAAGTTTGCAAAACAAAGTGATTAAAATAGGTAATGAAAAAGAATTCAAAAGTTGAAAATTTTGAAAACACTTTTGATAACAAGTAAACTTTTCGCAATCATGAATATTCAATATCAATCATCGTGTATTTTTTTAACTTCCATAATATTATTATATTAATACCTACATGCATATATAAAATATTTAGATTCAATAACTATTTGTAATTGGTGGTGTAAGTCGCAAAGTCTTAAACTGTTGTCCTTTCTGTTCTGTAACGCACCTATTTTGCTTTTGTTCTTGTACTTTAAAAGTGAGCAACGCTTTATTGCTTTCGCGTATCCGCATTTTCCGTGGTTAGCGAATTTTATTTTTTACTTACTTACTGTGAAATGTGATTAAATTGTATTTAAGGAATGAGAAGGGTTTGGTAATTGTTTGTGATGGCAATGGTTCGGTTTGAAAAGGTTTTCCATTATCTAAGTTATTATTCTAATTTTCTAATTTTATCTGGTTTCATTTGAGCAAGTTTATATAGTAATAATTGTTGTTATATTTTTTTTTTTTATCACAAAAAAACAGTTTTTTGTTTCTATTTAATTTATCTCTTTACCTTGCTCTCGTCGTGTAAAACTAATACCAGTTATCAAAATAAAATCACAAAAATAGACTATACATCTGTTTAACGGTTGAACAGTTCCTACCGCTGCAGTTTTTTGTCCAACCTAATGCTAGTTTTATTCGAATAGCTTCGACAACATACCTTCTGTTCCAGTATATGTTATGCTAATACTGCAAGCCTTTTGTTACGAAAAATTAAGTAGATATGTTTGGCGGAACTTTGTGGAAGTATCAAAGTTTTGACATTTAAGAGGCCTCTACGCCTCTACACTACACAGTCAATTTTTGATTGTATAATCATAAAATTTTAAAGATCAGGAAAAAAGTTGTTAATTTCCTCCCAATAAATTCACGATTAAAACTCACTACTCGCACTGATATCCCATGCACACTGTTCGATCTTCTGCTACAAACGATAGCACCCTGGCCTTACAAGCACTTAAGATTTGAGCTTAAGCTATTGTCAGCTATGAACGACAATCAATGTTAGTAGACTTGTGGAAAAAAAAAATTGGACGCTACAATAACTTTGTCTTTGTGTTTAAAAGCGACTTCACGTTCAACCCCAAGCTAATATTACCATACTTTTTTCACTTCCCCACTTAACCCTAACGTATAGCAGACATTCGAGAATATAATTCTCCTGAGAAACCTACGTAATTCAATTATTTTATATTTTTATTGCAAATGAATTAAACGCCTGAAATCATCCGGAATCAAAAAAGTTCTTGTGAAATTGTTACATTGACATATATACATCGCTTTCTAATTTAAAGTTAGAATCCACTGAGGAAGTACAACTGGAGTTTATGCATCTTACAGAACCCAAACGGCCAAAGATTCATTCTTGCCATTTTAAAAACCTCATTTGTTTGTTGTAAACAATCTGCTCCTAGATGACACAAAAATGAGTTATTGTTTATTACCCGATTGGACCCAGAAGGAGGGTAATGTTTTTCACTCGTATGTATGTCGGTTCCATTGTGACGTCCTGTAGCCTAAACGGTTTGACCGATTATGGAGAGTGAGGTGTCAAGCGTCAGCAGATTCGTATTCTTCCCCGGAGTGTCAGCGGCTAAAAAGCTAAAAATAACAAAGTCGATTTAAACCAGACTGACTATAATAGCTAAACAAGACACATTCAAGTATAAATAATTGGCAGTCTGATGCTATACTCATATTTTGTCGTATTTTGTTTGTTTGTAAATGCTTAAATCTTTTTAGAACGCGGGTACCAAAAGATCTTGTACCAGAGTTCATCGCAGCCTCACAAAACAAGAAGTAGAACAACGGGCACATTCAAAAATCTAGTTATCTTAAGTCTACTAAATTGGTCGGTAACGTAACTTTTCGTACGTCAGCCACATATACGAACTGTCAACTTAGTATTCACACACGAATTTCTTGACTATGTTCTTCGGCTCCATAAACATAAACTAGAAGAGCTGCTCATGTGACCGCGCTAGGCTAATCAAAACTGAGACACATCAAGTCAGCCAGCTAGATACATTAACGTCCTCAATCGCGTACAGCATTTCCACTCATAAAACGGTAAAATTTGTATTTATTTTTTACATTTTCGTTGAGAGTACAACACTGAACAGCACTCGAGCACGTCATGCATAACCCGAACCGAGCGTGCTCAGAGCATCGATATATTGATGTGGTATTCGATTGGGCGCTCTCAGAACACTTTTTTGGCCCTCAGAGCAATTTTTATGTTCGTTTGGTACAAAAAAAAGCAATCTTTTTCAGATTTCAGAGCACTTTTGCGAATCTAGATATTTTCTCAGATTTTCTTCAGATCTACCAATAAAAGTGCATTTGAGTTTGACACCTGGTGGAGTTTGTTTACATTTGCGTGAATTTTTTCTAAAGCAAAGAAAGGCATTGCATCGGGGGGATCTATTTTCGTAAATTATATGTGTGCAAATATTTAGAAATCAATCGGGACGGAAATTTCGAATGTTTTAATATAAAATTTAACCAGTGAATGGAAAGCGCACAGAAAAGTGTCGAAGACTACACGTCATATTCAAGTCGCACGAATATCAACACAAAAAAGAGCAAGAGCGTTTTTATGTTCGATTAGGCACACGAAATCTAAAATCTGAGGGCAAATCTGAAGAAGCCAAAACGAATACCACATTAAATTCCAAATTTGGTTGAGAAAAACTAACGTAATGCAGACATTTGTCTGCGAACTATGAGAGCAATAATAAACAAAATTTGACTGCAAACATTTTTATGGACATGCATGTTAAATGATCTGCCCAGTTTTTATTTAGCTTTACAAGAACCACTGCTACAATACAGGAACAAAAATGCCTTAATGCACAGCAAGCACATACTTTGTGGCTCTGTGACTTACAGCATCACAAAATTCTGGCTAGTGTAACTGGCGAAAATAATAAGTAACGAAATATATTTAAATCAGCAAATAAAAGACAAAAATATATAGAAACCATAGTTTGTACTCTTAGTTAGAATTAATATAGTCCTATTTTTTTACATAAATATAATTATATATATTACCATTGTACGTGTCTAAGTGTATCCTAAAAAGGTGTTTGGTTATTATTTAAATACATGTTATTTTAAAAGAGAGAATAAATAAATAAAATAATAAATTTAGTTACATTCCAATGTAAATTAACACTTAGAATAGAATGACGAAATTTTACTTGCCTGGCTATTTCATTATTTTTATTCCCATTTACATCTGTGGTACTCGGGGTGAATTAGATGCACATATTTTTGAATGCTACATTGAGTTTGTTTTTCGTTGTTGTTTTTTGTTTAATTTAGTAATACACAGAAACAAAATGAAACAAAATTCAATGAAGTAGTCAAGAAAATGGTATCTGAGATAACACTATTTAAAAAATAAACCTTGTTATAAATAATAATAATTACACAGACAGAAACAAGAAAAAACAACAAAAATTCATTTATATTATTTTTGATAACATATTTTTTGGCCTTATATTTTGAAAATAAAATTGTTTACTCATCAAAATTATAATATGGTTTCCTTAAACTGATATAAATTATACAGCTTTTTAGTGGCACTGTAAAAGGTTAATTCATGACGTACAATCGCATTGTAGGTTTTTTTGATTTTATTTCTTAATATAAGACCCATTCGATTGCGAATTTTTATACAGGCTTTATTTATTTTTCTTTAAAACATATTCTCCTCTGTTTACCGGTTAATTTTTTTTTATGTGTATCTTGTTTTATTACCATTAAATTTTAATTTAACAAAGGTTTTTTTATTTATTTCATAGTTATGTGTCGTCTACAGCTAGAAGCCACTTCTGCATAAAAAGAACATTGGATTTGTTTAGATTTTTTTTTCTTTCTCCCATATACAAACTTTGGTTGCTGGGTTTTGTATGTTTCCTTGGAATACCTTGCAGTTTTTTAACATAATAAAAAATCGAACGTGATATGTTGTGCGCCATCGCAACTAATTTCAACTTTGTGAATGTTATTTTTGAATATATTTTTTAATACTATTATACACGTGTAACGTACAAACAAATCAGAGCAAAATAACAACGCACCTGATGCTGCATTCATCCTTTGTCCTACACGCATAAATACTCCTTCTAATGTGG
Organism: Cheilosia grossa; assembly: GCA_963082955.1. Lineage (NCBI taxonomy): Eukaryota > Metazoa > Arthropoda > Insecta > Diptera > Syrphidae > Cheilosia > Cheilosia grossa. Next base: position 47,448,654 of record OY720147.1, on the reverse strand, counting down.
TACTTTTCTGAATCTAAATATAAAAAAAATGTTGTTTTGTTGTCCTTCATCGGTGGAATCAGAATAAGGAAATAATAAAAAAAAAACTGCATTTCCATGGTGGTTGTGTGTACTTTTTTATACTCTGTATGGTTGGGCAATGGTAAATATTTTTGTACTTAAAATATTCAAATGGCTAAACGGTGAGTGTTATATTTTATTTTACATATTTTTTTTACATTTCTAACAAAAATGATCGAAGTTCAGTTGGAACTGTTTAGTTAGCACTTTTGTTTTATGACTAAATGTGGTGAGAACGTAATTGTAAACATTTAAATGAAAATTGTATTGTATAGAGAATCAAACACTTGCGTATTTAAAATCAGTGAATTATCGATTGTAATAATAAGTTTATAAATAATTTGCTTTGTTTATTTGTTTATTAGGCGGAACGTTAATCGGTCCTCCTCCGTTTGGTACTTTTCCTCACTTCGGACCGGGACCAACGGCTATTATACCGCCACCACAGCACCGTGGACACCCAGCGTTTTACAGTCCGCCATTGGTGTTATGGCCATACCCAAGCCCTCCGGTTTCCCCGACAACATACTTTAACCCCGCACATCCGCCACCACGCATGGCCGCCACACCAATATCTCCTCAACACCAACATTTGGTAAATTTCAGTAAAGCAATTTGGGGTTGACATAATTTGTTGTTTTCATTTTTATTCACCAGTTTCCATTAGACTATGTAGCAGCTCAAAGTATAGCAAGCCCTGCGCCATTTCACTCGCACACACAAAATCATGTTCAGCTATCACCAGCTCCCGGCGCAGTACCTATGACCAACTCTCCGCCACAAAACATTAACTCTTCAGAACCGCAATACAATGTGAAGGGTATACAACCGCAGCATCAGTCTGTTTCTGCTCAATTACTTACCATAGACACAACACACGCTTCACAGGTAAATGAACGAACGCTGGAAAATACAAGGGTTATGAAAGCTGCTACAATTGTTACCGCTCCAGCAGCACCTGCTTACGCCATAACACCGATTTCTTCTCAAATAATCCAGAGAAAGGCCACGGGGTCACCCAATGGTCCCTCAGTTGCTAACCAATATGTAGAACTCTTCATTTCGTAAGCCAAATCACATCAACAATCCATGGAAAATATAAAATTTGTACTTAAAGGACGCGAGTACAATTTTCTCAAAGAAATGTTCATCGAACGCGTATATTTATTGCTGGCCAATATTAACAACTTGACTTAGTTTAATGATTTTAGAGGAGTTTCCCTTATGAACAAACCTAACTCTTGCCTTCCCACATAAGATATTAAAATTCACTAATATTTTCCAATTGATATTATTTGTAAGAATTTTTCTGCTGTCGGCGGAACGTATTACTTATTTAAAAAAAATACAAAATTTCATATCGTTAGAATTTATAAAGAATCTCGAATTGTTAAGTACTGGAGAGACGACAAAACCAAAAAAATAACTGTCCATAGCTTGAAATAGCTTTGTTATAACAAAAAAAAAAAAAAAAAACGCGTGCAATAATGTTAGCAAAATCAAAGTCGCTTCAAACAACTGTATATAAAGTAAACACAAAAACTGTACACTAAATTGCATATAATAGCTTCTTAAAGAGCCTAGTCAATACAAAATGAAATGTTTTAATTTTTGTATGCTGCTTCTATATATTTTACTCGTTTTTTTATCTTTGAATAACTGTTTTCCCACTGTAGGCGCAGTGGCTTAGTGGTTAGTGTGTTGGACAACTAAGTGACGGGTCCCAGGTTCGAATCCCGCAATAAACCCAAATTCCAACTTAGGGTTTTTTCCACTGCGCCACCTCTCGCGAACGTCTGACAAACATTCGAGAGTATAACTTCTTTAGAGCTTCTCAATTAGCCGTTTGGAATCGGCAATAAAATTGTAGATCCCTTCCATACGTTCCAAAAACACACAAAACGAATGGTTGTGAGAAGCTAGGCCTTGGGTCCCTACGCACCTGTTACGCCAACTATTAACTGTTTTCCGAAGATACATTTTGTTATTGTAGAGAAATGCACTTTTTCATAAAAAAAGAGATGTTATTTGAATTTAGTTAAAATTGTTTCTCGTTGTTTGTTACTTTGTAGCATCAATTAAATTATACACATTTAGAAAATTTACTTAGTAAAAAATAAACAGATGTATGGTTAAGTTACGTCTATATAAAATTAAGTTCTAATTTATAAAACACGAAAAAAAACCGAAAACATTTCATTCGATAAATCATATTTATGTCTATTTGTCGAGATATAATAAAATTTGTTACATACATAAAATATAATATGTAAATAAATAAAGCTTTATAGCTGTTACAAAACAGAGTGCTGTAGAATGAAATTACTTCAATACAAATGATCCAGCATCGTCTCCAGACGGAAATATCTGAAATAATGTCGTTTGTGGTGTTTTTAGAACTATACAGTCTTCCAAACATTTCATCGAAATAATTTTCCAGTAGTATCTATTATTTGTTTTTGTTTGTAACAGAAAAGGGTTTGGACAAGGTGATGATCAAGGCAAGATCGTTGAAAAATCTGTTCAATTAATTAACTTTTGCCGGTCGTATTCGATTGGGCAGAAAAGAAAATTTTGTTTGCTCTAGGTCTAGGAGAGGAGAAAAAAACTTTGCATTTTTGAAAATCTGTATTTTTTTTCAGAGTTGCTTTTGGCTTTCCAATCGAAATGCTGTTAAGATTGACCAATAGTGGAGTCGAAAGAAAAGCCAAGAAACACGTTGAATCGGGTGGATCTATTTTATGTGGTATTCGTTTGGGCTTCAGATTTGCCCTCAGATTTCAGATGTGCCTAATCGAACATAAAAACGCTGAGTACACATATACATACGCACTTCATTCACATTTGACAGAAAAAAGAAAACAGGATAATCGTAATGGATGCAATGGCGGACGAACCTAGTTGTTCTGGTACAGAAGGTAAACCAATTTAATAAACAACAATTAATAAACACACAATTTATTCATATACTTTATTGCAGGGTTTAAATGGACGAAATGCATGATTGTCATGCTTATTAGTTTAATAAAGGACAACTTCGAACGCCTGGAAAATGGAGTCAAAAAGACGGCATATCTAGATATTGCAAACACAATAAGCAATGTATTCGGCATTACTCTGTCCTATGAACAGGTAGACTCGAAATAGAAGGGACTTAAGAAAACTTATAAAAAAATTGAGGGGGACAACAAAACAACAGGTCAGTCGAGGAAATCGTGGGAATACTACGATTTAATCGACGACTTACTTTTCACAGCCCCGGAAATTGATCCTCCAGCCGTCCTTTCATCGGAGGACATAGCCGTTGTTAAGTGATATAGATTTTCATAGTATCGAATCTGAAAATGAAGTGGGCGACACATAGCCAACGTTTTCCACTAATTTACGAAAAAAAAGGCACAGAAGTAGAGAGGATCCAGCTGAAAGGCGACATAGGGAGAGGATGAATGCCAGCAACAAGTTTTTTGATTTGTTCCAAAAAATGGTGGATAAAATGTGAGGCAATTTCACGTTATTCTTGAAGTGCATTTTTTTTCTTTCTGTATTTTTAAGATGTTTAACAAATGTCACTGAAGACTGATTATGTTATGTAGCATTAAAAGTCATTTAATTACTAGTTTAATAAATTATAAAGGGTGATTTTTTAAGAGGTTTAGAACTTTTTTTAAAAAAAAAACACAAAAAATTCGAAAAACGAATGAAATATTTATTTCAATCGATAGTTTGAACCTTGCAATTTAATGTTTAAAGATAATTTCATGCAAATGTTGACCGCGGCTGCGTATCAGGTAGCCCATCCACCCATTTTGGCATACTCTTTCACACATATCGGCCGGTATCTCACGAATGAATGCAAGGATGTTGGCTTCCAGTGCGTCAATCGAAGCGGGCTTGCCCCTATACACATTAGCCTTGGCATACCCCTACAAAAAATAATCTAATGGTGTCAAATCGCACGATCTAGGCGGCCAATTGACCGGCCCGAAACGTGAAATTAACTGTTCACCAAACTCGCCTCGCAATTGCGCCATAAAATGGAAGCAGCGCGCGATGAACATTTCGAACCGAGCACGAATTTTGATAGTAAAATTCAATAATTTGCAAGCGTTGTTCATTTGTAAGACGATCCATGGTTAAATTGCAAACCAAACTGAAGCTGTTTGACAGTGACACAAGGTACTAAACACACGTCAGCTGTCAAAACCAGTGTTGCCAAAACCAAACCAGCTAAAAAATCACCCTTTAGTATATTTATTTATTTTTATTATTTTCATGCAACCATTCATATTTAAATCCATTTCCAATCGTTTACTTATTTTGTTTTCTAATCTTTTCAGTCATGGAATGGATTGCACATGCTCGCTTTGTATTTTGCGTATACAAAGTGCCAGCAACCAGTTGGAGTGCCCTAATTATATGTTGGTAGGTATTTGTTTATTTACGATGTGCCTATAGGTATTATTCATTTCTTTTTCTTTTGTTTTAGACAATTTTACAAATATGGACTGGATGACGAACGAACGAGGGACAAGATTGATGATCAAAAGGTGCGGTGAAATTAGATTGCAAGTAAGTGTAATGAATTGGTTATTGTGTTGCTATTAATTAACATTTTCGTTCACGCATCTCCATTACAGGACAGCATGAGGGACACCACAGGGTACAGGTGACGGAGAGGGTGTGTTCGATAAAAAAAAGGTATCTGGTATAAATTAGTGTTTTTATTTTGTTTAATTTTCGTTGCTTTTTTCAGACCCTGCAGACATGGAAAACCGGGTGACTGTAACAACTTCTAGGAAGAGACAAGCAACAACAGCATCGTGCCCAATATCAGAACAATTGGCAAGGCGCCGCTTTGAAGATCAACTGTCGCAGCAGCAACGGATCCAGGAGGACAGTTTCAAAAAGTAAGAATATAGTAAAAGTTGTGTGAATTGATTCTTTAAACGGTTACACTTACTAGGCAAGAGGAAAGTGTCACACTCCAAGAGGCAATGCGCCGGCAAACCATCGAACACGAGATCGAAATGAAGGAGAAAAACCGTCTTAAACTACTCGAGCACGAGATGAGAACCAAAGCCAAGGTTGACAGGGAGAATCGTGACATCAACAAGAACAGATTCGTCTAAAGGCACAAGAAAATCGCATCACTGGCATCATCAGCATCAAGACTGCTGGTAGTCATTGGTACTGGATTCGAAGCAATGATTGGGACAACGTTTTGTGTGCTGTTGATCTACCAAGGAAGCAACTGGTGTTGTTTATTCACAGGGCGTTGTTTTGAATCCCAAATTAGAAGAAAGTCTGCGAGATATTACCATTGCAACGAAAAACACCCGTCTAACCGCAACATCCTGATGCATGGCCCACCTGGTACTGGTAAGACAATATTCGCCAAGAAACTGGCGCAACACTCTGGAATGGACTACGCCATCATGACTGGAGGTGATGTAGCACCAATGGACAGGAGTCACAACTATTCACAAATTCTTCGATTGGGCTAACACCAGTAATCGTAGTTTGTTGTATCATTTTATTATATGTATTAACAGTACGTGTTATAAATATGTAAGAAACGAATCTGCACTCTATTCAGGTGGAGCCTTGTGTGCACTCCAGCCATGGAAACATTTTGTGAAGCGCTTCGACTCCTTGTTCTTCAGAGTGAGGAAAAGTTTGTGCGCACTTTCTGGTTGTTTGATAGATGTGTTGAATACCTGGAATAAATGTTAATAAATGCATATTTGTATAAACTGAAAGATTTTTTTGTCGTCGGCTGTGTGACTTACTTGTGCGGCCGATTTGATTTCGACTTCACTGCATATGGAGCCGAGCCAGTTGTCCTAAATCGTCTTGGCAGAAGTCGGAGCAATTTTCGGCGACGGTGAAGTAGCCCTTTGCTTTGGAGCATAGGAAAAGTCGGGTGAAACTCATGATTCAAGTTGTGCAAGTTGCACAGGCAATCGGTACCTGGCAACGAATCTCGCCAAAAAAAAAAAAAAAAACACTTCGGATAAGTTAGACTAGTTGTCAGTGTCATATTCAAAGAGGATCTAAACCAAAGAGGATCTAAACTAGAGGGCCAACTGAGAGCAGAAACGGTACATTTGCCCACAAGCTGCTTTTCCTGCATAGGAATTCCTAAGTATTAGTGCCTGTACAAATCAAAGGAGCGCCATTGCTGCCGCACGCATACTTAGGAAATCCTATGCAGGCAATTAATGTCAATCACGAGGCCATTTTGTAAGTGGGGGCGACTGTGTTCAACATTTTTGGTACCCTTTAGTTACACGGTGTTCACATCGCAGTTCAGTTTAAAAGTTCTTATAATTTATGAAATTGTTGGAAAAGGGAATTCCTGATATAATTTGTTCACAATGCCAAATACCTTAATATAATCATAGTTTTTTTTTTTTCAGTATCTAGACAAAATCTATCTCATGATATTAATCAGAGAAAAATCAACTTAAACGGTTCTTCCACTTTTCTTAAAAGAGATTTCGTAACTTCAAGCTTTTATTGCAGGGATACTTTAAAGAAAAAAAATTGTTGTTCGTCGATTTTAATGCTTTTCATTTCGAAGTCATATTGAAACAAAATAGATATTTTATCAGAGTTTGGGGAAAGGGTTTTTTTTATAGTGGGAAAAAATATATTTTAGTTTTAGCATAATTTTTAATCTGTAAATGGTACGTAAAATGCATACTTGCACAATAACGAATTCAAGTATGTTTGTTAAATTCGATATTTTTTTTCCGTTTTCTGGTAAATCCCATAGTAAAAAAATTCTGTATAGAGTTTTAGAAAGTATTGATAATACAACACACACGTTTGGGCTTCTTCAGATTTGGCCTCAGATTTCGTGTGCCTAATCAAACATATAAACGTTAAATGTTATATTAAAACATTCGAAATTTCCGTCCCGATTTATTTCTTAATATTTGCACACATATAATTTACGAAAATAGATCCATCCGATGCAATGCCTTTCTTAGCTGTAGAAAAAACGCACGCAAATGTAAACAACCTCTACCAGATGTCAAACTCAAATGCACTTGTATTGGTAAATCTGAAACAAATCTAAGAAAATATTGTGGCGTGGAATGAATTGTGGTGAAATGAAAACAACCCCCATTAGTCACCAAACAAGTTCCACTTCCAATTGGAAATTGGAATCTGTCAATTCCCCACTAAACTAAATGGGAATTTATCAATTGCTGAAAAGGGGAAAAAGTATGTCAGCCAATTGTAGAACCAATTGGAGTTAGCTAGAAAGTTCTCGAAGAGATGGCAGAGCAGATATAAAAGGAGAGGTTGTAGAACAGGGCGACAGTTGATTTTTATCAGTGATTGGTTAAAGTTCGAGATAGTAATCGGTTGTAAAGATAAATAAGTGCAAAGGTGTATAGTGAAATAAGTGATTGGTTTGAATCGTTGAGAAATTGTTTAAGTAATATTGTTCTAGTACTTAATTAGTGGATAATCCGTAAAAGTGTAATAAAAGTGATTTTGACTAGAAAACTTTAACAGAATAGTGTTTTATCTTTTCGAATCCCAGCCCAAATGTAACAATATATAGATTCGCAAAAGTGCTCTGAAATCTGAAATCTGCTTTTTTTTGTACCAAACGAACATAAAAATTGCTCTGAGGGCAAAAAAGTGCTCTGAAATATCACTTCTTGCACTTGTTTTTGTTAATTAATAATTTAGAGAGGCTTATAAAAATATCAGCGAACATTTCAAAATGCAAAAGCACATTACCTATAGAAATACGGGATCTGAAGATTAACAAAACAATTTAGATTCTTACGTTCGATTGAATACGCAAAATCTGAAATCGCATCAAATTAAACACATTATATTATCTTTTTGTTAGGAGTTCAATCATATGTACTCGTTTTTACGAATTTACTTTTCGAGAATAATATTTTTTTTTTTTTAAATATGAATAAAATTTCAATTTTTGCTGTTCCTTAGTAACATCAACACTGTTCACTCTTATTAAACACAGAATTCCTAATCATATTTTGATTTTGTACAAATACGGTGCTAAAGAACCAAGTTGAAAACACCCACCAAGCGTAATAGAAATGTATGCAATGTTTGCGATTATTTTAAGGAATTCACTTTTGCCCTAGTGAAAACTTGGGCTTAACTTGCATGGAATTAACCTATTTTTGGAACAACTCCCCAAGGTAGCTTCATGAATTTTGCCGTCAAAAAAATGTTTCATGTAAAAAAATAAAAAAAAAAACATGAAATGTGAAAGAATGAACATTTTTTGGCGCATAAGATGGATAGAGAACAACTAAAGCTATCTAAAAAACCATACTCAACATTTATTCCTTTTACATTTATTGTTATAAATTCATTTACAAATTGTTTGTTATTGGAAAAGTGCCACTCGGCGGCCATTAATAACATGTATTCACAGACAGGAGAAAAATGAGCGCGCGAGAGAGGGCTGTCATTCAAAATTTGCGGGGAAAATCGGGTAGGTGCACGGGAGTTGGCTCTCTCTCTCTCTCTCTCTCTCTCGCGCGCTCATTTTTCTCCTGGCTGTGAATACATGTTATTAATGGCCGCCGAGTTGAACTTTTCCAATAACAAACAATTTGTAAATGACTTTATAACAATAAATGCAAAGGATATAAATGTTGAGTATGGTTTTTAAGATAGCTTTACTTGTTCTCTATCCATCTTATGCTCCAAAAAATATTTATCCATTCACATTTGAGGTTTTTTTTTTATATTTTTTACATGTAAACTATTTTTGACAGCAAAATTCATGAAGCTACCTTGGGGAGTTGTTCCAAAAATAGGTTTATACCATGCAAGTTAAGCCCAAGTTTTCACTAGGGCAAAAGTGATTTCCTTAAAATATTCACAAACATTGCATAAATTTCTATTACGCTTGGTGGGTGTTTTCAACTTGGTTTTTTAGCACCGTATTTGTACAAAATCAAAATATGATTGGGAATTCTGTGGTTTAATAAGAGTGAGCAGTGTTGATGTTACTAAGGAACATCAAAAATGGAAATTTTATTCATATTAAAAAAAAATATATATATATAATTCTCGGAAAGTAAATTTGTAAAAACGAGTACACATGATTAAACTCCTAACAAAAAGGTAATATAATGTGGAGTTTAATTTGATCCGATTTCAGATTTTGCGTGTTCAATCGAACGCAAGAATCTAAATTGTTTTGTTAATTTTTAGTTCCCGTATTTCTATAGATAATGTGCTTTTGCAAATTTTGTAACATTGTATTTTGAAATGTTCACTGATATTTTAACAAACCCCTCTAAATTATTAATTAACAAAAACAAGTGCAAAAAGTGGTATTTCACATAAATAAAGGGCATTCTGTAGCAATTTAGAAAGAGAAAGAGATGTGTCAAACGGAAAGCCTATGGGAAAGGGTAATATTTCGGCATTCTGGTGTGCGATCTGGAAGGAAGCAGACGCAGAATATCGCTAAGGAATTGAATTGAAGTGTGTGTTGTATTATCAATACTTTCTAAAATTCTATACAGAATTTTTTTACTATGGGATTTACCAGAAAATGGAAAAAACTATCGAATTTAACAAATGCATACTTAAATACTTTATTGTGGAAGTATGCATTTAACGTACCATTTACATATAAAAAATTATGCTAAAACTAAAATATCTTTTTCGCGACGATAAAATTTGTTTCAATATGACTTCGAAATGAAAAGCATTAAATTCGACGAAAAACAATTTTTTCTTTAAAGTATACGTACAATAAAAGCTTGAAGTTACAAAATCTCTTTTAAGAAAAGTGCAAGAACAGTTTAAGTTGATTTTTCTCTTATTAATATCTTAAGACAGATTTATGCTAGATACTGAAAAAAAAAAAAACTATGATTATATATAGGATATTTGGCATTGTGACGAAATTATTACAGGAATTCCATTTTCCAACAATTTCATAAACTATAAGAACTTTTAAACTGAGCTGCGATGTGAACGCCATGTAACTAAAGGGTACCAAAAATGTTGAACACAGTCGCCCCCACTTACAAAATGGCCTCCAGATTGACATTAATTGCTTGCATAGGATTTCCTAAGTATGCGTGCGGCAGCAATGGCGCTCCTTTGATTTGTACAGGCACTAATACTTATGAATTCCTATGCAGGAAAAGCAGCTTGTAGGCAAATGTACCGTTTCTGCTCTCAGTTGGCTCTCTAGTTTAGATCAGAGACAATACTGAGACCCCCAACTCGCAATCCTCTTGCCGCTGGCCCCCTCAGTTTTTTTTTGAATTCGCCATTTTGTTTTCCTATCGGTGTTATGTCAATTTAGAATCCGTGTGAGCTTCAACAAAAAAAGCAAAACAAAAAAAATGTGGTGAATTTCTTTTGACAGAAGTCGAGTGACAGACTGTCAAAATATGGAAAACAAATTGTATTTTTTCTCCAACAAATTGAAAGAATGTAAGTTTTCGCGTATTTTAAGTGTTTCAATTAATAATTAAATACATTTGTCTTACAGCTAAGGAAGAAGCCGACGTTGAGGTGTTCGCTAACCTTACCATATATATAATGGATCGCACTGGAGACAACGATGAACATCAATCGGAATCGATATAAGTGAGCCATACTATTCAATGAATTTGTCTCACTATATATATTTGATTATTAGATATTTCTCAAGATCATGCTAGAGAAGCCCTTGATTTGTACACGATGCAGGAGAACACACGCCATCAAGAGTGTATGGCCAAAGTCAAGGAATACGCAACACATATTGGCGAAAGTTGAACACAAGCGTATCGATCACGAAGAGCGAAGCAAGACCCTGATTGTAAGTTGGATTTGAATTAACATGAACCTGACGACGAATTGCTAACCATTTGTATCCACTTCTAGGAAGAGACCAAGTAACAACAGCATCGTGCCCAATATCAATACCAATTGGCAAGGCGCCGCTATGAAGATCAACTGTCGCAGCAGCAACGTATCCAGGAGGACAATTTCAAAAAGTAAGAATATTGTAAAAGTTGTCTGAATTGATTCTTTAAACGGTAACACTTACTAGGCAAGAGGAAAGTGTCGCACTCCAAGAGGCAATGCGCCGGCAAACCATCGAACACGAGATCGAAATGAAGGAGAAAAACCGTCTTAAACTACTCGAGCACGAGATGAGAACTAAAACCAAGGTTGACAGGGAGAATCGTGACAACAATATAGAAAAGATTCGTCTAAAGGCACTGCTGCTGCCATGGAAACATTTTGTGAAGCGCTTCGACTCCTTGTTCTTCAGAGTGAGGAAAAGTTTGCGCACACTTTCTGGTTGTTTGATAGATGTTGTGTTGAATACCTGGAATAAATGTTAGTAAATGCATATTTGTGTAAACTGAAAGAGTTTCTGTCGTCGGCTGTGTGACTTACTTGTGCGGTTTTCTAGGCCAATTTGATTTTGACTACACTGCGTATAGAGCCGAGCCAGAGAAATACTTGTTCGCCGGTGTCCAGTATCATGATGTCGTCGTCTGCTAAATCGTCTTAGCAGAAGTCCGAGCAATTTTCAGCGACGGTGAAGTAGCCCATTTCTTTGGAACATAGTAAAAGTCGGGTGAAACTCATGTATAAGGGATGGGAATCCAGTTTGTTGTCAATCAAATACAGACGGCGTAGGTTCATCAGCTTGAAGATTGATGAAGGTAGAGCTTTCAGCTGGTTGCGCGACACATTCAAGATCTCCAGCTTTTGCCAAAACTCGACCACGGATGATAGTTCGCTTATTTCATTATCGCTCAAGTTGAGACCAGGTTGAGACGTTTCAAGTTGGACAAGTTGTACAGGCAATCGGTACCTGGCAGCGAATTTCGCGAAAAAAAAAAAAAAAACAGTTCGGATAAGTTAGACTAGTTGTCAGTGTCAGTGTCAGATTTCAACCGTGGTGAGCTGTGACTGTGTTCAGAAGTACAGCTTTTTTTAGGAGAAGTTCAACTCAAATTTGGTGAATAAGTATATTATCTCAGTACATTTTCATATTAGTTTTTTCATAACATTCTGTATTTCTTTTCAACCAAAGTACTCATTCACCATTATTGTTCCATTATAATACCAAAACATACGACTTATAAGTAATATAAATGTAGGCTTTGAAATACGAGACATGTAAAAATATAACAAATACACAGACGAATACTTTATTTTATATTATATTTAGACTAACGGAGCAACTCTTAATTTATACTTAATAACAGTAACGATATTAATCTTGGTTTTTATAAATTATAACTAAGCTCCAGAAGTATACTAAGCGATGTATGTGATAAACTTATTCTACTCGATTTATGTAAAATGCCTTACAAATGTTCGCTAAAAATGTTTTAATTTGTTTATTATTCTACAGAATTGCTCATCTTTCTTTTATTTCACATAAATATACAATTATTTTATGAAATTAATCACTGTCCACACAAAATTTAGTTGTAACAATTATTTTCAAATTTAACGGATAAAATTCTATGAACGCTGATAGCAACTTTGCTTATTTAAGGTGCGAGTGTGTTGGTGAGCCGGAATTTTTGAAGTTTCGTGACATTTGTCAATACGATTTTCTATGTAACAATACTAACGCACCTAAAGTTTGCAACCCCATGGTAATATAGCTTGTAGGCAAGTAACGGAAAATCGGCCGGAGTTGGGGGTCTCAGTATTGTCTCTGCCCCCAACTCCGGCCGATTTTCCGTTACTCGCCTACAAGCTATATTACCATGGGGTTGCAAACTTTAGGTGCGTTAGTATTGTTACATAGAAAATCGTATTGACAAATGTCACGAAACTTCAAAAATTCCGGCTCACCAACCCACTCGCACCTAAACGCAAGTAACGGAAAATCGGCCGGAGTTGGGGGTCTCAGTATTGTCTCTGCCCCCAACTCCGGCCGATTTTCCGTTACTCGCCTACAAGCTATATTACCATGGGGTTGCAAACTTTAGGTGCGTTAGTATTGTTACATAGAAAATCGTATTGACAAATGTCACGAAACTTCAAAAATTCCGGCTCACCAACCCACTCGCACCTAAAATAAACAACTTCCGCTGTGGGCAAAGTTGCTATCAGCGTTCATAGAATTTTATCCGTTAAATTTGAAAATAATTGTTCCAACTAAATTTTGTGTGGACAGTGATTAATTTCAAAAAATAACTGTATATTTATGTGAAATAAAAGAAAGATGAGCAATTCTGTAGAATAATAAACAAATTAAAACATTTTTAGCGAACATTTGTAAGGCATTTAACATAAATCGAGTAGAATATGTTTATCACATACATCGCTTAATATACTTCTGGAGTTTAGTTGTAATTTATAAATACCAAGATTAATATCGTTGCTATTATTAAGAGTTTCTCCGTTAGTCTAAATGTAATTTAAAATAAAATAAACGAATGTGAATTTGTTTTATTTTTACGTGTCTCGTATTTCAAAGCCTACATTTATATGACTTATAAGTCGTATGTTTTGGTATTGTAAGGGAATAATAATGGTGAATGAGTACTTTGGTTGAAAAGAAATACAGAATGTTATGAAAAAACTAATATGAAAATGTACTGAGATAATATACTTATTCACCAAATTTGAGTTGAACTTCTCATAAAAAAAGCTGTACTCCTGAACACTGTCACAGCTCAACACGCTTGAAAGCTGACACTGACACTGACAGCTTGTCTAACTTATCCGAACTGGATTTGTCGCGAAATTCGCTGCCAGGTACCGATTGCCTGTACAACTTGAGCGATAACGAAAAAGGCGAATTATCATCCGGGGTCGAGTTTTGGCAAAAGCTGGATATCTGGAATCTGTCGCGCAACCAGCTGACAGCTCTACCTTCATCTATCTTCAAGCTGATGAACCTACGCCTCTGTATTTGATTGACAACAAACTGGATTTCGAGGGAATCCCATCCCTTATACATGAGTTTCACCCGACTTTTACTATGTTCCAAAGAAAGGGGCTACTTCACCGTCGCTGAAAATTGCTCGGACTTCTGCTAAGACGATTTAGCAGACGACGACATCATGATACTGGACACCGGCGAACAAATATTCCTCTGGCTCGGCTCTATATGCAGTGAAGTCAAAATTATATTGGCCTAGAAAACCGCACAAGTAAGTCACACAGCCGACGACAGAAACTCTTTCAGTTTACACAAATATGCAATTATTAACATTTATTCCAGGTATTCAACCAACATCAATCAAACAACCAGGAGGTGCGCGCAAACTTTTCCTCACTCTGAACAACCAGGAGGTGCGCGCAAACTTTTCCTCACTCTGAAGGAGTCGAAGCGCTTCACAAAATGTTTCCATGGCTGGAGTGCACACATGGCTCCACCAGAATAGAGTGCAGATTCGTTCATATTTATAACACGTACCTACTGATAGTTTTACATGTAACTTATTTTATATTCAATACATATAATAAAATGTTTCAGAACAACAATAAACTACGATTACTGGTGTTGGCCTAATCGAAGACTTTGTAAATAGTTGTGACGCCCAGTTGCTCCCTTGGCAGACCAGCAGCAGTGCCTTTAGACGAATCAATTCTATGTTGATGTCACGATTCTCCCTGTCGACCTTGGCTTTAGTTCTCATCTCGTGCTCGAGTAGTTTAAGACGGTTTTTCTCCTTCATTTCGATCTCGTGTTCGATGGTTTGCCTCTTGGAGTGCGACACTTTCCTCTTGCCTAGTAAGTGTTACCGGTTAAAGAATCAATTCACACAACTTTTACTACATTCTTACTTTTTGAAATTGTCCTCCTGGATACGTTGCTGCTGCGACAATTGATCTTCATAGCGGCGCCTTGCCAATTGGTATTGATAGTGGGCACGATGCTGTTGTTGCTTGGTCTCTTCCTAGAAGTGGATAAAAATGGTTAGCAATTCTTCGTAAGGCTCATGTTAATTCATATTCAACTTACAATCAGGGTCTTCCTACGCTCTTCGTGATCGATACCCTTGCGTTCAACTTTCGCCTGTTCAATATGGGTTTCGTATTCCTTGACTTTGGCCATACACTCTTGATGGTGTGTGTTCTCCTGCATCGTGGACGAATCAAGGGCTTCTCTAGCATGATCTTGAGTGGAAGCTTGTGATTTAACAAACCATGAAGAAATGTCTAATAATTAAATATATATAGTGAGACAAATTCATTGAATAGTATGGCTTACTTATATCGATTCCGATTGATATTCTTCGTTGTCTCCAGTGCGATCCATTGCATATGTGTAAATTTAGCGAACACCTTAACGTCGGCTTCTTCCTTAGCTGTAAGACAAATATATTTAATTATTAATTTAAACACTTAAAATATGCGAAAACTTACATTCTCTCAATTTGTTGGAGGAGAAATACAATTTGTTTTTCATATTTTGACAGTTGTCACTCGACTTCTGTCAAAAGAAATTCACCACATTTTTTTTGTTTTGTTTTTTTTTGTTGAAGCTCACACGGATTCTAAATTGACATAACACCGATAGGAAAACAAAATGGCGAATTCAAAAAAAAACTGATGTGGCCAGCGGCAAGAGGATTGCGAGTTGGGGGTCTCAGTATTGTCTCTGATAAAAACTTTCAAACTGAACTGCGATGTGAGCGCCGTGTAACTAAAGGGTACCAGAAATGTTGAACACAGTCGCCCCCATTTATCCCAAGTCAAAAAGTGACGTTCCCGACCAATCTAGTTAGTTTTTGCGTTCAGGTTACATCTTGTCCAGACCAATCTAGTCGACTTAAGATGACTAGATTCTTGAATGCGGCCATTTTCTCAGATTTACAAATACAAGTGCATTTGAGTTTGACAACGGGTGGAGTTTGTTTACATTTTCGTGAAATTTTGCTATAGCAAGGAAAGGCATTGCAGCGGGTGAATCTATTTTCGCAAATTATTTGTGTACAAATATTTAGAAATCCGTCGGGACGGAAATTTCGAATGTTTTAATATAAAATTTAACCAGTGAATGGAAAGCGCATAGAAAAGTGTTGAAGACTACACGTCATATTCAAGTCGCACGAATATCAACACAAAAAAGAGCAGGAGCGTTTTTATATTCGATTAGGCAAACGAAATCTGAAATCTAAAGAAGCCCAAACGAATACCACATGATGACCCAATTGAATACCACATAAAACGTAACAGCAACAGCAATTTTGTCTAGTACTTTCTCTCGCTTCTTTTTGACAAGTAGTTTAGTAGCTTGTGAACTCAAAGCACAGCTGACTGGCTGCAAAAATTTATTATGTTGTGTTTCTTGTCCCATTTAAATATATTTGCTAGTTTTTAAATAGTTTTTTATTGTAATTCTAAAATGGTAAATTAAGTGTGTTGCATTCAATTCGCAACGCAATGTGGGATAACATCTGTCGTCTATGTTCGAGTAGGGGTGATTATGATATATTCTCGATTATTCCATCCTATTTGCATGCCAGTCCAAATGAATTCCTGGTGTGGCAAAAGCCAATTAACAAATTGCTGGAAGAGACCACCGGCTTAACGGTACTGGATGTAAAATATATAATCTTTGCAATTCGAAAATAAAATAAAAAAATCTATTTTAGATTGACGTAGACGATGGCTTGCCTCAAAAGATGTGTGCTTTGTGCATTTCCTATCTCAAACATGCTGCAACATTTCGACAGCAAGCTATTAACAATGCAGTTAATTTAAAGGCTGTTTCCACATTAAGCTGTAGAAATAAGTCTCGGCGTGCGTTATACATGGCCGATTCGATAGATGAAAAAGCAAGTGTATTGATCACTGCAAATGATCTCACATTCAGCAATGAACGAAAGACTGACACGAATAGACTCGTAAATATTTTAAACAACCAAAGCTCCAAGATTGCTAAAAGTGACGAGTGCATGAAGAAATTTTTGCTAATTAACAACAATAAATGTAACAATAGCAGTATTAATAGTGGGATAGGTGCTGCGAATGAAAACGAAGATGTTTTGACTATGACCTACTTAAATCTGTTATTTGACAAAGATACCAATTCATCTGCACGCAAAATGAAGCGCTTGGCTCATCAGCAACCACTTCATCGACGAACCCAAGGTGATAACAATTTGGCAACCATCTTTGATGAAATCAACACTACTGCAAGTGATCCGCTTGGTGAAGAATTCCAAACTGCATCAAGTGACGAAAATGAAGATTTTGAGCAAAAAAAGAACTTTTTCTCTTATAGAGAAAAAAATTTTGAGGAAGATGACGTGATGGACCTCGATGAGCTCAAGGAGGCAAATATTACTGTGAATATTCCAGAGACTTGCAAGGAACGAAAATGTCGGGCATGCTTCCGTCGGTTTATGTTCGAGGAGTCCTATAAGGAGCACATGGACATGTGCATCGAATATAAATTTCTCTTGTTCATTGAAGAGATCAATCGCTTGCTTGACATTCGTCGCAGCAAAGCTGTTTCCCCGCATGAGTTTATTCGCCGAATGATTTTCTGTCTACGTAAGACATGCCAATGGCTAAAGTCTTCGTGCGGAGAAATTCTCTTGCCTGATTTATTGGTAAATGGAGATACAAAGAAACGCCTCGAAAGCGATGGTAAAAACTCAACCGCCGAGATATCATCTGGGGGAAATTCGGATGAAACAACAGAAAAGTTTGCCCAAAGTAGCAATCGAACAGTTATAGAGAGAAAGAAATCGCTTTTGGAAATTCTCAAACAGGGTACGGAATTAGAAATACCAAATAAATCGCCGAAAGATCCATATCTAGAACTTTTTAAATCTTCAAACATTTTCAGTAAAAGTACTCTGGAAAGAAGTACTGTCATAGAGGGTAACAACTTATTTGCAAAGGCAAATGCTACGCATACAGATCCAACGAAGGGAGGCAAATTTGAAAACATTCTCACTTTAATTGACGGCGCCGACTGCAATTTAAAACAATCAAATTCGAACGTTTTCCTATTACAAGACTTAGAAGGGCTGCGTGTGCAAACAACTGATAACAAACTTAAGGCTAACGATGAGCGTACGAATTTCTTTGAAAAACTCAATAACGCATCATTGCCTCATTTCAACGTTTCCAAAATGAATGCCTCAATGGGGGTCAATAATATTTCGTTCCCTTCGACTAAGGGTGACATGAAGTTTACTGCACGTTGTAATACATGCAATACCATCTTTGATTCGGTCGCATCGCTGGAGAAACACAATGCCAACTATCATAACAATCGTGCAGCCAAAATTTATGATGAACATAAAAAGATTATTTCGCTGTTCGAGGATGATATTGCCGAAAAGAAAAACTCTACGTAGTAACATTTTTATACGCAATAATATAATATTCGCTTACAGGTTTTTAATACTAGATGCAATTTTATGTGTATGCAGGTCGAAATATAATTATGGGATGACGTCGTTTATATGTTTAAATCCATTCAAATAAAGTAATGTAACTGCAATTTTATCTGTTTTAATGTCTGTGATGGCAAGTCACAGTGAACCCTTAATTAACGACTGGGATATGTTGATTCTTTGCTGATGTTTATGCGTTGTATAGTGTTGAAGGCTACTTCCGAATTTTGTAAGTTTTAAAATTTTGATCGGAGTGTTGTATGCATTCCTCAGAGCCTATAAGTAGGTTGACAATAGCCGTTTTTCTTTTTTAGGTCACAGCAGAACCAGAACTGTTATACAAAAAGTTCGTTTTGCTTTTTTAGCTCAGATCAGAGACATCAGAGCTCAAATTTGTGTTTCTTTTTTAGTTCAGAGCATGATCAGAATGCGCACTATGAGCTCAGAATAAATTTTGAGGAAGATGACGTGATGGACCTCGATGAGCTCAAGGAGGCAAATATTATGTGAATATTCCAGAGACTTGCAAGGAACGCAAATGTCGGGCATGCTTCCGTCGGTTTATATTCGAGGAGTCCTATTAGGAGCACATGGACATGTGCATCGAGTATAAATTTCTCTTGTTCATTGAAGAGATCAATCGCTTGCTTGACATTCGTCGCAGCAAAGCTGTATCCCCGCATGAGTTTATTCGGCGAATGATTTTCTATCTACGTAAGAAATGCCAGTTTATATTGTTACATTTGGGCTGGGATTCGAAAAGATAAAACACTATTCTGTTCAACTTTTCTAGTATAATCACTTTTATTACACTTTTATAGACTACTAGCTGACCCGGCAAACGTTGTTTTGCCATTTATATAATTTCTAGAAAAAAATTTTTTAGTTCAATAAAAATAACTATCTACTATTTATAAGTGTGCGGGGATGTACTTATAATCGAAAGCGTTATAAACAATAAAAGTATGCTTTAGTTAGGGTAATAAATAAATCTTTGTTAAAGTAACGAATATATTTGAAAGTACAATTCTTGATAGCTATCTAAACATCAAAAATAATTATTCATATTTTTACTATCAATTATTTAAGTTGAAAAAAAAATTAATCTCTCAGCGCAATACTGCCGCTATTTTCGTAAAGGTCCTATCTACAAAATTTTCAATTTCGATATTAATGCAGATTTGGAGTTAGGGCTTTGTCTCCGTTTTAATTATATTTATTTCAAAATGCTGCAGCTTCAAATGCGATAGAAAATTCAAATTTCTAGAAGCCCTAAGTACAAAACATATACATCAATATTTAAAAAAGGCCCTAACTGAGATAACACATTGAATAGAGAAAATTTACCCACGTTTTTCTAAAAAGATATTTTTATAAGATATTTTCAAAAGCTTAATAGCCCTATCTACCCTATTTCCCGAACACCTAACAATCGTTCTTTTGTAACTACTTCAAAAAATAAAGCACACATTAAGCATCCAAACAAATTTTTTCTGCATTTTTCACTTGTTTTATCTTCAGGTTGCGGAACTAGATTTAGCATTTTCCTCTATATCTCGAAAGTGTGAAAATGTTAGTTAGTGCCTTTACGAAAATACGGGCAGAATAGAGTGAACAATATTCTTGGTTAGTCCGTCATTAGCCAACACAAACAAACTGGATGGTTTTCCGACGCAAGAACATGCCATATATAGTTGTCCGTGGGAAAAGCATGGTGTTTCCAAATCTAAGCCACATACAGACAATGTCTGGCCTTGTGACTTATTGATCGTCATAGCGAATGCCAATCTAATTGGGAATTGAGTGCGTTTGAATTCAATTGGCACATCTGTAGGAATCATAGGGATTCGTGGCAGCAATACATTTTCGCCTTGAAACTTGCCATTCAAGATGATGGCTTCAATAACGTTTTTCATTAATGTTTTAATGACTAATCGTGTGCCATTACACAGCCGCGGTGGGTTTAAGTTACGAAGCAGAATAATCGGAGATCCAACCTTCAATTGTAAATGGTGTGGTGGCATGCCTGGCAAATCCAATGAATTTAAAAACTCAATTGGATAATTCACAGTCTCGTTGGTATCACAAACTGCATCGATAGATTTGTATGACACCAAGTCCCCAGGTAACCAGTGCCGGCTCCAGCCAAACTAGCGCCCTGTGCAAGATTTACAGAAAGCGCCCTTTTCTCACATTTGCACAAATGCATAAGTCTTTGCCACATCACCCAGGAGGTAGACTTTCAGTGCGCTTGTTTTTATTGAGGTATCCCCGGTAGGCCTTATCCTTAGTAAAAAACATGATTGTAAATAAATGTATTTACACAAATAAAAAATAAATAAATCAAAATCAAAATTAAATGAAAATATATTTACAAAATAAATAAAATAAAAGAATTCATTTAAGGAACTTAGTTAATTACATTAGGAAAAAAAAGGAAAAACATAAACTAAAACGCAGCGAAGAATTGTGCAGATGGGAAACGTTTAAACTTGCAAACTTTTTTTCCTGGCCTTAGCCTTGGCAAATTCAGCAATAAGATCATCATAATCTAAAGATTTTAATAATTCCTTTTCTATAGACATTATAGATAAGCCTACCAATCTCTCTTGAGTCATAGTTGTCCTGAGATAATTTTTAATAACTTTAAGTTTAGAAAAACTACGTTCTCCTGAAGCTACTGTAACGGGATTGTATTTAGAATTTGAAGAGCAATAACTGAATTAGGAGCAAGATCTTCAAGGCTTGAACTGAATATAAAATTTAGCACATATAAACACGAGCTTTGTGGTGTTACAAGTGGGAAATGACTGTTAACTCTTGATACAATTCTGCTCCATCTAATGTGGTTTTCCATTGGGACAAAAAATCAATCTTTTTTTTGATCTAAATCACTTTTCATGTTCCATTGGGCAAAAAAATCAATCTTTTTTTCGATTCGGAGCACTTTTTGCAGATCTCGATATTTTTTCAGATCTACACATACTGCCACAATACCAATATGTCTTGCACAGCTGTTTTACGTCATTTTAAGAAGTTTGCTTTCGAGCCAAATGCGCTAAGTTTCGTGAAAACCAAAATAACGAAATACATAAATAGCCATGGATATAATTTTCAAGGAATTATTATCTTCATGGTTTTCCTCGTCATCTGAAGACTACGATTCACCAAAAATACTAAATTTTTATCTACAATAGGGAAAACATTTTTGAAGTCGATATCCATTTGTGATTTTTGCAAAACCAAATGCAATTTGAACAGCTGATATTGCTGCCAATAACGCACTAATACATTTAGAAAAGCAGATCAATTTCGTTGCGCGTTCCATTGGCAGCGCAAAATCTGAGATCTGAAAAAGATTTCTGGTGGTCCCAATGGAAAACCACATAAATCTTTAAAACTACCAAATGTTAAAACATTCTGCAAATTGAGGCATGAAGTACGCAAGTACACGGACAGTGAAACTTTCAAAGGCACTGCAGTGGAAGAGAATACTATATTTTCATATTCAATCATACCTGTGCGCTGTGCATGTGCTGAATTATTTCTTGCACATTAACTCAAGGAAGAATCTAACTCAAAATATCGGCAAATAAAAAATCCCATTAGACCCATGCAAGCTCATTTCTTACCTACTCAATCTCAAAATATTCCTCCCGGTTCGTGACTTCGTGTAGCTATATTTCTTGCACTTCCCCTTATATTTTACAAAAGAGAATATAGTACAAAATACTCACACCAAAAAAAGTTCCACCTTGTATCGTATGTGCAGGTTTTATTTCTTGCACCGTCACTCACAAAATCTGCATGGAAAAATTTCCAATAAAAAAAATTTAGACCTACGGAATCGTATGTGCGTAGGGTGCGAGTTTTAATTCTGCACGTAATGTATGGGAAATGGCAAATGGGATTTTTTATCTACCCAAAAGAGAAACAAATTTCTCTTACAAGAACAAAACTACTTGTTCTATTTGTATGTAACTAAAGCTAAGCCAAATGCCAAATCAGACACTCACTCACTTTGTAATTGTAAGAGAAATTTGTTACTCTTTTGGGTAGATAAGAAATCCCATTTGCCATTTCCCATACATTACGTGCAGAATTAAAACTCGCACCCTACGCACATACGATTCCGTAGGACTAATTTTTTTATTGGAAATTTTTCCATGCAGATTTTGTGAGTGAAGGTGCATGAAATAAAACCTGCACATACGAGGCGGAAGGCGGAACTTTTTTGTTTTGAGTATTTTAAACTGTATTATTCTCTTTTGTAAAATGTAAGGGGATGTACAAGAAATATACCTAAACGAACAGGGAAGAACATTTTGAGAGTAGGTAGGTAAGAAATGAACTTGCATCGGTCTAATGGGATTTTTTATTTTTCGATATTTTGAGTTAGATTCTTCAGTTATTGTGCAAGAAATAATTCAGCGAAGGTGTGATGGATGTTGGTATTTTGGGTTTATTTGAACAAGTTTTTTGTTAAAATGCAAATGGAAGTATTTCTTCGCTCAAGATAAAATTAATTTTTCCTTCCTAGCAATGCGCCCCCAGAATTTTGCGCCCTGTGCATTTGCACATCTTGCACATATGGTTGGTCCGGCCCTGCAGGTAACAACTGTTGTATCTTTAAATTTAACCCATTGACGTCCACATTTTTAGCTGCCAAAATCGCTCTTTCTGCCAGCCACTTATGATTTGCATATTGTGTGTGTACGTCGGGAAATATGTGATCGATGAGAGTATTTTGCGAGTCGATGATTGTGCAGAAGTCCGTCTCCAATTTTATGCACCCAGTATTTTCATGTACAGCAACTTTCCCATCGCCAATATCTAACAGTTGTTTAGAGAAAGTTTCGGCGGATGGATCCTGAAGCATTTGAACGCGCATGTTCACCGTGAGTTGTACTTTATCAACATTACGCCATAGTCGCGATGATTTTAAGCAAGCGTTGATTTCATCAGCGTACGTTGAACGTGGAATAACAGAAAGTGTTTGTCTGAAATCACCTGAAAGGAGTAACAAAGTGCCGCCAAATAATTTATCGTTGTTTTTTATATCATTTAATGTCCTATCCAATGCCTCAAGCGAATGTTTGTGAACCATAGTGCATTCATCCCAGATAATAATGTGGCGTGGAATGAATCGTGGTGAAATGAAAACAAACTAAAATGGTGAAATGAAAACAACCCCCATTAGTCACCAAACAAGTTCCACTTCCAATTGGAGATTGGAATCTGTCAATTCCCCACTAAACTAAATTAACTGGGAATTTTATCAATTGCTGAAAAGGGGAAAAAGTATGTCAGCCAATTGGAGTTAGCTAGAAAGTTCTCGAAGTGATGGCAGAGCAGATATAAAAGGAGAGGTTGTAGAACAGGGGACAGTTGATTTTTATCGTGATTGGTTAATGTTCGAGATAGTAATCGGTTGAAATAAGTGATTGGTTTGAATCGTTGAAGAATTGTTTGAGTAATATTGTTCTGGTACTTAATAAGTGAATAATCTATAAAAGTGTAATAAAAGTGATTATACTAGAAAAGTTGAACAGAATAGTGTTTTATCTTTTCGAATCCCAGCCCAAATGTAACAATAATTTTACATTGTTTCAGAACTGTGGCCATAGACGATTGTTTTTTTATGTTGCACACTGCATCTGGATTATTTTGAATGTTCAACGGTAGCTTAAATGCTGAATGAGCTGTTCTGCCTCCATCTAATAAAATTGCTGCAATGCCAGAAGATGCAACGGCCAATGCGATGCCATTTTTTGATCGTATCTCGGCAAGAAGAAGCGAAATAAGGAATGTTTCGCCAGTTCCACCTGGTGCATCCAAAAAAAAGAACCCTCCTTGTCCTGCTGAAACTGCCAGCATGATGCGATCGTAAATAATTTTTTGTTCATCATTAAGTAGTGGAACATTGCGAGTAACAATGGCTGCCATTTCTACAGTATCGTACTGTAATTCACGATTCATATATGTGTTGAGTAAATCCGATGCACTTCGATTCGGTGACTTCATACCGAAATGACTGATTGGTAAATTCGCAATAGCAATACAATGATCCTCGATGGCAATCAATGCTTCATTGTACATTGCATCCCTAAATGATATGGTTAGATCATTGCACCTTGCACGATGTCGATGCAATACATCATCAGTCATCGAATCTTTGTGATTATCCCACAACATTTGTGCTCGGGCCGGGAAACATGTAGTCAGTACTATAGCAAATAGTAGACGAATTTGTGTTCCTGTGCAGTTTAATGCTGCTTCAGCAAGCATACTGTCCCAATGATTGTCGTCTTCTAGCAAGCCTCGAGCAAGGCATAAAGATACGTAGGAAACTGTTATGTAATTTAAAATATAGCATACGTATGTGCATTTGTTTTATGTTTACGTGTCTCGTGTTTCAAAGCCTACATTTATATTTTTTATTTATTTTGGTATTATAATGGAACAATAATGGTGAATGAGTACTTTGGTTGAATAGAAATACTAAATGTTATGAGAAATCTAATATGAAAATGTACTGAGATAATATACTTATTCACCAAATTTGAGTTGAACTTCTCTTAAAAAAAGCTGTACTTCTGAACACTGTCACAGCTCACCACGGTTGAAATCTGACACTGACACTGACACTGACAAGTAGTCTCACTTATCCGAACTGTTTTTTTTTTTCGGGAAATTCGCTGCCAGGTACCGATTGCCTGCACAACTTGCCCAACTTGAATCATGAGTTTCACCCGACATTTCCTATGCTCCAAAGAAAAGGCCTACTTCACTGTCGTTGAAAATTGCTCCGACTTCTGCCAAGACGATTTAACAGACGACGACATCATGATACTGGACAGCGGAGAACAAGTATTCTTCTGGCTCGGCTCCATATGCAGTGAAGGCCAAATTAAATTGGCCTAGAAAACCGCACAAGTAAGTCACACAGCCGACGACAGAAACTCTTTCAGTTTACACAAATATGCATTTATTAACATTTATTCCAGGTATTCAACACAACATCTATCAAACAACCAGAAAGTGCACGCAAACTTTTCCTCACTCTGAAGAAAAAGGAGTCGAAGCGTCCCACAAAAAGTTTCCATGGCTGGAGTGCACACAAGACTCCACCAGAACAGAGTGCAGATTCGTTTCATCGTTCATATTTATAACACCTACTGATAGTTTTACATGTAAATTATTTTATATTCAATACATATAATAAAATATTTCGGAACAACAATAAACTACGATAACTGGTGTTGGCCTAATCGAAGACTTTGTAAATAGTTGTGACGCCCAGTTGCTCCCTTGGCAGACCAGCAGCAGTGCCTTTAGACGAATCTGTTCTATGTTTATGTCACGATTCTCCCTGTCGACCTTGCCTTTAGTTCTCACCTCGTACTCGAGTAGTTTAAGACGGTTTTCCTCCTTCATTTCGATCTCGTGTTTGATCAATTCACACAACTTTTACTATATTCTTACTTTTTGAAATTGTCGTCCTGGATACGTTGCTGCTGCAACAATTGATCTTCATAGTGGCGCCTTGTCAATTGGTCTTGATGTTGGGCACGATGATTCTGTTGCTTGGTCTCTTCCTAGAAGAGCATACAAATGGGTAGCAATTCGTCATGTTAATTCAAATCAACTTACAATCAGGGTCTTCCTATACTCTTCTTGATCGATACGCTTTTGTTCAACTTTCGCCTGTTCAATAATGTGTTTCGTATTCCTTGACTTTGGCCATACACTCTTGATGGCGTGTGTTCTCCTGCATCGTGGACAAATCAAGGGCTTCTCTAGCATGATCTTGAGTGGGAGCTTGTGATTTAACAAACCTTGAAGAAGTGTCAAGTAGAGCGTAGTTGCTGTAATAGCGTGCTGAAAATCCTACTTTATTTTGCTGAAATTGATGCTCAAAAAAACACCGAATTGGCAATTGGAAGATAATATTGTTTTAGACCCGATAGTTGGTGCTCTTGTCGATCTCCTAGGAACTCAACCGATTTCAATGAAACTTTGTATGTGTGTATGGTTGGTTGCAGCTTGGAAGATAATAGTGATCTCCTAGAAAGGCAACCGATGTCAATGAAACTATGTATGTGTGTATGGTTAGTTGCAGCTTGGAAGATAGTAGTGTTGCTACAACCAACCAGACACACATACAATGTTTCATTGACATCGGCTGAGTTTCTAGAAGATCGATAGCAGCTTGTAAGGCAACCGATGTCAATGAAACTATGTATGTGTGTATGATTGGTTGCAGCTTGGAAGATAGTAGTGTTGCTGCAACCAACTATACACACATACAAAGTTTCATTGCCATCAGTTGAGTTTCTATGATCTCGCAAACAGTGTCACCTATCGGGTCTAAAACAAAATTATCTTCCAAGCTGCAACCAACCGTACACATACAAAGTTTCATTGACATCGATTGAGTTAATATATCGACAACTGCGCCACCTATCGGATCCAAAGCACTATTATTTGGCAAGTTGCAACTAACTATACACACATAAAGAGGTTTATAGGTACCTAGGTATGTATTGACTAAGAAATCAGCGTATAATAGTTATAATTGAAACAAGGCGAGCTTTTCAATTCCAGGAAATTTAAACGCCAAATAAACAGAATTTTCAATCGAATAATGTAATTTATTCACCGTTTGTACGAATACAACTAAAATATTAAAAAAAAAAAAAAACTAAAAATTATACATCTACAACTTTCTACTTGGTAACCACAAGAGTTCTGGTGGTTAAACGTTTTGCTTGCTACTTGTGCGACACATTCTCCTTGCCAGACACAGCAGCAAAGTTTAAACTGTTAATTGCGATTTTCTCCATTAGATTACTACGACTGCCGGAACTGCTTTTTCGCTGTTGCTATTGAGAAATACACCTTCGAATATCGTTCTTCAAATTTGGGATTCAAAACAGCGCCCTGTGGATAAGTAAAGTTAGAAAAAGATATACCTGTGAAAAGAAATAGCAATTACTTACTTGGAGAGCATCGGCGGGTTTGGATTTCATTCGCTTGTGGTATTGCAAGGGATTCCTTAACGCGTCTGTCAACTTTTAATATTCTTATTTGTTGAGATTGTCCTCCTGCTGCGACAATTGATCTTCATAGCGGCACCTTGCCAATTGATCTTGATATTGGGCATGATGCTGTTGTTGCTTGGTCTCTTCCTAGAAGTGGATACAAATGGTTAGCAATTCTTCATCAGGTTTATGTTAATTCAAATCAACTTACAATCAGGGTCTTCCTACGCTCTTCGTGATCGATACGCTTTTGTTCCACTTTCGCCTGTTCAAGATGTGCTTTGTATTCCTTGACTTTGGCCATACACTCTGCTTGGACAAATCAAGAGCTTCTCTAGCAAGACCTGCGCGATAAGAAAATAAATGAATGGTCATGGGTTCAATTGTTATTTAATTGATTGTATAATCAATGATCTGGAACTTACTGTCCTTTTCCAATTACTTAGCAGCTCGCTCCAAAGCCGATTAATCAAAACGATATGCCTCCATAGCTTTTTCTCGGCCTTAGTTAAGCCCAGGTTACCGGAGGACTGTCCTGCAGTTCCCAGGCCAGGATCTTCTCCGCCATCTTGAGTGGGCTTGCGATTTAACAAACCTTGAAGACAAAATATCTAATAATAAAATATATTGTGACGTGGAATGAATCGTGGAGAAATGAAAACAACCCCATTTGGGCTGGGATTCGAAAAGATAAAAAAAAACTATTCTGTTAAACTTTTCTAGTCAGAATCACTTTTATTACACTTTTATGGATTATACACTAATTAGGTACTAAATAGAACAATATTACTTAAACAATTCTTCGACGATTCAAACCAATCACTTATTTCACTATATTATTTATCTTCACAACCGATTACTATCTCGAATTTTAACCAATCACTGTTAAAAAATGAACTGTCGCCCTGTTCTACAACCTCTCCTTTTATATCTGCTCTGCCATCTCTTCGAGAACTTTCTAGCTAACTCCAATTGGTTCTACAATTGGCTGACATACTTTTTCACTTTTCAGCAATTGATAAATTCCCAGTTAATTTAGTTTAGTGGGGAATTGACAGATTCCAATCTCCAATTGGAAGTGGAACTTGTTTGGTGACTAATGGGGGTTGTTTTCATTTCACCACGATTCATTCCACGCCACAGAATCTAAGTTCGCAGAACAGAAGAATTCTCTAGAAGAACAGAAGAAATCTCTAGAAGAACAGAAGAATTCTCTTGAAGAACAGAAAAATTACATTGCCGCCGCACAAAAAGATGCCGTGGAAGAGTTTAAGAATGTTCTAGATGTAAAAATCGTCGCGATTGATGAGAAGTTAAATAAGCATGAAACCAAGTTTGAGGAAATTAATGAATCTCTTCATAGACACGAAACAAACATCGAGAACGTAGTTAAAGAGCTCGAAAAAGTCAAGAAACAGAAGGCTCGCGAATATTCTGCTGACTGCCCAAGAAGGAAAGAGATGCAACCACCCATTTTTGATGGTCAGACATCATGGCCGATTTATAAGAGACAGTTCGAAGCAGCTGCAATGACCAATGGATGGGACGACGAGGAAAAGTCGATTGCATTAACGCTCGCATTACGAGGTACAGCTGCAGAATTGCTTCAAACTATCTCAGAAGAAAAACAGCGCGACTATGATGCTTTGGTTAGGGCTATTGAGATGCGGTTTGGTGACGACCATATGCAGTAAGTGTATAGAGTGCAACTGCGCAGTAGATTCCAGAAGAGGGGAGAAACACTCCAGCAGCTGCAAGCGGATATAGAACGGCTAGCGCACTTGTCATATCCCAATGCCGGCGAAGATGTCATCAACGAAATGGCTATTGAGGTATTTACACAAGCCATAGAGGACAGATAGCTGCAGATGGCTCTACGAATGGCTGGAAAGAGAACTCTTCCTGAGGCACTGGCATTTGCATTAACTATGAAAGCTGCTGACCAGGCATCTCAAGGATTCCACCGTGTAAGAGAAATAACATCCGTCGAATGTTCATGCCAGAGAACAGAGGTAGTGGACCGGAACAGTGCTCGCAGGGGACCGATCCGTTGCTGGAACTGCAACAAAATTGGACATCTGCAACGACAGTGCAGAGCTGAACGTAGACAGGGTAGTTGTCCACATTGCAGAACTAGGAGTCGTCACGAGGAGGCATCTGAACAATCGGCGGATGGAACCTCACAAAGCCATCAGTCGGGAAACGAGTAAGAACCAACTTCGCGGGGCAGAAGCTGGTTTCTGGAATCGACGCCTCCAGGACCACAATTCAGGTCTCCCAGACCAAACGATGTAATAGAAGCTTGACAGTGGAAGTCCATATTGGTCAGAAAAAGTGTGTGGCCACAATCGATACAGGTGCCACCGCTTCCATAATCAGAAGGGACATCGTTCGCCAATCATGGCTGCACAACACCAGCAGCTACTGTCTGAAAACAGCAACTGGAGCAAGGGCAAAGTTGTATGGTGAGGTACTCTTGACGATAAATCTAGCAGGAATAGTCTTCTCCCGTGCATTTTTGGTAGCCGATATATGTGACGAATGCATCATTGGAATCGATTTTTTGAAGACGCATGATGTAGTACTCGACATCGGTTTGCAAGTTCTAAAGTACAGAAACGTCGAGATTCCAATGGTTTACGGGAACGAGAACGTCGCAGCTCTAAGAACAGTTGTAAGTGAGGACGAAATATTACCACCTTCGTCAGAGACACTTATTTGGACAAAGCTGGAAGGTGATCCTGGGAGCCACCGATTCTTCCTAATAGAGCCAGATACAGAAAACTATTACCAGAGCTATATCGTCGGAAAGATGCTTGTTGAACCTAAAAACAACTTGGTTCCCGTTCGTGTCCTCAATGCGGAACACAGAAGCGTAAAGCTGAAGCAAGGGGAAGTGATCGGAAAGTGCGTACCGATTACTGCGGTCACAAAGTTGTCAAATGAAAGTCCTGCGAAACCGGTTAGACCTACGGAGATATCGGAAATGAAAAAGAATATACTCGGAGAGTGCGAGCTGGATCAGGAGCAGCGGGCAATGGCAGGGAGTCTAATCAACGAGTTCGCTGATATATTTGCTTCGCAGAGTAGCGAGTATGGCCGAACACATCTCGTACAGCACCGAATTGACACCGGGGATGCAAGACCAATTCGTCAGCCTCCCAGACGACTACCATTGGCCAAGCAGACGGAGGTTGCAGAAATGGTGTCGACGATGGAAAAGGAGGGACTGATTGAAAGCTCAAAAAGTCCGTGGGCATCACCGGTCGTCCTGGTCAAAAAGAAAGACGTAAGTACGAGATTCTGCGTGGACTACCGCCAACTTAACAACGTCACCAAGAAGGATAGCTACCCCCTGCCCAGAATTGACGATACTCTGGACACACTATCCGGGGCCAAATGGTTTTCGACTCTTGATCTGAAGAGTGGCTACTGGCAATTACAGATCCATCCAGAAGACCGCGAGAAAACAGCATTCACAGCAGGAAACGGACTTTTGAGCGTCTAATGGAGCGTGTTTTGCTGGGACTGACGTGGAAAACCTGTTTGGTCTACCTGGACGATGTCATCGTGGTTGGTAAAACGTTCAACGAACATCGAAATAACCTTAGGGAGGTGTTCCAAAGGCTACGAAGTGCACAGTTAAAACTGAACCCGAAAAAGTGTTCTCTATTCCGACCAGAAGTGAAGTATCTCGGGCACATCATCTCTTCCAAGGGAGTCAAGACTGATCCGGAGAAGATCGATGCAGTGAAAAACTGGCCGGTTCCCAAAGACAAACATCAGCTGAGAAGCTTCCTGGGACTTGCGACCTATTACAGACGATTTGTAAAGGACTTTGCCAGGATCGCAAGGAACTTGCATCAACTGACAGAAAAAGGCAAACAATTCAAATGGTCAGGTGAGTGCGAAAACAGCTTCAAAGAACTTAAGCAACAGTTGTGCGACGCCCCCATATTAGCGTACCCCACCCCTGGAAAAACATTTATTGTGGATGCAGACGCTAGTAATGTGGGAATTGGAGCCGTGCTTTCCCAGGTACACGAGGGCCAAGAGAAGGTAGTTTCGTTCTTCAGCAAAGTTCTCTCAAAGCCAGAAAAGAACGACTGTGTTACCAGGCGCGAACTCCTTGCTTTGGTACTGGCAACGAAACATTTCCATAAGTACCTCTATGGGCAGAAATTCATCCTTCGCACAGACCATGCATCTTTAAAGTTGCTACTACACTTTAAGAATCCTGAAGGACAAGTCGCAAGGTGGATCGAACAGCTGCAAATGTACGACTATGAAATACAACATCGAAAGGGAAGTCTTCACTCAAATGCAGACGCTCTCTCCCGTCGACCGTGCAAAGCAGATTGTAAACATTGCTTACGACACGAGGAAAAAGATGTCGTGTCCGTTCAAAGGGTGAGAGCTATGCCCATTGGTGGCTGGAGTGCACGGGAAATCCGGGAGGCTCAAAAGGAAGATCCGGATATCGAACCTATCCTCGCCTGGAAGGAGCATGAGGGAAAACCAGACTGGCAGGAGATATCCAATAGGAGTCCCGAGCTGAAGGCATACTGGGCGCAGTGGGATTCCCTTCATGTCCAAGACGGCATTCTAAAAAGAAAATGGGAAAGCCCGGATGGAAAGTCTTACGTAATGCAGCTTGTTGTTCCCAGGACAAAAGTTATCGAAGTGCTGAGGGAATTGCATGATGGAGTGTCTGGAGGCCACTTGGGAATAAACAAAACACTCGGAAAAGTACGAGAACGCTTTTACTGGGTCCATTCAAGGGAGGATGTTGAGAATTGGTGCAGGAAATGCGATGGCCAGAGAGATTGGGACAAACACATTCCCATGTTTTTATTGGCCTATCGAAGTGCAGTGCACAACACCACAGGACATACTCCATCTGAAGTCCTATTTGGTCGAAAAGTCCGCCTACCTAGCGAATTAATGTTTGGATCTCCATGCGAAGAATCCAAAAATGAGGAGGACTGTGTTACTGACCTCAGGAATATCATCAGGGACGTGCATCAAGGGACTAGGGCTAATATTAAGATAGCCAGTGACCGCATGAAAACGAGGTACGATACTAAAACAACAACTACAGGCTTTCAAGAAGGAGATCTGGTATGGCTATATAACCCTCATCGAAGAAAAGGTTTATCACCTAAGTTGCAACCAGACTGGGAAGGGCCCTACAAAATCGTAAAGCGCATCAACGACGTTGTCTATCGCATCCAACGAGGAAGAGGCAAGCTGAAAGTCGTTCATGTGGATCGTCTTCATCGCTACAATGGTGCAAATGTTAACGAGTTTGTTCGGGACGAACAAGTTTAAGAGGGGGATATTGTGGCGTGGAATGAATCGTGGTGAAATGAAAACAACCCCCATTAGTCACCAAACAAGTTCCACTTCCAATTGGAGATTGGAATCTGTCAATTCCCCACTAAACTAAATTAACTGGGAATTTATCAATTGCTGAAAAGGGGAAAAAGTATGTCAGCCAATTGTAGAACCAATTGGAGCTAGCTAGAAAGTTCTCGAAGAGATGGCAGAGCAGATATAAAAGGAGAGGTTGTAGAACAGGGCGACAGTTGATTTTTATCAGTGATTGGTTAAAGTTCGAGATAGTAATCGGTTGAAATAAGTGATTGGTTTGAATCGTTGAAGAATTGTTTGAGTAATATTGTTCTGGTACACGACCTTTGTCGTGTCCTTAACGTCGTGAGATAGGCCATTTCGTTAATTAAATGATGGTTGATTATATACTACTTATATACACAATATGGGATGGAAGACAATTATTGTAAAAACTCGAAATAATTACTTTTATTTGATGTTCCCAAATAAAAACTGACATTTTTACAGCCGCAGACGTAACGTAATACGAACTGTCACCAAATGGCTGCGCCCAAAGACGATATAGCACAATCTCCGTTGGGTTCATCCAGCGATGAAAATATTGTGCTGGAATATGGAATGTGGAACAATATATCATAGTGTGTTTTTTTGAGCATCGATCTCAGCAAAGTTAATAAGGATTTTCAGCAGAGACAATACTGAGACCCCCAACTCCGGCCGATTTTCCGTTACTTGCCTACAAGCTATATTACCATGGGCTTGTGCCGTTATTTTGCGCTAGTATTGATACATAGAAATTCGTATTGACAAATGTCACGAAACTTAAAAAATTCCGGGTCACCAACACACGTTCAAAAAAAGAGCACAACTTCCGCTGCTTCCAAACTGGCTTCCGGTATGGGCAAAGTGGCTGGCAGTGTTCGTAGAATATTATCCGTTAAATTTGAAAATAATTGTTACAACTAAATTTTGTGTGGACAGTGATTTATTTTAAGAATAATTGAATGTTTTGCTGACAATATAAGAAAAATAAACAATTCTGAAGACCAATAAACAAATTAAAACATTTTGAGTGAACATTCGTAAGGCATTTAACATAAATCGAGTAGAATATACTTGTCACATACGTCGCTTAGTATACTTCTGGAGTTTATAAATACCAAGAATTATATCGTTTCTGTTATTAAGTATAAATTAAGAGTTCCTCTGTTAGTCTAAATATAATTTAAAATATAGTATACTGTTACATTTGGGCTGGGATTCGAAAAGATAAAACACTATTCTGTTCAACATTTCTAGTATAATCACTTTTATTACACTTTTATAGATTATTCACTTATTAAGTACCAGAACAATATTACTCAAACAATTCTTCAACGATTCAAACCAATCACTTATTTCAACCGATTACTATCTCGAACTTTAACCAATCACTGATAAAAATCAACTGTCGCCCTGTTCTTCAACCTTTTTATATCTGCTCTGCCATCTCTTCGAGAACTTTCTAGCTAACTCCAATTGGTTCTACAATTGGCTGCCATACTTTTTCCCCTTTTCAGCAATTGATAAATTCCCAGTTAATTTAGTTTAGTGGGGAATTGACAGATTCCAATCTCCAATTGGAAGTGGAACTTGTTTGGTGACTAATGGGGGTTGTTTTCATTTCACCATTTTAGTTTGTTTTCATTTCACCACGATTCATTCCACGCCACAATACGTATGTGCATTTGTTTTATGTTTACGTGTCTCGTGTTTCAAAGCCTACATTTATATTTTTTATTTATTTTGGTATTATAATGGAACAATAATGGTGAATGAGTACTTTGGTTGAATAGAAATACTAAATGTTATGAGAAAACTAATATGAAAAAGTACTGAGATAATATACTTATTCACCAAATTTGAGTTGAACTTCTCTTAAAAAAAGCTGTACTTCTGAACACTGTCACAGCTCACCACGGTTGAAATCTGACACTGACAAGTAGTCTCACTTATCCGAACTGTTTTTTTTTTTCGCGAAATTCGCTGCCAGGTACCGATTGCCTGCACAACTTGCCCAACTTGAATCATGAGTTTCAGCCTTCATCTAATTAACGATGATTCTGTTGCTTGGTCTCTTCCTAGAAGAGGATACAAATGGGTAGCAATTCGTCATGTTAATTCAAATCAACTTACAATCAGGGTCTTCCTATACTCTTCTTGATCGATACGCTTTTGTTCAACTTTCGTCTGTTCAATAATGTGTTTCGTATTCCTTGACTTTGGCCATACACTCTTGATGGCGTGTATTCTCCGGCATCGTGGACAAATCAAGGGCTTTTCTAGCTTGATCTTGAGTGGGAGCTTGTGATTTAACAAACCTTGAAGAAATATCTAATAATTAAATATATATAGTGAGACAAATTCATTGAATAGTACTTACATCGATTCTGATTGATATTCATCGTTGTTTCCAGTGCGATCCATTATATATAATAAGGTTAGCGAACACCTCAACGTCGGCTTCTTCCTTACCTGTAAGACAAACGTATTTAATTATTAATTTATATATATATATATATATAGTTGGCGCAACAGGTCTGTAGAGACCCAAGGCCTAGCTTCTCACAACCATTCGTTTTGTGTGAGTTTCATTTTTGGAACGAATGGAAGGGATCTACAATTTTATGCCGATTCCAAACGGCTAATTGAGAAGCTCTTAAGACAGTTATACTCTCGGATGTTTGTCAGACGTTCGCGAGAGGCGGCGCAGTGGAAAAAACCCTAAGTTGGAATTTGGGTTTTTGCGGGATTCGAACCTGAGCCCCTCGCTTAGTAGTCCAACACACTAACCACTAAGCCACACTTAAAATACGCGAAAACTTACATTCTTTCAATCTGTTGGAGGAAATATACAATTTGTTTTCCATATTTTGACAGTCTTTCACTCGACTTCTGTCAAAAGAAATTCACAACTTTTTTTTTGTTTTGCTTTTTTTGCTGAAGCTCACACTGATTCTAAATTCACATAACACCAATAGGAAAACAAAATGGCGAATTTGAAAAAAAACTGAGGGGGCCAGCGGCAAGAGGATTGCGAGTTGGTGGTCTCAGTATTGTCTCTGATTTTCAGCACGCAATTACAACAATTTTTGCGAGTCTCGAAGTGTCAAGTAGAGCGTAGTTGCTGTCATAGCGTGCTGAAAATCCTACTTTATTTTGCTGAAATTGATGCTCAAAAAAACACCGAAGTGCCAATTGGAAGATAATATTGTTTTAGACCCGATAGGCGGTGCTCTTGTCGGTCTCCTAGAAACTCAACCGATATCAATGAAACCTTGGATGTGTGTATGGTTGGTTGCAGCTTGGAAGATAATAGTGATCTCCTAGAAAGGCAACCGATGTCAATGAAACTATGTATGTGTGTATGGTTAGTTGGAGCTTGGAAGATAGTAGTGTTGCTACAACCAACCATACACACATATATAGTTTCATTGACATCGGTTGCCTTTCTAGCTGTTATCGATCTTCTAGAAACTCAGCCGATGTCAATGAAACTTTGTATGTGTGTATGGTTGGTTGCAGCTTGGAAGATAATTTTTTTTTTAGACCCGATAGGTGGCACTGTTGGCGAGCTCATAGAAAGTCAACTGATGTTAATGAAACTTTGTATGTGTGTATGGTTAGTTGCAGCTCTGCGGCTGTAAAAATGTCAGTTTTTATTTCAGATCACCCAATAAAGGTAATTATTTCATGTTTTTACAATTGTCTTCCATCCCATAATGTGTACATAAGTAGTATATAATCAACCTTCATCTAATTAACGAAGTAGCTATTCGCACGACGTTAAGGACGCGGCTAAGGTCGACGCCTTTTGGACACGATAAGTAAGCCATACTTTGGAGTGAGCTGCTAAGTAATTGGAAAAGTCAAGTTAGTTCTAGATCATTGATTATGCAATCAATTAAATAATGATTGAACCCATGACCCTTCATTTGTTTTCTTATCGCGCAGGTGTTGCTAGAGAAGCCCTTGATTTGTCCAAGCTGCAGGAGCACACACGCCGACAAGAGTGTATAGCCAAAGTGAAGGAATACAAAGCACATACTGAACAGGCGAAAGTGGAACAAAGGCGTATCGATCACAAAGAGCGTAGGAAGACCCTGATTGTAAGTCGATTTGATTTAACATAAACCTGATGAAGAATTGCTAACCATTTGTATCCACTTCTAGGAAGAACCAAGTAACAACATTATCGTGCTCAATATCAAGACCAATTGGCAAGATGCCGCTATGAAGAACAATTGTCACAGCAGCAACGTGTCCAGGAGGACAATCTCAACAAGTAAGAATATTAAAAGTTGACAGACGCGTTAAGGAATCCCCTGCAATACCACAAGTGAATGAAATCCAAACCCGCCGATGCTCTCCAAGTTAGTAATTTCTATTTCTTTTCACGGGTATATCTTTTTCTAACTATACTTATCCACAGGGCGTTGTTTTGAATCCCAAATTTGAAGAACGATATTCGAAGGTGTATTTCTCAATAGCAACAGCGAAAAAGCAGTTCCGGCAGTCGTAGTAATCTAATGGAGAAAATCGCAATAAACAGTTTAAACTTTGCTGCTGTGTCTGGCAAGGAGAATGTGTCGCACAAGGATGCAAGCAAAACGTTTAACCACCAGAAGTCTTGTGGTTACCAAGTATAAAGTTATAGATGTATAATTTTTAGTTTTTTTTTTTTTTTTTTTTAATATTTTAGTTGTATTCGTACAAACGGTGAATAAATTGTATTGTTCGATTGAAAATTCTGTTTATTTGGCGTTTAAATTTCCTGGAATTGAAAGGTTCGCCTTGTTTCAATTATATTACGCACTGATTGTTTAGTCAACACTGTTACATTTGGGCTGGGATTCGAAAAGATAAAACACTATTCTGTTCAACTTTTCTAGTATAATCACTTTTATTACACTTTTATAGATTATTCACTTATTTAGTACCAGAACAATATTACTCAAACAATTCTTCAACGATTCAAACCAATCACTTATTTCAACCGATTACTATCTCGAACTTTAACCAATCACTGATAAAAATCAACTGTCCCCCTGTTCTACAACCTCTCCTTTTATATCTGCTCTGCCATCTCTTCGAGAACTTTCTAGCTAACTCCAATTGGTTCTACAATTGGCTGACATACTTTTTCCCCTTTTCAGCAATTGATAAATTCCCAGTTAATTTAGTTTAGTGGGGAATTGACAGATTCCAATCTCCAATTGGAGGTGGAACTTGTTTGGTGACAAATGGGGGTTGTTTTCATTTCACCATTTTAGTTTGTTTTTCATTTCACCACGATTCATTCCACGCCACAATACATACCTAGGTACCTATAAAGCTCTTTATGTGTGTGTAGTTGGTTGCAAATTGCCAAATAATAGTGTTTTGGATCCGATAGGTGGCGTTGTTGTCGATATATAAACTCAACCGATGCCAATGAAACTTTGTATGTGTGTATGGTTGGTTGCAGCTTGGAAGATAATTTTGTTTTAGACCCGATAGGTGGCACTGTTGGCGAGCCCATAGAAACTCAACCGATGTTAATGAAACTTTGTATGTGTGTATGGTTAGTTGCAGCTTGGAAGATAGTAGTGTTGCTACAACCAACCAGACACACATACAAAGTTTCATTGACATCGGCTGAGTTTCTAGAAGATCGATAGCAGCTAGTAAGGCAACTGATGTCAATGAAACTATGTATGTGTGTATGGTTGGTTGTAGCTTGGAAGATAGTAGTGTTGCTTGTAAGATAGTAGTGTTGGTGAAACCAACTATACACACATACAAAGTTTCATTGACATCGGTTGAGTTTATAAAACCACAACAGCGCCACCTATCGGATCTAAAACACTATTATTTGGCAAGTTGCAACCAACTATACACACATAAAGAGCTTTATAGGTACCTACCTAGGTATGTATTGATTAAGAAATCAGTGTGTAATATAATTGAAACAAGGCGAATTTTTCAATTCCAGGAAATTTAAACGCCAAATAAACAGAATTTTCAATGGAATAATATAATTTATTCACCGTTTGTACGAATACAACTAAAATATTAAAAAAAAAAAAAACTAAAAATTATACATCTACAACTTTCTACTTGGTAACCACAAGAGTTCTGGTGGTTAAACGTTTTGCTTGCATCCTTGTGCGACACATTCTCCTTGCCAGACACAGCAGCAGAGTTTAAACTGTTTATTGCGATTTTTTCCATTAGATTACTACGACTGCCGGAACTGCTTTTTCGCTGTTGCTATTGAGAAATACACCTTCGAATATCGTTCTTCAAATTTGGGATTCAAAACAACGCCCTGTGGATAAGTACAGTTAGAAAAAGATATACCTGTGAAAAGAAATAGAAATTACTTACTTGGAGAGCATCGGCGGGTTTGGATTTCATTCGCTTGTGGTATTGCAGGGGATTCCTTAACGCGTGCCAACTTTTAATATTCTTAATTGTTGAGATTGTCCTCCTAGACACGTTGCTGCTGCGACAATTATTCTTCATAGCGGCATCTTGCCAATTGGTCTTGATATTGAGCACGATGCTGTTGTTGCTTGGTCTCTTCCTAGAAGTGGATTCAAATGGTTAGCAATTCTTCAGGTTTATGTTAATTCAAATCAACTTACAATCAGGGTCTTCCTACGCTCTTCGTGATTGATACGCTTTTGTTCCACTTTCGCCTGTTCAATATGTGCTTTGTATTCCTTGACTTTGGCCATATACTCTGCTTGGACAAACCAAGGGCTTCTCTAGCAAGACCTGCGAGATAAGAAAATAAATGAAGGGTTCAATTGTTATTTAATTGATTGTATAATCAATGATCTAGAACTTACTGTCCTTTTCCAATTACTTAGCAGCTCGCTCCAAAGCAACCCATTGACGTCCACATTTCTAGCTGCCAAAATCGCTCTTTCTGCCAGCCACTTATGATTTGCATATTGTGTGTGTACGTCGGGAAATATGTGATCGATTAGAGTATTTTGCGAGTCGATGATTGTGCAGAAGTCCGTCTCCAATTTTATGCACCCAGTATTTTCATGTACAGCAACTTTCCCATCGCCAATATCTAACAGTTGTTTAGAGAAAGTTTCGGCGGATGGATCCTGAAGCATTTGAACGCGCATGTTCACTTTGAGTTGTACTTTTTCAACATTACGCCATAGTCGCGATGATTTTAAGCAAGCGTTGATTTCATCAGCGTACGTTGAACGTGGAATAACGGGAAGTGTTTGTCTGAAATCACCTGAAAGGAGTAATAAAGTGCCGCCAAATAATTTATCGTTGTTTTTTATATCATTTAATGTCCTATCCAATGCCTCAGGCGAATGTTTGCGTGCCATAGTGCATTCATCCCAGATAATAATTTTACATTGTTTCAGCACTGTGGCCATAGACGATTGTTTTTTTATGTTGCATACTGCATCTGGATTATTTTGAATGTTCAACGGTAGCTTAAATGCTGAATGAGCTGTTCTGCCTCCATCTAATAAAATTGCTGCAATGCCAGAAGATGCAACGGCCAATGCGATGCCATTTTTTGATCGTATCTCGGTAAGAAGAAGCGAAATAAGGAATGTTTTGCCAGTTCCACCTGGTGCATCCAAAAAAAAGAACCCTCCTTGTCCTGCTGAAACTGCCAGCATGATGCGATCGTAAATAATTTTTTGCTCATCATTTAGTAGTGGAACATTGCGACTAACAATGCCTGCCATTTCTACAGTATCGTACTGTAATTCACGATTCATATCTGTGTTGAGTAAATCCGATGCACTTGGATTCGGTGACTTCATACCGAAATGACTGATTGGTAAATTCGCAATAGCAATACAATGATCCTCCATGGCAATCAATGCTTCATTGTACATTGCATCACTAAATGATATGGTTAGATCGTTGCACCTTGTACGATGTCGATGCAATATATCATCAGTCATCGAATCTTTGTGATTTCCCACAACATTTGTGCTCGGGCCGGGAAACATGTAGTCAGTACTATAGCAAATAGTAGACGAATTTGTGTTCCTGTGCAGTTTAATGCTGCTTCAGCAAGTGGCTGGAAAATGTATAGTGAGTAAGACAGGAGACCGGCTTCGTCCTCACCCCTACTCCGTGATGTTTGCTGGATGAGTGGCGACACCTGGGGGGGATAACTGATCAATTAATAGTTGATCAGTTATCGACCGGCGAGGGCGGGAGATCAAATTAAAAAAAAAATTCTTGCTAAAAAAGTTAAAGTTTGTAATTAATAAATAAAAAATAAGGATTGATCATAGAGGGGTGAAAATTTAGGGTTGTATGTATTTTAGTATGATGTATCATAAAAAAATAAAAACAAAAAATTTTGTCCAAAAAAATAAAAAAAAAATTTAAGGGTCCCATCTGATTGTGGATGAAGCGGTGTTGTTCTTGTCTTCTTAATCCCGAGTAACTGGCACACTTCTTGGAAAATCCTGGACTCGAAGTTTCGTCCTTGGTCCGAATGCAGTTCCATAGGCACACTAAATCTACTTACCGCAATCTGGTCCCGCAATATCAATGGCTATCCTTTCGAAAGGGGCTCCCACATTATATTGATGCATCTGGCCTCGGACTTTCATTCTCGGGCCTTTGCTGGCCGCACATATTACGCATTTCCTGCACCAATTCTCAACATCCTCCCTTGAATGGACCCAGTAAAAGCGTTCTCGTACTTTTCCGAGTGTTTTGTTTATTCCCAAGTGGCCTCCAGACACTCCATCATGCAATTCCCTCAGCACTTCGATAACTTTTGTCCTGGGAACAACAAGCTGCATTACGTACGACTTTCCATCCGGGCTTACCCATTTTCTTTTTAGAATGCCGTCTTGTACATGAAGGGAATCCCACTGCGCCCAGTATGCCTTCAGCTCGCGACTCCTGTTGGATATCTCCTGCCAGTCTGGTTTTCCCTCATGCTCCTTCCAGGTGAGGATTGGTTCGATATCCGGATCTTCCTTTTGAGCCTCCCGGATTTCCCGTGCACTCCAGCCACCAATGGGCATAGCTCTCACCCTCTGAACGGACACGACATCTTTTTCCTCGTGTCGTAAGCAATGTTTACAATCTGTTTTGCACGGTTGACGGGAGAAAGCGTCCGCATTTGAATGAAGGCTTCCCTTTCGATGTTGTGTTTCGTAGTCGTACATTTGCAGCTGTTCGGTCCACCTTGCGACTTGTCCTTCAGGATTCTTAAAGTGTAGTAGCCACTTTAAAGATGCATGGTCTGTGCGAAGGATGAATTTCTGCCCATAGAGGTACTTATGGAAATGTTTCGTTGCCAGTACCAAAGCAAGGAGTTCGCGCCTGGTAACACAGTAGTTCCTTTCTGGCTTTGAGAGAACTTTGCTGAAGAACGAAACTACCTTCTCTTGGCCCTCGTGTACCTGGGAAAGCACGGCTCCAATTCCCACATTACTAGCGTCTGCATCCACAATAAATGTTTTTCCAGGGGTGGGGTACGCTAATATGGGGGCGTCGCACAACTGTTGCTTAAGTTCTTTGAAGCTGTTTTCGCACTCACCTGACCATTAGAATTGTTTGCCTTTTTATGTCAGTTGATGCAAGCTCTTTGCGATCCTGGCAAAGTCCTTTACAAATCGTCTGTAATAGGTCGCAAGTCCCAGGAAGCTTCTCAGCTGATGTTTGTCTTTGGGAACCGGCCAGTTTTTCACTGCATCGATCTTCTCCGGATCAGTCTTGACTCCCTTGGAAGAGATGATGTGCCCGAGATACTTCACTTCTGGTCGGAATAGAGAACACTTCTTCGGGTTCAGTTTAAACTGTGCACTTCGTAGCCTTTGGAACACCTCCCTAAGGTTATTTCGATGTTCGTTGAACGTTTTACCAACCACGATGACATCGTCCAGGTAGACCAAACAGGTTTTCCACGTCAGTCCCAGCAAAACACGCTCCATTAGACGCTCGAAAGTTGCTGGAGCATTGCACAGTCCAAATGGCATTACTGTAAATTGCCAAAGCCCATTTCCTGCTGTGAATGCTGTTTTCTCGCGGTCTTCTGGATGGATCTGTACTTGCCAGTAGCCACTCTTCAGATCAAGAGTCGAAAACCATTTGGCTCCGGATAGTGTGTCCAGGGTATCGTCAATTCTTGGCAGGGGGTAGCTATCCTTCTTGGTGACGTTGTTTAGCTGGCGATAGTCCACGCAGAATCTCGTACTTCCGTCTTTCTTTTTGACCAGGACGACCGGTGATGCCCACGGACTTTTTGAGCTCTCAATCAGTCCCTCCTTTTCCATCGTTGACACCATTTCTGCAACCTCCGTCTGCTTGGCCAATGGTAGTCGTCTGGGAGGCTGACGAAATGGTCTTGCATCCCCGGTGTCTATTCGGTGCTGTACGAGATGTGTTCGGCCATACTCGCTACTCTGCGAAGCAAATATATCAGCGAACTCGTTGATTAGACTCCCTGCCATTGCCCGTTGCTCCTGATCCAGCTCGCACTCTCCGAGTATATTCTTTTTCATTTCCGATATCTCCGTAGGTCTAACCGGTTTCGCAAAACTTTCTTTTGACAACTTTGTGACCGCAGTAATCGGTACGCACTTTCCGATCACTTCCCCTTGCTTCAGATTTACGCTTCTGTGTTCCACATTGAGGACACGAACGGGAACCAAGTTGTTTTTAGGTTCAACAAGCATCTTTCCGACGATATGGCTCTGATAGTAGTTTTCTGGATCTGGCTCTATTAGGTAGAATCGGTGGCTCCCAGGATCACCTTCCAGCTTTGTCCAAATAAGTGTCTCTGACGAAGGTGGTAATATTTTGTCCTCACTTACAACTGTTCTTAGAGCTGCGACGTTCTCGTTCTCGTTCCCGTAAACCATTGGAATCTCGACGTTTCTGTACTTTAGAACTTGCAAACCGATGTCGAGTACTACATCATGCGTCTTCAAAAAGTCGATTCCAATGATGCATTCGTCACATATATCGGCTACCAAGAATGCACGGGAGAAGACTATTCCTGCTAGATTTATCGTCAAGAGTACCTCACCATACACCTTTGCCGTTGCTCCAGTTGCTGTTTTCAGACAGTAACTGCTGGTGTTGTGCAGCCATGATTGGCGAACGATGTCCCTTCTTACTATGGAAGCGGTGGCACCTGTATCGATTGTGGCCACATACTTTTTCTGGCCGATATGTGCTTCCACTGTCAAGCTCCTATTACATCGTTTGGTCTGGGAGACCTGAATTGTGGTCCTGGGGGCGTCGATTCCAGAAGCCAGCTTCCGCCCCGTGAAGTTGGTTCTTAACTGATGGCTTTGTGAGGTTCCGTCCGCCGATAGTTCAGATGCCTCCACGATACGACTCCTAGTTCTGCAATGTGGACAGCTACTCTGTCTACGTTCAGCTCTGCACTGTCGTTGAAGATGTCCAATTTTGTTGCAGATCCAGCAACGGATCGGTCCCCTGCGAACAATGTTCCGGTCTTCTACATCTGTTCTCTGGCATGAGCATTCGACGGATGTTATTTCTCTCACGCGGTGGAA
Source organism: Cheilosia grossa (assembly GCA_963082955.1). Classification (NCBI taxonomy): domain Eukaryota; kingdom Metazoa; phylum Arthropoda; class Insecta; order Diptera; family Syrphidae; genus Cheilosia; species Cheilosia grossa. Next base: position 47,404,269 of record OY720147.1, on the reverse strand, counting down.
TCCTTGAGATGCCTCAGTAAGAGTTCTCTTTCCAGCCATTCGTAGAGCCATCTGCAGTTGTCTGTCATCTATGGCTTGCGTAAATGCGTCAACAGCCATTTCGTTGATGACATTTTCGCCGGCTCTGGGATATGACAAGTGCGCTAGCCGTTCTATATCCGCTTGCAGCTGCTGGAGTGTTTCACCCTTCTTCTGGATTCTACTGCGCAGTTGCACTCTATACGCGCGCTGTATAGTCGCGCTGTTTTTCTTCTGAGATAGTTTGAAGCAATTCTGCAGCTGTACCTCGGAATGCGAGCGTTAATGCAATCGACTTTTCCTCGTCGTCCCATCCATTGGTCATTGCAGCTGCTTCGAACTGTCTCTTATAGATCGGCCATGATGTTTGACCATCAAAAACGGGTGGTTGCATCTCCTTCCTTCTTGGGCAGTCAGTAGAATATTCCCGAGCTTTCTGTTTCTTGACTTTTTCGAGCTCTTTAGCTATGTTTTCGATGTTTGATTCGAGCTCTTTAGCAATATACTTGATGTTTGTTCTGAGCTCTTTAGCTATGTTCTCGTGTTTATGAAACGTCTCATTAATTTCCTCAAACTTTGTTTCATGTTTGTTTAATTTGTCGTCAATTGCATCGATTTTTACTTCTAGAACATTCTTAAATTCTTCCACAGCATCTTTTTGTGCGGTAACAAGAGAATTCTTCTGTTCTTCTAGAGAATTCTTCTGTTCTGTGAATTTCGATTCCATAGAATTCTTCTGTTCTTCTAGAGAATTCTTCTGTTCTTCAATCTTGGAAAGAAGTAATTCCATCATAGCGCTAATATCAACGCCTGTACTTACTTGTTCTTCTGCCACGTCGAAAAGCATGGTCTTTGGATTTTCTCCCTCATTTTCGACAGCCTCCTGCAGACGAAGTATGAGGTCACTTTTCCCTCCAGCTGTGGAGAGATTCCTCTTTTCTAATTCACTTTTTAATTGAGGTATGCTTAGTTGTAGCAATACACGACCCATTTTGTTTGTCACTTGTAATTTCGAAAATCACAAATTCACTTTAATTAATTTTTTTTTTTTTTTTTTAATGTTTCTTTATAACACACGCTTCAGCACAGAATAAGTTTTATCCCACTTCTGACACCAATGTTACATTTGGGCTGGGATTCGAAAAGATAAAACACTATTCTGTTCAACTTTTCTAGTATAATCACTTTTATTACACTTTTATAGATTATTCACTTATTAAGTACCAAAACAATATTACTCAAACAATTCTTCAACGATTCAAACCAATCACTTATTTCAACCGATTACTATCTCGAACTTTAACCAATCACTGAAAAAAATCAACTGTCGCCCTGTTCTACAACCTCTCCTTTTATATCTGCTCTGCCATCTCTTCGAGAACTTTCTAGCTAACTCCAATTGGTTCTACAATTGGCTGACATACTTTTTCACTTTTCAGCAATTGATAAATTCCCAGTTAATTTAGTTTAGTGGGGAATTGACAGATTCCAATCTCCAATTGGAAGTGGAACTTGTTTGGTGACTAATGGGGGTTGTTTTCATTTCACCACGATTCATTCCACGCCACAGAATCTAAGTTCGCAGAACAGAAGAATTCTCTAGAAGAACAGAAGAAATCTCTAGAAGAACAGAAGAATTCTCTTGAAGAACAGAAAAATTACATTGCCGCCGCACAAAAAGATGCCGTGGAAGAGTTTAAGAATGTTCTAGATGTAAAAATCGTCGCGATTGATGAGAAGTTAAATAAGCATGAAACCAAGTTTGAGGAAATTAATGAATCTCTTCATAGACACGAAACAAACATCGAGAACGTAGTTAAAGAGCTCGAAAAAGTCAAGAAACAGAAGGCTCGCGAATATTCTACTGACTGCCCAAGAAGGAAGGAGATGCAACCACCCGTTTTTGATGGTCAAACATCATGGCCGATCTATAAGAGACAGTTCGAAGCAGCTGCAATGACCAATGGATGGGACGACGAGGAAAAGTCGATTGAATTAACGCTCGCATTACGAGGTACAGCTGCAGAATTGCTTCAAACTATCTCAGAAGAAAAACAACGCAACTATGATGCTTTGGTTAAGGCTATTGAGATGCGGTTTGGTGACGACCATATGCAGCAAGTGTATAGAGTGCAACTGCGCAGTAGATTCCAGAAGAGGGGAGAAACACTCCAGCAGCTGCAAGCGGATATAGAACGGCTAGCGCACTTGTCATATCCCAATGCCGGCGAAGATGTCATCAACGAAATGGCTATTGAGGCATTTACACAAGCCATAGAGGACAGACAGCTGCAGATGGCTCTACGAATGGCTGGAAAGAGAACTCTTCCTGAGGCACTGGCATTTGCATTAACTATGAAAGCTGCTGACCAGGCATCTCAAGGATTCCACCGCGTAAGAGAAATAACATCCGTCGAATGCTCATGCCATAGAACAGATGTAGAAGACCGGAACAGTGCTCGCAGGGAACCGATCCGTTGCTGGAACTGCAACAAAATTGGACATCTTCAACGACAGTGCAGAGCTGAACGTAGACAGGGTAGTTGTCCACATTGCAGAACTAGGAGTCGTCACGAGGAGGCATCTGAACAATCGGCGGACGGAACCTCACAAAGCCATCAGTCGGGAAACGAGTAAGAACCAACTTCGCGGGGCAGAAGCTGGTTTCTGGAATCGACGCCCCCATGACCACAATTCAGGTTTCACAGACCAAACGATGTAATAGGAGCCTGACAGTGGAAGCCCATATCGGTCAGAAAAAGTGTGTGGCCACAATCGATACAGGTGCCACCGCTTCCATAATCAGAAGGGACATCGTTCGCCAATCATGGCTGCACAACACCAGCAGCTACTGTCTGAAAACAGCAACTGGAGCAACGGCAAAGGTGTATGGTGAGGTACTCTTGACGATAAATCTAGCAGGAATAGTCTTCTCCCATGCATTCTTAGTGGCCGATATATGTGACGAATGCATCATTGGAATCGACTTTATGAAGACGCATGATGTAGTCCTCGACATCGGTTTGCAAGTTGTAAAGTACAGAAACGTCGAGATTCCAATGGTTTACGGGAACGAGAACGTCGCAGCTCTAAGAACAGTTGTAAGTGAGGACGAAATTTTACCACCTTCGTCAGAGACACTTATTTGGACAAAGCTGGAAGGTGATCCTGGGAGCCACCGATTCTTCCTAATAGAGCCAGATACAGAAAACTATTACCAGAGCTATATCGTCGGAAAGATGCTTGTTGAACCTAAAAACAACTTGGTTCCCGTTCGTGTCCTCAATGCGGAGCACAGAAGTGTAAAGCTGAAGCAAGGGGAAGTGATCGGAAAGTGCGTACCGATTACTGCGGTCACAAAGTTGTCAAAAGAAAGTCCTGCGAAACCGGTTAGACCTACGGAGATATCGGAAATGAAAAAGAATATACTCGGAGAGTGCGAGCTGGATCAGGAGCAGCGGGCAATGGCAGGGAGTCTAATCAACGAGTTCGCTGATATATTTGCTTCGCAGAGTAGCGAGTATGGCCGAACACATCTCGTACAGCACCGAATTGACACCGGGGATGCAAGACCAATTCGTCAGCCTCCCAGACGACTACCATTGGCCAAGCAGACGGAGGTTGCAGAAATGGTGTCGACGATGGAAAAGGAGGGACTGATTGAGAGCTCAAAAAGTCCGTGGGCATCACCCGTCGTCCTGGTCAAAAAGAAAGACGGAAGTACGAGATTCTGCGTGGACTATCGCCAACTAAACAACGTCACTAAGAAGGATAGCTACCCCCTGCCACGAATTGACGATACCCTGGACACACTATCCGGGGCCAAATGGTTTTCGACTCTTGATCTGAAGAGTGGCTACTGGCAAGTACAGGTCCATCCAGAAGACCGCGAGAAAACAGCATTCACAGCAGGAAACGGGCTTTGGCAATTTACAGTAATGCCATTTGGACTGTGCAATGCTCCAGCAACTTTCGAGCGTCTAATGGAGCGTGTTTTGCTGGGACTGACGTGGAAAACCTGTTTGGTCTACCTGGACGATGTCATCGTGGTTGGTAAAACGTTCAACGAGCATCGAAATAACCTTAGGGAGGTGTTCCAAAGGCTACGAAGTGCACAGTTAAAACTGAACCCGAAGAAGTGTTCTCTATTTCGACCAGAAGTGAAGTATCTCGGGCACATCATCTCTTCCAAGGGAGTCAAGACTGATCCGGAGAAGATCGATGCAGTGAAAAACTGGCCGGTTCCCAAAGACAAACACCAGCTGAGAAGCTTCCTGGGACTTGCGACCTATTACAGACGATTTGTAAAGGACTTTGCCAGGATCGCAAAGAGCTTGCATCAACTGACAGAAAAAGGCAAACAATTCAAATGGTCAGGTGAGTGCGAAAAGAGCTTCAAAGAACTTAAGCAACAGTTGTGCGACGCCCCCATATTAGCGTACCCCACCCCTGGAAAAACATTTATTGTGGATGCAGACGCTAGTAATGTGGGAATTGGAGCCGTGCTTTCCCAGGTACACGAGGGCCAAGAGAAGGTAGTTTCGTTCTTCAGCAAAGTTCTCTCAAAGCCAGAAAGGAACTACTGTGTTACCAGGCGCGAACTCCTTGCTTTGGTACTGGCAACGAAACATTTCCATAAGTACCTCTATGGGCAGAAATTCATCCTTCGCACAGACCATGCATCTTTAAAGTGGCTACTACACTTTAAGAATCCTGAAGGACAAGTCGCAAGGTGGATCGAACAGCTGCAAATGTACGACTACGAAATACAACATCGAAAGGGAAGTCTTCACTCAAATGCAGACGCTCTCTCCCGTCGACCGTGCAAAGCAGATTGTAAACATTGCTTACGACACGAGGAAAACGATGTCGTGTCCGTTCAAAGGGTGAGAGCTATGCCCATTGATGGCTGGAGTGCACGGGAAATCCGGGAGGCTCAAAAGGAAGATCCGGATATCGAACCAATCCTCGCCTGGAAGGAGCATGAGGGAAAACCAGACTGGCAGGAGATATCCAATAGGAGTCCCGAGCTGAAGGCATACTGGGCGCAGTGGGATTCCCTTTATGTCCAAGACGGCATTCTAAAAAGAAAATGGGAAAGCCCGGATGGAAAGTCGTACGTAATGCAGCTTGTTGTTCCCAGGACAAAAGTTACCGAAGTGCTGAGGGAATTGCATGATGGAGTGTCTGGAGGCCACTTGGGAATAAACAAAACACTCGGAAAAGTACGAGAACGCTTTTACTGGGTCCATTCAAGGGAGGATGTTGAGAATTGGTGCAGGAAATGCGATGGCCAGAGAGATTGGGACAAACACATTCCCATGTTTTTATTGGCCTATCGAAGTGCAGTGCACAACACCACAGGACATACTCCATCTGAAGTCCTATTTGGTCGAAAAGTCCGCCTACCTAGCGAATTAATGTTTGGATCTCCATGCGAAGAATCCAAAAATGAGGAGGACTGTGTTACTGACCTCAGGAATATCATCAGGGACGTGCATCAAGGGACTAGGGCTAATATTAAGATAGCCAGTGACCGCATGAAAACGAGGTACGATACTAAAACAACAACTACAGGCTTTCAAGAAGGAGATCTGGTATGGCTATATAACCCTCAACGAAGAAAAGGTTTATCACCTAAGTTGCAACCAGACTGGGAAGGGCCCTACAAAATCGTAAAGCGCATCAACGACGTTGTCTATCGCATCCAACGAGGAAGAGGCAAGCTGAAAGTCGTTCATGTGGATCGTCTTCATCGCTACAATGGTGCAAATGTTAACGAGTTTGTTCGGGACGAACAAGTTTAAGAGGGGGATATTGTGGCGTGGAATGAATTGTGGTTAAATGAAAACAAACTAAAATGGTGAAATGAAAACAACCCCCATTAGTCACCAAACAAGTTCCACTTCCAATTGGAAATTGGAATCTGTCAATTCCCCACTAAACTAAATGGGAATTTATCAATTGCTGAAAAGGGGAAAAAGTATGTCAGCCAATTGTAGAACCAATTGGAGTTAGCTAGAAAGTTCTCGAAGAGATGGCAGAACAGATATAAAAGAGAGGTTGTAGAACAGGGCGACAGTTGATTTTTATCAGTGATTGGTTAAAGTTCGAGATAGTAATCGGTTGTAAAGATAAATAAGTGCAGAGTAATAAAGTGAAATAAGTGATTGGTTTGAATCGTTGAGGAATTGTTTAAGTTATATTGTTCTAGTACCTAATTAGTGTATAATCCATAAAAGTGTAATAAAAGTGATTCTGACTAGAAAAGTTTAACAGAATAGTGTTTTATCTTTTCGAATCCCAGCCCAAATGTAACAATATTTATAACACATGTAAATTATTTTATATTCAATACATATAATAAAATGTTTCGGAACAACAATAAACTACGATAACTGGTGTTGGCCTAATCGAAGACTTTGTAAATAGTTGTGACGCCCAGTTGCTCCCTTGGCAGACCAGCAGCAGTGCCTTTAGACGAATCTGTTCTATGTAGATGTCACGATTCTCCCTGTCGACCTTGGATTTAGTTCTCATCTCGTACTCGAGGAGTTTAGGACGGTTTTCCTCCTTCATTTCGATCTCGTGTTTGATGGTTTGCCGGCGCATTGCCTCTCGGAGTGCGACACTTTCCTCTTGCCTAGTAAGTGTTACCGTTTAAAGAATCAATTCACACAACTTTTAATATATTCTTACTTTTTGAAATTGTCCACCTGGATACGTTGCTACTGCAACAATTGATCTTCATAGCGGCGCCTTGTCAATTGGTCTTGATATTGGGCACGATGATTCTGTAGCTTGGTCTCTTCCTAGAAGAAGATACAAATGGGTAGCAATTCGTCATGTTAATTCAAATCAACTTACAATCAGGGTCTTCCTATACTCTTCTTGATCGATACGCTTTTGTTCAACTTTCGTCTGTTCAATAATGTGTTTCATATTCCTTGACTTTGGCCATACACTCTTGATGGCGTGTGTTCTCCTGCATCGTGGACAAATCAAGGGCTTTTCTAGCATGATCTTGAGTGGGAGCTTGTGATTTAACAAACCTTGAAGAAATATCTAATAATTAAATATACAAATATCGGTTTCATTGATATCGGTTGAGTTTCTAGTAAATCGACAACAGCGCCACCTATCGGGTCCAGAACAATATTTTCTTCCAAGATGGAACTAGCCATGCACACATACAAAGTTTCATTGATATCGGTTGAGTTTCAAGTAGATCGACAGAAGTGCCACCTATCGGGTCCAAAACACTATTATCATACAAGTTGCAAGCACCCTTACACACATTCAAAGTTTCATTGATATCTGTTGAGTTTCTAGTAGATCGACAACAGCGCCAGATATCGGGTCCAAAACACTATTATCATCCAAGTTGCAACCAACCATACACACATACAAAGTTTCATTGATATCGGATGAGTTTCTAGTGGAACGACAACAGCGCCACCTATCGGGTCGAAGACACTACTATCATCCAAGTTGCAACCAAACATACGCACACATAAGGTTTCATTGATATCGGTTGAGTTTCTAGTAGATCGACAGCAGCGTCACCCATCGGGTCCAAAACACTATTATCATCCAAGTTGCTACCAAACACTCACACACATAAAATTTCATTGAAATCGGTTAAGTTTCTATTAGATCGACAATAGCGCCACCTATCGGGTCGAAGACACTACTATCATCCAAGTTGCAACCAAACATACGCACACATAAGGTTTCATTGAAATCGGTTAAGTTTCTATTAGATCGACAATAGCGCCACCTATCGGGTCTAAATCACTATTATCATCCAAGTTGCAACCGAACATATACACACATAAAGTTTCATTGATATCGGTTGAGTTTCTAGTAGATCGACAACAGCGCCACCTATCGGATCCAAACACTATTATCTTCCAAGTTGCAATCAAACATACACACACATAAAGTTTCATTGATATCGGTTGAGTTTCTAGTATGTATATCGACAACAGCTCCACCTATCGGGTCCAAAACACTATCATCTTCGAAGTTGCAACCAACCATACACACATACGAAGTTTCATTGATATCGGTTGACTTTCTAGTAGGTCGACAACAGCGCCACCTATCGGGTCTAAAACACTATTGTCATCCAAGTTGCAACCGAACATACACACACATAAAGTTTCATTGATATCGGTTGAGTTTCTAGTATATCGACAACAGCGCCAGCTATCGGGTCCAAAACACTATTATCTTCGAAGTTGCAACCAACCATACACACATACAAAGTTTCATTGATATCGGTTGAGTTTCTAGTAGATCGACAACAGAGTCACCTATCGGGTCCAAAACACTTTTATCGTCCAAGTTGCAACCAAACACCTATCGGGTCGAAGACACTACTACCATCCAAGTTGCAACCAACCATACACACATACGAAGTTTCATTGATATCGGTTGAGTTTCAAGTAGGTCGACAACAGCGCCACCTATCGGGTCCAAAACACTATTATCATCCAAGTTGCAACCAACCATACACACATACAAAGTTTCATTGATATCGGTTGAGTTTCTAGTAGATCGACAACAGACTCACCTATCGGGTCCAAACACTTTTATCGTCCAAGTTGCAACCAAACACCTATCGGGTCGAAGACACTACTACCATCCAAGTTGCAACCAACCATACACACATACAAAGTTCCATTGATATCGGTTGAGTTTCTAGTAGGTCGACAACAGCGCCACCTATCGGGTCCAAAACACTATTATTATCCAAGTTGCAACCAACCATACACACATACAAAGTTTCATTGATATCGGTGGAGTATCTAGTAGATCGACAACAGCGACACCTATCGGGTCCAAAACACTATTATCATCCAAGTTGCAACCAACCATACACACATACGAAGTTTCATTGATATCGGTTGAGTTTCTAGTACGTCGACAACAAGCAAATGATTGGAGACCGTGTGGCGATTACAGAAGGTTAAACGCAATCACGACACCAGACAGGTACCCGTTACCACACATACACGATTTCACCACAATACTCCAAGGCGCTACGGTGTTCTCAAAAATTGACCTGGCACGCGCATACCACCACATTCCAATGGCGCAAGACGACGTCCTTAAAACAGCTGTTATCACACCATTCGGACTCTTTGAGTTCACGCGAATGCCATTTGGTCTACGTAATGCGGCCCAAACCTTCCAAAGGTTTATGCACCAAGTAACAAGGGGCCTCGATTTTGTGTTTGTTTACGTGGACGACATATTAGTCGCAAGCAAGACGAACGCGGAACGTGAAACCCACCTCAAACTTCTGTTCCAACGGCTTACCGACTACGGCCTACGCATAAAAGCCTCCAAATGCACATTTGGAGTAGCGACACTGCATTTTCTAGGACTACACATTTCAAAAGATGGAGTTCAGCAATCTAAGGAACGGGTCGAAGCAATAGAAAACTTTCCCGAACCTAAGTCTATTAAAAACGTGCAAAGATTTATCGGTATGATACATTATTATCATCGTTTCATACCACATCTAGCAAGGACTTTCTCCCCCATCTACGACCACTTGACAAAACTGTCCAAAAGCAAAGATAACAAAAATAATTTCACTTCGCCCTCGGTTTGCCAAGAAGCATTCGAAAAGGCAAAGCGACAGCTCGCTGAAGCTACGCTTCTCAACCATCCTCAAGAGAATGCTAAGCTCAGCATAACAACCGATGCATCCAACACGGACATCGGCGCTGTATTGCAACAGTGGAGAGGAGAAGATTGGGAACCAGTAGCCTTCTTTAGCAAAAAACTCTCGCCTACACAAACACGATACTCTGCATTCGACCGAGAACTTCTTGCAATATACCTTGCGATACAACACTTCAGAAACTTCGTCGAAGGACAAGACTTCACGGTCTTTACAGACCACAAGCCGCTGACAACAGCGCTTACAACAAAAACCCAACGCAGTCCTAGACAAGAGCGTCAATTGGATCTAATATCGCAATTCACAAGCGATATACGATATGTCAAGGGCTCGTTGAACGTCGTAGCCGACACTCTTTCACGTCCAGATGCTGCGTCACTCGAACTTACCCTTCCGGGAATCGAGAAACTCGCCGAAGCACAGCTCGCTGATGAGGAACTCTCCGCACTCATTCACAATCCCCCTCCACACTCCAGCGTAAAACTGAAATTTATAAAAATACCGGCTTATGATATTTCCCTATGGTGCGAAACAGCTGCGGGTATCAACAGACCATACGTTCCCAAAGAAAAGAGGAAACCTATTTTTCACGCAATACATTCTCTCACACACCCCGGAATCAGGGCATCACGAAAGAAAATCGCAAAAATGTACTTCTGGCCGAGAATGAACCACGAAATAACACATGGGCAAAAAACCTATCTGCCTGCCAGATAGAGAAAGTGCAAAAACACACCAAATCACCAACCGATCAGATAATGGTTCCGGCAGGTAGATTCCAACACATTCACTTAGACATCGTAGGTCCGCTGCCTCCATCTAACGACTACAAATACTTACTAACAATAGTAGATAGATTCTCCAGATGGCCCGAGGCCTATCCCATTAGGGACATAACTGCGGAAACGATCGCAAGGACATACGTCCACGAGCACGTTGCTCGTTTCGGGGTGCCGAACACAATCACCACTGACCAAGGCTCACAATTCGAGTCTAAGTTGTTCAGTGAACTGACAAAATTTCTCGGCACCACACGCATTCGCACCACAGCCTACCACCCACAGGCTAATGACATGGTGGAAAGGTTCCATCGTCAATTAAAAACGTCAATACGGGCCTCTGAAGACAAAATAAACTGGTCACATGCACTTCCTTTAATCCTTCTCGGAATTCGCACGACCGTCAAAGAGGACATACAGCATTCACCGTCCGAACTCCTATACGGAGAAAATATTAAAGTGCCACAAGATTTTTCTTCATCGAACACAGATCATGCTAACGAATTCAACTTTGTGGAACATCTGAAAATATTTTTTAAAAACATCCCAGCATTAACACTGCAAACGAGAAAAACAAAACAAACTTCCATCCACCTTCCAAACACTCTAAACACTTGCAGGCAGGTCCTGGTAAGAAGCGACAAAATGAAAAGAGCATTATAATCTCCTTATGAGGGTCCTTTCAAGGTAATAAGAAAACTACGAAAACAATTTATTATCAAAGGTGAAAAAACATTGTCAGTCGCCATAGATCGAATTAAACAATTCCAAGCCGAATAGGCTGTCAGTGTCATTACCTGTCAAACTGGTCCGCTGCGCTGGGAAGGGGGTGATGTAGCGTACAGAAAGTAGATGGCGATAGGCTCCAAAGTAATGCTAGTGGTGCACAGATGGCGCCTAAACTAAGAGGAAGAAAAGGAAGAGGTTATTGGAGTAGAAAGAAAATTGTAAATTAGACAGAAGGAGAACGTGAGTTAGCGAAGAGTGCCAAAAAGTACTGTCGTAAAATTAAATTAAACTTTTAACTAATTGATCCGATCTCACAATAAATAAAATTGAATTTTGTTAATTATAAAAATACATCGAAGCGTTTCATTTAAATTCAATATGTGTATGGTTAGTTGCAACTTGGATGACAATAATGTTTTGGACCCGATATGTGGCGCTGTTGTCGATCTACTAGAAACTCAACAGATATCAATGAAACTTTGAATGTGTGTAAGGGTGCTTGCAACTTGGATGATAATAGTTTTTTGGACCCGATAGGTGGCGCTGTTGTCGACCTACTAGAAACTCAACCGATTTCAATGTGTGTGGATGTTTGGTTGCAGCTTGGATGATAATAGTGTGTTGGACCCGATAGGTGGCGCTGTTGTCGATCTACTAGAAACTCAACAGATATCAATGAAACTTTGAATGTGTGTAAGGGTGCTTGCAACTTGGATGATAATAGTTTTTTGGACCCGATAGGTGGCGCTGTTGTCGATCTACTAGAAACTCAACCGATTTCAATGAAACTTTATGTGTGTGTATGTTTGGTTGCAACTTGGATGATAATAGTGTGTTGGACCCTATAGGTGGCTCTGTTGTCGATCTACTAGAAACTCAACCGATATTAATGAAACTTCGTATGTGGGTATGGTTGGTTTTAACTTGGAAGATAATAGTGTTTTGGACCCGATAGGTGGCGCTGTTGTCGATCTACTAGAAACTGAACCGATATCAATGAAACTTTTTGTGTGTGTATGTTTAGTTGCAACTTGGATGATAATAGTGTGTTGGACCCGATAGGTGGCTCTGTTGTCGATCTACTAGAAACTCAACCGATATTAATGAAACTTCGTGTGTGTGTATGGTTGGTTTTAACTTTTATGATAATAGTGTTTTAGACCCGATAGGTGGCGCTGTTGTCGATCTACTAGAAACTCAACCAATATCAATGAAACCTTGTGTGTGTGTATGTTTGGTTGCAACTTGGAAGATAATAGTGTTTTGGACCCGATAGGTGGCGCTGTTGTCGACCTACTAGAAACTCAACCGATTTCAATGTGTGTGGATGTTTGGTTGCAGCTTGGATGATAATAGTGTGTTGGACCCGATAGGTGGCGCTGTTGTCGATCTACTAGAAACTCAACAGATATCAATGAAACTTTGAATGTGTGTAAGGGTGCTTGCAACTTGGATGATAATAGTTTTTTGGACCCGATAGGTGGCGCTGTTGTCGATCTACTAGAAACTCAACCGATTTCAATGAAACTTTATGTGTGTGTATGTTTGGTTGCAACTTGGATGATAATAGTGTGTTGGACCCTATAGGTGGCTCTGTTGTCGATCTACTAGAAACTCAACCGATATTAATGAAACTTCGTATGTGGGTATGGTTGGTTTTAACTTGGAAGATAATAGTGTTTTGGACCCGATAGGTGGCGCTGTTGTCGATCTACTAGAAACTGAACCGATATCAATGAAACTTTTTGTGTGTGTATGTTTAGTTGCAACTTGGATGATAATAGTGTGTTGGACCCGATAGGTGGCTCTGTTGTCGATCTACTAGAAACTCAACCGATATTAATGAAACTTCGTGTGTGTGTATGGTTGGTTTTAACTTTTATGATAATAGTGTTTTAGACCCGATAGGTGGCGCTGTTGTCGATCTACTAGAAACTCAACCAATATCAATGAAACCTTGTGTGTGTGTATGTTTGGTTGCAACTTGGAAGATAATAGTGTTTTGGACCCGATAGGTGGCGCTGTTGTCGACCTACTAGAAACTCAACCGATTTCAATGAAACTTTATGTGTGTGTATGTTTGGTTGCAACTTGGATGATAATAGTGTTTTGGACCCGATAGGTGGCGCTGTTGTCGATCTACTAGAAACTCAACCAATATCAATGAAACCTTGTGTGTGTGTATGTTTGGTTGCAACTTGGAAGATAATAGTGTTTTGGACCCGATAGGTGGCGCTGTTGTCGATCTACTAGAAACTCAACCGATATCAACGAAACTTTATGTGTGTGTATGTTCGGTTGCAACTTGGATGATAATAGTGTTTTAGACCCGATAGGTGGCGCTGTTGTCGATCTAATAGAAACTTAACCGATTTCAATGAAACTTTTTGTGTGCGTGTGTTTGGTAGCAACTTGGATGGTAATAGTGTTTTGGACCCGATAGGTGGCGCAGTTGTCGATCTACTAGAAACTCAACCGATATCAATGAAACCTTATGTGAGTGTATGTTTGGTTGCAACTTGGAAGATAATAGTGTTTTGGACCCGATAGGTGGCGCTGTTGTCGATCTACTAGAAACTCAACCGATATTAATGAAACTTCGTATGTGTGTATGGTTGGTTTTACCTTGGAAGATAATAGTGTTTTGGACCCGATAGGTGGCGCTGTTGTCGATCTACTAGAAACTCAACCGATATTAATGAAACTTCGTATGTGTGTATGGTTGGTTTTACCTTGGAAGATAATAGTGTTTTGGACCCGATAGGTGGCGCTGTTGTCGATCTACTAGAAACTCAACCGATATCAATGAAACTTTATGTCAGTGTATGTTTGGTTGCAACTTGGATGATAATAGTGTGTTGGACCCGATAGGTGGCTCTGTTGTCGATCTACTAGAAACTCAACCGATATTAATGAAACTTCGTGTGTGTGTATGGTTGGTTTTAACTTTTATGATAATAGTGTTTTAGACCCGATAGGTGGCGCTGTTGTCGATCTACTAGAAACTCAACCGATATCAATGAAACTTTGTATGTGTGTATGGTTGGTTGCAACTTGGATGATAGTAGTGTTTTGGACCCGATAGGTGGAGCTGTTGTCGATCTACTAGAAAGTCAACCAATATCAATGAAACTTTGTATGTGTGTATGGTTGGTTGCAACTTGGATGATGATACTGTTTTGGACCCGATAGTGTAATAGGCTGATAGGGGATGATTAGAGGGCGCTAGGAGTGATAGAGTGACAGGAGATGAGGATGTGGATGGGACCTAAGGAAGGGAAAAGAAATAGAAAGGGAGGGATAGCTGAGTGCGAGGGACGCGGCATGCTTGCGATGCTCGACTATACTCGCCGGATATGGGGTGGATCTTGCCCACTCACTCAACCGAACCTACGACAAAACATAAATCATGCCAAAAAGAAATATTTTTACTTGTACAGACATCGGACGGACGGTTACCACTTTGAGAAGCGCTCGTTGGTGTTTTGAGCGCGGCCAATACCCACCCTACCTGGAAATCCATGGCCTAAGACTTCCCCGTTGAAGTGTGTGTCCATCCAGATCAAGTCATCCGCCGAAAGAAGATGTAGCTCACCTTACTCCACCCCCTGTAAATTTAAAACTCAACAAGACATTATGGGCTCATGTGTCACAAAAAGAAAAAAACACCAAAATTTTCATCCTGACTGAGCGTGAGTGTACTGTTTATTTAAATTTGTGTGTTATAACATTACAAGCAAATTCATAAGGCAAGAAAATATAAACAAAAAAAAATTAAACAAAAAAATTATGAACGAAGGCGCTAACAAACTTATTTCTGAACCCTTTGGGAACTCGGACTTTACTTTTTACTGTAGGGGATAACTTTCTTTCTCCTTTTCTTTTTATGGGTTTCCTAACTTAATTTTGTCCCCACCCGATGCTTTCTAAGCCCCTACAATCTGCCGAATTGCTACCTAGATCGAGCTCGGTATAGGTTTCGATAGGGGTGCATGAGAAAAAGCAAAAAAAAAATGTGGGAACTAAACCAATCGTCATTCCACCAACAAAAAAAAATCCACCTACACAACAACAACAAAAACTACAAACGTCAACTCTATCCCCAAATTGTTCTTGGTGCACCCATGAGAATTACAGCAAAAACAAAAAAAAACTATAATTGTAAGATCAAAAAAAAAGAATTAATCAACAAAAATTTCACGCTTAACTTAAGGGACTTAATACTACAGAATTTAAATTGGTTTCCTTTTTTTCTTTTTCTTTTTGCAGCGAACAACTAAAAAAAAATGGTTTGCGTTCAAACGCACTTGCACGCTGCTGCCGTACTTTTCCTCGTGCCAATGGTACTATTGCACCAATAGAAGGGTGGTGGTTTACGCATCCACAGTAAACCAATGGCACAACTTATAATATGGTTGGTGGCGTGTTTAGTTGCCAATCCAATAAAACGTTGGCGGCCACGACCACCTATTTGTATGAGATGGATGGTCGATGACCGCCAAATGACCTTTCGTTGAGGCGATTTATACCTATGCAAAAAAAAGAATTTCATTTATATTTATGTCTAACTACCTTTACATACACTTAGATCTAGACTCACGGATTAAATTTCAGGTCTTCCAAATTAAGACCGCACTTCAGCCACTTTTATTTTTTTACGTCTATAATTTTTTTTTTTTTTTGTTTGTTTGTCACTGTTTCTGTTTCACTGTTTTATTTTCGTTAACTTTGTTTTTAACTTTTGTCGTCACTGTTTCTGTTTCGGACTTTGTCTTTATTTAAACTCTTGTGATGTAATTACTATGGGTTTTTTTTTGTTCTTTTAAACAGACGCTCAACAAAATTTTTTATTTTTCGATAAACGCTAGGATTTGGTCCTACCGACGACTTTATGCACAATGCCGAGTGTCTCCTCCATCCTAAGCAACAGACCCTCGTCCGAAGTATAGGCAACAACAATCTTGGACACCCGCTACCAGAGAGATTCACCTAACATCCGATCGCGGGATTGCCAATCAGAACCCGCCAACTATTCAAAAATCCCGCTCCTCTCATCATTTGAGTCTTAGGTTCTAACCCTTGCTACGCGAAAGTTATTATGCCTACCTGAACTTCCCCTAGTATTGTGAACAGGCCCTTGTTCCGAACTGTCAAAGTCAACACCTGAACGTCGCTGACAAATGCCTTTCTGTCAGCCAATACATTTTTTTGTTTATTTTCAGCCAGCAAAACCCTAAGGACGCGTATTTCTCTTTGTAAGTAGTTTCTTTTATTTATTTTATTTTAGGTACCTATACTTATAAATTGCTTTCCATTTCAGGCTACATAATTAATGCTGCGTGTGGATCCTTAATGGATACCTGTGGTAGGGTAAGTCTCGTCAAACATGCCTAATTACATGTCCCACCGATAACCAATCCATTTGTATTACAGGTGACCATAACAAAACTCTGGATTTGGCAGAGAAGATCAACGACAAAGACAGTGACAAAGGTCATCCATTTGGAGTAAGGGAAGAGCACTGGTGAAGAACCCACTTTATGTTAGCCGGGTTAAAGGGTTACGGTGTTTATACGTATATAAACACCATAGCATAGACTATGTATAAATAATAAATTAACATAAAGATGAACATACATAAATGGATAAATAGCAGATAACTAATATAAATAATAAATAGACTAACACATGTGCCTACATGCGTGTACCGCAAATAAATAAACAAACAAATAAATAAATAAATAAATGACTAGGTGAATAAATAGGTTAATAAATAGGTAAATTCATAATTTTATAAATAGGTTAGTAGATAGGTTAATTTATAATTGAATAAATAGGTTAATAAATAATTAGCTAGATACACCACTGAAATTAAATAACACATACTTACATCTAAATAATAAATAAATAAATAGACTACCAAATATACATAAGTTTTCTGACTATACGTTAATAAATTAACATCAATACATAAATAAATACATACGGAGTATACCTTAGATAAACTATATAAATTACCCATAGACTATACATAACAAAATAAGTGAATAACTAATAACTAAGATAGTCTATACACTACAGGAAAGCAACCACACAGATCAGTCGTGACATGTATATCACAGTTTAATCGAAAAGGTACATCAGGTATTCTAAATTTTCATTGTTTAATGTCCTTAGCATGGAATATACCTATTCTTTTACCCGCTAGGTTTTCCAATTCGTACATGCTGTTCCCAATGGCTTTAACTACTCTACACTTAACATATTTCGGACAGAGTTTCGCGGCTAGGTACTTTGAAGTGTCGCTAAGGACAAAATTTCTTCGGAAAACCTCTTGCCCGGGCATGAAACGTACGTTGCGCGTCCGGATGTTATATTTTTTTGCTGATTTTTCATTTGCCTTTGCTATATTGTCTCTTATTTTGTCGCGTAGACATTGTAGCCGGTTTTGTCGAGGGAGTGTTAGGAGTTCGCTGTCCTCTACCGCATTCAGTTTTCGTGACAGTGCATAGCTGCTCCCATGCGTTATCATGTTAGCTCCAAACAGAGCGAAGTATGGTGACACACCAGTTGTTGTATGGACGGAGCTTCGCAGTGCACATGCTATATCGCTTAGATGTAGATCCCAGTTACGCTGGTCATCTTTAATATATGAGCGTATGGCGGCTAGCAAAGTCCTATTAACTCTCTCAGAGGCGTTTGACTGCGGCGAATAGTATGCCGTCTTAAAGTGACGTATTCCCAGTTTCTGCAACAGATTTTGAAAATCTTTTGAGAGGAATTGTTTTCCGTTGTCTGAATGTATGACATGTGGTACACCAAACACGTTAAATACATCATTCTGAAGGAATTTCACGACATTTACCGTACTAGCATTTCTGAAAGCTTTCAACAATACAAACTTAGACAAATGATCAAGGACAACAAAGACGTAACAATTACCAGATTTCGAGCGGGGATAGGGACCAAGAAAATCGATATAAATTTTTTCGAACGGACGACTAGTGTTGAAGTTGTTTTTAATTGGGGGACGTAGTACCTGGTTTGACGACTTACACTGTTTACATACAGAACAGTTGGACACGTAATCGCGAATTTGCACTGTCATATTTGGCCAGTAGAAGTACTGCCGAATCCTGTGTAGTGTCTTTGATATACCACCGTGAGCTACATTGGGTGGGTCATGAGCTTTGGCAATCAGCTGCTCAGTCAGACCGGAAGGAACCCAAAGCCTCCATGTATGCTCGACTGTTTCATCCCCTGCTGGTGGCAGGGACCGCTTGTACACGAAATTATCGTCGACTTTTAGATCCGGAAGTTCTTCTGGATGCTCCTTTATCGTTGTTACTAAGCTGATATATTCTTCAGACTGAAACTCCTCCGAATCCAAATCAATTAACGGCACAACATGTTGGACATCGACACTTTCAACATAAATTCGGGACAACGTATCAGGTACTACATTTAACGAGCCTTTTCGGTGTTCAATATTGAACGTGAAAGCCTGCAGCTTGAGACTCCAACGTGCTAATCTCCCGCTCAGATCTTTAAGACTCATGAGCCACCGTAAACTGGAATGATCGGTTATGACTGTGAAGTCCATCCCCTCCACATATGGGCGAAATTTTTGGATGGCCATTACCGCAGCCATGCATTCTTTTTCGGTGACGCTATAATTTTTTTGGGCCGAGTTCAGCTTTTGCGAAAAGTACGAGATTGGTGATTCTTCTTCCTTTTCGTTCTTTTGGAACAAGACTGCGCCAATTCCGGATTCAGAGGCGTCACACTGAATATAGAACCTTTTTGCAAAGTCCGGGTGGATGAGTACCGGCGCAGTTGTTAGTGCGCTTTTGAGCTTCTCAAAGGCCTCGAGTGCTTCATTGGTCATTGTAAACTTTTCGTTTTTCTTTTTCAGGGTGTCGGTGATGGGAGCAGTCAAGGTTGAGAAGTCCCTAATAAACCTTCTGTACCAACCTGCTAGACCGAGGAACCGGCGTACCTGTTTTTGGCTTTTTGGAAGCGGGAATTCCGAGATAGCCTTGACCTTCTCAGGATCGGTTTTCAATTTCCCACCACCAACGATGAACCCCAAGTACTTCAGTTCTTTGAAGCAAAACTTGGACTTGTTCACGTTGATGGTGAGATTGGCTTTCCTTAGGCACTCAGCAACCTCGTCCAGCAGTGCAATGTGGGTCTCGAAATCTGGGGCTATGACGAGCAGATCATCCAGGTAGACGAAGACGCGGTCCCTCAATCTTGCGGGGATCACCTTGTCCATCAAGCGACACATCCTTTGGGCTGCGTTACACAACCCAAAGGGCATGACTCTGAATTGGTACAAGGGTCTTCCCGGCACAGCAAACGCAGTTTTCTCCCTACTCTGCCTCTCCAGCGGTATCTGCCAAAATGCGTCCTTGAGATCGACGCTACTAATGAAATAGGTGTCTGGTAGCCGACTGAGAAGCCCGTCGATATGGGGGAGAGGGTAAGCGTCCTTTTTGGTCAGTGTGTTCAGTGCCCTTGAGTCTAAGCAAGCACGGTTTTTGCCTGGTTTCCGTATAAGAACCATTGGCGAACACCACGGACTCTCACTCTCCTCAATAACGCCAAGCCTCAACATTCGGTCGATCTCTTCATATAACAGAGCTTGTATCGCTGGAGACACAGGGTAGTGTCGCTGCTTGACTGGGGCCGCATCTCCGGTATCGATGATGTGCTCTTCAACCTGTGTTTTCCCTAAACCATGCCTGGTGAAACATAGGAACCTCTCCTTGACTGTCTCCAGCGCGGACGATTGTTCAGACGTAAGCTCGTGGGAATCATCATCCGGAACATTTGGTTTGGTTGGCTCGGGTGCGCTAATAGCGCTAATGACTTGTGGAGCTATTTGGAACGCTTTCCAAAAATCAACCCCCAGGTATAGTTCTTGGTCTAAGTTTGGCACTACATAAAAAGTAATTAAGTGTTTTTGTTCTTTATAGGTCACCGGCACTTGAATCTTCCCTACTATTTGCTGAGTTTTCCCATCCGCAGTTTTGACATTAGAAGTTGTCTTTGCAATTGGTAGGTTCAACGATTCTATGAGCTGCATGCAGTATTTGCCTAGTATACTAATGCTGGCTCCGCTATCTAATAAGCCATATACTTCCTTATCTAGTATTTTAATTTTTGCATAGGGTCTAGGGTCAGCCGCGGTGTTTATCTGTGTAGACGCCACTGCTTTCCTGATTCCTTTCCGTATCTGATACCGTTTTCTTGTTTTTATGATTTGTTTTGATACACTCTGATTGTTCTCTCTAAAAATCCTATCTTTTGCTAAGTTGTAATCCCTAATTCTAACGTGAAGTGGCTTAATTTCTAATAAATTTCTATGCGTATCTAAACATCTATTTTCTTCTCTTTTCAAGATCGTTATCTTGTTTGCACCTTCCTCTAATGAGGGCTGCCTCTCTCCTAGTTCTACCTGCGTGTGACAATCCCTAGTTGTTTTTATGGTTTTTATTCCGGGGTTTGAGTCGAACGTGACTCCCCCGCCGACATCACGTTCATCGACCGGTTTTCCGGGTTACAACGCCTACACTTTGGTGTTATTACACCTTCTTGTCCGCATCTGTAACAGAATATGTTACGTACTGCGGACGGACAATCCATGAAGTTGTGACCTTCAGCCCTACAGTTCCAGCAAATCCAATTTCGCTGATCACCCTGTCTCCGTGGAGGATTCGGACGAACATTGTGGTATTGCATTGCCGCAAACTGCTCCTCCTGCTGATAAGGATCTTCACCGTAGTCGATCTCATTGACCATGAACCTAGGTTGTTGGCGATGCGGTTTTGGTGGTTCTCTATGCGGAAAGGCATTCTCCGCATCTCTACATACATCTTTTAATTGTTCCAATGTGAAAATGTTCATTGGGTAGACCAACTTCCCAATCCGGTCACTGAGGTTACGCTTGAGGATACGCACCAAGTCAACTTCTGGCATCTGAACTCGAAGCTGAGATCTCAACTTTTGTATGGCAGTGAAATAATCGTCGCTTGTCTCCCCGATGCCCTGCCTACGATCCAGTATGTCCCGAATGATTTCGAAATCGGATTTCGAATTTCGAAACTGTCGCTTCAATGCGTCTCGAAGCGTTGGCCAATCTGGACGATAATTAGAGCGCTGGTATTGCCAATACCATTCATGAGCCGCACCTACAACAAGGAGATGGAAGTCTCTCATGATTTCGGACCATGGGCAGTCGTACTGACTTTGAAGTGTCTCGAGTCGGAATATAAAGTCTTCGACATCAAGACTCTCAGATTTGCCATCGAAGCTGAGACCCCACTTGTCAATCTTGATGGAGCCTCCACCAACTTGACGAGGACCAGTTGGAATGGAGTGAAGCGGTGGGCTATAATGGTATCCGCCAGGAGGATTTCGACCATGCTGAGAAGGAACTTGAGCGTAAGTATTTAGTTGACTATATCCTTGATTTGACCTATAATAATTATTGTTTTGTCTACTATGCCCCCCTAGAGGAACAAATGTCCTTGCGGCTGCGTCCAGCTGCGAACGATCGTGGCGGACTGGTTGTGGCGGAACAACAGGTGGTTGCTGGTGTAGGACTGAAGGCTGCGGTTGGATTATAGGTTGGTTTGGAACTACCGGCTGAGGTGGAACGGAAGGCCTATCGGCTTCTACTTGAGCATTCTGACGAAAGAGGTGATTTATTTCGCTTGTGAAACCTAAGAAACTATTTCTCATCTCCGTTTTTAAGTCTTCGGAGATTTCTCCCTTCAAAGACTCTTTCAGCGACGAGAAAGCATTGACCAAAGCCAAGTTGACATAAGCCTTCAAGTCAGACGGTATTTCTGGTTTGGGCTGTCCGCTGTTTGGCTGGCCTACTGTTGGTTGTTGCCTTTCGCTAAGTCCTACTAAGGTTCCTGCACTGGTGTTTTGGGACCTGCCCCCTGCTGCGCCTAAATTGCTAATTTCGCTGTATGGCGGTGCTGGAATGGAATCGGCACTAGTGGAACGACTCTGGGAAAAGTCAGGTGTTGGAATGTCCTGTTCTATATTAACATTGCTGTTGAGAACTACTTGGGCTTCTTCCCTACTAGGCAGTGGTGTGCGTCGTAGTTTTGGCACTGCACCTAGGTTGCCGAAATTATTGCTGTGAGGAACTAGGTTTGAATCTGGGCCGATGACACGGTTCCAATTCTGATCGGTTGATGGAAGGACTGTGTTGCCAATGGAAGGGTCTTGAGGTGGTCTCCCGCTACCTACTGGAGTATGCTGTACTCTCGGCATTGTACCTGTCGATGATTTTTTTTGTTGTGAATTGGACCTAGTGATCATTCTATTTTCAATAAACAAACTTTCTCTTCTTAATTTCCTTATTTCCTTTTCTTTTTCAGCTGAACTCATAATTGGCTTTACGGAAGACTACAACTCTAAACACTACGGGAAAGAATGGACTAAATGAAGATGAACAATTTTCTACACGGATACGAAGACAGACGCGAATTAACGAAGACCTACTCGTGAGTTTATTTTAATATTTTAAGTATCTGCTAAGTAAGGATATGTATGTGTATATCTCTATAACTAAGTAGTATATGTATTTGGGGAAATAAATATGAGTAATTGAATATAGGGTATAATAAACATAAGCTGGAAAAAAATTATTTAGTATAGATGTGTTATAGAAATGAATATAATGTATGTATAATATAAGTATAAACAATAGGGTATATAATAATGAAGGTATGTGTGTTGCTTAAGTATAGTTGGAAATTTGAAAATTGCAATGTTGTATTCGTAACTATTAAGTGACGTAGGATACGAAACAACTGCAGAAAAAAATTATGTTTAAGTACATGCCTTGCTGGGAGTTATGTGAGTGTAGATGTAGTATTATCGAAGTAATAAACGAAGCAATAAACGACCTTCAAAAATCAATTAAGGTTTGTGTTTGCATGTATTGTGTTGGGGGTGTTTCAGGAAGCTGTCTTCGGCGGTATTTGTTGGCGATGACTTGAACTGTTTTGGACAAAAAAATATCTAAGACTGCAGACGGACTAAAACTCTCATGTTTATTTTTTTTTTCTCAAAGTGGTAAATTGCATACATGAATAAACAAGGAGACACTGTTGTTTTCCTCTGCTCCCGCAATTCCAGTCTATCCTAGGGACTTTGCTAGAAGACTTGGAGAAGAAGACAACAACACACTAAGTAGAACCTAAAGGATGTGACAATGCTGCCAGTTACGATGACTCTCATCGAACAGGGCCACTGTACACATGAACTAAAATTACGATACAAAATGAAAGTGAAAATTGAAATTTGTGATAGAAAAGTAAAAATGGTGGTTTGAAAGAGATAGAAGTAGAAAAGACGCAACATAAACAGAGTTCCAATTGTTTTTGTTGTCAACGTCAAGGAACTCATCGCAATTCATCTGACATGTCAGAGACTTCTCAAGTGAAGACTTATGGGTTCCCTGGTGTTGACGACGAAAACATTTGTGGACTTATACAACATAAAGGACTGAAGACAAGGACAAACAAACGTTGGGCGCCATTTGTAATAGGCTGATAGGGGATGATTAGAGGGCGCTAGGAGTGATAGAGTGACAGGAGATGAGGATGTGGATGGGACCTAAGGAAGGGAAAAGAAATAGAAAGGGAGGGATAGCTGAGTGCGAGGGACGCGGCATGCTTGCGATGCTCGACTATACTCGCCGGATATGGGGTGGATCTTGCCCACTCACTCAACCGAACCTACGACAAAACATAAATCATGCCAAAAAGAAATATTTTTACTTGTACAGACATCGGACGGACGGTTACCACTTTGAGAAGCGCTCGTTGGTGTTTTGAGCGCGGCCAATACCCACCCTACCTGGAAATCCATGGCCTAAGACTTCCCCGTTGAAGTGTGTGTCCATCCAGATCAAGTCATCCGCCGAAAGAAGATGTAGCTCACCTTACTCCACCCCCTGTAAATTTAAAACTCAACAAGACATTATGGGCTCATGTGTCACAAAAAGAAAAAAACACCAAAATTTTCATCCTGACTGAGCGTGAGTGTACTGTTTATTTAAATTTGTGTGTTATAACATTACAAGCAAATTCATAAGGCAAGAAAATATAAACAAAAAAAAAAATTAAACAAAAAAATTATGAACGAAGGCGCTAACAAACTTATTTCTGAACGCTTTGGGAACTCGGACTTTACTTTTTACTGTAGGGGATAACTTTCTTTCTCCTTTTCTTTTAATGGGTTTCCTAACTTAATTTTGTCCCCACCCGATGCTTTCTAAGCCCCTACAATCTGCCGAATTGCTACCTAGATCGAGCTCGGTATAGGTTTCGATAGGGGTGCATGAGAAAAAGCAAAAAACTAAACCAATTGTCATTCCACCAACAAAAAAAAATCCACCTACACAACAACAACAAAAACTACAAACGTCAACTCTATCCCCAAATTGTTCTTGGTGCACCCATGAGAATTACAGCAAAAACAAAAAAAAACTATAATTGTAAGATCAAAAAAAAAGAATTAATCAACAAAAATTTCACGCTTAACTTAAGGGACTTAATACTACAGAATTTAAATTGGTTTCCTTTTTTTCTTTTTTTTTTTGCAGCGAACAACTAAAAAAAAATGGTTTGCGTTCAAACGCACTTGCACGCTGCTGCCGTACTTTTCCTCGTGCCAATGGTACTATTGCACCAATAGAAGGGTGGTGGTTTACGCATCCACAGTAAACCAATGGCACAACTTATAATATGGTTGGTGGCGTGTTTAGTTGCCAATCCAATAAAACGTTGGCGGCCACGACCACCTATTTGTATGAGATGGATGGTCGATGACCGCCAAATGACCTTTCGTTGAGGCGATTTATACCTATGCAAAAAAAAGAATTTCATTTATATTTATGTCTAACTACCTTTACATACACTTAGATCTAGACTCACGGATTAAATTTCAGGTCTTCCAAATTAAGACCGCACTTCAGCCACTTTTATTTTTTTACGTCTATAATTTTTTTTTTTTTTTGTTTGTTTGTCACTGTTTCTGTTTCACTGTTTTATTTTCGTTAACTTTGTTTTTAACTTTTGTCGTCACTGTTTCTGTTTCGGACTTTGTCTTTATTTATACTCTTGTGATGTAATTACTATGGGTTTTTTTTTTGTTCTTTTAAACAGACGCTCAACAAAATTTTTTATTTTTCGATAAACGCTAGGATTTGGTCCTACCGACGACTTTATGCACAATGCCGAGTGTCTCCTCCATCCTAAGCAACAGACCCTCGTCCGAAGTATAGGCAACAACAATCTTGGACACCCGCTACCAGAGAGATTCACCTAACATCCGATCGCGGGATTGCCAATCAGAACCCGCCAACTATTCAAAAATCCCGCTCCTCTCATCATTTGAGTCTTAGGTTCTAACCCTTGCTACGCGAAAGTTATTATGCCTACCTGAACTTCCCCTAGTATTGTGAACAGGCCCTTGTTCCGAACTGTCAAAGTCAACACCTGAACGTCGCTGACAAATGCCTTTCTGTCAGCCAATACATTTTTTTGTTTATTTTCAGCCAGCAAAAACCTAAGGAGTGGCTTAGTGGTTTCTAGTAGATCGACAACAGCGTCACCTGTCGGGTCCAAAACACTATTATCATCCAAGTTGCAAGCACCCTTACACACATTCAAAGTTTCATTGATATCTGTTGAGTTTCTAGTAGATCGACAACAGCGCCACATATCTCGTCCAAAACACTATTATCATCCAAGTTGCAACCAACCGTACACACATACAAAGTTTCATTGATATCGGATGAGTTTCTAGTGGAACGACAACAGCGCCACCTATCGGGTCGAAGACACTACTATCATCCAAGTTGCAACCAAACATACGCACACATAAAGTTTCATTGATATCGGTTGAGTTTCTAGTAGATCGACAACAGCGCCACCTATCGGGTCCAAAACACTATTATCATCCAAGCTGCTACCAAACACACACACACATAAAGTTTCATTGAAATCGGTTAAGTTTCTATTAGATCGACAATAGCGCCACCTATCGGGTCTAAAACACTATTATCATCCAAGTTGCAACGGAACATACACACACATAAAGTTTCATTGATATCGGTTGAGTTTCTAGTAGATCGACAACAGCGCCACCTATCGGGTCCAAAACACTACTATCATCCAAGTTGCAACCAAACATACACACACATAAAGTTTCATTGAAATCGGTTGAGTTTCTAGTAGGTCGACAACAGCGCCACCTATCGGGTCCAAAACACTATCATCATCCAAGTTGCAACCAACCATACACACAACACGTGTTTCAGTGATATCGGTTGACTTTCTAGTAGATCGACAACAGCGCCACCTATCGGGTCTAAAACACTATTATCATCCAAGTTGCAACCGAACATACACACACTTAAAGTTTCATTGATATCGGTTGAGTTTCTAGTATATCGACAACAGCGCCACCTATCGGGTCCAAAACACTATTATCTTCGAAGTTGCAACCAACCATACACACATACGAAGTTTCATTGATATCGGTTGAGTTTCTAGTAGGTCGACAACAGCGCCACCTATCGGGTCCAAAACACTATTATCATCCAAGTTGCAACCAACCATACACACATACAAAGTTTCATTGATATCGGTTGAGTTTTTAGTAGATGACAACAGTCACCTATCGGGTCCAAAACACTTTTATTTTTTATTTTTTATTTTTTTTTTTTTTTTTTCACGTTTTATTGCACATATAAGTTTTCAAAGGTTTAACAATGGTATCTGCGAAGCCGATAGGCTTTTCTGCAGAAGGTGGAGTGACATGTTTGATTTTTGCAAATATTTAGCTTAGTTGTTTTTTTTTTTTTTTTTTTTTTTTTTTCTTAAACTACATACATATATACTGATTTACTAATTTATGTTGCTTATGGCTAGATGTTAAGATAAAGGAAAACATTTTTCAGATATTTTTTTCTTGTTTTGTAATTTGTTATGTTCGAAAGTTCCTGAGGTAGTTCGTTGATGATAGATGGAACGCTGAATTGAAGTTGTCTTCTTCCATAACAGTTGTAACTTCTTGGCACTTGTAGCATACCTTGGGCACGTCGCCTGGTATTCCGGTCGTGATCGATTGGTCTGGTAAAGCGGTTGTCATCCGAAAACTCCAAAACTATCGCCATCTTGAATAGCTGCTTAACATTAAGCACCTTGAAACATTGTTCGCTTGGATGTAGATTGTTGCCGTTTATTAGGCTTAATGCCGCATTTTGTAGTCTTTGCAGCTTTTGAATGTGAGTGTTCGCTGCATCGCCCCAGGCAAGTACACCATATCGAAGCTTGGATTCAATGAGAGCGTAGTACACCTGTTTCAAAACCGGTGCTGATGCGTGATACCTTAAATGAGTTAGTGCGTACAAAGCCTTCCTTAGATCCATACGTAATTTATTGATGTGCTTTTCCCAGAGAAAATGACTGTCAATTACAATACCAAGGTATTTGTAGCTCTCTACCAGTTCGAGGACCTCACTTGCGGTATTAGGACATCCCTCATTTTTAATGAATATTTGTAATTGCGTTGCTTTGTAACTTGGGTTGCGTATATGCATGACTTTTGTCTTCTTAGCGTTGATAACCAAACCATTATCGTGGCACCACTTAACAGCAACATCTAATTCTTCCTGCATTATTGATGTCGCCATCTCCAATGATCTGTGATGCACCACAATCGCTGTATCATCGGCAAAAGCATATGGAGTGCCCTTCTTAAAAACGTTCAATAGCTCATTTGTGTAGAGAATGAATAGGATTGGACCAAGTTTTGATCCCTGGGGGACTCCATATTCAACCTTTTTCCTCTCACTCATCGCGTTCTTAATTTTCACACAATACATCCTGTCATGAAGATACTCCCGTAGCCAGTCCGCCATTATTCCTCTTATGCCAACGCGTCGTAGAGCTTCTAATAACTTGGAATGGTTCAATGTGTCGAATGCTTTACTAAAGTCCATAAATACTACTAAGACATGGTGGCTTCTGCTCAGGCTATTGTTAACCAAGTTTGCAAATTCAGCTAGGAGTTTGCCAGTGCTTTTACGTTTTTGAAACCCGTACTGACTGTTATGTATTAAAGAGTGCTTGGCTATAAAATTCTGTAATCGTTCCATAATTACGCCTTCCATACATTTTTCAATAACTGGGAGAATTGAAATTGGTCTATAATTACTGATTTCGTTTCTTACTCCTCCTTTGTAGATTGGTCTTACTACTGCAGTTTTAAGGGCTATTGGAATTTTTGATTGTGTCAAGCTGAGGTTAATAAACTTGCAAAGGATAGGAGCAAATATATTTGCATGTTTTTTTATGTCAAATGCTCGAATTTCATCTACACCTGGCGATTTATTTTCTCCTAGTTTGCTTATGATTTTATTTACCTCATCAATGGTAGTAGCCTTTGCGAAAATTGAATTCGCTATGGTTTTATGTGTATGGGTTGACGTTATCGCATTGCAGTGATGGATTATGTTACTCGTTTGTGTTGAAAAATTATTTGCACATTCATTAGTTAACATTGTAACTTCCGTTGAAAAACTGGCTATCATAGTTTCATCGATGTTTGACTTTTTTCTTCCCAGAAGCTCGTTTATTAGTCCCCATGTTTTGCGAGGATCAGCTTTGAGTAAATTGAATTTATTTTTATAGAAATAGGATTTTTGTATTGTTATTTCTTTATTTATTTTGTTTCTGAAACATTTGTATTCGGTCTCATAACTTTTGTTTAACCTATTGTTTTTCCAACGTCTGAACAGTTCATCCCTTCGCTTGCAATTTACGATTAAACTCTGGGTCATCCATGTACTAGGCTTTCTTCTATTTTGAATTTTCTTGAAGGTTGAAGTCTTATATATATGTTGCATCTTGTGATATAGCTTTTGGTATATGTTTTCGGCATCATCCTCCGTCAGAACATCTTCCCAATTTTCTTCACGGATGAGCTGATTAACTTTTGCATTACATATCGTATACTTAGCACTGTTGGTTTTCTTAACTAGTGTTGATGTGTCACCAGTATAGTATAAAATTGGGTAATGATCAGTTAACCCACTTTCTATTACTGCAGAGCTTATTTGGCCATCTGTTCTGCTGACAAGGATATGATCTATTGCTGTTTTTGTTCCATTTTCTGGATCTATTCTTGTAAATTCGGTGATGATGTTCATGAGTCCTAATGATGCTAACATCTCCAAATAATCTTTCACGTAGTTAGATCCTACATCTCGGACATTTATATTTATATCACCCATCACTATAATTTCTTCATTTTTCCTCAGCTGACACAAATTGTTTTCAACTTCCGTAATAAACGCGTTTTTACTAAAACCCACGATGTATATCGTTTTATTTCCCTCTTTGAAACTGACTTTTAAACTTTCATACGAAGTCGTCTCTGATGCAAGTGGCGTATGGTCTAATTCTTTCCGAATAAACATTAAAACTCCACCACCTCTGCGATTATTTCTGTTTGAGAATTCTGCTACAAAGCCTTCTATGTTATACAAATTCTTTTCTTCATCTTTAATATTTGTTTCCACGAGGACTATTATTTTTAAATCATTAATGATTTGACTTACACTTAGACAGAAATTATTCCAGTTCTTGCGCAATGATCTTATATTAAAACACAAACAAGAAATTCTTTTATTTTTCAAATCGTTAGCATTTATGCCGCTAAATCCTTGTATTACCCTACAATCGAGGTTGACAAGTAGTTCATCTATTACATTATTTGTGTTCTCCATTTTAACAATATTGATTTCGTATTTCTTTTGTCTATATTCCTACAAATCTAACTACATTTTATTGTATACGTGTAATTTTATCGTTCAAGTTGCCACCAAACACCTATCGGGTCGAAGACACTACTATCATCCAAGTTGCAACCAACCATACACACATACAAAGTTTCATTGATATCGGTTGAGTTTCTAGTAGGTCGACAACAGCGCCACCTATCGATTCCAAAACACTATTATCATCCAAGTTGCAACCAACCATACACACATACAAAGTTTCATTGATATCGGTTGAGTTTCTAGTAGATCGACAACAGCGCCACCTATCGGGTCCAAAACACTATTATCATCCAAGTTGCAACCAACCATACACACATACGAAGTTTCATTGATATCGGTTGAGTTTCTAGTACGTCGACAACAAGCAAATGATTGGAGACCGTGTGGCGATTACAGTAGGTTAAACGCAATCACGACACCAGACAGGTACCCGTTACCACACATACACGATTTCACCACAATACTCCAAGGCGCTACGGTGTTCTCAAAAATTGACCTGGTACGCGCATACCACCACATTCCAATGGCGCAAGACGACGTCCTTAAAACAGCTGTTATCACACCATTCGGACTCTTTGAGTTCACGCGAATGCCATTTGGTCTACGTAATGCGGCCCAAACCTTCCAAAGGTTTATGCACCAAGTAACAAGGGGCCTCGATTTTGTGTTTGTTTACGTGGACGACATATTAGTCGCAAGCAAGACGAACGCGGAACATGAAACCCACCTCAAACTTCTGTTCCAACGGCTTACCGACTACGGCCTACGCATAAAAGCCTCCAAATGCATATTTGGAGTCGCGACACTGCAATTTCTAGGACTACACATTTCAAAAGATGGAATTCAGCCATCTAAGGAACGGGTCGAAGCAATAGAAAACTTTCCCGAACCTAAGTCTATTAAAAACGTGCAAAGATTTATCGGTATGATAAATTATTATCATCGTTTCATACCACATCTAGCAAGGACTTTCTCCCCCATCTACGACCACTTGACAAAACTGTCCAAAAGCAAAGATAACAAAAATAATTTCACTTAGCCCTCGGTTTGCCAAGAAGCATTCGAAAAGGCAAAGCGACAACTCGCTGAAGCTACGCTTCTCAACCATCCTCAAGAGAATGCTAAGCTCAGCATAACAACCGATGCATCCAACACGGACATCGGCGCTGTATTGCAACAGGGGAGAGGAGAAGATTGGGAACCAGTAGCCTTCTTTAGCAAAAAACTCTCGCCTACACAAACACGATACCCTGCATTCGACCGAGAACTTCTTGCAATATACCTTGCGATACAACACTTCAGAAACTTCGTCGAAGGACAAGACTTCACGGTCTTTACAAACCATAAGCCGCTGACAACAGCGCTTACAACAAAAACCCAACGCAGTCCTAGACAAGAGCGTCAATTGGATCTAATATCGCAATTCACAAGCGATATACGATATGTCAAGGGCTCGTTGAACGTCGTAGCCGACACTCTTTCACGTCCAGATGCTGCGTCACTCGAACTTACCCTTCCGGGAATCGAGAAACTCGCCGAAGCACAGCTCGCTGATGAGGAACTCTCCGCACTCGTTCACAATCCCCCTCCACACTCCAGCGTAAAACTGGAATTTATAAAAATACCGGCTTTTGATATTTCCCTATGGTGCGAAACAGCTACGGGTATCAACAGACCATACGTTCCCAAAGAAAAGAGGAAACCTATTTTTCACGCAATACATTCTCTCATACACCACGGAATCAGGGCATCACGAAAGAAAAACGCAAAAATGTACTTCTGGCCGAGAATGAACCACGAAATAAACACATGGGCAAAAAACTGTGCTGCCTGCCAGAAAGAGAAAGTGCAAAAACACACCAAATCACCAACCGATCAGATAATGGTTCCGGCAGGTAGATTCCAACACATTCACTTAGACATCGTAGGTCCGCTTCCTCCATCTAACGACTACAAATACTTACTAACAATAGTAGATAGATTCTCCAGATGGCCCGAGGCCTATCCCATTAGGGACATAATTGCGGAAACGATCGCAAGGACATACGTCCACGAGCACGTTGCTCGTTTTGGGGGGGTGCCGAACACAATCACCACTGACCAAGGCTCCCAATTCGAGTCTAAGTTGTTCAGTGAACTGACAAAATTTCTCGGCACCACACGCATTCGCACCACAGCCTACCACCCACAGGCTAATGGCATGGTGGAAAGGTTCCATCGTCAATTAAAAACGTCAATACGGGCCTCTGGAGACAAAATAAACTGGTCACATGCACTTCCTTTAATCCTTCTCGGAATTCGCACGACCGTCAAAGAGGACATACAGCATTCATCGTCCGAACTCCTATACGGAGAAAATATTAAAGTGCCACAAGATTTTTCTTCATCGAACACAGATCATGCTAACGAATTCAACTTTGTGGAACATCTGAAAATTTTTTTTAAAAACATCCCAGCATTAACACTGCAAACGAGAAAAACAAAACAAACTTCCATCCACCTTCCAAACACTCTAAACACTTGCAGGCAGGTCCTGGTAAGAAGCGACAAAATGAAAAGAGCATTATAATCTCCTTATGAGGGTCCTTTCAAGGTAATAAGAAAACTACGAAAACAATTTATTATCAAAGGTGAAAAAACATTGTCAGTCGCCATAGATCGAATTAAACAATTCCAAGCCGAATAGGCTGTCAGTGTCATTACCTGTCAAACTGGTCCGCTGCGCTGGGAAGGGGGTGATGTAGCGTACAGAAAGTAGATGGCGATAGGCTCCAAAGTAATGCTAGTGGTGCACAGATGGCGCCTAAACTAAGAGGAAGAAAAGGAAGAGGTTATTGGAGTAGAAAGAAAATTGTAAATTAGACAGAAGGAGAACGTGAGTTAGCGAGGAGTGCCAAAAACTTCTGTCGTAAAATTAAATTAAACTTTTAACTAATCTCACAATAAATAAAATTGAATTTTGTTAATTATAAAAATACATCGAAGCGTTTTATTTAAATTCAATATGTGTATGGTTAGTTGCAACTAGGATGATAATAATGTTTTGGACCCGATATGTGGCGCTGTTGTCGATCTACTAGAAACTCAACCGATATCAATGAAACCTTATGTTTGCGTATGTTTGGTTGCAACTTGGATGATAGTAGTGTCTTCGACCCGATAGGTGGCGCTGTTGTCGTTCCACTAGAAACTCAACCGATATCAATGAAACTTTGTAAGTGTGTATGGTTGGTTGCAACTTGGATGATTATAGTGTTTTCATTCAAAGTTTCATTGATATCTGCTGAGTTTCTAGTAGATCGACAACAGCGCCACATATCGGGTCCAAAACACAATTATCATCCAAGTTGCAACCAACCATACACACTTACAAAGTTTCATTGATATCGGTT
The DNA here is from genome assembly GCA_963082955.1 of Cheilosia grossa. Classification (NCBI taxonomy): domain Eukaryota; kingdom Metazoa; phylum Arthropoda; class Insecta; order Diptera; family Syrphidae; genus Cheilosia; species Cheilosia grossa. The sequence continues at coordinate 47,370,771 of OY720147.1, read as the reverse complement.
GAGTTTCTAGTGGAACGACAACAGCGCCACCTATCGGGTCGAAGACACTACTATCATCCAAGTTGCAACCAAACATACGCAAACATAAGGTTTCATTGATATCGGTTGAGTTTCTAGTAGATCGACAACAGCGCCACCTATCGGGTCCAAAACACTACTATCATCCAAGTTGCTACCAAACACACACACACATAAGGTTTCAATGAAATCGGTTAAGTTTCTATTAGATCGACAACAGCGCCACCTATCGGGTCCAAAACACTATTATCATCCAAGTTGCTACCAAACATACACACATACGAAGTTTCATTGATATCGGTTAAGTTTATATTAGATCGACAACAGCGCCAACTATCGGGTCCAAAACACTATTATCATCCAAGTTGCAACCAGCCATAGACACATACAAAGTTTCATTGATATCGGTTGAGTTTCTAGTGGAACAAAAACAGCGCCACCTATCGGGTCGAGACACTACTATCATCCAAGTTGCAACCGAACATACACACACATAAAGTTTCATTGAAATCGGTTAAGTTTATATTAGATCGACAACAGCGCCAAGTATCGGGTCCAAAACACTATTATCATCCAAGTTGCAACTAACCATACACACATACGAAGTTTCATTGATATCGGTTGAGTTTCTAGTAGATCGACAACAGCGCCACCTATCGGGTCCAAAACACTATTGTCATCCAAGTTGCAACCAAACATACACATTTACAAAGTTTCATTGATATCGGTTGAGTTTCTAGTAGATCGACAACAGCGCCACCTATCGGGTCCAAAACACTTTTATCATCCAAGTTGCAACTAACCATACACACACATAAAGTTTCATTGAAATCGGTTAAGTTTATATTAGATCGACAACAGCGCCAAGTATCGGGTCCAAAACACTATTATCATCCAAGTTGCAACTAACCATACACACATACGAAGTTTCATTGATATCGGTTGAGTTTCTAGTAGATCGACAACAGCGCCACCTATCGGGTCCAAAACACTATTGTCATCCAAGTTGCAACCAAACATACACATTTACAAAGTTTCATTGATATCGGTTGAGTTTCTATTAGATCGACAACAGCGCCACCTATCGGGTCTAAAACACTATTATCATCCAAGTTGCAACCAGCCATAGACACATACAAAGTTTCATTGATATCGGTTGAGTTTCTAGTGGAACAAAAACAGCGCCACCTATCGGGTCGAGACACTACTATCATCCAAGTTGCAACCGAACATACACACACATAAAGTTTCATTGAAATCGGTTAAGTTTATATTAGATCGACAACAGCGCCAAGTATCGGGTCCAAAACACTATTATCTTCGAAGTTGCAATCAAACATACACACACATAAGGTTTCATTGATATCGGTTGAGTTTCTATTAGATCGACAACAGCGCCACCTATCGGGTCCAAAACACTATTATCATCCAAGTTGCAACTAACCATACACACATACGAAGTTTCATTGATATCGGTTGAGTTTCTAGTAGATCGACAACAGCGCCACCTATCGGGTCCAAAACACTATTATCATCCAAGTTGCAACCAGCCATAGACACATACAAAGTTTCATTGATATCGGTTGAGTTTCTAGTGGAACAAAAACAGCGCCACCTATCGGGTCGAGACACTACTATCATCCAAGTTGCAACCGAACATACACACACATAAAGTTTCATTGAAATCGGTTAAGTTTATATTAGATCGACAACAGCGCCAAGTATCGGGTCCAAAACACTATTATCTTCCAAGTTGCAATCAAACATACACACACATAAGGTTTCATTGATATCGGTTGAGTTTCTATTAGATCGACAACAGCGCCACCTATCGGGTCCAAAACACTATTATCATCCAATTTGCAACCAACCATAGACACATACAAAGTTTCATTGATATCGGTTGAGTTTCTAGTAGATCGACAACAGAGTCACCTATCGGGTCCAAAACACTTTTATCGTCCAAGTTGCAACTAAACACCTATCGGGTCGAAGACACTACTACCATCCAAGTTGCAACCAACCATACACACATACGAAGTTCCATTGATATCGGTTGAGTTTCTAGTAGGTCGACAACAAGCAAATGATTGGAGACCGTGTGGCGATTACAGAAGGTTAAACGCAATCACGACACCAGACAGGTACCCGTTACCACACATACACGATTTCACCACAATACTCCAAGGCGCTACGGTGTTCTCAAAAATTGACCTGGTACGCGCATACCACCACATTCCAATGGCGCAAGACGACGTCCTTAAAACAGCTGTTATCACACCATTCGGACTCTTTGAGTTCACGCGAATGCCATTTGGTCTAACTAATGCGGCCCAAACCTTCCAAAGGTTTATGCACCAAGTAACAAGGGGCCTCGATTTTGTGTTTGTTTACGTGGACGACATATTAGTCGCAAGCAAGACGAATGCGGAACATGAAACCCACCTCAAACTTCTGTTCCAACGGCTTACCGACTACGGCCTACGCATAAAAGCCTCCAAATGCACATTTGGAGTCGCGACACTGCAATTTCTAGGACTACACATTTCAAAAGATGGAATTCAGCAATCTAAGGAACGGGTCGAAGCAATAGAAAACTTTCCCAAACCTAAGTCTATTAAAAACGTGCAAAGATTTATCGGTATGATACATTATTATCATCGTTTCATACCACATCTAGCAAGGACTTTCTCCCCCATCTACGACCACTTGACAAAACTGTCCAAAAGCAAAGATAACAAAAATAATTTCACTTGGCCCTCGGTTTGCCAAGAAGCATTCGAAAAGGCAAAGCGACAACTCGCTGAAGCTACGCTTCTCAACCATCCTCAAGAGAATGCTAAGCTCAGCATAACAACCGATGCATCCAACACGGACATCGGCGCTGTATTGCAACAGTGGAGAGGAGAAGATTGGGAACCAGTAGCCTTCTTTAGCAAAAAACTCTCGCCTACACAAACACGATACTCTGCATTCGACCGAGAACTTCTTGCAATATACCTTGCGATACAACACTTCAGAAACTTCGTCGAAGGACAAGACTTCACGGTCTTTACAGACCATAAGCCCCTGACAACAGCGCTTACAACAAAAACCCAACGCAGTCCTAGACAAGAGCGTCAATTGGATCTAATATCGCAATTCACAAGCGATATACGATATGTCAAGGGCTCGTTGAACGTCGTAGCCGACACTCTTTCACGTCCAGATGCTGCGTCACTCGAACTTACCCTTCCGGGAATCGAGAAACTCGCCGAAGCACAGCTCGCTGATGAGGAACTCTCCGCACTCATTCACAATCCCCCTCCACACTCCAGCGTAAAACTGGAATTTATAAAAATACCGGCTTTTGATATTTCCCTATGGTGCGAAACAGCTGCGGGTATCAACAGACCATACGTTCCCAAAGAAAAGAGGAAACTTATTTTTCACGCAATACATTCTCTCACACACCCCGGAATCAGGGCATCACGAAAGAAAATCCCAAAAATGTACTTCTGGCCGACAATGAACCACGAAATAAACACATGGGCAAAAAACTGTGCTGCCTGCCAGAAAGAGAAAGTGCAAAAACACACCAAATCACCAACCGATCAGATAATGGTTCCGGCAGGTAGATTCCAACACATTCACTTAGACATCGTAGGTCCGCTGCCTCCATCTAACGACTACAAATACTTACTAACAATAGTAGATAGATTCTCCAGATGGCCCGAGGCCTATCCCATTAGGGACATAACTGCGGAAACGATCGCAAGGACATACGTCCACGAGCACGTTGCTCGTTTCGGGGTGCCGAACACAATCACCACTGACCAAGGCTCACAATTCGAGTCTAAGTTGTTCAGTGAACTGACAAAATTTCTCGGCACCACACGCATTCGCACCACAGCCTACCACCCACAGGCTAATGGCATGGTGGAAAGGTTCCATCGTCAATTAAAAACGTCAATACGGGACTCTGGAGACAAAATAAACTGGTCACATACACTTCCTTTAATCCTTCTCGGAATTCGCACGACCGTCAAAGAGGACATCCAGCATTCACCGTCCGAACTCCTATACGGAGAAAATATTAAAGTGCCACAAGATTTTTCTTCATCGAACACAGATCATGCTAACGAATTCAACTTTGTGGAACATCTGAAAAATTTTTTTAAAAACATCCCAGCATTAACACTGCAAACGAGAAAAACAAAACAAACTTCTATCCACCTTCCAAACACTCTAAACACTTGCAGGCAGGTCCTGGTAAGAACCGACAAAATGAAAAGAGCATTAGAATCTCCTTATGAGGGTCCTTTCAAGGTAATAAGAAAACTACGAAAACAATTTATTATCAAAAAAGGTGAAAAAACATTGTCAGTCGCCATAGATCGAATTAAACCATTCCAAGCCGAATAGGCTGTCAGTGTCATTACCTGTCAAACTGGTCCGCTGCGCTGGGAAGGGGGTGATGTAGCGTACAGAAAGTAGATGGCGATAGGCTCCAAAGTAATGCTAGTGGTGCACAGATGGCGCCTAAACTAAGAGGAAGAAAAGGAAGAGGTTATTGGAGTAGAAAGAAAATTGTAAATTAGACAGAAGGAGAACGTGAGTTAGCGAACAGTGCCAAAAAGTTCTGTCGTAAAATTAAATTAAACTTTTAATTAATTGATCCGATCTCACAATAAATAAAATTGAATTTTGTTGATTATAAAAATACATCGAAGCGTTTCATTTAAATTCAATATGTGTATGGTTAGTTGGAACTTGGATGATAATAATGCTTTGGACCCGATATGTGGCGCTGTTGTCGATCTAATAGAAACTCAACAGATATCAATGAAACTTTGAATGTGTGTAAGGGTGCTTGCAACTTGGATGATAATAGTTGTTTGGACCCGATAGGTGACGCTGTTGTCGACCTACTAGAAACTCAACCGATTTCAATGAAACTTTGAATGTGTGTAAGGGTGCTTGCAACTTGGATGATAATAGTTTTTTGGACCCGATAGGTGGCGCTGTTGTCGACCTAGATACTAAAAAGTCAACCGATTTCAATGAAACTTTATGTGTGTGTATGTTTGGTTGCAACTTGGATGATAATAGTGTGTTGGACCCGATAGGTGGCTCTGTTGTCGATCTACTAGAAACTCAACCGATATTAATGAAACTTCGTATGTGTGTATGGTTGGTTTTAACTTGGATGATAATAGTGTTTTGGACCCGATAGGTGGCGCTGTTGTCGATCTACTAGAAACTCAACCGATATCAATGAAACTTTATGTGTGTGTATGTTTGGTTGCAACTTGGATGATAATACTGTTTTGGACCCGATAGGTGGAGCTGTTGTCGATCTACTAGAAAGTCAACCGATATCAATGAAACTTTGTATGTGTGTATGGTTGGTTGCAACTTGGATGATGATACTGTTTTGGACCCGATAGGTGGCCCTGTTGTCTACCTACTAGAAACTCAACCGATTTCAATGAAACTTTATGTATGTGTATGTTTGGTTGCAACTTGGATGATAATAGTGTTTTGGACCCGATAGGTGGCGCTGTTGTCGATCTACTAGAAACTCAACCAATATCAATGAAACCTTATATGTGTGTATGTTTGGTTGCAACTTGGAAGATAATAGTGTTTTGGACCCGATAGGTGGCGCTGTTGTCGATCTACTAGAAACTCAACCGATATCAATGAAACTTTGTATGTGTGTATGGTTGGTTGCAACTTGGATTATAGTAGTGTCGACAACAGCGCCACCTGTCGGGTCCAAAACACTATTATTATCCAAGTTGCAAGCACGCTTACACACATTCAAAGTTTCATTGATATCTGTTGAGTTTCTAGTAGATCGACAACAGCGCCACATATCGGGTCCAAAACACTATTATCATCCAAGTTGCAACCAACCATACACACATACAAAGTTTCATTGATATCGGTTGAGTTTCTAATGGAACGACAACAGCGCCACCTATCGGGTGGAAGACACTACTATCATCCAAGCTGCAACCAAACATACGCACACATAAAGTTTCATTGATATCGGTTGAGTTTCTAGTAGATCGACAACAGCGCCACCTATCGGGTCCAAAACACTATTATCATCCAAGTTGCTACCGAATACACACACACATACAGTTTCATTGAAATCGGTTAGGTTTCTATTAGATCGATAACAGCGCCACCTATCGGGTCTAAAACACTACTATCATCCAAGTTGCAACCGAACATACACACACATAAATTTTCATTGATATCGGTTGAGTTTCTAGTAGATCGACAACAGCGCCACCTATCGGGTCCAAAACACTATTATCTTCCAAGTTGCAATCAAACATATACACACATAAGGTTTCATTGATATCGGTTGAGTTTCTAGTAGATCGACAACAGCGCCACCTATCGGGTCCAAAACACTATTATCATCCAAGTTGCAACCAAACATACACACACATAAAGTTTCATTGAAATCGGCTGAGTTTCTAGTAGGTCGACAACAGCGCCACCTATCGGGTCGCAAAACACTATCATCATCCAAGTTGCAACCAACCATACACACATACAAAGTTTCATTGATTACGGTTGACTTTCTAGTAGATCGGCAACAGCGCCACCTATCGGGTCTAAAACACTATTATCATCTAAGTTGCAACCGAACATACACACACATAAAGTTTCATTGATATCGGCTGAGTTTCTAGTATATCGACAACAGCGCCACCTATCGGGTCCAAAACACTTTTATCTTCGAAGTTGCAACCAACCATACACACATACAAAGTTTCATTGATATCGGTTGAGTTTCTAGTAGATCGAGAACAGAGTCACCTATCGGGTCCAAAACACTTTTATCGTCCAAGTTGCAACCAAACACCTATCGGGTCGAAGACACTACTACCATCCAAGTTGCAACCAACCATACACACATACAAAGTTCCATTGATATCGGTTGAGTTTCTAGTAGGTCGACAACAGCGCCACCTATCGGGTCCAAAACACTATTATTATCCAAGTTGCAACCAACCATACACACATACAAAGTTTCATTGATATCGGTGGAGTATCTAGTAGATCGACAACAGCGCCACCTATCGGGTCCAAAACACTATTATCATCCAAGTTGCAACCAACCATACACACATACGAAGTTTCATTGATATCGGTTGTGTTTCTAGTAGGTCGACAACAAGCAAATAATTGGAGACCGTGTGGCGATTACAGAAGGTTAAACGCAATCACGACACCAGACAGGTACCCGTTACCACACATACACGATTTCACCACTATACTCCAAGGCGCTACGGTGTTCTCAAAAATTGACCTGGTACGCGCATACCACCACATTCCAATGGCGCAAGACGACGTCCTTAAAACAGCTGTTATCACACCATTCGGACTCTTTGAGTTCACGCGAATGCCATTTGGTCTACGTAATGCGGCCCAAACCTTCCAAAGGTTTATGCACCAAGTAACAAGGGGCCTCGATTTTGTGTTTGTTTACGTGGACGACATATTAGTCGCAAGCAAGACGAACGCGGAACATGAAACCCACCTCAAACTTCTGTTCCAACGGCTTACCGACTACGGCCTACGCATAAAAGCCTCCAAATGCACATTTGGAGTCGCGACACTGCAATTTCTAGGACTACACATTTCAAAAGATGGAATTCAGCAATCTAAGGAACGGGTCGAAGCAATAGAAAACTTTCCCGAACCTAATTCTATTAAAAACGTGCAAAGATTTATCGGTATAATAAATTATTATCATCGTTTCATACCACATCTAGTATGGACTTTCTCCCCCATCTACGACCACTTGACAAAACTGTCCAAAAGCAAAATTAACAAAAATAATTTCACTTGGCCCTCGGTTTGCCAAGAAGCATTCGAAAAGGCAAAGCGACAACTCGCTGAAGCTACGCTTCTCAACCATCCTCAAGAGAATGCTAAGCTCAGCATAACAACCGATGCATCCCAACACGGACATCGGCGCTGTATTGCAACAGTGGAGAGGAGAAGATTGGGAACCAGTAGCCTTCTTTAGCAAAAAACTCTCGCCTACACAAACACGATACTCTGCATTCGACCGAGAACTTCTTGCAATATACCTTGCGATACAACACTTCAGAAACTTCGTCGAAGGACAAGACTTCACGGTCTTTACAGACCATAAGCCCCTGACAACAGCGCTTACAAAAAAAAACCCAACGCAGTCCTGGACAAGAGCGTCAATTGGATCTAATATCGCAATTCACAAGCGATATACGATATGTCAAGGGCTCGTTGAACGTCGTAGCCGACACTCTTTCACGTCCAGATGCGTCGTCACTCGAACTTACCCTTCCGGGAATCGAGAAACTCGCCGAAGCACAGCTCGCTGATGAGGAACTCTCCGCACTCATTCACAATCCCCCTCCACACTCCAGCGTAAAACTGGAATTTATAAAAATACCGGCTTTTGATATTTCCCTATGGTGCAAACAGCTACGGGTATCAACAGACCATACGTTCCCAAAGAAAAGAGGAAACCTATTTTTCACGCAATACATTCTCTCACACCCCGGAATCAGGGCATCTCGAAAGAAAATCGCAAAAATGTACTTCTGGCCGAGAATGAACCACGAAATAAACACATGGGCTAAAAACTGTGCTGCCTGCCAGAAAGAGAAAGTGCAAAAACACACCAAATCACCAACCGATCAGATAATGGTTCCGGCAGGTAGATTCCAACACATTCACTTAGACATCGTAGGTCCGCTGCCTCCATCTAAAGACTACAAATACTTACTAACAATAGTAGATAGATTCTCCAGATGGCCCGATGCCTATCCCATTAGGGACATAACTGCGGAAACGATCGCAAGGACATACGTCCACGAGCACGTTGCTCGTTTCGGGGTGCCGAACACAATCACCACTGACCAGGGCTCACAATCCGAGTCTAAGTTGTTCAGTGAACTGACAAAATTTCTCGGCAGCCTACCACCCACAGGCTAATGGCATGGTGGAAAGGTTCCATCGTCAATTAAAAACGTCAATACGGGCCTCTGGAGACAAAATAAACTGGTCACATGCACTTCCTTTAATCCTTCTCGGAATTCGCACGACCGTCAAAGAGGACATACAGCATTCACCGTCCGAACTCCTATACGGAGAAAATATTAAAGTGCCACAAGATTTTTCTTCATCGAACACAGATCATGCTAACGAATTCAACTTTGTGGAACATCTGAAAATTTTTTTTAAAAACATCCCAGCATTAACACTGCAAACGAGAAAAACAAAACAAACTTCCATCCACCTTCCAAACACTCTAAACACTTGCAGGCAGGTCCTGGTAAGAACCGACAAAATGAAAAGAGCATTAGAATCTCCTTATGAGGGTCCTTTCAAGGTAATAAGAAAACTACGAAAACAAAAAAGGTGAAAAAACATTGTCAGTCGCCATAGATCGAATTAAACAATTCCAAGCCGAATAGGCTGTCAGTGTCATTACCTGTCAAACTGGTCCGCTGCGCTGGGAAGGGGGTGATGTAGCGTACAGAAAGTAGATGGCGATAGGCTCCAAAGTAATGCTAGTGGTGCACAGATGGCGCCTAAACTAAGAGGAAGAAAAGGAAGAGGTTATTGGAGTAGAAAGAAAATTGTAAATTAGACAGAAGGAGAACGTGAGTTAGCGAGGAGTGCCAAAAACTTCTGTCGTAAAATTAAATTAAACTTTTAACTAATCTCACAATAAATAAAATTGAATTTTGTTAATTATAAAAATACATCGAAGCGTTTTATTTAAATTCAATATGTGTATGGTTAGTTGCAACTAGGATGATAATAATGTTTTGGACCCGATATGTGGCGCTGTTGTCGATCTACTAGAAACTCAACCGATATCAATGAAACCTTATGTTTGCGTATGTTTGGTTGCAACTTGGATGATAGTAGTGTCTTCGACCCGATAGGTGGCGCTGTTGTCGTTCCACTAGAAACTCAACCGATATCAATGAAACTTTGTAAGTGTGTATGGTTGGTTGCAACTTGGATGATTATAGTGTTTTCATTCAAAGTTTCATTGATATCTGCTGAGTTTCTAGTAGATCGACAACAGCGCCACATATCGGGTCCAAAACACAATTATCATCCAAGTTGCAACCAACCATACACACTTACAAAGTTTCATTGATATCGGTTGAGTTTCTAGTGGAACGACAACAGCGCCACCTATCGGGTCGAAGACACTACTATCATCCAAGTTGCAACCAAACATACGCAAACATAAGGTTTCATTGATATCGGTTGAGTTTCTAGTAGATCGACAACAGCGCCACCTATCGGGTCCAAAACACTACTATCATCCAAGTTGCTACCAAACACACACACACATAAGGTTTCAATGAAATCGGTTAAGTTTCTATTAGATCGACAACAGCGCCACCTATCGGGTCCAAAACACTATTATCATCCAAGTTGCTACCAAACATACACACATACGAAGTTTCATTGATATCGGTTAAGTTTATATTAGATCGACAACAGCGCCAACTATCGGGTCCAAAACACTATTATCATCCAAGTTGCAACCAGCCATAGACACATACAAAGTTTCATTGATATCGGTTGAGTTTCTAGTGGAACAAAAACAGCGCCACCTATCGGGTCGAGACACTACTATCATCCAAGTTGCAACCGAACATACACACACATAAAGTTTCATTGAAATCGGTTAAGTTTATATTAGATCGACAACAGCGCCAAGTATCGGGTCCAAAACACTATTATCATCCAAGTTGCAACTAACCATACACACATACGAAGTTTCATTGATATCGGTTGAGTTTCTAGTAGATCGACAACAGCGCCACCTATCGGGTCCAAAACACTATTGTCATCCAAGTTGCAACCAAACATACACATTTACAAAGTTTCATTGATATCGGTTGAGTTTCTAGTAGATCGACAACAGCGCCACCTATCGGGTCCAAAACACTTTTATCATCCAAGTTGCAACTAACCATACACACACATAAAGTTTCATTGAAATCGGTTAAGTTTATATTAGATCGACAACAGCGCCAAGTATCGGGTCCAAAACACTATTATCATCCAAGTTGCAACTAACCATACACACATACGAAGTTTCATTGATATCGGTTGAGTTTCTAGTAGATCGACAACAGCGCCACCTATCGGGTCCAAAACACTATTGTCATCCAAGTTGCAACCAAACATACACATTTACAAAGTTTCATTGATATCGGTTGAGTTTCTATTAGATCGACAACAGCGCCACCTATCGGGTCTAAAACACTATTATCATCCAAGTTGCAACCAGCCATAGACACATACAAAGTTTCATTGATATCGGTTGAGTTTCTAGTGGAACAAAAACAGCGCCACCTATCGGGTCGAGACACTACTATCATCCAAGTTGCAACCGAACATACACACACATAAAGTTTCATTGAAATCGGTTAAGTTTATATTAGATCGACAACAGCGCCAAGTATCGGGTCCAAAACACTATTATCTTCGAAGTTGCAATCAAACATACACACACATAAGGTTTCATTGATATCGGTTGAGTTTCTATTAGATCGACAACAGCGCCACCTATCGGGTCCAAAACACTATTATCATCCAAGTTGCAACTAACCATACACACATACGAAGTTTCATTGATATCGGTTGAGTTTCTAGTAGATCGACAACAGCGCCACCTATCGGGTCCAAAACACTATTATCATCCAAGTTGCAACCAGCCATAGACACATACAAAGTTTCATTGATATCGGTTGAGTTTCTAGTGGAACAAAAACAGCGCCACCTATCGGGTCGAGACACTACTATCATCCAAGTTGCAACCGAACATACACACACATAAAGTTTCATTGAAATCGGTTAAGTTTATATTAGATCGACAACAGCGCCAAGTATCGGGTCCAAAACACTATTATCTTCCAAGTTGCAATCAAACATACACACACATAAGGTTTCATTGATATCGGTTGAGTTTCTATTAGATCGACAACAGCGCCACCTATCGGGTCCAAAACACTATTATCATCCAATTTGCAACCAACCATAGACACATACAAAGTTTCATTGATATCGGTTGAGTTTCTAGTAGATCGACAACAGAGTCACCTATCGGGTCCAAAACACTTTTATCGTCCAAGTTGCAACTAAACACCTATCGGGTCGAAGACACTACTACCATCCAAGTTGCAACCAACCATACACACATACGAAGTTCCATTGATATCGGTTGAGTTTCTAGTAGGTCGACAACAAGCAAATGATTGGAGACCGTGTGGCGATTACAGAAGGTTAAACGCAATCACGACACCAGACAGGTACCCGTTACCACACATACACGATTTCACCACAATACTCCAAGGCGCTACGGTGTTCTCAAAAATTGACCTGGTACGCGCATACCACCACATTCCAATGGCGCAAGACGACGTCCTTAAAACAGCTGTTATCACACCATTCGGACTCTTTGAGTTCACGCGAATGCCATTTGGTCTAACTAATGCGGCCCAAACCTTCCAAAGGTTTATGCACCAAGTAACAAGGGGCCTCGATTTTGTGTTTGTTTACGTGGACGACATATTAGTCGCAAGCAAGACGAATGCGGAACATGAAACCCACCTCAAACTTCTGTTCCAACGGCTTACCGACTACGGCCTACGCATAAAAGCCTCCAAATGCACATTTGGAGTCGCGACACTGCAATTTCTAGGACTACACATTTCAAAAGATGGAATTCAGCAATCTAAGGAACGGGTCGAAGCAATAGAAAACTTTCCCAAACCTAAGTCTATTAAAAACGTGCAAAGATTTATCGGTATGATACATTATTATCATCGTTTCATACCACATCTAGCAAGGACTTTCTCCCCCATCTACGACCACTTGACAAAACTGTCCAAAAGCAAAGATAACAAAAATAATTTCACTTGGCCCTCGGTTTGCCAAGAAGCATTCGAAAAGGCAAAGCGACAACTCGCTGAAGCTACGCTTCTCAACCATCCTCAAGAGAATGCTAAGCTCAGCATAACAACCGATGCATCCAACACGGACATCGGCGCTGTATTGCAACAGTGGAGAGGAGAAGATTGGGAACCAGTAGCCTTCTTTAGCAAAAAACTCTCGCCTACACAAACACGATACTCTGCATTCGACCGAGAACTTCTTGCAATATACCTTGCGATACAACACTTCAGAAACTTCGTCGAAGGACAAGACTTCACGGTCTTTACAGACCATAAGCCCCTGACAACAGCGCTTACAACAAAAACCCAACGCAGTCCTAGACAAGAGCGTCAATTGGATCTAATATCGCAATTCACAAGCGATATACGATATGTCAAGGGCTCGTTGAACGTCGTAGCCGACACTCTTTCACGTCCAGATGCTGCGTCACTCGAACTTACCCTTCCGGGAATCGAGAAACTCGCCGAAGCACAGCTCGCTGATGAGGAACTCTCCGCACTCATTCACAATCCCCCTCCACACTCCAGCGTAAAACTGGAATTTATAAAAATACCGGCTTTTGATATTTCCCTATGGTGCGAAACAGCTGCGGGTATCAACAGACCATACGTTCCCAAAGAAAAGAGGAAACTTATTTTTCACGCAATACATTCTCTCACACACCCCGGAATCAGGGCATCACGAAAGAAAATCCCAAAAATGTACTTCTGGCCGACAATGAACCACGAAATAAACACATGGGCAAAAAACTGTGCTGCCTGCCAGAAAGAGAAAGTGCAAAAACACACCAAATCACCAACCGATCAGATAATGGTTCCGGCAGGTAGATTCCAACACATTCACTTAGACATCGTAGGTCCGCTGCCTCCATCTAACGACTACAAATACTTACTAACAATAGTAGATAGATTCTCCAGATGGCCCGAGGCCTATCCCATTAGGGACATAACTGCGGAAACGATCGCAAGGACATACGTCCACGAGCACGTTGCTCGTTTCGGGGTGCCGAACACAATCACCACTGACCAAGGCTCACAATTCGAGTCTAAGTTGTTCAGTGAACTGACAAAATTTCTCGGCACCACACGCATTCGCACCACAGCCTACCACCCACAGGCTAATGGCATGGTGGAAAGGTTCCATCGTCAATTAAAAACGTCAATACGGGACTCTGGAGACAAAATAAACTGGTCACATACACTTCCTTTAATCCTTCTCGGAATTCGCACGACCGTCAAAGAGGACATCCAGCATTCACCGTCCGAACTCCTATACGGAGAAAATATTAAAGTGCCACAAGATTTTTCTTCATCGAACACAGATCATGCTAACGAATTCAACTTTGTGGAACATCTGAAAAATTTTTTTAAAAACATCCCAGCATTAACACTGCAAACGAGAAAAACAAAACAAACTTCTATCCACCTTCCAAACACTCTAAACACTTGCAGGCAGGTCCTGGTAAGAACCGACAAAATGAAAAGAGCATTAGAATCTCCTTATGAGGGTCCTTTCAAGGTAATAAGAAAACTACGAAAACAATTTATTATCAAAAAAGGTGAAAAAACATTGTCAGTCGCCATAGATCGAATTAAACCATTCCAAGCCGAATAGGCTGTCAGTGTCATTACCTGTCAAACTGGTCCGCTGCGCTGGGAAGGGGGTGATGTAGCGTACAGAAAGTAGATGGCGATAGGCTCCAAAGTAATGCTAGTGGTGCACAGATGGCGCCTAAACTAAGAGGAAGAAAAGGAAGAGGTTATTGGAGTAGAAAGAAAATTGTAAATTAGACAGAAGGAGAACGTGAGTTAGCGAACAGTGCCAAAAAGTTCTGTCGTAAAATTAAATTAAACTTTTAATTAATTGATCCGATCTCACAATAAATAAAATTGAATTTTGTTGATTATAAAAATACATCGAAGCGTTTCATTTAAATTCAATATGTGTATGGTTAGTTGGAACTTGGATGATAATAATGCTTTGGACCCGATATGTGGCGCTGTTGTCGATCTAATAGAAACTCAACAGATATCAATGAAACTTTGAATGTGTGTAAGGGTGCTTGCAACTTGGATGATAATAGTTGTTTGGACCCGATAGGTGACGCTGTTGTCGACCTACTAGAAACTCAACCGATTTCAATGAAACTTTGAATGTGTGTAAGGGTGCTTGCAACTTGGATGATAATAGTTTTTTGGACCCGATAGGTGGCGCTGTTGTCGACCTAGATACTAAAAAGTCAACCGATTTCAATGAAACTTTATGTGTGTGTATGTTTGGTTGCAACTTGGATGATAATAGTGTGTTGGACCCGATAGGTGGCTCTGTTGTCGATCTACTAGAAACTCAACCGATATTAATGAAACTTCGTATGTGTGTATGGTTGGTTTTAACTTGGATGATAATAGTGTTTTGGACCCGATAGGTGGCGCTGCTGTCGATCTACTAGGAACTCAACCGATATCAATGAAACTTTGTAAATGTGTATGTTTGGTTGCAACTTGGATGATAATAGTGTTTTGGACCCGATATGTGGCGCTGTTGTCGATCTACTAGAAACTCAACAGATATCAATGAAACTTTGAATGTGTGTAAGGGTGCTTGCAACTTGGATGATAATAGTTTTTTGGACCCGATAGGTGGCGCTGTTGTCGACCTACTAGAAACTCAACCGATTTCAATGAAACTTTATGTGTGTGTATGTTTGGTTGCAACTTGGATGATAATAGTGTGTTGGACCCGATAGGTGGCTCTGTTGTCGATCTACTAGAAACTCAACCGATATAAATGAAACTTCGTATGTGTGTATGGTTGGTTTTAACTTGGATGATAATAGTGTTTTGGACCCGATAGGTGGCGCTGTTGCCGATCTACTAGAAACTCAACCGATATCAATGAAACTTTGTAAATGTGTATGTTTGGTTGCAACTTGGATGATAATAGTATTTTGGACCCGATAGGTGGCGCTGTTGTCGATCTACTAGTAACTCAACCGATATCAATGAAACTTTGTAAATGTGTATGTTTGGTTGCAACTTGGATGATAATAGTGTTTTGGACCCAATAGGTGGCGCTGTTGCCGATCTACTAGAAACTCAACCGATAACAACGAAACTCTATGTGTGTGTATGTTTGGTTGCAACTTGGATGATAATAGTGTTTTAGACCCGATAGGTGGCGCTGTTGTCGATCTACTAGAAACTCAACCGATTTCAATGAAACTTTATGTGTGTGTATGTTTGGTTGCAACTTGGACGATAATAGTGTTTTGGACCCGATAGGTGGCACTGTTGTCGATCTACTAGAAACTCAACCAATATCAATGAAACCTTATGAGTGTGTATTTTTGGTTGCAGCTTGGAAGATAATAGTGTTTTGGACCCGATAGGTGGCGCTGTTGTCGATCTACTAGAAACTCAACCGATATCAACGAAACTGTATGTGTGTGTATGTTCGGTTGCAACTTGGATGATAATAGTGTTTAAGACCCGATAGGTGGCGCTGTTGTCGATCTAATAGAAACTTATTCGATTTCAATGAAACTTTATGTGTGTGTATGGTTGGTTGCAACTTGGATGATTATAGTGTTTTGGACCCGATAGGTGGCGCTGTTGTCGATCTACTAGAAACTCAACCGGTATCAATGAAACTTTGTAAATGTGTATGTTTGGTTGCAACTTGGATGATAATAGTATTTTGGACCCGATAGGTGGCGCTGTTGTCGATCTACTAGAAACTCAACCGATATCAATGAAACTTTGTATGTGTGTATGGTTGGTTGCAACTTGGATGATTATAGTGTTTTGGACCCGATAGGTGGCGCTGTTGTCGATCTACTAGAAACTCAACCGATATCAATGAAACTTTGTATGTGTGTATGGTTGGTTGCAACTTGGATGATTATAGTGTTTTGGACCCGATAGGTGGCGCTGTTGTCGATCTACTAGGAACTCAACCGATATCAATGAAACTTTGTAAATGTGTATGTTTGGTTGCAACTTGGATGATAATAGTGTTTTGGACCCGATAGGTGGCGCTGTTGTCGATCTACTAGAAACTCAACCGATATCAATGAAACTTCGTATGTGTGTATGGTTAGTTGCAACTTGGATGATAATAGTGTTTTGGACCCGATATTTGGCGCTGTTGTCGATCTAATATAAACTTAACCGATTTCAATGAAACTTTATGTGTGTGTGTGTTTGGTAGCAACTTGGATGATAATAGTGTTTTGGACCCGATAGGTGGCGCTGTTGTCGATCTACTAGAAACTCAACCGATATCAATGAAACCTTATGTGTTCGTATGTTTGGTTGCAACTTGGATGATAGTACTGTCTTCGACCCGATAGGTGGCGCTGTTTTTGTTCCACTAGAAACTCAACCGATATCAAAAAAACTTTGTATGTGTGTATGGTTGGTTGCAACTTGGATGATAGTAGTGTTGAGTTTCTAGTAGATCGACAACAGCGCCACCTATCGGGTCCAAAACACTATTATCATCCAAGTTGCAAGCACCCTTACACACATTCAAAATTTCATTGATATCTGTTGAGTTTCTAGTGGATCGACAACAGCGCCACCTATCGGGTCCAAAACACTATTATCATCCAAGTTGCAACCAAACATACACATTTACAAAGTTTCATTGATATCGGTTGAGTTCCTAGTAGATCGACAGCAGCGCCACCTATCGGGTCCAAAACACTATAATCATCCAAGTTGCAACCAACCATACACACATACAAAGTTTCATTGATATCGGTTGAGTTTCTAGTAGATCGACAACAGCGCCACCTATCGGGTCCAAAACACTATTATCATCCAAGTTGCAACCAAACATACACATTTACAAAGTTTCATTGATATCGGTTGAGTTCCTAGTAGATCGACAACAGCGCCACCTATCGGGTCCAAAACACTATTATCATCCAAGCTGCAACCAAACATACGAACACATAAGGTTTCATTGATATCGGTTGAGTTTCTAGTAGATCGACAACAGCGCCACCTATCGGGTCCAAAACACTATTATCATCCAAGTTGCAAGCACCCTTACACACATTCAAAGTTTCATTGATATCTGTTGAGTTTCTAGTGGATCGACAACAGCGCCACATATCGGATCCGAAACACTATTATCATCCAAGTTGCAAGCACCCTTACACACATACAAAGTTTCATTGATATCGGTTGAGTTTCTAGTGGAACGACAACAGCGCCACCTATCGGGTCGAAGACCCTACTATCATCCAAGTTGCATCCAAATATACGCACACATAAAGTTTCATTGATATCGGTTGAGTTTCTAGTAGATCGACAACAGCGCCACCTATCGGGTCCAAAACACTATTATCATCCAAGTTGCTACCAAACACACACACACATACAGTTTCATTGAAATCGGTTAAGTTTCTATTATATCGACAACTGCGCCACCTATCGGGTCTAAAACACTATTATCATCCAAGTTGCAACCGAACATACACACACATAAAGTTTCATTGATATCGGTTGAGTTTCTAGTAGATCGACAACAGCGCCACCTATCGGGTCCAAAACACTATTATCTTCCAAGTTGCGATCAAACATATACACACGTAAGGTTTCATTGATATCGGTTGAGTTTCTTGCAGATCGACAACAGCGCCACCTATCGGGTCCAAAATACTATTATCATCCAAGTTGCAACCAAACATACACACACATAAAGTTTCATTGAAATCGGTTGAGTTTCTAGTTGGTCGACAACAGCGCCACCTATCGGGCCCAAAACACTATCATCATCCAAGTTGCAACCAACCATACACACATACAAAGTTTCATTGATATCGGTTGACTTTCTAGTAGATCGGCAACAGCGCCACCTATCGGGTCTAAAACACTATTATCATCCAAGTTGTAACCAAACACCTATCGGGTCGAAGACACTACTACCATCCAAGTTGCAACCAACCATACACACACATAAAGTTTCATTGATATCGGTTGAGTTTCTAGTATATCGACAACTGCGCCACCTATCGGGTCCAAAACACTAATATCTTCGAAGTTGCAACCAACCATGCACACATACAAAGTTTTATTGATATCGATTGAGTTTCTAGTAGATCGACAACAGAGTCACCTATCGGGTCCAAAACACTTTTATAGTCCAAGTTGCAACCAAACACCTATCGGGTCGAAGACACTACTACCATCCAAGTTGCAACCAACCATACACACATACAAAGTTCCATTGATATCGGTTGAGTTTCTAGTAGGTCGACAACAGCGCCAACTATCGTGTCCAAAACACTATTATCATCCAAGTTGCAACCAACCATACACACATACAAAGTTCCATTGATATCGGTTGAGTTTCTAGTAGATCGACAACAGCGCCACCTATCGGGCCTACACAAACACGATACTCTGCATTCGACCGAGAACTTCTTGCAATATACCTTGCGATACAACACTTCAGAAACTTCGTCGAAGGACAAGACTTCACGGTCTTTACAGACCATAAGCCGCTGACAACAGCGCTTACAAAAAAAAACCCAACGCAGTCCTGGACAAGAGCGTCAATTGGATCTAATATCGCAATTCACAAGCGATATACGATATGTCAAGGGCTCGTTGAACGTCGTAGCCGACACTCTTTCACGTCCAGATGCGTCGTCACTCGAACTTACCCTTCCGGGAATCGAGAAACTCGCCGAAGCACAGCTCGCTGATGAGGAACTCTCCGCACTCATTCACAATCCCCCTCCACACTCCAGCGTAAAACTGGAATTTATAAAAATACCGGCTTTTGATATTTCCCTATGGTGCGAAACAGCTACGGGTATCAACAGACCATACGTTCCCAAAGAAAAGAGGAAATCTATTTTTCACGCAATACATTCTCTCACATCCCGGAATCAGGGCATCTCGAAAGAAAATCGCAAAAATGTACTTCTGGCCGAGAATGAACCACGAAATAAACACATGGGCAAAAAACTGTGCTGCCTGCCAGAAAGAGAAAGTGCAAAAACACACCAAATCACCAACCGATCAGATAATGGTTCCGGCAGGTAGATTCCAACACATTCACTTAGACATCGTAGGTCCGCTGCCTCCATCTAACGACTAAAAATACTTACTAACAATAGTAGATAGATTCTCCAGATGGCCCGATGCCTATCCCATTAGGGACATAACTGCGGAAACGATCGCAAGGACATACGTCCACGTATGCTCGTTTCGGGGTGCCGAACACAATCACCACTGACCAGGGCTCACAATCCGAGTCTAAGTTGTTCAGTGAACTGACAAAATTTCTCGGCAGCCTACCACCCACAGGCTAATGGCATGGTGGAAAGGTTCCATCGTCAATTAAAAACGTCAATACGGGCCTCTGGAGACAAAATAAACTGGTCACATGCACTTCCTTTAATCCTTCTCGGAATTCGCACGACCGTCAAAGAGGACATACAGCATTCACCGTCCGAACTCCTATACGGAGAAAATATTAAAGTGCCACAAGATTTTTCTTCATCGAACACAGATCATGCTAACGAATTCAACTTTGTGGAACATCTGAAAATATTTTTTAAAAACATCCCAGCATTAACACTGCAAACGAGAAAAACAAAACAAACTTCCATCCACCTTCCAAACACTCTAAACACTTGCAGGCAGGTCCTGGTAAGAAGCGACAAAATGAGAAGAGCATTAGAATCTCCTTATGAGGGTCCTTTCAAGGTAATAAGAAAACTACGAAAACAATTTATTATCAAAAAAGGTGAAAAAAACATTGTCAGTCGCCATAGATCGAATTAAACAATTCCAAGCCGAATAGGCTGTCAGTGTCATTACCTGTCAAACTGGTCCGCTGCGCTGGGAAGGGGGTGATGTAGCGTACAGAAAGTAGATGGCGACAGGCTCCAAAGTAATGCTAGTGGTGGACAGATGGCGCCTAAACTAAGAGGAAGAAAAGGAAGAGGTTATTGGAGTAGAAAGAAAATTGTAAATTAGACAGAAGGAGAACGTGAGTTAGCGAAGAGTGCCAAAAAGTTCTGTCGTAAAATTAAATTAAACTTTTAACTAATTGATCCGATCTCACAATAAATAAAATTGAATTTTGTTAATTATAAAAATACATCGAAGCGTTTCATTTAAATTCAATATGTGTATGGTTAGTTGCAACTTGGATGATAATAATGTTTTGGACCCGATATGTGGCGCTGTTGTCGATCTACTAGAAACTCAACAGATATCAATGAAACTTTGAATGTGTGTAAGGGTGCTTGCAACTTGGATGATAATAGTTTTTTGGACCCGATAGGTGGCGCTGTTGTCGACCTACTAGAAACTCAACCGATTTCAATGAAATTTTATGTGTGTGTATGTTTGGTTGCAACTTGGATGATAATAGTGTGTTGGACCCGATAGGTGGCGCTGTTGTCGATCTACTAGAAACTCAACAGATATCAACGAAACTTTATGTGTGTGTATGTTCGGTTGCAACTTGGATGATAATAGTGTTTTAGACCCGATAGGTGGCGCTGTTGTCGATCTAATAGAAACTTAACCGATTTCAATGAAACTTTATGTGTGCGTGTGTTTGGTAGCAACTTGGATGACAATAGTGTTTTGGACCCGATAGGTGGCGCAGTTGTCGATCTACTAGATACTCAACCGATATCAATGAAACCTTATGTGTGTCTATGTTTGGTTGAAACTTTATGTGTGTGTATGTTTGGTTGCAACTTGGATGATAATATTGTGTTGTACCCGATAGGTGGCGCTGTTGTCGATCTACTAGAAACTCAACAGATATCAAAGAAACTTTGAATGTGTGTAAGGGTGCTTGCAACTTGGATGATAATAGTTTTTTCGACCCGATAGGTGGCGCTGTTGTCGACCTACTAGAAACTCAACCGATTTCAATGAAACTTTATGTGTGTGTATGTTTGGTTGCAACTTGGATGATAATAGTGTGTTGGACCCGATAGGTGGCTCTGTTGTCGATCTACTAGAAACTCAACCGATATTAATGAAACTTCGTATGTGTGTATGGTTGGTTTTAACTTGGAAGATAATAGTGTTTTGGACCCGATAGGTGGCGCTGTTGTCGATCTACTAGAAACTCAACCGATATCAATGAAACTTTATGTGTGTGTATGGTTGGTTGCAACTTGGATGATGATACTGTTTTGCACCCGATAGGTGGCGCTGTTGTCCACCTACTAGAAACTCAACCGATTTCAATGAAACTTTATGTGTGTGTATGTTTGGTTGCAACTTGGATGATAATATTGTTTTGGACCCGATAGGTGGCGCTGTTGTCGATCTACTAGAAACTCAACCAATATCAATGAAACCTTATGTGTGTGTATTTTTGGTTGCAGCTTGGAAGATAATAGTGTTTTGGACCCGATAGGTGGCGCTGTTGTCGATCTACTAGAAACTCAACCGATATCAACGAAACTTTAAGTGTGTGTATGTTCGGTTGCAACTTGGATGATAATAGTGTTTTAGACCCGATAGGTGGCGCTGTTGTCGATCTAATAGAAACTTAACCGATTTCAATGAAACTTTATGTGTGCGTGTGCTTGGTAGCAACTTGGATGACAATAGTGTTTTGGACCCGATAGGGGGCGCAGTTGTCGATCTACTAGAAACTCAACCAATATCAATGAAACCTTATGTGTGTATGTTTGGTTGCAATTTGGAAGATAATAGTGTTTTGGACCCGATAGGTGGCGCTGTTGTCGATCTACTAGAAACTCAACCGATATCAATGAAACTTTGTATGTGTGTATGGTTGGTTGCAACTTGGATGATTATAGTGTTTTGGACCCGATAGGTGGCGCTGTTGTCGATCTACTAGAAACTCAACCGATATCAATGAAACTTTGTATGTGTGTATGGTTGGTTGCAACTTGGATGATTATAGTGTTTTGGACCCGATAAGTGGCGCTGTTGTCGATCTACTAGAAACTCAACCGATATCAATGAAACTTTGTATGTGTGTATGTTTGGTTGCAACTTGGATGATAATAGTGTTTTGGACCCGATAGATGGCGCTGTTGTCAATCTACTAGAAACTCAACCGATATCAATGAAACTTTATGTGTGTGTATGTTTGGTTGCAACTTGGATGATAATATTGTTTTGGACCCGATAGGTGGCGCTGTTGTCGATTTACTAGAAACTCAACCGATATCAATGAAACTTTATGTGTGCGTATGTTTGGTGGCATCTTGGATGATAAAAGTGTTTTGGACCCGATAGGTGGCGCTTTTGTCAATCTACTAAAAACTCAACCGATACCAATGAAACTTTGTATGTGTGTATGGTTGGTTGCAAGTTGGATGATAATAGTGTTTTGGACCCGATAGGTGGCGCTGTTGTCGATCTCATAGAAACTCAACCGATATCAATGAAACTTCGTATAGGTGTCTAGTTAGTTGCAACTAGGATGATAATAGTGTTTTGGACCCGATAGGTAGCGCTGTTGTCGATCTCATAGAAATTCAACCGATATCAATGAAACTTCGTATGGGTGTATAGTTAGGTGGCGCTGGTGTCCATCTCCTGGAAACCTAGAAAAAGATCGACAACAGCGCCACCTATCGGGTCCAAAACACTTTTATCATCCTAGTTGCAACTAACTAGACACCTATACGAAGTTTCATTGATATCGGTTGAGTTTCTATGAGATCGACAACAGCGCCACCTATCGGGTCCAAAACACTATTATCATCCAAGTTGCAACCAAACATACGCACACATAAAGTTTCATTGATATCGGTTGAGTTATTAGTAGATTGACAAAAGCGCCACCTATCGGGTCCAAAACACTTTTATCATCCAAGATGCCACCAAACATACGCACACATAAAGTTTCATTGATATCGGTCGAGTTTTTGGTAGATTGACAACAGCGCCACCTATCGGGTCCAAAACAATATGATCATCCAAGTTGCAACCAAACATACGCACACATAAAGTTTCATTGATATCGGTTGAGTTTCTAGTAAATCGACAACAGCGCCACCTATCGGGTCCAAAACAATATTATCATCCAAGTTGCAACCAAACATACACACACATAAAGTTTCATTGATATCGGTTGAGTTTCTAGTAGATTGACAACAGCGCCATCTATCGGGTCCAAAACACTATTATCATCCAAGTTGCAACCAAACATACACACATACGAAGTTTCATTGATATCGGTTGAGTTTCTAGTAGATCGACAACAGCGCCACTTATCGGGTCCAACACACTATTATCATCCAAGTTGCAACCAAACATACACACACATAAAGTTTCATTGAAATCGGTTGAGTTTCTAGTAGGTCGACAACAGCGCCACCTATCGGGTCGAAAAAACTATTATCATCCAAGTTGCAAGCACCCTTACACACATTCAAAGTTTCTTTGATATCTGTTGAGTTTCTAGTAGATCGACAACAGCGCCACCTATCGGGTACAACACAATATTATCATCCAAGTTGCAACCAAACATACACACACATAAAGTTTCAACCAAACATAGACACACATAAGGTTTCATTGATATCGGTTGAGTATCTAGTAGATCGACAACTGCGCCACCTATCGGGTCCAAAACACTATTGTCATCCAAGTTGCTACCAAACACACGCACACATAAAGTTTCATTGAAATCGGTTAAGTTTCTATTAGATCGACAACAGCGCCACCTATCGGGTCTAAAACACTATTATCATCCAAGTTGCAACCGAACATACACACACATAAAGTTTCGTTGATATCTGTTGAGTTTCTAGTAGATCGACAACAGCGCCACCTATCGGGTTACACACTATTATCATCCAAGTTGCAACCAAACATACACACACATAAAATTTCATTGAAATCGGTTGAGTTTCTAGTAGGTCGACAACAGCGCCACCTATCGGGTCCAAAAAACTATTATCATCCAAGTTGCAAGCACCCTTACACACATTCAAAGTTTCATTGATATCTGTTGAGTTTCTAGTAGATCGACAACAGCGCCACATATCGGGTCCAAAACATTATTATCATCCAAGTTGCAACTAACCATACACATATTGAATTTAAATGAAACGCTTCGATGTATTTTTATAATTAACAAAATTCAATTTTATTTATTGTGAGATCGGATCAATTAGTTAAAAGTTTAATTTAATTTTACGACAGAACTTTTTGGCACTCTTCGCTAACTCACGTTCTCCTTCTGTCTAATTTACAATTTTCTTTCTACTCCAATAACCTCTTCCTTTTCTTCCTCTTAGTTTAGGCGCCATCTGTCCACCACTAGCATTACTTTGGAGCCTGTCGCCATCTACTTTCTGTACGCTACATCACCCCCTTCCCAGCGCAGCGGACCAGTTTGACAGGTAATGACACTGACAGCCTATTCGGCTTGGAATTGTTTAATTCGATCTATGGCGACTGACAATGTTTTTTTCACCTTTTTTGATAATAAATTGTTTTCGTAGTTTTCTTATTACCTTGAAAGGACCCTCATAAGGAGATTCTAATGCTCTTCTCATTTTGTCGCTTCTTACCAGGACCTGCCTGCAAGTGTTTAGAGTGTTTGGAAGGTGGATGGAAGTTTGTTTTGTTTTTCTCGTTTGCAGTGTTAATGCTGGGATGTTTTTAAAAAATATTTTCAGATGTTCCACAAAGTTGAATTCGTTAGCATGATCTGTGTTCGATGAAGAAAAATCTTGTGGCACTTTAATATTTTCTCCGTATAGGAGTTCGGACGGTGAATGCTGTATGTCCTCTTTGACGGTCGTGCGAATTCCGAGAAGGATTAAAGGAAGTGCATGTGACCAGTTTATTTTGTCTCCAGAGGCCCGTATTGACGTTTTTAATTGACGATGGAACCTTTCCACCATGCCATTAGCCTGTGGGTGGTAGGCTGCCGAGAAATTTTGTCAGTTCACTGAACAACTTAGACTCGGATTGTGAGCCCTGGTCAGTGGTGATTGTGTTCGGCACCCCGAAACGAGCAACGTGCTCGTGGACGTATGTCCTTGCGATCGTTTCCGCAGTTATGTCCCTAATGGGATAGGCATCGGGCCATCTGGAGAATCTATCTACTATTGTTAGTAAGTATTTTTAGTCGTTAGATGGAGGCAGCGGACCTACGATGTCTAAGTGAATGTGTTGGAATCTACCTGCCGGAACCATTATCTGATCGGTTGGTGATTTGGTGTGTTTTTGCACTTTCTCTTTCTGGCAGGCAGCACAGTTTTTTGCCCATGTGTTTATTTCGTGGTTCATTCTCGGCCAGAAGTACATTTTTGCGATTTTCTTTCGAGATGCCCTGATTCCGGGATGTGAGAGAATGTATTGCGTGAAAAATAGGTTTCCTCTTTTCTTTGGGAACGTATGGTCTGTTGATACCCGTAGCTGTTTCGCACCATAGGGAAATATCAAAAGCCGGTATTTTTATAAATTCCAGTTTTACGCTGGAGTGTGGAGGGGATTGTGAATGAGT
This sequence comes from Cheilosia grossa, assembly GCA_963082955.1. Classification (NCBI taxonomy): domain Eukaryota; kingdom Metazoa; phylum Arthropoda; class Insecta; order Diptera; family Syrphidae; genus Cheilosia; species Cheilosia grossa. The sequence continues at coordinate 47,344,275 of OY720147.1, read as the reverse complement.
GCGGAGAGTTCCTCATCAGCGAGCTGTGCTTCGGCGAGTTTCTCGATTCCCGGAAGGGTAAGTTCGAGTGACGACGCATCTGGACGTGAAAGAGTGTCGGCTACGACGTTCAACGAGCCCTTGACATATCGTATATCGCTTGTGAATTGCGATATTAGATCGAATTGACGCTCTTGTCCAGGACTTCGTTGGGTTTTTTTTTGTAAGCGCTGTTGTCAGCGGCTTATGGTCTGTAAAGACCGTGAAGTCTTGTCCTTCGACGAAGTTTCTGAAGTGTTGTATCGCAAGGTATATTGCAAGAAGTTCTCGGTCGAATGCAGAGTATCGTGTTTGTGTAGGCCCGATAGGTGGCGCTGTTGTCGATCTACTAGAAACTCAACCGATATCAATGGAACTTTGTATGTGTGTATGGTTGGTTGCAACTTGGATGATAATAGTGTTTTGGACCCGATAGTTGGCGCTGTTGTCGACCTACTAGAAACTCAACCGATATCAATGGAACTTTGTATGTGTGTATGGTTGGTTGCAACTTGGATGGTAGTAGTGTCTTCGACCCGATAGGTGTTTGGTTGCAACTTGGACGATAAAAGTGTTTTGGACCCGATAGGTGACTCTGTTGTCGATCTACTAGAAACTCAATCGATATCAATAAAACTTTGTATGTGTGCATGGTTGGTTGCAACTTCGAAGATATTAGTGTTTTGGACCCGATAGGTGGCGCAGTTGTCGATCTACTAGAAACTCAACCGATATCAATGAAACTTTATGTGTGCGTATGTTTGGTGGCATCTTGGATGATAATAGTGTTTTGGACCCGATAGATGGCGCTGTTGTCAATCTACTAGAAACTCAACCGAAATCAATGAAACTTCGTATGAGTGTATTGTTAGTTGCAACTTGGATGATAGTAGTTTTTTGGACCCGATAGGTGGCGCTGTTGTCGATCTACTAGAAACTCAACCGATATCAATGAAACTTTGTATGTGTGTATGGTTGGTTGCAACTTGGATGATAATAGTGTTTTGGACCCGATAGATGGCGCTGTTGTCGATTTACTAGAAACTCAACCGATATCAATGAAACTTTATGTGTGCGTATGTTTGGTGGCATCTTGGATGATAATAGTGTTTTGGACCCGATAGATGGCGCTGTTGTCAATCTACTAGAAACTCAACCGATATCAATGAAACTTTATGTGTGTGTATGTTTGGTTGCAACTTGGATGATAATATTGTTTTGGACCCGATAGGTGGCGCTGTTGTCGATTTACTAGAAACTCAACCGATATCAATGAAACTTTATGTGTGCGTATGTTTGGTGGCATCTTGGATGATAATAGTGTTTTGGACCCGATAGATGGCGCTGTTGTCAATCTACTAGAAACTCAACCGATATCAATGAAACTTTATGTGTGTGTATGTTTGGTGGCATCTTGGATGATAAAAGTGTTTTGGACCCGATAGGTGGCGCTTTTGTCAATCTACTAAAAACTCAACCGATACCAATGAAACTTTGTATGTGTGTATGGTTGGTTGCAAGTTGGATGATAATAGTGTTTTGGACCCGATAGGTGGCGCTGTTGTCGATCTCATAGAAACTCAACCGATATCAATGAAACTTCGTATAGGTGTCTAGTTAGTTGCAACTAGGATGATAATAGTGTTTTGGACCCGATAGGTAGCGCTGTTGTCGATCTCATAGAAATTCAACCGATATCAATGAAACTTCGTATGGGTGTATAGTTAGGTGGCGCTGGTGTCCATCTCCTGGAAACCTAGAAAAAGATCGACAACAGCGCCACCTATCGGGTCCAAAACACTATTATCATCCTAGTTGCAACTAACTAGACACCTATACGAAGTTTCATTGATATCGGTTGAGTTTCTATGAGATCGACAACAGCGCCACCTATCGGGTCCAAAACACTATTATCATCCAAGTTGCAACCAAACATACGCACACATAAAGTTTCATTGATATCGGTTGAGTTATTAGTAGATTGACAAAAGCGCCACCTATCGGGTCCAAAACACTTTTATCATCCAAGATGCCACCAAACATACGCACACATAAAGTTTCATTGATATCGGTTGAGTTTCTAGTAAATCGACAACAGCGCCACCTATCGGGTCCAAAACACTATTATCATCCAAGTTGCAACCAAACATACACACATACAAAGTTTCATTGATATCGGTTGAGTTTCTAGTAGATCGACAACAGCGCCACCTATCGGGTCCAAAAAACTACTATCATCCAAGTTGCAACTAACAATACACTCATACAAAGTTTCATTGATATCGGTTGAGTTTCTAGACAACAGCGCCACCTATCGGGTCCAAAACAATATTTTCTTCCAAGATGCAACTAGCCATGCACACATACGAAGTTTCATTGATATCGGTTGAGTTTTTAGTAGATTGACAACAGCGCCACCTATCGGGTCCAAAACACTTTTATCATCCAAGTTGCAACCAACCATACACACATACAAAGTTTCATTGATATCGGTTGAGTTTTTAGTAGATTGACAACAGCGCCACCTATCGGGTCCAAAACAATATGATCATCCAAGTTGCAACCAAACATACGCACACATAAAGTTTCATTGATATCGGTTGAGTTTTTAGTAGATTGACAAAAGCGCCACCTATCGGGTCCAAAACACTTTTATGATCCAAGATGCAACCAAACATACGCACACATAAAGTTTCATTGATATCGGTTGAGTTTCTAGTAAATCGACAACAGCGCCACCTATCGGGTCCAAAACACTATTATCATCCAAGTTGCAACCAAACATACACACACATAAAGTTTCATTGATATCGGGTGAGTTTCTAGTAGATTGACAACAGCGCCATCTATCGGGTCCAAAACGATACTATCTTCCAAGCCGCAACCAACCACACACACATACGAAGTTTCATTGATATCGGTTGAGTTTCTAGTAGATCGAAAACAGCGCCACCTATCGGGTCCAAAACACTATTATCATCCAAGTTGCAACCAAACATACACACACATAAAGTTTCATTGATATCGGTTGAGTTTCTAGTAGATCGAAAACAGCGCCACCTATCGGGTCCAAAATACTATTATCATCCAAGCTGCAACCAAACATACACACACATAAAGTTTCATTGATATCGGTTGAGTTTCTAGTAGATCGAAAACAGCGCCACCTATCGGGTCCAAAATACTATTATCATCCAAGCTGCAACCAAACATACACACACATAAAGTTTCATTGTATCGGTTGAGTTTCTAGTAGATCGACAGCAGCGCCACCTATCGGGTCCAAAACGATACTATCTTCCAAGCCGCAACCAACCACACACAAATACGAAGTTTCATTGACATCTGCTGTGTTTCTAATCACATGCTTCTGTAGCATGACCTGCGCGATAAGAAAACCAATGAAAGGCCATGGGTTCAATCGTTATTTAATTGATTGCATAATCAATGATCTAGACTTAGCAGCTTGCTGTAGAGCCGATTAATCAACACGATATGCCTGCATAGCTTTGTTGTCGATCTATTAGAAACACAGCCGATGTCAATGAAACTTCGTATGTGTGTGTGGTTGGTTGCAACTTGGATGATAATAGTGTTTTGGACCCGATAGTTGGCGCTGTTGTCGATCTACTAGAAACTGAACCGATGTCAATGTAACTTCGTATGAGTGTATTGTTAGTTGCAACTTGGATGATAATAGTTTTTTGGACCCGATAGGTGGCGCTCTTGTCGATCTCCTTGAAACTCAACCGATATCAATGAAACTTCGTATGTGTGTATTGTTAGTTGCAACTTGGATGATAATAGTGTTTTGGACCCGATAGGTGGCGCTGTTGTCATTCTACTATAAACTCAACCGATATCAATGAAACTTTATGTGTGCGTATGGTTGGTTGCAACTTGGATGAACATATTGTTTTGGACCCGATAGGTGGCGCTGTTGTCGATCTACTAGAAACTCAACCGATATCAATGAAACTTTGTATGTGTGTATGGTTGGTTGCAACTTGGATGATAATAGTGTTTTGGAGCCGATAGATGGCGCTGTTGTCAATCTACTAGAAACTCAACCGATATCAATGAAACTTTATGTGTGTGTATGTTTGGTTGCAACTTGGATGATAATATTGTTTTGGACCCGATAGGTGGCGCTGTTGTCGATTTACTAGAAACTCAACCGATATCAATGAAACTTTATGTGTGCGTATGTTTGGTGGCATCTTGGATGATAATAGTGTTTTGGACCCGATAGATGGCGCTGTTGTCAATCTACTAGAAACACAGCCGATGTCAATGAAACTTCGTATGTGTGTGTGGTTGGTTGCCACTTGGATGATAATAGTGTTTTGGACCCGATAGTTGGCGCTGTTGTCGATCTACTAGAAACTGAACCGATATCAATGTAACTTTATGTGTGCGTATGTTTGGTTGCAACTTGGATGATCATATTGTTTTGGACCCGATAGGTGGCGCTGTTGTCAATTTACTAAAAACTCTACCGATATCAATGAAACTTTGTATGTGTGTATGGTTGGTTGCAACTTGGATGATAATAGTGTTTTGGACCCGATAGGTGGCGCTGTTGTCAATCTACTAGAAACTCAACCGATATCAATGAAACTTTATGTGTGCGTATGTTTGGTTGCAACTTGGATGATCATATTGTTTTGGACCCGATAGGTGGCGCTGTTGTCAATTTACTAAAAACTCTACCGATATCAATGAAACTTTGTATGTGTGTATGGTTGGTTGCAACTTGGATGATAATAGTGTTTTGGACCCGATAGGTGGCGCTGTTGTCAATCTACTAGAAACTCAACCGATATCAATGAAACTTTATGTGTGTGTATGTTTGGTTGCAACTTGGATGATAATAGTGTTTTGGACCCGATAGGTGGCGCTGTTGTCGATTTACTAGAAACTCAACCGATATCAATGAAACTTTATGTGTGCGTATGTTTGGTTGCATCTTGGATCATAAAAGTGTTTTGGACCCGATAGGTGGCGCTTTTGTCAATCTACTAAAAACTCAACCGATATCAATGAAACTTTATGTGTGCGTATGTTTGGTTGCAACTTGGATGATCATATTGTTTTGGACCCGATAGGTGGCGCTGTTGTCAATCTACTAAAAACTCAACCGATATCAATGAAACTTCGTATGTGTGCATGGCTAGTTGCATCTTGGAAGAAAATATTGTTTTGGACCCGATAGGTGGCGCTGTTGTCGATTTACTAGAAACTCAACCGATATCAATGAAACTTTGTATGTGTGTATGGTTGGTTGCAACTTGGATGATAGTAGTGTTTTGGACCCGATAGATGGCGCTGTTGTCAATCTACTAGAAACTCAACCGATATCAATGAAACTTTAGTGTGCGTATGTTTGGTGGTATCTTGGATGATAAAAGTGTTTTGGACCCGATAGGTGGCGCTTTTGTCAATCTACTAAAAACTCAACCGATACCAATGAAACTTTGTATGTGTGTATGGTTGGTTGCAACTTGGATGATAATAGTGTTTTGGACCCGATAGGTGGCGCTGTTGTCGATCTTTTTCTAGGTTTCCAGGAGATGGACACCAGCGCCACCTATCGGGTCCAAAACAATATGTTCATCCAAGTTGCAACCAACCATACGCACACATAAAGTTTCATTGATATCGGTTGAGTTTATAGTAGAATGACAACAGCGCCACCTATCGGGTCCAAAACACTATTATCATCCAAGTTGCAACTAACAATACACACATACGAAGTTTCATTGATATCGGTTGAGTTTCAAGGAGATCGACAAGAGCGCCACCTATCGGGTCCAAAAAACTATTATCATCCAAGTTGCAACTAACAATACACTCATACGAAGTTACATTGATATCGGTTCAGTTTCTAGTAGATCGACAACAGCGCCAACTATCGGGTCCAAAACACTATTATCATCCAAGTTGCAACCAACCACACACACATACGAAGTTTCATTGACATCGGCTGTGTTTCTAATAGATCGACAACAAAGCTATGCAGGCATATCGTGTTGATTAATCGGCTCTACAGCAAGCTGCTAAGTCTAGATCATTGATTATGCAATCAATTAAATAACGATTGAACCCATGGCCTTTCATTGGTTTTCTTATCGCGCAGGTCATGCTACAGAAGCATGTGATTAGAAACACAGCAGATGTCAATGAAACTTCGTATTTGTGTGTGGTTGGTTGCGGCTTGGAAGATAGTATCGTTTTGGACCCGATAGGTGCCGCTGCTGTCGATCTACTAGAAACTCAACCGATACAATGAAACTTTATGTGTGTGTATGTTTGGTTGCAGCTTGGATGATAATAGTATTTTGGACCCGATAGGTGGCGCTGTTTTCGATCTACTAGAAACTCAACCGATATCAATGAAACTTTATGTGTGTGTATGTTTGGTTGCAGCTTGGATGATAATAGTATTTTGGACCCGATAGGTGGCGCTGTTTTCGATCTACTAGAAACTCAACCGATATCAATGAAACTTTATGTGTGTGTATGTTTGGTTGCAACTTGGATGATAATAGTGTTTTGGACCCGATAGGTGGCGCTGTTTTCGATCTACTAGAAACTCAACCGATATCAATGAAACTTCGTATGTGTGTGTGGTTGGTTGCGGCTTGGAAGATAGTATCGTTTTGGACCCGATAGATGGCGCTGTTGTCAATCTACTAGAAACTCACCCGATATCAATGAAACTTTATGTGTGTGTATGTTTGGTTGCAACTTGGATGATAATAGTGTTTTGGACCCGATAGGTGGCGCTGTTGTCGATTTACTAGAAACTCAACCGATATCAATGAAACTTTATGTGTGCGTATGTTTGGTTGCATCTTGGATCATAAAAGTGTTTTGGACCCGATAGGTGGCGCTTTTGTCAATCTACTAAAAACTCAACCGATATCAATGAAACTTCGTATGTGTGTATTGTTAGTTGCAACTTGGATGATAATAGTGTTTTGGACCCGATAGGTGGCGCTGTTGCCATTCTACTATAAACTCAACCGATATCAATGAAACTTTATGTGTGCGTATGGTTGGTTGCAACTTGGATGAACATATTGTTTTGGACCCGATAGGTGGCGCTGTTGTCGATCTACTAGAAACTCAACCGATATCAATGAAACTTCGTATGAGTGTATTGTTAGTTGCAACTTGGATGATAATAGTTTTTTGGACCCGATAGGTGGCGCTCTTGTCGATCTCCTTGAAACTCAACCGATATCAATGAAACTTTGTATGTGTGTATGGTTGGTTGCAACTTGGATGATAATAGTGTTTTGGACCCGATAGATGGCGCTGTTGTCAATCTACTAGAAACTCACCCGATATCAATGAAACTTTATGTGTGTGTATGTTTGGTTGCAACTTGGATGATAATAGTGTTTTGGACCCGATAGGTGGCGCTGTTGTCGATTTACTAGAAACTCAACCGATATCAATGAAACTTTATGAGTGCGTATGTTTGGTTGCATCTTGGATCATAAAAGTGTTTTGGACCCGATAGGTGGCGCTTTTGTCAATCTACTAAAAACTCAACCGATATCAATGAAACTTTATGTGTGCGTATGTTTGGTTGCAACTTGGATGATCATATTGTTTTGGACCCGATAGGTGGCGCTGTTGTCAATCTACTAAAAACTCAACCGATATCAATGAAACTTTGTATGTGTGAATGGTTGGTTACAACTTGGATGATAAAAGTGTTTTGGACCCGATAGGTGGCGCTGTTGTCAATCTACTAAAAACCCAACCGATATCAATGAAACTTCGTATGTGTGCATGGCTAGTTGCATCTTGGAAGAAAATATTGTTTTGGACCCGATAGGTGGCGCTGTTGTCGATTTACTAGAAACTCAACCGATATCAATGAAACTTTGTATGTGTGTATGGTTGGTTGCAACTTGGATGATAATAGTGTTTTGGACCCGATAGATGGCGCTGTTGTCAATCTACTAGAAACTCAACCGATATCAATGAAACTTTATGTGTGTGTATGTTTGGTTGCAACTTGGATGATAATATTGTTTTGGACCCGATAGGTGGCGCTGTTGTCGATTTACTAGAAACTCAACCGATATCAATGAAACTTTATGTGTGCGTATGTTTGGTGGCATCTTGGATGATAATAGTGTTTTGGACCCGATAGATGGCGCTGTTGTCAATCTACTAGAAACTCAACCGATATCAATGAAACTTTATGTGTGTGTATGTTTGGTTGCAACTTGGATGATAATATTGTTTTGGACCCGATAGGTAGCGCTGTTGTCGATTTACTAGAAACTCAACCGATATCAATGAAACTTTATGTGTGCGTATGTTTGGTGGTATCTTGGATGATAAAAGTGTTTTGGACCCGATAGGTGGCGCTGTTGTCAATCTACTAGAAACTCAACCGAAATCAATGAAACTTCGTATGAGTGTATTGTTAGTTGCAACTTGGATGATAGTAGTTTTTTGGACCCGATAGGTGGCGCTGTTGTCGATCTACTAGAAACTCAACCGATATCAATGAAACTTTGTATGTGTGTATGGTTGGTTGCAACTTGGATGATAATAGTGTTTTGGACCCGATAGATGGCGCTGTTGTCGATTTACTAGAAACTCAACCGATATCAATGAAACTTTATGTGTGCGTATGTTTGGTGGCATCTTGGATGATAATAGTGTTTTGGACCCGATAGATGGCGCTGTTGTCAATCTACTAGAAACTCAACCGAAATCAATGAAACTTCGTATGAGTGTATTGTTAGTTGCAACTTGGATGATAGTAGTTTTTTGGACCCGATAGGTGGCGCTGTTGTCGATCTACTAGAAACTCAACCGATATCAATGAAACTTTGTATGTGTGTATGGTTGGTTGCAACTTGGATTATAGTAGTGTCGACAACAGCGCCACCTGTCGGGTCCAAAACACTATTATTATCCAAGTTGCAAGCACGCTTACACACATTCAAAGTTTCATTGATATCTGTTGAGTTTCTAGTAGATCGACAACAGCGCCACATATCGGGTCCAAAACACTATTATCATCCAAGTTGCAACCAACCATACACACATACAAAGTTTCGTTGATATCGGTTGAGTTTCTAATGGAACGACAACAGCGCCACCTATCGGGTGGAAGACACTACTATCATCCAAGCTGCAACCAAACATACGCACACATAAAGTTTCATTGATATCGGTTGAGTTTCTAGTAGATCGACAACAGCGCCACCTATCGGGTCCAAAACACTATTATCATCCAAGTTGCTACCGAATACACACACACATACAGTTTCATTGAAATCGGTTAGGTTTCTATAAGATCGATAACAGCGCCACCTATCGGGTCTAAAACACTACTATCATCCAAGTTGCAACCGAACATACACACACATAAATTTTCATTGATATCGGTTGAGTTTCTAGTAGATCGACAACAGCGCCACCTATCGGGTCCAAAACACTATTATCTTCCAAGTTGCAATCAAACATATACACACATAAGGTTTCATTGATATCGGTTGAGTTTCTAGTAGATCGACAACAGCGCCACCTATCGGGTCCAAAACACTATTATCATCCAAGTTGCAACCAAACATACACACACATAAAGTTTCATTGAAATCGGCTGAGTTTCTAGTAGGTCGACAACAGCGCCACCTATCGGGTCGCAAAACACTATCATCATCCAAGTTGCAACCAACCATACACACATACAAAGTTTCATTGATATCGGTTGACTTTCTAGTAGATCGGCAACAGCGCCACCTATCGGGTCTAAAACACTATTATCATCTAAGTTGCAACCGAACATACACACACATAAAGTTTCATTGATATCGGCTGAGTTTCTAGTATATCGACAACAGCGCCACCTATCGGGTCCAAAACACTTTTATCTTCGAAGTTGCAACCAACCATACACACATACAAAGTTTCATTGATATCGGTTGAGTTTCTAGTAGATCGAGAACAGAGTCACCTATCGGGTCCAAAACACTTTTATCGTCCAAGTTGCAACCAAACACCTATCGGGTCGAAGACACTACTACCATCCAAGTTGCAACCAACCATACACACATACAAAGTTCCATTGATATCGGTTGAGTTTCTAGTAGGTCGACAACAGCGCCACCTATCGGGTCCAAAACACTATTATTATCCAAGTTGCAACCAACCATACACACATACAAAGTTTCATTGATATCGGTGGAGTATCTAGTAGATCGACAACAGCGCCACCTATCGGGTCCAAAACACTATTATCATCCAAGTTGCAACCAACCATACACACATACGAAGTTTCATTGATATCGGTTGTGTTTCTAGTAGGTCGACAACAAGCAAATAATTGGAGACCGTGTGGCGATTACAGAAGGTTAAACGCAATCACGACACCAGACAGGTACCCGTTACCACACATACACGATTTCACCACAATACTCCAAGGCGCTACGGTGTTCTCAAAAATTGACCTGGTACGCGCATACCACCACATTCCAATGGCGCAAGACGACGTCCTTAAAACAGCTGTTATCACACCATTCGGACTCTTTGAGTTCACGCGAATGCCATTTGGTCTACGTAATGCGGCCCAAACCTTCCAAAGGTTTATGCACCAAGTAACAAGGGGCCTCGATTTTGTGTTTGTTTACGTGGACGACATATTAGTCGCAAGCAAGACGAACGCGGAACATGAAACCCACCTCAAACTTCTGTTCCAACGGCTTACCGACTACGGCCTACGCATAAAAGCCTCCAAATGCACATTTGGAGTCGCGACACTGCAATTTCTAGGACTACACATTTCAAAAGATGGAATTCAGCAATCTAAGGAACGGGTCGAAGCAATAGAAAACTTTCCCGAACCTAATTCTATTAAAAACGTGCAAAGATTTATCGGTATAATAAATTATTATCATCGTTTCATACCACATCTAGTATGGACTTTCTCCCCCATCTACGACCACTTGACAAAACTGTCCAAAAGCAAAATTAACAAAAATAATTTCACTTGGCCCTCGGTTTGCCAAGAAGCATTCGAAAAGGCAAAGCGACAACTCGCTGAAGCTACGCTTCTCAACCATCCTCAAGAGAATGCTAAGCTCAGCATAACAACCGATGCATCCCAACACGGACATCGGCGCTGTATTGCAACAGTGGAGAGGAGAAGATTGGGAACCAGTAGCCTTCTTTAGCAAAAAACTCTCGCCTACACAAACACGATACTCTGCATTCGACCGAGAACTTCTTGCAATATACCTTGCGATACAACACTTCAGAAACTTCGTCGAAGGACAAGACTTCACGGTCTTTACAGACCATAAGCCCCTGACAACAGCGCTTACAACAAAAACCCAACGCAGTCCTAGACAAGAGCGTCAATTGGATCTAATATCGCAATTCACAAGCGATATACGATATGTCAAGGGCTCGTTGAACGTCGTAGCCGACACTCTTTCACGTCCAGATGCTGCGTCACTCGAACTTACCCTTCCGGGAATCGAGAAACTCGCCGAAGCACAGCTCGCTGATGAGGAACTCTCCGCAATCATTCACAATCCCCCTCCACACTCCAGCGTAAAACTGGAATTTATAAAAATACCGGCTTTTGATATTTCCCTATGGTGCAAACAGCTACGGGTATCAACAGACCATACGTTCCCAAAGAAAAGAGGAAACCTATTTTTCACGCAATACATTCTCTCACACCCCGGAATCAGGGCATCTCGAAAGAAAATCGCAAAAATGTACTTCTGGCCGAGAATGAACCACGAAATAAACACATGGGCTAAAAACTGTGCTGCCTGCCAGAAAGAGAAAGTGCAAAAACACACCAAATCACCAACCGATCAGATAATGGTTCCGGCAGGTAGATTCCAACACATTCACTTAGACATCGTAGGTCCGCTGCCTCCATCTAACGACTACAAATACTTACTAACAATAGTAGATAGATTCTCCAGATGGCCCGAGGCCTATCCCATTAGGGACATAACTGCGGAAACGATCGCAAGGACATACGTCCACGAGCACGTTGCTCGTTTCGGGGTGCCGAACACAATCACCACTGACCAGGGCTCACAATCCGAGTCTAAGTTGTTCAGTGAACTGACAAAATTTCTCGGCAGCCTACCACCCACAGGCTAATGGCATGGTGGAAAGGTTCCATCGTCAATTAAAAACGTCAATACGGGCCTCTGGAGACAAAATAAACTGGTCACATGCACTTCCTTTAATCCTTCTCGGAATTCGCACGACCGTCAAAGAGGACATACAGCATTCACCGTCCGAACTCCTATACGGAGAAAATATTAAAGTGCAACAAGATTTTTCTTCATCGAACACAGATCATGCTAACGAATTCAACTTTGTGGAACATCTGAAAATTTTTTTTAAAAACATCCCAGCATTTACACTGCAAACGAGAAAAACAAAACAAACTTCCATCCACCTTCCAAACACTCTAAACACTTGCAGGCAGGTCCTGGTAAGAACCGACAAAATGAAAAGAGCATTAGAATCTCCTTATGAGGGTCCTTTCAAGGTAATAAGAAAACTACGAAAACAAAAAAGGTGAAAAAACATTGTCAGTCGCCATAGATCGAATTAAACAATTCCAAGCCGAATAGGCTGTCAGTGTCATTACCTGTCAAACTGGTCCGCTGCGCTGGGAAGGGGGTGATGTAGCGTACAGAAAGTAGATGGCGATAGGCTCCAAAGTAATGCTAGTGGTGCACAGATGGCGCCTAAACTAAGAGGAAGAAAAGGAAGAGGTTATTGGAGTAGAAAGAAAATTGTAAATTAGACAGAAGGAGAACGTGAGTTAGCGAGGAGTGCCAAAAACTTCTGTCGTAAAATTAAATTAAACTTTTAACTAATCTCACAATAAATAAAATTGAATTTTGTTAATTATAAAAATACATCGAAGCGTTTTATTTAAATTCAATATGTGTATGGTTAGTTGCAACTAGGATGATAATAATGTTTTGGACCCGATATGTGGCGCTGTTGTCGATCTACTAGAAACTCAACAGATATCAATGAAACTTTGAATGTGTGTAAGGGTGCTTGCAACTTGGATGATAATAGTTTTTTGGACCCGATAGGTGGCGCTGTTGTCGACCTACTAGAAACTCAACCGATTTCAATGAAACTTTATGTGTGTGTATGTTTGGTTGCAACTTGGATGATAATAGTGTGTTGGACCCGATAGGTGGCTCTGTTGTCGATCTACTAGAAACTCAACCGATATAAATGAAACTTCGTATGTGTGTATGGTTGGTTTTAACTTGGATGATAATAGTGTTTTGGACCCGATAGGTGGCGCTGTTGCCGATCTACTAGAAACTCAACCGATATCAATGAAACTTTGTAAATGTGTATGTTTGGTTGCAACTTGGATGATAATAGTATTTTGGACCCGATAGGTGGCGCTGTTCTCGATCTACTAGTAACTCAACCGATATCAATGAAACTTTGTAAATGTGTATGTTTGGTTGCAACTTGGATGATAATAGTGTTTTGGACCCAATAGGTGGCGCTGTTGCCGATCTACTAGAAACTCAACCGATAACAACGAAACTCTATGAGTGTGTATGTTTGGTTGCAACTTGGATGATAATAGTGTTTTAGACCCGATAGGTGGCGCTGTTGTCGATCTACTAGAAACTCAACCGATATCAATGAAATTTTGTGTGTGTGTATGGTTGGTTGCAACTTGGATGATAGTAGTGTTATGGACCCGATAGGTGGAGCTGTTGTCGATCTACTAGAAAGCCAACCGATATCAATGAAACTTTGTATGTGTGTATGGTTGGTTGCAACTTGGATGATGATACTATTTTGGACCCGATAGGTGGCGCTGTTATCGACCTACTAGAAACTAAACCGATTTCAATGAAACTTTATGTGTGTGTATGTTTGGTTGCAACTTGGATGATAATAGTGTTTTGGACCCGATAGGTGGCACTGTTGTCGATCTACTAGAAACTCAACCAATATCAATGAAACCTTATGTGTGTGTATTTTTGGTTGCAGCTTGGAAGATAATAGTGTTTTGGACCCGATAGGTGGCGCTGTTGTCGATCTACTAGAAACTCAACCGATATCAACGAAACTGTATGTGTGTGTATGTTCGGTTGCAACTTGGATGATAATAGTGTTTAAGACCCGATAGGTGGCGCTGTTGTCGATCTAATAGAAACTTATTCGATTTCAATGAAACTTTATGTGTGTGTATGGTTGGTTGCAACTTGGATGATTATAGTGTTTTGGACCCGATAGGTGGCGCTGTTGTCGATCTACTAGAAACTCAACCGATATCAATGAAACTTTGTAAATGTGTATGTTTGGTTGCAACTTGGATGATAATAGTATTTTGGACCCGATAGGTGGCGCTGTTGTCGATCTACTAGAAACTCAACCGATATCAATGAAACTTTGTATGTGTGTATGGTTGGTTGCAACTTGGATGATTATAGTGTTTTGGACCCGATAGGTGGCGCTGTTGTCGATCTACTAGAAACTCAACCGATATCAATGAAACTTTGTATGTGTGTATGGTTGGTTGCAACTTGGATGATTATAGTGTTTTGGACCCGATAGGTGGCGCTGTTGTCGATCTACTAGGAACTCAACCGATATCAATGAAACTTTGTAAATGTGTATGTTTGGTTGCAACTTGGATGATAATAGTGTTTTGGACCCGATAGGTGGCGCTGTTGTCGATCTACTAGAAAGTCAACCGATATCAATGAAACTTCGTATGTGTGTATGGTTAGTTGCAACTTGGATGATAATAGTGTTTTGGACCCGATATTTGGCGCTGTTGTCGATCTAATATAAACTTAACCGATTTCAATGAAACTTTATGTGTGTGTGTGTTTGGTAGCAACTTGGATGATAATAGTGTTTTGGACCCGATAGGTGGCGCTGTTGTCGATCTACTAGAAACTCAACCGATATCAATGAAACCTTATGTGTTCGTATGTTTGGTTGCAACTTGGATGATAGTACTGTCTTCGACCCGATAGGTGGCGCTGTTTTTGTTCCACTAGAAACTCAACCGATATCAATGAAACTTTGTATGTGTGCATGGTTGGTTGCAACTTGGATGATAATAGTGTTTTGGACCCGATATGTGGCGCTGTTGTCGATCTACTAGAAACTCAACCGATATCAATGAAACTTTGTATGTGTGTATAGTTGGTTGCAATTTGGATGATAACACTGTTTTTGACCTGATATGTGGCGCTGTTGTCGATCTACTAGAAACTCAACCGATATCAATGAAACTTTGTATGTGTGTATTGTTGGTTGCAACTTGGATGATAGTAGTGTTGAGTTTCTAGTAGATCGACAACAGCGCCACCTATCGGGTCCAAAACACTATTATCATCCAAGTTGCAAGCACCCTTACACACATTCAAAGTTTCATTGATATCTGTTGAGTTTCTAGTGGATCGACAACAGCGCCACATATCGGATCCGAAACACTATTCTCATCCAAGTTGCAAGCACCCTTACACACATACAAAGTTTCATTGATATCGGTTGAGTTTCTAGTGGAACGACAACAGCGCCACCTATCGGGTCGAAGACCCTACTATCATCCAAGTTGCATCCAAACATACGCACACATAAGGTTTCATTGATATCGGTTGAGTTTCTAGTAGATCGACAACAGCGCCACCTATCGGGTCCAAAACACTATAATCATCCAAGTTGCTACCAAACACACACACACATACAGTTTCATTGAAATCGGTTAAGTTTCTATTAGATCGACAACTGCGCCACCTATCGGGTCTAAAACACTATTATCATCCAAGTTGCAACCGAACATACACACACATAAAGTTTCATTGATATCGGTTGAGTTTCTAGTAGATCGACAACAGCGCCACCTATCGGGTCCAAAACACTATTATCTTCCAAGTTGCGATCAAACATATACACACGTAAGGTTTCATTGATATCGGTTGAGTTTCTTGCAGATCGACAACAGCGCCACCTATCGGGTCCAAAACACTATTATCATCCAAGTTGCAACCAAACATACACACACATAAAGTTTCATTGAAATCGGTTGAGTTTCTAGTTGGTCGACAACAGCGCCACCTATCGGGCCCAAACCACTATCATCATCCAAGTTGCAACCAACCATACACACATACACAGTTTCATTGATATCGGTTGACTTTCTAGTAGATCGGCAACAGCGCCACCTATCGGGTCTAAAACACTATTATCATCCAAGTTGTAACCAAACACCTATCGGGTCGAAGACACTACTACCATCCAAGTTGCAACCAACCATACACACACATAAAGTTTCATTGATATCGGTTGAGTTTCTAGTATATCGACAACTGCGCCACCTATCGGGTCCAAAACACTAATATCTTCGAAGTTGCAACCAACCATGCACACATACAAAGTTTTATTGATATCGATTGAGTTTCTAGTAGATCGACAACAGAGTCACCTATCGGGTCCAAAACACTTTTATCGTCCAAGTTGCAACCAAACACCTATCGGGTCGAAGACACTACTACCATCCAAGTTGCAACCAACCATACACACATACAAAGTTCCATTGATATCGGTTGAGTTTCTAGTAGGTCGACAACAGCGCCAACTATCGGGTCCAAAACACTATTATCATCCAAGTTGCAACCAACCATACACACATACAAAGTTCCATTGATATCGGTTGAGTTTCTAGTAGATCGACAACAGCGCCACCTATCGGGCCTACACAAACACGATACTCTGCATTCGACCGAGAACTTCTTGCAATATACCTTGCGATACAACACTTCAGAAACTTCGTCGAAGGACAAGACTTCACGGTCTTTACAGACCATAAGCCGCTGACAACAGCGCTTACAAAAAAAAACCCAACGCAGTCCTGGACAAGAGCGTCAATTGGATCTAATATCGCAATTCACAAGCGATATACGATATGTCAAGGGCTCGTTGAACGTCGTAGCCGACACTCTTTCACGTCCAGATGCGTCGTCACTCGAACTTACCCTTCCGGGAATCGAGAAACTCGCCGAAGCACAGCTCGCTGATGAGGAACTCTCCGCACTCATTCACAATCCCCCTCCACACTCCAGCGTAAAACTGGAATTTATAAAAATACCGGCTTTTGATATTTCCCTATGGTGCGAAACAGCTACGGGTATCAACAGACCATACGTTCCCAAAGAAAAGAGGAAACCTATTTTTCACGCAATACATTCTCTCACATCCCGGAATCAGGGCATCTCGAAAGAAAATCGCAAAAATGTACTTCTGGCCGAGAATGAACCACGAAATAAACACATGGGCAAAAAACTGTGCTGCCTGCCAGAAAGAGAAAGTGCAAAAACACACCAAATCACCAACCGATCAGATAATGGTTCCGGCAGGTAGATTCCAACACATTCACTTAGACATCGTAGGTCCGCTGCCTCCATCTAACGACTACAAATACTTACTAACAATAGTAGATAGATTCTCCAGATGGCCCGATGCCTATCCCATTAGGGACATAACTGCGGAAACGATCGCAAGGACATACGTCCACGAGCACGTTGCTCGTTTCGGGGTGCCGAACACAATCACCACTGACCAGGGCTCACAATCCGAGTCTAAGTTGTTCAGTGAACTGACAAAATTTCTCGGCAGCCTACCACCCACAGGCTAATGGCATGGTGGAAAGGTTCCATCGTCAATTAAAAACGTCAATACGGGCCTCTGGAGACAAAATAAACTGGTCACATGCACTTCCTTTAATCCTTCTCGGAATTCGCACGACCGTCAAAGAGGACATACAGCATTCACCGTCCGAACTCCTATACGGAGAAAATATTAAAGTGCCACAAGATTTTTCTTCATCGAACACAGATCATGCTAACGAATTCAACTTTGTGGAACATCTGAAAATATTTTTTAAAAACATCCCAGCATTAACACTGCAAACGAGAAAAACAAAACAAACTTCCATCCACCTTCCAAACACTCTAAACACTTGCAGGCAGGTCCTGGTAAGAAGCGACAAAATGAGAAGAGCATTAGAATCTCCTTATGAGGGTCCTTTCAAGGTAATAAGAAAACTACGAAAACAATTTATTATCAAAAAAGGTGAAAAAAACATTGTCAGTCGCCATAGATCGAATTAAACAATTCCAAGCCGAATAGGCTGTCAGTGTCATTACCTGTCAAACTGGTCCGCTGCGCTGGGAAGGGGGTGATGTAGCGTACAGAAAGTAGATGGCGACAGGCTCCAAAGTAATGCTAGTGGTGGACAGATGGCGCCTAAACTAAGAGGAAGAAAAGGAAGAGGTTATTGGAGTAGAAAGAAAATTGTAAATTAGACAGAAGGAGAACGTGAGTTAGCGAAGAGTGCCAAAAAGTTCTGTCGTAAAATTAAATTAAACTTTTAACTAATTGATCCGATCTCACAATAAATAAAATTGAATTTTGTTAATTATAAAAATACATCGAAGCGTTTCATTTAAATTCAATATGTGTATGGTTAGTTGCAACTTGGATGATAATAATGTTTTGGACCCGATATGTGGCGCTGTTGTCGATCTACTAGAAACTCAACAGATATCAATGAAACTTTGAATGTGTGTAAGGGTGCTTGCAACTTGGATGATAATAGTTTTTTGGACCCGATAGGTGGCGCTGTTGTCGACCTACTAGAAACTCAACCGATTTCAATGAAATTTTATGTGTGTGTATGTTTGGTTGCAACTTGGATGATAATAGTGTGTTGGACCCGATAGGTGGCGCTGTTGTCGATCTACTAGAAACTCAACAGATATCAACGAAACTTTATGTGTGTGTATGTTCGGTTGCAACTTGGATGATAATAGTGTTTTAGACCCGATAGGTGGCGCTGTTGTCGATCTAATAGAAACTTAACCGATTTCAATGAAACTTTATGTGTGCGTGTGTTTGGTAGCAACTTGGATGACATTAGTGTTTTGGACCCGATAGGTGGCGCAGTTGTCGATCTACTAGATACTCAACCGATATCAATGAAACCTTATGTGTGTCTATGTTTGGTTGAAACTTTATGTGTGTGTATGTTTGGTTGCAACTTGGATGATAATATTGTGTTGTACCCGATAGGTGGCGCTGTTGTCGATCTACTAGAAACTCAACAGATATCAAAGAAACTTTGAATGTGTGTAAGGGTGCTTGCAACTTGGATGATAATAGTTTTTTCGACCCGATAGGTGGCGCTGTTGTCGACCTACTAGAAACTCAACCGATTTCAATGAAACTTTATGTGTGTGTATGTTTGGTTGCAACTTGGATGATAATAGTGTGTTGGACCCGATAGGTGGCTCTGTTGTCGATCTACTAGAAACTCAACCGATATTAATGAAACTTCGTATGTGTGTATGGTTGGTTTTAACTTGGAAGATAATAGTGTTTTGGACCCGATAGGTGGCGCTGTTGTCGATCTACTAGAAACTCAACCGATATCAATGAAACTTTATGTGTGTGTATGGTTGGTTGCAACTTGGATGATGATACTGTTTTGCACCCGATAGGTGGCGCTGTTGTCCACCTACTAGAAACTCAACCGATTTCAATGAAACTTTATGTGTGTGTATGTTTGGTTGCAACTTGGATGATAATATTGTTTTGGACCCGATAGGTGGCGCTGTTGTCGATCTACTAGAAACTCAACCAATATCAATGAAACCTTATGTGTGTGTATTTTTGGTTGCAGCTTGGAAGATAATACTGTTTTGGACCCGATAGGTGGCGCTGTTGTCGATCGAGAAACTCAACCGATATCAACGAAACTTTAAGTGTGTGTATGTTCGGTTGCAACTTGGATGATAATAGTGTTTTAGACCCGATAGGTGGCGCTGTTGTCGATCTAATAGAAACTTAACCGATTTCAATGAAACTTTATGTGTGCGTGTGCTTGGTAGCAACTTGGATGACAATAGTGTTTTGGACCCGATAGGTGGCGCAGTTGTCGATCTACTAGAAACTCAACCAATATCAATGAAACCTTATGTGTGTGTATGTTTGGTTGCAATTTGGAAGATAATAATGTTTTGGACCCGATAGGTGGCGCTGTTGTCGATCTACTAGAAACTCAACCGATATCAATGAAACTTTGTATGTGTGTATGGTTGGTTGCAACTTGGATGATTATAGTGTTTTGGACCCGATAGGTGGCGCTGTTGTCGATCTACTAGAAACTCAACCGATATCAATGAAACTTTGTATGTGTGTATGGTTGGTTGCAACTTGGATGATTATAGTGTTTTGGACCCGATAAGTGGCGCTGTTGTCGATCTACTAGAAACTCAACCGATATCAATGAAACTTTGTATGTGTGTATGTTTGGTTGCAACTTGGATGATAATAGTGTTTTGGACCCGATAGATGGCGCTGTTGTCAATCTACTAGAAACTCAACCGATATCAATGAAACTTTATGTGTGTGTATGTTTGGTTGCAACTTGGATGATAATATTGTTTTGGACCCGATAGGTGGCGCTGTTGTCGATTTACTAGAAACTCAACCGATATCAATGAAACTTTATGTGTGCGTATGTTTGGTGGCATCTTGGATGATAAAAGTGTTTTGGACCCGATAGGTGGCGCTTTTGTCAATCTACTAAAAACTCAACCGATACCAATGAAACTTTGTATGTGTGTATGGTTGGTTGCAAGTTGGATGATAATAGTGTTTTGGACCCGATAGGTGGCGCTGTTGTCGATCTCATAGAAACTCAACCGATATCAATGAAACTTCGTATAGGTGTCTAGTTAGTTGCAACTAGGATGATAATAGTGTTTTGGACCCGATAGGTAGCGCTGTTGTCGATCTCATAGAAATTCAACCGATATCAATGAAACTTCGTATGTGTGTATTGTTAGTTGCAACTTGGATGATAATAGTGTTTTGGACCCGATAGGTGGCGCTGTTGTCATTCTACTATAAACTCAACCGATATCAATGAAACTTTATGTGTGCGTATGGTTGGTTGCAACTTGGATGAACATATTGTTTTGGACCCGATAGGTGGCGCTGTTGTCGATCTACTAGAAACTCAACCGATATCA
Organism: Cheilosia grossa; assembly: GCA_963082955.1. Taxonomy (NCBI): domain Eukaryota; kingdom Metazoa; phylum Arthropoda; class Insecta; order Diptera; family Syrphidae; genus Cheilosia; species Cheilosia grossa. Next base: position 47,323,147 of record OY720147.1, on the reverse strand, counting down.
ATGAAACTTCGTATGAGTGTATTGTTACTTGCAACTTGGATGATAATAGTTTTTTGGACCCGATAGGTGGCGCTCTTGTCGATCTCCTTGAAACTCAACCGATATCAATGAAACTTTGTATGTGTGTATGGTTGGTTGCAACTTGGATGATAATAGTGTTTTGGACCCGATAGATGGCGCTGTTGTCAATCTACTAGAAACTCACCCGATATCAATGAAACTTTATGTGTGTGTATGTTTGGTTGCAGCTTGGATGATAATAGTATTTTGGACCCGATAGGTGGCGCTGTTTTCGATCTACTAGAAACTCAACCGATATCAATGAAACTTTATGTGTGTGTATGTTTGGTTGCAACTTGGATGATAATAGTGTTTTGGACCCGATAGGTGGCGCTGTTTTCGATCTACTAGAAACTCAACCGATATCAATGAAACTTCGTATGTGTGTGTGGTTGGTTGCGGCTTGGAAGATAGTATCGTTTTGGACCCGATAGATGGCGCTGTTGTCAATCTACTAGAAACTCACCCGATATCAATGAAACTTTATGTGTGTGTATGTTTGGTTGCAACTTGGATGATAATAGTGTTTTGGACCCGATAGGTGGCGCTGTTGTCGATTTACTAGAAACTCAACCGATATCAATGAAACTTTATGTGTGCGTATGTTTGGTTGCATCTTGGATCATAAAAGTGTTTTGGACCCGATAGGTGGCGCTTTTGTCAATCTACTAAAAACTCAACCGATATCAATGAAACTTTATGTGTGCGTATGTTTGGTTGCAACTTGGATGATCATATTGTTTTGGACCCGATAGGTGGCGCTGTTGTCAATCTACTAAAAACTCAACCGATATCAATGAAACTTTGTATGTGTGTATGGTTGGTTGCAACTTGGATGATAAAAGTGTTTTGGACCCGATAGGTGGCGCTGTTGTCAATCTACTAAAAACTCAACCGATATCAATGAAACTTCGTATGTGTGCATGGCTAGTTGCATCTTGGAAGAAAATATTGTTTTGGACTCGATAGGTGGCGCTGTTGTCGATTTACTAGAAACTCAACCGATATCAATGAAACTTTGTATGTGTGTATGGTTGGTTGCAACTTGGATCATAATAGTGTTTTGGACCCGATAGATGGCGCTGTTGTCAATCTACTAGAAACTCAACCGATATCAATGAAACTTTATGTGTGTGTATGTTTGGTTGCAACTTGGATGATAATAGTGTTTTGGACCCGATAGGTGGCGCTGTTGTCGATTTACTAGAAACTCAACCGATATCAATGAAACTTTATGTGTGCGTATGTTTGGTGGCATCTTGGATGATAAAAGTGTTTTGGACCCGATAGGTGGCGCTTTTGTCAATCTACTAATAACTCAACCGATATCAATGAAACTTTATGTGTGCGTATGTTTGGTTGCAACTTGGATGATAATAGTGTTTTGGACCCGATAGGTGGCGCTGTTGTCGATCTCATAGAAACTCAACCGATATCAATGAAACTTCGTATAGGTGTCTAGTTAGTTGCAACTAGGATGATAAAAGTGTTTTGGACCCGATAGGTGGCGCTGTTGTCGATCTTTTTCTAGGTTTCCAGAAGATGGTCACCAGCGCCACCTAACTATACACCCATACGAAGTTTCATTGATATCGGTTGAATTTCTATGAGATCGACAACAGCGCTACCTATCGGGTCCAAAACACTATTATCATCCTAGTTGCAACTAACTAGACACCTATACGAAGTTTCATTGATATCGGTTGAGTTTCTATGAGATCGACAACAGCGCCACCTATCGGGTCCAAAACACTATTATCATCCAACTTGCAACCAACCATACACACATACAAAGTTTCATTGGTATCGGTTGAGTTTTTAGTAGATTGACAAAAGCGCCACCTATCGGGTCCAAAACACTTTTATCATCCAAGATGCCACCAAACATACGCACACATAAAGTTTCATTGATATCGGTTGAGTTTCTAGTAAATCGACAACAGCGCCACCTATCGGGTCCAAAACAATATTATCATCCAAGTTGCAACCAAACATACACACACATAAAGTTTCATTGATATCGGTTGAGTTTCTAGTAGATTGACAACAGCGCCATCTATCGGGTCCAAAACACTATTATCATCCAAGTTGCAACCAAACATACACACATACAAAGTTTCATTGATATCGGTTGAGTTTCTAGTAGATCGACAACAGCGCCACTTATCGGGTCCAAAACACTATAATCATCCAAGTTGCAACCAACCATACACACATACAAAGTTTCATTGATATCGGTTGAGTTTCTAGTAGATCGACAACAGCGCCACCTATCGGGTCCAAAACACTATAATCATCCAAGTTGCAACCAACCATACACACATACAAAGTTTCATTGATATCGGTTGAGTTTCTAGTAGATCGACAACAGCGCCACCTATCGGGTCCAAAACACTATTATCTTCCAAATTGCAACCAAACATACACACACATAAGGTTTCATTGATATTGGTTGAGTTTCTAGTAGATCGACAACTGCGCCACCTATCGGGTCCAAAACACTATTGTCATCCAAGTTGCAACCAAACATACACACACATAAAGTTTCATTGAAATCGGTTGAGTTTCTAGTAGGTGGACAACAGCGCAACCTATCGGGTCCAAAACACTATTATCTTCCAAGTTAAAACCAACCATACACACATACGAAGTTTCATTAATATCGGTTGAGTTTCTAGTAGATCGACAACAGAGCCACCTATCGGGTCCAACACACTATTATCATCCAAGTTGCAACCAAACATACACACACATAAAGTTTCATTCAAATCGGTTGAGTTTCTAGTAGGTCGACAACAGCGCCACCTATCGGGTCGAAAAAACTATTATCATCCAAGTTGCAAGCACCCTTACACACATTCAAAGTTTCTTTGATATCTGTTGAGTTTCTAGTAGATCGACAACAGCGCCACTTATCGGGTCCAAAACACTATAATCATCCAAGTTGCAACCAACCATACACACATACAAAGTTTCATTGATATCGGTTGAGTTTCTAGTAGATCGACAACAGCGCCACCTATCGGGTCCAAAACACTATAATCATCCAAGTTGCAACCAACCATACACACATACGAAGTTTCATTAATATCGGTTGAGTTTCTAGTAGATCGACAACAGAGCCACCTATCGGGTCCAACACAATATTATCATCCAAGTTGCAACCAAACATACACACACATAAAGTTTCAACCAAACATAGACACACATAAGGTTTCATTGATATCGGTTGAGTATCTAGTAGATCGACAACTGCGCCACCTATCGGGTCCAAAACACTATTGTCATCCAAGTTGCTACCAAACACACGCACACATAAAGTTTCATTGAAATCGGTTAAGTTTCTATTAGATCGACAACAGCGCCACCTATCGGGTCTAAAACACTATTATCATCCAAGTTGCAACCGAACATACACACACATAAAGTTTCGTTGATATCTGTTGAGTTTCTAGTAGATCGACAACAGCGCCACCTATCGGGTCCAACACACTATTATCATCCAAGTTGCAACCAAACATACACACACATAAAATTTCATTGAAATCGGTTGAGTTTCTAGTAGGTCGACAACAGCGCCACCTATCGGGTCCAAAAAACTATTATCATCCAAGTTGCAAGCACCCTTACACACATTCAAAGTTTCATTGATATCTGTTGAGTTTCTAGTAGATCGACAACAGCGCCACATATCGGGTCCAAAACATTATTATCATCCAAGTTGCAACTAACCATACACATATTGAATTTAAATGAAACGCTTCGATGTATTTTTATAATTAACAAAATTCAATTTTATTTATTGTGAGATCGGATCAATTAGTTAAAAGTTTAGTTTAATTTTACGACAGAACTTTTTGGCACTCTTCGCTAACTCACGTTCTCCTTCTGTCTAATTTACAATTTTCTTTCTACTCCAATAACCTCTTCCTTTTCTTCCTCTTAGTTTAGGCGCCATCTGTCCACCACTAGCATTACTTTGGAGCCTGTCGCCATCTACTTTCTGTACGCTACATCACCCCCTTCCCAGCGCAGCGGACCAGTTTGACAGGTAATGACACTGACAGCCTATTCGGCTTGGAATTGTTTAATTCGATCTATGGCGACTGACAATGTTTTTTTCACCTTTTTTGATAATAAATTGTTTTCGTAGTTTTCTTATTACCTTGAAAGGACCCTCATAAGGAGATTCTAATGCTCTTCTCATTTTGTCGCTTCTTACCAGGACCTGCCTGCAAGTGTTTAGAGTGTTTGGAAGGTGGATGGAAGTTTGTTTTGTTTTTCTCGTTTGCAGTGTTAATGCTGGGATGTTTTTAAAAAATATTTTCAGATGTTCCACAAAGTTGAATTCGTTAGCATGATCTGTGTTCGATGAAGAAAAATCTTGTGGCACTTTAATATTTTCTCCGTATAGGAGTTCGGACGGTGAATGCTGTATGTCCTCTTTGACGGTCGTGCGAATTCCGAGAAGGATTAAAGGAAGTGCATGTGACCAGTTTATTTTGTCTCCAGAGGCCCGTATTGACGTTTTTAATTGACGATGGAACCTTTCCACCATGCCATTAGCCTGTGGGTGGTAGGCTGCCGAGAAATTTTGTCAGTTCACTGAACAACTTAGACTCGGATTGTGAGCCCTGGTCAGTGGTGATTGTGTTCGGCACCCCGAAACGAGCAACGTGCTCGTGGACGTATGTCCTTGCGATCGTTTCCGCAGTTATGTCCCTAATGGGATAGGCATCGGGCCATCTGGAGAATCTATCTACTATTGTTAGTAAGTATTTGTAGTCGTTAGATGGAGGCAGCGGACCTACGATGTCTAAGTGAATGTGTTGGAATCTACCTGCCGGAACCATTATCTGATCGGTTGGTGATTTGGTGTGTTTTTGCACTTTCTCTTTCTGGCAGGCAGCACAGTTTTTTGCCCATGTGTTTATTTCGTGGTTCATTCTCGGCCAGAAGTACATTTTTGCGATTTTCTTTCGAGATGCCCTGATTCCGGGATGTGAGAGAATGTATTGCGTGAAAAATAGGTTTCCTCTTTTCTTTGGGAACGTATGGTCTGTTGATACCCGTAGCTGTTTCGCACCATAGGGAAATATCAAAAGCCGGTATTTTTATAAATTCCAGTTTTACGCTGGAGTGTGGAGGGGGATTGTGAATGAGTGCGGAGAGTTCCTCATCAGCGAGCTGTGCTTCGGCGAGTTTCTCGATTCCCGGAAGGGTAAGTTCGAGAGACGACGTGAAAGAGTGTCGGCTACGACGTTCAACGAGCCCTTGACATATCGTATATCGCTTGTGAATTGCGATATTAGATCCAATTGACGCTCTTGTCCAGGACTGCGTTGGGTTTTTTTTTGTAAGCGCTGTTGTCAGCGGCTTATGGTCTGTAAAGACCGTGAAGTCTTGTCCTTCGACGAAGTTTCTGAAGTGTTGTATCGCAAGGTATATTGCAAGAAGTTCTCGGTCGAATGCAGAGTATCGTGTTTGTGTAGGCCCGATAGGTGGCGCTGTTGTCGATCTACTAGAAACTCAACCGATATCAATGGAACTTTGTATGTGTGTATGGTTGGTTGCAACTTGGATGATAATAGTGTTTTGGACCCGATAGTTGGCGCTGTTGTCGACCTACTAGAAACTCAACCGATATCAATGGAACTTTGTATGTGTGTATGGTTGGTTGCAACTTGGATGGTAGTAGTGTCTTCGACCCGATAGGTGTTTGGTTGCAACTTGGACGATAAAAGTGTTTTGGACCCGATAGGTGACTCTGTTGTCGATCTACTAGAAACTCAATCGATATCAATAAAATTTTGTATGTGTGCATGGTTGGTTGCAACTTCGAAGATATTAGTGTTTTGGACCCGATAGGTGGCGCAGTTGTCGATCTACTAGAAACTCAACCGATATCAATGAAACTTTATGTGTGCGTATGTTTGGTGGCATCTTGGATGATAATAGTGTTTTGGACCCGATAGATGGCGCTGTTGTCAATCTACTAGAAACTCAACCGAAATCAATGAAACTTCGTATGAGTGTATTGTTAGTTGCAACTTGGATGATAGTAGTTTTTTGGACCCGATAGGTGGCGCTGTTGTCGATCTACTAGAAACTCAACCGATATCAATGAAACTTTGTATGTGTGTATGGTTGGTTGCAACTTGGATGATAATAGTGTTTTGGACCCGATAGATGGCGCTGTTGTCGATTTACTAGAAACTCAACCGATATCAATGAAACTTTATGTGTGCGTATGTTTGGTGGCATCTTGGATGATAATAGTGTTTTGGACCCGATAGATGGCGCTGTTGTCAATCTACTAGAAACTCAACCGATATCAATGAAACTTTATGTGTGTGTATGTTTGGTTGCAACTTGGATGATAATATTGTTTTGGACCCGATAGGTGGCGCTGTTGTCGATTTACTAGAAACTCAACCGATATCAATGAAACTTTATGTGTGCGTATGTTTGGTGGCATCTTGGATGATAATAGTGTTTTGGACCCGATAGATGGCGCTGTTGTCAATCTACTAGAAACTCAACCGATATCAATGAAACTTTATGTGTGTGTATGTTTGGTGGCATCTTGGATGATAAAAGTGTTTTGGACCCGATAGGTGGCGCTTTTGTCAATCTACTAAAAACTCAACCGATACCAATGAAACTTTGTATGTGTGTATGGTTGGTTGCAAGTTCGATGATAATAGTGTTTTGGACCCGATAGGTGGCGCTGTTGTCGATCTCATAGAAACTCAACCGATATCAATGAAACTTCGTATAGGTGTCTAGTTAGTTGCAACTAGGATGATAATAGTGTTTTGGACCCGATAGGTAGCGCTGTTGTCGATCTCATAGAAATTCAACCGATATCAATGAAACTTCGTATGGGTGTATAGTTAGGTGGCGCTGGTGTCCATCTCCTGGAAACCTAGAAAAAGATCGACAACAGCGCCACCTATCGGGTCCAAAACACTATTATCATCCTAGTTGCAACTAACTAGACACCTATACGAAGTTTCATTGATATCGGTTGAGTTTCTATGAGATCGACAACAGCGCCACCTATCGGGTCCAAAACACTATTATCATCCAAGTTGCAACCAAACATACGCACACATAAAGTTTCATTGATATCGGTTGAGTTATTAGTAGATTGACAAAAGCGCCACCTATCGGGTCCAAAACACTTTTATCATCCAAGATGCCACCAAACATACGCACACATAAAGTTTCATTGATATCGGTTGAGTTTCTAGTAAATCGACAACAGCGCCACCTATCGGGTCCAAAACACTATTATCATCCAAGTTGCAACCAAACATACACACACATAAAGTTTCATTGATATCGGTTGAGTTTCTAGTAGATTGACAACAGCGCCATCTATCGGGTCCAAAACACTATTATGATCCAAGTTGCAACCAACCATACACACATACAAAGTTTCATTGATATCGGTTGAGTTTCTAGTAAATCGACAACAGCGCCACCTATCGGGTCCAAAACAATATTTTCTTCCAAGATGCAACTAGCCATGCACACATACGAAGTTTCATTGATATCGGTTGAGTTTTTAGTAGATTGACAACAGCGCCACCTATCGGGTCCAAAACACTTTTATCATCCAAGTTGCAACCAACTATACACACATACAAAGTTTCATTGATATCGGTTGAGTTTTTAGTAGATTGACAACAGCGCCACCTATCGGGTCCAAAACAATATGATCATCCAAGTTGCAACCAAACATACGCACACATAAAGTTTCATTGATATCGGTTCAGTTTTTAGTAGATTGACAAAAGCGCCACCTATCGGGTCCAAAACACTTTTATGATCCAAGATGCAACCAAACATACGCACACATAAAGTTTCATTGATATCGGTTGAGTTTCTAGTAAATCGACAACAGCGCCACCTATCGGGTCCAAAACACTATTATCATCCAAGTTGCAACCAAACATACACACACATAAAGTTTCATTGATATCGGGTGAGTTTCTAGTAGATTGACAACAGCGCCATCTATCGGGTCCAAAACGATACTATCTTCCAAGCCGCAACCAACCACACACACATACGAAGTTTCATTGATATCGGTTGAGTTTCTAGTAGATCGAAAACAGCGCCACCTATCGGGTCCAAAACACTATTATCATCCAAGTTGCAACCAAACATACACACACATAAAGTTTCATTGATATCGGTTGAGTTTCTAGTAGATCGAAAACAGCGCCACCTATCGGGTCCAAAATACTATTATCATCCAAGCTGCAACCAAACATACACACACATAAAGTTTCATTGTATCGTTTGAGTTTCTAGTAGATCGAAAACAGCGCCACCTATCGGGTCCAAAACGATACTATCTTCCAAGCCGCAACCAACCACACACAAATACGAAGTTTCATTGACATCTGCTGTGTTTCTAATCAATATGTTCATCCAAGTTGCAACCAACCATACGCACACATAAAGTTTCATTGATATCGGTTGAGTTTATAGTAGAATGACAACAGCGCCACCTATCGGGTCCAAAACACTATTATCATCCAAGTTGCAACTAACAATACACACATACGAAGTTTCGTTGATATCGGTTGAGTTTCAAGGAGATCGACAAGAGCGCCACCTATCGGGTCCAAAAAACTATTATCATCCAAGTTGCAACTAACAATACACTCATACGAAGTTGCATTGATATCGGTTCAGTTTCTAGTAGATCGACAACAGCGCCAACTATCGGGTCCAAAACACTATTATCATCCAAGTTGCAACCAACCACACACACATACGAAGTTTCATTGACATCGGCTGTGTTTCTAATTGATCGACAACAAAGCTATGCAGGCATATCGTGTTGATTAATCGGCTCTACAGCAAGCTGCTAAGTCTAGATCATTGATTATGCAATCAATTAAATAACGATTGAACCCATGGCCTTTCATTGGTTTTCTTATCGCGCAGGTCATGCTACAGAAGCATGTGATTAGAAACACAGCAGATGTCAATGAAACTTCGTATTTGTGTGTGGTTGGTTGCGGCTTGGAAGATAGTATCGTTTTGGACCCGATAGGTGGCGCTGCTGTCGATCTACTAGAAACTCAACCGATACAATGAAACTTTATGTGTGTGTATGTTTGGTTGCAGCTTGGATGATAATAGTATTTTGGACCCGATAGGTGGCGCTGTTTTCGATCTACTAGAAACTCAACCGATATCAATGAAACTTTATGTGTGTGTATGTTTGGTTGCAGCTTGGATGATAATAGTATTTTGGACCCGATAGGTGGCGCTGTTTTCGATCTACTAGAAACTCAACCGATATCAATGAAACTTTATGTGTGTGTATGTTTGGTTGCAACTTGGATGATAATAGTGTTTTGGACCCGATAGGTGGCGCTGTTTTCGATCTACTAGAAACTCAACCGATATCAATGAAACTTCGTATGTGTGTGTGGTTGGTTGCGGCTTGGAAGATAGTATCGTTTTGGACCCGATAGATGGCGCTGTTGTAAATCTACTAGAAACTCACCCGATATCAATGAAACTTTATGTGTGTGTATGTTTGGTTGCAACTTGGATGATAATAGTGTTTTGGACCCGATAGGTGGCGCTGTTGTCGATTTACTAGAAACTCAACCGATATCAATGAAACTTTATGTGTGCGTATGTTTGGTTGCATCTTGGATCATAAAAGTGTTTTGGACCCGATAGGTGGCGCTTTTGTCAATCTACTAAAAACTCAACCGATATCAATGAAACTTCGTATGTGTGTATTGTTAGTTGCAACTTGGATGATAATAGTGTTTTGGACCCGATAGGTGGCGCTGTTGCCATTCTACTATAAACTCAACCGATATCAATGAAACTTTATGTGTGCGTATGGTTGGTTGCAACTTGGATGAACATATTGTTTTGGACCCGATAGGTGGCGCTGTGTCGATCTACTAGAAACTCAACCGATATCAATGAAACTTCGTATGAATGTATTGTTAGTTGCAACTTGGATGATAATAGTTTTTTGGACCCGATAGGTGGCGCTCTTGTCGATCTCCTTGAAACTCAACCGATATCAATGAAACTTTGTATGTGTGTATGGTTGGTTGCAACTTGGATGATAATAGTGTTTTGGACCCGATAGATGGCGCTGTTGTCAATCTACTAGAAACTCACCCGATATCAATGAAACTTTATGTGTGTGTATGTTTGGTTGCAACTTGGATGATAATAGTGTTTTGGACCCGATAGGTGGCGCTGTTGTCGATTTACTAGAAACTCAACCGATATCAATGAAACTTTATGAGTGCGTATGTTTGGTTGCATCTTGGATCATAAAAGTGTTTTGGACCCGATAGGTGGCGCTTTTGTCAATCTACTAAAAACTCAACCGATATCAATGAAACTTTATGTGTGCGTATGTTTGGTTGCAACTTGGATGATCATATTGTTTTGGACCCGATAGGTGGCGCTGTTGTCAATCTACTAAAAACTCAACCGATATCAATGAAACTTTGTATGTGTGAATGGTTGGTTACAACTTGGATGATAAAAGTGTTTTGGACCCGATAGGTGGCGCTGTTGTCAATCTACTAAAAACCCAACCGATATCAATGAAACTTCGTATGTGTGCATGGCTAGTTGCATCTTGGAAGAAAATATTGTTTTGGACCCGATAGGTGGCGCTGTTGTCGATTTACTAGAAACTCAACCGATATCAATGAAACTTTGTATGTGTGTATGGTTGGTTGCAACTTGGATGATAATAGTGTTTTGGACCCGATAGATGGCGCTGTTGTCAATCTACTAGAAACTCAACCGATATCAATGAAACTTTATGTGTGTGTATGTTTGGTTGCAACTTGGATGATAATATTGTTTTGGACCCGATAGGTGGCGCTGTTGTCGATTTACTAGAAACTCAACCGATATCAATGAAACTTTATGTGTGCGTATGTTTGGTGGCATCTTGGATGATAATAGTGTTTTGGACCCGATAGATGGCGCTGTTGTCAATCTACTAGAAACTCAACCGATATCAATGAAACTTTATGTGTGTGTATGTTTGGTTGCAACTTGGATGATAATATTGTTTTGGACCCGATAGGTAGCGCTGTTGTCGATTTACTAGAAACTCAACCGATATCAATGAAACTTTATGTGTGCGTATGTTTGGTGGTATCTTGGATGATAAAAGTGTTTTGGACCCGATAGGTGGCGCTTTTGTCAATCTACTAAAAACTCAACCGATACCAATGAAACTTTGTATGTGTGTATGGTTGGTTGCAAGTTGGATGATAATAGTGTTTTGGACCCGATAGGTGGCGCTGTTGTCGATCTCATAGAAACTCAACCGATATCAATGAAACTTCGTATAGGTGTCTAGTTAGTTGCAACTAGGATGATAATAGTGTTTTGGACCCGATAGGTAGCGCTGTTGTCGATCTCATAGAAATTCAACCGATATCAATGAAACTTCGTATGGGTGTATAGTTAGGTGGCGCTGGTGTCCATCTCCTGGAAACCTAGAAAAAGATCGACAACAGCGCCACCTATCGGGTCCAAAACACTATTATCATCCAAGTTGCAACCAAACATACGCACACATAAAGTTTCATTGATATCGGTTGAGTTTTTAGTAGATTGACAAAAGCGCCACCTATCGGGTCCAAAACAATTTTATCATCCAAGATGCCACCAAACAAACGCACACATAAAGTTTCATTGATATCGGTTGAGTTTCTAGTAAATCGACAACAGCGCCACCTATCGGGTCCAAAACACTATTATGATCCAAGTTGCAACCAAACATACACAAACATAAAGTTTCATTGATATCGGTTGAGTTTCTAGTAGATTGACAACAGCGCCATCTATCGGGTCCAAAACACTATTATGATCCAAGTTGCAACCAACCATACACACATACAAAGTTTCATTGATATCGGTTGAGTTTCAAGGAGATCGACAAGAGCGCCACCTATCGGGTCCAAAAAACTATTATCATCCAAGTTGCAACTAACAATACACTCATACGAAGTTTCATTGATATTGGTTGAGTTTTTATGAGATCGACAACAGCGCCACCTATCGGGTCCAAAACACTATTATCATCCAAGTTGCAACTAACTAGACACCTATACGAAGTTTCATTGATATCGGTTGAGTTTCTATGAGATCGACAACAGCGCCACCTATCGGGTCCAAAACACTATTATCATCCAACTTGCAACCAACCATACACACATACAAAGTTTCATTGATATCGGTAGAGTTTTTAGTAGATTGACAACAGCGCCACCTATCGGGTCCAAAACAATATGATCATACAAGTTGCAACCAAACATACGCACACATAAAGTTTCATTGATATCGGTTGAGTTTTTAGTAGATTGACAAAAGCGCCATCTATCGGGTCCAAAACACGATAATCATCCAAGTTGCAACCAAACATACACACACATAAAGTTTCATTGATATCGGGTGAGTTTCTAGTAGATTGACAACAGCGACATCTATCGGGTCCAAAACACTATTGTCATCCAAGTTGCAACCAACCATACACACATACACAGTTTCATTGATATCGGTTGAGTTTCAAGGAGATCGACAAGAGCGCCACCTATCGGGTCCAAAAAACTATTATCATCCAAGTTGCAACTAACAATACACTCATACGAAGTTTCATTGATATCGGTTGAGTTTCTAGTAGATCGACAACAGCGCCACCTATCGGGTCCAACACAATATGTTCATCCAAGTTGCAACCAACCATACGCACACATAAACTTTCATTGATATCGGTTGAGTTTATAGTAGAATGACAACAGCGCCACCTATTGGGTCCAAAACAATATTATCATCCAAGTTGCAACCAAACATACACACACATAAAGTTTCGTTGTTATCGGTTGAGTTTCTAGTAGATTGACAACAGCGCCATCTATCGGGTCCAAAACACTATTATCATCCAAGATGCCACCAAACATACGCACACATAAAGTTTCATTGATATCGGTTGAGTTTCTAGTAAATCGACAACAGCGCCACCTATCGGGTCCAAAACAATATTATCATCCAAGTTGCAACCAAACATACACACACATAAAGTTTCATTGATATCGGTTGAGTTTCTAGTAGATTGACAACAGCGCCATATTTCGGGTCCAAAACACTATTATCATCCAAGTTGCAACCAACCATACACACATACAAAGTTTCATTGATATCGGTTGAGTTTCAAGGAGATCGACAAGAGCGCCACCTATCGGGTCCAAAAAACTATTGTCATCCAAGTTGCAACTAACAATACACTCATACGAAGTTTCATTGATATCGGTTGAGTTTCAAGGAGATCGACAAGAGCGCCACCTATCGGGTCCAAAAAACTATTATCATCCAAGTTGCAACTAACAATACACTCATACGAAGTTTCATTGATATCGGTTGAGTTTCTAGTAAATCGACAACAGCGCCACCTATCGGGTCCAAAACAATATTATCATCCAAGTTGCAACCAAACATACACACACATAAAGTTTCATTGATATCGGTTGAGTTTCTAGTAGATTGACAACAGCGCCATCTTTCGGGTCCAAAACACTATTATCATCCAAGTTGCAACCAACCATACACACATACAAAGTTTCATTGATATCGGTTGAGTTTCAAGGAGATCGACAAGAGCGCCACCTATCGGGTCCAAAAAACTATTATCATCCAAGTTGCAACTAACAATTGATATCGGTTGAATTTCTATGAGATCGACAACAGCGCTACCTATCGGGTCCAAAACACTATTATCATCCTAGTTGCAACTAACTAGACACCTATACGAAGTTTCATTGATATCGGTTGAGTTTCTATGAGATCGACAACAGCGCCACCTATCGGGTCCAAAACACTATTATCATCCAACTTGCAACCAACCATACACACATACAAAGTTTCATTGGTATCGGTTGAGTTTTAAGTAGATTGACAAAAGCGCCACCTATCGGGTCCAAAACACTTTTATCATCCAAGATACCACCAAACATACGCACACATAAAGTTTCATTGATATCGGTTGAGTTTCTAGTAAATCGACAACAGCGCTACCTATCGGGTCCAAAACAATATTATCATCCAAGTTGCAACCAAACATACACACACATAAAGTTTCATTGATATCGGTTGAGTTTCTAGTAGATTGACAACAGCGCCATCTATCGGGTCCAAAACACTATTATCATCCAAGATGCCACCAAACATACGCACACATAAAGTTTCATTGATATCGGTTGAGTTTCTAGTAAATCGACAACAGCGCCACCTATCGGGTCCAAAACAGTATTATCATCCAAGTTGCAACCAAACATACACACACATAAAGTTTCATTGATATCGGTTGAGTTTCTAGTAGATTGACAACAGCGCCATCTATCGGGTCCAAAACACTATTATCATCCAAGTTGCAACCAACCATACACACATACAAAGTTTCATTGATATCGGTTGAGTTTCAAGGAGATCGACAAGAGCGCCACCTATCGGGTCCAAAAAACTATTATCATCCAAGTTGCAACTAACAATACACTCATACGAAGTTTCATTGATATCGGTTGAGTTTTTAGTAGATTGACAACAGCGCCACCTATCGGGTCCAAAACACTTTGCAACCAAACATACGCACACATAAAGTTTCATTGATATCGGTTGAGTTTTTAGTAGATTGACAAAAGCGCCACCTATCGGGTCCAAAACACTTTTATGATCCAAGATGCAACCAAACATACGCACACATAAAGTTTCATTGATATCGGTTGAGTTTCTAGTAAATCGACAACAGCGCCACCTATCGGGTCCAAAACACTATTATCATCCAAGTTGCAACCAAACATACACACACATAAAGTTTCATTGATATCGGTTGAGTTTCTATGAGATCGACAACAGCGCCACCTATCGGGTCCAAAACACTATTATCATCCAAGTTGCAACCAACCACACACACATACGAAGTTTCATTGTATCGGTTGAGTTTCTAGTAGATCGACAGCAGCGCCACCTATCGGGTCCAAAACGATACTATCTTCCAAGCCGCAACCAACCACACACAAATACGAAGTTTCATTGACATCTGCTGTGTTTCTAATCACATGCTTCTGTAGCATGACCTGCGCGATAAGAAAACCAATGAAAGGCCATGGGTTCAATCGTTATTTAATTGATTGCATAATCAATGATCTAGACTTAGCAGCTTGCTGTAGAGCCGATTAATCAACACGATATGCCTGCATAGCTTTGTTGTCGATCTATTAGAAACACAGCCGATGTCAATGAAACTTCGTATGTGTGTGTGGTTGGTTGCAACTTGGATGATAATAGTGTTTTGGACCCGGTAGTTGGCGCTGTTGTCGATCTACTAGAAACTGAACCGATATCAATGTAACTTCGTATGAGTGTATTGTTAGTTGCAACTTGGATGATAATAGTTTTTTGGACCCGATAGGTGGCGCTCTTGTCGATCTCCTTGAAACTCAACCGATATCAATGAAACTTCGTATGTGTGTATTGTTAGTTGCAACTTGGATGATAATAGTGTTTTGGACCCGATAGGTGGCGCTGTTGTCATTCTACTAGAAACTCAACCGATATCAATGAAACTTTATGTGTGCGTATGGTTGGTTGCAACTTAGATGAACATATTGTTTTGGACCCGATAGTTGGCGCTGTTGTCGATCTACTAGAAACTCAACCGATATCAATGAAACTTTATGTGTGCGTATGTTTGGTGGCATCTTGGATGATAAAAGTGTTTTGGACCCGATAGGTGGCGCTTTTGTCAATCTACTAAAAACTCAACCGATATCAATGAAACTTCGTATGTGTGTATTGTTAGTTGCAACTTGGATGATAATAGTGTTTTGGACCCGATAGGTGGCGCTGTTGTCATTCTACTAGAAACTCAACCGATATCAATGAAACTTTATGTGTGCGTATGTTTGGTGGCATCTTGGATGATAAAAGTGTTTTGGACCCGATAGGTGGCGCTTTTGTCAATCTACTAAAAACTCAACCGATATCAATGAAACTTCGTATGTGTGTATTGTTAGTTGCAACTTGGATGATAATAGTGTTTTGGACCCGATAGGTGGCGCTGTTGTCATTCTACTATAAACTCAACCGATATCAATGAAACTTTATGTGTGCGTATGGTTGGTTGCAACTTGGATGAACATATTGTTTTGGACCCGATAGGTGGCGCTGTTGTCGATCTACTACAAACTCAACCGATATCAATGAAACTTCGTATGAGTGTATTGTTAGTTGCAACTTGGATGATAATAGTTTTTTGGACCCGATAGGTGGCGCTCTTGTCGATCTCCTTGAAACTCAACCGATATCAATGAAACTTTGTATGTGTGTATGGTTGGTTGCAACTTGGATGATAATAGTGTTTTGGACCCGATAGATGGCGCTGTTGTCAATCTACTAGAAACTCACCCGATATCAATGAAACTTTATGTGTGTGTATGTTTGGTTGCAACTTGGATGATAATAGTGTTTTGGACCCGATAGGTGGCGCTGTTGTCGATTTACTAGAAACTCAACCGATATCAATGAAACTTTATGTGTGCGTATGTTTGGTTGCATCTTGGATCATAAAAGTGTTTTGGACCCGATAGGTGGCGCTCTTGTCAATCTACTAAAAACTCAACCGATATCAATGAAACTTTATGTGTGCGTATGTTTGGTTGCAACTTGGATGATCATATTGTTTTGGACCCGATAGGTGGCGCTGTTGTCGATTTACTAGAAACTCAACCGATATCAATGAAACTTTATGTGTGCGTATGTTTGGTGGCATCTTGGATGATAATAGTGTTTTGGACCCGATAGGTGGCGCTGTTGTCGATTTACTAAAAACTCAACCGATATCAATGAAACTTTATGTGTGCGTATGTTTGGTGGCATCTTGGATGATAATAGTGTTTTGGACCCGATAGGTGGCGCTGTTGTCGATTTACTAGAAACTCAACCGATATCAATGAAACTTTATGTGTGCGTATGTTTGGTGGCATCTTGGATGATAATAGTGTTTTGGACCCGATAGGTGGCGCTGTTGTCGATTTACTAGAAACTCAACCGATATCAATGAAACTTTATGTGTGTGTATGTTTGGTTGCAACTTGGATGATAATAGTGTTTTGGACCCGATAGGTGGCGCTTTTGTCAATCTACTAAAAACTCAACCGATATCAATGAAACTTCGTACGTGTGCATGGCTAGTTGCATCTTGGAAGAAAATATTGTTTTGGACCCGATAGGTGGCGCTGTTGTCGATTTACTAGAAACTCAACCGATATCAATGAAACTTTGTATGTGTGTATGGTTGGTTGCAACTTGGATGATAATAGTGTTTTGGACCCGATAGATGGCGCTGTTGTCAATCTACTAGAAACTCAACCGATATCAATGAAACTTTATGTGTGTGTATGTTTGGTTGCAACTTGGATGATAATATTGTTTTGGACCCGATAGGTGGCGCTGTTGTCGATTTACTAGAAACTCAACCGATATCAATGAAACTTTATGTGTGCGTATGTTTGGTGGCATCTTGGATGATAATAGTGTTTTGGACCCGATAGATGGCGCTGTTGTCAATCTACTAGAAACTCAACCGATATCAATGAAACTTTATGTGTGTGTATGTTTGGTTGCAACTTGGATGATAATATTGTTTTGGACCCGATAGGTAGCGCTGTTGTCGATTTACTAGAAACTCAACCGATATCAATGAAACTTTATGTGTGCGTATGTTTGGTGGTATCTTGGATGATAAAAGTGTTTTGGACCCGATAGGTGGCGCTTTTGTCAATCTACTAAAAACTGAACCGATACCAATGAAACTTTGTATGTGTGTATGGTTGGTTGCAAGTTGGATGATAATAGTGTTTTGGACCCGATAGGTGGCGCTGTTGTCGATCTCATAGAAACTCAACCGATATCAATGAAACTTCGTATAGGTGTCTAGTTAGTTGCAACTAGGATGATAATAGTGTTTTGGACCCGATAGGTAGCGCTGTTGTCGATCTCATAGAAATTCAACCGATATCAATGAAACTTCGTATGGGTGTATAGTTAGGTGGCGCTGGTGTCCATCTCCTGGAAACCTAGAAAAAGATCGACAACAGCGCCACCTATCGGGTCCAAAACACTATTATCATCCTAGTTGCAACTAACTAGACACCTATACGAAGTTTCATTGATATCGGTTGAGTTTCTATGAGATCGACAACAGCGCCACCTATTGGGTTCAAAACACTATTATCATCCAAGTTGCAACCAAACATACGCACACATAAAGTTTCATTGATATCGGTTGAGTTTTTAGTAGATTGACAAAAGCGCCACCTATCGGGTCCAAAACACTTTTATCATCCAAGATGCCACCAAACATACGCACACATAAAGTTTCATTGATATCGGTTGAGTTTCTAGTAAATCGACAACAGCGCCACCTATCGGGTCCAAAACACTATTATCATCCAAGTTGCAACCAAACATACACACACATAAAGTTTCATTGATATCGGTTGAGTTTCTAGTAGATTGACAACAGCGCCATCTATCGGGTCCAAAACACTATTATGATCCAAGTTGCAACCAACCATACACACATACAAAGTTTCATTGATATCGGTTGAGTTTCTAGTAAATCGACAACAGCGCCACCTATCGGGTCCAAAACAATATTTTCTTCCAAGATGCAGCTAGCCATGCACACATACGAAGTTTCATTGATATCGGTTGAGTTTTTAGTAGATTGACAACAGCGCCACCTATCGGGTCCAAAACACTTTTATCATCCAAGTTGCAACCAAACATACGCACACATAAAGTTTCATTGATATCGGTTGAGTTTTTAGTAGATTGACAAAAGCGCCACCTATCGGGTCCAAAACACTTTTATGATCCAAGATGCAACCAAACATACGCACACATAAAGTTTCATTGATATCGGTTGAGTTTCTAGTAAATCGACAACAGCGCCACCTATCGGGTCCAAAACACTATTATCTTCCAAGTTGCAACCAAACATACACACACATAAAGTTTCATTGATATCGGGTGAGTTTCTAGTAGATTGACAACAGCGCCATCTATCGGGTCCAAAACGATACTATCTTCCAAGCCGCAACCAACCACACACACATACGAAGTTTCATTGATATCGGTTGAGTTTCTAGTAGATCGAAAACAGCGCCACCTATAGGGTCCAAAATAATATTATCATCCAAGCTGCAACCAAACATACACACACATAAAGTTTCATTGTATCGGTTGAGTTTCTAGTAGATCGACAGCAGCGCCACCTATCGGGTCCAAAACGATACTATCTTCCAAGCCGCAACCAACCACACACACATACGAAGTTTCATTGATATCGGTTGAGTTTCTAGTAGATCGAAAACAGCGCCACCTATAGGGTCCAAAATAATATTATCATCCAAGCTGCAACCAAACATACACACACATAAAGTTTCATTGATATCGGGTGAGTTTCTAGTAGATCGACAACAGCGCCATCTATCGGGTCCAAAACACTATTATCATCCAAGTTGCAACCAACCATACACACATACAAAGTTTCATTGATATCGGTTGAGTTTTTAGTAGATCGACAACAGCGCCACCTATCGGGTCCAAAACACTATTATCATCCAAGTTGCTACCAAACACACACACACATAAAGTTTCATTGAAATCGGTTAAGTTTCTATTAGATCGACAACAGCGCCACCTATCGGGTCTAAAACACTATTATCATCCAAGTTGCAACCGAACATACACACACATAAAGTTTCGTTGATATCGGTTGAGTTCCTAGTAGATCGACAACAGCGCCACCTATCGGGTCCAAAACACTATTATCTTCCAAGTTGCAACCAAACATACACACACTTAAGGTTTCATTGATATTGGTTGAGTTTCTAGTAGATCGACAACAGCGCCACCTATCGGGTCCAAAACACTATTATCATCCAAGTTGCAACTAACCATACACACACATATTGCATTTAAATGAAACGCTTCGATGTATTTTTATAATTAACAAAATTCAATTTTATTTATTGTGAGATCGGATCAATTAGTTAAAAGTTTAATTTAATTTTACGACAGAACTTTTTGGCACTCTTCGCTAACTCACGTTCTCCTTCTGTCTAATTTACAATTTTCTTTCTACTCCAATAACCTCTTCCTTTTCTTCCTCTTAGTTTAGGCGCCATCTGTGCACCACTAGCATTACTTTGGAGCCTATCGCCATCTACTTTCTGTACGCTACATCACCCCCTTCCCAGCGCAGCGGACCAGTTTGACAGGTAATGACACTGACAGCCTATTCGGCTTGGAATGGTTTAATTCGATCGATCTATGGCGACTGACAATGTTTTTTCACCTTTTTTGATAATAAATTGTTTTCGTAGTGTTCGTATTACCTTGAAAGGACCCTCATAAGGAGATTCTAATGCTCTTTTCATTTTGTCGCTTCTTACCAGGACCTGCCTGCAAGTGTTTAGAGTGTTTGGAAGGAGGATGGAAGTTTGTTTTGTTTTTCTCGTTTGCAGTGTTAATGCTGGGATGTTTTTAAAAAATATTTTCAGATGTTCCACAAAGTTGAATTCGTTAGCATGATCTGTGTTCGATGAAGAAAAATCTTGTGGCACTTTAATATTTTCTCCGTATAGGAGTTCGGACGGTGAATGCTGTATGCCCTCTTTGACGGTCGTGCGAATTCCGAGAAGGATTAAAGGAAGTGGAAGTGTGACCAGTTTATTTTGTCTCCAGAGGCCCGTATTGACGTTTTTAATTGACGATGGAACCTTTCCACCATGCCATTAGCCTGTGGGTGGTAGGCTGTGGTGCGAATGCGTGTGGTGCCGAGAAATTTTGTCAGTTCACTGAACAGCTTAGACTCGAATTGTGAGCCTTGTGTGAGATTGTGTTCGGCACCCCGAAACGAGCAACGTGCTCGTGGACGTATGTCCTTGCGATCGTTTCCGCAGTTCTGTTGCAACAAGGAAAAACCGCTAAAGTCGAATTTGATAATTTTTCAGGAGAGCATATTAACGTTTTGCTAAAAAGCTTAAAATGACAAATGGTTCTAGACTATCTATTAAAAGTCGTCGGCATTGAAATTCCAATTTTGAAGATAAAAAGCTGGAAAAAACGAATCTTGAAGATTTGGGCATGCTGAATCTAATTGTATCAAAAACTCATTTCGTCTTAACTCGACTTTAGCTGTTTTTGCTCGTGGCAACAGCTATTAGAAACACAGCCGATGTCAATGAAACTTCGTATGTGTGTGTGGTTGGTTGCAACTTGGATGATAATAGTGTTTTGGACCCGATAGTTGGCGCTGTTGTCGATCTACTAGAAACTGAACCGATATCAATGTAACTTCGTATGAGTGTATTGTTAGTTGCAACTTGGATGATAATAGTTTTTTGGACCCGATAGGTGGCGCTCTTGTCGATCTCCTTGAAACTCAACCGATATCAATGAAACTTCGTATGTGTGTATTGTTAGTTGCAACTTGGATGATAATAGTGTTTTGGACCCGATAGGTGGCGCTGTTGTCATTCTACTATAAACTCAACCGATATCAATGAAACTTTATGTGTGCGTATGGTTGGTTGCAACTTGGATGAACATATTGTTTTGGACCCGATAGGTGGCGCTGTTGTCGATCTACTAGAAACTCAACCGATATCAATGAAACTTCGTATGAATGTATTGTTAGTTGCAACTTGGATGATAATAGTTTTTTGGACCCGATAGGTGGCGCTCTTGTCGATCTCCTTGAAACTCAACCGATATCAATGAAACTTTGTATGTGTGTATGGTTGGTTGCAACTTGGATGATAATAGTGTTTTGGACCCGATAGATGGCGCTGTTGTCAATCTACTAGAAACTCACCCGATATCAATGAAACTTTATGTGTGTGTATGTTTGGTTGCAACTTGGATGATAATAGTGTTTTGGACCCGATAGGTGGCGCTGTTGTCGATTTACTAGAAACTCAACCGATATCAATGAAACTTTATGTGTGCGTATGTTTGGTGGCATCTTGGATGATAATAGTGTTTTGGACCCGATAGATGGCGCTGTTGTCAATCTACTAGAAACTCAACCGATATCAATGAAACTTTATGTGTGTGTATGTTTGGTTGCAACTTGGATGATAATAGTGTTTTGGACCCGATAGGTGGCGCTGTTGTCGATTTACTAGAAACTCAACCGATATCAATGAAACCTTATGTGTACGTATGTTTGGTGGCATCTTGGATGATAAAAGTGTTTTGGACCCGATAGGTGGCGCTTTTGTCAATCTACTAAAAACTCAACCGATACCAATGAAACTTTGTATGTATGTATGGTTGGTTGCAAGTTGGATGATAATAGTGTTTTGGACCCGATAGGTGGCGCTGTTGTCGATCTCATAGAAACTCAACCGATATCAATGAAACTTCGTATAGGTGTCTAGTTAGTTGCAACTAGGATGATAATAGTGTTTTGGACCCGATAGGTGGCGCTGTTGTCGATCTTTTTCTAGGTTTCCAGGAGATGGACACCAGCGCCACCTATCGGGTCCAAAACACTATTATCATCCAAGTTGCAACCAAACATACGCACACATAAAGTTTCATTGATATCGGTTGAGTTATTAGTAGATTGACAAAAGCGCCACCTATCGGGTCCAAAACACTTTTATCATCCAAGATGCCACCAAACATACGCACACATAAAGTTTCATTGATATCGGTTGAGTTTCTAGTAAATCGACAACAGCGCCACCTATCGGGTCCAAAACAATATTATCATCCAAGTTGCAACCAAACATACACACACATAAAGTTTCATTGATATCGGTTGAGTTTCTAGTAGATTGACAACAGCGCCATCTATCGGGTCCAAAACACTATTATCATCCTAGTTGCAACTAACTAGACACCTATACGAAGTTTCATTGATATCGGTTGAGTTTCTATGAGATCGACAACAGCGCCACCTATCGGGTCCAAAACACTATTATCATCCAACTTGCAACCAACCATACACACATACAAAGTTTCATTGGTATCGGTTGAGTTTTTAGTAGATTGACAAAAGCGCCACCTATCGGGTCCAAAACACTTTTATCATCCAACTTGCAACCAACCATACACACATACAAAGTTTCATTGGTATCGGTTGAGTTTTTAGTAGATTGACAACAGCGCCACCTATCGGGTCCAAAACACTATTATCATCCTAGTTGCAACTAACTAGACACCTATACGAAGTTTCATTGATATCGGTTGAGTTTCTATGAGATCGACAACAGCGCCACCTATCGGGTCCAAAACACTATTATCATCCAACTTGCAACCAACCATACACACATACAAAGTTTCATTGGTATCGGTTGAGTTTCTATGAGATCGACAACAGCGCCACCTATCGGGTCCAAAACACTATTATCATCCAACTTGCAACCAACCATACACACATACAAAGTTTCATTGGTATCGGTTGAGTTTTTAGTAGATTGACAACAGCGCCATCTATCGGGTCCAAAACACTATTATCATCCTAGTTGCAACTAACTAGACACCTATACGAAGTTTCATTGATATCGGTTGAGTTTCTAGTAGATTGACAACAGCGCCATCTATCGGGTCCAAAACACTATTATCATCCAAGTTGCAACCAACCATACACACATACAAAGTTTCATTGATATCGGTTGAGTTTCAAGGAGATCGACAAGAGCGCCACCTATCGGGTCCAAAAAACTATTATCATCCAAGTTGCAACTAACAATACACTCATACGAAGTTTCATTGATATCGGTTGAGTTTTTAGTTGATTGACAACAGCGCCACCTATCGGGTCCAAAACACTTTGCAACCAACCATACGCACACATAAAGTTTCATTGATATCGGTTGAGTTTATAGTAGAATGACAACAGCGCCACCTATTGGGTCCAAAACACTATTAACATCCAAGTTGCAACTAACAATACACACATACGAAGTTTCATTGATATCGGTTGAGTTTCTATGAGATCGACAACAGCGCCACCTATCGGGTCCAAAACACTATTATCATCCAAGTTGCAACCAACCACACACACATACGAAGTTTCATTGTATCGGTTGAGTTTCTAGTAGATCGACAGCAGCGCCACCTATCGGGTCCAAAACGATACTATCTTCCAAGCCGCAACCAACCACACACAAATACGAAGTTTCATTGACATCTGCTGTGTTTCTAATCACATGCTTCTGTAGCATGACCTGCGCGATAAGAAAACCAATGAAAGGCCATGGGTTCAATCGTTATTTAATTGATTGCATAATCAATGATCTAGACTTAGCAGCTTGCTCTAGAGCCGATTAATCAACACGATATGCCTGCATAGCTTTGTTGTCGATCTATTAGAAACACAGCCGATGTCAATGAAACTTCGTATGTGTGTGTGGTTGGTTGCAACTTGGATGATAATAGTGTTTTGGACCCGATAGTTGGCGCTGTTGTCGATCTACTAGAAACTCAACCGATATCAATGAAACTTTATGTGTGCGTATGTTTGGTGGCATCTTGGATGATAAAAGTGTTTTGGACCCGATAGGTGGCGCTTTTGTCAATCTACTAAAAACTCAACCGATATCAATGAAACTTCGTATGTGTGTATTGTTAGTTGCAACTTGGATGATAATAGTGTTTTGGACCCGATAGGTGGCGCTGTTGTCATTCTACTAGAAACTCAACCGATATCAATGAAACTTTATGTGTGCGTATGTTTGGTGGCATCTTGGATGATAAAAGTGTTTTGGACCCGATAGGTGGCGCTTTTGTCAATCTACTAAAAACTCAACCGATATCAATGAAACTTCGTATGTGTGTATTGTTAGTTGCAACTTGGATGATAATAGTGTTTTGGACCCGATAGGTGGCGCTGTTGTCATTCTACTATAAACTCAACCGATATCAATGAAACTTTATGTGTGCGTATGGTTGGTTGCAACTTGGATGAACATATTGTTTTGGACCCGATAGGTGGCGCTGTTGTCGATCTACTAGAAACTCAACCGATATCAATGAAACTTCGTATGAGTGTATTGTTAGTTGCAACTTGGATGATAATAGTTTTTTGGACCCGATAGGTGGCGCTCTTGTCGATCTCCTTGAAACTCAACCGATATCAATGAAACTTTGTATGTGTGTATGGTTGGTTGCAACTTGGATGATAATAGTGTTTTGGACCCGATAGATGGCGCTGTTGTCAATCTACTAGAAACTCATCCGATATCAATGAAACTTTATGTGTGTGTATGTTTGGTTGCAACTTGAATGATAATAGTGTTTTGGACCCGATAGGTGGCGCTGTTGTCGATTTACTAGAAACTCAACCGATATCAATGAAACTTTATGTGTGCGTATGTTTGGTTGCATCTTGGATCATAAAAGTGTTTTGGACCCGATAGGTGGCGCTTTTGTCAATCTACTAAAAACTCAACAGATATCAATGAAACTTTATGTGTGCGTATGTTTGGTTGCAACTTGGATGATCATATTGTTTTGGACCCGATAGGTGGCGCTGTTGTCAATCTACTAAAAACTCAACCGATATCAATGAAACTTTGTATGTGTGTATGGTTGGTTGCAACTTGGATGATAAAAGTGTTTTGGACCCGATAGGTGGCGCTGTTGTCAATCTACTAAAAACTCAACCGATATCAATGAAACTTCGTATGTGTGCATGGCTAGTTGCATCTTGGAAGAAAATATTGTTTTGGACCCGATAGGTGGCGCTGTTGTCGATTTACTAGAAACTCAACCGATATCAATGAAACTTTGTATGTGTGTATGGTTGGTTGCAACTTGGATGATAATAGTGTTTTGGACCCGATAGATGGCGCTGTTGTCAATCTACTAGAAACTCAACCGATATCAATGAAACTTTATGTGTGTGTATGTTTGGTTGCAACTTGGATGATAATATTGTTTTGGACCCGATAGGTGGCGCTGTTGTCGATTTACTAGAAACTCAACCGATATCAATGAAACTTTATGTGTGTGTATGTTTGGTTGCAACTTGGATGATAATATTGTTTTGGACCCGATAGGTAGCGCTGTTGTCGATTTACTAGAAACTCAACCGATATCAATGAAACTTTATGTGTGCGTATGTTTGGTGGTATCTTGGATGATAAAAGTGTTTTGGACCCGATAGGTTGCGCTTTTGTCAATCTACTAAAAACTCAACCGATACCAATGAAACTTTGTATGTGTGTATGGTTGGTTGCAAGTTGGATGATAATAGTGTTTTGGACCCGATAGGTGGCGCTGTTGTCGATCTCATAGAAACTCAACCGATATCAATGAAACTTCGTATAGGTGTCTAGTTAGTTGCAACTAGGATGATAATAGTGTTTTGGACCCGATAGGTAGCGCTGTTGTCGATCTCATAGAAATTCAACCGATATCAATGAAACTTCGTATGGGTGTATAGTTAGGTGGCGCTGGTGTCCATCTCCTGGAAACCTAGAAAAAGATCGACAACAGCGCCACCTATCGGGTCCAAAACACTATTATCATCCTAGTTGCAACTAACTAGACACCTATACGAAGTTTCATTGATATCGGTTGAGTTTCTATGAGATCGACAACAGCGCCACCTATTGGGTTCAAAACACTATTATCATCCAAGTTGCAACCAAACATACGCACACATAAAGTTTCATTGATATCGGTTGAGTTTTTAGTAGATTGACAAAAGCGCCACCTATCGGGTCCAAAACACTTTTATCATCCAAGATGCCACCAAACATACGCACACATAAAACACTATTATCATCCAAGTTGCAACCAAACATACACACACATAAAGTTTCATTGATATCGGTTGAGTTTCTAGTAGATTGACAACAGCGCCATCTATCGGGTCCAAAACACTATTATGATCCAAGTTGCAACCAACCATACATACATACAAAGTTTCATTGATATCGGTTGAGTTTCTAGTAAATCGACAACAGCGCCACCTATCGGGTCCAAAACAATATTTTCTTCCAAGATGCAACTAGCCATGCACACATACGAAGTTTCATTGATATCGGTTGAGTTTTTAGTAGATTGACAACAGCGCCACCTATCGGGTCCAAAACACTTTTATCATCCAAGTTGCAACCAAACATACGCACACATAAAGTTTCATTGATATCGGTTGAGTTTTTAGTAGATTGACAAAAGCGCCACCTATCGGGTCCAAAACACTTTTATGATCCAAGATGCAACCAAACATACGCACACATAAAGTTTCATTGATATCGGTTGAGTTTCTAGTAAATCGACAACAGCGCCACCTATCGGGTCCAAAACACTATTATCTTCCAAGTTGCAACCAAACATACACACACATAAAGTTTCATTGATATCGGGTGAGTTTCTAGTAGATTGACAACAGCGCCATCTATCGGGTCCAAAACGATACTATCTTCCAAGCCGCAACCAACCACACACACATACGAAGTTTCATTGATATCGGTTGAGTTTCTAGTAGATCGAAAACAGCGCCACCTATAGGGTCCAAAATAATATTATCATCCAAGCTGCAACCAAACATACACACACATAAAGTTTCATTGTATCGGTTGAGTTTCTAGTAGATCGACAGCAGCGCCACCTATCGGGTCCAAAACGATACTATCTTCCAAGCCGCAACCAACCACACACAAATACGAAGTTTCATTGACATCTGCTGTGTTTCTAATCACATGCTTCTGTAGCATGACCTGCGCGAAAAGAAAACCAATGAAAGGCCATGGGTTCAATCGTTATTTAATTGATTGCATAATCAATGATCTAGACTTAGCAGCTTGCTGTAGAGCCGATTAATCAACACGATATGCCTGCATAGCTTTGTTGTCGATCTATTAGAAACACAGCCGATGTCAATGAAACTTCGTATGTGTGTGTGGTTGGTTGCAACTTGGATGATAATAGTGTTTTGGACCCGATAGTTGGCGCTGTTGTCGATCTACTAGAAACTGAACCGATATCAATGTAACTTCGTATGAGTGTATTGTTAGTTGCAACTTGGATGATAATAGTTTTTTGGACCCGATAGGTGGCGCTCTTGTCGATCTCCTTGAAACTCAACCGATATCAATGAAACTTCGTATGTGTGTATTGTTAGTTGCAACTTGGATGATAATAGTGTTTTGGACCCGATAGGTGGCGCTGTTGTCATTCTACTATAAACTCAACCGATATCAATGAAACTTTATGTGTGCGTATGGTTGGTTGCAACTTGGATGAACATATTGTTTTGGACCCGATAGGTGGCGCTGTTGTCGATCTACTAGAAACTCAACCGATGTCAATGAAACTTCGTATGAATGTATTGTTAGTTGGAACTTGGATGATAATAGTTTTTTGGACCCGATAGGTGGCGCTCTTGTCGATCTCCTTGAAACTCAACCGATATCAATGAAACTTTGTATGTGTGTATGGTTGCTTGCAACTTGGATGATAATAGTGTTTTGGACCCGATAGATGGCGCTGTTGTCAATCTACTAGAAACTCACCCGATATCAATGAAACTTTATGTGTGTGTATGTTTGGTTGCAACTTGGATGATAATAGTGTTTTGGTCCCGATAGGTGGCGCTGTTGTCGATTTACTAGAAACTCAACCGATATCAATGAAACTTTATGTGTGCGTATGTTTGGTTGCATCTTGGATCATAAAAGTGTTTTGGACCCGATAGGTGGCGCTTTTGTCAATCTACTAAAAACTCAACCGATATCAATGAAACTTTATGTGTGCGTATGTTTGGTTGCAACTTGGATGATCATATTGTTTTGGACCCGATAGGTGGCGCTGTTGTCAATCTACTAAAAACTCAACCGATATCAATGAAACTTTGTATGTGTGTATGGTTGGTTGCAACTTGGATGATAAAAGTGTTTTGGACCCGATAGGTGGCGCTGTTGTCAATCTACTAAAAACTCAACCGATATCAATGAAACTTCGTATGTGTGTATGGCTAGTTGCATCTTGGAAGAAAATATTGTTTTGGACCCGATAGGTGGCGCTGTTGTCGATTTACTAGAAACTCAACCGATATCAATGAAACTTTGTATGTGTGTATGGTTGGTTGCAACTTGGATGATAATAGTGTTTTGGACCCGATAGATGGCGCTGTTGTCAATCTACTAGAAACTCAACCGATATCAATGAAACTTTATGTGTGTGTATGTTTGGTTGCAACTTGGATGATAATATTGTTTTGGACCCGATAGGTGGCGCTGTTGTCGATTTACTAGAAACTCAACCGATATCAATGAAACTTTATGTGTGCGTATGTTTGGTGGCATCTTGGATGATAATAGTGTTTTGGACCCGATAGATGGCGCTGTTGTCAATCTACTAGAAACTCAACCGATATCAATGAAACTTTATGTGTGTGTATGTTTGGTTGCAACTTGGATGATAATAGTGTTTTGGACCCGATAGGTGGCGCTGTTGTCAATTTACTAGAAACTCAACCGATATCAATGAAACCTTATGTGTACGTATGTTTGTTGGCATCTTGGATGATAAAAGTGTTTTGGACCCGATAGGTGGCGCTTTTGTCAATCTACTAAAAACTCAACCGATACCAATGAAACTTTGTATGTGTGTATGGTTGGTTGCAAGTTGGATGATAATAGTGTTTTGGACCCGATAGGTGGCGCTGTTGTCGATCTCATAGAAACTCAACCGATATCAATGAAACTTCGTATAGGTGTCTAGTTAGTTGCAACTAGGATGATAATAGTGTTTTGGACCCGATAGGTGGCGCTGTTGTCGATCTTTTTCTAGGTTTCCAGGAGATGGACACCAGCGCCACCTAACTATACACCCATACGAAGTTTCATTACTATCGGCTGAATTTCTATGAGATCGACAACAGCGCTACCTATCGGGTCCAAAACACTATTATCATCCTAGTTGCAACTAGCTAGACACCTATACGAAGTTTCATTGATATCGGTTGAGTTTCTATGAGATCGACAACAGCGCCACCTATCGGGTCCAAAACACTATTATCATCCAAGTTGCAACCAAACATACGCACACATAAAGTTTCATTGATATCGGTTGAGTTATTAGTAGATTGACAAAAGCGCCACCTATCGGTCCAAAACACTTTTATCATCCAAGATGCCACCAAACATACGCACACATAAAGTTTCATTGATATCGGTTGAGTTTCTAGTAAATCGACAACAGCGCCACCTATCGGGTCCAAAACACTAGTATCATCCAAGTTGCAACCAAACATACACACACATAAAGTTTCATTGATATCGGTTGAGTTTCTAGTAGATTGACAACAGCGCCATCTATCGGGTCCAAAACACTATTATGATCCAAGTTGCAACCAACCATACACACATACAAAGTTTCATTGATATCGGTTGAGTTTCTAGTAAATCGACAACAGCGCCACCTATCGGGTCCAAAACAATATTTTCTTCCAAGATGCAACTAGCCATGCACACATACGAAGTTTCATTGATATCGGTTGAGTTTTTAGTAGATTGACAACAGCGCCATCTATCGGGTCCAAAACACTATTATCATCCAAGATGCCACCAAACATACGCACACATAAAGTTTCATTGATATCGGTTGAGTTTCTAGTAAATCGACAACAGCGCCACCTATCGGGTCCAAAATACTATTATCATCCAAGCTGCAACCAAACATACACACACATAAAGTTTCATTGATATCGGTTGAGTTTCTAGTAGATTGACAACAGCGCCATCTATCGGGTCCAAAACGATACTATCTTCCAAGCCGCAACCAACCACACACACATACGAAGTTTCATTGATATCGGTTGAGTTTCTAGTAGATCGAAAACAGCGCCACCTATCGGGTCCAAAACACTATTATCATCCAAGTTGCAACCAAACATACACACACATAAAGTTTCATTGATATCGGTTGAGTTTCTAGTAGATCGAAAACAGCGCCACCTATCGGGTCCAAAATACTATTATCATCCAAGCTGCAACCAAACATACACACACATAAAGTTTCATTGATATCGGTTGAGTTTCTAGTAGATCGAAAACAGCGCCACCTATCGGGTCCAAAATACTATTATCATCCAAGCTGCAACCAAACATACACACACATAAAGTTTCATTGTATCGGTTGAGTTTCTAGTAGATCGACAGCAGCGCCACCTATCGGGTCCAAAACGATACTATCTTCCAAGCCGCAACCAACCACACACAAATACGAAGTTTCATTGACATCTGCTGTGTTTCTAATCACATGCTTCTGTAGCATGACCTGCGCGATAAGAAAACCAATGAAAGGCCATGGGTTCAATCGTTATTTAATTGATTGCATAATCAATGATCTAGACTTAGCAGCTTGCTGTAGAGCCGATTAATCAACACGATATGCCTGCATAGCTTTGTTGTCGATCTATTAGAAACACAGCCGATGTCAATGAAACTTCGTATGTGTGTGTGGTTGGTTGCAACTTGGATGATAATAGTGTTTTGGACCCGGTAGTTGGCGCTGTTGTCGATCTACTAGAAACTGAACCGATATCAATGTAACTTCGTATGAGTGTATTGTTAGTTGCAACTTGGATGATAATAGTTTTTTGGACCCGATAGGTGGCGCTCTTGTCGATCTCCTTGAAACTCAACCGATATCAATGAAACTTCGTATGTGTGTATTGTTAGTTGCAACTTGGATGATAATAGTGTTTTGGACCCGATAGGTGGCGCTGTTGTCATTCTACTATAAACTCAACCGATATCAATGAAACTTTATGTGTGCGTATGGTTGGTTGCAACTTGGATGAACATATTGTTTTGGACCCGATAGGTGGCGCTGTTGTCGATCTACTAGAAACTCAACCGATATCAATGAAACTTCGTATGAGTGTATTGTTAGTTGCAACTTGGATGATAATAGTTTTTTGGACCCGATAGGTGGCGCTCTTGTCGATCTCCTTGAAACTCAACCGATATCAATGAAACTTTGTATGTGTGTATGGTTGGTTGCAACTTGGATGATAATAGTGTTTTGGACCCGATAGATGGCGCTGTTGTCAATCTACTAGAAACTCACCCGATATTAATGAAACTTTATGTGTGTGTATGTTTGGTTGCAACTTGGATGATAATAGTGTTTTGGACCCGAAAGGTGGCGCTGTTGTCGATTTACTAGAAACTCAACCGATATCAATGAAACTTTATGTGTGCGTATGTTTGGTTGCATCTTGGATCATAAAAGTGTTTTGGACCCGATAGGTGGCGCTTTTGTCAATCTACTAAAAACTCAACCGATATCAATGAAACTTTATGTGTGCGTATGTTTGGTTGCAACTTGGATGATCATATTGTTTTGGACCCGATAGGTGGCGCTGTTGTCAATCTACTAAAAACTCAACCGATATCAATGAAACTTTGTATGTGTGTATGGTTGGTTGCAACTTGGATGATAAAAGTGTTTTGGACCCGATAGGTGGCGCTGTTGTCAATCTACTAAAAACTCAACCGATATCAATGAAACTTCGTATGTGTGCATGGCTAGTTGCATCTTGGAAGAAAATATTGTTTTGGACCCGATAGGTGGCGCTGTTGTCGATTTACTAGAAACTCAACCGATATCAATGAAACTTTGTATGTGTGTATGGTTGGTTGCAACTTGGATGATAATAGTGTTTTGGACCCGATAGATGGCGCTGTTGTCAATCTACTAGAAACTCAACCGATATCAATGAAACTTTATGTGTGTGTATGTTTGGTTGCAACTTGGATGATAATAGTGTTTTGGACCCGATAGGTGGCGCTGTTGTCAATTTACTAGAAACTCAACCGATATCAATGAAACCTTATGTGTACGTATGTTTGTTGGCATCTTGGATGATAAAAGTGTTTTGGACCCGATAGGTGGCGCTTTTGTCAATCTACTAAAAACTCAACCGATACCAATGAAACTTTGTATGTGTGTATGGTTGGTTGCAAGTTGGATGATAATAGTGTTTTGGACCCGATAGGTGGCGCTGTTGTCGATCTCATAGAAACTCAACCGATATCAATGAAACTTCGTATAGGTGTCTAGTTAGTTGCAACTAGGATGATAATAGTGTTTTGGACCCGATAGGTGGCGCTGTTGTCGATCTTTTTCTAGGTTTCCAGGAGATGGACACCAGCGCCACCTAACTATACACCCATACGAAGTTTCATTACTATCGGCTGAATTTCTATGAGATCGACAACAGCGCTACCTATCGGGTCCAAAACACTATTATCATCCTAGTTGCAACTAGCTAGACACCTATACGAAGTTTCATTGATATCGGTTGAGTTTCTATGAGATCGACAACAGCGCCACCTATCGGGTCCAAAACACTATTATCATCCAAGTTGCAACCAAACATACGCACACATAAAGTTTCATTGATATCGGTTGAGTTATTAGTAGATTGACAAAAGCGCCACCTATCGGTCCAAAACACTTTTATCATCCAAGATGCCACCAAACATACGCACACATAAAGTTTCATTGATATCGGTTGAGTTTCTAGTAAATCGACAACAGCGCCACCTATCGGGTCCAAAACACTATTATCATCCAAGTTGCAACCAAACATACACACACATAAAGTTTCATTGATATCGGTTGAGTTTCTAGTAGATTGACAACAGCGCCATCTATCGGGTCCAAAACACTATTATGATCCAAGTTGCAACCAACCATACACACATACAAAGTTTCATTGATATCGGTTGAGTTTCTAGTAAATCGACAACAGCGCCACCTATCGGGTCCAAAACAATATTTTCTTCCAAGATGCAACTAGCCATGCACACATACGAAGTTTCATTGATATCGGTTGAGTTTTTAGTAGATTGACAACAGCGCCATCTATCGGGTCCAAAACACTATTATCATCCAAGATGCCACCAAACATACGCACACATAAAGTTTCATTGATATCGGTTGAGTTTCTAGTAAATCGACAACAGCGCCACCTATCGGGTCCAAAATACTATTATCATCCAAGCTGCAACCAAACATACACACACATAAAGTTTCATTGATATCGGTTGAGTTTCTAGTAGATTGACAACAGCGCCATCTATCGGGTCCAAAACGATACTATCTTCCAAGCCGCAACCAACCACACACACATACGAAGTTTCATTGATATCGGTTGAGTTTCTAGTAGATCGAAAACAGCGCCACCTATCGGGTCCAAAACACTATTATCATCCAAGTTGCAACCAAACATACACACACATAAAGTTTCATTGATATCGGTTGAGTTTCTAGTAGATCGAAAACAGCGCCACCTATCGGGTCCAAAATACTATTATCATCCAAGCTGCAACCAAACATACACACACATAAAGTTTCATTGATATCGGTTGAGTTTCTAGTAGATCGAAAACAGCGCCACCTATCGGGTCCAAAATACTATTATCATCCAAGCTGCAACCAAACATACACACACATAAAGTTTCATTGTATCGGTTGAGTTTCTAGTAGATCGACAGCAGCGCCACCTATCGGGTCCAAAACGATACTATCTTCCAAGCCGCAACCAACCACACA
This sequence comes from Cheilosia grossa, assembly GCA_963082955.1. Lineage (NCBI taxonomy): Eukaryota > Metazoa > Arthropoda > Insecta > Diptera > Syrphidae > Cheilosia > Cheilosia grossa. The sequence continues at coordinate 47,288,404 of OY720147.1, read as the reverse complement.
CAAATACGAAGTTTCATTGACATCTGCTGTGTTTCTAATCACATGCTTCTGTAGCATGACCTGCGCGATAAGAAAACCAATGAAAGGCCATGGGTTCAATCGTTATTTAATTGATTGCATAATCAATGATCTAGACTTAGCAGCTTGCTGTAGAGCCGATTAATCAACACGATATGCCTGCATAGCTTTGTTGTCGATCTATTAGAAACACAGCCGATGTCAATGAAACTTCGTATGTGTGTGTGGTTGGTTGCAACTTGGATGATAATAGTGTTTTGGACCCGGTAGTTGGCGCTGTTGTCGATCTACTAGAAACTGAACCGATATCAATGTAACTTCGTATGAGTGTATTGTTAGTTGCAACTTGGATGATAATAGTTTTTTGGACCCGATAGGTGGCGCTCTTGTCGATCTCCTTGAAACTCAACCGATATCAATGAAACTTCGTATGTGTGTATTGTTAGTTGCAACTTGGATGATAATAGTGTTTTGGACCCGATAGGTGGCGCTGTTGTCATTCTACTATAAACTCAACCGATATCAATGAAACTTTATGTGTGCGTATGGTTGGTTGCAACTTGGATGAACATATTGTTTTGGACCCGATAGGTGGCGCTGTTGTCGATCTACTAGAAACTCAACCGATATCAATGAAACTTCGTATGAGTGTATTGTTAGTTGCAACTTGGATGATAATAGTTTTTTGGACCCGATAGGTGGCGCTCTTGTCGATCTCCTTGAAACTCAACCGATATCAATGAAACTTTGTATGTGTGTATGGTTGGTTGCAACTTGGATGATAATAGTGTTTTGGACCCGATAGATGGCGCTGTTGTCAATCTACTAGAAACTCACCCGATATTAATGAAACTTTATGTGTGTGTATGTTTGGTTGCAACTTGGATGATAATAGTGTTTTGGACCCAATAGGTGGCGCTGTTGTCGATTTACTAGAAACTCAACCGATATCAATGAAACTTTATGTGTGCGTATGTTTGGTTGCATCTTGGATCATAAAAGTGTTTTGGACCCGATAGGTGGCGCTTTTGTCAATCTACTAAAAACTCAACCGATATCAATGAAACTTTATGTGTGCGTATGTTTGGTTGCAACTTGGATGATCATATTGTTTTGGACCCGATAGGTGGCGCTGTTGTCAATCTACTAAAAACTCAACCGATATCAATGAAACTTTGTATGTGTGTATGGTTGGTTGCAACTTGGATGATAAAAGTGTTTTGGACCCGATAGGTGGCGCTGTTGTCAATCTACTAAAAACTCAACCGATATCAATGAAACTTCGTATGTGTGCATGGCTAGTTGCATCTTGGAAGAAAATATTGTTTTGGACCCGATAGGTGGCGCTGTTGTCGATTTACTAGAAACTCAACCGATATCAATGAAACTTTGTATGTGTGTATGGTTGGTTGCAACTTGGATGATAATAGTGTTTTGGACCCGATAGATGGCGCTGTTGTCAATCTACTAGAAACTCAACCGATATCAATGAAACTTTATGTGTGTGTATGTTTGGTTGCAACTTGGATGATAATATTGTTTTGGACCCGATAGGTGGCGCTGTTGTCGATTTACTAGAAACTCAACCGATATCAATGAAACTTTATGTGTGCGTATGTTTGGTGGCATCTTGGATGATAATAGTGTTTTGGACCCGATAGATGGCGCTCTTGTGAATCTACTAGAAACTCAACCGATATCAATGAAACTTCGTATAAGTGTATTGTTAGTTGCAACTTGGATGATAATAGTTTTTTGGACCCGCTAGGTGGCGCTGTTGTCGATCTACTAGAAACTCAACCGATATCAATGAAACTTTGTATGTGTGTATGGTTGGTTGCAACTTGGATGATAATAGTGTTTTGGACCCGATAGATGGCGCTGTTGTCGATTTACTAGAAACTCAACCGATATCAATGAAACTTTATGTGTGCGTATGTTTGGTGGCATCTTGGATGATAATAGTGTTTTGGACCCGATAGATGGCGCTGTTGTCAATCTACTAGAAACTCAACCGATATCAATGAAACTTTATGTGTGTGTATGTTTGGTTGCAACTTGGACGATAATATTGTTTTGGACCCGATAGGTGGCGCTGTTGTCGATTTACTAGAAACTCAACCGATATCAATGAAACTTTATGTGTGCGTATGTTTGGTGGCATCTTGGATGATAATAGTGTTTTGGACCCGATAGATGGCGCTGTTGTCAATCTACTAGAAACTCAACCGATATCAATGAAACTTTATGTGTGTGTATGTTTGGTTGCAACTTGGATGATAATATTGTTTTGGACCCGATAGGTGGCGCTGTTGTCGATTTACTAGAAACTCAACCGATATCAATGAAACTTTATGTGTGTGTATGTTTGGTGGCATCTTGGATGATAAAAGTGTTTTGGACCCGATAGGTGGCGCTTTTGTCAATCTACTATAAACTCAACCGATACCAATGAAACTTTGTATGTGTGTATGGTTGGTTGCAAGTTGGATGATAATAGTGTTTTGGACCCGATAGGTGGCGCTGTTGTCGATCTCATAGAAACTCAACCGATATCAATGAAACTTCGTATAGGTGTCTAGTTAGTTGCAACTAGGATGATAATAGTGTTTTGGACCCGATAGGTAGCGCTGTTGTCGATCTCATAGAAATTCAACCGATATCAATGAAACTTCGTATGGGTGTATAGTTAGGTGGCGCTGGTGTCCATCTCCTGGAAACCTAGAAAAAGATCGACAACAGCGCCACCTATCGGGTCCAAAACACTATTATCATCCTAGTTACAACTAACTAGACACCTATACGAAGTTTCATTGATATCGGTTGAGTTTCTATGAGATCGACAACAGCGCCACCTATCGGGTCCAAAACACTATTATCATCCAAGTTGCAACCAAACATACGCACACATAAAGTTTCATTGATATCGGTTGAGTTATTAGTAGATTGACAAAAGCGCCACCTATCGGGTCCAAAACACTTTTATCATCCAAGATGCCACCAAACATACGCACACATAAAGTTTCATTGATATCGGTTGAGTTTCTAGTAAATCGACAACAGCGCCACCTATCGGGTCCAAAACACTATTATCATCGAAGTTGCAACCAAACATACACACACATAAAGTTTCATTGATATCGGTTGAGTTTCTAGTAGATTGACAACAGCGCCATCTATCGGGTCCAAAACACTATTATGATCCAAGTTGCAACCAACCATAGACACATACAAAGTTTCATTGATATCGGTTGAGTTTCTAGTAAATCGACAACAGCGCCATCTATCGGGTCCAAAACAATATTTTCTTCCAAGATGCAACTAGCCATGCACACATACGAAGTTTCATTGATATCGGTTGAGTTTTTAGTAGATTGACAACAGCGCCACCTATCGGGTCCAAAACACTTTTATCATCCAAGTTGCAACCAACCATACACACATACAAAGTTTCATTGATATCGGTTGAGTTTTTAGTAGATTGACAACAGCGCCATCTATCGGGTCCAAAACGATACTATCTTCCAAGCCGCAACCAACCACACACACATACGAAGTTTCATTGATATCGGTTGAGTTTCTAGTAGATCGAAAACAGCGCCACCTATCGGGTCCAAAACACTATTATCATCCAAGTTGCAACCAAACATACACACACATAAAGTTTCATTGATATCGGTTGAGTTTCTAGTAGATCGAAAACAGCGCCACCTATCGGGTCCAAAATACTATTATCATCCAAGCTGCAACCAAACATACACACACATAAAGTTTCATTGATATCGGTTGAGTTTCTAGTAGATCGAAAACAGCGCCACCTATCGGGTCCAAAATACTATTATCATCCAAGCTGCAACCAAACATACACACACATAAAGTTTCATTGTATCGGTTGAGTTTCTAGTAGATCGACAGCAGCGCCACCTATCGGGTCCAAAACGATACTATCTTCCAAGCCGCAACCAACCACACACAAATACGAAGTTTCATTGATATCGGTTGAGTTTCTAGTAGATTGACAACAGCGCCATCTATCATTGATATCGGTTGAGTTTCTAGTAAATCGACAACAGCGCCACCTATCGGGTCCAAAACAATATTTTCTTCCAAGATGCAACTAGCCATGCACACATACGAAGTTTCATTGATATCGGTTGAGTTTTTAGTAGATTGACAACAGCGCCACCTATCGGGTCCAAAACACTTTTATCATCCAAGTTGCAACCAACCATACACACATACAAAGTTTCATTGATATCGGTTGAGTTTTTAGTAGATTGACAACAGCGCCATCTATCGGGTCCAAAACGATACTATCTTCCAAGCCGCAACCAACCACACACACATACGAAGTTTCATTGATATCGGTTGAGTTTCTAGTAGATCGAAAACAGCGCCACCTATCGGGTCCAAAACACTATTATCATCCAAGTTGCAACCAAACATACACACACATAAAGTTTCATTGATATCGGTTGAGTTTCTAGTAGATCGAAAACAGCGCCACCTATCGGGTCCAAAATACTATTATCATCCAAGCTGCAACCAAACATACACACACATAAAGTTTCATTGATATCGGTTGAGTTTCTAGTAGATCGAAAACAGCGCCACCTATCGGGTCCAAAATACTATTATCATCCAAGCTGCAACCAAACATACACACACATAAAGTTTCATTGTATCGGTTGAGTTTCTAGTAGATCGACAGCAGCGCCACCTATCGGGTCCAAAACGATACTATCTTCCAAGCCGCAACCAACCACACACAAATACGAAGTTTCATTGACATCTGCTGTGTTTCTAATCACATGCTTCTGTAGCATGACCTGCGCGATAAGAAAACCAATGAAAGGCCATGGGTTCAATCGTTATTTAATCAATGATCTAGACTTAGCAGCTTGCTGTAGAGCCGATTAATCAACACGATATGCCTGCATAGCTTTGTTGTCGATCTATTAGAAACACAGCCGATGTCAATGAAACTTCGTATGTGTGTGTGGTTGGTTGCAACTTGGATGATAATAGTGTTTTGGACCCGATAGTTGGCGCTGTTGTCGATCTACTAGAAACTGAACCGATATCAATGTAACTTCGTATGAGTGTATTGTTAGTTGCAACTTGGATGATAATAGTTTTTTGGACCCGATAGGTGGCGCTCTTGTCGATCTCCTTGAAACTCAACCGATATCAATGAAACTTCGTATGTGTGTATTGTTAGTTGCAACTTGGATGATAATAGTGTTTTGGACCCGATAGGTGGCGCTGTTGTCATTCTACTATAAACTCAACCGATATCAATGAAACTTTATGTGTGCGTATGGTTGGTTGCAACTTGGATGAACATATTGTTTTGGACCCGATAGGTGGCGCTGTTGTCGATCTACTAGAAACTCAACCGATATCAATGAAACTTCGTATGAGTGTACTGTTAGTTGCAACTTGGATGATAATAGTTTTTTGGACCCGATAGGTGGCGCTCTTGTCGATCTCCTTGAAACTCAACCGATATCAATGAAACTTTGTATGTGTGTATGGTTGGTTGCAACTTGGATGATAATAGTGTTTTGGACCCGATAGATGGCGCTGTTGTCAATCTACTAGAAACTCACCCGATATCAATGAAACTTTATGTGTGTGTATGTTTGGTTGCAACTTGGATGATAATAGTGTTTTGGACCCGATAGGTGGCGCTGTTGTCGATTTACTAGAAACTCAACCGATATCAATGAAACTTTATGTGTGTGTATGTTTGGTGGCATCTTGGATGATAATAGTGTTTTGGACCCGATAGATGGCGCTGTTGTCAATCTACTAGAAACTCAACCGATATCAATGAAACTTCGTATGAGTGTATTGTTAGTTGCAACTTGGATGATAATAGTGTTTTGGACCCGATAGGTGGCGCTGTTGTCATTCTACTATAAACTCAACCGATATCAATGAAACTTTGTATGTGTGTATGGTTGGTTGCAACTTGGATGAAAATAGTGTTTTGGACCCGATAGATGGCGCTGTTGTCAATCTACTAGAAACTCAACCGATATCAATGAAACTTTATGTGAGTGTATGTTTGGTTGCAACTTGGATGATAATATTGTTTTGGACCCGATAGGTGGCGCTGTTGTCGATTTACTAGAAACTCAACCGATATCAATGAAACTTTATGTGTGCGTATGTTTGGTGGTATCTTGGATGATAATAGTGTTTTGGACCCGATAGATGGCGCTGTTGTCAATCTACTAGAAACTCAACCGAAATCAATGAAACTTCGTATGAGTGTATTGTTAGTTGCAACTTGGATGATAATAGTTTTTTGGACCCGATAGGTGGCGCTGTTGTCGATCTACTAGAAACTCAACCGATATCAATGAAACTTTGTATGTGTGTATGGTTGGTTGCAACTTGGATGATAATAGTGTTTTGGACCCGATAGATGGCGCTGTTGTCGATTTACTAGAAACTCAACCGATATCAATGAAACTTTATGTGTGCGTATGTTTGGTGGCATCTTGGATGATAATAGTGTTTTGGACCCGATAGATGGCGCTGTTGTCAATCTACTAGAAACTCAACCGATATCAATGAAACTTTATGTGTGTGTATGTTTGGTTGCAACTTGGATGATAATATTGTTTTGGACCCGATAGGTGGCGCTGTTGTCGATTTACTAGAAACTCAACCGATATCAATGAAACTTTATGTGTGCGTATGTTTGGTGGCATCTTGGATGATAATAGTGTTTTGGACCCGATAGATGGCGCTGTTGTCAATCTACTAGAAACTCAACCGATATCAATGAAACTTTATGTGTGTGTATGTTTGGTTGCAACTTGGATGATAATATTGTTTTGGACCCGATAGGTGGCGCTGTTGTCGATTTACTAGAAACTCAACCGATATCAATGAAACTTTATGTGTGCGTATGTTTGGTGGCATCTTGGATGATAAAAGTGTTTTGGACCCGATAGGTGGCGCTTTTGTCAATCTACTAAAAACTCAACCGATACCAATGAAACTTTGTATGTGTGTATGGTTGGTTGCAAGTTGGATGATAATAGTGTTTTGGACCCGATAGGTGGCGCTGTTGTCGATCTCATAGAAACTCAACCGATATCAATGAAACTTTATGTGTGTGTATGTTTGGTTGCAACTTGGATGATAATATTGTTTTGGACCCGATAGGTGGCGCTGTTGTCGATTTACTAGAAACTCAACCGATATCAATGAAACTTTGTATGTGTGTATGGTTGGTTGCAACTTGGATGATAATAGTGTTTTGGACCCGATAGATGGCGCTGTTGTCAATCTACTAGAAACTCAACCGATATCAATGAAACTTTATGTGTGTGTATGTTTGGTTGCAACTTGGATGATAATATTGTTTTGGACCCGATAGGTGGCGCTGTTGTCGATTTACTAGAAACTCAACCGATATCAATGAAACTTTATGTGTGCGTATGTTTGGTGGCATCTTGGATGATAATAGTGTTTTGGACCCGATAGATGGCGCTGTTGTCAATCTACTAGAAACTCAACCGATATCAATGAAACTTCGTATGAGTGTATTGTTAGTTGCAACTTGGATGATAATAGTTTTTTGGACCCGATAGGTGGCGCTGTTGTCGATCTACTAGAAACTCAACCGATATCAATGAAACTTTGTATGTGTGTATGGTTGGTTGCAACTTGGATGATAATAGTGTTTTGGACCCGATAGATGGCGCTGTTGTCGATTTACTAGAAACTCAACCGATATCAATGAAACTTTATGTGTGCGTATGTTTGGTGGCATCTTGGATGATAATAGTGTTTTGGACCCGATAGATGTCCATCTCCTGGAAACCTAGAAAAAGATCGACAACAGCGCCACCTATCGGGTCCAAAACACTATTATCATCCTAGTTGCAACTAACCAGACACCTATACGAAGTTTCATTGATATCGGTTGAGTTTCTATGAGATCGACAACAGCGCCACCTATCGGGTCCAAAACACTATTATCATCCAAGTTGCAACCAAACATACGCACACATAAAGTTTCATTGATATCGGTTGAGTTATTAGTAGATTGACAAAAGCGCCACCTATCGGGTCCAAAACACTTTTATCATCCAAGATGCCACCAAACATACGCACACATAAAGTTTCATTGATATCGGTTGAGTTTCTAGTAAACCGACAACAGCGCCACCTATCGGGTCCAAAACACTATTATCATCCAAGTTGCAACCAAACATACACACACATAAAGTTTCATTGATATCGGTTGAGTTTCTAGTAGATTGACAACAGCGCCATCTATCGGGTCCAAAACACTATTATGATCCAAGTTGCAACCAACCATACACACATACAAAGTTTCATTGATATCGGTTGAGTTTCTAGTAAATCGACAACAGCGCCAGCTATCGGGTCCAAAACAATATTTTCTTCCAAGATGCAACTAGCCATGCACACATACGAAGTTTCATTGATATCGGTTGAGTTTTTAGTAGATTGACAACAGCGCCACCTATCGGGTCCAAAACACTTTTATCATCCAAGTTGCAACCAACCATACACACATACAAAGTTTCATTGATATCGGTTGAGTTTTTAGTAGATTGACAACAGCGCCACCTATCGGGTCCAAAACAATATGATCATCCAAGTTGCAACCAAACATACGCACACATAAAGTTTCATTGATATCGGTTGAGTTTTTAGTAGATTGACAAAAGCGCCACCTATCGGGTCCAAAACACTTTTATGATCCAAGATGCAACCAAACATACGCACACATAAAGTTTCATTGATATCGGTTGAGTTTCTAGTAAATCGACAACAGCGCCATCTATCGGGTCCAAAACGATACTATCTTCCAAGCCGCAACCAACCACACACACATACGAAGTTTCATTGATATCGGTTGAGTTTCTAGTAGATCGAAAACAGCGCCACCTATCGGGTCCAAAACACTATTATCATCCAAGTTGCAACCAAACATACACACACATAAAGTTTCATTGATATCGGTTGAGTTTCTAGTAGATCGAAAACAGCGCCACCTATCGGGTCCAAAATACTATTATCATCCAAGCTGCAACCAAACATACACACACATAAAGTTTCATTGATATCGGTTGAGTTTCTAGTAGATCGAAAACAGCGCCACCTATCGGGTCCAAAATACTATTATCATCCAAGCTGCAACCAAACATACACACACATAAAGTTTCATTGTATCGGTTGAGTTTCTAGTAGATCGACAGCAGCGCCACCTATCGGGTCCAAAACGATACTATCTTCCAAGCCGCAACCAACCACACACAAATACGAAGTTTCATTGACATCTGCTGTGTTTCTAATCACATGCTTCTGTAGCATGACCTGCGCGATAAGAAAACCAATGAAAGGCCATGGGTTCAATCGTTATTTAATTGATTGCATAATCAATGATCTAGACTTAGCAGCTTGCTGTAGAGCCGATTAATCAACACGATATGCCTGCATAGCTTTGTTGTCGATCTATTAGAAAAACAGCCGATGTCAATGAAACTTCGTATGTGTGTGTGGTTGGCTGCAACTTGGATGATAATAGTGTTTTGGACCCGATAGTTGGCGCTGTTGTCGATCTACTAGAAACTGAACCGATATCAATGTAACTTCGTATGAGTGTATTGTTAGTTGCAACTTGGATGATAATAGTTTTTTGGACCCGATAGGTGGCGCTCTTGTCGATCTCCTTGAAACTCAACCGATATCAATGAAACTTCGTATGTGTGTATTGTTAGTTGCAACTTGGATGATAATAGTGTTTTGGACCCGATAGGTGGCGCTGTTGTCATTCTACTATAAACTCAACCGATATCAATGAAACTTTATGTGTGCGTATGGTTGGTTGCAACTTGGATGAACATATTGTTTTGGACCCGATAGGTGGCGCTGTTGTCGATCTACTAGAAACTCAACCGATATCAATGAAACTTCGTATGAGTGTACTGTTAGTTGCAACTTGGATGATAATAGTTTTTTGGACCCGATAGGTGGCGCTCTTGTCGATCTCCTTGAAACTCAACCGATATCAATGAAACTTTGTATGTGTGTATGGTTGGTTGCAACTTGGATGATAATAGTGTTTTGGACCCGATAGATGGCGCTGTTGTCAATCTACTAGAAACTCACCCGATATCAATGAAACTTTATGTGTGTGTATGTTTGGTTGCAACTTGGATGATAATAGTGTTTTGGACCCGATAGGTGGCGCTGTTGTCGATTTACTAGAAACTCAACCGATATCAATGAAACTTTATGTGTGCGTATGTTTGGTGGCATCTTGGATGATAAAAGTGTTTTGGACCCGATAGGTGGCGCTTTTGTCAATCTACTAAAAACTCAACCGATACCAATGAAACTTTGTATGTGTGTATGGTTGGTTGCAAGTTGGATGATAATAGTGTTTTGGACCCGATAGGTGGCGCTGTTGTCGATCTCATAGAAACTCAACCGATATCAATGAAACTTCGTATAGGTGTCTAGTTAGTTGCAACTAGAATGATAATAGTGTTTTGGACCCGATAGGTAGCGCTGTTGTCGATCTCATAGAAATTCAACCGATATCAATGAAACTTCGTATGGGTGTATAGTTAGGTGGCGCTGGTGTCCATCTCCTGGAAACCTAGAAAAAGATCGACAACAGCGCCACCTATCGGGTCCAAAACACTATTATCATCCTAGTTGCAACTAACTAGACACCTGTACGAAGTTTCATTGATATCGGTTGAGTTTCTATGAGATCGACAACAGCGCCACCTATCGGGTCCAAAACAATATTATCATCCAAGTTGCAACCAAATATACGCACACATAAAGTTTCATTGATATCGGTTGAGTTATTAGTAGATTGACAAAAGCGCCACCTATCGGGTCCAAAACACTTTTATCATCCAAGATGCCACCAAACATACGCACACATAAAGTTTCATTGATATCGGTTGAGTTTCTAGTAAATCGACAACAGCGCCACCTATCGGGTCCAAAACACTATTATCATCCAAGTTGCAACCAAACATACACACACATAAAGTTTCATTGATATCGGTTGAGTTTCTAGTAGATTGACAACAGCGCCATCTATCGGGTCCAAAACACTATTATGATCCAAGTTGCAACCAACCATACACACATACAAAGTTTCATTGATATCGGTTGAGTTTCTAGTAAATCGACAACAGCGCCACCTATCGCGTCCAAAACAATATTTTCTTCCAAGATGCAACTAGCCATGCACACATACGAAGTTTCATTGATATCGGTTGAGTTTTTAGTAGATTGACAACAGCGCCACCTATCGGGTCCAAAACAATATGATCATCCAAGTTGCAACCAAACATACGCACACATAAAGTTTCATTGATATCGGTTGAGTTTTTAGTAGATTGACAACAGCGCCACCTATCGGGTCCAAAACAATATGATCATCCAAGTTGCAACCAAACATACACACATACAAAGTTTCATTGATATCGGTTGAGTTTTTAGTAGATTGACAACAGCGCCACCTATCGGGTCCAAAACAATATGATCATCCAAGTTGCAACCAAACATACGCACACATAAAGTTTCATTGATATCGGTTGAGTTTTTAGTAGATTGACAAAAGCGCCACCTATCGGGTCCAAAACACTTTTATGATCCAAGATGCAACCAAACATACACACACATAAAGTTTCATTGACATCGGGTGAGTTTCTAGTAGATTGACAACAGCGCCATCTATCGGGTCCAAAACGATACTATCTTCCAAGCCGCAACCAACCACACACACATACGAAGTTTCATTGATATCGGTTGAGTTTCTAGTAGATCGAAAACAGCGCCACCTATCGGGTCCAAAACACTATTATCATCCAAGTTGCAACCAAACATACACACACATAAAGTTTCATTGATATCGGTTGAGTTTCTAGTAGATCGAAAACAACGCCACCTATCGGGTCCAAAATACTATTATCATCCAAGCTGCAACCAAACATACACACACATAAAGTTTCATTGATATCGGTTGAGTTTCTAGTAGATCGAAAACAGCGCCACCTATCGGGTCCAAAATACTATTATCATCCAAGCTGCAACCAAACATACACACACATAAAGTTTCATTGTATCGGTTGAGTTTCTAGTAGATCGACAGCAGCGCCACCTATCGGGTCCAAAACGATACTATCTTCCAAGCCGCAACCAACCACACACAAATACGAAGTTTCATTGACATCTGCTGTGTTTCTAATCACATGCTTCTGTAGCATGACCTGCGCGATAAGAAAACCAATGAAAGGCCATGGGTTCAATCGTTATTTAATTGATTGCATAATCAATGATCTAGACTTAGCAGCTTGCTGTAGAGCCGATTAATCAACACGATATGCCTGCATAGCTTTGTTGTCGATCTATTAGAAACACAGCCGATGTCAATGAAACTTCGTATGTGTGTGTGGTTGGTTGCAACTTGGATGATAATAGTGTTTTGGACCCGATAGATGGCGCTGTTGTCAATCTACTAGAAACTCACCCGATATCAATGAAACTTCGTATGAGTGTATTGTTAGTTGCAACTTGGATGATAATAGTTTTTTGGACCCGATAGGTGGCGCTCTTGTCGATCTCCTTGAAACTCAACCGATATCAATGAAACTTTGTATGTGTGTATGGTTGGTTGCAACTTGGATGATAATAGTGTTTTGGACCCGATAGATGGCGCTGTTGTCAATCTACTAGAAACTCACCCGATATCAATGAAACTTTATATGTGTGTATGTTTGGTTGCAACTTGGATTATAATAGTGTTTTGGACCCGATAGGTGGCGCTGTTGTCGATTTACTAGAAACTCAACCGATATCAATGAAACTTTATGTGTGCGTATGTTTGGTTGCATCTTGGATCATAAAAGTGTTTTGGACCCGATAGGTGGCGCTTTTGTCATTCTACTAGAAACTCAACCGATATCAATGAAACTTTGTATGTGTGTATGGTTGGTTGCAACTTGGATGATAATAGTGTTTTGGACCCGATAGATGGCGCTGTTGTCAATCTACTAGAAACTCACCCGATATCAATGAAACTTTATATGTGTGTATTGTTAGTTGCAACTTGGATGATAATAGTGTTTTGGACCCGATAGGTGGCGCTGTTGTCATTCTACTATAAACTCAACCGATATCAATGAAACTTTATGTGTGCGTATGGTTGGTTGCAACTTGGATGAACATATTGTTTTGGACCCGATAGGTGGCGCTGTTGTCGATCTACTAGAAACTCAACCGATATCAATGAAACTTTATGTGTGCGTATGTTTGGTGGCATCTTGGATGATAATAGTGTTTTGGACCCGATAGATGGCGCTGTTGTCAATCTACTAGAAACTCAACCGATATCAATGAAACTTTATGTGTGTGTATGTTTGGTTGCAACTTGGACGATAATATTGTTTTGGACCCGATAGGTGGCGCTGTTGTCGATTTACTAGAAACTCAACCGATATCAATGAAACTTTATGTGTGCGTATGTTTGGTGGCATCTTGGATGATAATAGTGTTTTGGACCCGATAGATGGCGCTGTTGTCAATCTACTAGAAACTCAACCGATATCAATGAAACTTTATGTGTGTGTATGTTTGGTTGCAACTTGGATGATAATATTGTTTTGGACCCGATAGGTGGCGCTGTTGTCGATTTACTAGAAACTCAACCGATATCAATGAAACTTTGTATGTGTGTATGTTTGGTTGCAACTTGGATGATAATAGTTTTTTGGACCCGATAGGTGGCGCTCTTGTCGATCTCCTTGAAACTCAACCGATATCAATGAAACTTCGTATGTGTGTATTGTTAGTTGCAACTTGGATGATAATAGTGTTTTGGACCCGATAGGTGGCGCTGTTGTCATTCTACTATAAACTCAACCGATATCAATGAAACTTTATGTGTGCGTATGGTTGGTTGCAACTTGGATGAACATATTGTTTTGGACCCGATAGGTGGCGCTGTTGTCGATCTACTAGAAACTCAACCGATATCAATGAAACTTCGTATGAGTGTATTGTTAGTTGCAACTTGGATGATAATAGTTTTTTGGACCCGATAGGTGGCGCTCTTGTCGATCTCCTTGAAACTCAACCGATATCAATGAAACTTTGTATGTGTGTATGGTTGGTTGCAACTTGGATGATAATAGTGTTTTGGACCCGATAGATGGCGCTGTTGTCAATCTACTAGAAACTCACCCGATATCAATGAAACTTTATATGTGTGTATGTTTGGTTGCAACTTGGATTATAATAGTGTTTTGGACCCGATAGGTGGCGCTGTTGTCGATTTACTAGAAACTCAACCGATATCAATGAAACTTTATGTGTGCGTATGTTTGGTTGCATCTTGGATCATAAAAGTGTTTTGGACCCGATAGGTGGCGCTTTTGTCAATCTACTAAAAACTCAACCGATATCAATGAAACTTTATGTGTGCGTATGTTTGGTTGCAACTTGGATGATCATATTGTTTTGGACCCGATAGGTGGCGCTGTTGTCAATCTACTAAAAACTCAACCGATATCAATGAAACTTTGTATGTGTGTATGGTTGGTTGCAACTTGGATGATAAAAGTGTTTTGGACCCGATAGGTGGCGCTGTTGTCAATCTACTAAAAACTCAACCGATATCAATGAAACTTCGTATGTGTGTATGGCTAGTTGCATCTTGGAAGAAAATATTGTTTTGGACCCGATAGGTGGCGCTGTTGTCGATTTACTAGAAACTCAACCGATATCAATGAAACTTTGTATGTGTGTATGGTTGGTTGCAACTTGGATGATAATAGTGTTTTGGACCCGATAGATGGCGCTGTTGTCAATCTACTAGAAACTCAACCGATATCAATGAAACTTTATGTGTGTGTATGTTTGGTTGCAACTTGGATGATAATATTGTTTTGGACCCGATAGGTGGCGCTGTTGTCTATTTACTAGAAACTCAACCGATATCAATGAAACTTTATGTGTGCGTATGTTTGGTGGCATCTTGGATGATAATAGTGTTTTGGACCCGATAGATGGCGCTGTTGTCAATCTACTAGAAACTCAACCGATATCAATGAAACTTTATGTGTGTGTATGTTTGGTTGCAACTTGGATGATAATAGTGTTTTGGACCCGATAGGTGGCGCTGTTGTCGATTTACTAGAAACTCAACCGATATCAATGAAACCTTATGTGTGCGTATGTTTGGTGGCATCTTGGATGATAAAAGTGTTTTGGACCCGATAGGTGGCGCTTTTGTCAATCTACTAAAAACTCAACCGATACCAATGAAACTTTGTATGTGTGTATGGTTGGTTGCAAGTTGGATGATAATAGTGTTTTGGACCCGATAGGTGGCGCTGTTGTCGATCTCATAGAAACTCAACCGATATCAATGAAACTTCGTATAGGTGTCTAGTTAGTTGCAACTAGGATGATAATAGTGTTTTGGACCCGATAGGTGGTTTCCAGGAGATGGACACCAGCGCCACCTAACTATACACCCGTACGAAGTTTCATTGATATCGGCTGAATTTCTATGAGATCGACAACAGCGCTACCTATCGGTTCCAAAACACTATTATCATCCTAGTTGCAACTAACTAGACACCTATATGAAGTTTCATTGATATCGGTTGAGTTTCTATGAGATCGACAACAGCGCCACCTATCGGGTCCAAAACACTATTATCATCCAAGTTGCAACCAAACATACGCACACATAAAGTTTCATTGATATCGTTTCAGTTATTAGTAGATTGACAAAAGCGCCACCTATCGGGTCCAAAACACTTTTATCATCCAAGATGCCACCAAACATACGCACACATAAAGTTTCATTGATATCGGTTGAGTTTCTAGTAAATCGACAACAGCGCCACCTATCGGGTCCAAAACACTATTATCATCCAAGTTGCAACCAAACATACACACACATAAAGTTTCATTGATATTTGTTGAGTTTCTAGTAGATTGACAACAGCGCCATCTATCGGGTCCAAAACACTATTATGATCCAAGTTGCAACCAACCATACACACATACAAAGTTTCATTGATATCGGTTGAGTTTCTAGTAAACCGACAACAGCGCCACCTATCGGGTCCAAAACAATATTTTCTTCCAAGATGCAACTAGCCATGCACACATACGAAGTTTCATTGATATCGGTTGAGTTTTTAGTAGATTGACAACAGCGCCATCTATCGGGTCCAAAACACTATAATCATCCAAGATGCCACCAAACATACGCACACATAAAGTTTCATTGATATCGGTTGAGTTTCTAGTAAATCGACAACAGCGCCACCTATCGGGTCCAAAATACTATTATCATCCAAGCTGCAACCAAACATACACACACATAAAGTTTCATTGATATCGGGTGAGTTTCTAGTAGATTGACAACAGCGCCATCTATCGGGTCCAAAACGATACTATCTTCCAAGCCGCAACCAACCACACACACATACGAAGTTTCATTGATATCGGTTGAGTTTCTAGTAGATCGAAAACAGCGCCACCTATCGGGTCCAAAACACTATTATCATCCAAGTTGCAACCAAACATACACACACATAAAGTTTCATTGATATCGGTTGAGTTTCTAGTAGATCGAAAACAGCGCCACCTATCGGGTCCAAAATACTATTATCATCCAAGCTGCAACCAAACATACACACACATAAAGTTTCATTGATATCGGTTGAGTTTCTAGTAGATCGAAAACAGCGCCACCTATCGGGTCCAAAATACTATTATCATCCAAGCTGCAACCAAACATACACACACATAAAGTTTCATTGTATCGGTTGAGTTTCTAGTAGATCGACAGCAGCGCCACCTATCGGGTCCAAAACGATACTATCTTCCAAGCCGCAACCAACCACACACAAATACGAAGTTTCATTGACATCTGCTGTGTTTCTAATCACATGCTTCTGTAGCATGACCTGCGCGATAAGAAAACCAATGAAAGGCCATGGGTTCAATCGTTATTTAATTGATTGCATAATCAATGATCTAGACTTAGCAGCTTGCTGTAGAGCCGATTAATCAACACGATATGCCTGCATAGCTTTGTTGTCGATCTATTAGAAACACAGCCGATGTCAATGAAACTTCGTATGTGTGTGTGGTTGGTTGCAACTTGGATGATAATAGTGTTTTGGACCCGATAGTTGGCGCTGTTGTCGATCTACTAGAAACTGAACCGATATCAATGTAACTTCGTATGAGTGTATTGTTAGTTGCAACTTGGATGATAATAGTTTTTTGGACCCGATAGGTGGCGCTCTTGTCGATCTCCTTGAAACTCAACCGATATCAATGAAACTTTGTATGTGTGTATGGTTGGTTGCAACTTGGATGATAATAGTGTTTTGGACCCGATAGATGGCGCTGTTGTCAATCTCCTTGAAACTCAACCGATATCAATGAAACTTCGTATGTGTGTATTGTTAGTTGCAACTTGGATGATAATAGTGTTTTGGACCCGATAGGTGGCGCTGTTGTCATTCTACTATAAACTCAACCGATATCAATGAATCTTTATGTGTGCGTATGGTTGGTTGCAACTTGGATGATCATATTGTTTTGGACCCGATAGGTGGCGCTGTTGTCAATCTACTAAAAACTCAACCGATATCAATGAAACTTTGTATGTGTGTATGGTTGGTTGCAACTTGGATGATAAAAGTGTTTTGGTCCCGATAGGTGGCGCTGTTGTCAATCTACTAAAAACTCAACCGATATCAATGAAACTTCGTATGTGTGCATGGCTAGTTGCATCTTGGAAGAAAATATTGTTTTGGACCCGATAGGTGGCGCTGTTGTCAATCTACTAAAAACTCAACCGATATCAATGAAACTTTGTATGTGTGTATGGTTGGTTGCAACTTGGATGATAATAGTTTTTTGGACCCGATAGGTGGCGCTCTTGTCGATCTCCTTGAAACTCAACCGATATCAATGAAACTTTGTATGTGTGTATGGTTGGTTGCAACTTGGATGATAATAGTGTTTTGGACCCGATAGATGGCGCTGTTGTCAATCTACTAGAAACTCACCCGATATTAATGAAACTTTATGTGTGTGTATGTTTGGTTGCAACTTGGATGATAATAGTGTTTTGGACCCGATAGGTGGCGCTGTTGTCGATTTACTAGAAACTCAACCGATATCAATGAAACTTTATGTGTGCGTATGTTTGGTTGCATCTTGGATCATAAAAGTGTTTTGGACCCGATAGGTGGCGCTTTTGTCAATCTACTAAAAACTCAACCGATATCAATGAAACTTTATGTGTGCGTATGTTTGGTTGCAACTTGGATGATCATATTGTTTTGGACCCGATAGGTGGCGCTGTTGTCAATCTACTAAAAACTCAACCGATATCAATGAAACTTTGTATGTGTGTATGGTTGGTTGCAACTTGGATGATAAAAGTGTTTTGGTCCCGATAGGTGGCGCTGTTGTCAATCTACTAAAAACTCAACCGATATCAATGAAACTTCGTATGTGTGCATGGCTAGTTGCATCTTGGAAGAAAATATTGTTTTGGACCCGATAGGTGGCGCTGTTGTCAATCTACTAAAAACTCAACCGATATCAATGAAACTTTGTATGTGTGTATGGTTGGTTGCAACTTGGATGATAAAAGTGTTTTGGTCCCGATAGGTGGCGCTGTTGTCAATCTACTAAAAACTCAACCGATATCAATGAAACTTTGTATGTGTGTATGGTTGGTTGCAACTTGGATGATAAAAGTGTTTTGGTCCCGATAGGTGGCGCTGTTGTCAATCTACTAAAAACTCAACCGATATCAATGAAACTTCGTATGTGTGCATGGCTAGTTGCAACTTGGATGATAATAGTGTTTTGGACCCGATAGATGGCGCTGTTGTCAATCTACTAGAAACTCAACCGATATCAATGAAACTTTATGTGTGTGTATGTTTGGTTGCAACTTGGATGATAATATTGTTTTGGACCCGATAGGTGGCGCTGTTGTCGATTTACTAGAAACTCAACCGATATCAATGAAACTTTATGTGCGCGTATGTTTGGTGGCATCTTGGATGATAATAGTGTTTTGGACCCGATAGATGGCGCTGTTGTCAATCTACTAGAAACTCAACCGATATCAATGAAACTTCGTATGAGTGTATTGTTAGTTGCAACTTGGATGATAATAGTTTTTTGGACCCGATAGGTGGCGCTGTTGTCGATCTACTAGAAACTCAACCGATATCAATGAAACTTTGTATGTGTGTATTGTTGGTTTCAACTTGGATGATAATAGTGTTTTGGACCCGATAGATGGCGCCGTTGTCGATTTACTAGAAACTCAACCGATATCAATGAAACTTTATGTGTGCGTATGTTTGGTGGCATCTTGGATGATAATAGTGTTTTGGACCCGATAGATGGCGCTGTTGTCAATCTACTAGAAACTCAACCGATATCAATGAAACTTTATGTGTGTGTATGTTTGGTTGCATCTTGGAAGAAAATATTGTTTTGGACCCGATAGGTGGCGCTGTTGTCGATTTACTAGAAACTCAACCGATATCAATGAAACTTTGTATGTGTGTATGGTTGGTTGCAACTTGGATCATAATAGTGTTTTGGACCCGATAGATGGCGCTGTTGTCAATCTACTAGAAACTCAACCGATATCAATGAAACTTTATGTGTGTGTATGTTTGGTTGCAACTTGGATGATAATAGTGTTTTGGACCCGATAGGTGGCGCTGTTGTCGATTTACTAGAAACTAAACCGATATCAATGAAACTTTATGTGTGCGTATGTTTGGTGGCATCTTGGATGATAAAAGTGTTTTGGACCCGATAGGTGGCGCTTTTGTCAATCTACTAATAACTCAACCGATATCAACGAAACTTTATGTGTGCGTATGTTTGGTTGCAACTTGGATGATAATAGTGTTTTGGACCCGATAGGTAGCGCTGTTGTCGATCTCATAGAAATTCAACCGATATCAATGAAACTTCGTATGGGTGTATAGTTAGGTGGCGCTGGTGTCTATCTCCTGGAAACCTAGAAAAAGATCGACAACAGCGCAACCTATCGGGTCCAAAACACTATTATCATCCTAGTTGCAACTAACTAGACACCTATACGGAGTTTCATTGATATCGGTTGAGTTTCTATGAGATCGACAACAGCGCCACCTATCGGGTCCAAAACACTATTATCATCCAAGTTGCAACCAAACATACGCACACATAAAGTTTCGTTGATATCGGTTGAGTTATTAGTAGATTGACAAAAGCGCCACCTATCGGGTCCAAAACACTTTTATCATCCAAGATGCCACCAAACATACGCACACATAAAGTTTCATTGATATCGGTTTAGTTTCTAGTAAATCGACAACAGCGCCACCTATCGGGTCCAAAACACTATTATCATCCAAGTTGCAACCAAACATACACACACATAAAGTTTCATTGATATCGGTTTAGTTTCTAGTAAATCGACAACAGCGCCATCTATCGGGTCCAAAACACTATTATGATCCAAGTTGCAACCAACCATACACACATACAAAGTTTCATTGATATCGGTTGAGTTTCTAGTAAATCGACAACAGCGCCACCTATCGGGTCCAAAACAATATTTTCTTCCAAGATGCAACTAGCCATGCACACATACGAAGTTTCATTGATATCGGTTGAGTTTTTAGTAGATTGACAACAGCGCCACCTATCGGGTCCAAAACACTTTTATCATCCAAGTTGCAACCAACCATACACACATACAAAGTTTCATTGATATCGGTTGAGTTTTTAGTAGATTGACAACAGCGCCACCTATCGGGTCCAAAACAATATGATCATCCAAGTTGCAACCGAACATACGCACACATAAAGTTTCATTGATATCGGTTGAGTTTTTAGTAGATTGACAAAAGCGCCACCTATCGGGTCCAAAACACTTTTATGATCCAAGATGCAACCAAACATACGCACACATAAAGTTTCATTGATATCGGTTGAGTTTCTAGTAAATCGACAACAGCGCCACCTATCGGGTCCAAAACAATATTATCATCCAAGTTGCAACCAAACATACACACACATAAAGTTTCGTTGATATCGGGTGAGTTTCTAGTAGATTGACAACAGCGCCATCTATCGGGTCCAAAACGATACTATCTTCCAAGCCGCAACCAACCACACACACATACGAAGTTTCATTGATATCGGTTGAGTTTCTAGTAGATCGAAAACAGCGCCACCTATCGGGTCCAAAACACTATTATCATCCAAGTTGCAACCAAACATACACACACATAAAGTTTCATTGATATCGGTTGAGTTTCTAGTAGATCGAAAACAGCGCCACCTATCGGGTCCAAAATACTATTATCATCCAAGCTGCAACCAAACATACACACACATAAAGTTTCATTGATATCGGTTGAGTTTCTAGTAGATCGAAAACAGCGCCACCTATCGGGTCCAAAATACTATTATCATCCAAGCTGCAACCAAACATACACACACATAAAGTTTCATTGTATCGGTGGAGTTTCTAGTAGATCGAAAACAGCGCCACCTATCGGGTCCAAAATACTATTATCATCCAAGTTGCAACCAACCATACACACATACAAAGTTTCATTGATATCGGTTGAGTTTCTAGTAGATCGAAAACAGCGCCACCTATCGGGTCCAAAACACTATTATCATCCAAGTTGCAACCAACCATACACACATACAAAGTTTCATTGATATCGGTTGAGTTTCTAGTAGATCGAAAACAGCGCCACCTATCGGGTCCAAAACACTATTATCATCCAAGTTGCAACCAAACATACACACACATAAAGTTTCATTGATATCGGTTGAGTTTCTAGTAGATCGAAAACAGCGCCACCTATCGGGTCCAAAATACTATTATCATCCAAGCTGCAACCAAACATACACACACATAAAGTTTCATTGATATCGGTTGAGTTTCTAGTAGATCGAAAACAGCGCCACCTATCGGGTCCAAAATACTATTATCATCCAAGCTGCAACCAAACATACACACACATAAAGTTTCATTGTATCGGTTGAGTTTCTAGTAGATCGACAGCAGCGCCACCTATCGGGTCCAAAACGATACTATCTTCCAAGCCGCAACCAACCACACACAAATACGAAGTTTCATTGACATCTGCTGTGTTTCTAATCACATGCTTCTGTAGCATGACCTGCGCGATAAGAAAACCAATGAAAGGCCATGGGTTCAATCGTTATTTAATCAATGATCTAGACTTAGCAGCTTGCTGTAGAGCCGATTAATCAACACGATATGCCTGCATAGCTTTGTTGTCGATCTATTAGAAACACAGCCGATGTCAATGAAACTTCGTATGTGTGTGTGGTTGGTTGCAACTTGGATGATAATAGTGTTTTGGACCCGATAGTTGGCGCTGTTGTCGATCTACTAGAAACTGAACCGATATCAATGTAACTTCGTATGAGTGTATTGTTAGTTGCAACTTGGATGATAATAGTTTTTTGGACCCGATAGGTGGCGCTCTTGTCGATCTCCTTGAAACTCAACCGATATCAATGAAACTTTGTATGTGTGTATGGTTGGTTGCAACTTGGATGATAATAGTGTTTTGGACCCGATAGATGGCGCTGTTGTCAATCTCCTTGAAACTCAACCGATATCAATGAAACTTCGTATGTGTGTATTGTTAGTTGCAACTTGGATGATAATAGTGTTTTGGACCCGATAGTTGGCGCTGTTGTCGATCTACTAGAAACTGAACCGATATCAATGTAACTTCGTATGAGTGTATTGTTAGTTGCAACTTGGATGATAATAGTTTTTTGGACCCGATAGGTGGCGCTCTTGTCGATCTCCTTGAAACTCAACCGATATCAATGAAACTTTGTATGTGTGTATGGTTGGTTGCAACTTGGATGATAATAGTGTTTTGGACCCGATAGATGGCGCTGTTGTCAATCTCCTTGAAACTAAACCGATATCAATGAAACTTTATGTGTGTGTATGTTTGGTTGCAACTTGGATGATAATAGTGTTTTGGACCCGATAGGTGGCGCTGTTGTCGATTTACTAGAAACTAAACCGATATCAATGAAACTTTATGTGTGCGTATGTTTGGTGGCATCTTGGATGATAAAAGTGTTTTGGACCCGATAGGTGGCGCTTTTGTCAATCTACTAATAACTCAACCGATATCAACGAAACTTTATGTGTGCGTATGTTTGGTTGCAACTTGGATGATAATAGTGTTTTGG
The DNA here is from genome assembly GCA_963082955.1 of Cheilosia grossa. Classification (NCBI taxonomy): domain Eukaryota; kingdom Metazoa; phylum Arthropoda; class Insecta; order Diptera; family Syrphidae; genus Cheilosia; species Cheilosia grossa. The sequence goes on along the minus strand of OY720147.1, from coordinate 47,265,040 downwards.
ACCCGATAGGTAGCGCTGTTGTCGATCTCATAGAAATTCAACCGATATCAATGAAACTTCGTATGGGTGTATAGTTAGGTGGCGCTGGTGTCTATCTCCTGGAAACCTAGAAAAAGATCGACAACAGCGCAACCTATCGGGTCCAAAACACTATTATCATCCTAGTTGCAACTAACTAGACACCTATACGGAGTTTCATTGATATCGGTTGAGTTTCTATGAGATCGACAACAGCGCCACCTATCGGGTCCAAAACACTATTATCATCCAAGTTGCAACCAAACATACGCACACATAAAGTTTCGTTGATATCGGTTGAGTTATTAGTAGATTGACAAAAGCGCCACCTATCGGGTCCAAAACACTTTTATCATCCAAGATGCCAGCAAACATACGCACACATAAAGTTTCATTGATATCGGTTTAGTTTCTAGTAAATCGACAACAGCGCCACCTATCGGGTCCAAAACACTATTATCATCCAAGTTGCAACCAAACATACACACACATAAAGTTTCATTGATATCGGTTTAGTTTCTAGTAAATCGACAACAGCGCCATCTATCGGGTCCAAAACACTATTATGATCCAAGTTGCAACCAACCATACACACATACAAAGTTTCATTGATATCGGTTGAGTTTCTAGTAAATCGACAACAGCGCCACCTATCGGGTCCAAAACAATATTTTCTTCCAAGATGCAACTAGCCATGCACACATACGAAGTTTCATTGATATCGGTTGAGTTTTTAGTAGATTGACAACAGCGCCACCTATCGGGTCCAAAACACTTTTATCATCCAAGTTGCAACCAACCATACACACATACAAAGTTTCATTGATATCGGTTGAGTTTCTAGTAGATCGAAAACAGCGCCACCTATCGGGTCCAAAACACTATTATCATCCAAGTTGCAACCAACCATACACACATACAAAGTTTCATTGATATCGGTTGAGTTTCTAGTAGATCGAAAACAGCGCCACCTATCGGGTCCAAAACACTATTATCATCCAAGTTGCAACCAAACATACACACACATAAAGTTTCATTGATATCGGTTGAGTTTCTAGTAGATCGAAAACAGCGCCACCTATCGGGTCCAAAATACTATTATCATCCAAGCTGCAACCAAACATACACACACATAAAGTTTCATTGATATCGGTTGAGTTTCTAGTAGATCGAAAACAGCGCCACCTATCGGGTCCAAAATACTATTATCATCCAAGCTGCAACCAAACATACACACACATAAAGTTTCATTGTATCGGTTGAGTTTCTAGTAGATCGACAGCAGCGCCACCTATCGGGTCCAAAACGATACTATCTTCCAAGCCGCAACCAACCACACACAAATACGAAGTTTCATTGACATCTGCTGTGTTTCTAATCACATGCTTCTGTAGCATGACCTGCGCGATAAGAAAACCAATGAAAGGCCATGGGTTCAATCGTTATTTAATCAATGATCTAGACTTAGCAGCTTGCTGTAGAGCCGATTAATCAACACGATATGCCTGCATAGCTTTGTTGTCGATCTATTAGAAACACAGCCGATGTCAATGAAACTTCGTATGTGTGTGTGGTTGGTTGCAACTTGGATGATAATAGTGTTTTGGACCCGATAGTTGGCGCTGTTGTCGATCTACTAGAAACTGAACCGATATCAATGTAACTTCGTATGAGTGTATTGTTAGTTGCAACTTGGATGATAATAGTTTTTTGGACCCGATAGGTGGCGCTCTTGTCGATCTCCTTGAAACTCAACCGATATCAATGAAACTTTGTATGTGTGTATGGTTGGTTGCAACTTGGATGATAATAGTGTTTTGGACCCGATAGATGGCGCTGTTGTCAATCTCCTTGAAACTCAACCGATATCAATGAAACTTCGTATGTGTGTATTGTTAGTTGCAACTTGGATGATAATAGTGTTTTGGACCCGATAGGTGGCGCTGTTGTCATCCTACTATAAACTCAACCGATATCAATGAATCTTTATGTGTGCGTATGGTTGGTTGCAACTTCGATGAACATATTGTTTTGGACCCGATAGGTGGCGCTGTTGTCGATTTACTAGAAACTCAACCGATATCAATGAAACTTTGTATGTGTGTATGGTTGGTTGCAACTTGGATGATGATAGTGTTTTGGACCCCATAGGTGGCGCTGTTGTCATTCTACTATAAACTCAACCGATATCAATGAAACTTTATGTGTGTGTATGTTTGGTTGCAACTTGGATGATAATATTGTTTTGGACCCGATAGGTGGCGCTCTTGTCGATCTCCTTGAAACTCAACCGATATCAATGAAACTTCGTATGTGTGTATTGTTAGTTGCAACTTGGATGATAATAGTGTTTTGGACCCGATAGGTGGCGCTCTTGTCGATCTCCTTGAAACTCAACCGATATCAATGAAACTTCGTATGTGTGTATTGTTAGTTGCAACTTGGATGATAATAGTGTTTTGGACCCGATAGGTGGCGCTGTTGTCATTCTACTATAAACTCAACCGATATCAATGAAACTTTATGTGTGTGTATGTTTGGTTGCAACTTGGATGATAATATTGTTTTGGACCCGATAGGTGGCGCTCTTGTCGATCTCCTTGAAACTCAACCGATATCAATGTAACTTCGTATGAGTGTATTGTTAGTTGCAACTTGGATGATAATAGTTTTTTGGACCCGATAGGTGGCGCTCTTGTCGATCTCCTTGAAACTCAACCGATATCAATGAAACTTCGTATGTGTGTATTGTTAGTTGCAACTTGGATGATAATAGTGTTTTGGACCCGATAGGTGGCGCTGTTGTCATTCTACTATAAACTCAACCGATATCAATGAAACTTTATGTGTGCGTATGGTTGGTTGCAACTTGGATGAACATATTGTTTTGGACCCGATAGGTGGCGCTGTTGTCGATGTACTAGAAACTCAACCGATATCAATGAAACTTCGTATGAGTGTATTGTTAGTTGCAACTTGGATGATAATAGTTTTTTGGACCCGATAGGTGGCGCTCTTGTCGATCTCCTTGAAACTCAACCGATATCAATGAAACTTTGTATGTGTGTATGGTTGGTTGCAACTTGGATGATAATAGTGTTTTGGACCCGATAGATGGCGCTGTTGTCAATCTACTAGAAACTCACCCGATATCAATGAAACTTTATGTGTGTGTATGTTTGGTTGCAACTTGGATTATAATAGTGTTTTGGACCCGATAGGTGGCGCTGTTGTCGATTTACTAGAAACTCAACCGATATCAATGAAACTTTATGTGTGCGTATGTTTGGTTGCATCTTGGATCATAAAAGTGTTTTGGACCCGATAGGTGGCGCTTTTGTCAATCTACTAAAAACTCAACCGATATCAATGAAACTTTATGTGTGCGTATGTTTGGTTGCAACTTGGATGATCATATTGTTTTGGACCCGATAGGTGGCGCTGTTGTCAATCTACTAAAAACTCAACCGATATCAATGAAACTTTGTATGTGTGTATGGTTGGTTGCAACTTGGATGATAAAAGTGTTTTGGACCCGATAGGTGGCGCTGTTGTCAATCTACTAAAAACTCAACCGATATCAATGAAACTTCGTATGTGTGTATGGCTAGTTGCATCTTGGAAGAAAATATTGTTTTGGACCCGATAGGTGGCGCTGTTGTCGATTTACTAGAAACTCAACCGATATCAATGAAACTTTGTATGTGTGTATGGTTGGTTGCAACTTGGATGATAATAGTGTTTTGGACCCGATAGATGGCGCTGTTGTCAATCTACTAGAAACTCAACCGATATCAATGAAACTTTATGTGTGTGTATGTTTGGTTGCAACTTGGATGATAATATTGTTTTGGACCCGATAGGTGGCGCTGTTGTCGATTTACTAGAAACTCAACCGATATCAATGAAACTTTATGTGTGCGTATGTTTGGTGGCATCTTGGATGATAATAGTGTTTTGGACCCGATAGATGGCGCTGTTGTCAATCTACTAGAAACTCAACCGATATCAATGAAACTTTATGTGTGTGTATGTTTGGTTGCAACTTGGATGATAATAGTGTTTTGGACCCGATAGGTGGCGCTGTTGTCGATTTACTAGAAACTCAACCGATATCAATGAAACCTTATGTGTGCGTATGTTTGGTGGCATCTTGGATGATAAAAGTGTTTTGGACCCGATAGGTGGCGCTTTTGTCAATCTACTAAAAACTCAACCGATACCAATGAAACTTTGTATGTGTGTATGGTTGGTTGCAAGTTGGATGATAATAGTGTTTTGGACCCGATAGGTGGCGCTGTTGTCGATCTCATAGAAACTCAACCGATATCAATGAAACTTCGTATAGGTGTCTAGTTAGTTGCAACTAGGATGATAATAGTGTTTTGGACCCGATAGGTGGTTTCCAGGAGATGGACACCAGCGCCACCTAACTATACACCCATACGAAGTTTCATTGATATCGGCTGAATTTCTATGAGATCGACAACAGCGCTACCTATCGGGTCCAAAACACTATTATCATCCTAGTTGCAACTAACTAGACACCTATATGAAGTTTCATTGATATCGGTTGAGTTTCTATGAGATCGACAACAGCGCCACCTATCGGGTCCAAAACACTATTATCATCCAAGTTGCAACCAAACATACGCACACATAAAGTTTCATTGATATCGTTTCAGTTATTAGTAGATTGACAAAAGCGCCACCTATCGGGTCCAAAACACTTTTATCATCCAAGATGCCACCAAACATACGCACACATAAAGTTTCATTGATATCGGTTGAGTTTCTAGTAAATCGACAACAGCGCCACCTATCGGGTCCAAAACACTATTATCATCCAAGTTGCAACCAAACATACACACACATAAAGTTTCATTGATATCTGTTGAGTTTCTAGTAGATTGACAACAGCGCCATCTATCGGGTCCAAAACACTATTATGATCCAAGTTGCAACCAACCATACACACATACAAAGTTTCATTGATATCGGTTGAGTTTCTAGTAAATCGACAACAGCGCCACCTATCGGGTCCAAAACAATATTTTCTTCCAAGATGCAACTAGCCATGCACACATACGAAGTTTCATTGATATCGGTTGAGTTTTTAGTAGATTGACAACAGCGCCATCTATCGGGTCCAAAACACTATTATCATCCAAGATGCCACCAAACATACGCACACATAAAGTTTCATTGATATCGGTTGAGTTTCTAGTAAATCGACAACAGCGCCACCTATCGGGTCCAAAATACTATTATCATCCAAGCTGCAACCAAACATACACACACATAAAGTTTCATTGATATCGGGTGAGTTTCTAGTAGATTGACAACAGCGCCATCTATCGGGTCCAAAACGATACTATCTTCCAAGCCGCAACCAACCACACACACATACGAAGTTTCATTGATATCGGTTGAGTTTCTAGTAGATCGAAAACAGCGCCACCTATCGGGTCCAAAACACTATTATCATCCAAGTTGCAACCAAACATACACACACATAAAGTTTCATTGATATCGGTTGAGTTTCTAGTAGATCGAAAACAGCGCCACCTATCGGGTCCAAAATACTATTATCATCCAAGCTGCAACCAAACATACACACACATAAAGTTTCATTGATATCGGTTGAGTTTCTAGTAGATCGAAAACAGCGCCACCTATCGGGTCCAAAATACTATTATCATCCAAGCTGCAACCAAACATACACACACATAAAGTTTCATTGTATCGGTTGAGTTTCTAGTAGATCGACAGCAGCGCCACCTATCGGGTCCAAAACGATACTATCTTCCAAGCCGCAACCAACCACACACAAATACGAAGTTTCATTGACATCTGCTGTGTTTCTAATCACATGCTTCTGTAGCATGACCTGCGCGATAAGAAAACCAATGAAAGGCCATGGGTTCAATCGTTATTTAATTGATTGCATAATCAATGATCTAGACTTAGCAGCTTGCTGTAGAGCCGATTAATCAACACGATATGCCTGCATAGCTTTGTTGTCGATCTATTAGAAACACAGCCGATGTCAATGAAACTTCGTATGTGTGTGTGGTTGGTTGCAACTTGGATGATAATAGTGTTTTGGACCCGATAGTTGGCGCTGTTGTCGATCTACTAGAAACTGAACCGATATCAATGTAACTTCGTATGAGTGTATTGTTAGTTGCAACTTGGATGATAATAGTTTTTTGGACCCGATAGGTGGCGCTCTTGTCGATCTCCTTGAAACTCAACCGATATCAATGAAACTTTGTATGTGTGTATGGTTGGTTGCAACTTGGATGATAATAGTGTTTTGGACCCGATAGATGGCGCTGTTGTCAATCTCCTTGAAACTCAACCGATATCAATGAAACTTCGTATGTGTGTATTGTTAGTTGCAACTTGGATGATAATAGTGTTTTGGACCCGATAGGTGGCGCTGTTGTCATTCTACTATAAACTCAACCGATATCAATGAATCTTTATGTGTGCGTATGGTTGGTTGCAACTTGGATGATAATAGTGTTTTGGACCCGATAGATGGCGCTGTTGTCAATCTACTAGAAACTCACCCGATATTAATGAAACTTTATGTGTGTGTATGTTTGGTTGCAACTTGGATGATAATAGTGTTTTGGACCCGATAGGTGGCGCTGTTGTCGATTTACTAGAAACTCAACCGATATCAATGAAACTTTATGTGTGCGTATGTTTGGTTGCATCTTGGATCATAAAAGTGTTTTGGACCCGATAGGTGGCGCTTTTGTCAATCTACTAAAAACTCAACCGATATCAATGAAACTTTATGTGTGCGTATGTTTGGTTGCAACTTGGATGATCATATTGTTTTGGACCCGATAGGTGGCGCTGTTGTCAATCTACTAAAAACTCAACCGATATCAATGAAACTTTGTATGTGTGTATGGTTGGTTGCAACTTGGATGATAAAAGTGTTTTGGTCCCGATAGGTGGCGCTGTTGTCAATCTACTAAAAACTCAACCGATATCAATGAAACTTCGTATGTGTGCATGGCTAGTTGCATCTTGGAAGAAAATATTGTTTTGGACCCGATAGGTGGCGCTGTTGTCGATTTACTAGAAACTCAACCGATATCAATGAAACTTTGTATGTGTGTATGGTTGGTTGCAACTTGGATGATAATAGTGTTTTGGACCCGATAGATGGCGCTGTTGTCAATCTACTAGAAACTCAACCGATATCAATGAAACTTTATGTGTGTGTATGTTTGGTTGCAACTTGGATGATAATATTGTTTTGGACCCAATAGGTGGCGCTGTTGTCGATTTACTAGAAACTCAACCGATATCAATGAAACTTTATGTGCGCGTATGTTTGGTGGCATCTTGGATGATAATAGTGTTTTGGACCCGATAGATGGCGCTGTTGTCAATCTACTAGAAACTCAACCGATATCAATGAAACTTCGTATGAGTGTATTGTTAGTTGCAACTTGGATGATAATAGTTTTTTGGACCCGATAGGTGGCGCTGTTGTCGATCTACTAGAAACTCAACCGATATCAATGAAACTTTGTATGTGTGTTTGGTTGGTTGCAACTTGGATGATAATAGTGTTTTGGACCCGATAGATGGCGCCGTTGTCGATTTACTAGAAACTCAACCGATATCAATGAAACTTTATGTGTGCGTATGTTTGGTGGCATCTTGGATGATAATAGTGTTTTGGACCCGATAGATGGCGCTGTTGTCGATCTACTAGAAACTCAACCGATATCAATGAAACTTTATGTGTGTGTATGTTTGGTTGCAACTTGGATGATAATATTGTTTTGGACCCGATAGGTGGCGCTGTTGTCGATTTACTAGAAACTCAACCGATATCAATGAAACTTTATGTGTGCGTATGTTTGGTGGCATCTTGGATGATAATAGTGTTTTGGACCCGATAGATGGCGCTGTTGTCAATCTACTAGAAACTCAACCGACATCAATGAAACTTTATGTGTGTGTATGTTTGGTTGCAACTTGGATGATAATATTGTTTTGGACCCGATAGGTGGCGCTGTTGTCGATTTACTAGAAACTCAACCGATATCAATGAAACTTTATGTGTGTGTATGTTTGGTGGCATCTTGGATGATAAAAGTGTTTTGGACCCGATAGGTGGCGCTTTTGTCAATCTACTAAAAACTCAACCGATACCAATGAAACTTTGTATGTGTGTATGGTTGGTTGCACGTTGGATGATAATAGTGTTTTGGACCCGATAGGTGGCGCTGTTGTCGATCTCATAGAAACTCAACCGATATCAATGAAACTTCGTATAGGTGTCTAGTTAGTTGCAACTAGGATGATAATAGTGTTTTGGACCCGATAGGTAGCGCTGTTGTCGATCTCATAGAAATTCAACCGATATCAACGAAACTTCGTATGGGTGTATAGTTAGGTTGCGCTGGTGTCCATCTCCTGGAAACCTAGAAAAAGATCGACAACAGCGCAACCTATCGGGTCCAAAACACTATTATCATCCTAGTTGCAACTAACTAGACACCTATACGGAGTTTCATTGATATCGGTTGAGTTTCTATGAGATCGACAACAGCGCCACCTATCGGGTCCAAAACACTATTATCATCCAAGTTGCAACCAAACATACGCACACATAAAGTTTCGTTGATATCGGTTGAGTTATTAGTAGATTGACAAAAGCGCCACCTATCGGGTCCAAAACACTTTTATCATCCAAGATGCCACCAAACATACGCACACATAAAGTTTCATTGATATCGGTTTAGTTTCTAGTAAATCGACAACAGCGCCACCTATCGGGTCCAAAACACTATTATCATCCAAGTTGCAACCAAACATACACACACATAAAGTTTCATTGATATCGGTTGAGTTTCTAGTAGATTGACAACAGCGCCATCTATCGGGTCCAAAACACTATTATGATCCAAGTTGCAACCAACCATACACACATACGAAGTTTCATTGATATCGGTTGAGTTTTTAGTAGATTGACAACAGCGCCACCTATCGGGTCCAAAACACTATTATCATCCAAGTTGCAACCAACCATACACACATACAAAGTTTCATTGATATCGGTTGAGTTTTTAGTAGATTGACAACAGCGCCACCTATCGGGTCCAAAACAATATGATCATCCAAGCTGCAACCGAACATACGCACACATAAAGTTTCATTGATATCGGTTGAGTTTTTAGTAGATTGACAAAAGCGCCACCTATCGGGTCCAAAACACTTTTATGATCCAAGATGCAACCAAACATACGCACACATAAAGTTTCATTGATATCGGTTGAGTTTCTAGTAAATCGACAACAGCGCCACCTATCGGGTCCAAAACAATATTATCATCCAAGTTGCAACCAACCATACACACATACAAAGTTTCATTGATATCGGTTGAGTTTCTAGTAGATCGACAACAGCGCCACCTATCGGGTCCAAAAAACTATTATCATCCAAGTTGCAACTAACAATACACTCATACGAAGTTTCATTGATTTCGGTTGAGTTTCTAGTAGATTGACAACAGCGCCATCTATCGGGTCCAAAACACTATTATCATCCAAGATGCCACCAAACATACGCACACATAAAGTTTCATTGATATCGGTTGAGTTTCTAGTAAATCGACAACAGCGCCACCTATCGGGTCCAAAACAATATTATCATCCAAGTTGCAACCAAACATACACACACATAAAGTTTCATTGATATCGGTTGAGTTTCTAGTAGATTGACAACAGCGCCATCTATCGGGTCCAAAACACTATTATCATCCAAGTTGCAACCAACCATACACACATACAAACTTTCATTGATATCGGTTGAGTTTATAGTAGAATGACAACAGCGCCACCTATCGGGTCCAAAACACTATTATCATCCAAGTTGCAACTAACAATACACTCATACGAAGTTTCATTGATATCGGTTGAGTTTCTAGTAGATTGACAACAGCGCCATCTATCGGGTCCAAAACACTATTATCATCCAAGATGCCACCAAACATACGCACACATAAAGTTTCATTGATATCGGTTGAGTTTCTAGTAAATCGACAACAGCGCCACCTATCGGGTCCAAAACAATATTTTCTTCCAAGATGCAACTAGCCATGCACACATACGAAGTTTCATTGATATCGGTTGAGTTTTTAGTAGATTGACAACAGCGCCACCTATCGGGTCCAAAACACTTTTATCATCCAAGTTGCAACCAACCATACACACATACAAAGTTTCATTGATATCGGTTGAGTTTTTAGTAGATTGACAACAGCGCCACCTATCGGGTCCAAAACAATATGATCATCCAAGTTGCAACCGAACATACGCACACATAAAGTTTCATTGATATCGGTTGAGTTTTTAGTAGATTGACAAAAGCGCCACCTATCGGGTCCAAAACACTTTTATGATCCAAGATGCAACCAAACATACGCACACATAAAGTTTCATTGATATCGGTTGAGTTTCTAGTAAATCGACAACAGCGCCACCTATCGGGTCCAAAACAATATTATCATCCAAGTTGCAACCAAACATACACACACATAAAGTTTCATTGATATCGGGTGAGTTTCTAGTAGATTGACAACAGCGCCATCTATCGGGTCCAAAACGATACTATCTTCCAAGCCGCAACCAACCACACACACATACGAAGTTTCATTGATATCGGTTGAGTTTCTAGTAGATCGAAAACAGCGCCACCTATCGGGTCCAAAACACTATTATCATCCAAGTTGCAACCAAACATACACACACATAAAGTTTCATTGATATCGGTTGAGTTTCTAGTAGATCGAAAACAGCGCCACCTATCGGGTCCAAAATACTATTATCATCCAAGCTGCAACCAAACATACACACACATAAAGTTTCATTGATATCGGTTGAGTTTCTAGTAGATCGAAAACAGCGCCACCTATCGGGTCCAAAATACTATTATCATCCAAGCTGCAACCAAACATACACACACATAAAGTTTCATTGTATCGGTTGAGTTTCTAGTAGATCGACAGCAGCGCCACCTATCGGGTCCAAAACGATACTATCTTCCAAGCCGCAACCAACCACACACAAATACGAAGTTTCATTGACATCTGCTGTGTTTCTAATCACATGCTTCTGTAGCATGACCTGCGCGATAAGAAAACCAATGAAAGGCCATGGGTTCAATCGTTATTTAATTGATTGCATAATCAATGATCTAGACTTAGTAGCTTGCTGTAGAGCCGATTAATCAACACGATATGCCTGCATAGCTTTGTTGTCGATCTATTAGAAACACAGCCGATGTCAATGAAACTTCGTATGTGTGTGTGGTTGGTTGCAACTTGGATGATAATAGTGTTTTGGACCCGATAGTTGGCGCAGTTGTCGATCTACTAGAAACTGAACCGATATCAATGTAACTTCGTATGAGTGTATTGTTAGTTGCAACTTGGATGATAATAGTTTTTTGGACCCGATAGGTGGCGCTCTTGTCGATCTCCTTGAAACTCAACCGATATCAATGAAACTTCGTATGTGTGTATTGTTAGTTGCAACTTGGATGATAATAGTGTTTTGGACCCGATAGGTGGCGCTGTTGTCATTCTACTATAAACTCAACCGATATCAATGAAACTTTATGTGTGCGTATGGTTGGTTGCAACTTGGATGAACATATTGTTTTGGACCCGATAGGTGGCGCTGTTGTCGATCTACTAGAAACTCAACCGATATCAATGAAACTTCGTATGAGTGTATTGTTAGTTGCAACTTGGATGATAATAGTTTTTTGGACCCGATAGGTGGCGCTCTTGTCGATCTCCTTGAAACTCAACCGATATCAATGAAACTTTGTATGTGTGTATGGTTGGTTGCAACTTGGATGATAATAGGATGATAATAGTGTTTTGGACCCGATAGATGGCGCTGTTGTCAATCTACTAGAAACTCACCCGATATCAATGAAACTTTAGGTGTGTGTATGTTTGGTTGCAACTTGGATGATAATAGTGTTTTGGACCCGATAGGTGGCGCTGTTGTCGATTTACTAGAAACTCAACCGATATCAATGAAACTTTATGTGTGCGTATGTTTGGTGGCATCTTGGATGATAATAGTGTTTTGGACCCGATAGATGGCGCTGTTGTCAATCTACTAGAAACTCAACCGATATCAATGAAACTTCGTATGAGTGTATTGTTAGTTGCAACTTGGATGATAATAGTGTTTTGGACCCGATAGGTGGCGCTGTTGTCATTCTACTATAAACTCAACCGATATCAATGAAACTTTGTATGTGTGTATGGTTGGTTGCAACTTGGATGATAATAGTGTTTTGGACCCGATAGATGGCGCTGTTGTCAATCTACTAGAAACTCAACCGATATCAATGAAACTTTATGTGTGTGTATGTTTGGTTGCAACTTGGATGATAATATTATTTTGGACCCGATAGGTGGCGCTGTTGTCGATTTACTAGAAACTCAACCGATATCAATGAAACTTTATGTGTGCGTATGTTTGGTGGCATCTTGGATGATAATAGTGTTTTGGACCCGATAGATGGCGCTGTTGTCAATCTACTAGAAACTCAACCGAAATCAATGAAACTTCGTATGAGTGTATTGTTAGTTGCAACTTGGATGATAATAGTTTTTTGGACCCGATAGGTGGCGCTGTTGTCGATCTACTAGAAACTCAACCGATATCAATGAAACTTTGTATGTGTGTATGGTTGGTTGCAACTTGGATGATAATAGTGTTTTGGACCCGATAGATGGCGCTGTTGTCGATTTACTAGAAACTCAACCGATATCAATGAAACTTTATGTGTGCGTATGTTTGGTGGCATCTTGGATGATAATAGTGTTTTGGACCCGATAGATGGCGCTGTTGTCAATCTACTAGAAACTCAACCGATATCAATGAAACTTTATGTGTGTGTATGTTTGGTTGCAACTTGGATGATAATATTGTTTTGGACCCGATAGGTGGCGCTGTTGTCGATTTACTAGAAACTCAACCGATATCAATGAAACTTTGTATGTGTGTATGGTTGGTTGCAAGTTGGATAATAATAGTGTTTTGGACCCGATAGGTGGCGCTGTTGTCGATCTCATAGAAACTCAACCGATATCAATGAAACTTCGTATAGGTGTCTAGTTAGTTGCAACTAGGATGATAATAGTGTTTTGGACCCGATAGGTGGCGCTGTTGTCGATCTTTTTCTAGGTTTCCAGGAGATGGACACCAGCGCCACCTAACTATACACCCATACGAAGTTTCATTGATATCGGCTGAATTTCTATGAGATCGACAACAGCGCTACCTATCGGGTCCAAAACACTATTATCATCCTAGTTGCAACTAACTAGACACCTATACGAAGTTTCATTGATATCGGTTGAGTTTCTATGAGATCGACAACAGCGCCACCTATCGGGTCCAAAACACTATTATCATCCAAGTTGCAACCAAACATACGCACACATAAAGTTTCATTGATATCGGTTGAGTTATTAGTAGATTGACAAAAGCGCCACATATCGGGTCCAAAACACTTTTATCATCCAAGATGCCACCAAACATACGCACACATAAAGTTTCATTGATATCGGTTGAGTTTCTAGTAAATCGACAACAGCGCCACCTATCGGGTCCAAAACACTATTATCATCCAAGTTGCAACCAAACACACACACACATAAAGTTTCATTGATATCGGTTGAGTTTCTAGTAGATTGACAACAGCGCCATCTATCGGGTCCAAAACACTATTATGATCCAAGTTGCAACCAACCATACACACATACAAAGTTTCATTGATATCGGTTGAGTTTCTAGTAGATCGAAAACAGCGCCACCTATCGGGTCCAAAATACTATTATCATCCAAGCTGCAACCAAACATACACACCCATACGAAGTTTCATTGATATCGGCTGAATTTCTATGAGATCGACAACAGCGCTACCTATCGGGTCCAAAACACTATTATCATCCTAGTTGCAGCTAACTAGACACCTATACGAAGTTTCATTGATATCGGTTGAGTTTCTATGAGATCGACAACAGCGCCACCTATCGGGTCCAAAACACTATTATCATCCAAGTTGCAACCAAACATACGCACACATAAAGTTTCATCGATATCGGTTGAGTTATTAGTAGATTGACAAAAGCGCCACCTATCGGGTCCAAAACACTTTTATCATCCAAGATGCCACCAAACATACGCACACATAAAGTTTCATTGATATCGGTTGAGTTTCTAGTAAATCGACAACAGCGCCACCTATCGGGTCCAAAACACTATTATCATCCAAGTTGCAACCAAACATACACACACATAAAGTTTCATTGATATCGGTTGAGTTTCTAGTAGATTGACAACAGCGCCATCTATCGGGTCCAAAACACTATTATGATCCAAGTTGCAACCAACCATACACACATACAAAGTTTCATTGATATCGGTTGAGTTTCTAGTAAATCGACAACAGCGCCACCTATCGGGTCCAAAACAATATTTTCTTCCAAGATGCAACTAGCCATGCACACATACGAAGTTTCATTGATATCGGTTGAGTTTTTAGTAGATTGACAACAGCGCCATCTATCGGGTCCAAAACACTATTATCATCCAAGATGCCACCAAACATACGCACACATAAAGTTTCATTGATATCGGTTGAGTTTCTAGTAAATCGACAACAGCGCCACCTATCGGGTCCAAAATACTATTATCATCCAAGCTGCAACCAAACATACACACACATAAAGTTTCATTGATATCGGGTGAGTTTCTAGTAGATTGACAACAGCGCCATCTATCGGGTCCAAAACGATACTATCTTCCAAGCCGCAACCAACCACACACACATACGAAGTTTCATTGATATCGGTTGAGTTTCTAGTAGATCGAAAACAGCGCCACCTATCGGGTCCAAAACACTATTATCATCCAAGTTGCAACCAAACATACACACACATAAAGTTTCATTGATATCGGTTGAGTTTCTAGTAGATCGAAAACAGCGCCACCTATCGGGTCCAAAATACTATTATCATCCAAGCTGCAACCAAACATACACACACATAAAGTTTCATTGATATCGGTTGAGTTTCTAGTAGATCGAAAACAGCGCCACCTATCGGGTCCAAAATACTATTATCATCCAAGCTGCAACCAAACATACACACACATAAAGTTTCATTGTATCGGTTGAGTTTCTAGTAGATCGACAGCAGCGCCACCTATCGGGTCCAAAACGATACTATCTTCCAAGCCGCAACCAACCACACACAAATACGAAGTTTCATTGACATCTGCTGTGTTTCTAATCACATGCTTCTGTAGCATGACCTGCGCGATAAGAAAACCAATGAAAGGCCATGGGTTCAATCGTTATTTAATTGATTGCATAATCAATGATCTAGACTTAGCAGCTTGCTGTAGAGCCGATTAATCAACACGATATGCCTGCATAGCTTTGTTGTCGATCTATTAGAAACACAGCCGATGTCAATGAAACTTCGTATGTGTGTGTGGTTGGTTGCAACTTGGATGATAATAGTGTTTTGGACCCGATAGTTGGCGCTGTTGTCGATCTACTAGAAACTGAACCGATATCAATGTAACTTCGTATGAGTGTATTGTTAGTTGCAACTTGGATGATAATAGTGTTTTGGACCCGATAGGTGGCGCTGTTGTCATTCTACTATAAACTCAACCGATATCAATGAAACTTTATGTGTGCGTATGGTTGGTTGCAACTTGGATGAACATATTGTTTTGGACCCGATAGGTGGCGCTGTTGTCGATCTACTAGAAACTCAACCGATATCAATGAAACTTCGTATGAGTGTGTGGTTGGTTGCAACTTGGATGATAATAGTGTTTTGGACCCGATAGATGGCGCTCTTGTCGATCTCCTTGAAACTCAACCGATATCAATGAAACTTTGTATGTGTGTATGGTTGGTTGCAACTTGGATGATAATAGTGTTTTGGACCCGATAGATGGCGCTGTTGTCAATCTACTAGAAACTCACCCGATATTAATGAAACTTTATGTGTGTGTATGTTTGGTTGCAACTTGGATGATAATAGTGTTTTGGACCCGATAGGTGGCGCTGTTGTCGATTTACTAGAAACTCAACCGATATCAATGAAACTTTATGTGTGCGTATGTTTGGTTGCATCTTGGATCATAAAAGTGTTTTGGACCCGATAGGTGGCGCTTTTGTCAATCTACTAAAAACTCAACCGATATCAATGAAACTTTATGTGTGCGTATGTTTGGTTGCAACTTGGATGATCATATTGTTTTGGACCCGATAGGTGGCGCTGTTGTCAATCTACTAAAAACTCAACCGATATCAATGAAACTTTGTATGTGTGTATGGTTGGTTGCAACTTGGATGATAAAAGTGTTTTGGACCCGATAGGTGGCGCTGTTGTCAATCTACTAAAAACTCAACCGATATCAATGAAACTTCGTATGTTTGCATGGCTAGTTGCATCTTGGAAGAAAATATTGTTTTGGACCCGATAGGTGGCGCTGTTGTCGATTTACTAGAAACTCAACCGATATCAATGAAACTTTGTATGTGTGTATGGTTGGTTGCAACTTGGATGATAATAGTGTTTTGGACCCGATAGATGGCGCTGTTGTCAATCTACTAGAAACTCAACCGATATCAATGAAACTTTATGTGTGTGTATGTTTGGTTGCAACTTGGATGATAATATTGTTTTGGACCCGATAGGTGGCGCTGTTGTCGATTTACTAGAAACTCAACCGATATCAATGAAACTTTATGTGTGCGTATGTTTGGTGGCATCTTGGATGATAATAGTGTTTTGGACCCGATAGATGGCGCTGTTGTCAATCTACTAGAAACTCAACCGATATCAATGAAACTTTATGTGTGTGTATGTTTGGTTGCAACTTGGATGATAATATTGTTTTGGACCCGATAGGTGGCGCTGTTGTCGATTTACTAGAAACTCAACCGATATCAATGAAACTTTATGTGTGCGTATGTTTGGTGGCATCTTGGATGATAAAAGTGTTTTGGACCCGATAGGTGGCGCTTTTGTCAATCTACTAGAAACTCAACCGATATCAATGAAACTTCGTATGAGTGTATTGTTAGTTGCAACTTGGATGATAATAGTTTTTTGGACCCGATAGGTGGCGCTGTTGTCGATCTACTAGAAACTCAACCGATATCAATGAATCTTTGTATGTGTGTATTGTTAGTTGCAACTTGGATGATAATAGTTTTTTGGACCCGATAGGTAGCGCTGTTGTCGATCTCATAGAAATTCAACCGATATCAATGAAACTTCGTATGGGTGTATAGTTAGGTGGCGCTGGTGTCCATCTCCTGGAAACCTAGAAAAAGATCGACAACAGCGCAACCTATCGGGTCCAAAACACTATTATCATCCTAGTTGCAACTAACTAGACACCTATACGAAGTTTCATTGATATCGGTTGAGTTTCTATGAGATCGACAACAGCGCCACCTATCGGGTCCAAAACACTATTATCATCCAAGTTGCAACCAAACATACGCACACATAAAGTTTCATTGATATCGGTTGAGTTATTAGTAGATTGACAAAAGCGCCACCTATCGGGTCCAAAACACTTTTATCATCCAAGATGCCACCAAACATACGCACACATAAAGTTTCATTGATATCGGTTGAGTTTCTAGTAAATCGACAACAGCGCCACCTATCGGGTCCAAAACACTATTATCATCCAAGTTGCAACCAAACATACACACACATAAAGTTTCATTGATATCGGTTGAGTTTCTAGTAGATTGACAACAGCGCCATCTATCGGGTCCAAAACACTATTATGATCCAAGTTGCAACCAACCATACACACATACAAAGTTTCATTGATATCGGTTGAGTTTCTAGTAAATCGACAACAGCGCCACCTATCGGGTCCAAAACAATATTTTCTTCCAAGATGCAACTAGCCATGCACACATACGAAGTTTCATTGATATCGGTTGAGTTTTTAGTAGATTGACAACAGCGCCACCTATCGGGTCCAAAACACTTTTATCATCCAAGTTGCAACCAACCATACACACATACAAAGTTTCATTGATATCGGTTGAGTTTTTAGTAGATTGACAACAGCGCCACCTATCGGGTCCAAAACAATATGATCATCCAAGTTGCAACCGAACATACGCACACATAAAGTTTCATTGATATCGGTTGAGTTTTTAGTAGATTGACAAAAGCGCCACCTATCGGGTCCAAAACACTTTTATGATCCAAGATGCAACCAAACATACGCACACATAAAGTTTCATTGATATCGGTTGAGTTTCTAGTAAATCGACAACAGCGCCACCTATCGGGTCCAAAACAATATTATCATCCAAGTTGCAACCAAACATACACACACATAAAGTTTCATTGATATCGGGTGAGTTTCTAGTAGATTGACAACAGCGCCATCTATCGGGTCCAAAACGATACTATCTTCCAAGCCGCAACCAACCACACACACATACGAAGTTTCATTGATATCGGTTGAGTTTCTAGTAGATCGAAAACAGCGCCACCTATCGGGTCCAAAACACTATTATCATCCAAGTTGCAACCAAACATACACACACATAAAGTTTCATTGATATCGGTTGAGTTTCTAGTAGATCGAAAACAGCGCCACCTATCGGGTCCAAAATACTATTATCATCCAAGCTGCAACCAAACATACACACACATAAAGTTTCATTGATATCGGTTGAGTTTCTAGTAGATCGAAAACAGCGCCACCTATCGGGTCCAAAATACAATTATCATCCAAGCTGCAACCAAACATACACACACATAAAGTTTCATTGTATCGGTTGAGTTTCTAGTAGATCGACAGCAGCGCCACCTATCGGGTCCAAAACGATACTATCTTCCAAGCCGCAACCAACCACACACAAATACGAAGTTTCATTGACATCTGCTGTGTTTCTAATCACATGCTTCTGTAGCATGACCTGCGCGATAAGAAAACCAATGAAAGGCCATGGGTTCAATCGTTATTTAATTGATTGCATAATCAATGATCTAGACTTAGCAGCTTGCTGTAGAGCCGATTAATCAACACGATATGCCTGCATAGCTTTGTTGTCGATCTATTAGAAACACAGCCGATGTCAATGAAACTTCGTATGTGTGTGTGGTTGGTTGCAACTTGGATGATAATAGTGTTTTGGACCCGATAGTTGGCGCTGTTGTCGATCTACTAGAAACTGAACCGATATCAATGTAACTTCGTATGAGTGTATTGTTAGTTGCAACTTGGATGATAATAGTTTTTTGGACCCGATAGGTGGCGCTCTTGTCGATCTCCTTGAAACTCAACCGATATCAATGAAACTTCGTATGTGTGTATTGTTAGTTGCAACTTGGATGATAATAGTGTTTTGGACCCGATAGGTGGCGCTGTTGTCATTCTACTATAAACTCAACCGATATCAATGAAACTTTATGTGTGCGTATGGTTGGTTGCAACTTGGATGAACATATTGTTTTGGACCCGATAGGTGGCGCTGTTGTCGATCTACTAGAAACTCAACCGATATCAATGAAACTTTGTATGTGTGTATGGTTGGTTGCAACTTGGATGATAATAGTGTTTTGGACCCGATAGATGGCGCTGTTGTCAATCTACTAGAAACTCAACCGATATCAATGAAACTTTATGTGTGTGTATGTTTGGTTGCAACTTGGATGATAATATTGTTTTGGACCCGATAGGTGGCGCTGTTGTCGATTTACTAGAAACTCAACCGATATCAATGAAACTTTATGTGTGCGTATGTTTGGTGGCATCTTGGATGATAATAGTGTTTTGGACCCGATAGATGGCGCTGTTGTCAATCTACTAGAAACACAGCCGATGTCAATGAAACTTCGTATGTGTGTGTGGTTGGTTGCAACTTGGATGATAATAGTGTTTTGGACCCGATAGTTGGCGCTGTTGTCGATCTACTAGAAACTGAACCGATATCAATGTAACTTTATGTGTGTGTATGTTTGGTTGCAACTTGGATGATAATAGTGTTTTGGACCCGATAGGTGGCGCTGTTGTCGATTTACTAGAAACTCAACCGATATCAATGAAACTTTATGTGTGCGTATGTTTGGTGGCATCTTGGATGATAATAGTGTTTTGGACCCGATAGATGGCGCTGTTGTCAATCTACTAGAAACTCAACCGATATCAATGAAACTTCGTATGAGTGTATTGTTAGTTGCAACGTGGATGATAATAGTTTTTTGGACCCGATAGGTGGCGCTCTTGTCGATCTCCTTGAAACTCAACCGATATCAATGAAACTTTGTATGTGTGTATGGTTGGTTGCAACTTGGATGATAATAGTGTTTTGGACCCGATAGATGGCGCTGTTGTCAATCTACTAGAAACTCACCCGATATCAATGAAACTTTATGTGTGTGTATGTTTGGTTGCAACTTGGATGATAATAGTGTTTTGGACCCGATAGGTGGCGCTGTTGTCGATTTACTAGAAACTCAACCGATATCAATGAAACTTTATGTGTGCGTATGTTTGGTGGCATCTTGGATGATAATAGTGTTTTGGACCCGATAGATGGCGCTGTTGTCAATTTACTAGAAACTCAACCGATATCAATGAAACTTCGTATGAGTGTATTGTTAGTTGCAACTTGGATGATAATAGTGTTTTGGACCCGATAGGTGGCGCTGTTGTCATTCTACTATAAACTCAACCGATATCAATGAAACTTTGTATGTGTGTATGGTTGGTTGCAACTTGGATGATAATAGTGTTTTGGACCCGATAGATGGCGCTGTTGTCAATCTACTAGAAACTCAACCGATATCAATGAAACCTTATGTGTGTGTATGTTTGGTTGCAACTTGGATGATAATATTGTTTTGGACCCGATAGGCGGCGCTGTTGTCGATTTACTAGAAACTCAACCGATATCAATGAAACTTTATGTGTGCGTATGTTTGGTGGCATCTTGGATGATAATAGTGTTTTGGACCCGATAGATGGCGCTGTTGTCGATCTACTAGAAACTCAACCGATATCAATGTAACTTCGTATGAGTGTATTGTTAGTTGCAACTTGGATGATAATAGTGTTTTGGACCCGATAGTTGGCGCTGTTGTCGATCTACTAGAAACTGAACCGATATCAATGTAACTTCGTATGAGTGTATTGTTAGTTGCAACTTGGATGATAATAGTTTTTTGGACCCGATAGGTGGCGCTCTTGTCGATCTCCTTGAAACTCAACCGATATCAATGAAACTTTGTATGTGTGTATGGTTGGTTGCAACTTGGATGATAATAGTGTTTTGGACCCGATAGATGGCGCTGTTGTCAATCTCCTTGAAACTCAACCGATATCAATGAAACTTCGTATGTGTGTATTGTTAGTTGCAACTTGGATGATAATAGTGTTTTGGACCCGATAGGTGGCGCTGTTGTCATTCTACTATAAACTCAACCGATATCAATGAATCTTTATGTGTGCGTATGGTTGGTTGCAACTTGGATGATAATAGTGTTTTGGACCCGATAGATGGCGCTGTTGTCAATCTACTAGAAACTCACCCGATATTAATGAAACTTTATGTGTGTGTATGTTTGGTTGCAACTTGGATGATAATAGTGTTTTGGACCCGATAGGTGGCGCTGTTGTCGATTTACTAGAAACTCAACCGATATCAATGAAACTTTATGTGTGCGTATGTTTGGTTGCATCTTGGATCATAAAAGTGTTTTGGACCCGATAGGTGGCGCTTTTGTCAATCTACTAAAAACTCAACCGATATCAATGAAACTTTATGTGTGCGTATGTTTGGTTGCAACTTGGATGATCATATTGTTTTGGACCCGATAGGTGGCGCTGTTGTCAATCTACTAAAAACTCAACCGATATCAATGAAACTTTGTATGTGTGTATGGTTGGTTGCAACTTGGATGATAAAAGTGTTTTGGTCCCGATAGGTGGCGCTGTTGTCAATCTACTAAAAACTCAACCGATATCAATGAAACTTCGTATGTGTGCATGGCTAGTTGCATCTTGGAAGAAAATATTGTTTTGGACCCGATAGGTGGCGCTGTTGTCGATTTACTAGAAACTCAACCGATATCAATGAAACTTTGTATGTGTGTATGGTTGGTTGCAACTTGGATGATAATAGTGTTTTGGACCCGATAGATGGCGCTGTTGTCAATCTACTAGAAACTCAACCGATATCAATGAAACTTTATGTGTGTGTATGTTTGGTTGCAACTTGGATGATAATATTGTTTTGGACCCAATAGGTGGCGCTGTTGTCGATTTACTAGAAACTCAACCGATATCAATGAAACTTTATGTGCGCGTATGTTTGGTGGCATCTTGGATGATAATAGTGTTTTGGACCCGATAGATGGCGCTGTTGTCAATCTACTAGAAACTCAACCGATATCAATGAAACTTCGTATGAGTGTATTGTTAGTTGCAACTTGGATGATAATAGTTTTTTGGACCCGATAGGTGGCGCTGTTGTCGATCTACTAGAAACTCAACCGATATCAATGAAACTTTGTATGTGTGTTTGGTTGGTTGCAACTTGGATGATAATAGTGTTTTGGACCCGATAGATGGCGCCGTTGTCGATTTACTAGAAACTCAACCGATATCAATGAAACTTTATGTGTGCGTATGTTTGGTGGCATCTTGGATGATAATAGTGTTTTGGACCCGATAGATGGCGCTGTTGTCGATCTACTAGAAACTCAACCGATATCAATGAAACTTTATGTGTGTGTATGTTTGGTTGCAACTTGGATGATAATATTGTTTTGGACCCGATAGGTGGCGCTGTTGTCGATTTACTAGAAACTCAACCGATATCAATGAAACTTTATGTGTGCGTATGTTTGGTGGCATCTTGGATGATAATAGTGTTTTGGACCCGATAGATGGCGCTGTTGTCAATCTACTAGAAACTCAACCGACATCAATGAAACTTTATGTGTGTGTATGTTTGGTTGCAACTTGGATGATAATATTGTTTTGGACCCGATAGGTGGCGCTGTTGTCGATTTACTAGAAACTCAACCGATATCAATGAAACTTTATGTGTGTGTATGTTTGGTGGCATCTTGGATGATAAAAGTGTTTTGGACCCGATAGGTGGCGCTTTTGTCAATCTACTAAAAACTCAACCGATACCAATGAAACTTTGTATGTGTGTATGGTTGGTTGCACGTTGGATGATAATAGTGTTTTGGACCCGATAGGTGGCGCTGTTGTCGATCTCATAGAAACTCAACCGATATCAATGAAACTTTATGTGTGCGTATGGTTGGTTGCAACTTGGATGAACATATTGTTTTGGACCCGATAGGTGGCGCTGTTGTCGATCTACTAGAAACTCAACCGATATCAATGAAACTTCGTATGAGTGTATTGTTAGTTGCAACTTGGATGATAATAGTTTTTTGGACCCGATAGGTGGCGCTCTTGTCGATCTCCTTGAAACTCAACCGATATCAATGAAACTTTGTATGTGTGTATGGTTGGTTGCAACTTGGATGATAATAGGATGATAATAGTGTTTTGGACCCGATAGATGGCGCTGTTGTCAATCTACTAGAAACTCACCCGATATCAATGAAACTTTATGTGTGTGTATGTTTGGTTGCAACTTGGATGATAATAGTGTTTTGGACCCGATAGGTGGCGCTGTTGTCGATTTACTAGAAACTCAACCGATATCAATGAAACTTTATGTGTGCGTATGTTTGGTGGCATCTTGGATGATAATAGTGTTTTGGACCCGATAGATGGCGCTGTTGTCAATCTACTAGAAACTCAACCGATATCAATGAAACTTCGTATGAGTGTATTGTTAGTTGCAACTTGGATGATAATAGTGTTTTGGACCCGATAGGTGGCGCTGTTGTCATTCTACTATAAACTCAACCGATATCAATGAAACTTTGTATGTGTGTATGGTTGGTTGCAACTTGGATGATAATAGTGTTTTGGACCCGATAGATGGCGCTGTTGTCAATCTACTAGAAACTCAACCGATATCAATGAAACTTTATGTGTGTGTATGTTTGGTTGCAACTTGGATGATAATATTATTTTGGACCCGATAGGTGGCGCTGTTGTCGATTTACTAGAAACTCAACCGATATCAATGAAACTTTATGTGTGCGTATGTTTGGTGGCATCTTGGATGATAATAGTGTTTTGGACCCGATAGATGGCGCTGTTGTCAATCTACTAGAAACTCAACCGAAATCAATGAAACTTCGTATGAGTGTATTGTTAGTTGCAACTTGGATGATAATAGTTTTTTGGACCCGATAGGTGGCGCTGTTGTCGATCTACTAGAAACTCAACCGATATCAATGAAACTTTGTATGTGTGTATGGTTGGTTGCAACTTGGATGATAATAGTGTTTTGGACCCGATAGATGGCGCTGTTGTCGATTTACTAGAAACTCAACCGATATCAATGAAACTTTATGTGTGCGTATGTTTGGTGGCATCTTGGATGATAATAGTGTTTTGGACCCGATAGATGGCGCTGTTGTCAATCTACTAGAAACTCAACCGATATCAATGAAACTTTATGTGTGTGTATGTTTGGTTGCAACTTGGATGATAATATTGTTTTGGACCCGATAGGTGGCGCTGTTGTCGATTTACTAGAAACTCAACCGATATCAATGAAACTTTGTATGTGTGTATGGTTGGTTGCAAGTTGGATAATAATAGTGTTTTGGACCCGATAGGTGGCGCTGTTGTCGATCTCATAGAAACTCAACCGATATCAATGAAACTTCGTATAGGTGTCTAGTTAGTTGCAACTAGGATGATAATAGTGTTTTGGACCCGATAGGTGGCGCTGTTGTCGATCTTTTTCTAGGTTTCCAGGAGATGGACACCAGCGCCACCTAACTATACACCCATACGAAGTTTCATTGATATCGGCTGAATTTCTATGAGATCGACAACAGCGCTACCTATCGGGTCCAAAACACTATTATCATCCTAGTTGCAACTAACTAGACACCTATACGAAGTTTCATTGATATCGGTTGAGTTTCTATGAGATCGACAACAGCGCCACCTATCGGGTCCAAAACACTATTATCATCCAAGTTGCAACCAAACATACGCACACATAAAGTTTCATTGATATCGGTTGAGTTATTAGTAGATTGACAAAAGCGCCACCTATCGGGTCCAAAACACTTTTATCATCCAAGATGCCACCAAACATACGCACACATAAAGTTTCATTGATATCGGTTGAGTTTCTAGTAAATCGACAACAGCGCCACCTATCGGGTCCAAAACACTATTATCATCCAAGTTGCAACCAAACACACACACACATAAAGTTTCATTGATATCGGTTGAGTTTCTAGTAGATTGACAACAGCGCCATCTATCGGGTCCAAAACACTATTATGATCCAAGTTGCAACCAACCATACACACATACAAAGTTTCATTGATATCGGTTGAGTTTCTAGTAGATCGAAAACAGCGCCACCTATCGGGTCCAAAATACTATTATCATCCAAGCTGCAACCAAACATACACACCCATACGAAGTTTCATTGATATCGGCTGAATTTCTATGAGATCGACAACAGCGCTACCTATCGGGTCCAAAACACTATTATCATCCTAGTTGCAGCTAACTAGACACCTATACGAAGTTTCATTGATATCGGTTGAGTTTCTATGAGATCGACAACAGCGCCACCTATCGGGTCCAAAACACTATTATCATCCAAGTTGCAACCAAACATACGCACACATAAAGTTTCATCGATATCGGTTGAGTTATTAGTAGATTGACAAAAGCGCCACCTATCGGGTCCAAAACACTTTTATCATCCAAGATGCCACCAAACATACGCACACATAAAGTTTCATTGATATCGGTTGAGTTTCTAGTAAATCGACAACAGCGCCACCTATCGGGTCCAAAACACTATTATCATCCAAGTTGCAACCAAACATACACACACATAAAGTTTCATTGATATCGGTTGAGTTTCTAGTAGATTGACAACAGCGCCATCTATCGGGTCCAAAACACTATTATGATCCAAGTTGCAACCAACCATACACACATACAAAGTTTCATTGATATCGGTTGAGTTTCTAGTAAATCGACAACAGCGCCACCTATCGGGTCCAAAACAATATTTTCTTCCAAGATGCAACTAGCCATGCACACATACGAAGTTTCATTGATATCGGTTGAGTTTTTAGTAGATTGACAACAGCGCCATCTATCGGGTCCAAAACACTATTATCATCCAAGATGCCACCAAACATACGCACACATAAAGTTTCATTGATATCGGTTGAGTTTCTAGTAAATCGACAACAGCGCCACCTATCGGGTCCAAAATACTATTATCATCCAAGCTGCAACCAAACATACACACACATAAAGTTTCATTGATATCGGGTGAGTTTCTAGTAGATTGACAACAGCGCCATCTATCGGGTCCAAAACGATACTATCTTCCAAGCCGCAACCAACCACACACACATACGAAGTTTCATTGATATCGGTTGAGTTTCTAGTAGATCGAAAACAGCGCCACCTATCGGGTCCAAAACACTATTATCATCCAAGTTGCAACCAAACATACACACACATAAAGTTTCATTGATATCGGTTGAGTTTCTAGTAGATCGAAAACAGCGCCACCTATCGGGTCCAAAATACTATTATCATCCAAGCTGCAACCAAACATACACACACATAAAGTTTCATTGATATCGGTTGAGTTTCTAGTAGATCGAAAACAGCGCCACCTATCGGGTCCAAAATACTATTATCATCCAAGCTGCAACCAAACATACACACACATAAAGTTTCATTGTATCGGTTGAGTTTCTAGTAGATCGACAGCAGCGCCACCTATCGGGTCCAAAACGATACTATCTTCCAAGCCGCAACCAACCACACACAAATACGAAGTTTCATTGACATCTGCTGTGTTTCTAATCACATGCTTCTGTAGCATGACCTGCGCGATAAGAAAACCAATGAAAGGCCATGGGTTCAATCGTTATTTAATTGATTGCATAATCAATGATCTAGACTTAGCAGCTTGCTGTAGAGCCGATTAATCAACACGATATGCCTGCATAGCTTTGTTGTCGATCTATTAGAAACACAGCCGATGTCAATGAAACTTCGTATGTGTGTGTGGTTGGTTGCAACTTGGATGATAATAGTGTTTTGGACCCGATAGTTGGCGCTGTTGTCGATCTACTAGAAACTGAACCGATATCAATGTAACTTCGTATGAGTGTATTGTTAGTTGCAACTTGGATGATAATAGTTTTTTGGACCCGATAGGTGGCGCTCTTGTCGATCTCCTTGAAACTCAACCGATATCAATGAAACTTCGTATGTGTGTATTGTTAGTTGCAACTTGGATGATAATAGTGTTTTGGACCCGATAGGTGGCGCTGTTGTCATTCTACTATAAACTCAACCGATATCAATGAAACTTTATGTGTGCGTATGGTTGGTTGCAACTTGGATGAACATATTGTTTTGGACCCGATAGGTGGCGCTGTTGTCGATCTACTAGAAACTCAACCGATATCAATGAAACTTTGTATGTGTGTATGGTTGGTTGCAACTTGGATGATAATAGTGTTTTGGACCCGATAGATGGCGCTGTTGTCAATCTACTAGAAACTCAACCGATATCAATGAAACTTTATGTGTGTGTATGTTTGGTTGCAACTTGGATGATAATATTGTTTTGGACCCGATAGGTGGCGCTGTTGTCGATTTACTAGAAACTCAACCGATATCAATGAAACTTTATGTGTGCGTATGTTTGGTGGCATCTTGGATGATAATAGTGTTTTGGACCCGATAGATGGCGCTGTTGTCAATCTACTAGAAACACAGCCGATGTCAATGAAACTTCGTATGTGTGTGTGGTTGGTTGCAACTTGGATGATAATAGTGTTTTGGACCCGATAGTTGGCGCTGTTGTCGATCTACTAGAAACTGAACCGATATCAATGTAACTTTATGTGTGTGTATGTTTGGTTGCAACTTGGATGATAATAGTGTTTTGGACCCGATAGGTGGCGCTGTTGTCGATTTACTAGAAACTCAACCGATATCAATGAAACTTTATGTGTGCGTATGTTTGGTGGCATCTTGGATGATAATAGTGTTTTGGACCCGATAGATGGCGCTGTTGTCAATCTACTAGAAACTCAACCGATATCAATGAAACTTCGTATGAGTGTATTGTTAGTTGCAACGTGGATGATAATAGTTTTTTGGACCCGATAGGTGGCGCTCTTGTCGATCTCCTTGAAACTCAACCGATATCAATGAAACTTTGTATGTGTGTATGGTTGGTTGCAACTTGGATGATAATAGTGTTTTGGACCCGATAGATGGCGCTGTTGTCAATCTACTAGAAACTCACCCGATATCAATGAAACTTTATGTGTGTGTATGTTTGGTTGCAACTTGGATGATAATAGTGTTTTGGACCCGATAGGTGGCGCTGTTGTCGATTTACTAGAAACTCAACCGATATCAATGAAACTTTATGTGTGCGTATGTTTGGTGGCATCTTGGATGATAATAGTGTTTTGGACCCGATAGATGGCGCTGTTGTCAATTTACTAGAAACTCAACCGATATCAATGAAACTTCGTATGAGTGTATTGTTAGTTGCAACTTGGATGATAATAGTGTTTTGGACCCGATAGGTGGCGCTGTTGTCATTCTACTATAAACTCAACCGATATCAATGAAACTTTGTATGTGTGTATGGTTGGTTGCAACTTGGATGATAATAGTGTTTTGGACCCGATAGATGGCGCTGTTGTCAATCTACTAGAAACTCAACCGATATCAATGAAACCTTATGTGTGTGTATGTTTGGTTGCAACTTGGATGATAATATTGTTTTGGACCCGATAGGTGGCGCTGTTGTCGATTTACTAGAAACTCAACCGATATCAATGAAACTTTATGTGTGCGTATGTTTGGTGGCATCTTGGATGATAATAGTGTTTTGGACCCGATAGATGGCGCTGTTGTCGATCTACTAGAAACTCAACCGATATCAATGTAACTTCGTATGAGTGTATTGTTAGTTGCAACTTGGATGATAATAGTGTTTGGACCCGATAGTTGGCGCTGTTGTCGATCTACTAGAAACTGAACCGATATCAATGTAACTTCGTATGAGTGTATTGTTAGTTGCAACTTGGATGATAATAGTTTTTTGGACCCGATAGGTGGCGCTCTTGTCGATCTCCTTGAAACTCAACCGATATCAATGAAACTTTGTATGTGTGTATGGTTGGTTGCAACTTGGATGATAATAGTGTTTTGGACCCGATAGATGGCGCTGTTGTCAATCTCCTTGAAACTCAACCGATATCAATGAAACTTCGTATGTGTGTATTGTTAGTTGCAACTTGGATGATAATAGTGTTTTGGACCCGATAGGTGGCGCTGTTGTCATTCTACTATAAACTCAACCGATATCAATGAATCTTTATGTGTGCGTATGGTTGGTTGCAACTTGGATGATAATAGTGTTTTGGACCCGATAGATGGCGCTGTTGTCAATCTACTAGAAACTCACCCGATATTAATGAAACTTTATGTGTGTGTATGTTTGGTTGCAACTTGGATGATAATAGTGTTTTGGACCCGATAGGTGGCGCTGTTGTCGATTTACTAGAAACTCAACCGATATCAATGAAACTTTATGTGTGCGTATGTTTGGTTGCATCTTGGATCATAAAAGTGTTTTGGACCCGATAGGTGGCGCTTTTGTCAATCTACTAAAAACTCAACCGATATCAATGAAACTTTATGTGTGCGTATGTTTGGTTGCAACTTGGATGATCATATTGTTTTGGACCCGATAGGTGGCGCTGTTGTCAATCTACTAAAAACTCAACCGATATCAATGAAACTTTGTATGTGTGTATGGTTGGTTGCAACTTGGATGATAAAAGTGTTTTGGTCCCGATAGGTGGCGCTGTTGTCAATCTACTAAAAACTCAACCGATATCAATGAAACTTCGTATGTGTGCATGGCTAGTTGCATCTTGGAAGAAAATATTGTTTTGGACCCGATAGGTGGCGCTGTTGTCGATTTACTAGAAACTCAACCGATATCAATGAAACTTTGTATGTGTGTATGGTTGGTTGCAACTTGGATGATAATAGTGTTTTGGACCCGATAGATGGCGCTGTTGTCAATCTACTAGAAACTCAACCGATATCAATGAAACTTTATGTGTGTGTATGTTTGGTTGCAACTTGGATGATAATATTGTTTTGGACCCAATAGGTGGCGCTGTTGTCGATTTACTAGAAACTCAACCGATATCAATGAAACTTTATGTGCGCGTATGTTTGGTGGCATCTTGGATGATAATAGTGTTTTGGACCCGATAGATGGCGCTGTTGTCAATCTACTAGAAACTCAACCGATATCAATGAAACTTCGTATGAGTGTATTGTTAGTTGCAACTTGGATGATAATAGTTTTTTGGACCCGATAGGTGGCGCTGTTGTCGATCTACTAGAAACTCAACCGATATCAATGAAACTTTGTATGTGTGTTTGGTTGGTTGCAACTTGGATGATAATAGTGTTTTGGACCCGATAGATGGCGCCGTTGTCGATTTACTAGAAACTCAACCGATATCAATGAAACTTTATGTGTGCGTATGTTTGGTGGCATCTTGGATGATAATAGTGTTTTGGACCCGATAGATGGCGCTGTTGTCGATCTACTAGAAACTCAACCGATATCAATGAAACTTTATGTGTGTGTATGTTTGGTTGCAACTTGGATGATAATATTGTTTTGGACCCGATAGGTGGCGCTGTTGTCGATTTACTAGAAACTCAACCGATATCAATGAAACTTTATGTGTGCGTATGTTTGGTGGCATCTTGGATGATAATAGTGTTTTGGACCCGATAGATGGCGCTGTTGTCAATCTACTAGAAACTCAACCGACATCAATGAAACTTTATGTGTGTGTATGTTTGGTTGCAACTTGGATGATAATATTGTTTTGGACCCGATAGGTGGCGCTGTTGTCGATTTACTAGAAACTCAACCGATATCAATGAAACTTTATGTGTGTGTATGTTTGGTGGCATCTTGGATGATAAAAGTGTTTTGGACCCGATAGGTGGCGCTTTTGTCAATCTACTAAAAACTCAACCGATACCAATGAAACTTTGTATGTGTGTATGGTTGGTTGCACGTTGGATGATAATAGTGTTTTGGACCCGATAGGTGGCGCTGTTGTCGATCTCATAGAAACTCAACCGATATCAATGAAACTTTATGTGTGCGTATGGTTGGTTGCAACTTGGATGAACATATTGTTTTGGACCCGATAGGTGGCGCTGTTGTCGATCTACTAGAAACTCAACCGATATCAATGAAACTTCGTATGAGTGTATTGTTAGTTGCAACTTGGATGATAATAGTTTTTTGGACCCGATAGGTGGCGCTCTTGTCGATCTCCTTGAAACTCAACCGATATCAATGAAACTTTGTATGTGTGTATGGTTGGTTGCAACTTGGATGATAATAGGATGATAATAGTGTTTTGGACCCGATAGATGGCGCTGTTGTCAATCTACTAGAAACTCACCCGATATCAATGAAACTTTATGTGTGTGTATGTTTGGTTGCAACTTGGATGATAATAGTGTTTTGGACCCGATAGGTGGCGCTGTTGTCGATTTACTAGAAACTCAACCGATATCAATGAAACTTTATGTGTGCGTATGTTTGGTGGCATCTTGGATGATAATAGTGTTTTGGACCCGATAGATGGCGCTGTTGTCAATCTACTAGAAACTCAACCGATATCAATGAAACTTCGTATGAGTGTATTGTTAGTTGCAACTTGGATGATAATAGTGTTTTGGACCCGATAGGTGGCGCTGTTGTCATTCTACTATAAACTCAACCGATATCAATGAAACTTTGTATGTGTGTATGGTTGGTTGCAACTTGGATGATAATAGTGTTTTGGACCCGATAGATGGCGCTGTTGTCAATCTACTAGAAACTCAACCGATATCAATGAAACTTTATGTGTGTGTATGTTTGGTTGCAACTTGGATGATAATATTATTTTGGACCCGATAGGTGGCGCTGTTGTCGATTTACTAGAAACTCAACCGATATCAATGAAACTTTATGTGTGCGTATGTTTGGTGGCATCTTGGATGATAATAGTGTTTTGGACCCGATAGATGGCGCTGTTGTCAATCTACTAGAAACTCAACCGAAATCAATGAAACTTCGTATGAGTGTATTGTTAGTTGCAACTTGGATGATAATAGTTTTTTGGACCCGATAGGTGGCGCTGTTGTCGATCTACTAGAAACTCAACCGATATCAATGAAACTTTGTATGTGTGTATGGTTGGTTGCAACTTGGATGATAATAGTGTTTTGGACCCGATAGATGGCGCTGTTGTCGATTTACTAGAAACTCAACCGATATCAATGAAACTTTATGTGTGCGTATGTTTGGTGGCATCTTGGATGATAATAGTGTTTTGGACCCGATAGATGGCGCTGTTGTCAATCTACTAGAAACTCAACCGATATCAATGAAACTTTATGTGTGTGTATGTTTGGTTGCAACTTGGATGATAATATTGTTTTGGACCCGATAGGTGGCGCTGTTGTCGATTTACTAGAAACTCAACCGATATCAATGAAACTTTGTATGTGTGTATGGTTGGTTGCAAGTTGGATAATAATAGTGTTTTGGACCCGATAGGTGGCGCTGTTGTCGATCTCATAGAAACTCAACCGATATCAATGAAACTTCGTATAGGTGTCTAGTTAGTTGCAACTAGGATGATAATAGTGTTTTGGACCCGATAGGTGGCGCTGTTGTCGATCTTTTTCTAGGTTTCCAGGAGATGGACACCAGCGCCACCTAACTATACACCCATACGAAGTTTCATTGATATCGGCTGAATTTCTATGAGATCGACAACAGCGCTACCTATCGGGTCCAAAACACTATTATCATCCTAGTTGCAACTAACTAGACACCTATACGAAGTTTCATTGATATCGGTTGAGTTTCTATGAGATCGACAACAGCGCCACCTATCGGGTCCAAAACACTATTATCATCCAAGTTGCAACCAGACATACGCACACATAAAGTTTCATTGATATCGGTTGAGTTATTAGTAGATTGACAAAAGCGCCACCTATCGGGTCCAAAACACTTTTATCATCCAAGATGCCACCAAACATACGCACACATAAAGTTTCATTGATATCGGTTGAGTTTCTAGTAAATCGACAACAGCGCCACCTATCGGGTCCAAAACACTATTATCATCCAAGTTGCAACCAAACACACACACACATAAAGTTTCATTGATATCGGTTGAGTTTCTAGTAGATTGACAACAGCGCCATCTATCGGGTCCAAAACACTATTATGATCCAAGTTGCAACCAACCATACACACATACAAAGTTTCATTGATATCGGTTGAGTTTCTAGTAGATCGAAAACAGCGCCACCTATCGGGTCCAAAATACTATTATCATCCAAGCTGCAACCAAACATACACACCCATACGAAGTTTCATTGATATCGGCTGAATTTCTATGAGATCGACAACAGCGCTACCTATCGGGTCCAAAACACTATTATCATCCTAGTTGCAGCTAACTAGACACCTATACGAAGTTTCATTGATATCGGTTGAGTTTCTATGAGATCGACAACAGCGCCACCTATCGGGTCCAAAACACTATTATCATCCAAGTTGCAACCAAACATACGCACACATAAAGTTTCATCGATATCGGTTGAGTTATTAGTAGATTGACAAAAGCGCCACCTATCGGGTCCAAAACACTTTTATCATCCAAGATGCCACCAAACATACGCACACATAAAGTTTCATTGATATCGGTTGAGTTTCTAGTAAATCGACAACAGCGCCACCTATCGGGTCCAAAACACTATTATCATCCAAGTTGCAACCAAACATACACACACATAAAGTTTCATTGATATCGGTTGAGTTTCTAGTAGATTGACAACAGCGCCATCTATCGGGTCCAAAACACTATTATGATCCAAGTTGCAACCAACCATACACACATACAAAGTTTCATTGATATCGGTTGAGTTTCTAGTAAATCGACAACAGCGCCACCTATCGGGTCCAAAACAATATTTTCTTCCAAGATGCAACTAGCCATGCACACATACGAAGTTTCATTGATATCGGTTGAGTTTTTAGTAGATTGACAACAGCGCCATCTATCGGGTCCAAAACACTATTATCATCCAAGATGCCACCAAACATACGCACACATAAAGTTTCATTGATATCGGTTGAGTTTCTAGTAAATCGACAACAGCGCCACCTATCGGGTCCAAAATACTATTATCATCCAAGCTGCAACCAAACATACACACACATAAAGTTTCATTGATATCGGGTGAGTTTCTAGTAGATTGACAACAGCGCCATCTATCGGGTCCAAAACGATACTATCTTCCAAGCCGCAACCAACCACACACACATACGAAGTTTCATTGATATCGGTTGAGTTTCTAGTAGATCGAAAACAGCGCCACCTATCGGGTCCAAAACACTATTATCATCCAAGTTGCAACCAAACATACACACACATAAAGTTTCATTGATATCGGTTGAGTTTCTAGTAGATCGAAAACAGCGCCACCTATCGGGTCCAAAATACTATTATCATCCAAGCTGCAACCAAACATACACACACATAAAGTTTCATTGATATCGGTTGAGTTTCTAGTAGATCGAAAACAGCGCCACCTATCGGGTCCAAAATACTATTATCATCCAAGCTGCAACCAAACATACACACACATAAAGTTTCATTGTATCGGTTGAGTTTCTAGTAGATCGACAGCAGCGCCACCTATCGGGTCCAAAACGATACTATCTTCCAAGCCGCAACCAACCACACACAAATACGAAGTTTCATTGACATCTGCTGTGTTTCTAATCACATGCTTCTGTAGCATGACCTGCGCGATAAGAAAACCAATGAAAGGCCATGGGTTCAATCGTTATTTAATTGATTGCATAATCAATGATCTAGACTTAGCAGCTTGCTGTAGAGCCGATTAATCAACACGATATGCCTGCATAGCTTTGTTGTCGATCTATTAGAAACACAGCCGATGTCAATGAAACTTCGTATGTGTGTGTGGTTGGTTGCAACTTGGATGATAATAGTGTTTTGGACCCGATAGTTGGCGCTGTTGTCGATCTACTAGAAACTGAACCGATATCAATGTAACTTCGTATGAGTGTATTGTTAGTTGCAACTTGGATGATAATAGTGTTTTGGACCCGATAGGTGGCGCTGTTGTCATTCTACTATAAACTCAACCGATATCAATGAAACTTTATGTGTGCGTATGGTTGGTTGCAACTTGGATGAACATATTGTTTTGGACCCGATAGGTGGCGCTGTTGTCGATCTACTAGAAACTCAACCGATATCAATGAAACTTCGTATGAGTGTGTGGTTGGTTGCAACTTGGATGATAATAGTGTTTTGGACCCGATAGATGGCGCTCTTGTCGATCTCCTTGAAACTCAACCGATATCAATGAAACTTTGTATGTGTGTATGGTTGGTTGCAACTTGGATGATAATAGTGTTTTGGACCCGATAGATGGCGCTGTTGTCAATCTACTAGAAACTCACCCGATATT
The DNA here is from genome assembly GCA_963082955.1 of Cheilosia grossa. Classification (NCBI taxonomy): domain Eukaryota; kingdom Metazoa; phylum Arthropoda; class Insecta; order Diptera; family Syrphidae; genus Cheilosia; species Cheilosia grossa. The sequence goes on along the minus strand of OY720147.1, from coordinate 47,229,134 downwards.
AATGAAACTTTATGTGTGTGTATGTTTGGTTGCAACTTGGATGATAATAGTGTTTTGGACCCGATAGGTGGCGCTGTTGTCGATTTACTAGAAACTCAACCGATATCAATGAAACTTTATGTGTGCGTATGTTTGGTTGCATCTTGGATCATAAAAGTGTTTTGGACCCGATAGGTGGCGCTTTTGTCAATCTACTAAAAACTCAACCGATATCAATGAAACTTTATGTGTGCGTATGTTTGGTTGCAACTTGGATGATCATATTGTTTTGGACCCGATAGGTGGCGCTGTTGTCAATCTACTAAAAACTCAACCGATATCAATGAAACTTTGTATGTGTGTATGGTTGGTTGCAACTTGGATGATAAAAGTGTTTTGGACCCGATAGGTGGCGCTGTTGTCAATCTACTAAAAACTCAACCGATATCAATGAAACTTCGTATGTTTGCATGGCTAGTTGCATCTTGGAAGAAAATATTGTTTTGGACCCGATAGGTGGCGCTGTTGTCGATTTACTAGAAACTCAACCGATATCAATGAAACTTTGTATGTGTGTATGGTTGGTTGCAACTTGGATGATAATAGTGTTTTGGACCCGATAGATGGCGCTGTTGTCAATCTACTAGAAACTCAACCGATATCAATGAAACTTTATGTGTGTGTATGTTTGGTTGCAACTTGGATGATAATATTGTTTTGGACCCGATAGGTGGCGCTGTTGTCGATTTACTAGAAACTCAACCGATATCAATGAAACTTTATGTGTGCGTATGTTTGGTGGCATCTTGGATGATAATAGTGTTTTGGACCCGATAGATGGCGCTGTTGTCAATCTACTAGAAACTCAACCGATATCAATGAAACTTTATGTGTGTGTATGTTTGGTTGCAACTTGGATGATAATATTGTTTTGGACCCGATAGGTGGCGCTGTTGTCGATTTACTAGAAACTCAACCGATATCAATGAAACTTTATGTGTGCGTATGTTTGGTGGCATCTTGGATGATAAAAGTGTTTTGGACCCGATAGGTGGCGCTTTTGTCAATCTACTAGAAACTCAACCGATATCAATGAAACTTCGTATGAGTGTATTGTTAGTTGCAACTTGGATGATAATAGTTTTTTGGACCCGATAGGTGGCGCTGTTGTCGATCTACTAGAAACTCAACCGATATCAATGAATCTTTGTATGTGTGTATTGTTAGTTGCAACTTGGATGATAATAGTTTTTTGGACCCGATAGGTAGCGCTGTTGTCGATCTCATAGAAATTCAACCGATATCAATGAAACTTCGTATGGGTGTATAGTTAGGTGGCGCTGGTGTCCATCTCCTGGAAACCTAGAAAAAGATCGACAACAGCGCAACCTATCGGGTCCAAAACACTATTATCATCCTAGTTGCAACTAACTAGACACCTATACGAAGTTTCATTGATATCGGTTGAGTTTCTATGAGATCGACAACAGCGCCACCTATCGGGTCCAAAACACTATTATCATCCAAGTTGCAACCAAACATACGCACACATAAAGTTTCATTGATATCGGTTGAGTTATTAGTAGATTGACAAAAGCGCCACCTATCGGGTCCAAAACACTTTTATCATCCAAGATGCCACCAAACATACGCACACATAAAGTTTCATTGATATCGGTTGAGTTTCTAGTAAATCGACAACAGCGCCACCTATCGGGTCCAAAACACTATTATCATCCAAGTTGCAACCAAACATACACACACATAAAGTTTCATTGATATCGGTTGAGTTTCTAGTAGATTGACAACAGCGCCATCTATCGGGTCCAAAACACTATTATGATCCAAGTTGCAACCAACCATACACACATACAAAGTTTCATTGATATCGGTTGAGTTTCTAGTAAATCGACAACAGCGCCACCTATCGGGTCCAAAACAATATTTTCTTCCAAGATGCAACTAGCCATGCACACATACGAAGTTTCATTGATATCGGTTGAGTTTTTAGTAGATTGACAACAGCGCCACCTATCGGGTCCAAAACACTTTTATCATCCAAGTTGCAACCAACCATACACACATACAAAGTTTCATTGATATCGGTTGAGTTTTTAGTAGATTGACAACAGCGCCACCTATCGGGTCCAAAACAATATGATCATCCAAGTTGCAACCGAACATACGCACACATAAAGTTTCATTGATATCGGTTGAGTTTTTAGTAGATTGACAAAAGCGCCACCTATCGGGTCCAAAACACTTTTATGATCCAAGATGCAACCAAACATACGCACACATAAAGTTTCATTGATATCGGTTGAGTTTCTAGTAAATCGACAACAGCGCCACCTATCGGGTCCAAAACAATATTATCATCCAAGTTGCAACCAAACATACACACACATAAAGTTTCATTGATATCGGGTGAGTTTCTAGTAGATTGACAACAGCGCCATCTATCGGGTCCAAAACGATACTATCTTCCAAGCCGCAACCAACCACACACACATACGAAGTTTCATTGATATCGGTTGAGTTTCTAGTAGATCGAAAACATCGCCACCTATCGGGTCCAAAACACTATTATCATCCAAGTTGCAACCAAACATACACACACATAAAGTTTCATTGATATCGGTTGAGTTTCTAGTAGATCGAAAACAGCGCCACCTATCGGGTCCAAAATACTATTATCATCCAAGCTGCAACCAAACATACACACACATAAAGTTTCATTGATATCGGTTGAGTTTCTAGTAGATCGAAAACAGCGCCACCTATCGGGTCCAAAATACAATTATCATCCAAGCTGCAACCAAACATACACACACATAAAGTTTCATTGTATCGGTTGAGTTTCTAGTAGATCGACAGCAGCGCCACCTATCGGGTCCAAAACGATACTATCTTCCAAGCCGCAACCAACCACACACAAATACGAAGTTTCATTGACATCTGCTGTGTTTCTAATCACATGCTTCTGTAGCATGACCTGCGCGATAAGAAAACCAATGAAAGGCCATGGGTTCAATCGTTATTTAATTGATTGCATAATCAATGATCTAGACTTAGCAGCTTGCTGTAGAGCCGATTAATCAACACGATATGCCTGCATAGCTTTGTTGTCGATCTATTAGAAACACAGCCGATGTCAATGAAACTTCGTATGTGTGTGTGGTTGGTTGCAACTTGGATGATAATAGTGTTTTGGACCCGATAGTTGGCGCTGTTGTCGATCTACTAGAAACTGAACCGATATCAATGTAACTTCGTATGAGTGTATTGTTAGTTGCAACTTGGATGATAATAGTTTTTTGGACCCGATAGGTGGCGCTCTTGTCGATCTCCTTGAAACTCAACCGATATCAATGAAACTTCGTATGTGTGTATTGTTAGTTGCAACTTGGATGATAATAGTGTTTTGGACCCGATAGGTGGCGCTGTTGTCATTCTACTATAAACTCAACCGATATCAATGAAACTTTATGTGTGCGTATGGTTGGTTGCAACTTGGATGAACATATTGTTTTGGACCCGATAGGTGGCGCTGTTGTCGATCTACTAGAAACTCAACCGATATCAATGAAACTTTGTATGTGTGTATGGTTGGTTGCAACTTGGATGATAATAGTGTTTTGGACCCGATAGATGGCGCTGTTGTCAATCTACTAGAAACTCAACCGATATCAATGAAACTTTATGTGTGTGTATGTTTGGTTGCAACTTGGATGATAATATTGTTTTGGACCCGATAGGTGGCGCTGTTGTCGATTTACTAGAAACTCAACCGATATCAATGAAACTTTATGTGTGCGTATGTTTGGTGGCATCTTGGATGATAATAGTGTTTTGGACCCGATAGATGGCGCTGTTGTCAATCTACTAGAAACACAGCCGATGTCAATGAAACTTCGTATGTGTGTGTGGTTGGTTGCAACTTGGATGATAATAGTGTTTTGGACCCGATAGTTGGCGCTGTTGTCGATCTACTAGAAACTGAACCGATATCAATGTAACTTTATGTGTGTGTATGTTTGGTTGCAACTTGGATGATAATAGTGTTTTGGACCCGATAGGTGGCGCTGTTGTCGATTTACTAGAAACTCAACCGATATCAATGAAACTTTATGTGTGCGTATGTTTGGTGGCATCTTGGATGATAATAGTGTTTTGGACCCGATAGATGGCGCTGTTGTCAATCTACTAGAAACTCAACCGATATCAATGAAACTTCGTATGAGTGTATTGTTAGTTGCAACGTGGATGATAATAGTTTTTTGGACCCGATAGGTGGCGCTCTTGTCGATCTCCTTGAAACTCAACCGATATCAATGAAACTTTGTATGTGTGTATGGTTGGTTGCAACTTGGATGATAATAGTGTTTTGGACCCGATAGATGGCGCTGTTGTCAATCTACTAGAAACTCACCCGATATCAATGAAACTTTATGTGTGTGTATGTTTGGTTGCAACTTGGATGATAATAGTGTTTTGGACCCGATAGGTGGCGCTGTTGTCGATTTACTAGAAACTCAACCGATATCAATGAAACTTTATGTGTGCGTATGTTTGGTGGCATCTTGGATGATAATAGTGTTTTGGACCCGATAGATGGCGCTGTTGTCAATTTACTAGAAACTCAACCGATATCAATGAAACTTCGTATGAGTGTATTGTTAGTTGCAACTTGGATGATAATAGTGTTTTGGACCCGATAGGTGGCGCTGTTGTCATTCTACTATAAACTCAACCGATATCAATGAAACTTTGTATGTGTGTATGGTTGGTTGCAACTTGGATGATAATAGTGTTTTGGACCCGATAGATGGCGCTGTTGTCAATCTACTAGAAACTCAACCGATATCAATGAAACCTTATGTGTGTGTATGTTTGGTTGCAACTTGGATGATAATATTGTTTTGGACCCGATAGGTGGCGCTGTTGTCGATTTACTAGAAACTCAACCGATATCAATGAAACTTTATGTGTGCGTATGTTTGGTGGCATCTTGGATGATAATAGTGTTTTGGACCCGATAGATGGCGCTGTTGTCAATCTACTAGAAACTCAACCGAAATCAATGAAACTTCGTATGAGTGTATTGTTAGTTGCAACTTGGATGATAATAGTTTTTTGGACCCGATAGGTGGCGCTGTTGTCGATCTACTAGAAACTCAACCGATATCAATGAAACTTTGTATGTGTGTATGGTTGGTTGCAACTTGGATGATAATAGTGTTTTGGACCCCATAGATGGCGCTGTTGCCGATTTACTAGAAACTCAACCGATATCAATGAAACTTTATGTGTGCGTATGTTTGGTGGCATCTTGGATGATAATAGTGTTTTGGACCCGATAGATGGCGCTGTTGTCAATCTACTAGAAACTCAACCGATATCAATGAAACTTTATGTGTGCGTATGTTTGGTGGCATCTTGGATGATAATAGTGTTTTGGACCCGATAGATGGCGCTGTTGTCAATCTACTAGAAACTCAACCGATATCAATGAAACTTCGTATGAGTGTATTGTTAGTTGCAACTTGGATGATAATAGTGTTTTGGACCCGATAGATGGCGCTGTTGTCAATCTACTAGAAACTCAACCGATATCAATGAAACTTTATGTGTGTGTATGTTTGGTTGCAACTTGGATGATAATATTGTTTTGGACCCGATAGGTGGCGCTGTTGTCGATTTACTAGAAACTCAACCGATATCAATGAAACTTTATGTGTGCGTATGTTTGGTGGCATCTTGGATGATAATAGTGTTTTGGACCCGATAGATGGCGCTGTTGTCAATCTACTAGAAACTCAACCGAAATCAATGAAACTTCGTATGAGTGTATTGTTAGTTGTAACTTGGATGATAATAGTTTTTTGGACCCGATAGGTGGCGCTGTTGTCGATCTACTAGAAACTCAACCGATATCAATGAAACTTTGTATGTGTGTATGGTTGGTTGCAACTTGGATGATAATAGTGTTTTGGACCCGATAGATGGCGCTGTTGTCGATTTACTAGAAACTCAACCGATATCAATGAAACTTTATGTGTGCGTATGTTTGGTGGCATCTTGGATGATAATAGTGTTTTGGACCCGATAGATGGCGCTGTTGTCAATCTACTAGAAACTCAACCGATATCAATGAAACTTTATGTGTGTGTATGTTTGGTTGCAACTTGGATGATAATATTGTTTTGGACCCGATAGGTGGCGCTGTTGTCGATTTACTAGAAACTCAACCGATATCAATGAAACTTTATGTGTGCGTATGTTTGGTGGCATCTTGGATGATAATAGTGTTTTGGACCCGATAGATGGCGCTGTTGTCAATCTACTAGAAACTCAACCGATATCAATGAAACTTTATGTGTGTGTATGTTTGGTTGCAACTCGGATGATAATATTGCTTTGGACCCGATAGGTGGCGCTGTTGTCGATTTACTAGAAACTCAACCGATATCAATGAAACTTTATGTGTGCGTATGTTTGGTGGCATCTTGGATGATAAAAGTGTTTCGGACCCGATAGATGGCGCTTTTGTCAATCTACTAAAAACTCAACCGATACCAATGAAACTTTGTATGTGTGTATGGTTGGTTGCAAGTTGGATGATAATAGTGTTTTGGACCCGATAGGTGGCGCTGTTGTCGATCTCATAGAAACTCAACCGATATCAATGAAACTTCGTATAGGTGTCTAGTTAGTTGCAACTAGGATGATAATAGTGTTTTGGACCCGATAGGTGGCGTTGTTGTCGATCTTTTTCTAGGTTTCCAGGAGATGGACACCAGCGCCACCTAACTATACACCCATACGAAGTTTCATTGATATCGGCTGAATTTCTATGAGATCGACAACAGCGCTACCTATCGGGTCCAAAACACTATTATCATCCTAGTTGCAACTAACTAGACACCTATACGAAGTTTCATTGATATCGGTTGAGTTTCTATGAGATCGACAACAGCGCCACCTATCGGGTCCAAAACACTATTATCATCCAAGTTGCAACCAAACATACGCACACATAAAGTTTCATTGATATCGGTTGAGTTATTAGTAGATTGACAAAAGCGCCACCTATCGGGTCCAAAACACTTTTATCATCCAAGATGCCACCAAACATACGCACACATAAAGTTTCATTGATATCGGTTGAGTTTCTAGTAAATCGACAACAGCGCCACCTATCGGGTCCAAAACACTATTATCATCCAAGTGCAACCAAACACACACACACATAAAGTTTCATTGATATCGGTTGAGTTTCTAGTAGATTGACAACAGCGCCATCTATCGGGTCCAAAACACTATTATGATCCAAGTTGCAACCAACCATACACACATACAAAGTTTCATTGATATCGGTTGAGTTTCTAGTAAATCGACAACAGCGCCACCTATCGGGTCCAAAACAATATTTTCTTCCAAGATGCAACTAGCCATGCACACATACGAAGTTTCATTGATATCGGTTGAGTTTTTAGTAGATTGACAACAGCGCCATCTATCGGGTCCAAAACACTATTATCATCCAAGATGCCACCAAACATACGCACACATAAAGTTTCATTGATATCGGTTGAGTTTCTAGTAAATCGACAACAGCGCCACCTATCGGGTCCAAAATACTATTATCATCCAAGCTGCAACCAAACATACACACACATAAAGTTTCATTGATATCGGGTGAGTTTCTAGTAGATTGACAACAGCGCCATCTATCGGGTCCAAAACGATACTATCTTTCAAGCCGCAACCAACCACACACACATACGAAGTTTCATTGATATCGGTTGAGTTTCTAGTAGATCGAAAACAGCGCCACCTATCGGGTCCAAAACACTATTATCATCCAAGATGCCACCAAACATACGCACACATAAAGTTTCATTGATATCGGTTGAGTTTCTAGTAGATCGAAAACAGCGCCACCTATCGGGTCCAAAATACTATTATCATCCAAGCTGCAACCAAACATACACACACATAAAGTTTCATTGATATCGGTTGAGTTTCTAGTAGATCGAAAACAGCGCCACCTATCGGGTCCAAAATACTATTATCATCCAAGCTGCAACCAAACATACACACCCATACGAAGTTTCATTGATATCGGCTGAATTTCTATGAGATCGACAACAGCGCTACCTATCGGGTCCAAAACACTATTATCATCCTAGTTGCAACTAACTAGACACCTATACGAAGTTTCATTGATATCGGTTGAGTTTCTATGAGATCGACAACAGCGCCACCTATCGGGTCCAAAACACTATTATCATCCAAGTTGCAACCAAACATACGCACACATAAAGTTTCATTGATATCGGTTGAGTTATTAGTAGATTGACAAAAGCGCCACCTATCGGGTCCAAAACACTTTTATCATCCAAGATGCCACCAAACATACGCACACATAAAGTTTCATTGATATCGGTTGAGTTTCTAGTAAATCGACAACAGCGCCACCTATCGGGTCCAAAACACTATTATCATCCAAGTTGCAACCAAACATACACACACATAAAGTTTCATTGATATCGGTTGAGTTTCTAGTAGATTGACAACAGCGCCATCTATCGGGTCCAAAACACTATTATGATCCAAGTTGCAACCAACCATACACACATACAAAGTTTCATTGATATCGGTTGAGTTTCTAGTAAATCGACAACAGCGCCACCTATCGGGTCCAAAACAATATTTTCTTCCAAGATGCAACTAGCCATGCACACATACGAAGTTTCATTGATATCGGTTGAGTTTTTAGTAGATTGACAACAGCGCCATCTATCGGGTCCAAAACACTATTATCATCCAAGATGCCACCAAACATACGCACACATAAAGTTTCATTGATATCGGTTGAGTTTCTAGTAAATCGACAACAGCGCCACCTATCGGGTCCAAAATACTATTATCATCCAAGCTGCAACCAAACATACACACACATAAAGTTTCATTGATATCGGTTGAGTTTCTAGTAGATTGACAACAGCGCCATCTATCGGGTCCAAAACACTATTATGATCCAAGTTGCAACTAACAATACACCCATACGAAGTTTCATTGATATCGGCTGAATTTCTATGAGATCGACAACAGCGCTACCTATCGGGTCCAAAACACTATTATCATCCAAGTTGCCACCAAACATACGCACACATAAAGTTTCATTGATATCGGTTGAGTTTATAGTAGAATGACAACAGCGCCACCTATCGGGTCCAAAACACTATTATCATCCAAGTTGCAACTAACAATACACACACAAAGTTTCATTGATATCGGTTGAGTTACTAGTAGATCGACAACAGCGCCACCTATCGGGTCTAAAACACTATTATCATCCAAGTTGCAACCGAACATACACACACATAAAGTTTCATTGATATCGGTTGAGTTTCTAGTATATCGACAACAGCTCCACCTATCGGGTCCAAAACACTATTATCATCCAAGTTGCAACCAACCATACACACATACGAAGTTTCATTGATATCGGTTGAGTTTCTAGTAGATCGACAACAGCGCCACCTATCGGGTCCAAAACAATATGTTCATCCAAGTTGCAACCAACCATACGCACACATAAAGTTTCATTGATATCGGTTGAGTTTATAGTAGAATGACAACAGCGCCACCTATCGGGTCCAAAACACTATTATCATCCAAGTTGCAACTAACAATACACACACAAAGTTTCATTGATATCGGTTGAGTTACTAGTAGATCGACAACAGCGCCACCTATCGGGTCTAAAACACTATTATCATCCAAGTTGCAACCGAACATACACACACATAAAGTTTCATTGATATCGGTTGAGTTTCTAGTATATCGACAACAGCTCCACCTATCGGGTCCAAAACACTATTATCTTCGAAGTTGCAACCAACCATACACACATACGAAGTTTCATTGATATCGGTTGAGTTTCTAGTAGATCGACAACAGCGCCACCTATCGGGTCCAAAACAATATGTTCATCCAAGTTGCAACCAACCATACGCACACATAAAGATTCATTGATATCGGTTGAGTTTATAGTAGAATGACAACAGCGCCACCTATCGGGTCCAAAACACTATTATCATCCAAGTTGCAACTAACAATACACACATACGAAGTTTCATTGATATCGGTTGAGTTTCAAGGAGATTGACAACAGCGCCATCTATCGGGTCCAAAACACTATTATCATCCAAGTTGCAACCAAACATACGCACACATAAAGTTTCATTGATATCGGTTGAGTTATTAGTAGATTGACAAAAGCGCCACCTATCGGGTCCAAAACACTTTTATCATCCAAGATGCCACCAAACATACGCACACATAAAGTTTCATTGATATCGGTTGAGTTTCTAGTAGATTGACAACAGCGCCATCTATCGGGTCCAAAACACTATTATGATCCAAGTTGCAACCAACCATACACACATACAAAGTTTCATTGATATCGGTTGAGTTTCTAGTAAATCGACAACAGCGCCACCTATCGGGTCCAAAACAATATTTTCTTCCAAGATGCAACTAGCCATGCACACATACGAAGTTTCATTGATATCGGTTGAGTTTTTAGTAGATTGACAACAGCGCCACCTATCGGGTCCAAAACACTTTTATCATCCAAGTTGCAACCAACCATACACACATACAAAGTTTCATTGATATCGGTTGAGTTTTTAGTAGATTGACAACAGCGCCACCTATCGGGTCCAAAACAATATGATCATCCAAGTTGCAACCGAACATACGCACACATAAAGTTTCATTGATATCGGTTGAGTTTTTAGTAGATTGACAAAAGCGCCACCTATCGGGTCCAAAACACTTTTATGATCCAAGATGCAACCAAACATACGCACACATAAAGTTTCACTGATATCGGTTGAGTTTCTAGTAAATCGACAACAGCGCCACCTATCGGGTCCAAAACAATATTATCATCCAAGTTGCAACCAAACATACACACACATAAAGTTTCATTGATATCGGGTGAGTTTCTAGTAGATTGACAACAGCGCCATCTATCGGGTCCAAAACGATACTATCTTCCAAGCCGCAACCAACCACACACACATACGAAGTTTCATTGATATCGGTTGAGTTTCTAGTAGATCGAAAACAGCGCCACCTATCGGGTCCAAGACACTATTATCATCCAAGTTGCAACCAAACATACACACACATAAAGTTTCATTGATATCGGTTGAGTTTCTAGTAGATCGAAAACAGCGCCACCTATCGGGTCCAAAATACTATTATCATCCAAGCTGCAACCAAACATACACACACATAAAGTTTCATTGATATCGGTTGAGTTTCTAGTAGATCGAAAACAGCGCCACCTATCGGGTCCAAAATACTATTATCATCCAAGCTGCAACCAAACATACACACACATAAAGTTTCATTGTATCGGTTGAGTTTCTAGTAGATCGACAGCAGCGCCACCTATCGGGTCCAAAACGATACTATCTTCCAAGCCGCAACCAACCACACACAAATACGAAGTTTCATTGACATCTGCTGTGTTTCTAATCACATGCTTCTGTAGCATGACCTGCGCGATAAGAAAACCAATGAAAGGCCATGGGTTCAATCGTTATTTAATTGATTGCATAATCAATGATCTAGACTTAGCAGCTTGCTGTAGAGCCGATTAATCAACACGATATGCCTGCATAGCTTTGTTGTCGATCTATTAGAAACACAGCCGATGTCAATGAAACTTCGTATGTGTGTGTGGTTGGTTGCAACTTGGATGATAATAGTGTTTTGGACCCGATAGTTGGCGCTGTTGTCGATCTACTAGAAACTGAACCGATATCAATGTAACTTCGTATGAGTGTATTGTTAGTTGCAACTTGGATGATAATAGTTTTTTGGACCCGATAGGTGGCGCTCTTGTCGATCTCCTTGAAACTCAACCGATATCAATGAAACTTCGTATGTGTGTATTGTTAGTTGCAACTTGGATGATAATAGTGTTTTGGACCCGATAGGTGGCGCTGTTGTCATTCTACTATAAACTCAACCGATATCAATGAAACTTTATGTGTGCGTATGGTTGGTTGCAACTTGGATGAACATATTGTTTTGGACCCGATAGGTGGCGCTGTTGTCGATCTACTAGAAACTCAACCGATATCAATGAAACTTCGTATGAGTGTATTGTTAGTTGCAACTTGGATGATAATAGTTTTTTGGACCCGATAGGTGGCGCTCTTGTCGATCTCCTTGAAACTCAACCGATATCAATGAAACTTTGTATGTGTGTATGGTTCGTTGCAACTTGGATGATAATAGTGTTTTGGACCCGATAGATGGCGCTGTTGTCAATCTACTAGAAACTCACCCGATATCAATGAAACTTTATGTGTGTGTATGTTTGGTTGCAACTTGGATGATAATATTGTTTTGGACCCGATAGGTGGCGCTGTTGTCGATTTACTAGAAACTCAACCGATATCAATGAAACTTTATGTGTGCGTATGTTTGGTTGCAACTTGGATGATAATATTGTTTTGGACCCGATAGGTGGCGCTGTTGTCGATTTACTAGAAACTCAACCGATATCAATGAAACTTTATGTGTGCGTATGTTTGGTGGCATCTTGGATGATAATAGTGTTTTGGTCCCGATAGATGGCGCTGTTGTCAATCTACTAGAAACTCAACCGAAATCAATGAAACTTCGTATGAGTGTATTGTTAGTTGCAACTTGGATGATAATAGTTTTTTGGACCCGATAGGTGGCGCTGTTGTCGATCTACTAGAAACTCAACCGATATCAATGAAACTTTGTATGTGTGTATCGTTGGTTGCAACTTGGATGATAATAGTGTTTTGGACCCGATAGATGGCGCTGTTGTCAATCTACTAGAAACTCAACCGATATCAATGAAACTTTATGTGTGTGTATGTTTGGTTGCAACTTGGATGATAATATTGTTTTGGACCCGATAGGTGGCGCTGTTGTCGATCTACTAGAAACTGAACCGATATCAATGAAACTTCGTATGAGTGTATTGTTAGTTGCAACTTGGATGATAATAGTTTTTTGGACCCGATAGGTGGCGCTCTTGTCGATCTCCTTGAAACTCAACCGATATCAATGAAACTTTGTATGTGTGTATGGTTGGTTGCAACTTGGATGATAATAGTGTTTTGGACCCGATAGATGGCGCTGTTGTCAATCTACTAGAAACTCAACCGATATCAATGAAACTTTATGTGTGTGTATGTTTGGTTGCAACTTGGATGATAATATTGTTTTGGACCCGATAGGTGGCGCTGTTGTCGATTTACTAGAAACTCAACCGATATCAATGAAACTTTATGTGTGCGTATGTTTGGTGGCATCTTGGATGATAATAGTGTTTTGGACCCGATAGATGGCGCTGTTGTCAATCTACTAGAAACTCAACCGATATCAATGAAACTTTATGTGTGCGTATGTTTGGTGGCATCTTGGATGATAATAGTGTTTTGGACCCGATAGATGGCGCTGTTGTCAATCTACTAGAAACTCAACCGATATCAATGAAACTTCGTATGAGTGTATTGTTAGTTGCAACTTGGATGATAATAGTGTTTTGGAACCGATAGGTGGCGCTGTTGTCATTCTACTATAAACTCAACCGATATCAATGAAACTTTGTATGTGTGTATGGTTGGTTGCAACTTGGATGATAATAGTGTTTTGGACCCGATAGATGGCGCTGTTGTCAATCTACTAGAAACTCAACCGATATCAATGAAACTTTATGTGTGTGTATGTTTGGTTGCAACTTGGATGATAATAGTGTTTTGGACCCGATAGGTGGCGCTGTTGTCGATCTCATAGAAACTCAACCGATATCAATGAAACTTCGTATAGGTGTCTAGTTCGTTGCAACTAGGATGATAATAGTGTTTTGGACCCGATAGGTAGCGCTGTTGTCGATCTCATAGAAAATCAACCGATATCAATGAAACTTCGTATGGGTGTATAGTTAGGTGGCGCTGGTGTCCATCTCCTTGAAACCTAGAAAAAGATCGACAACAGCGCCACCTATCGGGTCCAAAACACTATTATCATCCTAGTTGCAACTAACTAGACACCTATACGAAGTTTCATTGATATCGGTTGAGTTTCTATGAGATCGACAACAGCGCCACCTATCGGGTCCAAAACACTATTATCATCCAAGTTGCAACCAAACATACGCACACATAAAGTTTCATTGATATCGGTTGAGTTATTAGTAGATTGACAAAAGCGCCACCTATCGGGTCCAAAACACTTTTATCATCCAAGATGCCACCAAACATACGCACACATAAAGTTTCATTGATATCGGTTGAGTTTCTAGTAAATCGACAACAGCGCCACCTATCGGGTCCAAAACACTATTATCATCCAAGTTGCAACCAAACATACACACACATAAGGTTTCATTGATATCGGTTGAGTTTCTAGTAGATTGACAACAGCGCCATCTATCGGGTCCAAAACACTATTATGATCCAAGTTGCAACCAACCATACACACATACAAAGTTTCATTGATATCGGTTGAGTTTCTAGTAAATCGACAACAGCGCCACCTATCGGGTCCAAAACAATATTTTCTTCCAAGTTGCAACCAACCATACACACATACAAAGTTTCATTGATATCGGTTGAGTTTTTAGTAGATTGACAACAGCGCCACCTATCGGGTCCAAAACACTTTTATCATCCAAGTTGCAACCAACCATACACACATACAAAGTTTCATTGATATCGGATGAGTTTTTAGTAGATTGACAAAAGCGCCACCTATCGGGTCCAAAACACTTTTATCATCCAAGATGCCACCAAACATACGCACACATAAAGTTTCATTGATATCGGTTGAGTTTCTAGTAAATCGACAACAGCGCCACCTATCGGGTCCAAAACACTATTATCATCCAAGTTGCAACCAAACATATACACACATAAAGTTTCATTGATATCGGGTGAGTTTCTAGTAGATTGACAACAGCGCCATCTATCGGGTCCAAAACGATACTATCTTCCAAGCCGCAACCAACCACACACACATACGAAGTTTCATTGATATCGGTTGAGTTTCTAGTAGATCGAAAACAGCGCCACCTATCGGGTCCAAAACACTATTATCATCCAAGTTGCAACCAAACATACACACACATAAAGTTTCATTGATATCGGTTGAGTTTCTAGTAGATCGAAAACAGCGCCACCTATCGGGTCCAAAATACTATTATCATCCAAGCTGCAACCAAACATACACACACATAAAGTTTCATTGATATCGGTTGAGTTTCTAGTAGATCGAAAACAGCGCCACCTATCGGGTCCAAAATACTATTATCATCCAAGCTGCAACCAAACATACACACACATAAAGTTTCATTGTATCGGTTGAGTTTCTAGTAGATCGACAGCAGCGCCACCTATCGGGTCCAAAACGATACTATCTTCCAAGCCGCAACCAACCACACACAAATACGAAGTTTCATTGACATCTGCTGTGTTTCTAATCACATGCTTCTGTAGCATGACCTGCGCGATAAGAAAACCAATGAAAGGCCATGGGTTCAATCGTTATTTAATTGATTGCATAATCAATGATCTAGACTTAGCAGCTTGCTGTAGAGCCGATTAATCAACACGATATGCCTGCATAGCTTTGTTGTCGATCTATTAGAAACACAGCCGATGTCAATGAAACTTCGTATGTGTGTGTGGTTGGTTGCAACTTGGATGATAATAGTGTTTTGGACCCGATAGTTGGCGCTGTTGTCGATCTACTAGAAACTGAACCGATATCAATGTAACTTCGTATGAGTGTATTGTTAGTTGCAACTTGGATGATAATAGTTTTTTTGGACCCGATAGGTGGCGCTCTTGTCGATCTCCTTGAAACTCAACCGATATCAATGAAACTTCGTATGTGTGTATTGTTAGTTGCAACTTGGATGATAATAGTGTTTTGGACCCGATAGGTGGCGCTGTTGTCATTCTACTATAAACTCAACCGATATCAATGAAACTTTATGTGTGCGTATGGTTGGTTGCAACTTGGATGAACATATTGTTTTGGACCCGATAGGTGGCGCTGTTGTCGATCTACTAGAAACTCAACCGATATCAATGAAACTTTGTATGTGTGTATGGTTGGTTGCAACTTGGATGATAATAGTGTTTTGGACCCGATAGATGGCGCTGTTGTCAATCTACTAGAAACTCAACCGATATCAATGAAACTTTATGTGTGTGTATGTTTGGTTGCAACTTGGATGATAATATTGTTTTGGACCCGATAGGTGGCGCTGTTGTCGATTTACTAGAAACTCAACCGATATCAATGAAACTTTATGTGTGCGTATGTTTGGTGGCATCTTGGATGATAATAGTGTTTTGGACCCGATAGATGGCGCTGTTGTCAATCTACTAGAAACACAGCCGATGTCAATGAAACTTCGTATGTGTGTGTGGTTGGTTGCAACTTGGATGATAATAGTGTTTTGGACCCGATAGTTGGCGCTGTTGTCGATCTACTAGAAACTGAACCGATATCAATGTAACTTCGTATGAGTGTATTGTTAGTTGCAACTTGGATGATAAAAGTGTTTTGGACCCGATAGGTGGCGCTTTTGTCAATCTACTAAAAACTCAACCGATATCAATGAAACTTTATGTGTGCGTATGTTTGGTTGCAACTTGGATGATCATATTGTTTTGGACCCGATAGGTGGCGCTGTTGTCAATCTACTAAAAACTCTACCGATATCAATGAAACTTTGTATGTGTGTATGGTTGGTTGCAACTTGGATGATAATGGTGTTTTGGACCCGATAGGTGGCGCTGTTGTCAATCTACTAGAAACTCAACCGATATCAATGAAACTTTATGTGTGTGTATGTTTGGTTGCAACTTGGATGATAATAGTGTTTTGGACCCGATAGGTGGCGCTGTTGTCGATTTACTAAAAACTCTACCGATATCAATGAAACTTTGTATGTGTGTATGGTTGGTTGCAACTTGGATGATAATAGTGTTTTGGACCCGATAGGTGGCGCTGTTGTCAATCTACTAGAAACTCAACCGATATCAATGAAACTTTATGTGTGTGTATGTTTGGTTGCAACTTGGATGATAATAGTGTTTTGGACCCGATAGGTGGCGCTGTTGTCGATTTACTAGAAACTCTTGGAAGTTTCATTGATATCGGTTGAGTTTCTAGTAGATTGACAACAGCGCCACCTATCGGGTCCAAAACAATATTTTCTTCCAAGATGCAACTAGCCATGCACACATACGAACTTTCATTGATATCGGTTGAGTTTTTAGTAGATTGACAACAGCGCCACCTATCGGGTCCAAAACACTTTTATGATCCAAGATGCAACCAAACATACGCACACATAAAGTTTCATTGATATCGGTTGAGTTTCTAGTAAATCGACAACAGCGCCACCTATCGGGTCCAAAACACTATTATCATCCAAGTTGCAACCAAACATACACACACATAAAGTTTCATTGATATCGGTTGAGTTTCTAGTAGATTGACAACAGCGCCACCTATCGGGTCCAAAACACTATTATCATCCAAGTTTCAACCAACCATACACACATACAAAGTTTCATTGATATCGGTTGAGTTTCTAGTAGATCGACAACAGCGCCACCTATCGGGTCCAAAACAATATGTTCATCCAAGTTGCAACCAACCATACACACATACAAAGTTTCATTGATATCGGTTGAGTTTCTAGTAGATCGAAAACAGCGCCACCTATCGGGTCCAAAACACTCTTATCATCCAAGTTGCAACCAAACATACACACACATAAAGTTTCATTGATATCGGTTGAGTTTCTAGTAGATCGAAAACAGCGCCACCTATCGGGTCCAAAATACTATTATCATCCAAGCTGCAACCAAACATACACACACATAAAGTTTCATTGATATCGGTTGAGTTTCTAGTAGATCGAAAACAGCGCCACCTATCGGGTCCAAAATACTATTATCATCCAAGCTGCAACCAAACATACACACACATAAAGTTTCATTGTATCGGTTGAGTTTCTAGTAGATCGACAGCAGCGCCACCTATCGGGTCCAAAACGATACTATCTTCCAAGCCGCAACCAACCACACACAAATACGAAGTTTCATTGACATCTGCTGTGTTTCTAATCACATGCTTCTGTAGCATGACCTGCGCGATAAGAAAACCAATGAAAGGCCATGGGTTCAATCGTTATTTAATTGATTGCATAATCAATGATCTAGACTTAGCAGCTTGCTGTAGAGCCGATTAATCAACACGATATGCCTGCATAGCTTTGTTGTCGATCTATTAGAAACACAGCCGATGTCAATGAAACTTCGTATGTGTGTATTGTTAGTTGCAACTTGGATGATAATAGTGTTTTGGACCCGATAGGTGGCGCTGTTGTCATTCTACTATAAACTCAACCGATATCAATGAAACTTTATGTGTGCGTATGGTTGGTTGCAACTTGGATGAACATATTGTTTTGGACCCGATAGGTGGCGCTGTTGTCGATCTACTAGAAACTCAACCGATATCAATGAAACTTCGTATGAGTGTATTGTTAGTTGCAACTTGGATGATAATAGTTTTTTGGACCCGATAGGTGGCGCTCTTGTCGATCTCCTTGAAACTCAACCGATATCAATGAAACTTTGTATGTGTGTATGGTTGGTTGCAACTTGGATGATAATAGTGTTTTGGACCCGATAGATGGCGCTGTTGTCAATCTACTAGAAACTCACCCGATATCAATGAAACTCTATGTGTGTGTTTGTTTGGTTGCAACTTGGATTATAATAGTGTTTTGGACCCGATAGGTGGCGCTGTTGTCGATTTACTAGAAACTCAACCGATATCAATGAAACTTTATGTGTGCGTATGTTTGGTTGCATCTTGGATCATAAAAGTGTTTTGGACCCGATAGGTGGCGCTTTTGTCAATCTACTAAAAACTCAACCGATATCAATGAAACTTTATGTGTGCGTATGTTTGGTTGCAACTTGGATGATCATATTGTTTTGGACCCGATAGGTGGCGCTGTTGTCAATCTACTAAAAACTCAACCGATATCAATGAAACTTTGTATGTGTGTATGTTTGGTTGCATCTTGGATCATAAAAGTGTTTTGGACCCGATAGGTGGCGCTTTTGTCAATCTACTAAAAACTCAACCGATATCAATGAAACTTTATGTGTGCGTATGGTTGGTTGCAACTTGGATGAACATATTGTTTTGGACCCGATAGGTGGCGCTGTTGTCGATCTACTAGAAACTGAACCGATATCAATGTAACTTCGTATGAGTGTATTGTTAGTTGCAACTTGGATGATAATAGTTTTTTGGACCCGATAGGTGGCGCTCTTGTCGATCTCCTTGAAACTCAACCGATACCAATGAAACTTCGTATGTGTGTATTGTTAGTTGCAACTTGGATGATAATAGTGTTTTGGACCCGATAGGTGGCGCTGTTGTCATTCTACTATAAACTCAACCGATATCAATGAAACTTTATGTGTGCGTATGGTTGGTTGCAACTTGGATGAACATATTGTTTTGGACCCGATAGGTGGCGCTGTTGTCGATCTACTAGAAACTCAACCGATATCAATGAAACTTCGTATGAGTGTATTGTTAGTTGCAACTTGGATGATAATAGTTTTTTGGACCCGATAGGTGGCGCTCTTGTCGACCTCCTTGAAACTCAACCGATATCAATGAAACTTTGTACGTGTGTATGGTTGGTTGCAACTTGGATGATAATAGTGTTTTGGACCCGATAGATGGCGCTGTTGTCAATCTACTAGAAACTCACCCGATATTAATGAAACTTTATGTGTGTGTATGTTTGGTTGCAACTTGGATGATAATAGTGTTTTGGACCCGATAGGTGGCGCTGTTGTCGATTTACTAGAAACTCAACCGATATCAATGAAACTTTATGTGTGCGTATGTTTGGTTGCATCTTGGATCATAAAAGTGTTTTGGACCCGATAGGTGGCGCTTTTGTCAATCTACTAAAAACTCAACCGATATCAATGAAACTTTATGTGTGCGTATGTTTGGTTGCAACTTGGATGATAATATTGTTTTGGACCCGATAGGTGGCGCTGTTGTCGATTTACTTGAAACTCAACCGATATCAATGAAACCTTATGTGTGCGTATGTTTGGTGGCATCTTGGATGATAATAGTGTTTTGGACCCGATAGATGGCGCTGTTGTCAATCTACTGGAAACTCAACCGATATCAATGAAACTTCGTATGAGTGTATTGTTAGTTGCAACTTGGATGATAATAGTTTTTTGGACCCGATAGGTGGCGCTGTTGTCGATCTACTAGAAACTCAACCGATATCAATGAAACTTTGTATGTGTGTATGGTTGGTTGCAACTTGGATGATAATAGTGTTTTGGACCCGATAGATGGCGCTGTTGTCGATTTACTAGAAACTCAACCGATATCAATAAAACTTTATGTGTGCGTATGTTTGGTGGCATCTTGGATGATAATAGTGTTTTGGACCCGATAGATGGCGCTGTTTTCAATCTACTAGAAACTCAACCAATATCAATGAAACTTTATGTGTGTGTATGTTTGGTTGCAACTTGGATGATAATATTGTTTTGGATCCGATAGGTGGCGCTGTTGTCGATTTACTAGAAACTCAACCGATATCAATGAAACTTTATGTGTGCGTATGTTTGGTGGCATCTTGGATGATAATAGTGTTTTGGACCCGATAGATGGCGCTGTTGTCAATCTACTAGAAACTCAACCGATATCAATGAAACTTTATGTGTGTGTATGTTTGGTTGCAACTTGGATGATAATATTGTTTTGGACCCGATAGGTGGCGCTGTTGTCGATTTACTAGAAACTCAACCGATATCAATGAAACTTTATGTGTGCGTATGTTTGGTGGCATCTTGGATGATAAAAGTGTTTTGGACCCGATAGGTGGCGCTTTTGTCAATCTACTAAAAACTCAACCGATACCAATGAAACTTTGTATGTGTGTATGGTTGGTTGCAAGTTGGATGATAATAGTGTTTTGGACCCGATAGGTGGCGCTGTTGTCGATCTCATAGAAACTCAACCGATATCAATGCAACTTCGTAACTGCAACTAGGATGATAATAGTGTTTTGGACCCGATAGGTAGCGCTGTTGTCGATCTCATAGAAATTCAACCGATATCAATGAAACTTCGTATGGGTGTATAGTTAGGTGGCGCTGGTGTCCATCTCCTGGAAACCTAGAAAAAGATCGACAACAGCGCCACCTATCGGGTCCAAAACACTATTATCATCCTAGTTGCCAACTAACTAGACACCTATACGAAGTTTCATTGATATCGGTTGAGTTTCTATGAGATCGACAACAGCGCCACCTATCGGGTCCAAAACACTATTATCATCCAAGTTGCAACCAAGCATACGCACACATAAAGTTTCATTGATATCGGTTGAGTTATTAGTAGATTGACAAAAGCGCCACCTATCGGGTCCAAAACACTTTTATCATCCAAGATGCCACCAAACATACGCACACATAAAGTTTCATTGATATCGGTTGAGTTTCTAGTAAATCGACAACAGCGCCACCTATCGGGTCCAAAACACTATTATCATCCAAGTTGCAACCAAACATACACACACATAAAGTTTCATTGATATCGGTCGAGTTTCTAGTATATTGACAACAGCGCCATCTATCGGATCCAAAACACTATTATGATCCAAGTTGCAACCAACCATACACACATACAAAGTTTCATTGATATCGGTTGAGTTTCTAGTAAATCGACAACAGCGCCACCTATCGGGTCCAAAACAATATTTTCTTCCAAGATGCAACTAGCCATGCACACATACGAAGTTTCATTGATATCGGTTGAGTTTTTAGTAGATTTGAAAACAGCGCCACCTATCGGGTCCAAAACACTTTTATCATCCAAGTTGCAACCAACCATACACACATACAAAGTTTCATTGATATCGGTTGAGTTTTTAGTAGATTGACAACAGCGCCACCTATCGGGTCCAAAACAATATGATCATCCAAGTTGCAACCAAACATACGCACACATAAAGTTTCATTGATATCGGTTGAGTTTTTAGTAGATTGACAAAAGCGCCACCTATCGGGTCCAAAACACTTTTATGATCCAAGATGCAACCCAACATACGCACACATAAAGTTTCATTGATATCGGTTGAGTTTCTAGTAAATCGACAACAGCGCCACCTATCGGGTCCAAAACACTATTATCATCCAAGTTGCAACCAAACATACACACACATAAAGTTTCATTGATATCGGGTGAGTTTCTAGTAGATTGACAACAGCGCCATCTATCGGGTCCAAAACGATACTATCTTCCAAGCCGCAACCAACCACACACACATACGAAGTTTCATTGATATCGGTTGAGTTTCTAGTAGATCGAAAACAGCGCCACCTATCGGGTCCAAAACACTATTATCATCCAAGTTGCAACCAAACATACACACACATAAAGTTTCATTGATATCGGTTGAGTTTCTAGTAGATCGAAAACAGCGCCACCTATCGGGTCCAAAATACTATTATCATCCAAGCTGCAACTAAACATACACACACATAAAGTTTCATTGATATCGGTTGAGTTTCTAGTAGATCGAAAACAGCGCCACCTATCGGGTCCAAAATACTATTATCATCCAAGCTGCAACCAAACATACACACACATAAAGTTTCATTGTATCGGTTGAGTTTCTAGTAGATCGACAGCAGCGCCACCTATCGGGTCCAAAACGATACTATCTTCCAAGCCGCAACCAACCACACACAAATACGAAGTTTCATTGACATCTGCTGTGTTTCTAATCACATGCTTCTGTAGCATGACCTGCGCGATAAGAAAACCAATGAAAGGCCATGGGTTCAATCGTTATTTAATTGATTGCATAATCAATGATCTAGACTTAGCAGCTTGCTGTAGAGCCGATTAATCAACACGATATGCCTGCATAGCTTTGTTGTCGATCTATTAGAAACACAGCCGATGTCAATGAAACTTCGTATGTGTGTGTGGTTGGTTGCAACTTGGATGATAATAGTGTTTTGGACCCGATAGTTGGCGCTGTTGTCGATCTACTAGAAACTGAACCGATATCAATGTAACTTCGTATGAGTGTATTGTTAGTTGCAACTTGGATGATAATAGTTTTTTGGACCCGATAGGTGGCGCTCTTGTCGATCTCCTTGAAACTCAACCGATATCAATGAAACTTCGTATGTGTGTATTGTTAGTTGCAACTTGGATGATAATAGTGTTTTGGACCCGATAGGTGGCGCTGTTGTCATTCTACTATAAACTCAACCGATATCAATGAAACTTTATGTGTGCGTATGGTTGGTTGCAACTTGGATGAACATATTGTTTTGGACCCGATAGGTGGCGCTCTTGTCGATCTACTAGAAACTCAACCGATATCAATGAAACTTCGTATGAGTGTATTGTTAGTTGCAACTTGGATGATAATAGTTTTTTGGACCCGATAGGTGGCGCTCTTGTCGATCTCCTTGAAACTCAACCGATATCTATGAAACTTCGTATGTGTGTATTGTTAGTTGCAACTTGGATGATAATAGTGTTTTGGACCCGATAGGTGGCGCTGTTGTCATTCTACTATAAACTCAACCGATATCAATGAAACTTTATGTGTGCGTATGGTTGGTTGCAACTTGGATGAACATATTGTTTTGGACCCGATAGGTGGCGCTGTTGTCGATCTACTAGAAACTCAACCGATATCAATGAAACTTCGTATGAGTGTATTGTTACTTGCAACTTGGATGATAATAGTTTTTTGGACCCGATAGGTGGCGCTCTTGTCGATCTCCTTGAAACTCAACCGATATCAATGAAAATTTGTATGTGTGTATGGTTGGTTGCAACTTGGATGATAATAGGATGATAATAGTATTTTGGACCCGATAGATGGCGCTGTTGTCAATCTACTAGAAACTCACCCGATATCAATGAAACTTTATGTGTGTGTATGTTTGGTTGCAACTTGGATGATAATAGTGTTTTGGACCCGATAGGTGGCGCTGTTGTCGATTTACTAGAAACTCAACCAATATCAATGAAACTTTATGTGTGCGTATGTTTGGTGGCATCTTGGATGATAATAGTGTTTTGGACCCGATAGATGGCGCTGTTGTCAATCTACTAGAAACTCAACCGATATCAATGAAACTTCGTATGAGTGTATTGTTAGTTGCAACTTGGATGTCGATCTATTAGAAACACAGCCGATGTCAATGAAACTTATTATGTGTGTGTGGTTGGTTGCAACTTGGATGATAATAGTTTTTTTGGACCCGATAGGTGGCGCTCTTGTCGATCTCCTTGAAACTCAACCGATATCAATGAAACTTCGTATGTGTGTATTGTTAGTTGCAACTTGGATGATAATAGTGTTTTGGACCCGATAGGTGGCGCTGTTGTCATTCTACTATAAACTCAACCGATATCAATGAAACTTTATGTGTGCGTATGGTTGGTTGCAACTTGGATGAACATATTGTTTTGGACCCGATAGGTGGCGCTGTTGTCGATCTACTAGAAACTCAACCGATATCAATGAAACTTCGTATGAGTGTATTGTTACTTGCAACTTGGATGATAATAGTTTTTTGGACCCGATAGGTGGCGCTCTTGTCGATCTCCTTGAAACTCAACCGATATCAATGAAAATTTGTATGTGTGTATGGTTGGTTGCAACTTGGATGATAATAGGATGATAATAGTGTTTTGGACCCGATAGGTGGCGCTGCTGTCGATCTACTAGAAACTCAACCGATACAATGAAACTTTATGTGTGTGTATGTTTGGTTGCAACTTGGATGATAATAGTGTTTTGGACCCGATAGGTGGCGCTGTTGTCGATTTACTAGAAACTCAACCAATATCAATGAAACTTTATGTGTGCGTATGTTTGGTGGCATCTTGGATGATAATAGTGTTTTGGACCCGATAGATGGCGCTGTTGTCAATCTACTAGAAACTCAACCGATATCAATGAAACTTCGTATGAGTGTATTGTTAGTTGCAACTTGGATGATAATAGTGTTTTGGACCCGATAGGTGGCGCTGTTGTCATTCTACTATAAACTCAACCGATATCAATGAAACTTTGTATGTGTGTATGGTTGGTTGCAGCTTGGATGATAATAGTGTTTTGGACCCGATAGATGGCGCTGTTGTCAATCTACTAGAAACTCAACCGATATCAATGAAACTTTATGTGTGTGTATGTTTGGTTGCAACTTGGATGATAATATTGTTTTGGACCCGATAGGTGGCGCTGTTGTCGATTTACTAGAAACTCAACCGATATCAATGAAACTTTATGTGTGCGTATGTTTGGTGGCATCTTGGATGATAATAGTGTTTTGGACCCGATAGATGGCGCTGTTGTCAATCTACTAGAAACTCAACCGAAATCAATGAAACTTCGTATGAGTGTATTGTTAGTTGCATCTTGGATGATAATAGTGTTTTGGACCCGATAGATGGCGCTGTTGTCAATCTACTAGAAACTCAACCGATATCAATGAAACTTTATGTGTGTGTATGTTTGGTTGCAACTTGGATGATAATATTGTTTTGGACCCGATAGGTGGCGCTGTTTTCGATTTACTAGAAACTCAACCGATATCGATGAAACTTTATGTGTGCGTATGTTTGGTGGCATCTTGGATGATAATAGTGTTTTGGACCCGATAGATGGCGCTGTTGTCAATCTACTAGAAACTCAACCGATATCAATGAAACTTTATGTGTGTGTATGTTTGGTTGCAACTTGGATGATATTATTGTTTTGGACCCGATAGGTGGCGCTGTTGTCGATTTACTAGAAACTCAACCGATATCAATGAAACTTTATGTGTGCGTATGTTTGGTGGCATCTTGGATGATAAAAGTGTTTTGGACCCGATAGGTGGCGCTTTTGTCAATCTACTAAAAACTCAACCGATACCAATGAAACTTTGTATGTGTGTATGGTTGGTTGCAAGTTGGATGATAATAGTGTTTTGGACCCGATAGGTGGCGCTGTTGTCGATCTCATAGAAACTCAACCGATATCAATGAAACTTCGTATAGGTGTCTAGTTAGTTGCAACTAGGATGATAATAGTGTTTTGGACCCGATAGGTAGCGCTGTAGAAATTCAACCGATATCAATGAAACTTCGTATGGGTGTATAGTTAGGTGGCGCTGGTGTCCATCTCCTGGAAACCTAGAAAAAGATCGACAACAGCGCCACCTATCGGGTCCAAAACACTATTATCATCCTAGTTGCAACTAACTAGACACATATACGAAGTTTCATTGATATCGGTTGAGTTTCTATGAGATCGACAACAGCGCCACCTATCGGGTCCAAAACACTATTATCATCCAAGTTGCAACCAAACATACGCACACATAAAGTTTCATTGATATCGGTTGAGTTATTAGTAGATTGACAAAAGCGCCACCTATCGGGTCCAAAACACTTTTATCATCCAAGATGCCACCAAACATACGCACACATAAAGTTTCATTGATATCGGTTGAGTTTCTAGTAAATCGACAACAGCGCCACCTATCGGGTCCAAAACACTATTATCATCCAAGTTGCAACCAAACATACCCACACATAAAGTTTCATTGATATCGGTTGAGTTTCTAGTAGATTGACAACAGCGCCATCTATCGGGTCCAAAACACTATTATGATCCAAGTTGCAACCAACCATACACACATACAAAGTTTCATTGATATCGGTTGAGTTTCTAGTAAATCGACAACAGCGCCACCTATCGGGTCCAAAACAATATGATCATCCAAGTTGCAACCAAACATACGCACACATAAAGTTTCATTGATATCGGTTGAGTTTTTAGTAGATTGACAAAAGCGCCACCTATCGGGTCCAAAACACTTTTATCATCCAAGATGCCACCAAACATACGCACACATAAAGTTTCTTTGATATCGGGTGAGTTTCTAGTAGATTGACAACAGCGACATCTATCGGGTCCAAAACACTATTATCATCCAAGTTGCAACCAACCATACACACATACAAAGTTTCATTGATATCGGTTGAGTTTCAAGGAGATCGACAAGAGCGCCACCTATCGGGTCCAAAAAACTATTATCATCCATGTTGCAACTAACTAGACACCTATACAAAGTTTCATTGATATCGGTTGAGTTTCTAGTAGATTGACAACAGCGCCATCTATCGGGTCCAAAACACTATTATCATCCAAGATGCCACCAAACATACGCACACATAAAGTTTCATTGATATCGGTTGAGTTTCTAGTAAATCGACAACAGCGCCACCTATCGGGTCCAAAACACTATTATCATCCAAGTTGCAACCAAATATACACACACATAAAGTTTCATTGATATCGGGTGAGTTTCTAGTAGATTGACAACAGCGCCATCTATCGGGTCCAAAACACTATTATCATCCAAGTTGCAACCAACCATACACACATACAAAGTTTCATTGATATCGGTTGAGTTTCAAGGAGATCGACAAGAGCGCCACCTATCGGGTCCAAAAAACTATTATCATCCAAGTTGCAACTAACAATACACTCATACGAAGTTTCATTGATATTGGTTGAGTTTTTATGAGATCGACAACAGCGCCACCTATCGGGTCCAAAACAATATGATGATCCAAGTTGCAACCAAACATACGCACACATAAAAGTTTCATTGATATCGGTTGAGTTTTTAGTAGATTGACAAAAGCGCCACCTATCGGGTCCAAAACACTTTTATGATCCAAGATGCAACCAAACATACACACACATAAAGTTTCATTGATATCGGTTGAGTTTCTAGTAAATCGACAACAGCGCCACCTATCGGGTCCAAAACACTATTATCATTCAAGTTGCAACCAAACATACACACACATAAAGTTTCATTGATATCGGGTGAGTTTATAGTAGATTGACAACAGCGCCATCTATCGGGTCCAAAACGATACTATCTTCCAAGCCGCAACCAACCACACACACATACGAAGTTTCATTGATATCGGTTGAGTTTCTAGTAGATCGAAAACAGCGCCACCTATCGGGTCCAAAACACTATTATCATCCAAGTTGCAACCAAACATACACACACATAAAGTTTCATTGATATCGGTTGAGTTTCTAGTAGATCGAAAACAGCGCCACCTATCGGGTCCAAAATACTATTATCATCCAAGCTGCAACCAAACATACACACACATAAAGTTTCATTGATATCGGTTGAGTTTCTAGTAGATCGAAAACAGCGCCACCTATCGGGTCCAAAATACTATTATCATCCAAGCTGCAACCAAACATACACACACATAAAGTTTCATTGATATCGGGTGAGTTTATAGTAGATTGACAACAGCGCCATCTATCGGGTCCAAAACGATACTATCTTCCAAGCCGCAACCAACCACACACACATACGAAGTTTCATTGATATCGGTTGAGTTTCTAGTAGATCGAAAACAGCGCCACCTATCGGGTCCAAAACACTATTATCATCCAAGTTGCAACCAAACATACACACACATAAAGTTTCATTGATATCGGTTGAGTTTCTAGTAGATCGACAGCAGCGCCATCTATCGGGTCCAAAACGATACTATCTTCCAAGCCGCAACCAACCACACACAAATACGAAGTTTCATTGACATCTGCTGTGTTTCTAATCACATGCTTCTGTAGCATGACCTGCGCGATAAGAAAACCAATGAAAGGCAATGGGTTCAATCGTTATTTAATTGATTGCATAATCAATGATCTAGACTTAGCAGCTTGCTGTAGAGCCGATTAATCAACACGATATGCCTGCATAGCTTTGTTGTCGATCTATTAGAAACACAGCCGATGTCAATGAAACTTCGTATGTGTGTGTGGTTGGTTGCAACTTGGATGATAATAGTGTTTTGGACCCGATAGTTGGCGCTGTTGTCGATCTACTAGAAACTGAACCGATATCAATGTAACTTCGTATGAGTGTATTGTTAGTTGCAACTTGGATGATAATAGTTTTTTGGACCCGATAGGTGGCGCTCTTGTCGATCTCCTTGAAACTCAACCGATATCAATGAAACTTCGTATGTGTGTATTGTTAGTTGCAACTTGGATGATAATAGTGTTTTGGACCCGATAGGTGGCGCTGTTGTCATTCTACTATAAACTCAACCGATATCAATGAAACTTTATGTGTGCGTATGGTTGGTTGCAACTTGGATGAACATATTGTTTTGGACCCGATAGGTGACGCTGTTGTCGATCTACTAGAAACTCAACCGATATCAATGAAACTTTGTATGTGTGTATGTTTGGTTGCATCTTGGATCATAAAAGTGTTTCGGACCCGATAGGTGGCGCCTTTGTCAATCTACTAAAAACTGAACCGATATCAATGAAACTTTATGTGTGCGTATGTTTGGTTGCAACTTGGATGATCATATTGTTTTGGACCCGATAGGTGGCGCTGTTGTCAATCTACTAAAAACTGAACCGATATCAATGAAACTTTATGTGTGTGTATGTTTGGTTGCAACTTGGATGATAATAGTGTTTTGGACCCGATAGGTGGCGCTTTTGTCAATCTACTAATAACTCAACCGATACCAATGAAACTTTGTATGTGTGTATGGTTGGTTGCAAGTTGGATGATAATAGTGTTTTGGACCCGATAGGTGGTGCTGTTGTCGATCTCATAGAAACTCAACCGATATCAATGAAACTTCGTATAGGTGTCTAGTTAGTTGCAACTAGGATGATAATAGTGTTTTGGACCCGATAGGTGGCGCTTTTGTCAATCTACTAAAAACTCAACCGATACCAATGAAACTTTGTATGTGTGTATGGTTGGTTGCAACTTGGATGATAATAGTGTTTTGGACCCGATAGGTGGCGCTTTTGTCAATCTACTAAAAACTCAACCGATACCAATGAAACTTTGTATGTGTGTATGGTTGGTTGCAACTTGGATGATAATAGTGTTTTGGACCCGATAGATGGCGCTTTTGTCAATCTACTAAAAACTCAACCGATACCAATGAAACTTTGTATGTGTGTGTGGTTGGTTGCAAGTTGGATGATAATAGTGTTTTGGACCCGATAGGTGGCGCTTTTTCGATCTACTAGAAACTCAACCGATATCAATGAAACTTTATGTGTGTGTATGTTTGGTTGCAACTTGGATGAACATATTGTTTTGGACCCGATAGGTGACGCTGTTGTCGATCTACTAGAAACTCAACCGATATCAATGAAACTTTGTATGTGTGTATGGTTGGTTGCAACTTGGATGATAATAGTGTTTTGGACCCGATAGATGGCGCTGTTGTCAATCTACTAGAAACTCAACCGATATCAATGAAACTTTATGTGTGTGTATGTTTGGTTGCATCTTGGATGATAAAAGTGTTTTGGACCCGATAGGTGGCGCTTTTGTCAATCTACTAAAAACTCAACCGATACCAATGAAACTTTGTATGTGTGTATGGTTGGTTGCAAGTTGGATGATAATAGTGTTTTGGAACCGATAGGTGGCGCTGTTTTCGATCTACTAGAAACTCAACCGATATCAATGAAACTTTATGTGTGTGTATGTTTGGTTGCAACTTGGATGATAATATTGTTTTGGACCCGATAGGTGGCGCTGTTGTCGATTTACTAGAAACTCAACCGATATCAATGAAACTTTATGTGTGTGTATGTTTGGTTGCAACTTGGATGAAAATATTGTTTTGGACCCGATAGGTGACGCTGTTGTCGATCTACTAGAAACTCAACCGATATCAATGAAACTTTGTATGTGTGTATGGTTGGTTGCAACTTGGATGATAATAGTGTTTTGGACCGATAGATGGCGCTGTTGTCAATCTACTAGAAACTCAACCG
This sequence comes from Cheilosia grossa, assembly GCA_963082955.1. Lineage (NCBI taxonomy): Eukaryota > Metazoa > Arthropoda > Insecta > Diptera > Syrphidae > Cheilosia > Cheilosia grossa. Next base: position 47,198,104 of record OY720147.1, on the reverse strand, counting down.
ATATCAATGAAACCTTATGTGTGTGTATGTTTGGTTGCATCTTGGATGATAAAAGTGGTGGCGCTTTTGTCAATCTACTAAAAACTCAACCGATACCAATGAAACTTTGTATGTGTGTATGGTTGGTTGCAAGTTGGATGATAATAGTGTTTTGGACCCGATAGGTGGCGCTGTTTTCGATCTACTAGAAACTCAACCGATATCAATGCAACTTGGATCCGATTTATTGTACCTTTGCTTTCTGAGTCACTGGATCTATCAAACTATCTAATTACAAGACCGATCCAAATATGGTGCATTGTCAATGCAGAAAATAAGCATTCTAAATGGGATTTATTGTACCGTTCTCTTCAGAGTCGTTTGATCAGCATACTAGCTAATTACAAGACCGACCAAAATATGGTGCATTGTGTATGCATAAAACATCCATTCTAAATGCGATTTATTGTATCGTTTCATTCATGATGCATTCCGGATGCAGAAAATATGCATTCTAAATGCGATTTATTGTATCGTTTCCTTAAGAGACGTTGGATCAGCAAACTAGCTAATTGCAAGACCGATCAAAATATGGTGCATTGTGGATGCAGAAAATATGCATTCTAAAAGGGATTTATTGTACCGTTCTCTTCAGAGTCGGTTGATCAGCATACTAGCTAATTACAAGACCGACCAAAATATGGTGCATTGTGTATGCATAAAACATCCATTCTAAATGCGATTTAGTGTATCGTTTCATTCATGATGCATTCCGGATGCAGAAAATATGCATTCTAAATGCGATTTATTGTATCGTTTCCTTAAGAGACGTTGGATCAGCAAACTAGCTAATTACAAGACCGATCAAAATATGGTGCATTGTGGATGCAGAAAATATGCATTCTAAATGTGATTTATTTATTCCATTCTAAATGCGATTTATTGTATCGTTTCCTTCAGAGACGTTGGATCAGCAAACTAGCTAATTGCAAGACCGATCCGAAAATGATGCATTGCGGATGCAGAAAATATGCATTCTAAATGCGATTTATTGTACCGTTCACTTCAGAGTCGTAGGATAAGCAAACTAACTAATTACAAAACCGATCAAAATATGGTGCATTGTGGATGCATAAAACTTCCTTTCCAAATGCGATTTATTGTATCGTTTCCTACAGAGACGTTTGATCAGCATACTAGCTAATTACAAGACCGATCAAAATATGATGCATTGTGGATGCAGAAAATATGCATTCTAAATGCGATTTATTGTACCGATCCCTTTAGAGTCGTTGGATCAGCAAACTAGGTAATTGCAAGACCGATCCGAAAATGATGCATTGCGGATGCAGAAAATATGCATTCTAAATGCGATTTATTGTACCGTTCCCTTCAGAGTCGTTTGATCAGCATACTAGCTAATTACAAGACCGATCCCAATAATATGGTGCATTGTGGATGCATAAAACATCCATGCTAAATGCTATTTATTGTTCTGTTCCCTTCAGAGTCGTTGGATCAGCAAACTAACTAATTACAAGACCGATCAAAATATGGTGCATTGTGGATGCAGAAAATATGCATTCTAAATGCGATTTATGCTACCGTTGCTTTCATAGTCACTGGATCAGCAAACGAGCTAATTACAAGACCTATCAAAATAGAGTGCATTGTAGATGCAGAAAATATGCATTCTAAATGTGATTTATTGTACCTTTGATTTCTGAGTCACTGGATCAGCAAACAAGCTAATTGCAAGACCGATCCCAAAACGATGCGTTGCGGATGCAGAAAATATGCATTCTAAATGCAATTTATTGTACCTTGTCAAGACCGATCCGAGGATGATGCGTTGCGGATGCAGAAAATATGCATTCTAAATGCGATTTATTGTACCGTTCTCTTCAGAGTCGTTTGATCAGCATACTAGCTAATTACAAGACCGATCAAAATATGGTGCATTGTGGATGCAGAAAATATGCATTCTAAATGGGATTTATTGTACCGTTCTCTTCAGAGTCGTTTGATCAGCATACTAGCTAATTACAAGACCGATCAAAATATGATGCATTGTGGATGCAGAAAATATGCATTCTAAATGCGATTTATTGTACCGTTCTCTTCAGAGTCGTTTGATCAGCATACTAGCTAATTACAAGACCGATCCAAATATGGTGAATTGTGGATGCATAAAACTTCCATTCTAAATGCGATTCATTGTACCGTTCTCTTCAGAGTCGTTTGATCAGCATACTAGCTAATTACAAGACCGATCAAAATATGATGCATTGTGGATGCAGAAAATATGCATTGTAATGCGATTTATTGTACCGTTCCCTTCAGAGTCGTTGGATCAGCAAACTAGCTTATTGCAAGACCGATCAAAATATGGTGCATTGTGGATGCAGAAAATATGCAGTCTAAATGCGATTTATTGTACCGTTGCTGTCAGAGTCACTGGATCAGCAAACAAGCTAATTGCAAGACCGATCCCAAAACGATGCGTTGCGGATGCAGAAAATATGCATTCTAAATGCAATTTATTGTACCTTGTCAAGACCGATCCGAGGATGATGCGTTGCGGATGCAGAAAATATGCATTCTAAATGCGATTTATTGTACCGCTCCCTTCAGAGTCGTTGGATCAGCAAACTAGCTAATTACAAGTCCGATCCGAAAATGATGCATTGCGGATGCAGAAAACATGCAGTCTAAATGCGATTTATTGTACCGTTCCCTTCAGTTTAGTGGATCAGCAAACTAGCTAATTGCAAGACCGATCCGAAAATGATGCATTGCGGATGCAGAAAATATGCATTCTAAATGCGATTTATGCCACCGTTGCTTTCAGAGACGTTGGATCAGCAAACTAGCTAATTGCAAGACCGATCAAAATATGGTGCATCGTGGAAGCAGAAAATATGCATTCTAAATGCGATTTATTTGTACCGTTGCTGTCAGAGTCACTGGATCAGCAAACAAGCTAATTACAAGACCGACCAAAATATGGCGAATTTTGGATGCATAAAAGATCCATTCTGAATGTGATTTATTGTATCGTTTCCTTCAGAGACGTTGGATCAGCATACCAGCTAATTACAAGACCGACCAAAATATGGTGCATTGTGTATGCATAAAACATCCATTCTAAATGCGATTTATTGTGCCGTTCCCTTCAGTGTAGTGGATCAGCAAACTAGTTGATTGCAAGACCGATCCGAAAATGATGCATTCCGGATGCAGAAAATATTCATTCTAAATGCGATTGATTGTACCTTGTCAAGACCGATCCGAGGATGATGCATTGCAGATGCAGAAAATATGCATTCTAAATGCGATTTATTGTACCGCTCCCTTCAGAGTAGTTGGATCAGCAAACTAGCTAACTGCAAGACCGATCCGAAAATGATGCATTGCGGATGCAGAAAACATGCAGCCTGAATGCGATTTATTGTACCGTTGCTGTCAGAGTCACTGGATCAGCAAACTAGCTAATTGCAAGACCTATCCGAAAATGATGCGTTGCGGATGCAGAAAATATGCATTCTAAATGCGATTTATTGTACCTTGTCAAGACCGATCCGAGGATGATGCATTGCGGATGCAGAAAATATGCATTCTAAATGCGATTTATTGTACCGCTCCCTTCAGAGTCACTGGATCGGCAAACCAGCTAATTACAAGACCGATCAAAATATGGTGCATTGTGGATGCAGAAAATATGCATTCTAAATGGGGTTTATGGTACCGTTCTCTTCCGAGTCGTTTGATCAGCATACTAGCGAATTACAAGACCGACCAAAATATGGTGCATTGTGTATGCATAAAACATCCATTCTAAATGCGATTTATTGTATCGTTTCCCTCAGAGACGTTGGATCAGCAAACTAGCTAATTGCAAGACCGATCAAAATATGGTGCATTGTGGATGCAGAAAATATGCATTTTAAATGCGATTTATTATACCGTTGCTGTCAGAGTCACTGGATCAGCAAACTAGCTAATTGCAAGATCGATCAAAATATGGTGCATCGTGGATGCAGAAAATATGCATTCTAAATGCGATTTATTGTACCGTTGCTGTCAGAGTCACTGGATCAGCAAACTTGCTAATTGCAAGACCGATCCGAAAATGATGCATTGCGGATGCAGAAAATATGCATTCTAAATGCGATTTATTGTATCGTTTCCTTCAGAGACGTTGGATCAGCAAACTAGCTAATTACAAGACCGATCAAAATATGATGCATTGTGGATGCAGAAAATATGCATTGTAATGCGATTTATTGTACCGTTCCCTTCAGAGTCGTTGGATCAGCAAACTAGCTAATTGCAAGACCGATCAAAATATGGTGCATTGTGGATGCAGAAAATATGCAGTCTAAATGCGATTTATTGTACCGTTGCTGTCAGAGTCACTGGATCAGCAAACAAGCTAATTGCAAGACCGATCCGAAAATGATGCGTTGCGGATGCAGAAAATATGCATTCTAAATGCGATTTATTGTACCTTGTCAAGACCGATCCGAGGATGATGCATCAGCATAGCGGATGCAGAAAATATGCATTCTAAATGCGATTTATTGTACCGCTCCCTTCAGAGTCGTTGGATCAGCAAACTAGCTAATTACAAGTCCGATCCGAAAATGATGCATTGCGGATGCAGAAAACATGCAGTCTAAATGCGATTTATTGTACCGTTCCCTTCAGTGTAGTGGAAGCAGAAAATATGCATTCTAAATGCGATTTATTTGTACCGTTGCTGTCAGAGTCACTGGATCAGCAAACAAGCTAATTACAAGACCGACCAAAATATGGCGCATTTTGGATGCATAAAAGATCCATTCTGAATGCGATTTATTGTATCGTTTCCTTCAGAGACGTTGGATCAGCATACTAGCTAATTACAAGACCGACCAAAATATGGTGCATTATGTATGCATAAAACATCCATTCTAAATGCGATTTATTGTACCGTTCCCTTCAGTGTAGTGGATCAGCAAACTAGTTGATTGCAAGACCGATCCGAAAATGATGCATTGCGGATGCAGAAAACATCCATTCTAAATGCGATTTATTGTATCGTTACATTCATGATGCATTCCGGATGCAGAAAATATGCATTCTAAATGCGATTTATTGTATCGTTTCCTTCAGAGACGTTGGATCAGCAAACTAGCTAATTACAAGACCGATCAAAATATGATGCATTGTGGATGCAGAAAATATGCATTGTAATGCGATTTATTGTACCGTTCCCTTCAGAGTCGTTGGATCAGCAAACTAGCTAATTGCAAGACCGATCAAAATATGGTGCATTGTGGATGCAGAAAATATGCAGTCTAAATGCGATTTATTGTACCGTTGCTGTCAGAGTCACTGGATCAGCAAACAAGCTAATTGCAAGACCGATCCGAAAATGATGCGTTGCGGATGCAGAAAATATGCATTCTAAATGCGATTTATTGTACCTTGTCAAGACCGATCCGAGGATGATGCATCAGCATAGCGGATGCAGAAAATATGCATTCTAAATGCGATTTATTGTACCGCTCCCTTCAGAGTCGTTGGATCAGCAAACTAGCTAATTACAAGTCCGATCCGAAAATGATGCATTGCGGATGCAGAAAACATGCAGTCTAAATGCGATTTATTGTACCGTTCCCTTCAGTGTAGTGGAAGCAGAAAATATGCATTCTAAATGCGATTTATTTGTACCGTTGCTGTCAGAGTCACTGGATCAGCAAACAAGCTAATTACAAGACCGACCAAAATATGGCGCATTTTGGATGCATAAAAGATCCATTCTGAATGCGATTTATTGTATCGTTTCCTTCAGAGACGTTGGATCAGCATACTAGCTAATTACAAGACCGACCAAAATATGGTGCATTATGTATGCATAAAACATCCATTCTAAATGCGATTTATTGTACCGTTCCCTTCAGTGTAGTGGATCAGCAAACTAGTTGATTGCAAGACCGATCCGAAAATGATGCATTGCGGATGCAGAAAACATGCAGTCTGAATGCGACTTATTGTACCGTTGCTGTCAGAGTCACTGGATCAGCAAACTAGCTAATTGCAAGACCGATCCGAAAATGATGCGTTGCAGATGCAGAAAATATGCATTCTAAATGCGATTTATTGTACCTTGTCAAGACCGATCCGAGGATGATGCATTGCGGATGCAGAAAATATGCATTCTAAATGCGATTTATTGTACCGCTCCCTTCAGAGTAGTTGGATCAGCAAACTAGCTAATTGCAAGACCGATCCGAAAATGATGCATTGCGGATGCAGAAAACATGCAGTCTGAATGCGATTTATTGTACCGTTCCCTTCAGTGTAGTGGATCAGCAAACTAGCTAATTGCAAGACCGATCCGAAAATGATGCATTGCGGATGCAGCAAATATGCATTCTAAATGCGATTTATTGTACCGTTGCTTTCAGAGTCACTGGATCAGCAAACTAGCTAATAACAAGACCGATACAAATATGGTGCATTGTGGATGCATAAAACATGCATTCTAAATGCGATGTACTGTATCGTTTCCTTCAGAGACGTTGGATCAGCAAACTAGCTAATAACAAGACCGATCCGAAAATAATGCATTGCGGATGCAGAAAATATGCATTCTAAAAGCTATTTATTGCACCGTTGCTTTCAGAGTCACTGGATCGGCAAACCAGCTAATTACAAGACCGATCAAAATATGGTGCATTGTGGATGCAGAAAATATGCATTCTAAATGGGAATTATGGTACCGTTCTCTTCCGAGTCGTTTGGTCAGCATACTAGCTAATTACAAGACCGACCAAAATATGGTGCATTGTGTATGCATAAAACATCCATTCTAAATGCGATTTATTGTATCGTTTCCCTCAGAGACGTTGGATCAGCAAACTAGCTAATTGCAAGACCGATCAAAATATGGTGCATTGTGGATGCATAAGACTTCCATTCTAAATGCGATTTATTGTATCGTTCCCTTCAGAGACGTTGGATCAGCAAACTAGCTAATAACAAGACCGATCCGAAAATAATGCATTGCGGATGCAGAAAATATGCATTCTAAATTTGATTTATTGTACCTTTGCTTTCTGAGTCACTAGATCAGCAAACACTCTAATTACAAGACCGATCCAAATATGGTGCATTGTGGATGCATAAGACTTCCATTCTAAATGCGATTTATTGTATCGTTTCCTTCAGAGACGTTGGATCAGCAAACTAGCTAATAACAAGACCGATCCGAAAATAATGCATTGCGGATGCAGAAAATATGCATTCTAAATGCGATTTATTGTACCGCTCCCTTCAGAGTAGTTGGATCAGCAAACTAGCTAACTGCAAGACCGATCCGAAAATGATGCATTGCGGATGCAGAAAACATGCAGTCTGAATGCGATTTATTGTACCGTTCCCTTCAGTGTAGTGGATCAGCAAACTAGTTTATTGCAAGACCGATCCGAAAATGATGCATTCCGGATGCAGAAAATATTCATTCTAAATGCGATTTATTGTACCGTTGCTTTCAGAGTCACTGGATCAGCAAACTAGCTAATAACAAGACCGATACAAATATGGTGCATTGTGGATGCAGAAAATATGCATTCTAAATGGGATTTATGGTACCGTTCTCTTCCGAGTCGTTTGATCAGCATACTAGCTAATTACAAGACCGACCAAAATATGGTGCATTGTGTATGCATAAAACATCCATTCTAAATGCGATTTATTGTATCGTTTCCCTCAGAGACGTTGGATCAGCAAACTAGCTAATTGCAAGACCGATCAAAATATGGTGCATTGTGGATGCAGAAAATATGTATTTTAAATGCGATTTATTTTACCGTTGCTGTCAGAGTCACTGGATCAGCAAACAAACATACAAGATCGACCAAAATATGGCGCATTGTGGATGCATAAAAGATCCATTCTAAATGCGATTTATTGTATCGTTTCCTTCAGAGACGTTGGATCAGCAAACTAGCTAATAACAAGACCGATCCGAAAATAATGCATTGCGGATGCAGAAAATATGCATTCTAAATGCTATTTATTGCACTGTTGCTTTCAGAGTCACTGAATCAGCAAACTAGCTAATAACAAGACCGATACAAATATGGTGCATTGTGGATGCAGAAAATATGCATTCTAAATTTGATTTATTGTACCTTTGCTTTCTGAGTCACTGGATCAGCAAACAATCTAATTACAAGACCGATCCAAATATGGTGCATTGTGGATGCATAAGACTTCCATTCTAATTGCGATTTATTGTATCGTTTCCTTCAGAGACGTTGGATCAGCAAACTAGCTAATAACAAGACCGATCCGAAAATAATGCATTGCGGATGCAGAAAATATGCATTCTAAATGCTATTTATTGCACCGTTGCTTTCAGAGTCACTGGATCGGCAAACCAGCTAATTACAAGACCGATCAAAATATGGTGCATTGTGGATGCAGAAAATATGCATTATAAATGGGATTTATGGTACCGTTCTCTTCCGAGTCGTTTGATCAGCATACTAGCTAATTACAAGACCGACCAAAATATGGTGCATTGTGTATGCATAAAACATCCATTCTAAATGCGATTTATTGTACCGTTCCCTTCAGTGTAGTGGATCAGCAAACTAGTTGATTGCAAGACCGATCCGAAAATGATGCATTCCGGATGCAGAAAATATTCATTCTAAATGCGATTTATTGTACCTTGTCAAGACCGATCCGAGGATGATGCATTGCAGATGCAGAAAATATGCATTCTAAATGCGATTTATTGTACCGCTCCCTTCAGAGTAGTTGGATCAGCAAACTAGCTAACTGCAAGACCGATCCGAAAATGATGCATTGCGGATGCAGAAAATATCCATTCTAAATGCGATTTATTGTACCGCTCCCTTCAGAGTCGTTGGATCAGCAAACTAGCTAATTGCAAGACCGATCAAAATATGGTGCATTGTGGATGCATAAAACATGCATTCTAAATGCGATGTATTGTATCGTTTCCTTCAGAGACGTTGGATCAGCAAACTAGCTAATAACAAGACCGATCCGAAAATAATGCATTGCGGATGCAGAAAATATGCATTCTAAATGCTATTTATTGCACCGTTGCTTTCAGAGTCACTGGATCGGCAAACCAGCTAATTACAAGACCGATCAAAATATGGTGCATTGTGGATGCAGAAAATATGCATTCTAAATGGGAATTATGGTACCGTTCTCTTCCGAGTCGTTTGGTCAGCATACTAGCTAATTACAAGACCGACCAAAATATGGTGCATTGTGTATGCATAAAACATCCATTCTAAATGCGATTTATTGTATCGTTTCCCTCAGAGACGTTGGATCAGCAAACTAGCTAATTGCAAGACCGATCAAAATATTGTGCATTGTGGATGCATAAGACTTCCATTCTAAATGCGATTTATTGTATCGTTCCCTTCAGAGACGTTGGATCAGCAAACTAGCTAATAACAAGACCGATCCGAAAATAATGCATTGCGGATGCAGAAAATATGCATTCTAAATTTGATTTATTGTACCTTTGCTTTCTGAGTCACTAGATCAGCAAACACTCTAATTACAAGACCGATCCAAATATGGTGCATTGTGGATGCATAAGACTTCCATTCTAAATGCGATTTATTGTATCGTTTCCTTCAGAGACGTTGGATCAGCAAACTAGCTAATAACAAGACCGATCCGAAAATAATGCATTGCGGATGCAGAAAATATGCATTCTAAATGCGATTTATTGTACCGCTCCCTTCAGAGTAGTTGGATCAGCAAACTAGCTAACTGCAAGACCGATCCGAAAATGATGCATTGCGGATGTAGAAAACATGCAGTCTGAATGCGATTTATTGCACCGTTCCCTTCAGTGTAGTGGATCAGCAAACTAGTTTATTGCAAGACCGATCCGAAAATGATGCATTCCGGATGCAGAAAATATTCATTCTAAATGCGATTTATTGTACCGTTGCTTTCAGAGTCACTGGATCAGCAAACTAGCTAATAACAAGACCGATACAAATATGGTGCATTGTGGATGCAGAAAATATGCATTCTAAATGGGATTTATGGTACCGTTCTCTTCCGAGTCGTTTGATCAGCATACTAGCTAATTACAAGACCGACCAAAATATGGTGCATTGTGTATGCATAAAACATCCATTCTAAATGCGATTTATTGTATCGTTTCCCTCAGAGACGTTGGATCAGCAAACTAGCTAATTGCAAGACCGATCAAAATATGTTGCATTGTGGATGCAGAAAATATGCATTTTAAATGCGATTTATTTTACCGTTGCTGTCAGAGTCACTGGATCAGCAAACAAGCAATTACAAGACCGACCAAAATATGGCGCATTGTGGATGCATAAAAGATCCATTCTAAATGCGATTTATTGTATCGTTTCCTTCAGAGACGTTGGATCAGCAAACTAGCTAATAACAAGACCGATCCGAAAATAATGCATTGCGGATGCAGAAAATATGCATTCTAAATGCTATTTATTGCACCGTTGCTTTCAGAGTCACTGAATCAGCAAACTAGCTAATAACAAGACCGATACAAATATGGTGCATTGTGGATGCAGAAAATATGCATTCTAAATTTGATTTATTGTACCTTTGCTTTCTGAGTCACTGGATCAGCAAACAATCTAATTACAAGACCGATCCAAATATGGTGCATTGTGGATGCAGAAAATATTCATTCTAAATGCGATTTATTGTACCGTTCCCTTCAGTGTAGTGGATCAGCAAACTAGTTGATTGCAAGACCGATCCGAAAATGATGCATTCCGGATGCAGAAAATATTCATTCTAAATGCGATTTATTGTACCTTGTCAAGACCGATCCGAGGATGATGCATTGCAGATGCAGAAAATATGCATTCTAAATGCGATTTATTGTACCGCTCCCTTCAGAGTAGTTGGATCAGCAAACTAGCTAACTGCAAGACCGATCCGAAAATGATGCATTGCGGATGCAGAAAACATGCAGTCTGAATGCGATTTATTGTACCGTTGCTGTCAGAGTCACTGGATCGGCAAACCAGCTAATTACAAGACCGATCAAAATATGGTGCATTGTGGATGCAGAAAATATGCATTCTAAATGGGGTTTATGGTACCGTTCTCTTCCGAGTCGTTTGATCAGGATACTAGCTAATTACAAGACCGACCAAAATATGGTGCATTGTGTATGCATAAAACATCCATTCTAAATGCGATTTATTGTACCGTTCCCTTCAGTGTAGTGGATCAGCAAACTAGTTGATTGCAAGACCGATCCGAAAATGATGCATTCCGGATGCAGAAAATATTCATTCTAAATGCGATTTATTGTACCGTTCCCTTCAGTGTAGTGGATCAGCAAACTAGTTGATTGCAAGACCGATCCGAAAATGATGCATTCCGGATGCAGAAAATATTCATTCTAAATGCGATTTATTGTACCTTGTCAAGACCGATCCGAGGATGATGCATTGCAGATGCAGAAAATATGCATTCTAAATGCGATTTATTGTACCGTTCTCTTCAGAGTCGTTTGATCAGCATACTAGCTAATTACAAGACCGACCAAAATATGGTGCATTGTGTATGCATAAAACATCCATTCTAAATGCGATTTATTGTATCGTTTCCCTCAGAGACGTTGGATCAGCAAACTAGCTAATTGCAAGACCGATCAAAATATGGTGCATTGTGGATGCAGAAAATATGCATTTTAAATGCGATTTATTCTACCGTTGCTGTCAGAGTCACTGGATCAGCAAACTAGCTAATTGCAAGATCGATCAAAATATGGTGCATCGTGGATGCAGAAAATATGCATTCTAAATGCGATTTATTGTACCGTTGCTGTCAGAGTCACTGGATCAGCAAACTTGCTAATTGCAAGACCGATCCGAAAATGATGCATTGCGGATGCAGAAAATATGCATTCTAAATGCGATTCATTGTATCGTTTCCTTAAGAGACGTTGGATCAGCAAACTAGCTAATTGGAAGACCGATCAAAATATGGTGCATTGTGGATGCAGAAAATATGCATTCTAAATGGGATTTATTGTACCGTTCTCTTCAGAGTCGTTTGATCAGCATACTAGCTAATTACAAGACCGACCAAAATATGGTGCATTGTGTATGCATAAAACATCCATTCTAAATGCGATTTATTGTATTGTTTCCCTCAGAGACGTTGGATCAGCAAACTAGCTAATTACAAGACCGACCAAAATATGGTGCATTGTGTATGCATAAAACATCCATTCTAAATGCGATTTATTGTATCGTTACATTCATGATGCATTCCGGATGCAGAAAATATGCATTCTAAATGCGATTTATTGTATCGTTTCCTTCAGAGACGTTTGATCAGCAAACTAGCTAATTACAAGACCGATCAAAATATGATGCATTGTGGATGCAGAAAATATGCATTGTAATGCGATTTATTGTACCGTTCCCTTCAGAGTCGTTGGATCAGCAAACTAGCTAATTGCAAGACCGATCAAAATATGGTGCATTGTGGATGCAGAAAATATGCAGTCTAAATGCGATTTATTGTACCGTTGCTGTCAGAGTCACTGGATCAGCAAACAAGCTAATTGCAAGACCGATCCGAAAATGATGCGTTGCGGATGCAGAAAATATGCATTCTAAATGCGGTTTATTGTACCTTGTCAAGACCGATCCGAGGATGATGCATCAGCATAGCGGATGCAGAAAATATGCATTCTAAATGCGATTTATTGTACCGCTCCCTTCAGAGTCGTTGGATCAGCAAACTAGCTAATTACAAGTCCGATCCGAAAATGATGCATTGCGGATGCAGAAAACATGCAGTCTAAATGCGATTTATTGTACCGTTCCCTTCAGTGTAGTGGAAGCAGAAAATATGCATTCTAAATGCGATTTATTTGTACCGTTGCTGTCAGAGTCACTGGATCAACAAACAAGCTAATTACAAGACCGACCAAAAAAAAAAACATCCATTCTAAATGCGATTTATTGTATCGTTTCCCTCAGAGACGTTGGATCAGCAAACTAGCTAATTGCAAGACCGATTAAAATATGGTGCATCGTGGATGCAGAAAATATGCATTCTAATGCGATTTATTGTACCGTTGCTGTCAGAGTCACTGGATCAGCATACTAGCTAATTGCAAGACCGATCCGAGGATGATGCATTGCGGATGCAGAAAATATGCATTCTAAATGCGATTTATTGTACCGCTCCCTTCAGAGTCGTTGGATCAGCAAACTAGCTAATTGCAAGACCGATCAAAATATGGTGCATTGTGGATGCATAAAACATGCATTCTAAATTTGATTTATTGTACCTTTGCTTTCTGAGTCACTGGATCAGCAAACAATCTAATTACAGGACCGATCCAAATATGGTGCATTATGGATGCATAAGACTTCCATTCTAAATGCGATTTATTGTATCGTTTCCTTCAGAGACGTTGGATCAGCAAACTAGCTAATAACAAGACCGATCCGAAAATAATGCATTGCGGATGCAGAAAATATGCATTCTAAATGCTATTTATTGCACCGTTGCTTTCAGAGTCACTGGATCGGCAAACCAGCTAATTACAAGACCGATCAAAATATGGTGCATTGTGGATGCAGAAAATATGCATTCTAAATGGGATTTATGGTACCGTTCTCTTCCGAGTCGTTTGATCAGCATACTAGCTAATTACAAGACCGACCAAAAAAAAAAACATCCATTCTAAATGCGATTTATTGTATCGTTTCCCTCAGAGACGTTGGATCAGCAAACTAGCTAATTGCAAGACCGATCAAAATATGGTGCATTGTGGATGCATAAGACTTCCATTCTAAATGCGATTTATTGTATCGTTCCCTTCAGAGACGTTGGATCAGCAAACTAGCTAATAACAAGACCGATCCGAAAATAATGCATTGCGGATGCAGAAAATATGCATTCTAAATTTGATTTATTGTACCTTTGCTTTCTGAGTCACTGGATAAGCAAACAATCTAATTACAAGACCGATCCAAATATGGTGCATTGTGGATGCATAAGACTTCCATTCTAAATGCGATTTATTGTATCGTTTCCTTCAGAGACGTTGGATCAGCAAACTAGCTAATAACAAGACCGATCCGAAAATAATGCATTGCGGATGCAGAAAATATGCATTCTAAATGCTATTTATTGCACCGTTGCTTTCAGAGTCACTGAATCAGCAAACTAGCTAATAACAAGACCGATACAAATATGGTGCATTGTGGATGCAGAAAATATGCATTCTAAATTTGATTTATTGTACCTTTGCTTTCTGAGTCACTGGATCAGCAAACAATCTAATTACAAGACCGATCCAAATATGGTGCATTGTGTATGCATAAAACATCCATTCTAAATGCGATTTATTGTATCGTTTCCCTCAGAGACGTTGGATCAGCAAACTAGCTAATTGCAAGACCGATTAAAATATGGTGCATTGTGGATGCAGAAAATATGCATTTTAAATGCGATTTATTCTACCGTTGCTGTCAGAGTCACTGGATCAGCAAACTAGCTAATTGCAAGATCGATCAAAATATGGTGCATCGTGGATGCAGAAAATATGCATTCTAATGCGATTTATTGTACCGTTGCTGTCAGAGTCACTGGATCAGCAAACAAGCTAATTACAAGACCGACCAAAATATGGCGCATTGTGGATGCATAAAAGATCCATTCTAAATGCGATTTATTGTATCGTTTCCTTCAGAGACGTTGGATCAGCATACTAGCTAATTACAAGACCGACCAAAATATGGTGCTTGTGTATGCATAAAACATCCATTCTAAATGCGATTTATTGTATCGTTTCCTTCAGAGACGTTGGATCAGCAAACTAGCTAATTGCAAGACCGATCCGAAAATGATGCATTCGGATGCAGAAAATATGCATTCTAAATGCGATTTATTGTACCGTTCCCTTCAGAGTCGTTGGATCAGCAAAACTAGCTAATTGCAAGACCGATCAAAATATGGTGCATTGTGGATGCAGAAAATATGCATTCTAAATGCGATTTATTGTACCGTTGCTGTCAGAGTCACTGGATCAGCAAACTAGCTAATTGCAAGACCGATCCGAAAATGATGCGTTGCGGATGCAGAAAATATGCATTCTAAATGCGATTTATTGTACCTTGTCAAGACCGATCCGAGGATGATGCATTGCGGATGCAGAAAACATGCAGTCTAAATGAGATTTATTGTACCGTTCCCTTCAGTGTAGTGGATCAGAAAACTAGCTAATTGCAAGACCGATCCGAAAATGATGCATTGCGGATGCAGCAAATATGCATTCTAAATGCGATTTATTTTACCGTTGCTTTCAGAGTCACTGGATCGGCAAACAATCTAATTACAAGACCGATCCAAATATGGTGCATTGTGGATTCATAAGACTTCCATTCTAAATGCGATTTATTGTATCGTTTCCTTCAGAGATGTTGGATCAGCATACTAGCTAATTACAAGACCGATCCGAAAATGATGCATTGCGGATGCAACAAATATGCATTCTAAATGCGATTTATTATACCGTTGCTTTCAGAGTCACTGGATCGGCAAACCAGATAATTACAAGACCGATCAAAATATGGTGCATTGTGGATGCAGAAAATATGCATTCTAAATGCGATTTATTGTACCGTTCTCTTCCGAGTCGTTTGTTCAGCATACTAGCTAATAACAAGACCGATACAAATACGGTGCATTGTGGACGCAGAAAATATGCATTCTAAATTTGATTTATTGTACCTTTGCTTTCTGAGTCACTGGATCAGCAAACAATCTAATTACAAGACCGATCCAAATATGGTGCATTGTGGATGCATAAGACTTCCATTCTAAATGCGATTTATTGTATCGTTTCCTTCAGAGACGTTGGATCTGCAAACTAGCTAATAACAAGACCGATCCGAAAATAATGCATTGCGGATGCAGAAAATATGCATTCTAAATGCTATTTATTGCACCGTTGCTTTCAGAGTCACTGGATCGGCAAACCAGCTAATTTCAAGACCGATCAAAATATGGTGCATTGTGGATGCAGAAAATATGCATTCTAAATGGGATTTATGGTACCGTTCTCTTCCGAGTCGTTTGATCAGCATACTAGCTAATTACAAGACCGACAAAAATATGGTGCATTGTGTATGCATAAAACATCCATTCTAAATGCGATTTATTGTATCGTTTCCCTCAGAGACGTTGGATCAGCAAACTAGCTAATTGCAAGACCGATCAAAATATGGTGCATCGTGGATGCAGAAAACATCCACTCTAAATACGATTTATTGTATCGTTTCCTTCAGAGACGTTGGATCGGCGAACTAGCTAATTACAAGACCGACCAAAATATGGTGCATCGTGGATGCAGAAAATATGCATTCTAATGCGATTTATTGTACCGTTGCTGTCAGAGTCACTGGATCAGCAAACAAGCTAATTACAAGACGGACCAAAATATGGCGCATTGTGTATGCATAAAACATCCATTCTAAATGCGATTTATTGTATCGTTTCCCTCAGAGACGTTGGATCAGCAAACTAGCTAATTGCAAGACCGATCAAAATATGGTGCATCGTGGATGCAGAAAATATGCATTCTAAATGCTATTTATTGCACCGTTGCTTTCAGAGTCACTGGATCGGCAAACCAGCTAATTACAAGACCGATCCGAAAATGATGCGTTGCGGATGCAGAAAATATGCATTCTAAATGCGATTTATTGTAGCTTGTCAAGACCGATCCGAGGATGATGCATTGCGGATGCAGAAAACATGCAGTCTAAATGAGATTTATTGTACCGTTCCCTTCAGTGTAGTGGATCAGAAAACTAGCTAATTGCAAGACCGATCCGAAAATGATGCATTGCGGATGCAGCAAATATGCATTCTAAATGCGATTTATTGTACCGTTGCTTTCAGAGTCACTGGATCAGCAAACTAGCTAATAACAAGACCGATACAAATATGGTGCATTGTGGATGCAGAAAATATGCATTCTAAATTTGATTTATTGTACCCTTGCTTTCTGAGTCACTGGATCAGCAAACAATCTAATTACAAGACCGATCCAAATATGGTGCGTTGTGGATGCATAAAAGATCCATTCTAAATGCGATTTATTGTATCGTTTCCTTCAGAGATGTTGGATCAGCATACTAGCTAATTACAAGACCGATCCGAAAATGATGCATTGCGGATGCAACAAATATGCATTCTAAATGCGATTTATTATACCGTTGCTTTCAGAGTCACTGGATCGGCAAACCAGCTAATTACAAGACCGATCAAAATATGGTGCATTGTGGATGCAGAAAATATGCATTCTAAATGCGATTTATTGTACCGTTCTCTTCCGAGTCGTTTGTTCAGCATACTAGCTAATTACAAGACCGACCAAAATATGGTGCATTGTGTATGCATAAAACATCCACTCTAAATACGATTTATTGTATCGTTTCCTTCCGAGACGTTGGATCAGCGAACTAACTAATTACAAGACCGATCAAAATATGGCGCATTGTGGATGCACAAAATATGCATTCTAAATGCGATTTATTCTACCGTTGCTGTCAGAGTGACTGGATCAGCAAACTAGCTAATTACAAGACCGATTAAAATATGGTGCATTGTGGATGCATACAACATCCACTCTAAATGCGATTTATTGTATCGTTTCCTTCAGAGACGTTGGATCAGCAAACTAGCTAATTGCAAGACCGATCCGAAAATGATGCATTGCGGATGCAGCAAATATGCATTCTAAATGCGATTTATTGTACCGTTGCTTTCAGAGTCACTGAATCAGCAAACTAGCTAATAACAAGACCGATACAAATATGGTGCATTGTGGATGCAGAAAATATGCATTCTAAATTTGATTTATTGTATCGTTTCCTTCAGAGACGTTGGATCAGCAAACTAGCTAATAACAAGACCGATCCGAAAATAATGCATTGCGGATGCACAAAATATGCATTCTAAATGCGATTTATTCTACCGTTGCTTTCTGAGTCACTGGATCAGCAAACAAGCAATTACACGACCGACCAAAATATGGCGCATTGTGGATGCATAAAAGATCCATTCTAAATGCGATTTATTGTATCGTTTCCTTCAGAGATGTTGGATCAGCATACTAGCTAATTACAAGACCGACCAAAATATGGTGCATTGTGTATGCATAAAACATCCATTCTAAATGCGATTTATTGTATCGTTTCCCTCAGAGACGTTGGATCAGCAAACTAGCTAATTGCAAGACCGATCAAAATCTGGTGCATCGTGGATGCAGAAAATATGCATTCTAAATGCGATTTATTGTACCGTTGCTGTCAGAGTCACTGGATCAGCAAACAAGCAATTACAAGACCGACCAAAATATGGCGCATTGTGGATGCATAAAAGATCCATTCTAAATGCGATTTATTGTATCGTTTCCTTCAGAGATGTTGGATCAGCATACTAGCTAATTACAAGACCGACCAAAATATGGTGCTTGTGTATGCATAAAACATCCATTCTAAATGCGATTTATTGTATCGTTTCCTTCAGAGACGTTGGATCAGCAAACTAGCTAATTGCAAGACCGATCCGAAAATGATGCATTCCGGATGCAAAAAATGCATTCTAAATGCGATTTATTGTACCGTTCCCTTCAGAGTCGTTGGATCAGCAAACTAGCTAATTGCAAGACCGATCAAAATATGGTGCATTGTGGATGCAGAAAATATGCATTCTAAATGCGATTTATTGTACCGTTGCTGTCAGAGTCACTGGATCAGCAAACTAGCTAATTGCAAGACCGATCCGAAAATGATGCGTTGCGGATGCAGAAAATATGCATTCTAAATGCGATTTATTGTACCGTTCCCTTCAGTGTAGTGGATCAGCAAACTAGATAGTTGCAAGACCGATCCGAAAATGATGCATTCCGGATGCAGAAAAATGCATTATAAATGCGATTTATTGTACCGTTCCCTTCAGAGTCGTGGATCAGCAAACTAGATAGTTGCAAGACCGATCCGAAAATGATGCATTCCGGATGCAGAAAAATGCATTATAAATGCGATTTATTGTACCGTTCCCTTCAGAGTCGTTGGATCAGCAAACTAGCTAATTGCAAGACCGATCAAAATATGGTGCATCGTGGATGCAGCAAATATGCATTCTAAATGCGATTTATTGTACCGTTGCTTTCAGAGTCACTGGATCAGCAAACTAGCTAATTACAAGCCCGATTAAAATATGGTGCATTGTGGAAGCATAAAACATCCACTCTAAATACGATTTATTGTATCGTTTCCTTCCGAGACGTTGGATCAGCGAACTAACTAATTACAAGACCGATCAAAATATGGCGCATTGTGGATGCACAAAATATGCATTCTAAATGCGATTTATTCTACCGTTGCTGTCAGAGTGACTGGATCAGCAAACTAGCTAATTACAAGACCGATTAAAATATGGTGCATTGTGGATGCAGAAAATATGCATTTTAAATGCGATTTATTCTACCGTTGCTGTCAGAGTCACTGGATCAGCAAACTAGCTAATTGCAAGATCGATCAAAATATGGTGCATCGTGGATGCAGCAAATATGCATTCTAAATGCGATTTATTGTACCGTTGCTTTCAGAGTCACTGAATCAGCAAACTAGCTAATAACAAGACCGATACAAATATGGTGCATTGTGGAAGCATAAAACATCCACTCTAAATACGATTTATTGTATCGTTTCCTTCCGAGACGTTGGATCAGCGAACTAACTAATTACAAGACCGATCAAAATATGGCGCATTGTGGATGCACAAAATATGCATTCTAAATGCGATTTATTCTACCGTTGCTGTCAGAGTGACTGGATCAGCAAACTAGCTAATTACAAGACCGATTAAAATATGGTGCATTGTGGATGCAGAAAATATGCATTTTAAATGCGATTTATTCTACCGTTGCTGTCAGAGTCACTGGATCAGCAAACTAGCTAATTGCAAGATCGATCAAAATATGGTGCATCGTGGATGCAGCAAATATGCATTCTAAATGCGATTTATTGTACCGTTGCTTTCAGAGTCACTGGATCAGCAAACTAGCTAATTACAAGCCCGATTAACCCTTTCGACCCGGCTTTCGGGGGACCAATTCCGGACGAGTTTTGTGATATACATCTAATCAAAACCTTCAGAAGAAGTGATCCAGCACAAACAAATTTCAGTAGGTTAGAGGGCGTGGCCGGAGGGCGGTGGTACAAAAATGTACCATCCGGGATGTTATCTGGTACAATATTGTACCAACCGTATTCTTTAGACTATATTGAATAATTATATCTACATTTTATAACTCAATTTATTTATACAAAAAACTTAAAAAAATAACACAAGTGACATTGAACAAAAGAAATTACATTAGCAAAAAAATCCATAAAGAAAAAAATAAGGAAAGTGAACAAATATTTATGTATGATAGGGAGTGCAACATTTTTACCACAGCGGTACTTCGCATTCTTGACATGGTATTTTAGTGCGCGATTGTTTTTTTGCTTGACTGCAACTCACGCGTCGACGTCTAGTCGTTCCTTCTATCGGCAAATGCTTGTGCCACTATAACCTCCCGTGCACTACGTCCAGGCCTCAAAGACCTTCGAACCGGAACCATTTTCAGACCTTCTTCGACAAGGAGCTCAGCCAATGTTAGAAGGAACTTTTTGAATGGCATCTTTTTTCGGTTGAGATCACTGTGAATTACCCATGCGTTGACTGCTGTCATCATTATAAGGCGATAGAATATTTTTTTCCACCACTTATCGGATTTTCTATCCGAAGCAGATCCTTCATTTTCAGTATTTGAATTATTTGGTTCATAATCATCTCCGCTGCCTGAAGAATAATCGTCTGCGTCGTCGCTATCACTAAGCCCGTCGTTAATAATCTCTTGAATTTCATTTGAACTCAAACGATGCGACATTATCTAAATAAAACAAAGTAATACTCCTGAATAATGTTTGCGTATACACGACTGTTGGTACACATTTGTACAACTAAAAAGGACGAATGGTACATATATGTACCACGCGCCAAAAGCTGCGAATTATTTGGTTTTACGATAACAAACACTTACGTTATTAAACAAATTTAGTTGTATTCAGTTGATATTACAATATCCTGCTTGTTTCACCGCTAAACCTTAAAAAAAGACAGCAAAAATCTACCGAAACGTCAACACTCCACTAAATTATTACTTCAAGTGCGATCGAAAACGTGAAAAACCAAACACGCGCAAGTGCTTAGCGGTTACAACCGCATTTGGATACCTTAACAGAACGTTGAAAGACGTTGTGGTACAGATTTCAACCAAATAGTATGCAATTTGTGACTTTTAGGCATGTTTATACTTTTGGTGGTACATAAATGTACCAGCCGGGTCGAAAGGGTTAAAATATGGTGCATTGTGGAAGCATAAAACATCCACTCTAAATACGATTTATTGTATCGTTTCCTTCCGAGACGTTGGATCAGCGAACTAACTAATTACAAGACCGATCAAAATATGGCGCATTGTGGATGCACAAAATATGCATTCTAAATGCGATTTATTCTACCGTTGCTGTCAGAGTGACTGGATCAGCAAACTAGCTAATTACAAGACCGATTAAAATATGGTGCATTGTGGATGCATACAACATCCACTCTAAATGCGATTTATTGTATCGTTTCCTTCAGAGACGTTGGATCAGCAAACTAGCTAATTGCAAGACCGATCCGAAAATGATGCATTGCGGATGCAGCAAATATGCATTCTAAATGCGATTTATTGTACCGTTGCTTTCAGAGTCACTGAATCAGCAAACTAGCTAATAACAAGACCGATACAAATATGGTGCATTGTGGATGCAGAAAATATGCATTCTAAATTTGATTTATTGTATCGTTTCCTTCAGAGACGTTGGATCAGCAAACTAGCTAATAACAAGACCGATCCGAAAATAATGCATTGCGGATGCACAAAATATGCATTCTAAATGCGATTTATTCTACCGTTGCTTTCTGAGTCACTGGATCAGCAAACAATCTAATTACAAGACCGATCCAAATATGGTGCATTGTGGATGCATAAGACTTCCATTCTAAATGCGATTTATTGTATCGTTTCCTTCAGAGACGTTGGATCAGCAAACTAGCTAATAACAAGACCGATCCGAAAATAATGCATTGTGGATGCAGAAAATATGCATTCTAAATGCTATTTATTGCACCGTTGCTTTCAGAGTCACTGGATCGGCAAACCAGCTAATTACAACACCGACCAATATATGGCGCATTGTGGAAGCATAAAACATCCACTCTAAATGCGATTTATTGTATCGTTTCCTTCAGAGACGTTGGATCGGCAAACTAGCTAATTACAAGACCGATCAAAATATGGTGCATTGTAGATGCAGAAAATATGCATTCTAAATGCGATTTATTGTACCGTTGCTGTCAGAGTCACTGGATCAGCAAACTAGCTAATTCCAAGACCGATCAAAATATGGTGCATTGTGGATGCATAAAACATCCATTCTAAATGCGATTTATTGTACAGTTCACTTCAGAGTCGTTGGATCAGCAAACTAGCTAATTGCAAGACCGATCCGAAAATGATGCATTGCGGATGCAGCAAATATGCATTCTAAATGCGATTTATTGTACCGTTGCTTTCAGAGTCACTGAATCAGCAAACTAGCTAATTACAAGACCGATTAAAATATGGTGCATTGTGGATGCATAAAACATCCATTCTAAATGCGATTTATTGTACAGTTTCCTTCAGAGACGTTGGATCAGCAAACTAGCTAATTGCAAGACCGATCCGAAAATGATGCATTGCGGATGCAGCAAATATGCATTCTAAATGCGATTTATTGTACCGTTGCTTTCAGAGTCACTGAATCAGCAAACTAGCTAATAACAAGACCGATACAAATATGGTGCATTGTGGATGCAGAAAATATGCATTCTAAATTTGATTTATTGTATCGTTTCCTTCAGAGACGTTGGATCAGCAAACTAGCTAATAACAAGACCGATCCGAAAATAATGCATTGCGGATGCAGAAAATATGCATTCTAAATGCTATTTATTGCACCGTTGCTTTCAGAGTCACTGAATCAGCAAACTAGCTAATTACAAGACCGATTAAAATATGGTGCATTGTGGATGCATAAAACATCCATTCTAAATGCGATTTATTGTACAGTTTCCTTCAGAGACGTTGGATCAGCAAACTAGCTAATTGCAAGACCGATCCGAAAATGATGCATTGCGGATGCACAAAATATGCATTCTAAATGCGATTTATTCTACCGTTGCTTTCTGAGTCACTGGATCAGCAAACAATCTAATTACAAGACCGATCCAAATATGGTGCATTGTGGATGCAGAAAATATGCATTCTAAATTTGATTTATTGTATCGTTTCCTTCAGAGACGTTGGATCAGCAAACTAGCTAATAACAAGACCGATCCGAAAATAATGCATTGCGGATGCACAAAATATGCATTCTAAATGCGATTTATTCTACCGTTGCTTTCTGAGTCACTGGATCAGCAAACAATCTAATTACAAGACCGATCCAAATATGGTGCATTGTGGATGCATAAGACTTCCATTCTAAATGCGATTTATTGTATCGTTTCCTTCAGAGACGTTGGATCAGCAAACTAGCTAATAACAAGACCGATCCGAAAATAATGCATTGTGGATGCAGAAAATATGCATTCTAAATGCTATTTATTGCACCGTTGCTTTCAGAGTCACTGGATCGGCAAACCAGCTAATTACAACACCGACCAATATATGGCGCATTGTGGAAGCATAAAACATCCACTCTAAATGCGATTTATTGTATCGTTTCCTTCAGAGACGTTGGATCGGCAAACTAGCTAATTACAAGACCGATCAAAATATGGTGCATTGTAGATGCAGAAAATATGCATTCTAAATGCGATTTATTGTACCGTTGCTGTCAGAGTCACTGGATCAGCAAACTAGCTAATTCCAAGACCGATCAAAATATGGTGCATTGTGGATGCATAAAACATCCATTCTAAATGCGATTTATTGTACAGTTCACTTCAGAGTCGTTGGATCAGCAAACTAGCTAATTGCAAGACCGATCCGAAAATGATGCATTGCGGATGCAGCAAATATGCATTCTAAATGCGATTTATTGTACCGTTGCTTTCAGAGTCACTGAATCAGCAAACTAGCTAATTACAAGACCGATTAAAATATGGTGCATTGTGGATGCATAAAACATCCATTCTAAATGCGATTTATTGTACAGTTTCCTTCAGAGACGTTGGATCAGCAAACTAGCTAATTGCAAGACCGATCCGAAAATGATGCATTGCGGATGCAGCAAATATGCATTCTAAATGCGATTTATTGTACCGTTGCTTTCAGAGTCACTGAATCAGCAAACTAGCTAATAACAAGACCGATACAAATATGGTGCATTGTGGATGCAGAAAATATGCATTCTAAATTTGATTTATTGTATCGTTTCCTTCAGAGACGTTGGATCAGCAAACTAGCTAATAACAAGACCGATCCGAAAATAATGCATTGCGGATGCAGAAAATATGCATTCTAAATGCTATTTATTGCACCGTTGCTTTCAGAGTCACTGAATCAGCAAACTAGCTAATTACAAGACCGATTAAAATATGGTGCATTGTGGATGCATAAAACATCCATTCTAAATGCGATTTATTGTACAGTTTCCTTCAGAGACGTTGGATCAGCAAACTAGCTAATTGCAAGACCGATCCGAAAATGATGCATTGCGGATGCACAAAATATGCATTCTAAATGCGATTTATTCTACCGTTGCTTTCTGAGTCACTGGATCAGCAAACAATCTAATTACAAGACCGATCCAAATATGGTGCATTGTGGATGCATAAGACTTCCATTCTAAATGCGATTTATTGTATCGTTTCCTTCAGAGACGTTGGATCAGCAAACTAGCTAATAACAAGACCGATCCGAAAATAATGCATTGCGGATGCAGAAAATATGCATTCTAAATGCTATTTATTGCACCGTTGCTTTCAGAGTCACTGGATCGGCAAACCAGCTAATTACAAGACCGATCAAAATATGGTGCATTGTGGATGCAGAAAATATGCATTCTAAATGCGATTTATTGTACCGTTCTCTTCCGAGTCGTTTGTTCAGCATACTAGCTAATTACAAGACCGACCAAAATATGGTGCATTGTGTATGCATAAAACATCCATTCTAAATGCGATTTATTGTATCGTTTCCCTCAGAGACGTTGGATCAGCAAACTAGCTAATTGCAAGACCGATCAAAATATGGTGCATTGTGGATGCAGAAAATATGCATTTTAAATGCGATTTATTTTACCGTTGCTGTCAGAGTCACTGGATCAGCAAACAAGCAATTACACGACCGACCAAAATATGGCGCATTGTGGATGCATAAAAGATCCATTCTAAATGCGATTTATTGTATCGTTTCCTTCAGAGATGTTGGATCAGCATACTAGCTAATTACAAGACCGACCAAAATATGGTGCATTGTGGATGCAGAAAATATGCATTCTAAATGCGATTTATTGTATCGTTTCCCTCAGAGACGTTGGATCAGCATACTAGCTAATTGCAAGACCGATCCGAAAATGATGCGTTGCGGATGCAGAAAATATGCATTCTAAATGCGATTTATTGTACCTTGTCAAGACCGATCCGAGGATGATGCATTGCGGATGCAGAAAATATGCATTATAAATGCGATTTATTGTACCGCTCCCTTCAGAGTCGTTGGATCAGCAAACTAGCTAATTGCAAGACCGATCAAAATATGGTGCATTGTGGATGCATAAAACATGCATTCTAAATGCGATGTATTGTATCGTTTCCTTCAGAGACGTTGGATCAGCAAACTAGCTAATAACAAGACCGATCCGAAAATAATGCATTGCGGATGCAGAAAACATGCAGTCTGAATGCGATTTATTGTACCGTTCCCTTCAGTGTAGTGGATCAGCAAACTAGCTAATTGCAAGACCGATCCGAAGATGATGCATTGCGGATGCAGCAAATATGCATTCTAAATGTAATTTATTGTTCCGTTGCTGTCAGAGTCACTGGACCATTGATATCGGTTGAGTTTCTAGTATATCGACAACAGCGCCACCTATCGGGTCCAAAACACTATTATCTTCGAAGAAGCAACCAACCATACACACATACAAAGTTTCATTGATATCGGTTGAGTTTCTAGTAGATCGACAACGGCGCCACCTATCGGGTCCAAAACACTATTGTCATCCAAGTTGCAAACCAAACATACACACACATAAAGTTTCATTGAAATCGGTTGGGTTTCTAGTAGGTCGACAACAGCGCCACCTATCGGGTCGAAGACACTACTATCATCCAAGTTGCAACCAACCACACACACATACAAAGTTTCATTGATATCGGTTGAGTTTCTAGTAGATCGACAACAGCGCCACCTATCGGGTCCAAAACACTATTATCATCCAAGTTGCAAACCAAACATACACACACATAAAGTTTCATTAATATCGGTTGAGTTTCTAGTAGATCGACAACAGCGCCACCTATCGGGTCCAAAACACTATTATCATCCAAGTTGCAAACCAAACATACACACACATAAAGTGTCATTGAAATCGGTTGAGTTTCTAGTAGATCGACAACAGCGCCACCTATCGGGTCCAAAACACTATTTTCATCCAAGTTGCAAACCAAACATACACACACATAAAGTTTCATTGATATCGGTTGAGTTTCTAGTAGATCGACAACAGCGCCACCTATCGGGTCCAAAACACTATTATCATCCAAGTTGCAAACCAAACATACACACACATAAAGTTTCATTAATATCGGTTGAGTTTCTAGTAGATCGACAACAGCGCCACCTATCGGGTCCAAAACACTATTATCATCCAAGTTGCAAACCAAACATACACACACATAAAGTTTCATTAATATCGGTTGAGTTTCTAGTAGATCGACAACAGCGCCACCTATCGGGTCCAAAACACTATTATCATCCAAGTTGCAAACCAATCATACACACACATAAAGTTTCATTAATATCGGTTGAGTTTCTAGTAGATCGACAACAGCGCCACCTATCGGGTCAAAAACACTATTATCATCCAAGTTGCAAACCAAACATACACACACATAAAGTTTCATTAATATCGGTTGAGTTTCTAGTAGATCGACAACAGCGCCACCTATCGGGTCCAAAACACTATTATCATCCAAGTTGCAAACCAAACATACACACACATAAAGTTTCATTAATATCGGTTGAGTTTCTAGTAGATCGACAACAGCGCCACCTATCGGGTCCAAAACACTATTATCATCCAAGTTGCAAACCAAACATACACACACATAAAGTTTCATTGAAATCGGTTGAGTTTCTGGTAGGTCGACAACAGCGCCACCTATCGGGTCGAAGACACTACTATCATCCAAGTTGCAACCAACCATACACACATACAAAGTTTCATTGATATCGGTTGAGTTTCTAGTAGATCGACAACAGCGCCACCTATCGGGTCCAAAAGACTATTATCATCCAAGTTGCAAACCAAACATAGACACACATAAAGTTTCATTAATATCGGTTGAGTTTCTAGTAGATCGACAACAGCGCCACCTATCGGGTCCAAAACACTATTATCATCCAAGTTGCAAACCAAACATACACACACATAAAGTTTCATTAATATCGGTTGAGTTTCTAGTAGATCGACAACAGCGCCACCTATCGGGTCCAACACACTATTGTCATCCAAGTTGCAACCAACCATACACACATCCGAAGTTTCATTGATATCGGTTGAGTTTCTAGTAGGTCGACAACAGCGCCACCTATCGGGTCCAAAACACGATTGTCATCCAAGTTGCAACTAACCATACACACATACAAAGTTTCATTGATATCGGTTGAGTTTCTAGTAGATCGACAACAGCGCCACCTATCGGGTCCAAAACATTATTATCATCCAAGTTGCAACCAACCATACATACATACGAAGTTTCATTGATATCGGTTGAGTTTCTAGTAGGTCGACAACAGCGCCACCTATCGGGTCCAAAACACTATTGTCATCCATGTTGCAACCAACCATACACACATACGAAGTTTCATTGATATCGGTTGAGTTTCTAGTAGGTCGACAACAGCTCCACCTATCGGGTCCAAAACACTATTATCTTGGAAGTTGCAACCATCCATACACACACACAAAGTTTCATTGATATCGGTTGAGTTTCTAGTGGATCGACAACAGCGCCACCTATCGGGTCGAAGACACTACTATCATCCAAGTTGCAACCAAACATACGCACACATAAGGTTTCATTGATATCCGTTGAGTTTCTAGTAGATCGACAACAGCGCCACCTATCGGGTCCAAAACACTATTATCATCCAAGTTGCAACCAACCATACACACATACAAAGTTTCATTGATATCGGTTGAGTTTCTAGTGGAACGACAACAGCGCCACCAATCGGGTCGAAGACACTACTATCATCCAAGTTGCAACCAAACATACGCACACATAAGGTTTCATTGATATCGGTTGAGTTTCTTGTAGATCGACAACAGCGCCACCTATCGGGTCCAAAACACTATTATCATCGAAGTTGCTACCAAACACACACACACATAAAGTTTCATTGAAATCGGTTAAGTTTCTATTAGATCGACAACAGCGCCACCTATCGGGTCTAAAACACTATTATCATCCAAGTTGCAACCGAACATACACACACATAAAGTTTCATTGATATCGGTTGAGTTTCTAGTAGATCGACAACAGCGCCACCTATCGGGTCCAAAACACTATTATCATCCAAGTTGCAACCAAACATACACACACATAAAGTTTCATTGAAATCGGTTGAGTTTCTAGTAGGTCGACAACAGCGCCACCTATGGGGTCCAAAACACTATCATCATCCAAGTTGCAACCAACCATACACACATACAAAGTTTCATTGATATCGGTTGACTTTCTAGTAGATCGACAACAGCGCCACCTATCGGGTCTAAAACACTATTATCATCCAAGTTGCAACCGAACATACACACACATAAAGTTTCATTGATAAGTTGTTCAGTGAATTGACAAAATTTCTCGGCACCACACGCATTCGCACCACAGCCTACCACCCACAGGCTAATGGCATGGTGGAAAGGTTCCATCGTCAATTAAAAACGTCAATACGGGCCTCTGGAGACAAAATAAACTGGTCACATGCACTTCCTTTAATCCTTCTCGGAATTCGCACGACCGTCAAAGAGGACATACAGCATTCACCGTCCGAACTCCTATACGGAGAAAATATTAAAGTGCCACAAGATTTTTCTTCATCGAACGAATTCAACTTTGTGGAACATCTGAAAATATTTTTTAAAAACATCCCAGCATTAACACTGCAAACGAGAAAAACAAAACAAACTTCCATCCTCCTTCCAAACACTCTAAACACTTGCAGGCAGGTCCTGGTAAGAAGCGACAAAATGAAAAGAGCATTAGAATCTCCTTATGAGGGTCCTTTCAAGGTAATACGAAAACTACGAAAACAATTTATTATCAAAAAAGGTGAAAAAACATTGTCAGTCGCCATAGATCGATCGAATTAAACCATTCCAAGCCGAATAGGCTGTCAGTGTCATTACCTGTCAAACTGGCCCGCTGCGCTGGGAAGGGGGTGATGTAGCGTACAGAAAGTAGATGGCGATAGGCTCCAAAGTAATGCTAGTGGTGCACAGATGGCGCCTAAACTAAGAGGAAGAAAAGGAAGAGGTTATTGGAATAGAAAGAAAATTGTAAATTAGACAGAAGGAGAACGTGAGTTAGCGAAGAGTGCCAAAAAGTTCTGTCGTAAAATTAAATTAAACTTTTAACTAATTGATCCGATCTCACAATAAATAAAATTGAATTTTGTTAATTATAAAAATACATCGAAGCGTTTCATTTAAATTCAATATGTGTGTGTATGGTTAGTTGCAACTTGGATGATAATAATGTTTTGGACCCGATATGTGGCGCTGTTGTCGATCTAATAGAAACTCAACAGATATCAATGAAACTTTGTACGTGTGTATGGTTGGTTGCAACTTGGATGATAATAGTGTTTTGGACCCGATAGGTGGCGCTGTTGTCGACCTACTAGAAACTCAACCGATATCAATGAAACTTCGTATGTGTGTATGGTTGGTTGCAATTTGGATGACAATAGTGTTTTGGACCCGATAGGTGGCGCTGTTGTCGACCTACTAGAAACTCAACCGATATCAATGAAACTTCGTATGTGTGTATGGTTGGTTGCAACTTGGATGACAATAGTGTTTTGGACCCGATAGGTGGCGCTGTTGTCGACCTACTAGAAACTCAACCGATATCAATGAAACTTCGTATGTATGTATGGTTGGTTGCAACTTGGATGATAATAATGTTTTGGACCCGATAGGTGGCGCTGTTGTCGATCTACTAGAAACTCAACCGATATCAATGAAACTTTGTATGAGTGTATGGTTGGTTGCAACTTGGATGATAATAGTGTTTTGGACCCGATAGGTGGCGCTGTTGTCGACCTACTAGAAACTCAACCGATATCAATGAAACTTCGTATGTGTGTATGGTTGGTTGCAATTTGGATGACAATAGTGTTTTGGACCCGATAGGTGGCGCTGTTGTCGACCTACTAGAAACTCAACCGATATCAATGAAACTTCGTATGTGTGTATGGTTGGTTGCAACTTGGATGACAATAGTGTTTTGGACCCGATAGGTGGCGCTGTTGTCGACCTACTAGAAACTCAACCGATATCAATGAAACTTCGTATGTATGTATGGTTGGTTGCAACTTGGATGATAATAATGTTTTGGACCCGATAGGTGGCGCTGTTGTCGATCTACTAGAAACTCAACCGATATCAATGAAACTTTGTATGTGTGTATGGTTAGTTGCAACTTGGATGACAATAGTGTTTTGGACCCGATAGGTGGCGCTGTTGTCGACCTACTAGAAACTCAACCGATATCAATGAAACTTCGGATGTGTGCATGGTTGGTTGCAACTTGGATGACAATAGTGTGTTGGACCCGATAGGTGGCGCTGTTGTCGATCTACTAGAAACTCAACCGATATTAATGAAACTTCGTATGTGTGTATGGTTGGTTGCAACTTGGATGATAGTAGTGTCTTCGACCCGATAGGTGGCGCTGTTGTCGACCTACTAGAAACTCAACCGATTTCAATGAAACTTTATGTGTGTGTATGTTCGGTTGCAACTTGGATGATAATAGTGTTTTAGACCCGATAGGTGGCGCTGTTGTCGATGTACTAGTAACTCAACCGATATCAATGAAACTTTGTGTGTGTATATGGTTGGTTGCAACTTGGATGATAGTAGTGTCTTCGACCCGATAGGTGGCGCTGTTGTCGACCTACTAGAAACTCAACCGATTTCAATGAAACTTAATGTGTGTGTATGTTTGGTTTGCAACTTGGATGATAATAGTGTTTTGGACCCGATAGGTGGCGCTGTTGTCGATCTACTAGAAACTCAACCGATATCAATGAAACTTCGTATGTGTGTATGGTTGGTTGCAACTTCGAAGATAATAGTGTTTTGGACCCGATAGGTGGAGCTGTTGTCGATATACTAGAAACTCAACCGATATCAATGAAACTTTATGTGTGTGTATGTTCGGTTGCAACTTGGATGATAATAGTGTTTTGGACCCGATAGGTGGCGCTGTTGTCGATCTACTAGAAACTCAACCGATATCAATGAAACTTCGTATGTGTGTATGGTTGGTTGCAACTTCGAAGATAATAGTGTTTTGGACCCGATAGGTGGAGCTGTTGTCGATATACTAGAAACTCAACCGATATCAATGAAACTTTATGTGTGTGTATGTTCGGTTGCAACTTGGATGATAATAGTGTTTTAGACCCGATAGGTGGCGCTGTTGTCGATGTACTAGTAACTCAACCGATATCAATGAAACTTTGTGTGTGTATATGGTTGGTTGCAACTTGGATGATAATAATGTTTTGGACCCGATAGGTGGCGCTGTTGTCGAACTACTAGAAACTCAACCGATATCAATGAAACTTTATGTGTGTGTGTGTTTGGTAGCATTTGGATGATAATAGTGTCTTGGACCCGATAGGTGGCGCTGTTTTCGTTCCACCCGATAGGTGGCGCTGTTGCCGATCTACTAGAAACTCAACCGATATCAATGAAACCTTATGTGTGCGTATGTTCGTATCCAAGTTGCAACAAACCATACACACATACAAAGTTTCATTGATATCGGTTGAGTTTCTAGTAGATCGGCAACAGCGCCACCTATCGGGTCCAAGACACTATTATCATCCAAGTTGCTTCCAAACACACACACACATAAAGTTTCATTGATATCGGTTGAGTTTCTAGTAGTTCGACAACAGCGCCACCTATCGGGTCCAAAACACTATTATCATCCAAGTTGCAACCAACCATACACACATACAAAGTTTCATTGATATCGGTTGAGTTTCTAGTGGAACGACAACAGCGCCACCTATCGGGTCGAAGACACTACTATCATCCAAGTTGCAACCAAACATACGCACACATAAGGTTTCATTGATATCGGTTGAGTTTCTAGTAGATCGACAACAGCGCCACCTATCGGGTCCAAAACACTATTATCATCCAAGTTGCAACCAACCATACACACATACAAAGTTTCATTGATATCGGTTGAGTTTCTAGTGGAACGACAACAGCGCCACCTATCGGGTCGAAGACACTACTATCATCCAAGTTGCAACCAAACATACGCACACATAAGGTTTCATTGATATCGGTTGAGTTTCTAGTAGATCGACAACAGCGCCACCTATCGGGTCCAAAACACTATTATCATCCAAGTTGCAAACCAAACATACACACACATAAAGTTTCATTAATATCGGTTGAGTTTCTAGTAGATCGACAACAGCGCCACCTATCGGGTCAAAAACACTATTATCATCCAAGTTGCAAACCAAACATACACACACATAAAGTTTCATTAATATCGGTTGAGTTTCTAGTAGATCGACAACAGCGCCACCTATCGGGTCCAAAACACTATTATCATCCAAGTTGCAAACCAAACATACACACACATAAAGTTTCATTAATATCGGTTGAGTTTCTAGTAGATCGACAACAGCGCCACCTATCGGGTCCAAAACACTATTATCATCCAAGTTGCAAACCAAACATACACACACATAAAGTTTCATTGAAATCGGTTGAGTTTCTGGTAGGTCGACAACAGCGCCACCTATCGGGTCGAAGACACTACTATCATCCAAGTTGCAACCAACCATACACACATACAAAGTTTCATTGATATCGGTTGAGTTTCTAGTAGATCGACAACAGCGCCACCTATCGGGTCCAAAAGACTATTATCATCCAAGTTGCAAACCAAACATAGACACACATAAAGTTTCATTAATATCGGTTGAGTTTCTAGTAGATCGACAACAGCGCCACCTATCGGGTCCAAAACACTATTATCATCCAAGTTGCAAACCAAACATACACACACATAAAGTTTCATTAATATCGGTTGAGTTTCTAGTAGATCGACAACAGCGCCACCTATCGGGTCCAACACACTATTGTCATCCAAGTTGCAACCAACCATACACACATCCGAAGTTTCATTGATATCGGTTGAGTTTCTAGTAGGTCGACAACAGCGCCACCTATCGGGTCCAAAACACGATTGTCATCCAAGTTGCAACTAACCATACACACATACAAAGTTTCATTGATATCGGTTGAGTTTCTAGTAGATCGACAACAGCGCCACCTATCGGGTCCAAAACATTATTATCATCCAAGTTGCAACCAACCATACATACATACGAAGTTTCATTGATATCGGTTGAGTTTCTAGTAGGTCGACAACAGCGCCACCTATCGGGTCCAAAACACTATTGTCATCCATGTTGCAACCAACCATACACACATACGAAGTTTCATTGATATCGGTTGAGTTTCTAGTAGGTCGACAACAGCTCCACCTATCGGGTCCAAAACACTATTATCTTGGAAGTTGCAACCATCCATACACACACACAAAGTTTCATTGATATCGGTTGAGTTTCTAGTGGATCGACAACAGCGCCACCTATCGGGTCGAAGACACTACTATCATCCAAGTTGCAACCAAACATACGCACACATAAGGTTTCATTGATATCCGTTGAGTTTCTAGTAGATCGACAACAGCGCCACCTATCGGGTCCAAAACACTATTATCATCCAAGTTGCAACCAACCATACACACATACAAAGTTTCATTGATATCGGTTGAGTTTCTAGTGGAACGACAACAGCGCCACCAATCGGGTCGAAGACACTACTATCATCCAAGTTGCAACCAAACATACGCACACATAAGGTTTCATTGATATCGGTTGAGTTTCTTGTAGATCGACAACAGCGCCACCTATCGGGTCCAAAACACTATTATCATCGAAGTTGCTACCAAACACACACACACATAAAGTTTCATTGAAATCGGTTAAGTTTCTATTAGATCGACAACAGCGCCACCTATCGGGTCTAAAACACTATTATCATCCAAGTTGCAACCGAACATACACACACATAAAGTTTCATTGATATCGGTTGAGTTTCTAGTAGATCGACAACAGCGCCACCTATCGGGTCCAAAACACTATTATCATCCAAGTTGCAACCAAACATACACACACATAAAGTTTCATTGAAATCGGTTGAGTTTCTAGTAGGTCGACAACAGCGCCACCTATGGGGTCCAAAACACTATCATCATCCAAGTTGCAACCAACCATACACACATACAAAGTTTCATTGATATCGGTTGACTTTCTAGTAGATCGACAACAGCGCCACCTATCGGGTCTAAAACACTATTATCATCCAAGTTGCAACCGAACATACACACACATAAAGTTTCATTGATAAGTTGTTCAGTGAATTGACAAAATTTCTCGGCACCACACGCATTCGCACCACAGCCTACCACCCACAGGCTAATGGCATGGTGGAAAGGTTCCATCGTCAATTAAAAACGTCAATACGGGCCTCTGGAGACAAAATAAACTGGTCACATGCACTTCCTTTAATCCTTCTCGGAATTCGCACGACCGTCAAAGAGGACATACAGCATTCACCGTCCGAACTCCTATACGGAGAAAATATTAAAGTGCCACAAGATTTTTCTTCATCGAACGAATTCAACTTTGTGGAACATCTGAAAATATTTTTTAAAAACATCCCAGCATTAACACTGCAAACGAGAAAAACAAAACAAACTTCCATCCTCCTTCCAAACACTCTAAACACTTGCAGGCAGGTCCTGGTAAGAAGCGACAAAATGAAAAGAGCATTAGAATCTCCTTATGAGGGTCCTTTCAAGGTAATACGAAAACTACGAAAACAATTTATTATCAAAAAAGGTGAAAAAACATTGTCAGTCGCCATAGATCGATCGAATTAAACCATTCCAAGCCGAATAGGCTGTCAGTGTCATTACCTGTCAAACTGGCCCGCTGCGCTGGGAAGGGGGTGATGTAGCGTACAGAAAGTAGATGGCGATAGGCTCCAAAGTAATGCTAGTGGTGCACAGATGGCGCCTAAACTAAGAGGAAGAAAAGGAAGAGGTTATTGGAATAGAAAGAAAATTGTAAATTAGACAGAAGGAGAACGTGAGTTAGCGAAGAGTGCCAAAAAGTTCTGTCGTAAAATTAAATTAAACTTTTAACTAATTGATCCGATCTCACAATAAATAAAATTGAATTTTGTTAATTATAAAAATACATCGAAGCGTTTCATTTAAATTCAATATGTGTGTGTATGGTTAGTTGCAACTTGGATGATAATAATGTTTTGGACCCGATATGTGGCGCTGTTGTCGATCTAATAGAAACTCAACAGATATCAATGAAACTTTGTATGTGTGTATGGTTGGTTGCAACTTGGATGATAATAGTGTTTTGGACCCGATAGGTGGCGCTGTTGTCGACCTACTAGAAACTCAACCGATATCAATGAAACTTCGTATGTGTGTATGGTTGGTTGCAATTTGGATGACAATAGTGTTTTGGACCCGATAGGTGGCGCTGTTGTCGACCTACTAGAAACTCAACCGATATCAATGAAACTTCGTATGTGTGTATGGTTGGTTGCAACTTGGATGACAATAGTGTTTTGGACCCGATAGGTGGCGCTGTTGTCGACCTACTAGAAACTCAACCGATATCAATGAAACTTCGTATGTATGTATGGTTGGTTGCAACTTGGATGATAATAATGTTTTGGACCCGATAGGTGGCGCTGTTGTCGATCTACTAGAAACTCAACCGATATCAATGAAACTTTGTATGAGTGTATGGTTGGTTGCAACTTGGATGATAATAGTGTTTTGGACCCGATAGGTGGCGCTGTTGTCGACCTACTAGAAACTCAACCGATATCAATGAAACTTCGTATGTGTGTATGGTTGGTTGCAATTTGGATGACAATAGTGTTTTGGACCCGATAGGTGGCGCTGTTGTCGACCTACTAGAAACTCAACCGATATCAATGAAACTTCGTATGTGTGTATGGTTGGTTGCAACTTGGATGACAATAGTGTTTTGGACCCGATAGGTGGCGCTGTTGTCGACCTACTAGAAACTCAACCGATATCAATGAAACTTCGTATGTATGTATGGTTGGTTGCAACTTGGATGATAATAATGTTTTGGACCCGATAGGTGGCGCTGTTGTCGATCTACTAGAAACT
The DNA here is from genome assembly GCA_963082955.1 of Cheilosia grossa. Classification (NCBI taxonomy): domain Eukaryota; kingdom Metazoa; phylum Arthropoda; class Insecta; order Diptera; family Syrphidae; genus Cheilosia; species Cheilosia grossa. Next base: position 47,161,147 of record OY720147.1, on the reverse strand, counting down.
CAACCGATATCAATGAAACTTTGTATGTGTGTATGGTTAGTTGCAACTTGGATGACAATAGTGTTTTGGACCCGATAGGTGGCGCTGTTGTCGACCTACTAGAAACTCAACCGATATCAATGAAACTTCGGATGTGTGCATGGTTGGTTGCAACTTGGATGACAATAGTGTGTTGGACCCGATAGGTGGCGCTGTTGTCGATCTACTAGAAACTCAACCGATATTAATGAAACTTCGTATGTGTGTATGGTTGGTTGCAACTTGGATGATAGTAGTGTCTTCGACCCGATAGGTGGCGCTGTTGTCGACCTACTAGAAACTCAACCGATTTCAATGAAACTTTATGTGTGTGTATGTTCGGTTGCAACTTGGATGATAATAGTGTTTTAGACCCGATAGGTGGCGCTGTTGTCGATGTACTAGTAACTCAACCGATATCAATGAAACTTTGTGTGTGTATATGGTTGGTTGCAACTTGGATGATAGTAGTGTCTTCGACCCGATAGGTGGCGCTGTTGTCGACCTACTAGAAACTCAACCGATTTCAATGAAACTTAATGTGTGTGTATGTTTGGTTTGCAACTTGGATGATAATAGTGTTTTGGACCCGATAGGTGGCGCTGTTGTCGATCTACTAGAAACTCAACCGATATCAATGAAACTTCGTATGTGTGTATGGTTGGTTGCAACTTCGAAGATAATAGTGTTTTGGACCCGATAGGTGGAGCTGTTGTCGATATACTAGAAACTCAACCGATATCAATGAAACTTTATGTGTGTGTATGTTCGGTTGCAACTTGGATGATAATAGTGTTTTGGACCCGATAGGTGGCGCTGTTGTCGATCTACTAGAAACTCAACCGATATCAATGAAACTTCGTATGTGTGTATGGTTGGTTGCAACTTCGAAGATAATAGTGTTTTGGACCCGATAGGTGGAGCTGTTGTCGATATACTAGAAACTCAACCGATATCAATGAAACTTTATGTGTGTGTATGTTCGGTTGCAACTTGGATGATAATAGTGTTTTAGACCCGATAGGTGGCGCTGTTGTCGATGTACTAGTAACTCAACCGATATCAATGAAACTTTGTGTGTGTATATGGTTGGTTGCAACTTGGATGATAATAATGTTTTGGACCCGATAGGTGGCGCTGTTGTCGAACTACTAGAAACTCAACCGATATCAATGAAACTTTATGTGTGTGTGTGTTTGGTAGCACTTGGATGATAATAGTGTCTTGGACCCGATAGGTGGCGCTGTTTTCGTTCCACCCGATAGGTGGCGCTGTTGCCGATCTACTAGAAACTCAACCGATATCAATGAAACCTTATGTGTGCGTATGTTCGTATCCAAGTTGCAACAAACCATACACACATACAAAGTTTCATTGATATCGGTTGAGTTTCTAGTAGATCGGCAACAGCGCCACCTATCGGGTCCAAGACACTATTATCATCCAAGTTGCTTCCAAACACACACACACATAAAGTTTCATTGATATCGGTTGAGTTTCTAGTAGTTCGACAACAGCGCCACCTATCGGGTCCAAAACACTATTATCATCCAAGTTGCAACCAACCATACACACATACAAAGTTTCATTGATATCGGTTGAGTTTCTAGTGGAACGACAACAGCGCCACCTATCGGGTCGAAGACACTACTATCATCCAAGTTGCAACCAAACATACGCACACATAAGGTTTCATTGATATCGGTTGAGTTTCTAGTAGATCGACAACAGCGCCACCTATCGGGTCCAAAACACTATTATCATCCAAGTTGCAACCAACCATACACACATACAAAGTTTCATTGATATCGGTTGAGTTTCTAGTGGAACGACAACAGCGCCACCTATCGGGTCGAAGACACTACTATCATCCAAGTTGCAACCAAACATACGCACACATAAGGTTTCATTGATATCGGTTGAGTTTCTAGTAGATCGACAACAGCGCCACCTATCGGGTCCAAAACACTATTATCATCCAAGTTGCTACCAAACACACACACACATAAAGTTTCATTGAAATCGGTTAAGTTTCTATTAGATCGACAACAGCGCCACCTATCGGGTCTAAAACACTATTATCATCCAAGTTGCAACCGAACATACACACACATAAAGTTTCATTGAAATCGGTTGAGTTTCTAGTAGGTCGACAACAGCGCCACCTATCGGGTCCAAAACACTATCATCATCCAAGTTGCAACCAACCATACACACATACAAAGTTTCATTGATATCGGTTGACTTTCTAGTAGATCGACAACAGCGCCACCTATCGGGTCTAAAACACTATTATCATCCAAGTTGCAACCGAACATACACACACATAAAGTTTCATTGATATCGGTTGAGTTTCTAGTAGATCGACAACAGCGCCACCTATCGGGTCCAAAAGACTATTATCATCCAAGTTGCAAACCAAACATAGACACACATAAAGTTTCATTAATATCGGTTGAGTTTCTAGTAGATCGACAACAGCGCCACCTATCGGGTCCAAAACACTATTATCATCCAAGTTGCAAACCAAACATACACACACATAAAGTTTCATTAATATCGGTTGAGTTTCTAGTAGATCGACAACAGCGCCACCTATCGGGTCCAACACACTATTGTCATCCAAGTTGCAACCAACTATACACACATCCGAAGTTTCATTGATATCGGTTGAGTTTCTAGTAGGTCGACAACAGCGCCACCTATCGGGTCCAAAACACTATTGTCATCCAAGTTGCAACTAACCATACACACATACAAAGTTTCATTGATATCGGTTGAGTTTCTAGTAGATCGACAACAGCGCCACCTATCGGGTCCAAAACATTATTATCATCCAAGTTGCAGCCAACCATACATACATACGAAGTTTCATTGATATCGGTTGAGTTTCTAGTAGGTCGACAACAGCGCCACCTATCGGGTCCAAAACACTATTGTCATCCATGTTGCAACCAACCATACACACATACGAAGTTTCATTGATATCGGTTGAGTTTCTAGTAGGTCGACAACAGCGCCACCTATCGGGTCCAAAACACTATTGTCATCCAAATTGCAACCAACCATACACACATACGAAGTTTCACTGATATCGGTTGAGTTTCTAGTGGATCGACAACAGCGCCACCTATCGGGTCGAAGACACTACTATCATCCAAGTTGCAACCAAACATACGCACACATAAGGTTTCATTGATATCGGTTGAGTTTCTAGTAGATCGACAACAGCGCCACCTATCGGGTCCAAAACACTATTATCATCGAAGTTGCTACCAAACACACACACACATAAAGTTTCATTGAAATCGGTTAAGTTTCTATTAGATCGACAACAGCGCCACCTATCGGGTCTAAAACACTATTATCATCCAAGTTGCAACCGAACATACACACACATAAAGTTTCATTGATATCGGTTGAGTTTCTAGTAGATCGACAACAGCGCCACCTATCGGGTCCAAAACACTATTATCATCCAAGTTGCAACCGAACATACACACACATAAAGTTTCATTGAAATCGGTTGAGTTTTTAGTAGGTCGACAACAGCGCCACCTATGGGGTCCAAAACACTATCATCATCCAAGTTGCAACCAACCATACACACATACAAAGTTTCATTGATATCGGTTGACTTTCTAGTAGATCGACAACAGCGCCACCTATCGGGTCCAAAACACTATTATCATCCAAGTTGCAACCGAACATACACACACATAAAGTTTCATTGAAATCGGTTGAGTTTTTAGTAGGTCGACAACAGCGCCACCTATGGGGTCCAAAACACTATCATCATCCAAGTTGCAACCAACCATACACACATACAAAGTTTCATTGATATCGGTTGACTTTCTAGTAGATCGACAACAGCGCCACCTATCGGGTCCAAAACACTATTATCATCCAAGTTGCAACCGAACATACACACACATAAAGTTTCATTGATAAGTTGTTCAGTGAATTGACAAAATTTCTCGGCACCACACGCATTCGCACCACAGCCTACCACCCACAGGCTAATGGCATGGTGGAAAGGTTCCATCGTCAATTAAAAACGTCAATACGGGTCTCTGGAGACAAAATAAACTGGTCACATGCACTTCCTTTAATCCTTCTCGGAATTCGCACGACCGTCAAAGAGGACATACAGCATTCACCGTCCGAACTCCTATACGGAGAAAATATTAAAGTGCCACAAGATTTTTCTTCATCGAACGAATTCAACTTTGTGGAACACTGCAAACGAGAAAAACAAAACAAACTTCCATCCTCCTTCCAAACACTCTAAACACTTGCAGGCAGGTCCTGGTAAGAAGCGACAAAATGAAAAGAGCATTAGAATCTCCTTATGAGGGTCCTTTCAAGGTAATACGAAAACTACGAAAACAATTTATTATCAAAAAAGGTGAAAAAACATTGTCAGTCGCCATAGATCGATCGAATTAAACCATTCCAAGCCGAATAGGCTGTCAGTGTCATTACCTGTCAAACTGGCCCGCTGCGCTGGGAAGGGGGTGATATAGCGTACAGAAAGTAGATGGCGATAGGCTGCAAAGTAATGCTAGTGGTGCACAGATGGCGCCTAAACTAAGAGGAAGAAAAGGAAGAGGTTATTGGAATAGAAAGAAAATTGTAAATTAGACAGAAGGAGAACGTGAGTTAGCGAAGAGTGCCAAAAAGTTCTGTCGTAAAATTAAATTAAACTTTTAACTAATTGATCCGATCTCACAATAAATAAAATTGAATTTTGTTAATTATAAAAATACATCGAAGCGTTTCATTTAAATTCAATATGTGTGTGTATGGTTAGTTGCAACTTGGATGATAATAATGTTTTGGACCCGATATGTGGCGCTGTTGTCGATCTAATAGAAACTCAACAGATATCAATGAAACTTTGTATGTGTGTATGGTTGGTTGCAACTTGGATGATAATAGTGTTTTGGACCCGATAGGTGGCGCTGTTGTCGACCTACTAGAAACTCAACCGATATCAATGAAACTTCGTATGTGTGTATGGTTGGTTGCAATTTGGATGACAATAGTGTTTTGGACCCGATAGGTGGCGCTGTTGTCGACCTACTAGAAACTCAACCGATATCAATGAAACTTCGTATGTGTGTATGGTTGGTTGCAACTTGGATGACAATAGTGTTTTGGACCCGATAGGTGGCGCTGTTGTCGACCTACTAGAAACTCAACCGATATCAATGAAACTTCGTATGTATGTATGGTTGGTTGCAACTTGGATGATAATAATGTTTTGGACCCGATAGGTGGCGCTGTTGTCGATCTACTAGAAACTCAACCGATATCAATGAAACTTTGTATGTGTGTATGGTTAGTTGCAACTTGGATGACAATAGTGTTTTGGACCCGATAGGTGGCGCTGTTGTCGACCTACTAGAAACTCAACCGATATCAATGAAACTTCGGATGTGTGCATGGTTGGTTGCAACTTGGATGACAATAGTGTGTTGGACCCGATAGGTGGCGCTGTTGTCGATCTACTAGAAACTCAACCGATATTAATGAAACTTCGTATGTGTGTATGGTTGGTTGCAACTTGGATGATAGTAGTGTCTTCGACCCGATAGGTGGCGCTGTTGTCGACCTACTAGAAACTCAACCGATTTCAATGAAACTTTATGTGTGTGTATGTTTGGTTTGCAACTTGGATGATAATAGTGTTTTGGACCCGATAGGTGGCGCTGTTGTCGATCTACTAGAAACTCAACCGATATCAATGAAACTTCGTATGTGTGTATGGTTGGTTGCAACTTCGAAGATAATAGTGTTTTGGACCCGATAGGTGGAGCTGTTGTCGATATACTAGAAACTCAACCGATATCAATGAAACTTTGTGTGTGTATATGGTTGGTTGCAACTTGGATGATAATAATGTTTTGGACCCGATAGGTGGCGCTGTTGTCGAACTACTAGAAACTCAACCGATATCAATGAAACTTTATGTGTGTGTATGTTCGGTTGCAACTTGGATGATAATAGTGTTTTAGACCCGATAGGTGGCGCTGTTGTCGATCTACTAGTAACTCAACCGATATCAATGAAACTTTGTGTGTGTATATGGTTGGTTGCAACTTGGATGATAATAATGTTTTGGACCCGATAGGTGGCGCTGTTGTCGAACTACTAGAAACTCAACCGATATCAATGAAACTTTATGTGTGTGTGTGTTTGGTAGCAACTTGGATGATAATAGTGTCTTGGACCCGATAGGTGGCGCTGTTGCCGATCTACTAGAAACTCAACCGATATCAATGAAACCTTATGTGTGCGTATGTTTGGTTGCAACTTGAATGATAGTAGTGTCTTCGACCCGATAGGTGGCGCTGTTTTCGTTCCACCCGATAGGTGGCGCTGTTGCCGATCTACTAGAAACTCAACCGATATCAATGAAACCTTATGTGTGCGTATGTTCGTATCCAAGTTGCAACAAACCATACACACATACAAAGTTTCATTGATATCGGTTGAGTTTCTAGTAGATCGGCAACAGCGCCACCTATCGGGTCCAAGACACTATTATCATCCAAGTTGCTACCAAACACACACACACATAAAGTTTCATTGATATCGGTTGAGTTTCTAGTAGTTCGACAACAGCGCCACCTATCGGGTCCAAAACACTATTATCATCCAAGTTGCAACCAACCATACACACATACAAAGTTTCATTGATATCGGTTGAGTTTCTAGTGGAACGACAACAGCGCCACCTATCGGGTCGAAGACACTACTATCATCCAAGTTGCAACCAAACATACGCACACATAAGGTTTCATTGATAACCGTTGAGTTTCTAGTAGATCGACAACAGCGCCACCTATCGGGTCCAAAACACTATTATCATCGAAGTTGCTACCAAACACACACACACATAAAGTTTCATTGAAATCGGTTAAGTTTCTATTAGATCGACAACAGCGCCACCTATCGGGTCTAAAACACTATTATCATCCAAGTTGCAACCGAACATACACACACATAAAGTTTCATTGATATCGGTTGAGTTTCTAGTAGATCGACAACAGCGCCACCTATCGGGTCCAAAACACTATTATCATCCAAGTTGCAACCGAACATACACACACATAAAGTTTCATTGAAATCGGTTGAGTTTTTAGTAGGTCGACAACAGCGCCACCTATGGGGTCCAAAACACTATCATCATCCAAGTTGCAACCAACCATACACACATACAAAGTTTCATTGATATCGGTTGACTTTCTAGTAGATCGACAACAGCGCCACCTATCGGGTCCAAAACACTATTATCATCCAAGTTGCAACCGAACATACACACACATAAAGTTTCATTGATAAGTTGTTCAGTGAATTGACAAAATTTCTCGGCACCACACGCATTCGCACCACAGCCTACCACCCACAGGCTAATGGCATGGTGGAAAGGTTCCATCGTCAATTAAAAACGTCAATACGGGTCTCTGGAGACAAAATAAACTGGTCACATGCACTTCCTTTAATCCTTCTCGGAATTCGCACGACCGTCAAAGAGGACATACAGCATTCACCGTCCGAACTCCTATACGGAGAAAATATTAAAGTGCCACAAGATTTTTCTTCATCGAACGAATTCAACTTTGTGGAACACTGCAAACGAGAAAAACAAAACAAACTTCCATCCTCCTTCCAAACACTCTAAACACTTGCAGGCAGGTCCTGGTAAGAAGCGACAAAATGAAAAGAGCATTAGAATCTCCTTATGAGGGTCCTTTCAAGGTAATACGAAAACTACGAAAACAATTTATTATCAAAAAAGGTGAAAAAACATTGTCAGTCGCCATAGATCGATCGAATTAAACCATTCCAAGCCGAATAGGCTGTCAGTGTCATTACCTGTCAAACTGGCCCGCTGCGCTGGGAAGGGGGTGATATAGCGTACAGAAAGTAGATGGCGATAGGCTGCAAAGTAATGCTAGTGGTGCACAGATGGCGCCTAAACTAAGAGGAAGAAAAGGAAGAGGTTATTGGAATAGAAAGAAAATTGTAAATTAGACAGAAGGAGAACGTGAGTTAGCGAAGAGTGCCAAAAAGTTCTGTCGTAAAATTAAATTAAACTTTTAACTAATTGATCCGATCTCACAATAAATAAAATTGAATTTTGTTAATTATAAAAATACATCGAAGCGTTTCATTTAAATTCAATATGTGTGTGTATGGTTAGTTGCAACTTGGATGATAATAATGTTTTGGACCCGATATGTGGCGCTGTTGTCGATCTAATAGAAACTCAACAGATATCAATGAAACTTTGTATGTGTGTATGGTTGGTTGCAACTTGGATGATAATAGTGTTTTGGACCCGATAGGTGGCGCTGTTGTCGACCTACTAGAAACTCAACCGATATCAATGAAACTTCGTATGTGTGTATGGTTGGTTGCAATTTGGATGACAATAGTGTTTTGGACCCGATAGGTGGCGCTGTTGTCGACCTACTAGAAACTCAACCGATATCAATGAAACTTCGTATGTGTGTATGGTTGGTTGCAACTTGGATGACAATAGTGTTTTGGACCCGATAGGTGGCGCTGTTGTCGACCTACTAGAAACTCAACCGATATCAATGAAACTTCGTATGTATGTATGGTTGGTTGCAACTTGGATGATAATAATGTTTTGGACCCGATAGGTGGCGCTGTTGTCGATCTACTAGAAACTCAACCGATATCAATGAAACTTTGTATGTGTGTATGGTTAGTTGCAACTTGGATGACAATAGTGTTTTGGACCCGATAGGTGGCGCTGTTGTCGACCTACTAGAAACTCAACCGATATCAATGAAACTTCGGATGTGTGCATGGTTGGTTGCAACTTGGATGACAATAGTGTGTTGGACCCGATAGGTGGCGCTGTTGTCGATCTACTAGAAACTCAACCGATATTAATGAAACTTCGTATGTGTGTATGGTTGGTTGCAACTTGGATGATAGTAGTGTCTTCGACCCGATAGGTGGCGCTGTTGTCGACCTACTAGAAACTCAACCGATTTCAATGAAACTTTATGTGTGTGTATGTTTGGTTTGCAACTTGGATGATAATAGTGTTTTGGACCCGATAGGTGGCGCTGTTGTCGATCTACTAGAAACTCAACCGATATCAATGAAACTTCGTATGTGTGTATGGTTGGTTGCAACTTCGAAGATAATAGTGTTTTGGACCCGATAGGTGGAGCTGTTGTCGATATACTAGAAACTCAACCGATATCAATGAAACTTTGTGTGTGTATATGGTTGGTTGCAACTTGGATGATAATAATGTTTTGGACCCGATAGGTGGCGCTGTTGTCGAACTACTAGAAACTCAACCGATATCAATGAAACTTTATGTGTGTGTATGTTCGGTTGCAACTTGGATGATAATAGTGTTTTAGACCCGATAGGTGGCGCTGTTGTCGATCTACTAGTAACTCAACCGATATCAATGAAACTTTGTGTGTGTATATGGTTGGTTGCAACTTGGATGATAATAATGTTTTGGACCCGATAGGTGGCGCTGTTGTCGAACTACTAGAAACTCAACCGATATCAATGAAACTTTATGTGTGTGTGTGTTTGGTAGCAACTTGGATGATAATAGTGTCTTGGACCCGATAGGTGGCGCTGTTGCCGATCTACTAGAAACTCAACCGATATCAATGAAACCTTATGTGTGCGTATGTTTGGTTGCAACTTGAATGATAGTAGTGTCTTCGACCCGATAGGTGGCGCTGTTTTCGTTCCACCCGATAGGTGGCGCTGTTGCCGATCTACTAGAAACTCAACCGATATCAATGAAACCTTATGTGTGCGTATGTTCGTATCCAAGTTGCAACAAACCATACACACATACAAAGTTTCATTGATATCGGTTGAGTTTCTAGTAGATCGGCAACAGCGCCACCTATCGGGTCCAAGACACTATTATCATCCAAGTTGCTACCAAACACACACACACATAAAGTTTCATTGATATCGGTTGAGTTTCTAGTAGTTCGACAACAGCGCCACCTATCGGGTCCAAAACACTATTATCATCCAAGTTGCAACCAACCATACACACATACAAAGTTTCATTGATATCGGTTGAGTTTCTAGTGGAACGACAACAGCGCCACCTATCGGGTCGAAGACACTACTATCATCCAAGTTGCAACCAAACATACGCACACATAAGGTTTCATTGATATCCGTTGAGTTTCTAGTAGATCGACAACAGCGCCACCTATCGGGTCCAAAACACTATTATCATCGAAGTTGCTACCAAACACACACACACATAAAGTTTCATTGAAATCGGTTAAGTTTCTATTAGATCGACAACAGCGCCACCTATCGGGTCTAAAACACTATTATCATCCAAGTTGCAACCGAACATACACACACATAAAGTTTCATTGATATCGGTTGAGTTTCTAGTAGATCGACAACAGCGCCACCTATCGGGTCCAAAACACTATTATCATCCAAGTTGCAACCGAACATACACACACATAAAGTTTCATTGAAATCGGTTGAGTTTTTAGTAGGTCGACAACAGCGCCACCTATGGGGTCCAAAACACTATCATCATCCAAGTTGCAACCAACCATACACACATACAAAGTTTCATTGATATCGGTTGACTTTCTAGTAGATCGACAACAGCGCCACCTATCGGGTCCAAAACACTATTATCATCCAAGTTGCAACCGAACATACACACACATAAAGTTTCATTGATAAGTTGTTCAGTGAATTGACAAAATTTCTCGGCACCACACGCATTCGCACCACAGCCTACCACCCACAGGCTAATGGCATGGTGGAAAGGTTCCATCGTCAATTAAAAACGTCAATACGGGTCTCTGGAGACAAAATAAACTGGTCACATGCACTTCCTTTAATCCTTCTCGGAATTCGCACGACCGTCAAAGAGGACATACAGCATTCACCGTCCGAACTCCTATACGGAGAAAATATTAAAGTGCCACAAGATTTTTCTTCATCGAACGAATTCAACTTTGTGGAACACTGCAAACGAGAAAAACAAAACAAACTTCCATCCTCCTTCCAAACACTCTAAACACTTGCAGGCAGGTCCTGGTAAGAAGCGACAAAATGAAAAGAGCATTAGAATCTCCTTATGAGGGTCCTTTCAAGGTAATACGAAAACTACGAAAACAATTTATTATCAAAAAAGGTGAAAAAACATTGTCAGTCGCCATAGATCGATCGAATTAAACCATTCCAAGCCGAATAGGCTGTCAGTGTCATTACCTGTCAAACTGGCCCGCTGCGCTGGGAAGGGGGTGATATAGCGTACAGAAAGTAGATGGCGATAGGCTGCAAAGTAATGCTAGTGGTGCACAGATGGCGCCTAAACTAAGAGGAAGAAAAGGAAGAGGTTATTGGAATAGAAAGAAAATTGTAAATTAGACAGAAGGAGAACGTGAGTTAGCGAAGAGTGCCAAAAAGTTCTGTCGTAAAATTAAATTAAACTTTTAACTAATTGATCCGATCTCACAATAAATAAAATTGAATTTTGTTAATTATAAAAATACATCGAAGCGTTTCATTTAAATTCAATATGTGTGTGTATGGTTAGTTGCAACTTGGATGATAATAATGTTTTGGACCCGATATGTGGCGCTGTTGTCGATCTAATAGAAACTCAACAGATATCAATGAAACTTTGTATGTGTGTATGGTTGGTTGCAACTTGGATGATAATAGTGTTTTGGACCCGATAGGTGGCGCTGTTGTCGACCTACTAGAAACTCAACCGATATCAATGAAACTTCGTATGTGTGTATGGTTGGTTGCAATTTGGATGACAATAGTGTTTTGGACCCGATAGGTGGCGCTGTTGTCGACCTACTAGAAACTCAACCGATATCAATGAAACTTCGTATGTGTGTATGGTTGGTTGCAACTTGGATGACAATAGTGTTTTGGACCCGATAGGTGGCGCTGTTGTCGACCTACTAGAAACTCAACCGATATCAATGAAACTTTGTATGTATGTATGGTTGGTTGCAACTTGGATGATAATAATGTTTTGGACCCGATAGGTGGCGCTGTTGTCGATCTACTAGAAACTCAACCGATATCAATGAAACTTTGTATGTGTGTATGGTTAGTTGCAACTTGGATGACAATAGTGTTTTGGACCCGATAGGTGGCGCTGTTGTCGACCTACTAGAAACTCAACCGATATCAATGAAACTTCGGATGTGTGCATGGTTGGTTGCAACTTGGATGACAATAGTGTGTTGGACCCGATAGGTGGCGCTGTTGTCGATCTACTAGAAACTCAACCGATATTAATGAAACTTCGTATGTGTGTATGGTTGGTTGCAACTTGGATGATAGTAGTGTCTTCGACCCGATAGGTGGCGCTGTTGTCGACCTACTAGAAACTCAACCGATTTCAATGAAACTTTATGTGTGTGTATGTTTGGTTTGCAACTTGGATGATAATAGTGTTTTGGACCCGATAGGTGGCGCTGTTGTCGATCTACTAGAAACTCAACCGATATCAATGAAACTTCGTATGTGTGTATGGTTGGTTGCAACTTCGAAGATAATAGTGTTTTGGACCCGATAGGTGGAGCTGTTGTCGATATACTAGAAACTCAACCGATATCAATGAAACTTTGTGTGTGTATATGGTTGGTTGCAACTTGGATGATAATAATGTTTTGGACCCGATAGGTGGCGCTGTTGTCGAACTACTAGAAACTCAACCGATATCAATGAAACTTTATGTGTGTGTATGTTCGGTTGCAACTTGGATGATAATAGTGTTTTAGACCCGATAGGTGGCGCTGTTGTCGATCTACTAGTAACTCAACCGATATCAATGAAACTTTGTGTGTGTATATGGTTGGTTGCAACTTGGATGATAATAATGTTTTGGACCCGATAGGTGGCGCTGTTGTCGAACTACTAGAAACTCAACCGATATCAATGAAACCTTATGTGTGCGTATGTTTGGTTGCAACTTGAATGATAGTAGTGTCTTCGACCCGATAGGTGGCGCTGTTTTCGTTCCACCCGATAGGTGGCGCTGTTGCCGATCTACTAGAAACTCAACCGATATCAATGAAACCTTATGTGTGCGTATGTTCGTATCCAAGTTGCAACAAACCATACACACATACAAAGTTTCATTGATATCGGTTGAGTTTCTAGTAGATCGGCAACAGCGCCACCTATCGGGTCCAAGACACTATTATCATCCAAGTTGCTACCAAACACACACACACATAAAGTTTCATTGATATCGGTTGAGTTTCTAGTAGTTCGACAACAGCGCCACCTATCGGGTCCAAAACACTATTATCATCCAAGTTGCAACCAACCATACACACATACAAAGTTTCATTGATATCGGTTGAGTTTCTAGTGGAACGACAACAGCGCCACCTATCGGGTCGAAGACACTACTATCATCCAAGTTGCAACCAAACATACGCACACATAAGGTTTCATTGATATCCGTTGAGTTTCTAGTAGATCGACAACAGCGCCACCTATCGGGTCCAAAACACTACTATCATCCAAGTTGCAACCAACCATACACACATACAAAGTTTCATTGATATCGGTTGAGTTTCTAGTGGAACGACAACAGCGCCACCTATCGGGTCGAAGACACTACTATCATCCAAGTTGCAACCAAACATACGCACACATAAGGTTTCATTGAGATCCGTTGAGTTTCTAGTAGATCGACAACAGCGCCACCTATCGGGTCCAAAACACTATTATCATCCAAGTTGCAACCAACCATACACACATACAAAGTTTCATTGATATCGGTTGAGTTTCTAGTGGAACGACAACAGCGCCACCTATCGGGTCGAAGACACTACTATCATCCAAGTTGCAACCAACCATACGCACACATAAGGTTTCATTGATATCGGTTGAGTTTCTAGTAGATCGACAACAGCGCCACCTATCGGGTCCAAAACACTATTATCATCCAAGTTGCTACCAAACACATACACACATAAAGTTTCATTGAAATCGGTTAAGTTTCTATTAGATCGACAACAGCGCCACCTATCGGGTCTAAAACACTATTATCATCCAAGTTGCAACCGAACATACACACACATAAAGTTTCATTGAAATCGGTTGAGTTTCTAGTAGGTCGACAACAGCGCCACCTATCGGGTCCAAAACACTATCATCATCCAAGTTGCAACCAACCATACACACATACAAAGTTTCATTGATATCGGTTGACTTTCTAGTAGATCGACAACATCGCCACCTATCGGGTCTAAAACACTATTATCATCCAAGTTGCAACCGAACATACACACACATAAAGTTTCATTGATAAGTTGTTCAGTGAATTGACAAAATTTCTCGGCACCGCACGCATTCGCACCTCAGTCTACCACCCACAGGCTAATGGCATGGTGGAAAGGTCAATCCATCGTCAATTAAAAACGTCAATACGGGCCTCTGGAGACAAAATAAACTGGTCACATGCACTTCCTTTAATCCTTCTCGGAATTCGCACGACCGTCAAAGAGGACATACAGCATTCACCGTCCGAACTCCTATACGGAGAAAATATTAAAGTGCCACAAGATTTTTCTTCATCGAACGAATTCAACTTTGTGGAACATCTGAAAATATTTTTTAAAAACATCCCAGCATTAACACTGCAAACGAGAAAAACAAAACAAACTTCCATCCTCCTTCCAAACACTCTAAACACTTGCAGGTAGGTCCTGGTAAGAAGCGACAAAATGAAAAGAGCATTAGAATCTCCTTATGAGGGTCCTTTCAAGGTAATACGAAAACTACGAAAACAATTTATTATCAAAAAAGGTGAAAAAACATTGTCAGTCGCCATAGATCGATCGAATTAAACCATTCCAAGCCGAATAGGCTGTCAGTGTCATTACCTGTCAAACTGGCCCGCTGCGCTGGGAAGGGGGTGATGTAGCGTACAGAAAGTAGATGGCGATAGGCTCCAAAGTAATGCTAGTGGTGCACAGATGGCGCCTAAACTAAGAGGAAGAAAAGGAAGAGGTTATTGGAATAGAAAGAAAATTGTAAATTAGACAGAAGGAGAACGTGAGTTAGCGAAGAGTGCCAAAAAGTTCTGTCGTAAAATTAAATTAAACTTTTAACTAATTGATCCGATCTCACAATAAATAAAATTGAATTTTGTTAATTATAAAAATACATCGAAGCGTTTCATTTAAATTCAATATGTGTGTGTATGGTTAGTTGCAACTTGGATGATAATAATGTTTTGGACCCGATATGTGGCGCTGTTGTCGATCTAATAGAAACTCAACAGATATCAATGAAACTTTGTATGTGTGTATGGTTGGTTGCAACTTGGATGATAATAGTGTTTTGGACCCGATAGGTGGCGCTGCTGTCGACCTACTAGAAACTCAACCGATATCAATGAAACTTCGTATGTGTGTATGGTTGGTTGCAATTTGGATGACAATAGTGTTTTGGACCCGATAGGTGGCGCTGTTGTCGACCTACTAGAAACTCAACCGATATCAATGAAACTTCGTATGTGTGTATGGTTGGTTGCAACTTGGATGACAATAGTGTTTTGGACCCGATAGGTGGCGCTGTTGTCGACCTACTAGAAACTCAACCGATATCAATGAAACTTCGTATGTATGTATAGTTGGTTGCAACTTGGATGATAATAATGTTTTGGACCCGATAGATGGCGCTGTTGTCGATCTACTAGAAACTCAACCGATATCAATGAAACTTTGTATGTGTGTATGGTTAGTTGCAACTTGGATGACAATAGTGTTTTGGACCCGATAGGTGGCGCTGTTGTCGACCTACTAGAAACTCAACCGATATCAATGAAACTTCGGATGTGTGTATGGTTGGTTGCAACTTGGATGACAATAGTGTGTTGGACCCGATAGGTGGCGCTGTTGTCGATCTACTAGAAACTCAACCGATATTAATGAAACTTCGTATGTGTGTATGGTTGGTTGCAACTTGGATGATAGTAGTGTCTTCGACCCGATAGGTGGCGCTGTTGTCGACCTACTAGAAACTCAACCAATTTCAATGAAACTTTATGTGTGTGTATGTTTGGTTTGCAACTTGGATGATAATAGTGTTTTGGACCCGATAGGTGGCGCTGTTGTCGATCTACTAGAAACTCAACCGATATCAATGAAACTTCGTATGTGTGTATGGTTGGTTGCAACTTCGAAGATAATAGTGTTTTGGACCCGATAGGTGGAGCTGTTGTCGATATACTAGAAACTCAACCGATATCAATGAAACTTTATGTGTGTGTATGTTCGGTTGCAACTTGGATGATAATAGTGTTTTGGACCCGATAGGTGGCGCTGTTGTCGATCTACTAGAAACTCAACCGATATCAATGAAACTTCGTATGTGTGTATGGTTGGTTGCAACTTCGAAGATAATAGTGTTTTGGACCCGATAGGTGGAGCTGTTGTCGATATACTAGAAACTCAACCGATATCAATGAAACTTTATGTGTGTGTATGTTCGGTTGCAACTTGGATGATAATAGTGTTTTAGACCCGATAGGTGGCGCTGTTGTCGATCTACTAGTAACTCAACCGATATCAATGAAACTTTGTGTGTGTATATGGTTGGTTGCAACTTGGATGATAATAATGTTTTGGACCCGATAGGTGGCGCTGTTGTCGAACTACTAGAAACTCAACCGATATCAATGAAACTTTATGTGTGTGTGTGTTTGGTAGCAACTTGGATGATAATAGTGTCTTGGACTCGATAGGTGGCGCTGTTGCCGATCTACTAGAAACTCAACCGATATCAATGAAACCTTATGTGTGCGTATGTTTGGTTGCAACTTGAATGATAGTAGTGTCTTCGACCCGATAGGTGGCGCTGTTTTCGTTCCACTAGAAACTCAACCGATATCAATGAAACTTTGTATGTGTGCATGGTTTGTTGCAACTTGGATACGAACATACGCACACATAAGGTTTCATTGATATCGGTTGAGTTTCTAGTAGATCGGCAACAGCGCCACCTATCGGGTCCAAGACACTATTATCATCCAAGTTGCTACCAAACACACACAAACATAAAGTTTCATTGATATCGGTTGAGTTTCTAGTAGTTCGACAACAGCGCCACCTATCGGGTCCAAAACACTATTATCATCCAAGTTGCAGCCAACCATACACACATACAAAGTTTCATTGATATCGGTTGAGTTTCTAGTGGAACGACAACAGCGCCACCTATCGGGTCGAAGACACTACTATCATCCAAGTTGCAACCAAACATACGCACACATAAGGTTTCATTGATATCCGTTGAGTTTCTAGTAGATCGACAACAGCGCCACCTATCGGGTCCAAAACACTATTATCATCCAAGTTGCAACCAACCATACACACATACAAAGTTTCATTGATATCGGTTGAGTTTCTAGTAGGTCGACAACAGCGCCACCTATCGGGTCCAAAACACTATTGTCATCCAAGTTGCAACCAACCATACACACATACGAAGTTTCATTGATATCGGTTGAGTTTCTAGTAGGTCGACAACAGCGCCACCTATCGGGTCCAAAACACTATTGTCGTCCAAATTGCAACCAACCATACACACATACGAAGTTTCATTGATATCGGTTGAGTTTCTAGTAGGTCGACAACAGCGCCACCTATCGGGTCCAAAACACTATTATCATCCAAGTTGCAACCGAACATACACACACATAAAGTTTCATTGATATCGGTTGAGTTTCTAGTATATCGACAACAGCTCCACCTATCGGGTCCAAAACACTATTATCTTGGAAGTTGCAACCATCCATACACACACACAAAGTTTCATTGATATCGGTTGAGTTTCTAGTGGATCGACAACAGCGCCACCTATCGGGTCGAAGACACTACTATCATCCAAGTTGCAACCAAACATACGCACACATAAGGTCTCATTGATATCCGTTGAGTTTCTAGTAGATCGACAACAGCGCCACCTATCGGGTCCAAAACACTATTATCATCCAAGTTGCAACCAACCATACACACATACAAAGTTTCATTGATATCGGTTGAGTTTCTAGTGGAACGACAACAGCGCCACCTATCGGGTCGAAGACACTACTATCATCCAAGTTGCAACCAAACATACGCACACATAAGGTTTCATTGATATCGGTTGAGTTTCTAGTAGATCGACAACAGCGCCACCTATCGGGTCCAAAACACTATTATCATCGAAGTTGCTACCAAACACACACACACATAAAGTTTCATTGAAATCGGTTAAGTTTCTATTAGATCGACAACAGCGCCACCTATCGGGTCTAAAACACTATTATCATCCAAGTTGCAACCGAACATACACACACATAAAGTTTCATTGATATCGGTTGAGTTTCTAGTAGATCGACAACAGCGCCACCTATCGGGTCCAAAACACTATTATCATCCAAGTTGCAACCAAACATACACACACATAAAGTTTCATTGAAATCGGTTGAGTTTCTAGTAGGTCGACAACAGCGCCACCTATGGGGTCCAAAACACTATCATCATCCAAGTTGCAACCAACCATACACACATACAAAGTTTCATTGATATCGGTTGACTTTCTAGTAGATCGACAACAGCGCCACCTATCGGGTCTAAAACACTATTATATTCCAAGTTGCAACCGAACATACACACACATAAAGTTTCATTGATAAGTTGTTCAGTGAATTGACAAAATTTCTCGGCACCACACGCATTCGCACCACAGCCTACCACCCACAGGCTAATGGCATGGTGGAAAGGTTCCATCGTCAATTAAAAACGTCAATACGGGCCTCTGGAGACAAAATAAACTGGTCACATGCACTTCCTTTAATCCTTCTCGGAATTCGCACGACCGTCAAAGAGGACATACAGCATTCACCGTCCGAACTCCTATACGGAGAAAATATTAAAGTGCCACAAGATTTTTCTTCATCGAACGAATTCAACTTTGTGGAACATCTGAAAATATTTTTTAAAAACATCCCAGCATTAACACTGCAAACGAGAAAAACAAAACAAACTTCCATCCTCCTTCCAAACACTCTAAACACTTGCAGGCAGGTCCTGGTAAGAAGCGACAAAATGAAAAGAGCATTAGAATCTCCTTATGAGGGTCCTTTCAAGGTAATACGAAAACTACGAAAACAATTTATTATCAAAAAAGGTGAAAAAACATTGTCAGTCGCCATAGATCGATCGAATTAAACCATTCCAAGCCGAATAGGCTGTCAGTGTCATTACCTGTCAAACTGGCCCGCTGCGCTGGGAAGGGGGTGATGTAGCGTACAGAAAGTAGATGGTGATAGGCTCCAAAGTAATGCTAGTGGTGCACAGATGGCGCCTAAACTAAGAGGAAGAAAAGGAAGAGGTTATTGGAATAGAAAGAAAATTGTAAATTAGACAGAAGGAGAACGTGAGTTAGCGAAGAGTGCCAAAAAGTTCTGTCGTAAAATTAAATTAAACTTTTAACTAATTGATCCGATCTCACAATAAATAAAATTGAATTTTGTTAATTATAAAAATACATCGAAGCGTTTCATTTAAATTCAATATGTGTGTGTATGGTTAGTTGCAACTTGGATGATAATAATGTTTTGGACCCGATATGTGGCGCTGTTGTCGATCTAATAGAAACTCAACAGATATCAATGAAACTTTGTATGTGTGTATGGTTGGTTGCAACTTGGATGATAATAGTGTTTTGGACCCGATAGGTGGCGCTGTTGTCGACCTACTAGAAACTCAACCGATATCAATGAAACTTCGTATGTGTGTATGGTTGGTTGCAATTTGGATGACAATAGTGTTTTGGACCCGATAGGTGGCGCTGTTGTCGACCTACTAGAAACTCAACCGATATCAATGAAACTTCGTATGTGTGTATGGTTGGTTGCAACTTGGATGACAATAGTGTTTTGGACCCGATAGGTGGCGCTGTTGTCGACCTACTAGAAACTCAACCGATATCAATGAAACTTCGTATGTATGTATGGTTGGTTGCAACTTGGATGATAATAATGTTTTGGACCCGATAGGTGGCGCTGTTGTCGATCTACTAGAAACTCAACCGATATCAATGAAACTTTCTATGTGTGTATGGTTAGTTGCAACTTGGATGACAATAGTGTTTTGGACCCGATAGGTGGCGCTGTTGTCGACCTACTAGAAACTCAACCGATATCAATGAAACTTCGGATGTGTGCATGGTTGGTTGCAACTTGGATGACAATAGTGTGTTGGACCCGATAGGTGGCGCTGTTGTCGATCTACTAGAAACTCAACCGATATTAATGAAACTTCGTATGTGTGTATGGTTGGTTGCAACTTGGATGATAGTAGTGTCTTCGACCCGATAGGTGGCGCTGTTGTCGATCTACTAGAAACTCAACCGATATCAATGAAACTTCGTATGTGTGTATGGTTGGTTGCAACTTCGAAGATAATAGTGTTTTGGACCCGATAGGTGGAGCTGTTGTCGATATACTAGAAACTCAACCGATATCAATGAAACTTTATGTGTGTGTATGTTCGGTTGCAACTTGGATGATAATAGTGTTTTAGACCCGATAGGTGGCGCTGTTGTCGATCTACTAGTAACTCAACCGATATCAATGAAACTTTGTGTGTGTATATGGTTGGTTGCAACTTGGATGATAATAATGTTTTGGACCCGATAGGTGGCGCTGTTGTCGAACTACTAGAAACTCAACCGATATCAATGAAACTTTATGTGTGTGTGTGTTTGGTAGCAACTTGGATGATAATAGTGTCTTGGACCCGATAGGTGGCGCTGTTGCCGATCTACTAGAAACTCAACCGATATCAATGAAACCTTATGTGTGCGTATGTTTGGTTGCAACTTGGATGATAGTAGTGTCTTCGACCCGATAGGTGGCGCTGTTGTCGTTCCACTAGAAACTCAACCGATATCAATGAAACTTTGTATGTGTGTATGGTTGGTTGCAACTTGGATGATAGTAGTGTCTTCGACCCGATAGGTGGCGCTGTTTTCGTTCCACCCGATAGGTGGCGCTGTTGCCGATCTACTAGAAACTCAACCGATATCAATGAAACCTTATCTGTGCGTATGTTCGTATCCAAGTTGCAACAAACCATACACACATACAAAGTTTCATTGATATCGGTTGAGTTTCTAGTAGATCGGCAACAGCGCCACCTATCGGGTCCAAGACACTATTATCATCCAAGTTGCTACCAAACACACACACACATAAAGTTTCATTGATATCGGTTGAGTTTCTAGTAGTTCGACAACAGCGCCACCTATCGGGTCCAAAACACTATTATCATCCAAGTTGCAACCAACCATACACACATACAAAGTTTCATTGATATCGGTTGAGTTTCTAGTGGAACGACAACAGCGCCACCTATCGGGTCGAAGACACTACTATCATCCAAGTTGCAACCAAACATACGCACACATAAGGTTTCATTGATATCCGTTGAGTTTCTAGTAGATCGACAACAGCGCCACCTATCGGGTCCAAAACACTATTATCATCCAAGTTGCAACCAACCATACACACATACAAAGTTTCATTGATATCGGTTGAGTTTCTAGTGGAACGACAACAGCGCCACCTATCGGGTCGAAGACACTACTATCATCCAAGTTGCAACCAAACATACGCACACATAAGGTTTCATTGAGATCCGTTGAGTTTCTAGTAGATCGACAACAGCGCCACCTATCGGGTCCAAAACACTATTATCATCCAAGTTGCAACCAACCATACACACATACAAAGTTTCATTGATATCGGTTGAGTTTCTAGTGGAACGACAACAGCGCCACCTATCGGGTCGAAGACACTACTATCATCCAAGTTGCAACCAAACATACGCACACATAAGGTTTCATTGATATCGGTTGAGTTTCTAGTAGATCGACAACAGCGCCACCTATCGGGTCCAAAACACTATTATCATCCAAGTTGCTACCAAACACACACACACATAAAGTTTCATTGAAATCGGTTAAGTTTCTATTAGATCGACAACAGCGCCACCTATCGGGTCTAAAACACTATTATCATCCAAGTTGCAACCGAACATACACACACATAAAGTTTCATTGATATCGGTTGAGTTTCTAGTAGATCGACAACAGCGCCACCTATCGGGTCCAAAACACTATTATCATCCAAGTTGCAACCAAACATACACACACATAAAGTTTCATTGAAATCGGTTGAGTTTCTAGTAGGTCGACAACAGCGCCACCTATCGGGTCCAAAACACTATCATCATCCAAGTTGCAACCAACCATACACACATACAAAGTTTCATTGATATCGGTTGACTTTCTAGTAGATCGACAACAGCGCCACCTATCGGGTCTAAAACACTATTATCATCCAAGTTGCAACCGAACATACACACACATAAAGTTTCATTGATAAGTTGTTCAGTGAATTGACAAAATTTCTCGGCACCACACGCATTCGCACCACAGCCTACCACCCACAGGCTAATGGCATGGTGGAAAGGTTCCATCGTCAATTAAAAACGTCAATACGGGCCTCTGGAGACAAAATAAACTGGTCACATGCACTTCCTTTAATCCTTCTCGGAATTCGCACGACCGTCAAAGAGGACATACAGCATTCACCGTCCGAACTCCTATACGGAGAAAATATTAAAGTGCCACAAGATTTTTCTTCATCGAACGAATTCAACTTTGTGGAACATCTGAAAATATTTTTTAAAAACATCCCAGCATTAACACTGCAAACGAGAAAAACAAAACAAACTTCCATCCTCCTTCCAAACACTCTAAACACTTGCAGGCAGGTCCTGGTAAGAAGCGACAAAATGAAAAGAGCATTAGAATCTCCTTATGAGGGTCCTTTCAAGGTAATACGAAAACTACGAAAACAATTTATTATCAAAAAAGGTGAAAAAACATTGCCAGTCGCCATAGATCGATCGAATTAAACCATTCCAAGCCGAATAGGCTGTCAGTGTCATTACCTGTCAAACTGGCCCGCTGCGCTGGGAAGGGGGTGATGTAGCGTACAGAAAGTAGATGGCGATAGGCTCCAAAGTAATGCTAGTGGTGCACAGATGGCGCCTAAACTAAGAGGAAGAAAAGGAAGAGGTTATTGGAATAGAAAGAAAATTGTAAATTAGACAGAAGGAGAACGTGAGTTAGCGAAGAGTGCCAAAAAGTTCTGTCGTAAAATTAAATTAAACTTTTAACTAATTGATCCGATCTCACAATAAATAAAATTGAATTTTGTTAATTATAAAAATACATCGAAGCGTTTCATTTAAATTCAATATGTGTGTGTATGGTTAGTTGCAACTTGGATGATAATAATGTTTTGGACCCGATATGTGGCGCTGTTGTCGATCTAATAGAAACTCAACAGATATCAATGAAACTTTGTATGTGTGTATGGTTGGTTGCAACTTGGATGATAATAGTGTTTTGGACCCGATAGGTGGCGCTGTTGTCGACCTACTAGAAACTCAACCGATATCAATGAAACTTCGTATGTGTGTATGGTTGGTTGCAATTTGGATGACAATAGTGTTTTGGACCCGATAGGTGGCGCTGTTGTCGACCTACTAGAAACTCAACCGATATCAATGAAACTTCGTATGTGTGTATGGTTGGTTGCAACTTGGATGACAATAGTGTTTTGGACCCGATAGGTGGCGCTGTTGTCGACCTACTAGAAACTCAACCGATATCAATGAAACTTCGTATGTATGTATGGTTGGTTGCAACTTGGATGATAATAATGTTTTGGACCCGATAGGTGGCGCTGTTGTCGATCTACTAGAAACTCAACCGATATCAATGAAACTTTGTATGTGTGTATGTTCGGTTGCAACTTGGATGATAATAGTGTTTTAGACCCGATAGGTGGCGCTGTTGTCGATCTACTAGAAACTCAACCGATATCAATGAAACTTTGTATGTGTGTATGGTTAGTTGCAACTTGGATGACAATAGTGTTTTGGACCCGATAGGTGGCGCTGTTGTCGACCTACTAGAAACTCAACCGATATCAATGAAACTTCGGATGTGTGTATGGTTGGTTGCAACTTGGATGACAATAGTGTGTTGGACCCGATAGGTGGCGCTGTTGTCGATCTACTAGAAACTCAACCGATATTAATGAAACTTCGTATGTGTGTATGGTTGGTTGCAACTTGGATGATAGTAGTGTCTTCGACCCGATAGGTGGCGCTGTTGTCGACCTACTAGAAACTCAACCGATTTCAATGAAACTTTATGTGTGTGTATGTTTGGTTTGCAACTTGGATGATAATAGTGTTTTGGACCCGATAGGTGGCGCTGTTGTCGATCTACTAGAAACTCAACCGATATCAATGAAACTTCGTATGTGTGTATGGTTGGTTGCAACTTCGAAGATAATAGTGTTTTGGACCCGATAGGTGGAGCTGTTGTCGATATACTAGAAACTCAACCGATATCAATGAAACTTTATGTGTGTGTATGTTCGGTTGCAACTTGGATGATAATAGTGTTTTGGACCCGATAGGTGGCGCTGTTGTCGATCTACTAGAAACTCAACCGATATCAATGAAACTTCGTATGTGTGTATGGTTGGTTGCAACTTCGAAGATAATAGTGTTTTGGACCCGATAGGTGGAGCTGTTGTCGATATACTAGAAACTCAACCGATATCAATGAAACTTTATGTGTGTGTATGTTCGGTTGCAACTTGGATGATAATAGTGTTTTAGACCCGATAGGTGGCGCTGTTGTCGATCTACTAGTAACTCAACCGATATCAATGAAACTTTGTGTGTGTATATGGTTGGTTGCAACTTGGATGATAATAATGTTTTGGACCCGATAGGTGGCGCTGTTGTCGAACTACTAGAAACTCAACCGATATCAATGAAACTTTATGTGTGTGTGTGTTTGGTAGCAACTTGGATGATAATAGTGTCTTGGACCCGATAGGTGGCGCTGTTGCCGATCTACTAGAAACTCAACCGATATCAATGAAACCTTATGTGTGCGTATGTTTGGTTGCAACTTGAATGATAGTAGTGTCTTCGACCCGATAGGTGGCGCTGTTTTCGTTCCACTAGAAACTCAACCGATATCAATGAAACTTTGTATGTGTGCATGGTTTGTTGCAACTTGGATACGAACATTCGCACACATAAGGTTTCATTGATATCGGTTGAGTTTCTAGTAGATCGGCAACAGCGCCACCTATCGGGTCCAAGACACTATTATCATCCAAGTTGCTACCAAACACACACAAACATAAAGTTTCATTGATATCGGTTGAGTTTCTAGTAGTTCGACAACAGCGCCACCTATCGGGTCCAAAACACTATTATCATCCAAGTTGCAACCAACCATACACACATACAAATTTTCATTGATATCGGTTGAGTTTCTAGTGGAACGACAACAGCGCCACCTATCGGGTCGAAGACACTACTATCATCCAAGTTGCAACCAAACATACGCACACATAAGGTTTCATTGATATCCGTTGAGTTTCTAGTAGATCGACAACAGCGCCACCTATCGGGTCCAAAACACTATTATCATCCAAGTTGCAACCAACCATACACACATACAAAGTATCATTGATATCGGTTGAGTTTCTAGTAGGTCGACAACAGCGCCACCTATCGGGTCCAAAACACTATTGTCATCCAAGTTGCAACCAACCATACACACATACGAAGTTTCATTGATATCGGTTGAGTTTCTAGTAGGTCGACAACAGCGCCACCTATCGGGTCCAAAACACTATTGTCGTCCAAATTGCAACCAACCATACACACATACGAAGTTTCATTGATATCGGTTGAGTTTCTAGTAGGTCGACAACAGCGCCACCTATCGGGTCCAAAACACTATTATCATCCAAGTTGCAACCGAACATACACACACATAAAGTTTCATTGATATCGGTTGAGTTTCTAGTATATCGACAACAGCTCCACCTATCGGGTCCAAAACACTATTATCTTGGAAGTTGCAACCATCCATACACACACACAAAGTTTCATTGATATCGATTGAGTTTCTAGTGGATCGACAACAGCGCCACCTATCGGGTCGAAGACACTACTATCATCCAAGTTGCAACCAAACATACGCACACATAAGGTCTCATTGATATCCGTTGAGTTTCTAGTAGATCGACAACAGCGCCACCTATCGGGTCCAAAACACTATTATCATCCAAGTTGCAACCAACCATACACACATACAAAGTTTCATTGATATCGGTTGAGTTTCTAGTGGAACGACAACAGCGCCACCTATCGGGTCGAAGACACTACTATCATCCAAGTTGCAACCAAACATACGCACACATAAGGTTTCATTGATATCGGTTGAGTTTCTAGTAGATCGACAACAGCGCCACCTATCGGGTCCAAAACACTATTATCATCGAAGTTGCTACCAAACACACACACACATAAAGTTTCATTGAAATCGGTTAAGTTTCTATTAGATCGACAACAGCGCCACCTATCGGGTCTAAAACACTATTATCATCCAAGTTGCAACCGAACATACACACACATAAAGTTTCATTGATATCGGTTGAGTTTCTAGTAGATCGACAACAGCGCCACCTATCGGGTCCAAAACACTATTATCATCCAAGTTGCAACCAAACATACACACACATAAAGTTTCATTGAAATCGGTTGAGTTTCTAGTAGGTCGACAACAGCGCCACCTATGGGGTCCAAAACACTATCATCATCCAAGTTGCAACCAACCATACACACATACAAAGTTTCATTGATATCGGTTGACTTTCTAGTAGATCGACAACAGCGCCACCTATCGGGTCTAAAACACTATTATCATCCAAGTTGCAACCGAACATACACACACATAAAGTTTCATTGATAAGTTGTTCAGTGAATTGACAAAATTTCTCGGCACCACACGCATTCGCACCACAGCCTACCACCCACAGGCTAATGGCATGGTGGAAAGGTTCCATCGTCAATTAAAAACGTCAATACGGGCCTCTGGAGACAAAATAAACTGGTCACATGCACTTCCTTTAATCCTTCTCGGAATTCGCACGACCGTCAAAGAGGACATACAGCATTCACCGTCCGAACTCCTATACGGAGAAAATATTAAAGTGCCACAAGATTTTTCTTCATCGAACGAATTCAACTTTGTGGAACATCTGAAAATATTTTTTAAAAACATCCCAGCATTAACACTGCAAACGAGAAAAACAAAACAAACTTCCATCCTCCTTCCAAACACTCTAAACACTTGCAGGCAGGTCCTGGTAAGAAGCGACAAAATGAAAAGAGCATTAGAATCTCCTTATGAGGGTCCTTTCAAGGTAATACGAAAACTACGAAAACAATTTATTATCAAAAAAGGTGAAAAAACATTGTCAGTCGCCATAGATCGATCGAATTAAACCATTCCAAGCCGAATAGGCTGTCAGTGTCATTACCTGTCAAACTGGCCCGCTGCGCTGGGAAGGGGGTGATGTAGCGTACAGAAAGTAGATGGCGATAGGCTCCAAAGTAATGCTAGTGGTGCACAGATGGCGCCTAAACTAAGAGGAAGAAAAGGAAGAGGTTATTGGAATAGAAAGAAAATTGTAAATTAGACAGAAGGAGAACGTGAGTTAGCGAAGAGTGCCAAAAAGTTCTGTCGTAAAATTAAATTAAACTTTTAACTAATTGATCCGATCTCACAATAAATAAAATTGAATTTAGTTAATTATAAAAATACATCGAAGCGTTTCATTTAAATTCAATATGTGTGTGTATGGTTAGTTGCAACTTGGATGATAATAATGTTTTGGACCCGATATGTGGCGCTGTTGTCGATCTAATAGAAACTCAACAGATATCAATGAAACTTTGTATGTGTGTATGGTTGGTTGCAACTTAGATGATAATAGTGTTTTGGACCCGATAGGTGGCGCTGTTGTCGACCTACTAGAAACTCAACCGATATCAATGAAACTTCGTATGTGTGTATGGTTGGTTGCAATTTGGATGACAATAGTGTTTTGGACCCGATAGGTGGCGCTGTTGTCGACCTACTAGAAACTCAACCGATATCAATGAAACTTCGTATGTGTGTATGGTTGGTTGCAACTTGGATGACAATAGTGTTTTGGACCCGATAGGTGGCGCTGTTGTCGACCTACTAGAAACTCAACCGATATCAATGAAACTTCGTATGTATGTATGGTTGGTTGCAACTTGGATGATAATAATGTTTTGGACCCGATAGGTGGCGCTGTTGTCGATCTACTAGAAACTCAACCGATATCAATGAAACTTTCTATGTGTGTATGGTTAGTTGCAACTTGGATGACAATAGTGTTTTGGACCCGATAGGTGGCGCTGTTGTCGACCTACTAGAAACTCAACCGATATCAATGAAACTTCGGATGTGTGCATGGTTGGTTGCAACTTGGATGACAATAGTGTGTTGGACCCGATAGGTGGCGCTGTTGTCGATCTACTAGAAACTCAACCGATATTAATGAAACTTCGTATGTGTGTATGGTTGGTTGCAACTTGGATGATAGTAGTGTCTTCGACCCGATAGGTGGCGCTGTTGTCGATCTACTAGAAACTCAACCGATATCAATGAAACTTCGTATGTGTGTATGGTTGGTTGCAACTTCGAAGATAATAGTGTTTTGGACCCGATAGGTGGAGCTGTTGTCGATATACTAGAAACTCAACCGATATCAATGAAACTTTATGTGTGTGTATGTTCGGTTGCAACTTGGATGATAATAGTGTTTTAGACCCGATAGGTGGCGCTGTTGTCGATCTACTAGTAACTCAACCGATATCAATGAAACTTTGTGTGTGTATATGGTTGGTTGCAACTTGGATGATAATAATGTTTTGGACCCGATAGGTGGCGCTGTTGTCGAACTACTAGAAACTCAACCGATATCAATGAAACTTTATGTGTGTGTGTGTTTGGTAGCAACTTGGATGATAATAGTGTCTTGGACCCGATAGGTGGCGCTGTTGCCGATCTACTAGAAACTCAACCGATATCAATGAAACCTTATGTGTGCGTATGTTTGGTTGCAACTTGGATGATAGTAGTGTCTTCGACCCGATAGGTGGCGCTGTTGTCGTTCCACTAGAAACTCAACCGATATCAATGAAACTTTGTATGTGTGTATGGTTGGTTGCAACTTGGATGATAGTAGTGTCTTCGACCCGATAGGTGGCGCTGTTTTCGTTCCACCCGATAGGTGGCGCTGTTGCCGATCTACTAGAAACTCAACCGATATCAATGAAACCTTATGTGTGCGTATGTTCGTATCCAAGTTGCAACAAACCATACACACATACAAAGTTTCATTGATATCGGTTGAGTTTCTAGTAGATCGGCAACAGCGCCACCTATCGGGTCCAAGACACTATTATCATCCAAGTTGCTACCAAACACACACACACATAAAGTTTCATTGATATCGGTTGAGTTTCTAGTAGTTCGACAACAGCGCCACCTATCGGGTCCAAAACACTATTATCATCCAAGTTGCAACCAACCATACACACATACAAAGTTTCATTGATATCGGTTGAGTTTCTAGTGGAACGACAACAGCGCCACCTATCGGGTCGAAGACACTACTATCATCCAAGTTGCAACCAAACATACACACACATAAGGTTTCATTGATATCCGTTGAGTTTCTAGTAGATCGACAACAGCGCCACCTATCGGGTCCAAAACACTATTATCATCCAAGTTGCAACCAACCATACACACATACAAAGTTTCATTGATATCGGTTGAGTTTCTAGTGGAACGACAACAGCGCCACCTATCGGGTCGAAGACACTACTATCATCCAAGTTGCAACCAAACATACGCACACATAAGGTTTCATTGAGATCCGTTGAGTTTCTAGTAGATCGACAACAGCGCCACCTATCGGGTCCAAAACACTATTATCATCCAAGTTGCAACCAACCATACACACATACAAAGTTTCATTGATATCGGTTGAGTTTCTAGTGGAACGACAACAGCGCCACCTATCGGGTCGAAGACACTACTATCATCCAAGTTGCAACCAAACATACGCACACATAAGGTTTCATTGATATCGGTTGAGTTTCTAGTAGATCGACAACAGCGCCACCTATCGGGTCCAAAACACTATTATCATCCAAGTTGCTACCAAACACACACACACATAAAGTTTCATTGAAATCGGTTAAGTTTCTATTAGATCGACAACAGCGCCACCTATCGGGTCTAAAACACTATTATCATCCAAGTTGCAACCGAACATACACACACATAAAGTTTCATTGATATCGGTTGAGTTTCTAGTAGATCGACAACAGCGCCACCTATCGGGTCCAAAACACTATTATCATCCAAGTTGCAACCAAACATACACACACATAAAGTTTCATTGAAATCGGTTGAGTTTCTAGTAGGTCGACAACAGCGCCACCTATCGGGTCCAAAACACTATCATCATCCAAGTTGCAACCAACCATACACACATACAAAGTTTCATTGATATCGGTTCACTTTCTAGTAGATCGACAACAGCGCCACCTATCGGGTCTAAAACACTATTATCATCCAAGCTGCAACCGAACATACACACACATAAAGTTTCATTGATAAGTTGTTCAGTGAATTGACAAAATTTCTCGGCACCACACGCATTCGCACCACAGCCTACCACCCACAGGCTAATGGCATGGTGGAAAGGTTCCATCGTCAATTAAAAACGTCAATACGGGCCTCTGGAGACAAAATAAACTGGTCACATGCACTTCCTTTAATCCTTCTCGGAATTCGCACGACCGTCAAAGAGGACATACAGCATTCACCGTCCGAACTCCTATACGGAGAAAATATTAAAGTGCCACAAGATTTTTCTTCATCGAACGAATTCAACTTTGTGGAACATCTGAAAATATTTTTTAAAAACATCCCAGCATTAACACTGCAAACGAGAAAAACAAAACAAACTTCCATCCTCCTTCCAAACACTCTAAACACTTGCAGGCAGGTCCTGGTAAGAAGCGACAAAATGAAAAGAGCATTAGAATCTCCTTATGAGGGTCCTTTCAAGGTAATACGAAAACTACGAAAACAATTTATTATCAAAAAAGGTGAAAAAACATCGCCAGTCGCCATAGATCGATCGAATTAAACCATTCCAAGCCGAATAGGCTGTCAGTGTCATTACCTGTCAAACTGGCCCGCTGCGCTGGGAAGGGGGTGATGTAGCGTACAGAAAGTAGATGGCGATAGGCTCCAAAGTAATGCTATTGGTGCACAGATGGCGCCTAAACTAAGAGGAAGAAAAGGAAGAGGTTATTGGAATAGAAAGAAAATTGTAAATTAGACAGAAGGAGAACGTGAGTTAGCGAAGAGTGCCAAAAAGTTCTGTCGTAAAATTAAATTAAACTTTTAACTAATTGATCCGATCTCACAATAAATAAAATTGAATTTTGTTAATTATAAAAATACATCGAAGCGTTTCATTTAAATTCAATATGTGTGTGTATGGTTAGTTGCAACTTGGATGATAATAATGTTTTGGACCCGATATGTGGCGCTGTTGTCGATCTAATAGAAACTCAACAGATATCAATGAAACTTTGTATGTGTGTATGGTTGGTTGCAACTTGGATGATAATAGTGTTTTGGACCCGATAGGTGGCGCTGTTGTCGACCTACTAGAAACTCAACCGATATCAATGAAACTTCGTATGTGTGTATGGTTGGTTGCAATTTGGATGACAATAGTGTTTTGGACCCGATAGGTGGCGCTGTTGTCGACCTACTAGAAACTCAACCGATATCAATGAAACTTCGTATGTGTGTATGGTTGGTTGCAACTTGGATGACAATAGTGTTTTGGACCCGATAGGTGGCGCTGTTGTCGACCTACTAGAAACTCAACCGATATCAATGAAACTTCGTATGTATGTATGGTTGGTTGCAACTTGGATGATAATAATGTTTTGGACCCGATAGGTGGCGCTGTTGTCGATCTACTAGAAACTCAACCGATATCAATGAAACTTTGTATGTGTGTATGGTTAGTTGCAACTTGGATGACAATAGTGTTTTGGACCCGATAGGTGGCGCTGTTGTCGA
The DNA here is from genome assembly GCA_963082955.1 of Cheilosia grossa. Lineage (NCBI taxonomy): Eukaryota > Metazoa > Arthropoda > Insecta > Diptera > Syrphidae > Cheilosia > Cheilosia grossa. Next base: position 47,128,915 of record OY720147.1, on the reverse strand, counting down.
CCTACTAGAAACTCAACCGATATCAATGAAACTTCGGATGTGTGTATGGTTGGTTGAAACTTGGATGACAATAGTGTGTTGGACCCGATAGGTGGCGCTGTTGTCGATCTACTAGAAACTCAACCGATATTAATGAAACTTCGTATGTGTGTATGGTTGGTTGCAACTTGGATGATAGTAGTGTCTTCGACCCGATAGGTGGCGCTGTTGTCGACCTACTAGAAACTCAACCGATTTCAATGAAACTTTATGTGTGTGTATGTTTGGTTTGCAACTTGGATGATAATAGTGTTTTGGACCCGATAGGTGGCGCTGTTGTCGATCTACTAGAAACTCAACCGATATCAATGAAACTTCGTATGTGTGTATGGTTGGTTGCAACTTCGAAGATAATAGTGTTTTGGACCCGATAGGTGGAGCTGTTGTCGATATACTAGAAACTCAACCGATATCAATGAAACTTTATGTGTGTGTATGTTCGGTTGCAACTTGGATGATAATAGTGTTTTGGACCCGATAGGTGGCGCTGTTGTCGATCTACTAGAAACTCAACCGATATCAATGAAACTTCGTATGTGTGTATGGTTGGTTGCAACTTCGAAGATAATAGTGTTTTGGACCCGATAGGTGGAGCTGTTGTCGATATACTAGAAACTCAACCGATATCAATGAAACCTTATGTGTGTGTATGTTCGGTTGCAACTTGGATGATAATAGTGTTTTGGACCCGATAGGTGGCGCTGTTGTCGAACTACTAGAAACTCAACCGATATCAATGAAACTTTATGTGTGTGTGTGTTTGGTAGCAACTTGGATGATAATAGTGTCTTGGACCCGATAGGTGGCGCTGTTGTCGATCTACTAGTAACTCAACCGATATCAAACATAAAGTTTCATTGATATCGGTTGAGTTTCTAGTAGTTCGACAACAGCGCCACCTATCGGGTCCAAAACACTATTATCATCCAAGTTGCAACCAACCATACACACATACAAATTTTCATTGATATCGGTTGAGTTTCTAGTGGAACGACAACAGCGCCACCTATCGGGTCGAAGACACTACTATCATCCAAGTTGCAACCAAACATACGCACACATAAGGTTTCATTGATATCCGTTGAGTTTCTAGTAGATCGACAACAGCGCCACCTATCGGGTCCAAAACACTATTATCATCCAAGTTGCAACCAACCATACACACATACAAAGTATCATTGATATCGGTTGAGTTTCTAGTAGGTCGACAACAGCGCCACCTATCGGGTCCAAAACACTATTGTCATCCAAGTTGCAACCAACCATACACACATACGAAGTTTCATTGATATCGGTTGAGTTTCTAGTAGGTCGACAACAGCGCCACCTATCGGGTCCAAAACACTATTGTCGTCCAAATTGCAACCAACCATACACACATACGAAGTTTCATTGATATCGGTTGAGTTTCTAGTAGGTCGACAACAGCGCCACCTATCGGGTCCAAAACACTATTATCATCCAAGTTGCAACCGAACATACACACACATAAAGTTTCATTGATATCGGTTGAGTTTCTAGTATATCGACAACAGCTCCACCTATCGGGTCCAAAACACTATTATCTTGGAAGTTGCAACCATCCATACACACACACAAAGTTTCATTGATATCGGTTGAGTTTCTAGTGGATCGACAACAGCGCCACCTATCGGGTCGAAGACACTACTATCATCCAAGTTGCAACCAAACATACGCACACATAAGGTCTCATTGATATCCGTTGAGTTTCTAGTAGATCGACAACAGCGCCACCTATCGGGTCCAAAACACTATTATCATCCAAGTTGCAACCAACCATACACACATACAAAGTTTCATTGATATCGGTTGAGTTTCTAGTGGAACGACAACAGCGCCACCTATCGGGTCGAAGACACTACTATCATCCAAGTTGCAACCAAACATACGCACACATAAGGTTTCATTGATATCGGTTGAGTTTCTAGTAGATCGACAACAGCGCCACCTATCGGGTCCAAAACACTATTATCATCGAAGTTGCTACCAAACACACACACACATAAAGTTTCATTGAAATCGGTTAAGTTTCTATTAGATCGACAACAGCGCCACCTATCGGGTCTAAAACACTATTATCATCGAAGTTGCAACCGAACATACACACACATAAAGTTTCATTGATATCGGTTGAGTTTCTAGTAGATCGACAACAGCGCCACCTATCGGGTCCAAAACACTATTATCATCCAAGTTGCAACCAAACATACACACACATAAAGTTTCATTGAAATCGGTTGAGTTTCTAGTAGGTCGACAACAGCGCCACCTATGGGGTCCAAAACACTATCATCATCCAAGTTGCAACCAACCATACACACATACAAAGTTTCATTGATATCGGTTGACTTTCTAGTAGATCGACAACAGCGCCACCTATCGGGTCTAAAACACTATTATCATCCAAGTTGCAACCGAACATACACACACATAAAGTTTCATTGATAAGTTGTTCAGTGAATTGACAAAATTTCTCGGCACCACACGCATTCGCACCACAGCCTACCACCCACAGGCTAATGGCATGGTGGAAAGGTTCCATCGTCAATTAAAAACGTCAATACGGGCCTCTGGAGACAAAATAAACTGGTCACATGCACTTCCTTTAATCCTTCTCGGAATTCGCACGACCGTCAAAGAGGACATACAGCATTCACCGTCCGAACTCCTATACGGAGAAAATATTAAAGTGCCACAAGATTTTTCTTCATCGAACGAATTCAACTTTGTGGAACATCTGAAAATATTTTTTAAAAACATCCCAGCATTAACACTGCAAACGAGAAAAACAAAACAAACTTCCATCCTCCTTCCAAACACTCTAAACACTTGCAGGCAGGTCCTGGTAAGAAGCGACAAAATGAAAAGAGCATTAGAATCTCCTTATGAGGGTCCTTTCAAGGTAATACGAAAACTACGAAAACAATTTATTATCAAAAAAGGTGAAAAAACATTGTCAGTCGCCATAGATCGATCGAATTAAACCATTCCAAGCCGAATAGGCTGTCAGTGTCATTACCTGTCAAACTGGCCCGCTGCGCTGGGAAGGGGGTGATGTAGCGTACAGAAAGTAGATGGCGATAGGCTCCAAAGTAATGCTAGTGGTGCACAGATGGCGCCTAAACTAAGAGGAAGAAAAGGAAGAGGTTATTGGAATAGAAAGAAAATTGTAAATTAGACAGAAGGAGAACGTGAGTTAGCGAAGAGTGCCAAAAAGTTCTGTCGTAAAATTAAATTAAACTTTTAACTAATTGATCCGATCTCACAATAAATAAAATTGAATTTAGTTAATTATAAAAATACATCGAAGCGTTTCATTTAAATTCAATATGTGTGTGTATGGTTAGTTGCAACTTGGATGATAATAATGTTTTGGACCCGATATGTGGCGCTGTTGTCGATCTAATAGAAACTCAACAGATATCAATGAAACTTTGTATGTGTGTATGGTTGGTTGCAACTTAGATGATAATAGTGTTTTGGACCCGATAGGTGGCGCTGTTGTCGACCTACTAGAAACTCAACCGATATCAATGAAACTTCGTATGTGTGTATGGTTGGTTGCAATTTGGATGACAATAGTGTTTTGGACCCGATAGGTGGCGCTGTTGTCGACCTACTAGAAACTCAACCGATATCAATGAAACTTCGTATGTGTGTATGGTTGGTTGCAACTTGGATGACAATAGTGTTTTGGACCCGATAGGTGGCGCTGTTGTCGACCTACTAGAAACTCAACCGATATCAATGAAACTTCGTATGTATGTATGGTTGGTTGCAACTTGGATGATAATAATGTTTTGGACCCGATAGGTGGCGCTGTTGTCGATCTACTAGAAACTCAACCGATATCAATGAAACTTTCTATGTGTGTATGGTTAGTTGCAACTTGGATGACAATAGTGTTTTGGACCCGATAGGTGGCGCTGTTGTCGACCTACTAGAAACTCAACCGATATCAATGAAACTTCGGATGTGTGCATGGTTGGTTGCAACTTGGATGACAATAGTGTGTTGGACCCGATAGGTGGCGCTGTTGTCGATCTACTAGAAACTCAACCGATATTAATGAAACTTCGTATGTGTGTATGGTTGGTTGCAACTTGGATGATAGTAGTGTCTTCGACCCGATAGGTGGCGCTGTTGTCGATCTACTAGAAACTCAACCGATATCAATGAAACTTCGTATGTGTGTATGGTTGGTTGCAACTTCGAAGATAATAGTGTTTTGGACCCGATAGGTGGAGCTGTTGTCGATATACTAGAAACTCAACCGATATCAATGAAACTTTATGTGTGTGTATGTTCGGTTGCAACTTGGATGATAATAGTGTTTTAGACCCGATAGGTGGCGCTGTTGTCGATCTACTAGTAACTCAACCGATATCAATGAAACTTTGTGTGTGTATATGGTTGGTTGCAACTTGGATGATAATAATGTTTTGGACCCGATAGGTGGCGCTGTTGTCGAACTACTAGAAACTCAACCGATATCAATGAAACTTTATGTGTGTGTGTGTTTGGTAGCAACTTGGATGATAATAGTGTCTTGGACCCGATAGGTGGCGCTGTTGCCGATCTACTAGAAACTCAACCGATATCAATGAAACCTTATGTGTGCGTATGTTTGGTTGCAACTTGGATGATAGTAGTGTCTTCGACCCGATAGGTGGCGCTGTTGTCGTTCCACTAGAAACTCAACCGATATCAATGAAACTTTATATGTCTGTATGGTTGGTTGCAACTTGGATGATAGTAGTGTCTTCGACCCGATAGGTGGCGCTGTTTTCGTTCCACCCGATAGGTGGCGCTGTTGCCGATCTACTAGAAACTCAACCGATATCAATGAAACCTTATGTGTGCGTATGTTCGTATCCAAGTTGCAACAAACCATACACACATACAAAGTTTCATTGATATCGGTTGAGTTTCTAGTAGATCGGCAACAGCGCCACCTATCGGGTCCAAGACACTATTATCATCCAAGTTGCTACCAAACACACACACACATAAAGTTTCATTGATATCGGTTGAGTTTCTAGTAGTTCGACAACAGCGCCACCTATCGGGTCCAAAACACTATTATCATCCAAGTTGCAACCAACCATACACACATACAAAGTTTCATTGATATCGGTTGAGTTTCTAGTGGAACGACAACAGCGCCACCTATCGGGTCGAAGACACTACTATCATCCAAGTTGCAACCAAACATACACACACATAAGGTTTCATTGATATCCGTTGAGTTTCTAGTAGATCGACAACAGCGCCACCTATCGGGTCCAAAACACTATTATCATCCAAGTTGCAACCAACCATACACACATACAAAGTTTCATTGATATCGGTTGAGTTTCTAGTGGAACGACAACAGCGCCACCTATCGGGTCGAAGACACTACTATCATCCAAGTTGCAACCAAACATACGCACACATAAGGTTTCATTGAGATCCGTTGAGTTTCTAGTAGATCGACAACAGCGCCACCTATCGGGTCCAAAACACTATTATCATCCAAGTTGCAACCAACCATACACACATACAAAGTTTCATTGATATCGGTTGAGTTTCTAGTGGAACGACAACAGCGCCACCTATCGGGTCGAAGACACTACTATCATCCAAGTTGCAACCAAACATACGCACACATAAGGTTTCATTGATATCGGTTGAGTTTCTAGTAGATCGACAACAGCGCCACCTATCGGGTCCAAAACACTATTATCATCCAAGTTGCTACCAAACACACACACACATAAAGTTTCATTGAAATCGGTTAAGTTTCTATTAGATCGACAACAGCGCCACCTATCGGGTCTAAAACACTATTATCATCCAAGTTGCAACCGAACATACACACACATAAAGTTTCATTGATATCGGTTGAGTTTCTAGTAGATCGACAACAGCGCCACCTATCGGGTCCAAAACACTATTATCATCCAAGTTGCAACCAAACATACACACACATAAAGTTTCATTGAAATCGGTTGAGTTTCTAGTAGGTCGACAACAGCGCCACCTATCGGGTCCAAAACACTATCATCATCCAAGTTGCAACCAACCATACACACATACAAAGTTTCATTGATATCGGTTCACTTTCTAGTAGATCGACAACAGCGCCACCTATCGGGTCTAAAACACTATTATCATCCAAGCTGCAACCGAACATACACACACATAAAGTTTCATTGATAAGTTGTTCAGTGAATTGACAAAATTTCTCGGCACCACACGCATTCGCACCACAGCCTACCACCCACAGGCTAATGGCATGGTGGAAAGGTTCCATCGTCAATTAAAAACGTCAATACGGGCCTCTGGAGACAAAATAAACTGGTCACATGCACTTCCTTTAATCCTTCTCGGAATTCGCACGACCGTCAAAGAGGACATACAGCATTCACCGTCCGAACTCCTATACGGAGAAAATATTAAAGTGCCACAAGATTTTTCTTCATCGAACGAATTCAACTTTGTGGAACATCTGAAAATATTTTTTAAAAACATCCCAGCATTAACACTGCAAACGAGAAAAACAAAACAAACTTCCATCCTCCTTCCAAACACTCTAAACACTTGCAGGCAGGTCCTGGTAAGAAGCGACAAAATGAAAAGAGCATTAGAATCTCCTTATGAGGGTCCTTTCAAGGTAATACGAAAACTACGAAAACAATTTATTATCAAAAAAGGTGAAAAAACATCGCCAGTCGCCATAGATCGATCGAATTAAACCATTCCAAGCCGAATAGGCTGTCAGTGTCATTACCTGTCAAACTGGCCCGCTGCGCTGGGAAGGGGGTGATGTAGCGTACAGAAAGTAGATGGCGATAGGCTCCAAAGTAATGCTAGTGGTGCACAGATGGCGCCTAAACTAAGAGGAAGAAAAGGAAGAGGTTATTGGAATAGAAAGAAAATTGTAAATTAGACAGAAGGAGAACGTGAGTTAGCGAAGAGTGCCAAAAAGTTCTGTCGTAAAATTAAATTAAACTTTTAACTAATTGATCCGATCTCACAATAAATAAAATTGAATTTTGTTAATTATAAAAATACATCGAAGCGTTTCATTTAAATTCAATATGTGTGTGTATGGTTAGTTGCAACTTGGATGATAATAATGTTTTGGACCCGATATGTGGCGCTGTTGTCGATCTAATAGAAACTCAACAGATATCAATGAAACTTTGTATGTGTGTATGGTTGGTTGCAACTTGGATGATAATAGTGTTTTGGACCCGATAGGTGGCGCTGTTGTCGACCTACTAGAAACTCAACCGATATCAATGAAACTTCGTATGTGTGTATGGTTGGTTGCAATTTGGATGACAATAGTGTTTTGGACCCGATAGGTGGCGCTGTTGTCGACCTACTAGAAACTCAACCGATATCAATGAAACTTCGTATGTGTGTATGGTTGGTTGCAACTTGGATGACAATAGTGTTTTGGACCCGATAGGTGGCGCTGTTGTCGACCTACTAGAAACTCAACCGATATCAATGAAACTTCGTATGTATGTATGGTTGGTTGCAACTTGGATGATAATAATGTTTTGGACCCGATAGGTGGCGCTGTTGTCGATCTACTAGAAACTCAACCGATATCAATGAAACTTTGTATGTGTGTATGGTTAGTTGCAACTTGGATGACAATAGTGTTTTGGACCCGATAGGTGGCGCTGTTGTCGACCTACTAGAAACTCAACCGATATCAATGAAACTTCGGATGTGTGTATGGTTGGTTGAAACTTGGATGACAATAGTGTGTTGGACCCGATAGGTGGCGCTGTTGTCGATCTACTAGAAACTCAACCGATATTAATGAAACTTCGTATGTGTGTATGGTTGGTTGCAACTTGGATGATAGTAGTGTCTTCGACCCGATAGGTGGCGCTGTTGTCGACCTACTAGAAACTCAACCGATTTCAATGAAACTTTATGTGTGTGTATGTTTGGTTTGCAACTTGGATGATAATAGTGTTTTGGACCCGATAGGTGGCGCTGTTGTCGATCTACTAGAAACTCAACCGATATCAATGAAACTTCGTATGTGTGTATGGTTGGTTGCAACTTCGAAGATAATTGTGTTTTGGACCCGATAGGTGGAGCTGTTGTCGATATACTAGAAACTCAACCGATATCAATGAAACTTTATGTGTGTGTATGTTCGGTTGCAACTTGGATGATAATAGTGTTTTGGACCCGATAGGTGGCGCTGTTGTCGATCTACTAGAAACTCAACCGATATCAATGAAACTTCGTATGTGTGTATGGTTGGTTGCAACTTCGAAGATAATAGTGTTTTCGATATACTAGAAACTCAACCGATATCAATGAAACTTTATGTGTGTGTATGTTCGGTTGCAACTTGGATGATAATAGTGTTTTGGACCCGATAGGTGGCGCTGTTGTCGAACTACTAGAAACTCAACCGATATCAATGAAACTTTATGTGTGTGTGTGTTTGGTAGCAACTTGGATGATAATAGTGTCTTGGACCCGATAGGTGGCGCTGTTGTCGATCTACTAGTAACTCAACCGATATCAATGAAACTTTGTGTGTGTATATGGTTGGTTGCAACTTGGATGATAATAATGTTTTGGACCCGATAGGTGGCGCTGTTGTCGAACTACTAGAAACTCAACCGATATCAATGAAACTTTATGTGTGTGTGTGTTTGGTAGCAACTTGGATGATAATAGTGTCTTGGACCCGATAGGTGGCGCTGTTGCCGATCTTCTAGAAACTCAACCGATATCAATGAAACCTTATGTGTGCGTATGTTTGGTTGCAACTTGAATGATAGTAGTGTCTTCGACCCGATAGGTGGCGCTGTTTTCGTTCCACTAGAAACTCAACCGATATCAATGAAACTTTGTATGTGTGCATGGTTTGTTGCAACTTGGATACGAACATACGCACACATAAGGTTTCATTGATATCGGTTGAGTTTCTAGTAGATCGGCAACAGCGCCACCTATCGGGTCCAAGACACTATTATCATCCAAGTTGCTACCAAACACACACACACATAAAGTTTCATTGATATCGGTTGAGTTTCTAGTAGTTCGACAACAGCGCCACCTATCGGGTCCAAAACACTATTATCATCCAAGTTGCAACCAACCATACACACATACAAAGTTTCATTGATATCGGTTGAGTTTCTAGTGGAACGACAACAGCGCCACCTATCGGGTCGAAGACACTACTATCATCCAAGTTGCAACCAAACATACGCACACATAAGGTTTCATTGATATCCGTTGAGTTTCTAGTAGATCGACAACAGCGCCACCTATCGGGTCCAAAACACTATTATCATCCAAGTTGCAACCAACCATACACACATACAAAGTTTCATTGATATCGGTTGAGTTTCTAGTGGAACGACAACAGCGCCACCTATCGGGTCGAAGACACTACTATCATCCAAGTGGCTACCATACACACACACACATAAAGTTTCATTGGTATCGGTTGAGTTTCTAGTAGATCGACAACAGCGCCACCTATCGGGTCCAAAACACTATTATCATCCAAGTTGCAACCAAACATACACACACATAAAGTTTCATTGAAATCGGTTGAGTTTCTAGTAGGTCGACAACAGCGCCACCTATCGGGTCCAAAACACTATCATCATCCAAGTTGCAACCGAACATACACACACATAAAGTTTCATTGATATCGGTTGAGTTTCTAGTATATCGACAACAGCTCCACCTATCGGGTCCAAAACACTATTATCTTCGAAGTTGCAACAAACCATGCACACATACAAAGTTTCATTGATATCGGTTGAGTTTCTAGTGGAACGAAAACAGCGCCACCTATCGGGTCGAAGACACTACTATCATTCAAGTTGCAACCAAACATACGCACACATAAGGTTTCATTGATATCGGTTGAGTTTCTAGTAGATCGGCAACAGCGCCACCTATCGGGTCCAAGACACTATTATCATCCAAGTTGCTACCAAACACACACACACATAAAGTTTCATTGATATCGGTTGAGTTTCTAGTAGTTCGACAACAGCGCCACCTATCGGGTCCAAAACATTATTATCATCCAAGTTGCAACCAACCATATACACACACAAAGTTTCATTGATATCGGTTGAGTTACTAGTAGATCGACAACAGCGCCACCTATCGGGTCTAAAACACTATTATCATCCAAGTTGCAACCGAACATACACACACATAAAGTTTCATTGATATCGGTTGAGTTTCTAGTATATCGACAACAGCTCCACCTATCGGGTCCAAAACACTATTATCTTCGAAGTTGCAACCAACCATACACACATACGAAGTTTCATTGATATCGGTTGAGTTTCTAGTAGATCGACAACAGCGCCACCTATCGGGTCCAAAACACTTTTATCATCCAAGTTGCAACCGAACATACACACACATAAAGTTTCATTGATATCGGTTGAGTTTCTAGTATATCGACAACAGCTCCACCTATCGGGTCCAAAACACTATTATCTTCGAAGTTGCAACCAACCATACACACATACGAAGTTTCATTGATATCGGTTGAGTTTCTAGTAGATCGACAACAGCGCCACCTATCGGGTCCAAAACACTATTATCATCCAAGTTGCAAACCAAACATACACACACATAAAGTTTCATTGAAATCGGTTGAGTTTCTAGTAGGTCGACAACAGCGCCACCTATCGGGTCCAAAACACTATTGTCATCCAAGTTGCAACTAACCATACACACATACAAAGTTTCATTGATATCGGTTGAGTTTCTAGTAGATCGACAACAGCGCCACCTATCGGGTCCAAAACATTATTATCATCCAAGTTGCAACCAACTATACATACATACGAAGTTTCATTGACATTGCAACCAACCATACACACATACAAAGTTTCATTGATATCGGTTGAGTTTCTAGTGGAACGACAACAGCGCCACCTATCGGGTCGAAGACACTACTATCATCCAAGTTGCAACCAAACATACGCACACATAAGGTTTCATTGATATCCGTTGAGTTTCTAGTAGATCGACAACAGCGCCACCTATCGGGTCCAAAACACTATTATCATCCAAGTTGCAACCAACCATACACACATACAAAGTTTCATTGATATCGGTTGAGTTTCTAGTGGAACGACAACAGCGCCACCTATCGGGTCGAAGACACTACTATCATCCAAGTTGCAACCAAACATACGCACACATAAGGTTTCATTGAGATCCGTTGAGTTTCTAGTAGATCGACAACAGCGCCACCTATCGGGTCCAAAACACTATCATCATCCAAGTTGCAACCGAACATACACACACATAAAGTTTCATTGATAAGTTGTTCAGTGAATTGACAAAATTTCTCGGCACCACACGCATTCGCACCACAGCCTACCACCCACAGGCTAATGGCATGGTGGAAAGGTTCCATCGTCAATTAAAAACGTCAATACGGGCCTCTGGAGACAAAATAAACTGGTCACATGCACTTCCTTTAATCCTTCTCGGAATTCGCACGACCGTCAAAGAGGACATACAGCATTCACCGTCCGAACTCCTATACGGAGAAAATATTAAAGTGCCACAAGATTTTTCTTCATCGAACGAATTCAACTTTGTGGAACATCTGAAAATATTTTTTAAAAACATCCCAGCATTAACACTGCAAACGAGAAAAACAAAACAAACTACCATCCTCCTTCCAAACACTCTAAACACTTGCAGGCAGGTCCTGGTAAGAAGCGACAAAATGAAAAGAGCATTAGAATCTCCTTATGAGGGTCCTTTCAAGGTAATACGAAAACTACGAAAACAATTTATTATCAAAAAAGGTGAAAAAACATTGTCAGTCGCCATAGATCGATCGAATTAAACCATTCCAAGCCGAATAGGCTGTCAGTGTCATTACCTGTCAAACTGGCCCGCTGCGCTGGGAAGGGGGTGATGTAGCGTACAGAAAGTAGATGGCGATAGGCTCCAAAGTAATGCTAGTGGTGCACAGATGGCGCCTAAACTAAGAGGAAGAAAAGGAAGAGGTTATTGGAATAGAAAGAAAATTGTAAATTAGACAGAAGGAGAACGTGAGTTAGCGAAGAGTGCCAAAAAGTTCTGTCGTAAAATTAAATTAAACTTTTAACTAATTGATCCGATCTCACAATAAATAAAATTGAATTTTGTTAATTATAAAAATACATCGAAGCGTTTCATTTAAATTCAATATGTGTGTGTATGGTTAGTTGCAACTTGGATGATAATAATGTTTTGGACCCGATATGTGGCGCTGTTGTCGATCTAATAGAAACTCAGCAGATATCAATGAAACTTTGTATGTGTGTATGGTTGGTTGCAACTTGGATGATAATAGTGTTTTGGACCCGATAGGTGGCGCTGCTGTCGACCTACTAGAAACTCAACCGATATCAATGAAACTTCGTATGTGTGTATGGTTGGTTGCAATTTGGATGACAATAGTGTTTTGGACCCGATAGGTGGCGCTGTTGTCGACCTACTAGAAACTCAACCGATATCAATGAAACTTCGTATGTGTGTATGGTTGGTTGCAACTTGGATGACAATAGTGTTTTGGACCCGATAGGTGGCGCTGTTGTCGACCTACTAGAAACTCAACCGATATCAATGAAACTTCGTATGTATGTATAGTTGGTTGCAACTTGGATGATAATAATGTTTTGGACCCGATAGGTGGCGCTGTTGTCGATCTACTAGAAACTCAACCGATATCAATGAAACTTTGTATGTGTGTATGGTTAGTTGCAACTTGGATGACAATAGTGTTTTGGACCCGATAGGTGGCGCTGTTGTCGACCTACTAGAAACTCAACCGATTTCAATGAAACTTTATGTGTGTGTATGTTTGGTTTGCAACTTGGATGATAATAGTGTTTTGGACCCGATAGGTGGCGCTGTTGTCGATCTACTAGAAACTCAACCGATATCAATGAAACTTCGTATGTGTGTATGGTTGGTTGCAACTTCGAAGATAATAGTGTTTTGGACCCGATAGGTGGAGCTGTTGTCGATATACTAGAAACTCAACCGATATCAATGAAACTTTATGTGTGTGTATGTTCGGTTGCAACTTGGATGATAAAAGTGTTTTGGACCCGATAGGTGGCGCTGTTGTCGATCTACTAGAAACTCAACCGATATCAATGAAACTTCGTATGTGTGTATGGTTGGTTGCAACTTCGAAGATAATAGTGTTTTGGACCCGATAGGTGGAGCTGTTGTCGATATACTAGAAACTCAACCGATATCAATGAAACTTTATGTGTGTGTATGTTCGGTTGCAACTTGGATGATAATAGTGTTTTAGACCCGATAGGTGGCGCTGTTGTCGATCTACTAGTAACTCAACCGATATCAATGAAACTTTGTGTGTGTATATGGTTGGTTGCAACTTGGATGATAATAATGTTTTGGACCCGATAGGTGGCGCTGTTGTCGAACTACTAGAAACTCAACCGATATCAATGAAACTTTATGTGTGTGTGTGTTTGGTAGCAACTTGGATGATAATAGTGTCTTGGACCCGATAGGTGGCGCTGTTGCCGATCTACTAGAAACTCAACCGATATCAATGAAACCTTATGTGTGCGTATGTTTGGTTGCAACTTGAATGATAGTAGTGTCTTCGACCCGATAGGTGGCGCTGTTTTCGTTCCACTAGAAACTCAACCGATATCAATGAAACTTTGTATGTGTGCATGGTTTGTTGCAACTTCGAAGATAATAGTGTTTTGGACCCGATAGGTGGAGCTGTTGTCGATATACTAGAAACTCAACCGATATCAATGAAACTTTATGTGTGTGTATGTTCGGTTGCAACTTGGATGATAAAAGTGTTTTGGACCCGATAGGTGGCGCTGTTGTCGATCTACTAGAAACTCAACCGATATCAATGAAACTTCGTATGTGTGTATGGTTGGTTGCAACTTCGAAGATAATAGTGTTTTGGACCCGATAGGTGGAGCTGTTGTCGATATACTAGAAACTCAACCGATATCAATGAAACTTTATGTGTGTGTATGTTCGGTTGCAACTTGGATGATAATAGTGTTTTAGACCCGATAGGTGGCGCTGTTGTCGATCTACTAGTAACTCAACCGATATCAATGAAACTTTGTGTGTGTATATGGTTGGTTGCAACTTGGATGATAGTAATGTTTTGGACCCGATAGGTGGCGCTGTTGTCGAACTACTAGAAACTCAACCGATATCAATGAAACTTTATGTGTGTGTGTGTTTGGTAGCAACTTGGATGATAATAGTGTCTTGGACCCGATAGGTGGCGCTGTTGCCGATCTACTAGAAACTCAACCGATATCAATGAAACCTTATGTGTGCGTATGTTTGGTTGCAACTTGAATGATAGTAGTGTCTTCGACCCGATAGGTGGCGCTGTTTTCGTTCCACTAGAAACTCAACCGATATCAATGAAACTTCGTATGTATGTATAGTTGGTTGCAACTTGGATACGAACATACGCACACATAAGGTTTCATTGATATCGGTTGAGTTTCTAGTAGATCGGCAACAGCGCCACCTATCGGGTCCAAGACACTATTATCATCCAAGTTGCTACCAAACACACACAAACATAAAGTTTCATTGATATCGGTTGAGTTTCTAGTAGTTCGACAACAGCGCCACCTATCGGGTCCAAAACACTATTATCATCCAAGTTGCAACCAACCATACACACGTACAAAGTTTCATTGATATCGGTTGAGTTTCTAGTGGAACGACAACAGCGCCACCTCTCGGGTCGAAGACACTACTATCATCCAAGTTGCAACCAAACATACGCACACATAAGGTTTCATTGATATCCGTTGAGTTTCTAGTAGATCGACAACAGCGCCACCTATCGGGTCCAAAACACTATTATCATCCAAGTTGCAACCAACCATACACACATACAAAGTTTCATTGATATCGGTTGAGTTTCTTGTGGAACGACAACAGCGCCACCTATCGGGTCGAAGACACTACTATCATCCAAGTTGCAACCAAACATACGCACACATAAGGTTTCATTGAGATCCGTTGAGTTTCTAGTAGATCGACAACAGCGCCACCTATCGGGTCCAAAACACTATTATCATCCAAGTTGCAACCAACCATACACACATACGAAGTTTCATTGATATCGGTTGAGTTTCTAGTAGGTCGACAACAGCGCCACCTATCGGGTCCAAAACACTATTGTCATCCAAATTGCAACCAACCATACACACATACGAAGTTTCATTGATATCGGTTGAGTTTCTAGTAGGTCGACAACAGCGCCACCTATCGGGTCCAAAACACTATTGTCATCCAAGTTGCAACCAACCATACACACATACGAAGTTTCATTGATATCGGTTGAGTTTCTAGTAGGTCGACAACAGCGCCACCTATCGGGTCCAAAACACTATTGTCATCCAAATTGCAACCAACCATACACACATACGAAGTTTCATTGATATCGGTTGAGTTTCTAGTAGGTCGACAACAGCGCCACCTATCGGGTCCAAAACACTATTGTCATCCAAGTTGCAACCAACCATACACACATACGAAGTTTCATTGATATCGGTTGAGTTTCTAGTAGGTCGACAACAGCTCCACCTATCGGGTCCAAAACACTATTATCTTGGAAGTTGCAACCATCCATACACACACACAAAGTTTCATTGATATCGGTTGAGTTTCTAGTGGATCGACAACAGCGCCACCTATCGGGTCGAAGACACTACTATCATCCAAGTTGCAACCAAACATACGCACACATAAGGTCTCATTGATATCCGTTGAGTTTCTAGTAGATCGACAACAGCGCCACCTATCGGGTCCAAAACACTATTATCATCCAAGTTGCAACCAACATACACACATACAAAGTTTCATTGATATCGGTTGAGTTTCTAGTGGAACGACAACAGCGCCACCTATCGGGTCGAAGACACTACTATCATCCAAGTTGCAACCAAACATACGCACACATAAGGTTTCATTGATATCGGTTGAGTTTCTAGTAGATCGACAACAGCGCCACCTATCGGGTCCAAAACACTATTATCATCGAAGTTGCTACCAAACACACACACACATAAAGTTTCATTGAAATCGGTTAAGTTTCTATTAGATCGACAACAGCGCCACCTATCGGGTCTAAAACACTATTATCATCCAAGTTGCAACCGAACATACACACACATAAAGTTTCATTGATATCGGTTGAGTTTCTAGTAGATCGACAACAGCGCCACCTATCGGGTCCAAAACACTATTATCATCCAAGTTGCAACCAAACATACACACACATAAAGTTTCATTGAAATCGGTTGAGTTTCTAGTAGGTCGACAACAGCGCCACCTATGGGGTCCAAAACACTATCATCATCCAAGTTGCAACCAACCATACACACATACAAAGTTTCATTGATATCGGTTGACTTTCTAGTAGATCGACAACAGCGCCACCTATCGGGTCTAAAACACTATTATCATCCAAGTTGCAACCGAACATACACACACATAAAGTTTCATTGATAAGTTGTTCAGTGAATTGACAAAATTTCTCGGCACCACACGCATTCGCACCACAGCCTACCACCCACAGGCTAATGGCATGGTGGAAAGGTTCCATCGTCAATTAAAAACGTCAATACGGGCCTCTGGAGACAAAATAAACTGGTCACATGCACTTCCTTTAATCCTTCTCGGAATTCGCACGACCGTCAAAGAGGACATACAGCATTCACCGTCCGAACTCCTATACGGAGA
Organism: Cheilosia grossa; assembly: GCA_963082955.1. NCBI lineage: Eukaryota > Metazoa > Arthropoda > Insecta > Diptera > Syrphidae > Cheilosia > Cheilosia grossa. The sequence continues at coordinate 47,112,058 of OY720147.1, read as the reverse complement.
AAATATTAAAGTGCCACAAGATTTTTCTTCATCGAACGAATTCAACTTTGTGGAACATCTGAAAATATTTTTTAAAAACATCCCAGCATTAACACTGCAAACGAGAAAAACAAAACAAACTTCCATCCTCCTTCCAAACACTCTAAACACTTGCAGGCAGGTCCTGGTAAGAAGCGACAAAATGAAAAGAGCATTAGAATCTCCTTATGAGGGTCCTTTCAAGGTAATACGAAAACTACGAAAACAATTTATTATCAAAAAAGGTGAAAAAACATTGTCAGTCGCCATAGATCGATCGAATTAAACCATTCCAAGCCGAATAGGCTGTCAGTGTCATTACCTGTCAAACTGGCCCGCTGCGCTGGGAAGGGGGTGATGTAGCGTACAGAAAGTAGATGGCGATAGGCTCCAAAGTAATGCTAGTGGTGCACAGATGGCGCCTAAACTAAGAGGAAGAAAAGGAAGAGGTTATTGGAATAGAAAGAAAATTGTAAATTAGACAGAAGGAGAACGTGAGTTAGCGAAGAGTGCCAAAAAGTTCTGTCGTAAAATTAAATTAAACTTTTAACTAATTGATCCGATCTCACAATAAATAAAATTGAATTTTGTTAATTATAAAAATACATCGAAGCGTTTCATTTAAATTCAATATGTGTGTGTATGGTTAGTTGCAACTTGGATGATAATAATGTTTTGGACCCGATATGTGGCGCTGTTGTCGATCTAATAGAAACTCAACAGATATCAATGAAACTTTGTATGTGTGTATGGTTGGTTGCAACTTGGATGATAATAGTGTTTTGGACCCGATAGGTGGCGCTGTTGTCGACCTACTAGAAACTCAACCGATATCAATGAAACTTCGTATGTGTGTATGGTTGGTTGCAATTTGGATGACAATAGTGTTTTGGACCCGATAGGTGGCGCTGTTGTCGACCTACTAGAAACTCAACCGATATCAATGAAACTTCGTATGTGTGTATGGTTGGTTGCAACTTGGATGACAATAGTGTTTTGGACCCGATAGGTGGCGCTGTTGTCGACCTACTAGAAACTCAACCGATATCAATGAAACTTCGTATGTATGTATGGTTGGTTGCAACTTGGATGATAATAATGTTTTGGACCCGATAGGTGGCGCTGTTGTCGATCTACTAGAAACTCAACCGATATCAATGAAACTTTGTATGTGTGTATGGTTAGTTGCAACTTGGATGACAATAGTGTTTTGGACCCGATAGGTGGCGCTGTTGTCGACCTACTAGAAACTCAACCGATATCAATGAAACATCGGATGTGTGCATGGTTGGTTGCAACTTGGATGACAATAGTGTGTTGGACCCGATAGGTGGCGCTGTTGTCGATCTACTAGAAACTCAACCGATATTAATGAAACTTCGTATGTGTGTATGGTTGGTTGCAACTTGGATGATAGTAGTGTCTTCGACCCGATAGGTGGCGCTGTTGTCGACCTACTAGAAACTCAACCGATTTCAATGAAACTTTATGTGTGTGTATGTTTGGTTTGCAACTTGGATGATAATAGTGTTTTGGACCCGATAGGTGGCGCTGTTGTCGATCTACTAGAAACTCAACCGATATCAATGAAACTTCGTATGTGTGTATGGTTGGTTGCAACTTCGAAGATAATAGTGTTTTGGACCCGATAGGTGGAGCTGTTGTCGATATACTAGAAACTCAACCGATATCAATGAAACTTTATGTGTGTGTATGTTCGGTTGCAACTTGGATGATAATAGTGTTTTAGACCCGATAGGTGGCGCTGTTGTCGATCTACTAGTAACTCAACCGATATCAATGAAACTTTGTGTGTGTATATGGTTGGTTGCAACTTGGATGATAATAATGTTTTGGACCCGATAGGTGGCGCTGTTGTCGAACTACTAGAAACTCAACCGATATCAATGAAACTTTATCTGTGTGTGTGTTTGGTAGCAACTTGGATGATAATAGTGTCTTGGACCCGATAGGTGGCGCTGTTGCCGATCTACTAGAAACTCAACCGATATCAATGAAACCTTATGTGTGCGTATGTTTGGTTGCAACTTGAATGATAGTAGTGTCTTCGACCCGATAGGTGGCGCTGTTTTCGTTCCACCCGATAGGTGGCGCTGTTGCCGATCTACTAGAAACTCAACCGATATCAATGAAACCTTATGTGTGCGTATGTTCGTATCCAAGTTGCAACAAACCATACACACATACAAAGTTTCATTGATATCGGTTGAGTTTCTAGTAGATCGGCAACAGCGCCACCTATCGGGTCCAAGACACTATTATCATCCAAGTTGCTACCAAACACACACACACATAAAGTTTCATTGATATCGGTTGAGTTTCTAGTAGTTCGACAACAGCGCCACCTATCGGGTCCAAAACACTATTATCATCCAAGTTGCAACCAACCATACACACATACAAAGTTTCATTGATATCGGTTGAGTTTCTAGTGGAACGACAACAGCGCCACCTATCGGGTCGAAGACACCACTATCATCCAAGTTGCAACCAAACATACGCACACATAAGGTTTCATTGATATCCGTTGAGTTTCTAGTAGATCGACAACAGCGCCACCTATCGGGTCCAAAACACTATTATCATCCAAGTTGCAACCAACCATACACACATACAAAGTTTCATTGATATCGGTTGAGTTTCTAGTGGAACGACAACAGCGCCACCTATCGGGTCGAAGACACTACTATCATCCAAGTTGCAACCAAACATACGCACACATAAGGTTTCATTGAGATCCGTTGAGTTTCTAGTAGATCGACAACAGCGCCACCTATCGGGTCCAAAACACTATTATCATCCAAGTTGCAACCAACCATACACACATACAAAGTTTCATTGATATCGGTTGAGTTTCTAGTGGAACGACAACAGCGCCACCTATCGGGTCGAAGACACTACTATCATCCAAGTTGCAACCAAACATACGCACACATAAGGTTTCATTGATATCGGTTGAGTTTCTAGTAGATCGACAACAGCGCCACCTATCGGGTCCAAAACACTATTATCATCCAAGTTGCTACCAAACACACACACACATAAAGTTTCATTGAAATCGGTTAAGTTTCTATTAGATCGACAACAGCGCCACCTATCGGGTCTAAAACACTATTATCATCCAAGTTGCAACCGAACATACACACACATAAAGTTTCATTGATATCGGTTGAGTTTCTAGTAGATCGACAACAGCGCCACCTATCGGGTCCAAAACACTATTATCATCCAAGTTGCAACCAAACATACACACACATAAAGTTTCATTGAAATCGGTTGAGTTTCTAGTAGGTCGACAACAGCGCCACCTATCGGGTCCAAAACACTATCATCATCCAAGTTGCAACCAACCATACACACATACAAAGTTTCATTGATATCGGTTGACTTTCTAGTAGATCGACAACAGCGCCACCTATCGGGTCTAAAACACTATTATCATCCAAGTTGCAACCGAACATACACACACATAAAGTTTCATTGATAAGTTGTTCAGTGAATTGACAAAATTTCTCGGCACCACACGCATTCGCACCACAGCCTACCACCCACAGGCTAATGGCATGGTGGAAAGGTTCCATCGTCAATTAAAAACGTCAATACGGGCCTCTGGAGACAAAATAAACTGGTCACATGCACTTCCTTTAATCCTTCTCGGAATTCGCACGACCGTCAAAGAGGACATACAGCATTCACCGTCCGAACTCCTATACGGAGAAAATATTAAAGTGCCACAAGATTTTTCTTCATCGAACGAATTCAACTTTGTGGAACATCTGAAAATATTTTTTAAAAACATCCCAGCATTAACACTGCAAACGAGGAAAACAAAACAAACTTCCATCCTCCTTCCAAACACTCTAAACACTTGCAGGCAGGTCCTGGTAAGAAGCGACAAAATGAAAAGAGCATTAGAATCTCCTTATGAGGGTCCTTTCAAGGTAATACGAAAACTACGAAAACAATTTATTATCAAAAAAGGTGAAAAAACATTGTCAGTCGCCATAGATCGATCGAATTAAACCATTCCAAGCCGAATAGGCTGTCAGTGTCATTACCTGTCAAACTGGCCCGCTGCGCTGGGAAGGGGGTGATGTAGCGTACAGAAAGTAGATGGCGATAGGCTCCAAAGTAATGCTAGTGGTGCACAGATGGCGCCTAAACTAAGAGGAAGAAAAGGAAGAGGTTATTGGAATAGAAAGAAAATTGTAAATTAGACAGAAGGAGAACGTGAGTTAGCGAAGAGTGCCAAAAAGTTCTGTCGTAAAATTAAATTAAACTTTTAACTAATTGATCCGATCTCACAATAAATAAAATTGAATTTTGTTAATTATAAAAATACATCGAAGCGTTTCATTTAAATTCAATATGTGTGTGTATGGTTAGTTGTAACTTGGATGATAATAATGTTTTGGACACGATATGTGGCGCTGTTGTCGATCTAATAGAAACTCAACAGATATCAATGAAACTTTGTATGTGTGTATGGTTGGTTGCAACTTGGATGATAATAGTGTTTTGGACCCGATAGGTGGCGCTGTTGTCGACCTACTAGAAACTCAACCGATATCAATGAAACTTCGTATGTGTGTATGGTTGGTTGCAATTTGGATGACAATAGTGTTTTGGACCCGATAGGTGGCGCTGTTGTCGACCTACTAGAAACTCAACCGATATCAATGAAACTTCGTATGTGTGTATGGTTGGTTGCAACTTGGATGACAATAGTGTTTTGGACCCGATAGGTGGCGCTGTTGTCGACCTACTAGAAACTCAACCGATATCAATGAAACTTCGTATGTATGTATGGTTGGTTGCAACTTGGATGATAATAATGTTTTGGACCCGATAGGTGGCGCTGTTGTCGATCTACTAGAAACTCAACCGATATCAATGAAACTTTGTATGTGTGTATGGTTAGTTGCAACTTGGATGACAATAGTGTTTTGGACCCGATAGGTGGCGCTTTTGTCGACCTACTAGAAACTCAACCGATATCAATGAAACTTCGGATGTGTGTATGGTTGGTTGCAACTTGGATGACAATAGTGTGTTGGACCCGATAGGTGGCGCTGTTGTCGATCTACTAGAAACTCAACCGATATTAATGAAACTTCGTATGTGTGTATGGTTGGTTGCAACTTGGATGATAGTAGTGTCTTCGACCCGATAGGTGGCGCTGTTGTCGACCTACTAGAAACTCAACCGATTTCAATGAAACTTTATGTGTGTGTATGTTTGGTTTGCAACTTGGATGATAATAGTGTTTTGGACCCGATAGGTGGCGCTGTTGTCGATCTACTAGAAACTCAACCGATATCAATGAAACTTCGTATGTGTGTATGGTTGGTTGCAACTTCGAAGATAATAGTGTTTTGGACCCGATAGGTGGAGCTGTTGTCGATATACTAGAAACTCAACCGATATCAATGAAACTTTATGTGTGTGTATGTTCGGTTGCAACTTGGATGATAATAGTGTTTTGGACCCGATAGGTGGCGCTGTTGTCGATCTACTAGAAACTCAACCGATATCAATGAAACTTCGTATGTGTGTATGGTTGGTTGCAACTTCGAAGATAATAGTGTTTTGGACCCGATAGGTGGAGCTGTTGTCGATATACTAGAAACTCAACCGATATCAATGAAACCTTATGTGTGCGTATGTTTGGTTGCAACTTGGATGATAGTAGTGTCTTCGACCCGATAGGTGGCGCTGTTGTCGACCTACTAGAAACTCAACCGATTTCAATGAAACTTTATGTGTGTGTATGTTTGGTTTGCAACTTGGATGATAATAGTGTTTTGGACCCGATAGGTGGCGCTGTTGTCGATCTACTAGAAACTCAACCGATATCAATGAAACTTCGTATGTGTGTATGGTTGGTTGCAACTTCGAAGATAATAGTGTTTTGTACCCGATAGGTGGAGCTGTTGTCGATATACTAGAAACTCAACCGATATCAATGAAACCTTATGTGTGCGTATGTTTGGTTGCAACTTGAATGATAGTAGTGTCTTCGACCCGATAGGTGGCGCTGTTTTCGTTCCACTAGAAACTCAACCGATATCAATGAAACTTTGTATGTGTGCATGGTTTGTTGCAACTTGGATACGAACATACGCACACATAAGGTTTCATTGATATCGGTTGAGTTTCTAGTAGATCGGCAACAGCGCCACCTATCGGGTCCAAGACACTATTATCATCCAAGTTGCTACCAAACACACACAAACATAAAGTTTCATTGATATCGGTTGAGTTTCTAGTAGTTCGACAACAGCGCCACCTATCGGGTCCAAAACACTATTATCATCCAAGTTGCAACCAACCATACACACATACAAAGTTTCATTGATATCGGTTGAGTTTCTAGTGGAACGACAACAGCGGCACCTATCGGGTCGAAGACACTACTATCATCCAAGTTGCAACCAAACATACGCACACATAAGGTTTCATTGATATCGGTTGAGTTTCTAGTAGATCGACAACAGCGCCACCTAGCGGGTCCGAAACACTATTATCATCCAAGTTGCAACCAACCATACACACATACAAAGTTTCATTGATATCGGTTGAGTTTCTTGTGGAACGACAACAGCGCCACCTATCGGGTCGAAGACACTACTATCATCCAAGTTGCAACCAAACATACGCACACATAAGGTTTCATTGAGATCCGTTGAGTTTCTAGTAGATCGACAACAGCGCCACCTATCGGGTCCAAAACACTATTATCATCCAAGTTGCAACCAACCATACACACATACGAAGTTTCATTGATATCGGTTGAGTTTCTAGTAGGTCGACAACAGCGCCACCTATCGGGTCCAAAACACTATTGTCATCCAAATTGCAACCAACCATACACACATACGAAGTTTCATTGATATCGGTTGAGTTTCTAGTAGGTCGACAACAGCGCCACCTATCGGGTCCAAAACACTATTGTCATCCAAGTTGCAACCAACCATACACACATACGAAGTTTCATTGATATCGGTTGAGTTTCTAGTAGGTCGACAACAGCGCCACCTATCGGGTCCAAAACACTATTGTCATCCAAATTGCAACCAACCATACACACATACGAAGTTTCATTGATATCGGTTGAGTTTCTAGTAGGTCGACAACAGCGCCACCTATCGGGTCCAAAACACTATTATCATCCAAGTTGCAACCGAACATACACACACATAAAGTTTCATTGATATCGGTTGAGTTTCTAGTATATCGACAACAGCTCCACCTATCGGGTCCAAAACACTATTATCTTGGAAGTGCAACCATCCATACACACACACAAAGTTTCATTGATATCGGTTGAGTTTCTAGTGGATCGACAACAGCGCCACCTATCGGGTCGAAGACACTACTATCATCCAAGTTGCAACCAAACATACGCACACATAAGGTTTCATTGGTATCCGTTGAGTTTCTAGTAGATCGACAACAGCGCCACCTATCGGGTCCAAAACACTATTATCATCCAAGTTGCAACCAACCATACACACATACAAAGTTTCATTGATATCGGTTGAGTTTCTAGTGGAACGACAACAGCGCCACCTATCGGGTCGAAGACACTACTATCATCCAAGTTGCAACCAAACATACGCACACATAAGGTTTCATTGATATCGGTTGAGTTTCTAGTAGATCGACAACAGCGCCACCTATCGGGTCCAAAACACTATTATCATCGAAGTTGCTACCAAACACACACACACATAAAGTTTCATTGAAATCGGTTAAGTTTCTATTAGATCGACAACAGCGCCACCTATCGGGTCTAAAACACTATTATCATCCAAGTTGCAACCGAACATACACACACATAAAGTTTCATTGATATCGGTTGAGTTTCTAGTAGATCGACAACAGCGCCACCTATCGGGTCCAAAACACTATTATCATCCAAGTTGCAACCAAACATACACACACATAAAGTTTCATTGAAATCGGTTGAGTTTCTAGTAGGTCGACAACAGCGCCACCTATGGGGTCCAAAACACTATCATCATCCAAGTTGCAACCAACCATACACACATACAAAGTTTCATTGATATCGGTTGACTTTCTAGTAGATCGACAACAGCGCCACCTATCGGGTCTAAAACACTATTATCATCCAAGTTGCAACCGAACATACACACACATAAAGTTTCATTGATAAGTTGTTCAGTGAATTGACAAAATTTCTCGGCACCACACGCATTCGCACCACAGCCTACCACCCACAGGCTAATGGCATGGTGGAAAGGTTCCATCGTCAATTAAAAACGTCAATACGGGCCTCTGGAGACAAAATAAACTGGTCACATGCACTTCCTTTAATCCTTCTCGGAATTCGCACGACCGTCAAAGAGGACATACAGCATTCACCGCCCGAACTCCTATACGGAGAAAATATTAAAGTGCCACAAGATTTTTCTTCATCGAACGAATTCAACTTTGTGGAACATCTGAAAATATTTTTTAAAAACATCCCAGCATTAACACTGCAAACGAGAAAAACAAAACAAACTACCATCCTCCTTCCAAACACTCTAAACACTTGCAGGCAGGTCCTGGTAAGAAGCGACAAAATGAAAAGAGCATTAGAATCTCCTTATGAGGGTCCTTTCAAGGTAATACGAAAACTACGAAAACAATTTATTATCAAAAAAGGTGAAAAAACATTGTCAGTCGCCATAGATCGATCGAATTAAACCATTCCAAGACGAATAGGCTGTCAGTGTCATTACCTGTCAAACTGGCCCGCTGCGCTGGGAAGGGGGTGATGTAGCGTACAGAAAGTAGATGGCGATAGGCTCCAAAGTAATGCTAGTGGTGCACAGATGGCGTCTAAACTAAGAGGAAGAAAAGGAAGAGGTTATTGGAATAGAAAGAAAATTGTAAATTAGACAGAAGGAGAACGTGAGTTAGCGAAGAGTGCCAAAAAGTTCTGTCGTAAAATTAAATTAAACTTTTAACTAATTGATCCGATCTCACAATAAATAAAATTGAATTTTGTTAATTATAAAAATACATCGAAGCGTTTCATTTAAATTCAATATGTGTGTGTATGGTTAGTTGCAACTTGGATGATAATAATGTTTTGGACCCGATATGTGGCGCTGTTGTCGATCTAATAGAAACTCAACAGATATCAATGAAACTTTGTATGTGTGTATGGTTGGTTGCAACTTGGATGATAATAGTGTTTTGGACCCGATAGGTGGCGCTGTTGTCGACCTACTAGAAACTCAACCGATATCAATGAAACTTCGTATGTGTGTATGGTTGGTTGCAATTTGGATGACAATAGTGTTTTGGACCCGATAGGTGGCGCTGTTGTCGACCTACTAGAAACTCAACCGATATCAATGAAACTTCGTATGTGTGTATGGTTGGTTGCAACTTGGATGACAATAGTGTTTTGGACCCGATAGGTGGCGCTGTTGTCGACCTACTAGAAACTCAACCGATATCAATGAAACTTCGTATGTATGTATGGTTGGTTGCAACTTGGATGATAATAATGTTTTGGACGCGATAGGTGGCGCTGTTGTCGATCTACTAGAAACTCAACCGATATCAATGAAACTTTGTATGTGTGTATGGTTAGTTGCAACTTGGATGACAATAGTGTTTTGGACCCGATAGGTGGCGCTGTTGTCGACCTACTAGAAACTCAACCGATATCAATGAAACTTCGGATGTGTGCATGGTTGGTTGCAACTTGGATGACAATAGTGTGTTGGACCCGATAGGTGGCGCTGTTGTCGATCTACTAGAAACTCAACCGATATTAATGAAACTTCGTATGTGTGTATGGTTGGTTGCAACTTGGATGATAGTAGTGTCTTCGACCCGATAGGTGGCGCTGTTGTCGACCTACTAGAAACTCAACCGATTTCAATGAAACTTTATGTGTGTGTATGTTTGGTTTGCAACTTGGATGATAATAGTGTTTTGGACCCGATAGGTGGCGCTGTTGTCGATCTACTAGAAACTCAACCGATATCAATGAAACTTCGTATGTGTGTATGGTTGGTTGCAACTTCGAAGATAATAGTGTTTTGGACCCGATAGGTGGAGCTGTTGTCGATATACTAGAAACTCAACCGATATCAATGAAACTTTATGTGTGTGTATGTTCGGTTGCAACTTGGATGACAATAGTGTTTTAGACCCGATAGGTGGCGCTGTTGTCGATCTACTAGTAACTCAACCGATATCAATGAAACTTTGTGTGTGTATATGGTTGGTTGCAACTTGGATGATAATAATGTTTTGGACCCGATAGGTGGCGCTGTTGTCGAACTACTAGAAACTCAACCGATATCAATGAAACTTTATGTGTGTGTGTGTTTGGTAGCAACTTGGATGATAATAGTGTCTTGGACCCGATAGGTGGCGCTGTTGCCGATCTACTAGAAACTCAACCGATATCAATGAAACCTTATGTGTGCGTATGTTTGGTTGCAACTTGAATGATAGTAGTGTCTTCGACCCGATAGGTGGCGCTGTTTTCGTTCCACCCGATAGGTGGCGCTGTTGCCGATCTACTAGAAACTCAACCGATATCAATGAAACCTTATGTGTGCGTATGTTCGTATCCAAGTTGCAACAAACCATACACACATACAAAGTTTCATTGATATCGGTTGAGTTTCTAGTAGATCGGCAACAGCGCCACCTATCGGGTCCAAGACACTATTATCATCCAAGTTGCTACCAAACACACACACACATAAAGTTTCATTGATATCGGTTGAGTTTCTAGTAGTTCGACAACAGCGCCACCTATCGGGTCCAAAACACTATTATCATCCAAGTTGCAACCAACCATACACACATACAAAGTTTCATTGATATCGGTTGAGTTTCTAGTGGAACGACAACAGCGCCACCTATCGGGTCGAAGACACTACTATCATCCAAGTTGCAACCAAACATACGCACACATAAGGTTTCATTGAGATCCGTTGAGTTTCTAGTAGATCGACAACAGCGCCACCTATCGGGTCCAAAACACTATTATCATCCAAGTTGCAACCAACCATACACACATACAAAGTTTCATTGATATCGGTTGAGTTTCTAGTGGAACGACAACAGCGCCACCTATCGGGTCGAAGACACTACTATCATCCAAGTTGCAACCAAACATACGCACACATAAGGTTTCATTGATATCCGTTGAGTTTCTAGTAGATCGACAACAGCGCCACCTATCGGGTCCAAAACACTATTATCATCCAAGTTGCAACCAACCATACACACATACAAAGTTTCATTGATATCGGTTGAGTTTCTAGTGGAACGACAACAGCGCCACCTATCGGGTCGAAGACACTACTATCATCCAAGTTGCAACCAAACATACGCACACATAAGGTTTCATTGAGATCCGTTGAGTTTCTAGTAGATCGACAACAGCGCCACCTATCGGGTCCAAAACACTATTATCATCCAAGTTGCAACCAACCATACACACATACAAAGTTTCATTGATATCGGTTGAGTTTCTAGTGGAACGACAACAGCGCCACCTATCGGGTCGAAGACACTACTATCATCCAAGTTGCAACCAAACATACGCACACATAAGGTTTCATTGATATCGGTTGAGTTTCTAGTAGATCGACAACAGCGCCACCTATCGGGTCCAAAACACTATTATCATCCAAGTTGCTACCAAACACACACACACATAAAGTTTCATTGAAATCGGTTAAGTTTCTATTAGATCGACAACAGCGCCACCTATCGGGTCTAAAACACTATTATCATCCAAGTTGCAACCGAACATACACACACATAAAGTTTCATTGATATCGGTTGAGTTTCTAGTAGATCGACAACAGCGCCACCTATCGGGTCCAAAACACTATTATCATCCAAGTTGCAACCAAACATACACACACATAAAGTTTCATTGAAATCGGTTGAGTTTCTAGTAGGTCGACAACAGCGCCACCTATCGGGTCCAAAACACTATCATCATCCAAGTTGCAACCAACCATACACACATACAAAGTTTCATTGATATCGGTTGACTTTCTAGTAGATCGACAACAGCGCCACCTATCGGGTCCAAAACACTATTGTCATCCAAGTTGCAACCAACCATACACACATACGAAGTTTCATTGATATCGGTTGAGTTTCTAGTAGGTCGACAACAGCGCCACCTATCGGGTCCAAAACACTATTGTCATCCAAGTTGCAACCAACCATACACACATACGAAGTTTCATTGATATCGGTTGAGTTTCTAGTAGGTCGACAACAGCGCCACCTATCGGGTCCAAAACACTATTGTCATCCAAATTGCAACCAACCATACACACATACGAAGTTTCATTGATATCGGTTGAGTTTCTAGTAGGTCGACAACAGCGCCACCTATCGGGTCCAAAACACTATTATCATCCAAGTTGCAACCAACCATACACACATACAAAGTTTCATTGATATCTGTTGAGTTTCTATTAGATCGACAACAGCGCCACATATCGGGTCCAAAACATTATTATCATCCAAGTTGCAACTAACCATACACACACATATTGAATTTAAATGAAACGCTTCGATGTATTTTTATAATTAACAAAATTCAATTTTATTTATTGTGAGATCGGATCAATTAGTTAAAAGTTTAATTTAATTTTACGACAGAACTTTTTGGCACTCTTCGCTAACTCACGTTCTCCTTCTGTCTAATTTACAATTTTCTTTCTATTCCAATAACCTCTTCCTTTTCTTCCTCTTAGTTTAGACGCCATCTGTGCACCACTAGCATTACTTTGGAGCCTATCGCCATCTACTTTCTGTACGCTACATCACCCCCTTCCCAGCGCAGCGGGCCAGTTTGACAGTTAATGACACTGACAGCCTATTCGGCTTGGAATGGTTTAATTCGATCGATCTATGGCGACTGACAATGTTTTTTCACCTTTTTTGATAATAAATTGTTTTCGTAGTTTTCGTATTACCTTGAAAGGACCCTCATAAGGAGATTCTAATGCTCTTTTCATTTTGTCGCTTCTTACCAGGACCTGCCTGCAAGTGTTTAGAGTGTTTGGAAGGAGGATGGTAGTTTGTTTTGTTTTTCTCGTTTGCAGTGTTAATGCTGGGATGTTTTTAAAAAATATTTTCAGATGTTCCACAAAGTTGAATTCGTTCGATGAAGAAAAATCTTGTGGCACTTTAATATTTTCTCCGTATAGGAGTTCGGGCGGTGAATGCTGTATGTCCTCTTTGACGGTCGTGCGAATTCCGAGAAGGATTAAAGGAAGTGCATGTGACCAGTTTATTTTGTCTCCAGAGGCCCGTATTGACGTTTTTAATTGACGATGGAACCTTTCCACCATGCCATTAGCCTGTGGGTGGTAGGCTGTGGTGCGAATGCGTGTGGTGCCGAGAAATTTTGTCAATTCACTGAACAACTTATCAATGAAACTTTATGTGTGTGTATGTTCGGTTGCAACTTGGATGATAATAGTGTTTTAGACCCGATAGGTGGCGCTGTTGTCGATCTACTAGAAAGTCAACCGATATCAATGAAACTTTGTATGTGTGTATGGTTGGTTGCAACTTGGATGATGATAGTGTTTTGGACCCCATAGGTGGCGCTGTTGTCGACCTACTAGAAACTCAACCGATTTCAATGAAACTTTATGTGTGTGTATGTTTGGTTGCAACTTGGATGATAATAGTGTTTTGGACCCGATAGGTGGCGCTGTTGTCGATCTACTAGAAACTCAACCGATATCAATGAAACTTTATGTGTGTGTATGTTCGGTTGCAACTTGGATGATAGTAGTGTCTTCGACCCGATAGGTGGCGCTGTTGTCGACCTACTAGAAACTCAACCGATTTCAATGAAACTTTATGTGTGTGTATGTTTGGTTTGCAACTTGGATGATAATAGTGTTTTGGACCCGATAGGTGGCGCTGTTGTCGATCTACTAGAAACTCAACCGATATCAATGAAACTTCGTATGTGTGTATGGTTGGTTGCAACTTCGAAGATAATAGTGTTTTGGACCCGATAGGTGGAGCTGTTGTCGATATACTAGAAACTCAACCGATATCAATGAAACCTTATGTGTGCGTATGTTTGGTTGCAACTTGAATGATAGTAGTGTCTTCGACCCGATAGGTGGCGCTGTTTTCGTTCCACTAGAAACTCAACCGATATCAATGAAACTTTGTATGTGTGCATGGTTTGTTGCAACTTGGATACGAACATACGCACACATAAGGTTTCATTGATATCGGTTGAGTTTCTAGTAGATCGGCAACAGCGCCACCTATCGGGTCCAAGACACTATTATCATCCAAGTTGCTACCAAACACACACAAACATAAAGTTTCATTGATATCGGTTGAGTTTCTAGTAGTTCGACAACAGCGCCACCTATCGGGTCCAAAACACTATTATCATCCAAGTTGCAACCAACCATACACACATACAAAGTTTCATTGATATCGGTTGAGTTTCTAGTGGAACGACAACAGCGGCACCTATCGGGTCGAAGACACTACTATCATCCAAGTTGCAACCAAACATACGCACACATAAGGTTTCATTGATATCGGTTGAGTTTCTAGTAGATCGACAACAGCGCCACCTAGCGGGTCCGAAACACTATTATCATCCAAGTTGCAACCAACCATACACACATACAAAGTTTCATTGATATCGGTTGAGTTTCTTGTGGAACGACAACAGCGCCACCTATCGGGTCGAAGACACTACTATCATCCAAGTTGCAACCAAACATACGCACACATAAGGTTTCATTGAGATCCGTTGAGTTTCTAGTAGATCGACAACAGCGCCACCTATCGGGTCCAAAACACTATTGTCATCCAAATTGCAACCAACCATACACACATACGAAGTTTCATTGATATCGGTTGAGTTTCTAGTAGGTCGACAACAGCGCCACCTATCGGGTCCAAAACACTATTGTCATCCAAGTTGCAACCAACCATACACACATACGAAGTTTCATTGATATCGGTTGAGTTTCTAGTAGGTCGACAACAGCGCCACCTATCGGGTCCAAAACACTATTGTCATCCAAATTGCAACCAACCATACACACATACGAAGTTTCATTGATATCGGTTGAGTTTCTAGTAGGTCGACAACAGCGCCACCTATCGGGTCCAAAACACTATTATCATCCAAGTTGCAACCGAACATACACACACATAAAGTTTCATTGATATCGGTTGAGTTTCTAGTATATCGACAACAGCTCCACCTATCGGGTCCAAAACACTATTATCTTGGAAGTGCAACCATCCATACACACACACAAAGTTTCATTGATATCGGTTGAGTTTCTAGTGGATCGACAACAGCGCCACCTATCGGGTCGAAGACACTACTATCATCCAAGTTGCAACCAAACATACGCACACATAAGGTTTCATTGGTATCCGTTGAGTTTCTAGTAGATCGACAACAGCGCCACCTATCGGGTCCAAAACACTATTATCATCCAAGTTGCAACCAACCATACACACATACAAAGTTTCATTGATATCGGTTGAGTTTCTAGTGGAACGACAACAGCGCCACCTATCGGGTCGAAGACACTACCATCATCCAAGTTGCAACCAAACATACGCACACATAAGGTTTCATTGATATCGGTTGAGTTTCTAGTAGATCGACAACAGCGCCACCTATCGGGTCCAAAACACTATTATCATCGAAGTTGCTACCAAACACACACACACATAAAGTTTCATTGAAATCGGTTAAGTTTCTATTAGATCGACAACAGCGCCACCTATCGGGTCTAAAACACTATTATCATCCAAGTTGCAACCGAACATACACACACATAAAGTTTCATTGATATCGGTTGAGTTTCTAGTAGATCGACAACAGCGCCACCTATCGGGTCCAAAACACTATTATCATCCAAGTTGCAACCAAACATACACACACATAAAGTTTCATTGAAATCGGTTGAGTTTCTAGTAGGTCGACAACAGCGCCACCTATGGGGTCCAAAACACTATCATCATCCAAGTTGCAACCAACCATACACACATACAAAGTTTCATTGATATCGGTTGACTTTCTAGTAGATCGACAACAGCGCCACCTATCGGGTCTAAAACACTATTATCATCCAAGTTGCAACCGAACATACACACACATAAAGTTTCATTGATAAGTTGTTCAGTGAATTGACAAAATTTCTCGGCCTACCACCCACAGGCTAATGGCATGGTGGAAAGGTTCCATCGTCAATTAAAAACGTCAATACGGGCCTCTGGAGACAAAATAAACTGGTCACATGCACTTCCTTTAATCCTTCTCGGAATTCGCACGACCGTCAAAGAGGACATACAGCATTCACCGCCCGAACTCCTATACGGAGAAAATATTAAAGTGCCACAAGATTTTTCTTCATCGAACGAATTCAACTTTGTGGAACATCTGAAAATATTTTTTAAAAACATCCCAGCATTAACACTGCAAACGAGAAAAACAAAACAAACTACCATCCTCCTTCCAAACACTCTAAACACTTGCAGGCAGGTCCTGGTAAGAAGCGACAAAATGAAAAGAGCATTAGAATCTCCTTATGAGGGTCCTTTCAAGGTAATACGAAAACTACGAAAACAATTTATTATCAAAAAAGGTGAAAAAACATTGTCAGTCGCCATAGATCGATCGAATTAAACCATTCCAAGCCGAATAGGCTGTCAGTGTCATTACCTGTCAAACTGGCCCGCTGCGCTGGGAAGGGGGTGATGTAGCGTACAGAAAGTAGATGGCGATAGGCTCCAAAGTAATGCTAGTGGTGCACAGATGGCGTCTAAACTAAGAGGAAGAAAAGGAAGAGGTTATTGGAATAGAAAGAAAATTGTAAATTAGACAGAAGGAGAACGTGAGTTAGCGAAGAGTGCCAAAAAGTTCTGTCGTAAAATTAAATTAAACTTTTAACTAATTGATCCGATCTCACAATAAATAAAATTGAATTTTGTTAATTATAAAAATACATCGAAGCGTTTCATTTAAATTCAATATGTGTGTGTATGGTTAGTTGCAACTTGGATGATAATAATGTTTTGGACCCGATATGTGGCGCTGTTGTCGATCTAATAGAAACTCAACAGATATCAATGAAACTTTGTATGTGTGTATGGTTGGTTGCAACTTGGATGATAATAGTGTTTTGGACCCGATAGGTGGCGCTGTTGTCGACCTACTAGAAACTCAACCGATATCAATGAAACTTCGTATGTGTGTATGGTTGGTTGCAATTTGGATGACAATAGTGTTTTGGACCCGATAGGTGGCGCTGTTGTCGACCTACTAGAAACTCAACCGATATCAATGAAACTTCGTATGTGTGTATGGTTGGTTGCAACTTGGATGACAATAGTGTTTTGGACCCGATAGGTGGCGCTGTTGTCGACCTACTAGAAACTCAACCGATATCAATGAAACTTCGTATGTATGTATGGTTGGTTGCAACTTGGATGATAATAATGTTTTGGACGCGATAGGTGGCGCTGTTGTCGATCTACTAGAAACTCAACCGATATCAATGAAACTTTGTATGTGTGTATGGTTAGTTGCAACTTGGATGACAATAGTGTTTTGGACCCGATAGGTGGCGCTGTTGTCGACCTACTAGAAACTCAACCGATATCAATGAAACTTCGGATGTGTGCATGGTTGGTTGCAACTTGGATGACAATAGTGTGTTGGACCCGATAGGTGGCGCTGTTGTCGATCTACTAGAAACTCAACCGATATTAATGAAACTTCGTATGTGTGTATGGTTGGTTGCAACTTGGATGATAGTAGTGTCTTCGACCCGATAGGTGGCGCTGTTGTCGACCTACTAGAAACTCAACCGATTTCAATGAAACTTTATGTGTGTGTATGTTTGGTTTGCAACTTGGATGATAATAGTGTTTTGGACCCGATAGGTGGCGCTGTTGTCGATCTACTAGAAACTCAACCGATATCAATGAAACTTCGTATGTGTGTATGGTTGGTTGCAACTTCGAAGATAATAGTGTTTTGGACCCGATAGGTGGAGCTGTTGTCGATATACTAGAAACTCAACCGATATCAATGAAACTTTATGTGTGTGTATGTTCGGTTAGAACTTGGATGACAATAGTGTTTTAGACCCGATAGGTGGCGCTGTTGTCGATCTACTAGTAACTCAACCGATATCAATGAAACTTTGTGTGTGTATATGGTTGGTTGCAACTTGGATGATAATAATGTTTTGGACCCGATAGGTGGCGCTGTTGTCGAACTACTAGAAACTCAACCGATATCAATGAAACTTTATGTGTGTGTGTGTTTGGTAGCAACTTGGATGATAATAGTGTCTTGGACCCGATAGGTGGCGCTGTTGCCGATCTACTAGAAACTCAACCGATATCAATGAAACCTTATGTGTGCGTATGTTTGGTTGCAACTTGAATGATAGTAGTGTCTTCGACCCGATAGGTGGCGCTGTTTTCGTTCCACCCGATAGGTGGCGCTGTTGCCGATCTACTAGAAACTCAACCGATATCAATGAAACCTTATGTGTGCGTATGTTCGTATCCAAGTTGCAACAAACCATACACACATACAAAGTTTCATTGATATCGGTTGAGTTTCTAGTAGATCGGCAACAGCGCCACCTATCGGGTCCAAGACACTATTATCATCCAAGTTGCTACCAAACACACACACACATAAAGTTTCATTGATATCGGTTGAGTTTCTAGTAGTTCGACAACAGCGCCACCTATCGGGTCCAAAACACTATTATCATCCAAGTTGCAACCAACCATACACACATACAAAGTTTCATTGATATCGGTTGAGTTTCTAGTGGAACGACAACAGCGCCACCTATCGGGTCGAAGACACTACTATCATCCAAGTTGCAACCAAACATACGCACACATAAGGTTTCATTGAGATCCGTTGAGTTTCTAGTAGATCGACAACAGCGCCACCTATCGGGTCCAAAACACTATTATCATCCAAGTTGCAACCAACCATACACACATACAAAGTTTCATTGATATCGGTTGAGTTTCTAGTGGAACGACAACAGCGCCACCTATCGGGTCGAAGACACTACTATCATCCAAGTTGCAACCAAACATACGCACACATAAGGTTTCATTGATATCCGTTGAGTTTCTAGTAGATCGACAACAGCGCCACCTATCGGGTCCAAAACACTATTATCATCCAAGTTGCAACCAACCATACACACATACAAAGTTTCATTGATATCGGTTGAGTTTCTAGTGGAACGACAACAGCGCCACCTATCGGGTCGAAGACACTACTATCATCCAAGTTGCAACCAAACATACGCACACATAAGGTTTCATTGAGATCCGTTGAGTTTCTAGTAGATCGACAACAGCGCCACCTATCGGGTCCAAAACACTATTATCATCCAAGTTGCAACCAACCATACACACATACAAAGTTTCATTGATATCGGTTGAGTTTCTAGTGGAACGACAACAGCGCCACCTATCGGGTCGAAGACACTACTATCATCCAAGTTGCAACCAAACATACGCACACATAAGGTTTCATTGATATCGGTTGAGTTTCTAGTAGATCGACAACAGCGCCACCTATCGGGTCCAAAACACTATTATCATCCAAGTTGCTACCAAACACACACACACATAAAGTTTCATTGAAATCGGTTAAGTTTCTATTAGATCGACAACAGCGCCACCTATCGGGTCTAAAACACTATTATCATCCAAGTTGCAACCGAACATACACACACATAAAGTTTCATTGATATCGGTTGAGTTTCTAGTAGATCGACAACAGCGCCACCTATCGGGTCCAAAACACTATTATCATCCAAGTTGCAACCAAACATACACACACATAAAGTTTCATTGAAATCGGTTGAGTTTCTAGTAGGTCGACAACAGCGCCACCTATCGGGTCCAAAACACTATCATCATCCAAGTTGCAACCAACCATACACACATACAAAGTTTCATTGATATCGGTTGACTTTCTAGTAGATCGACAACAGCGCCACCTATCGGGTCTAAAACACTATTATCATCCAAGTTGCAACCGAACATACACACACATAAAGTTTCATTGATAAGTTGTTCAGTGAATTGACAAAATTTCTCGGCACCACACGCATTCGCACCTCAGTCTACCACCCACAGGCTAATGGCATGGTGGAAAGGTTCCATCGTCAATTAAAAACGTCAATACGGGCCTCTGGAGACAAAATAAACTGGTCACATGCACTTCCTTTAATCCTTCTCGGAATTCGCACGACCGTCAAAGAGGACATACAGCATTCACCGTCCGAACTCCTATACGGAGAAAATATTAAAGTGCCACAAGATTTTTCTTCATCGAACGAATTCAACTTTGTGGAACATCTGAAAATATTTTTTAAAAACATCCCAGCATTAACACTGCAAACGAGAAAAACAAAACAAACTTCCATCCTCCTTCCAAACACTCTAAACACTTGCAGGCAGGTCCTGGTAAGAAGCGACAAAATGAAAAGAGCATTAGAATCTCCTTATGAGGGTCCTTTCAAGGTAATACGAAAACTACGAAAACAATTTATTATCAAAAAAGGTGAAAAAACATTGTCAGTCGCCATAGATCGATCGAATTAAACCATTCCAAGCCGAATAGGCTGTCAGTGTCATTACCTGTCAAACTGGCCCGCTGCGCTGGGAAGGGGGTGATGTAGCGTACAGAAAGTAGATGGCGATAGGCTCCAAAGTAATGCTAGTGGTGCACAGATGGCGCCTAAACTAAGAGGAAGAAAAGGAAGAGGTTATTGGAATAGAAAGAAAATTGTAAATTAGACAGAAGGAGAACGTGAGTTAGCGAAGAGTGCCAAAAAGTTCTGTCGTAAAATTAAATTAAACTTTTAACTAATTGATCCGATCTCACAATAAATAAAATTGAATTTTGTTAATTATAAAAATACATCGAAGCGTTTCATTTAAATTCAATATGTGTGTGTATGGTTAGTTGCAACTTGGATGATAATAATGTTTTGGACCCGATATGTGGCGCTGTTGTCGATCTAATAGAAACTCAACAGATATCAATGAAACTTTGTATGTGTGTATGGTTGGTTGCAACTTGGATGATAATAGTGTTTTGGACCCGATAGGTGGCGCTGTTGTCGACCTACTAGAAACTCAACCGATATCAATGAAACTTCGTATGTGTGTATGGTTGGTTGCAATTTGGATGACAATAGTGTTTTGGACCCGATAGGTGGCGCTGTTGTCGACCTACTAGAAACTCAACCGATATCAATGAAACTTCGTATGTGTGTATGGTTGGTTGCAACTTGGATGACAATAGTGTTTTGGACCCGATAGGTGGCGCTGTTGTCGACCTACTAGAAACTCAACCGATATCAATGAAACTTCGTATGTATGTATGGTTGGTTGCAACTTGGATGATAATAATGTTTTGGACCCGATAGGTGGCGCTGTTGTCGATCTACTAGAAACTCAAGCGATATCAATGAAACTTTGTATGTGTGTATGGTTAGTTGCAACTTGGATGACAATAGTGTTTTGGACCCGATAGGTGGCGCTGTTGTCGACCTACTAGAAACTCAACCGATATCAATGAAACTTCGGATGTGTGTATGGTTGGTTGCAACTTGGATGACAATAGTGTGTTGGACCCGATAGGTGGCGCTGTTGTCGATCTACTAGAAACTCAAGCGATATCAATGAAACTTTGTATGTGTGTATGGTTAGTTGCAACTTGGATGACAATAGTGTTTTGGACCCGATAGGTGGCGCTGTTGTCGACCTACTAGAAACTCAACCGATATCAATGAAACTTCGTATGTGTGTGTGGTTGGTTGCAACTTGGATGACAACAGTGTTTTGGACCCGATAGGTGGCGCTGTTGTCGATCTACTAGAAACTCAACCGATATTAATGAAACTTCGTATGTGTGTATGGTTGGTTGCAACTTGGATGATAGTAGTGTCTTCGACCCGATAGGTGGCGCTGTTGTCGACCTACTAGAAACTCAACCGATTTCATTGAAACTTTATGTGTGTGTATGTTTGGTTTGCAACTTGGATGATAATAGTGTTTTGGACCCGATAGGTGGCGCTGTTGTCTATCTACTAGAAACTCAACCGATATCAATGAAACTTTGTATGTGTGTATGGTTGGTTGCAACTTGGATGACAATAGTGTGTTGGACCCGATAGGTGGCGCTGTTGTCGATCTACTAGAAACTCAACCGATATTAATGAAACTTCGTATGTGTGTATGGTTGGTTGCAACTTGGATGATGGTAGTGTCTTCGACCCGATAGGTGGCGCTGTTGTCGACCTACTAGAAACTCAACCGATTTCAATGAAACTTTATGTGTGTGTATGTTTGGTTTGCAACTTGGATGATAATAGTGTTTTGGACCCGATAGGTGGCGCTGTTGTCGATCTACTAGAAACTCAACCGATATCAATGAAACTTCGTATGTGTGTATGGTTGGTTGCAACTTCGAAGATAATAGTGTTTTGGACCCGATAGGTGGAGCTGTTGTCGATATACTAGAAACTCAACCGATATCAATGAAACTTTATGTGTGTGTATGTTCGGTTGCAACTTGGATGATAATAGTGTTTTAGACCCGATAGGTGGCGCTGTTGTCGATCTACTAGTAACTCAACCGATATCAATGAAACTTTGTGTGTGTATATGGTTGGTTGCAACTTGGATGATAATAATGTTTTGGACCCGATAGGTGGCGCTGTTGTCGAACTACTAGAAACTCAACCGATATCAATGAAACTTTATGTGTGTGTGTGTTTGGTAGCAACTTGGATGATAATAGTGTCTTGGACCCGATAGGTGGCGCTGTTGCCGATCTACTAGAAACTCAACCGATATCAATGAAACCTTATGTGTGCGTATGTTTGGTCAGTGTCATTACCTGTCAAACTGGCCCGCTGCGCTGGGAAGGGGGTGATGTAGCGTACAGAAAGTAGATGGCGATAGGCTCCAAAGTAATGCTAGTGGTGCACAGATGGCGCCTAAACTAAGAGGAAGAAAAGGAAGAGGTTATTGGAATAGAAAGAAAATTGTAAATTAGACAGAAGGAGAACGTGAGTTAGCGAAGAGTGCCAAAAAGTTCTGTCGTAAAATTAAATTAAACTTTTAACTAATTCATCCGATCTCACAATAAATAAAATTGAATTTTGTTAATTATAAAAATACATCGAAGCGTTTCATTTAAATTCAATATGTGTGTGTATGGTTAGTTGCAACTTGGATGATAATAATGTTTTGGACCCGATATGTGGCGCTGTTGTCGATCTAATAGAAACTCAACAGATATCAATGAAACTTTGTATGTGTGTATGGTTGGTTGCAACTTGGATGATAATAGTGTTTTGGACCCGATAGGTGGCGCTGTTGTCGACCTACTAGAAACTCAACCGATATCAATGAAACTTCGTATGTGTGTATGGTTGGTTGCAATTTGGATGACAATAGTGTTTTGGACCCGATAGGTGGCGCTGTTGTCGACCTACTAGAAACTCAACCGATATCAATGAAACTTCGTATGTGTGTATGGTTGGTTGCAACTTGGATGACAATAGTGTTTTGGACCCGATAGGTGGCGCTGTTGTCGACCTACTAGAAACTCAACCGATATCAATGAAACTTCGTATGTATGTATGGTTGGTTGCAACTTGGATGATAATAATGTTTTGGACCCGATAGGTGGCGCTGTTGTCGATCTACTAGAAACTCAACCGATATCAATGAAACTTTGTATGTGTGTATGGTTAGTTGCAACTTGGATGACAATAGTGTTTTGGACCCGATAGGTGGCGCTGTTGTCGACCTACTAGAAACTCAACCGATATCAATGAAACTTCGGATGTGTGTATGGTTGGTTGCAACTTGGATGACAATAGTGTGTTGGACCCGATAGGTGGCGCTGTTGTCGATCTACTAGAAACTCAACCGATATTAATGAAACTTCGTATGTGTGTATGGTTGGTTGCAACTTGGATGATAGTAGTGTCTTCGACCCGATAGGTGGCGCTGTTGTCGACCTACTAGAAACTCAACCGATTTCAATGAAACTTTATGTGTGTGTATGTTTGGTTTGCAACTTGGATGATAATAGTGTTTTGGACCCGATAGGTGGCGCTGTTGTCGATCTACTAGAAACTCAACCGATATCAATGAAACTTCGTATGTGTGTATGGTTGGTTGCAACTTCGAAGATAATAGTGTTTTGGACCCGATAGGTGGAGCTGTTGTCGATATACTAGAAACTCAACCGATATCAATGAAACTTTATGTGTGTGTATGTTCGGTTGCAACTTGGATGATAATAGTGTTTTGGACCCGATAGGTGGCGCTGTTGTCGATCTACTAGAAACTCAACCGATATCAATGAAACTTCGTATGTGTGTATGGTTGTTTGCAACTTCGAAGATAATAGTGTTTTGGACCCGATAGGTGGAGCTGTTGTCGATATACTAGAAACTCAACCGATATCAATGAAACTTTATGTGTGTGTATGTTCGGTTGCAACTTGGATGATAATAGTGTTTTAGACCCGATAGGTGGCGCTGTTGTCGATCTACTAGTAACTCAACCGATATCAATGAAACTTTGTGTGTGTATATGGTTGGTTGCAACTTGGATGATAATAATGTTTTGGACCCGATAGGTGGCGCTGTTGTCGAACTACTAGAAACTCAACCGATATCAATGAAACTTTATGTGTGTGTGTGTTTGGTAGCAACTTGGATGATAATAGTGTCTTGGACCCGATAGGTGGCGCTGTTGCCGATCTTCTAGAAACTCAACCGATATCAATGAAACCTTATGTGTGCGTATGTTTGGTTGCAACTTGAATGATAGTAGTGTCTTCGACCCGATAGGTGGCGCTGTTTTCGTTCCACTAGAAACTCAACCGATATCAATGAAACTTTGTATGTGTGCATGGTTTGTTGCAACTTGGATACGAACATACGCACACATAAGGTTTCATTGATATCGGTTGAGTTTCTAGTAGTTCGACGACAGCGCCACCTATCGGGTCCAAAACATTATTATCATCCAAGTTGCAACCAAACACACACACACATAAAGTTTCATTGATATCGGTTGAGTTTCTAGTAGTTCGACAACAGCGCCACCTATCGGGTCCAAAACATTATTATCATCCAAGTTGCAACCAACCATATACACACACAAAGTTTCATTGATATCGGTTGAGTTACTAGTAGATCGACAACAGCGCCACCTATCGGGTCTAAAACACTATTATCATCCAAGTTGCAACCAACCATATACACACACAAAGTTTCATTGATATCGGTTGAGTTACTAGTAGATCGACAACAGCGCCACCTATCGGGTCCAAGACACTTTTATCATCCAAGTTGCTACCAAACACACACACACATAAAGTTTCATTGATATCGGTTGAGTTTCTAGTAGTTCGACAACAGCGCCACCTATCGGGTCCAAAACACTACTATCATCCAAGTTGCAACCAACCATACACACATACAAAGTTTCATTGATATCGGTTGACTTTCAAGTGGAACGACAACAGCGCCACCTATCGGGTCGAAGACACTACTATCATCCAAGTTGCAACCAAACATACGCACACATAAGGTTTCATTGATATCCGTTGAGTTTCTAGTAGATCGACAACAGCGCCACCTATCGGGTCCAAAACACTATTATCATCCAAGTTGCAACCAACCATACACACATACAAAGTTTCATTGATATCGGTTGAGTTTCTAGTGGAACGACAACAGCGCCACCTATCGGGTCGAAGACACTACTATCATCCAAGTTGCAACCAAACATACGCACACATAAGGTTTCATTGAGATCCGTTGAGTTTCTAGTAGATCGACAACAGCGCCACCTATCGGGTCCAAAACACTATTATCATCCAAGTTGCAACCAACCATACACACATACAAAGTTTCATTGATATCGGTTGAGTTTCTAGTGGAACGACAACAGCGCCACCTATCGGGTCGAAGACACTACTATCATCCAAGTTGCAACCAAACATACGCACACATAAGGTTTCATTGATATCGGTTGAGTTTCTAGTAGATCGACAACAGCGCCACCTATCGGGTCCAAAACACTATTATCATCCAAGTTGCTACCAAACACACACACACATAAAGTTTCATTGAAATCGGTTAAGTTTCTATTAGATCGACAACAGCGCCACCTATCGGGTCTAAAACACTATTATCATCCAAGTTGCAACCGAACATACACACATACAAAGTTTCATTGATATCGGTTGAGTTTCTAGTGGAACGACAACAGCGCCACCTATCGGGTCGAAGACACTACTATCATCCAAGTTGCAACCAAACATACGCACACATAAGGTTTCATTGATATCGGTTGAGTTTCTAGTAGATCGACAACAGCGCCACCTATCGGGTCCAAAACACTATTATCATCTAAGTTGCAAACCAAACATACACACACATAAAGTTTCATTGAAATCGGTTGAGTTTCTAGTAGGTCGACAACAGCGCCACCTATCGGGTCGAAGACACTACTATCATCCAAGTTGCAACCAAACATACGCACACATAAGGTTTCATTGATATCGGTTGAGTTTCTAGTAGATCGACAACAGCGCCACCTATCGGGTCCAAAACACTATTATCATCCAAGTTGCTACCAAACACACACACACATAAAGTTTCATTGAAATCGGTTAAGTTTCTATTAGATCGACAACAGCGCCACCTATCGGGTCTAAAACACTATTATCATCCAAGTTGCAACCGAACATACACACACATAAAGTTTCATTGATATCGGTTGAGTTTCTAGTAGGTCGACAACAGCGCCACCTATCGGGTCCAAAACACTATCATCATCCAAGTTGCAACCAACCATACACACATACAAAGTTTCATTGATATCGGTTGACTTTCTAGTAGATCGACAACAGCGCCACCTATCGGGTCTAAAACACTATTATCATCCAAGTTGCAACCGAACATACACACACATAAAGTTTCATTGATAAGTTGTTCAGTGAATTGACAAAATTTCTCGGCACCACACGCATTCGCACCACAGCCTACCACCCACAGGCTAATGGCATGGTGGAAAGGTTCCATCGTCAATTAAAAACGTCAATACGGGCCTCTGGAGACAAAATAAACTGGTCACATGCACTTCCTTTAATCCTTCTCGGAATTCGCACGACCGTCAAAGAGGACATACAGCATTCACCGTCCGAACTCCTATACGGAGAAAATATTAAAGTGCCACAAGATTTTTCTTCATCGAACGAATTCAACTTTGTGGAACATCTGAAAATATTTTTTAAAAACATCCCAGCATTAACACTGCAAACGAGAAAAACAAAACAAACTTCCATCCTCCTTCCAAACACTCTAAACACTTGCAGGCAGGTCCTGGTAAGAAGCGACAAAATGAAAAGAGCATTAGAATCTCCTTATGAGGGTCCTTTCAAGGTAATACGAAAACTACGAAAACAATTTATTATCAAAAAAGGTGAAAAAACATTGTCAGTCGCCATAGATCGATCGAATTAAACCATTCCAAGCCGAATAGGCTGTCAGTGTCATTACCTGTCAAACTGGCCCGCTGCGCTGGGAAGGGGGTGATGTAGCGTACAGAAAGTAGATGGCGATAGGCTCCAAAGTAATGCTAGTGGTGCACAGATGGCGCCTAAACTAAGAGGAAGAAAAGGAAGAGGTTATTGGAACAGAAAGAAAATTGTAAATTAGACAGAAGGAGAACGTGAGTTAGCGAAGAGTGCCAAAAAGTTCTGTCGTAAAATTAAATTAAACTTTTAACTAATTGATCCGATCTCACAATAAATAAAATTGAATTTTGTTAATTATAAAAATACATCGAAGCGTTTCATTTAAATTCAATATGTGTGTGTATGGTTAGTTGCAACTTGGATGATAATAATGTTTTGGACCCGATATGTGGCGCTGTTGTCGATCTAATAGAAACTCAACAGATATCAATGAAACTTTGTATGTGTGTGTGGTTGGTTGCAACTTGGATGATAATAGTGTTTTGGACCCGATAGGTGGCGCTGTTGTCGACCTACTAGAAACTCAACCGATATCAATGAAACTTCGTATGTGTGTATGGTTGGTTGCAATTTGGATGACAATAGTGTTTTGGACCCGATAGGTGGCGCTGTTGTCGACCTACTAGAAACTCAACCGATATCAATGAAACTTCGTATGTGTGTATGGTTGGTTGCAACTTGGATGACAATAGTGTTTTGGACCCGATAGGTGGCGCTGTTGTCGACCTACTAGAAACTCAACCGATATCAATGAAACTTCGTATGTATGTATGGTTGGTTGCAACTTGGATGATAATAATGTTTTGGACCCGATAGGTGGCGCTGTTGTCGATCTACTAGAAACTCAACCGATATCTATGAAACTTCGTATGTGTGTATGGTTTGTTGCAACTTCGAAGATAATAGTGTTTTGGACCCGATAGGTGGAGCTGTTGTCGATATACTAGAAACTCAACCGATATCAATGAAACTTTATGTGTGTGTATGTTCGGTTGCAACTTGGATGATAATAGTGTTTTAGACCCGATAGGTGGCGCTGTTGTCGATCTACTAGTAACTCAACCGATATCAATGAAACTTTGTGTGTGTATATGGTTGGTTGCAACTTGGATGATAGTAGTGTCTTCGACCCGATAGGTGGCGCTGTTGTCGACCTACTAGAAACTCAACCGATTTCAATGAAACTTTATGTGTGTGTATGGTTAGTTGCAACTTGGATGATAATAATGTTTTGGACCCGATAGGTGGCGCTGTTGTCGATCTACTAGAAACTCAACCGATATCAATGAAACTTTGTATGTGTGTATGGTTAGTTGCAACTTGGATGACAATAGTGTTTTGGACCCGATAGGTGGCGCTTTTGTCGACCTACTAGAAACTCAACCGATATCAATGAAACTTCGGATGTGTGTATGGTTGGTTGCAACTTGGATGATAATAATGTTTTGGACCCGATAGGTGGCGCTGTTGTCGATCTACTAGAAACTCAACCGATATCAATGAAACTTTGTATGTGTGTATGGTTAGTTGCAACTTGGATGACAATAGTGTTTTGGACCCGATAGGTGGCGCTTTTGTCGACCTACTAGAAACTCAACCGATATCAATGAAACTTCGGATGTGTGTATGGTTGGTTGCAACTTGGATGACAATAGTGTGTTGGACCCGATAGGTGGCGCTGTTGTCGATCTACTAGAAACTCAACCGATATTAATGAAACTTCGTATGTGTGTATGGTTGGTTGCAACTTGGATGATAGTAGTGTCTTCGACCCGATAGGTGGCGCTGTTGTCGACCTACTAGAAACTCAACCGATTTCAATGAAACTTTATGTGTGTGTATGTTTGGTTTGCAACTTGGATGATATTAGTGTTTTGGACCCGATAGGTGGCGCTGTTGTCGATCTACTAGAAACTCAACCGATATCAATGAAACTTCGTATGTGTGTATGGTTGGTTGCAACTTCGAAGATAATAGTGTTTTGGACCCGATAGGTGGAGCTGTTGTCGATATACTAGAAACTCAACCGATATCAATGAAACTTTATGTGTGTGTATGTTCGGTTGCAACTTGGATGATAATAGTGTTTTGGACCCGATAGGTGGCGCTGTTGTCGATCTACTAGAAACTCAACCGATATCAATGAAACTTCGTATGTGTGTATGGTTGGTTGCAACTTCGAAGATAATAGTGTTTTGGACCCGATAGGTGGAGCTGTTGTCGATATACTAGAAACTCAACCGATATCAATGAAACCTTATGTGTGCGTATGTTTGGTTGCAACTTGGATGATAGTAGTGTCTTCGACCCGATAGGTGGCGCTGTTGTCGATCTACTAGAAACTCAACCGATATTAATGAAACTTCGTATGTGTGTATGGTTGGTTGCAACTTGGATGATAGTAGTGTCTTCGACCCGATAGGTGGCGCTGTTGTCGACCTACTAGAAACTCAACCGATTTCAATGAAACTTTATGTGTGTGTATGTTTGGTTTGCAACTTGGATGATAATAGTGTTTTGGACCCGATAGGTGGCGCTGTTGTCGATCTACTAGAAACTCAACCGATATCAATGAAACTTCGTATGTGTGTATGGTTTGTTGCAACTTCGAAGATAATAGTGTTTTGGACCCGATAGGGTGAGCTGTTGTCGATATACTAGAAACTCAACCGATATCAATGAAACCTTATGTGTGCGTATGTTTGGTTGCAACTTGAATGATAGTAGTGTCTTCGACCCGATAGGTGGCGCTGTTTTCGTTCCACTAGAAACTCAACCGATATCAATGAAACTTTGTATGTGTGCATGGTTTGTTGCAACTTGGATACGAACATACGCACACATAAGGTTTCATTGATATCGGTTGAGTTTCTAGTAGATCGGCAACAGCGCCACCTATCGGGTCCAAGACACTATTATCATCCAAGTTGCTACCAAACACACACAAACATAAAGTTTCATTGATATCGGTTGAGTTTCTAGTAGTTCGACAACAGCGCCACCTATCGGGTCCAAAACACTATTATCATCCAAGTTGCAACCAACCATACACACATACAAAGTTTCATTGATATCGGTTGAGTTTCTAGTGGAACGACAACAGCGGCACCTATCGGGTCGAAGACACTACTATCATCCAAGTTGCAACCAAACATACGCACACATAAGGTTTCATTGATATCGGTTGAGTTTCTAGTAGATCGACAACAGCGCCACCTAGCGGGTCCGAAACACTATTATCATCCAAGTTGCAACCAACCATACACACATACAAAGTTTCATTGATATCGGTTGAGTTTCTTGTGGAACGACAACAGCGCCACCTATCGGGTCGAAGACACTACTATCATCCAAGTTGCAACCAAACATACGCACACATAAGGTTTCATTGAGATCCGTTGAGTTTCTAGTAGATCGACAACAGCGCCACCTATCGGGTCCAAAACACTATTATCATCCAAGTTGCAACCAACCATACACACATACGAAGTTTCATTGATATCGGTTGAGTTTCTAGTAGGTCGACAACAGCGCCACCTATCGGGTCCAAAACACTATTGTCATCCAAATTGCAACCAACCATACACACATACGAAGTTTCATTGATATCGGTTGAGTTTCTAGTAGGTCGACAACAGCGCCACCTATCGGGTCCAAAACACTATTGTCATCCAAGTTGCAACCAACCATACACACATACGAAGTTTCATTGATATCGGTTGAGTTTCTAGTAGGTCGACAACAGCGCCACCTATCGGGTCCAAAACACTATTGTCATCCAAATTGCAACCAACCATACACACATACGAAGTTTCATTGATATCGGTTGAGTTTCTAGTAGGTCGACAACAGCGCCACCTATCGGGTCCAAAACACTATTATCATCCAAGTTGCAACCGAACATACACACACATAAAGTTTCATTGATATCGGTTGAGTTTCTAGTATATCGACAACAGCTCCACCTATCGGGTCCAAAACACTATTATCTTGGAAGTGCAACCATCCATACACACACACAAAGTTTCATTGATATCGGTTGAGTTTCTAGTGGATCGACAACAGCGCCACCTATCGGGTCGAAGACACTACTATCATCCAAGTTGCAACCGAACATACACACACATAAAGTTTCATTGATATCGGTTGAGTTTCTAGTAGATCGACAACAGCGCCACCTATCGGGTCCAAAACACTATTATCATCCAAGTTGCAACCAAACATACACACACATAAAGTTTCATTGAAATCGGTTGAGTTTCTAGTAGGTCGACAACAGCGCCACCTATGGGGTCCAAAACACTATCATCATCCAAGTTGCAACCAACCATACACACATACAAAGTTTCATTGATATCGGTTGACTTTCTAGTAGATCGACAACAGCGCCACCTATCGGGTCTAAAACACTATTATCATCCAAGTTGCAACCGAACATACACACACATAAAGTTTCATTGATAAGTTGTTCAGTGAATTGACAAAATTTCTCGGCACCACACGCATTCGCACCACAGCCTACCACCCACAGGCTAATGGCATGGTGGAAAGGTTCCATCGTCAATTAAAAACGTCAATACGGGCCTCTGGAGACAAAATAAACTGGTCACATGCACTTCCTTTAATCCTTCTCGGAATTCGCACGACCGTCAAAGAGGACATACAGCATTCACCGTCCGAACTCCTATACGGAGAAAATATTAAAGTGCCACAAGATTTTTCTTCATCGAACGAATTCAACTTTGTGGAACATCTGAAAATATTTTTTAAAAACATCCCAGCATTAACACTGCAAACGAGAAAAACAAAACAAACTACCATCCTCCTTCCAAACACTCTAAACACTTGCAGGCAGGTCCTGGTAAGAAGCGACAAAATGAAAGGAGCATTAGAATCTCCTTATGAGGGTCCTTTCAAGGTAATACGAAAACTACGAAAACAATTTATTATCAAAAAAGGTGAAAAAACATTGTCAGTCGCCATAGATCGATAGTGGTGCACAGATGGCGCCTAAACTAAGAGGAAGAAAAGGAAGAGGTTATTGGAATAGAAAGAAAATTGTAAATTAGACAGAAGGAGAACGTGAGTTAGCGAAGAGTGCCAAAAAGTTCTGTCGTAAAATTAAATTAAACTTTTAACTAATTGATCCGATCTCACAATAAATAAAATTGAATTTTGTTAATTATAAAAATACATCGAAGCGTTTCATTTAAATTCAATATGTGTGTGTATGGTTAGTTGCAACTTGGATGATAATAATGTTTTGGACCCGATATGTGGCGCTGTTGTCGATCTAATAGAAACTCAACAGATATCAATGAAACTTTGTATGTGTGTATGGTTGGTTGCAACTTGGATGATAATAGTGTTTTGGACCCGATAGGTGGCGCTGTTGTCGACCTACTAGAAACTCAACCGATATCAATGAAACTTCGTATGTGTGTATGGTTGGTTGCAATTTGGATGACAATAGTGTTTTGGACCCGATAGGTGGCGCTGTTGTCGACCTACTAGAAACTCAACCGATATCAATGAAACTTCGTATGTGTGTATGGTTGGTTGCAACTTGGATGACAATAGTGTTTTGGACCCGATAGGTGGCGCTGTTGTCGACCTACTAGAAACTCAACCGATATCAATGAAACTTCGTATGTATGTATGGTTGGTTGCAACTTGGATGATAATAATGTTTTGGACCCGATAGGTGGCGCTGTTGTCGATCTACTAGAAACTCAACCGATATCAATGAAACTTTGTATGTGTGTATGGTTAGTTGCAACTTGGATGACAATAGTGTTTTGGACCCGATAGGTGGCGCTGTTGTCGACCTACTAGAAACTCAACCGATATCAATGAAACTTCGGATGTGTGTATGGTTGGTTGCAACTTGGATGACAATAGTGTGTTGGACCCGATAGGTGGCGCTGTTGTCGATCTACTAGAAACTCAACCGATATTAATGAAACTTCGTATGTGTGTATGGTTGGTTGCAACTTGGATGATAGTAGTGTCTTCGACCCGATAGGTGGCGCTGTTGTCGACCTACTAGAAACTCAACCGATTTCATTGAAACTTTATGTGTGTGTATGTTTGGTTTGCAACTTGGATGATAATAGTGTTTTGGACCCGATAGGTGGCGCTGTTGTCGATCTACTAGAAACTCAACCGATATCAATGAAACTTTGTATGTGTGTATGGTTGGTTGCAACTTGGATGACAATAGTGTGTTGGACCCGATAGGTGGCGCTGTTGTCGATCTACTAGAAACTCAACCGATATTAATGAAACTTCGTATGTGTGTATGGTTGGTTGCAACTTGGATGATAGTAGTGTCTTCGACCCGATAGGTGGCGCTGTTGTCGACCTACTAGAAACTCAACCGATTTCAATGA
This sequence comes from Cheilosia grossa, assembly GCA_963082955.1. Classification (NCBI taxonomy): domain Eukaryota; kingdom Metazoa; phylum Arthropoda; class Insecta; order Diptera; family Syrphidae; genus Cheilosia; species Cheilosia grossa. Next base: position 47,077,969 of record OY720147.1, on the reverse strand, counting down.
AACTTTATGTGTGTGTATGTTTGGTTTGCAACTTGGATGATAATAGTGTTTTGGACCCGATAGGTGGCGCTGTTGTCGATCTACTAGAAACTCAACCGATATCAATGAAACTTCGTATTTGGTATGGTTGGTTGCAACTTCGAAGATAATAGTGTTTTGGACCCGATAGGTGGAGCTGTTGTCGATATACTAGAAACTCAACCGATATCAATGAAACTTTATGTGTGTGTATGTTCGGTTGCAACTTGGATGATAATAGTGTTTTAGACCCGATAGGTGGCGCTGTTGTCGATCTACTAGTAACTCAACCGATATCAATGAAACTATGTGTGTATATGGTTGGTTGCAACTTGGATGATAATAATGTTTTGGACCCGATAGGTGGCGCTGTTGTCGAACTACTAGAAACTCAACCGATATCAATGAAACTTTATGTGTGTGTGTGTTTGGTAGCAACTTGGATGATAATAGTGTCTTGGACCCGATAGGTGGCGCTGTTGCCGATCTACTAGAAACTCAACCGATATCAATGAAACCTTATGTGTGCGTATGTTTGGTTGCAACTTGAATGATAGTAGTGTCTTCGACCCGATAGGTGGCGCTGTTTTCGTTCCACCCGATAGGTGGCGCTGTTGCCGATCTACTAGAAACTCAACCGATATCAATGAAACCTTATGTGTGCGTATGTTCGTATCCAAGTTGCAACAAACCATACACACATACAAAGTTTCATTGATATCGGTTGAGTTTCTAGTAGATCGGCAACAGCGCCACCTATCGGGTCCAAGACACTATTATCATCCAAGTTGCTACCAAACACACACACACATAAAGTTTCATTGATATCGGTTGAGTTTCTAGTAGTTCGACAACAGCGCCACCTATCGGGTCCAAAACACTATTATCATCCAAGTTGCAACCAACCATACACACATACAAAGTTTCATTGATATCGGTTGAGTTTCTAGTGGAACGACAACAGCGCCACCTATCGGGTCGAAGACACTACTATCATCCAAGTTGCAACCAAACATACGCACACATAAGGTTTCATTGATATCCGTTGAGTTTCTAGTAGATCGACAACAGCGCCACCTATCGGGTCCAAAACACTATTATCATCCAAGTTGCAACCAACCATACACACATACAAAGTTTCATTGATATCGGTTGAGTTTCTAGTGGAACGACAACAGCGCCACCTATCGGGTCGAAGACACTACTATCATCCAAGTTGCAACCAAACATACGCACACATAAGGTTTCATTGAGATCCGTTGAGTTTCTAGTAGATCGACAACAGCGCCACCTATCGGGTCCAAAACACTATTATCATCCAAGTTGCAACCAACCATACACACATACAAAGTTTCATTGATATCGGTTGAGTTTCTAGTGGAACGACAACAGCGCCACCTATCGGGTCGAAGACACTACTATCATCCAAGTTGCAACCAAACATACGCACACATAAGGTTTCATTGATATCGGTTGAGTTTCTAGTAGATCGACAACAGCGCCACCTATCGGGTCCAAAACACTATTATCATCCAAGTTGCTACCAAACACACACACACATAAAGTTTCATTGAAATCGGTTAAGTTTCTATTAGATCGACAACAGCGCCACCTATCGGGTCTAAAACACTATTATCATCCAAGTTGCAACCGAACATACACACACATAAAGTTTCATTGATATCGGTTGAGTTTCTAGTAGATCGACAACAGCGCCACCTATCGGGTCCAAAACACTATTATCATCCAAGTTGCAACCAAACATACACACACATAAAGTTTCATTGAAATCGGTTGAGTTTCTAGTAGGTCGACAACAGCGCTACCTATCGGGTCCAAAACACTATCATCATCCAAGTTGCAACCAACCATACACACATACAAAGTTTCATTGATATCGGTTGACTTTCTAGTAGATCGACAACAGCGCCACCTATCGGGTCTAAAACACTATTATCATCCAAGTTGCAACCGAACATACACACACATAAAGTTTCATTGATAAGTTGTTCAGTGAATTGACAAAATTTCTCGGCACCACACGCATTCGCACCTCAGTCTACCACCCACAGGCTAATGGCATGGTGGAAAGGTTCCATCGTCAATTAAAAACGTCAATACGGGCCTCTGGAGACAAAATAAACTGGTCACATGCACTTCCTTTAATCCTTCTCGGAATTCGCACGACCGTCAAAGAGGACATACAGCATTCACCGTCCGAACTCCTATACGGAGAAAATATTAAAGTGCCACAAGATTTTTCTTCATCGAACGAATTCAACTTTGTGGAACATCTGAAAATATTTTTTAAAAACATCCCAGCATTAACACTGCAAACGAGAAAAACAAAACAAACTTCCATCCTCCTTCCAAACACTCTAAACACTTGCAGGCAGGTCCTGGTAAGAAGCGACAAAATGAAAAGAGCATTAGAATCTCCTTATGAGGGTCCTTTCAAGGTAATACGAAAACTACGAAAACAATTTATTATCAAAAAAGGTGAAAAAACATTGTCAGTCGCCATAGATCGATCGAATTAAACCATTCCAAGCCGAATAGGCTGTCAGTGTCATTACCTGTCAAACTGGCCCGCTGCGCTGGGAAGGGGGTGATGTAGCGTACAGAAAGTAGATGGCGATAGGCTCCAAAGTAATGCTAGTGGTGCACAGATGGCGCCTAAACTAAGAGGAAGAAAAGGAAGAGGTTATTGGAATAGAAAGAAAATTGTAAATTAGACAGAAGGAGAACGTGAGTTAGCGAAGAGTGCCAAAAAGTTCTGTCGTAAAATTAAATTAAACTTTTAACTAATTGATCCGATCTCACAATAAATAAAATTGAATTTTGTTAATTATAAAAATACATCGAAGCGTTTCATTTAAATTCAATATGTGTGTGTATGGTTAGTTGCAACTTGGATGATAATAATGTTTTGGACCCGATATGTGGCGCTGTTGTCGATCTAATAGAAACTCAACAGATATCAATGAAACTTTGTATGTGTGTATGGTTGGTTGCAACTTGGATGATAATAGTGTTTTGGACCCGATAGGTGGCGCTGTTGTCGACCTACTAGAAACTCAACCGATATCAATGAAACTTCGTATGTGTGTATGGTTGGTTGGAATTTGGATGACAATAGTGTTTTGGACCCGATAGGTGGCGCTGTTGTCGACCTACTAGAAACTCAACCGATATCAATGAAACTTCGTATGTGTGTATGGTTGGTTGCAACTTGGATGACAATAGTGTTTTGGACCCGATAGGTGGCGCTGTTGTCGACCTACTAGAAACTCAACCGATATCAATGAAACTTCGTATGTATGTATGGTTGGTTGCAACTTGGATGATAATAATGTTTTGGACCCGATAGGTGGCGCTGTTGTCGATCTACTAGAAACTCAACCGATATCAATGAAACTTTGTATGTGTGTATGGTTAGTTGCAACTTGGATGACAATAGTGTTTTGGACCCGATAGGTGGCGCTGTTGTCGACCTACTAGAAACTCAACCGATATCAATGAAACTTCGGATGTGTGTATGGTTGGTTGCAACTTGGATGACAATAGTGTGTTGGACCCGATAGGTGGCGCTGTTGTCGATCTACTAGAAACTCAACCGATATTAATGAAACTTCGTATGTGTGTATGGTTGGTTGCAACTTGGATGATAGTAGTGTCTTCGACCCGATAGGTGGCGCTGTTGTCGACCTACTAGAAACTCAACCGATTTCAATGAAACTTTATGTGTGTGTATGTTTGGTTTGCAACTTGGATGATAATAGTGTTTTGGACCCGATAGGTGGCGCTGTTGTCGATCTACTAGAAACTCAACCGATATCAATGAAACTTCGTATGTGTGTATGGTTGGTTGCAACTTCGAAGATAATAGTGTTTTGGACCCGATAGGTGGAGCTGTTGTCGATATACTAGAAACTCAACCGATATCAATGAAACTTTATGTGTGTGTATGTTCGGTTGCAACTTGGATGATAATAGTGTTTTGGACCCGATAGGTGGCGCTGTTGTCGATCTACTAGAAACTCAACCGATATCAATGAAACTTCGTATGTGTGTATGGTTGGTTGCAACTTCGAAGATAATAGTGTTTTGGACCCGATAGGTGGAGCTGTTGTCGATATACTAGAAACTCAACCGATATCAATGAAACTTTATGTGTGTGTATGTTCGGTTGCAACTTGGATGATAATAGTGTTTTAGACCCGATAGGTGGCGCTGTTGTCGATCTACTAGTAACTCAACCGATATCAATGAAACTTTGTGTGTGTATATGGTTGGTTGCAACTTGGATGATAATAATGTTTTGGACCCGATAGGTGGCGCTGTTGTCGAACTACTAGAAACTCAACCGATATCAATGAAACTTTATGTGTGTGTGTGTTTGGTAGCAACTTGGATGATAATAGTGTCTTGGACCCGATAGGTGGCGCTGTTGCCGATCTTCTAGAAACTCAACCGATATCAATGAAACCTTATGTGTGCGTATGTTTGGTTGCAACTTGAATGATAGTAGTGTCTTCGACCCGATAGGTGGCGCTGTTTTCGTTCCACTAGAAACTCAACCGATATCAATGAAACTTTGTATGTGTGCATGGTTTGTTGCAACTTGGATACGAACATACGCACACATAAGGTTTCATTGATATCGGTTGAGTTTCTAGTAGTTCGACAACAGCGCCACCTATCGGGTCCAAAACATTATTATCATCCAAGTTGCAACCAAACACACACACACATAAAGTTTCATTGATATCGGTTGAGTTTCTAGTAGTTCGACAACAGCGCCACCTATCGGGTCCAAAACATTATTATCATCCAAGTTGCAACCAACCATATACACACACAAAGTTTCATTGATATCGGTTGAGTTACTAGTAGATCGACAACAGCGCCACCTATCGGGTCTAAAACACTATTATCATCCAAGTTGCAACCAACCATATACACACACAAAGTTTCATTGATATCGGTTGAGTTACTAGTAGATCGACAACAGCGCCACCTATCGGGTCCAAGACACTTTTATCATCCAAGTTGCTACCAAACACACACACACATAAAGTTTCATTGATATCGGTTGAGTTTCTAGTAGTTCGACAACAGCGCCACCTATCGGGTCCAAAACACTACTATCATCCAAGTTGCAACCAACCATACACACATAAAAAGTTTCATTGATATCGGTTGACTTTCAAGTGGAACGACAACAGCGCCACCTATCGGGTCGAAGACACTACTATCATCCAAGTTGCAACCAAACATACGCACACATAAGGTTTCATTGATATCCGTTGAGTTTCTAGTAGATCGACAACAGCGCCACCTATCGGGTCCAAAACACTATTATCATCCAAGTTGCAACCAACCATACACACATACAAAGTTTCATTGATATCGGTTGAGTTTCTAGTGGAACGACAACAGCGCCACCTATCGGGTCGAAGACACTACTATCATCCAAGTTGCAACCAAACATACGCACACATAAGGTTTCATTGAGATCCGTTGAGTTTCTAGTAGATCGACAACAGCGCCACCTATCGGGTCCAAAACACTATTATCATCCAAGTTGCAACCAACCATACACACATACAAAGTTTCATTGATATCGGTTGAGTTTCTAGTGGAACGACAACAGCGCCACCTATCGGGTCGAAGACACTACTATCATCCAAGTTGCAACCAAACATACGCACACATAAGGTTTCATTGATATCGGTTGAGTTTCTAGTAGATCGACAACAGCGCCACCTATCGGGTCCAAAACACTATTATCATCCAAGTTGCTACCAAACACACACACACATAAAGTTTCATTGAAATCGGTTAAGTTTCTATTAGATCGACAACAGCGCCACCTATCGGGTCTAAAACACTATTATCATCCAAGTTGCAACCGAACATACACACATACAAAGTTTCATTGATATCGGTTGAGTTTCTAGTGGAACGACAACAGCGCCACCTATCGGGTCGAAGACACTACTATCATCCAAGTTGCAACCAAACATACGCACACATAAGGTTTCATTGATATCGGTTGAGTTTCTAGTAGATCGACAACAGCGCCACCTATCGGGTCCAAAACACTATTATCATCCAAGTTGCTACCAAACACACACACACATAAAGTTTCATTGATATCGGTTGAGTTTCTAGTAGATCGACAACAGCGCCACCTATCGGGTCCAAAACACTATTATCATCCAAGTTGCAACCAAACATACACACACATAAAGTTTCATTGAAATCGGTTGAGTTTCTAGTAGGTCGACAACAGCGCCACCTATCGGGTCCAAAACACTATCATCATCCAAGTTGCAACCGAACATACACACACATAAAGTTTCATTGATAAGTTGTTCAGTGAATTGACAAAATTTCTCGGCACCACACGCATTCGCACCACAGCCTACCACCCACAGGCTAATGGCATGGTGGAAAGGTTCCATCGTCAATTAAAAACGTCAATACGGGCCTCTGGAGACAAAATAAACTGGTCACATGCACTTCCTTTAATCCTTCTCGGAATTCGCACGACCGTCAAAGAGGACATACAGCATTCACCGTCCGAACTCCTATACGGAGAAAATATTAAAGTGCCACAAGATTTTTCTTCATCGAACGAATTCAACTTTGTGGAACATCTGAAAATATTTTTTAAAAACATCCCAGCATTAACACTGCAAACGAGAAAAACAAAACAAACTTCCATCCTCCTTCCAAACACTCTAAACACTTGCAGGCAGGTCCTGGTAAGAAGCGACAAAATGAAAAGAGCATTAGAATCTCCTTATGAGGGTCCTTTCAAGGTAATACGAAAACTACGAAAACAATTTACTATCAAAAAAGGTGAAAAAACATTGTCAGTCGCCATAGATCGATCGAATTAAACCATTCCAAGCCGAATAGGCTGTCAGTGTCATTACCTGTCAAACTGGCCCGCTGCGCTGGGAAGGGGGTGATGTAGCGTACAGAAAGTAGATGGCGATAGGCTCCAAAGTAATGCAAGTGGTGCACAGATGGCGCCTAAACTAAGAGGAAGAAAAGGAAGAGGTTATTGGAATAGAAAGAAAATTGTAAATTAGACAGAAGGAGAACGTGAGTTAGCGAAGAGTGCCAAAAAGTTCTGTCGTAAAATTAAATTAAACTTTTAACTAATTGATCCGATCTCACAATAAATAAAATTGAATTTTGTTAATTATAAAAATACATCGAAGCGTTTCATTTAAATTCAATATGTGTGTGTATGGTTAGTTGCAACTTGGATGATAATAATGTTTTGGACCCGATATGTGGCGCTGTTGTCGATCTAATAGAAACTCAACAGATATCAATGAAACTTTGTATGTGTGTATGGTTGGTTGCAACTTGGATGATAATAGTGTTTTGGACCCGGGTGGCGCTGTTGTCGACCTACTAGAAACTCAACCGATATCAATGAAACTTCGTATGTGTGTATGGTTGGTTGCAACTTGGATGACAATAGTGTTTTGGACCCGATAGGTGGCGCTGTTGTCGACCTACTAGAAACTCAACCGATATCAATGAAACTTCGTATGTGTGTATGGTTGGTTGCAACTTGGATGACAATAGTGTTTTGGACCCGATAGGTGGCGCTGTTGTCGACCTACTAGAAACTCAACCGATATCAATGAAACTTCGTATGTATGTATGGTTGGTTGCAACTTGGATGATAATAATGTTTTGGACCCGATAGGTGGCGCTGTTGTCGATCTACTAGAAACTCAACCGATATCAATGAAACTTTGTATGTGTGTATGGTTAGTTGCAACTTGGATGACAATAGTGTTTTGGACCCGATAGGTGGCGCTGTTGTCGACCTACTAGAAACTCAACCGATATCAATGAAACTTCGGATGTGTGTATGGTTGGTTGCAACTTGGATGACAATAGTGTGTTGGACCCGATAGGTGGCGCTGTTGTCGATCTACTAGAAACTGAACCGATATTAATGAAACTTCGTATGTGTGTATGGTTGGTTGCAACTTGGATGATAGTAGTGTCTTCGACCCGATAGGTGGCGCTGTTGTCGACCTACTAGAAACTCAACCGATTTCAATGAAACTTTATGTGTGTGTATGTTTGGTTTGCAACTTGGATGATAATAGTGTTTTGGACCCGATAGGTGGCGCTGTTGTCGATCTACTAGAAACTCAACCGATATCAATGAAACTTCGTATGTGTGTATGGTTGGTTGCAACTTCGAAGATAATAGTGTTTTGGACCCGATAGGTGGAGCTGTTGTCGATATACTAGAAACTCAACCGATATCAATGAAACTTTATGTGTGTGTATGTTCGGTTGCAACTTGGATGATAATAGTGTTTTAGACCCGATAGGTGGCGCTGTTGTCGATCTACTAGTAACTCAACCGATATCAATGAAACTTTGTGTGTGTATATGGTTGGTTGCAACTTGGATGATAATAATGTTTTGGACCCGATAGGTGGCGCTGTTGTCGAACTACTAGAAACTCAACCGATATCAATGAAACTTTATGTGTGTGTGTGTTTGGTAGCAACTTGGATGATAATAGTGTTTTGGACCCGATAGGTGGCGCTGTTGCCGATCTACTAGAAACTCAACCGATATCAATGAAACCTTATGTGTGCGTATGTTTGGTTGCAGCTTGAATGATAGTAGTGTCTTCGACCCGATAGGTGGCGCTGTTTTCGTTCCACTAGAAACTCAACCGATATCAATGAAACTTTGTATGTGTGTATGGTTTGTTGCAACTTGGATGATAGTAGTGTTGAGTTTCTCGTAGATCGACAACAGCGCCACCTGTCGGGTCCAAAACACTATTATCATCCGAGTTGCAAGCACCCTTACACACATTCAAAGTTTCATTGATATCTATTGAGTTTCTAGTGGAACGAAAACAGCGCCACCTATCGGGTCGAAGACACTACTATCATTCAAGTTGCAACCAAACATACGCACACATAAGGTTTCATTGATATCGGTTGAGTTACTAGTAGATCGACAACAGCGCCACCTATCGGGTCTAAAACACTATTATCATCCAAGTTGCAACCGAACATACACACACATAAAGTTTCATTGATATCGGTTGAGTTTCTAGTATATCGACAACAGCTCCACCTATCGGGTCCAAAACACTATTATCTTCGAAGTTGCAACCAACCATACACACATACGAAGTTTCATTGATATCGGTTGAGTTTCTAGTAGATCGAGAACAGCGCCACCTATCGGGTCCAAAACACTATTATCATCTAAGTTGCAAACCAAACATACACACACATAAAGTTTCATTGAATTCGGTTGAGTTTCTAGTAGGTCGACAACAGCGCCACCTATCGGGTCGAAGACACTACTATCATCCAAGTTGCAACCAAACATACGCACACATAAGGTTTCATTGATATCGGTTGAGTTTCTAGTAGATCGACAACAGCGCCACCTATCGGGTCCAAAACACTATTATCATCCAAGTTGCTACCAAACACACACACACATAAAGTTTCATTGAAATCGGTTAAGTTTCTATTAGATCGACAACAGCGCCACCTATCGGGTCTAAAACACTATTATCATCCAAGTTGCAACCGAACATACACACACATAAAGTTTCATTGATATCGGTTGAGTTTCTAGTAGATCGACAACAGCGCCACCTATCGGGTCCAAAACACTATTATCATCCAAGTTGCAACCAAACATACACACACATAAAGTTTCATTGAAATCGGTTGAGTTTCTAGTAGGTCGACAACAGCGCCACCTATCGGGTCCAAAACACTATCATCATCCAAGTTGCAACCAACCATACACACATACAAAGTTTCATTGATATCAGTTGACTTTCTAGTAGATCGACAACAGCGCCACCTATCGGGTCTAAAACACTATTATCATCCAAGTTGCAACCGAACATACACACACATAAAGTTTCATTGATAAGTTGTTCAATGAATTGACAAAATTTCTCGGCACCACACGCATTCGCACCACAGCCTACCACCCACAGGCTAATGGCATGGTGGAAAGGTTCCATCGTCAATTAAAAACGTCAATACGGGCCTCTGGAGACAAAATAAAATGGTCACATGCACTTCCTTTAATCCTTCTCGGAATTCGCACGACCGTCAAAGAGGACATACAGCATTCACCGTCCGAACTCCTATACGGAGAAAATATTAAAGTGCCACAAGATTTTTCTTCATCGAACGAATTCAACTTTGTGGAACATCTGAAAATATTTTTTAAAAACATCCCAGCATTAACACTGCAAACGAGAAAAACAAAACAAACTTCCATCCTCCTTCCAAACACTCTAAACACTTGCAGGCAGGTCCTGGTAAGAAGCGACAAAATGAAAAGAGCATTAGAATCTCCTTATGAGGGTCCTTTCAAGGTAATACGAAAACTACGAAAACAATTTATTATCAAAAAAGGTGAAAAAACATTGTCAGTCGCCATAGATCGATCGAATTAAACCATTCCAAGCCGAATAGGCTGTCAGTGTCATTACCTGTCAAACTGGCCCGCTGCGCTGGGAAGGGGGTGATGTAGCGTACAGAAAGTAGATGGCGATAGGCTCCAAAGTAATGCTAGTGGTGCACAGATGGCGCCTAAACTAAGAGGAAGAAAAGGAAGAGGTTATTGGAATAGAAAGAAAATTGTAAATTAGACAGAAGGAGAACGTGAGTTAGCGAAGAGTGCCAAAAAGTTCTGTCGTAAAATTAAATTAAACTTTTAACTAATTGATCCGATCTCACAATAAATAAAATTGAATTTTGTTAATTATAAAAATACATCGAAGCGTTTCATTTAAATTCAATATGTGTGTGTATGGTTAGTTGCAACTTGGATGATAATAATGTTTTGGACCCGATATGTGGCGCTGTTGTCGATCTAATAGAAACTCAACAGATATCAATGAAACTTTGTATGTGTGTGTGGTTGGTTGCAACTTGGATGATAATAGTGTTTTGGACCCGATAGGTGGCGCTGTTGTCGACCTACTAGAAACTCAACCGATATCAATGAAACTTCGTATGTGTGTATGGTTGGTTGCAATTTGGATGACAATAGTGTTTTGGACCCGATAGGTGGCGCTGTTGTCGACCTACTAGAAACTCAACCGATATCAATGAAACTTCGTATGTGTGTATGGTTGGTTGCAACTTGGATGACAATAGTGTTTTGGACCCGATAGGTGGCGCTGTTGTCGACCTACTAGAAACTCAACCGATATCAATGAAACTTCGTATGTATGTATGGTTGGTTGCAACTTGGATGATAATAATGTTTTGGACCCGATAGGTGGCGCTGTTGTCGATCTACTAGAAACTCAACCGATATCAATGAAACTTTGTATGTGTGTATGGTTAGTTGCAACTTGGATGACAATAGTGTTTTGGACCCGATAGGTGGCGCTGTTGTCGACCTACTAGAAACTCAACCGATATCAATGAAACTTCGTATGTATGTATGGTTGGTTGCAACTTGGATGATAATAATGTTTTGGACCCGATAGGTGGCGCTGTTGTCGATCTACTAGAAACTCAACCGATATTAATGAAACTTCGTATGTGTGTATGGTTGGTTGCAACTTGGATGATAGTAGTGTCTTCGACCCGATAGGTGGCGCTGTTGTCGACCTACTAGAAACTCAACCGATTTCAATGAAACTTTATGTGTGTGTATGTTTGGTTTGCAACTTGGATGATAATAGTGTTTTGGACCCGATAGGTGGCGCTGTTGTCGATCTACTAGAAACTCAACCGATATCAATGAAACTTCGTATGTGTGTATGGTTGGTTGCAACTTCGAAGATAATAGTGTTTTGGACCCGATAGGTGGAGCTGTTGTCGATATACTAGAAACTCAACCGATATCAATGAAACTTTATGTGTGTGTATGTTCGGTTGCAACTTGGATGATAATAGTGTTTTGGACCCGATAGGTGGCGCTGTTGTCGATCTACTAGAAACTCAACCGATATCAATGAAACTTCGTATGTGTGTATGGTTGGTTGCAACTTCGAAGATAATAGTGTTTTGGACCCGATAGGTGGAGCTGTTGTCGATATACTAGAAACTCAACCGATATCAATGAAACTTTATGTGTGTGTATGTTCGGTTGCAACTTGGATGATAATAGTGTTTTAGACCCGATAGGTGGCGCTGTTGTCGATCTACTAGTAACTCAACCGATATCAATGAAACTTTGTGTGTGTATATGGTTGGTTGCAACTTGGATGATAGTAATGTTTTGGACCCGATAGGTGGCGCTGTTGTCGAACTACTAGAAACTCAACCGATATCAATGAAACTTTATGTGTGTGTGTGTTTGGTAGCAACTTGGATGATAATAGTGTCTTGGACCCGATAGGTGGCGCTGTTGTCGATCTACTAGAAACTCAACGGATATCAATGAAACCTTATGTGTGCGTATGTTTGGTTGCAACTTGAATGATAGTAGTGTCTTCGACCCGATAGGTGGCGCTGTTTTCGTTCCACTAGAAACTCAACCGATATCAATGAAACTTTGTATGTGTGCATGGTTTGTTGCAACTTGGATACGAACATACGCACACATAAGGTTTCATTGATATCGGTTGAGTTTCTAGTAGATCGGCAACAGCGCCACCTATCGGGTCCAAGACACTATTATCATCCAAGTTGCTACCAAACACACACAAACATAAAGTTTCATTGATATCGGTTGAGTTTCTAGTAGTTCGACAACAGCGCCACCTATCGGGTCCAAAACACTATTATCATCCAAGTTGCAACCAACCATACACACATACAAAGTTTCATTGATATCGGTTGAGTTTCTAGTGGAACGACAACAGCGCCACCTATCGGGTCGAAGACACTACTATCATCCAAGTTGCAACCAACCATACGCACACATAAGGTTTCATTGATATCGGTTGAGTTTCTAGTAGGTCGACAACAGCGCCACCTATCGGGTCCAAAACACTATTGTCATCCAAGTTGCAACCAACCATACACACATACGAAGTTTCATTGATATCGGTTGAGTTTCTAGTAGGTCGACAACAGCGCCACCTATCGGGTCCAAAACACTATTGTCATCCAAATTGCAACCAACCATACACACATACGAAGTTTCATTGATATCGGTTGAGTTTCTAGTAGGTCGACAACAGCGCCACCTATCGGGTCCAAAACACTATTGTCATCCAAGTTGCAACCAACCATACACACATACGAAGTTTCATTGATATCGGTTGAGTTTCTAGTAGGTCGACAACAGCGCCACCTATCGGGTCCAAAACACTATTGTCATCCAAATTGCAACCAACCATACACACATACGAAGTTTCATTGATATCGGTTGAGTTTCTAGTAGGTCGACAACAGCGCCACCTATCGGGTCCAAAACACTATTATCATCCAAGTTGCAACCGAACATACACACACATAAAGTTTCATTGATATCGGTTGAGTTTCTAGTATATCGACAACAGCTCCACCTATCGGGTCCAAAACACTATTATCTTGGAAGTGCAACCATCCATACACACACACAAAGTTTCATTGATATCGGTTGAGTTTCTAGTGGATCGACAACAGCGCCACCTATCGGGTCGAAGACACTACTATCATCCAAGTTGCAACCAAACATACGCACACATAAGGTTTCATTGGTATCCGTTGAGTTTCTAGTAGATCGACAACAGCGCCACCTATCGGGTCCAAAACACTATTATCATCCAAGTTGCAACCAACCATACACACATACAAAGTTTCATTGATATCGGTTGAGTTTCTAGTGGAACGACAACAGCGCCACCTATCGGGTCGAAGACACTACTATCATCCAAGTTGCAACCAAACATACGCACACATAAGGTTTCATTGATATCGGTTGAGTTTCTAGTAGATCGACAACAGCGCCACCTATCGGGTCCAAAACACTATTATCATCGAAGTTGCTACCAAACACACACACACATAAAGTTTCATTGAAATCGGTTAAGTTTCTATTAGATCGACAACAGCGCCACCTATCGGGTCTAAAACACTATTATCATCCAAGTTGCAACCGAACATACACACACATAAAGTTTCATTGATATCGGTTGAGTTTCTAGTAGATCGACAACAGCGCCACCTATCGGGTCCAAAACACTATTATCATCCAAGTTGCAACCAAACATACACACACATAAAGTTTCATTGAAATCGGTTGAGTTTCTAGTAGGTCGACAACAGCGCCACCTATGGGGTCCAAAACACTATCATCATCCAAGTTGCAACCAACCATACACACATACAAAGTTTCATTGATATCGGTTGACTTTCTAGTAGATCGACAACAGCGCCACCTATCGGGTCTAAAACACTATTATCATCCAAGTTGCAACCGAACATACACACACATAAAGTTTCATTGATAAGTTGTTCAGTGAATTGACAAAATTTCTCGGCACCACACGCATTCGCACCACAGCCTACCACCCACAGGCTAATGGCATGGTGGAAAGGTTCCATCGTCAATTAAAAACGTCAATACGGGCCTCTGGAGACAAAATAAACTGGTCACATGCACTTCCTTTAATCCTTCTCGGAATTCGCACGACCGTCAAAGAGGACATACAGCATTCACCGTCCGAACTCCTATACGGAGAAAATATTAAAGTGCCACAAGATTTTTCTTCATCGAACGAATTCAACTTTGTGGAACATCTGAAAATATTTTTTAAAAACATCCCAGCATTAACACTGCAAACGAGAAAAACAAAACAAACTACCATCCTCCTTCCAAACACTCTAAACACTTGCAGGCAGGTCCTGGTAAGAAGCGACAAAATGAAAGGAGCATTAGAATCTCCTTATGAGGGTCCTTTCAAGGTAATACGAAAACTACGAAAACAATTTATTATCAAAAAAGGTGAAAAAACATTGTCAGTCGCCATAGATCGATCGAATTAAACCATTCCAAGCCGAATAGGCTGTCAGTGTCATTACCTGTCAAACTGGCCCGCTGCGCTGGGAAGGGGGTGATGTAGCGTACAGAAAGTAGATGGCGATAGGCTCCAAAGTAATGCTAGTGGTGCACAGATGGCGCCTAAACTAAGAGGAAGAAAAGGAAGAGGTTATTGGAATAGAAAGAAAATTGTAAATTAGACAGAAGGAGAACGTGAGTTAGCGAAGAGTGCCAAAAAGTTCTGTCGTAAAATTAAATTAAACTTTTAACTAATTGATCCGATCTCACAATAAATAAAATTGAATTTTGTTAATTATAAAAATACATCGAAGCGTTTCATTTAAATTCAATATGTGTGTGTATGGTTATTTGCAACTTGGATGATAATAATGTTTTGGACCCGATATGTGGCGCTGTTGTCGATCTAATAGAAACTCAACAGATATCAATGAAACTTTGTATGTGTGTATGGTTGGTTGCAACTTGGATGATAATAGTGTTTTGGACCCGATAGGTGGCGCTGTTGTCGACCTACTAGAAACTCAACCGATATCAATGAAACTTCGTATGTGTGTATGGTTGGTTGCAATTTGGATGACAATAGTGTTTTGGACCCGATAGGTGGCGCTGTTGTCGACCTACTAGAAACTCAACCGATATCAATGAAACTTCGTATGTGTGTATGGTTGGTTGCAACTTGGATGACAATAGTGTTTTGGACCCGATAGGTGGCGCTGTTGTCGACCTACTAGAAACTCAACCGATATCAATGAAACTTCGTATGTATGTATGGTTGGTTGCAACTTGGATGATAATAATGTTTTGGACGCGATAGGTGGCGCTGTTGTCGATCTACTAGAAACTCAACCGATATTAATGAAACTTCGTATGTGTGTATGGTTGGTTGCAACTTGGATGATAGTAGTGTCTTCGACCCGATAGGTGGCGCTGTTGTCGACCCACTAGAAACTCAACCGATTTCAATGAAACTTTATGTGTGTGTATGTTTGGTTTGCAACTTGGATGATAATAGTGTTTTGGACCCGATAGGTGGCGCTGTTGTCGATCTACTAGAAACTCAACCGATATCAATGAAACTTCGTATGTGTGTATGGTTGGTTGCAACTTCGAAGATAATAGTGTTTTGGACCCGATAGGTGGAGCTGTTGTCGATATACTAGAAACTCAACCGATATCAATGAAACTTTATGTGTGTGTATGTTCGGTTGCAACTTGGATGATAATAGTGTTTTAGACCCGATAGGTGGCGCTGTTGTCGATCTACTAGTAACTCAACCGATATCAATGAAACTTTGTGTGTGTATATGGTTGGTTGCAACTTGGATGATAATAATGTTTTGGACCCGATAGGTGGCGCTGTTGTCGAACTACTAGAAACTCAACCGATATCAATGAAACTTTATGTGTGTGTGTGTTTGGTAGCAACTTGGATGATAATAGTATCTTGGACCCGATAGGTGGCGCTGTTGCCGATCTACTAGAAACTCAACCGATATCAATGAAACCTTATGTGTGCGTATGTTTGGTTGCAACTTGAATGATAGTAGTGTCTTCGACCCGATAGGTGGCGCTGTTTTCGTTCCACCCGATAGGTGGCGCTGTTGCCGATCTACTAGAAACTCAACCGATATCAATGAAACCTTATGTGTGCGTATGTTCGTATCCAAGTTGCAACAAACCATACACACATACAAAGTTTCATTGATATCGGTTGAGTTTCTAGTAGATCGGCAACAGCGCCACCTATCGGGTCCAAGACACTATTATCATCCAAGTTGCTACCAAACACACACACACATAAAGTTTCATTGATATCGGTTGAGTTTCTAGTAGTTCGACAACAGCGCCACCTATCGGGTCCAAAACACTATTATCATCCAAGTTGCAACCAACCATACACACATACAAAGTTTCATTGATATCGGTTGAGTTTCTAGTGGAACGACAACAGCGCCACCTATCGGGTCGAAGACACTACTATCATCCAAGTTGCAACCAAACATACGCACACATAAGGTTTCATTGATATCCGTTGAGTTTCTAGTAGATCGACAACAGCGCCACCTATCGGGTCCAAAACACTATTATCATCCAAGTTGCAACCAACCATACACACATACAAAGTTTCATTGATATCGGTTGAGTTTCTAGTGGAACGACAACAGCGCCACCTATCGGGTCGAAGACACTACTATCATCCAAGTTGCAACCAAACATACGCACACATAAGGTTTCATTGAGATCCGTTGAGTTTCTAGTAGATCGACAACAGCGCCACCTATCGGGTCCAAAACACTATTATCATCCAAGTTGCAAGCAACCATACACACATACAAAGTTTCATTGATATCGGTTGAGTTTCTAGTGGAACGACAACAGCGCCACCTATCGGGTCGAAGACACTACTATCATCCAAGTTGCAACCAAACATACGCACACATAAGGTTTCATTGATATCGGTTGAGTTTCTAGTAGATCGACAACAGCGCCACCTATCGGGTCCAAAACACTATTATCATCCAAGTTGCTACCAAACACACACACACATAAAGTTTCATTGAAATCGGTTAAGTTTCTATTAGATCGACAACAGCGCCACCTATCGGGTCTAAAACACTATTATCATCCAAGTTGCAACCGAACATACACACACATAAAGTTTCATTGATATCGGTTGAGTTTCTAGTAGATCGACAACAGCGCCACCTATCGGGTCCAAAACACTATTATCATCCAAGTTGCAACCAAACATACACACACATAAAGTTTCATTGAAATCGGTTGAGTTTCTAGTAGGTCGACAACAGCGCCACCTATCGGGTCCAAAACACTATCATCATCCAAGTTGCAACCAACCATACACACATACAAAGTTTCATTGATATCGGTTGACTTTCTAGTAGATCGACAACAGCGCCACCTATCGGGTCTAAAACACTATTATCATCCAAGTTGCAACCGAACATACACACACATAAAGTTTCATTGATAAGTTGTTCAGTGAATTGACAAAATTTCTCGGCACCACACGCATTCGCACCTCAGTCTACCACCCACAGGCTAATGGCATGGTGGAAAGGTTCCATCGTCAATTAAAAACGTCAATACGGGCCTCTGGAGACAAAATAAACTGGTCACATGCACTTCCTTTAATCCTTCTCGGAATTCGCACGACCGTCAAAGAGGACATACAGCATTCACCGTCCGAACTCCTATACGGAGAAAATATTAAAGTGCCACAAGATTTTTCTTCATCGAACGAATTCAACTTTGTGGAACATCTGAAAATATTTTTTAAAAACATCCCAGCATTAACACTGCAAACGAGAAAAACAAAACAAACTTCCATCCTCCTTCCAAACACTCTAAACACTTGCAGGCAGGTCCTGGTAAGAAGCGACAAAATGAAAAGAGCATTAGAATCTCCTTATGAGGGTCCTTTCAAGGTAATACGAAAACTACGAAAACAATTTATTATCAAAAAAGGTGAAAAAACATTGTCAGTCGCCATAGATCGATCGAATTAAACCATTCCAAGCCGAATAGGCTGTCAGTGTCATTACCTGTCAAACTGGCCCGCTGCGCTGGGAAGGGGGTGATGTAGCGTACAGAAAGTAGATGGCGATAGGCTCCAAAGTAATGCTAGTGGTGCACAGATGGCGCCTAAACTAAGAGGAAGAAAAGGAAGAGGTTATTGGAATAGAAAGAAAATTGTAAATTAGACAGAAGGAGAACGTGAGTTAGCGAAGAGTGCCAAAAAGTTCTGTCGTAAAATTAAATTAAACTTTTAACTAATTGATCCGATCTCACAATAAATAAAATTGAATTTTGTTAATTATAAAAATACATCGAAGCGTTTCATTTAAATTCAATATGTGTGTGTATGGTTAGTTGCAACTTGGATGATAATAATGTTTTGGACCCGATATGTGGCGCTGTTGTCGATCTAATAGAAACTCAACAGATATCAATGAAACTTTGTATGTGTGTATGGTTGGTTGCAACTTGGATGATAATAGTGTTTTGGACCCGATAGGTGGCGCTGTTGTCGACCTACTAGAAACTCAACCGATATCAATGAAACTTCGTATGTGTGTATGGTTGGTTGCAATTTGGATGACAATAGTGTTTTGGACCCGATAGGTGGCGCTGTTGTCGACCTACAAGAAACTCAACCGATATCAATGAAACTTCGTATGTGTGTATGGTTGGTTGCAACTTGGATGACAATAGTGTTTTGGACCCGATAGGTGGCGCTGTTGTCGACCTACTAGAAACTCAACCGATATCAATGAAACTTCGTATGTATGTATGGTTGGTTGCAACTTGGATGATAATAATTTTTTGGACCCGATAGGTGGCGCTGTTGTCGATCTACTAGAAACTCAACCGATATCAATGAAACTTTGTATGTGTGTATGGTTAGTTGCAACTTGGATGACAATAGTGTTTTGGACCCGATAGGTGGCGCTGTTGTCGACCTACTAGAAACTCAACCGATATCAATGAAACTTCGGATGTGTGTATGGTTGGTTGCAACTTGGATGACAATAGTGTGTTGGACCCGATAGGTGGCGCTGTTGTCGATCTACTAGAAACTCAACCGATATTAATGAAACTTCGTATGTGTGTATGGTTGGTTGCAACTTGGATGATAGTAGTGTCTTCGACCCGATAGGTGGCGCTGTTGTCGACCTACTAGAAACTCAACCGATTTCATTGAAACTTTATGTGTGTGTATGTTTGGTTTGCAACTTGGATGATAATAGTGTTTTGGACCCGATAGGTGGCGCTGTTGTCGATCTACTAGAAACTCAACCGATATCAATGAAACTTTGTATGTGTGTATGGTTGGTTGCAACTTGGATGACAATAGTGTGTTGGACCCGATAGGTGGCGCTGTTGTCGATCTACTAGAAACTCAACCGATATTAATGAAACTTCGTATGTGTGTATGGTTGGTTGCAACTTGGATAATAGTAGTGTCTTCGACCCGATAGGTGGCGCTGTTGTCGACCTACTAGAAACTCAACCGATTTCAATGAAACTTTATGTGTGTGTATGTTTGGTTTGCAACTTGGATGATAATAGTGTTTTGGACCCGATAGGTGGCGCTGTTGTCGATCTACTAGAAACTCAACCGATATCAATGAAACTTCGTATGTGTGTATGGTTGGTTGCAACTTCGAAGATAATAGTGTTTTGGACCCGATAGGTGGAGCTGTTGTCGATATACTAGAAACTCAACCGATATCAATGAAACTTTATGTGTGTGTATGTTCGGTTGCAACTTGGATGATAATAGTGTTTTAGACCCGATAGGTGGCGCTGTTGTCGATCTACTAGTAACTCAACCGATATCAATGAAACTTTGTGTGTGTATATGGTTGGTTGCAACTTGGATGATAATAATGTTTTGGACCCGATAGGTGGCGCTGTTGTCGAACTACTAGAAACTCAACCGATATCAATGAAACTTTATGTGTGTGTGTGTTTGGTAGCAACTTGGATGATAATAGTGTCTTGGACCCGATAGGTGGCGCTGTTGCCGATCTACTAGAAACTCAACCGATATCAATGAAACCTTATGTGTGCGTATGTTTGGTTGCAACTTGAATGATAGTAGTGTCTTCGACCCGATAGGTGGCGCTGTTTTCGTTCCACCCGATAGGTGGCGCTGTTGCCGATCTACTAGAAACTCAACCGATATCAATGAAACCTTATGTGTGCGTATGTTCGTATCCAAGTTGCAACAAACCATACACACATACAAAGTTTCATTGATATCGGTTGAGTTTCTAGTAGATCGGCAACAGCGCCACCTATCGGGTCCAAGACACTATTATCATCCAAGTTGCTACCAAACACACACACACATAAAGTTTCATTGATATCGGTTGAGTTTCTAGTAGTTCGACAACAGCGCCACCTATCGGGTCCAAAACACTATTATCATCCAAGTTGCAACCAACCATACACACATACAAAGTTTCATTGATATCGGTTGAGTTTCTAGTGGAACGACAACAGCGCCACCTATCGGGTCGAAGACACTACTATCATCCAAGTTGCAACCAAACATACGCACACATAAGGTTTCATTGATATCCGTTGAGTTTCTAGTAGATCGACAACAGCGCCACCTATCGGGTCCAAAACACTATTATCATCCAAGTTGCAACCAACCATACACACATACAAAGTTTCATTGATATCGGTTGAGTTTCTAGTGGAACGACAACAGCGCCACCTATCGGGTCGAAGACACTACTATCATCCAAGTTGCAACCAAACATACGCACACATAAGGTTTCATTGAGATCCGTTGAGTTTCTAGTAGATCGACAACAGCGCCACCTATCGGGTCCAAAACACTATTATCATCCAAGTTGCAACCAACCATACACACATACAAAGTTTCATTGATATCGGTTGAGTTTCTAGTGGAACGACAACAGCGCCACCTATCGGGTCGAAGACACTACTATCATCCAAGTTGCAACCAAACATACGCACACATAAGGTTTCATTGATATCGGTTGAGTTTCTAGTAGATCGACAACAGCGCCACCTATCGGGTCCAAAACACTATTATCATCCAAGTTGCTACCAAACACACACCCACATAAAGTTTCATTGAAATCGGTTAAGTTTCTATTAGATCGACAACAGCGCCACCTATCGGGTCTAAAACACTATTATCATCCAAGTTGCAACCGAACATACACACACATAAAGTTTCATTGATATCGGTTGAGTTTCTAGTAGATCGACAACAGCGCCACCTATCGGGTCCAAAACACTATTATCATCCAAGTTGCAACCAAACATACACACACATAAAGTTTCATTGAAATCGGTTGAGTTTCTAGTAGGTCGACAACAGCGCCACCTATCGGGTCCAAAACACTATCATCATCCAAGTTGCAACCAACCATACACACATACAAAGTTTCATTGATATCGGTTGACTTTCTAGTAGATCGACAACAGCGCCACCTATCGGGTCTAAAACACTATTATCATCCAAGTTGCAACCGAACATACACACACATAAAGTTTCATTGATAAGTTGTTCAGTGAATTGACAAAATTTCTCGGCACCACACGCATTCGCACCTCAGTCTACCACCCACAGGCTAATGGCATGGTGGAAAGGTTCCATCGTCAATTAAAAACGTCAATACGGGCCTCTGGAGACAAAATAAACTGGTCACATGCACTTCCTTTAATCCTTCTCGGAATTCGCACGACCGTCAAAGAGGACATACAGCATTCACCGTCCGAACTCCTATACGGAGAAAATATTAAAGTGCCACAAGATTTTTCTTCATCGAACGAATTCAACTTTGTGGAACATCTGAAAATATTTTTTAAAAACATCCCAGCATTAACACTGCAAACGAGAAAAACAAAACAAACTTCCATCCTCCTTCCAAACACTCTAAACACTTGCAGGCAGGTCCTGGTAAGAAGCGACAAAATGAAAAGAGCATTAGAATCTCCTTATGAGGGTCCTTTCAAGGTAATACGAAAACTACGAAAACAATTTATTATCAAAAAAGGTGAAAAAACATTGTCAGTCGCCATAGATCGATCGAATTAAACCATTCCAAGCCGAATAGGCTGTCAGTGTCATTACCTGTCAAACTGGCCCGCTGCGCTGGGAAGGGGGTGATGTAGCGTACAGAAAGTAGATGGCGATAGGCTCCAAAGTAATGCTAGTGGTGCACAGATGGCGCCTAAACTAAGAGGAAGAAAAGGAAGAGGTTATTGGAATAGAAAGAAAATTGTAAATTAGACAGAAGGAGAACGTGAGTTAGCGAAGAGTGCCAAAAAGTTCTGTCGTAAAATTAAATTAAACTTTTAACTAATTCATCCGATCTCACAATAAATAAAATTGAATTTTGTTAATTATAAAAATACATCGAAGCGTTTCATTTAAATTCAATATGTGTGTGTATGGTTAGTTGCAACTTGGATGATAATAATGTTTTGGACCCGATATGTGGCGCTGTTGTCAATCTAATAGAAACTCAACAGATATCAATGAAACTTTGTATGTGTGTATGGTTGGTTGCAACTTGGATGATAATAGTGTTTTGGACCCGATAGGTGGCGCTGTTGTCGACCTACTAGAAACTCAACCGATATCAATGATACTTCGTATGTGTGTATGGTTGGTTGCAATTTGGATGACAATAGTGTTTTGGACCCGATAGGTGGCGCTGTTGTCGACCTACTAGAAACTCAACCGATATCAATGAAACTTCGTATGTGTGTATGGTTGGTTGCAACTTGGATGACAATAGTGTTTTGGACCCGATAGGTGGCGCTGTTGTCGACCTACTAGAAACTCAACCGATATCAATGAAACTTCGTATGTATGTATGGTTGGTTGCAACTTGGATGATAATAATGTTTTGGACCCGATAGGTGGCGCTGTTGTCGATCTACTAGAAACTCAACCGATATCAATGAAACTTTGTATGTGTGTATGGTTAGTTGCAACTTGGATGACAATAGTGTTTTGGACCCGATAGGTGGCGCTGTTGTCGACCTACTAGAAACTCAACCGATATCAATGAAACTTCGGATGTGTGTATGGTTGGTTGCAACTTGGATGACAATAGTGTGTTGGACCCGATAGGTGGCGCTGTTGTCGATCTACTAGAAACTCAACCGATATTAATGAAACTTCGTATGTGTGTATGGTTGGTTGCAACTTGGATGATAGTAGTGTCTTCGACCCGATAGGTGGCGCTGTTGTCGACCTACTAGAAACTCAACCGATTTCAATGAAACTTTATGTGTGTGTATGTTTGGTTTGCAACTTGGATGATAATAGTGTTTTGGACCCGATAGGTGGCGCTGTTGTCGATCTACTAGAAACTCAACCGATATCAATGAAACTTCGTATGTGTGTATGGTTGGTTGCAACTTCGAAGATAATAGTGTTTTGGACCCGATAGCTGGAGCTGTTGTCGATATACTAGAAACTCAACCGATATCAATGAAACTTTATGTGTGTGTATGTTCGGTTGCAACTTGGATGATAATAGTGTTTTGGACCCGATAGGTGGCGCTGTTGTCGATCTACTAGAAACTCAACCGATATCAATGAAACTTCGTATGTGTGTATGGTTGGTTGCAACTTCGAAGATAATAGTGTTTTGGACCCGATAGGTGGAGCTGTTGTCGATATACTAGAAACTCAACCGATATCAATGAAACTTTATGTGTGTGTATGTTCGGTTGCAACTTGGATGATAATAGTGTTTTAGACCCGATAGGTGGCGCTGTTGTCGATCTACTAGTAACTCAACCGATATCAATGAAACTTTGTGTGTGTATATGGTTGGTTGCAACTTGGATGATAATAATGTTTTGGACCCGATAGGTGGCGCTGTTGTCGAACTACTAGAAACTCAACCGATATCAATGAAACTTTATGTGTGTGTGTGTTTGGTAGCAACTTGGATGATAATAGTGTCTTGGACCCGATAGGTGGCGCTGTTGCCGATCTTCTAGAAACTCAACCGATATCAATGAAACCTTATGTGTGCGTATGTTTGGTTGCAACTTGAATGATAGTAGTGTCTTCGACCCGATAGGTGGCGCTGTTTTCGTTCCACTAGAAACTCAACCGATATCAATGAAACTTTGTATGTGTGCATGGTTTGTTGCAACTTGGATACGAACATACGCACACATAAGGTTTCATTGATATCGGTTGAGTTTCTAGTAGTTCGACAACAGCGCCACCTATCGGGTCCAAAACATTATTATCATCCAAGTTGCAACCAAACACACACACACATAAAGTTTCATTGATATCGGTTGAGTTTCTAGTAGTTCGACAACAGCGCCACCTATCGGGTCCAAAACATTATTATCATCCAAGTTGCAACCAACCATATACACACACAAAGTTTCATTGATATCGGTTGAGTTACTAGTAGATCGACAACAGCGCCACCTATCGGGTCTAAAACACTATTATCATCCAAGTTGCAACCAACCATATACACAAACAAAGTTTCATTGATATCGGTTGAGTTACTAGTAGATCGACAACAGCGCCACCTATCGGGTCCAAGACACTTTTATCATCCAAGTTGCTACCAAACACACACACACATAAAGTTTCATTGATATCGGTTGAGTTTCTAGTAGTTCGACAACAGCGCCACCTATCGGGTCCAAAACACTACTATCATCCAAGTTGCAACCAACCATACACACATAAAAAGTTTCATTGATATCGGTTGACTTTCAAGTGGAACGACAACAGCGCCACCTATCGGGTCGAAGACACTACTATCATCCAAGTTGCAACCAAACATACGCACACATAAGGTTTCATTGATATCCGTTGAGTTTCTAGTAGATCGACAACAGCGCCACCTATCGGGTCCAAAACACTATTATCATCCAAGTTGCAACCAACCATACACACATACAAAGTTTCATTGATATCGGTTGAGTTTCTAGTGGAACGACAACAGCGCCACCTATCGGGTCGAAGACACTACTATCATCCAAGTTGCAACCAAACATACGCACACATAAGGTTTCATTGAGATCCGTTGAGTTTCTAGTAGATCTACAACAGCGCCACCTATCGGGTCCAAAACACTATTATCATCCAAGTTGCAACCAACCATACACACATACAAAGTTTCATTGATATCGGTTGAGTTTCTAGTGGAACGACAACAGCGCCACCTATCGGGTCGAAGACACTACTATCATCCAAGTTGCAACCAAACATACGCACACATAAGGTTTCATTGATATCGGTTGAGTTTCTAGTAGATCGACAACAGCGCCACCTATCGGGTCCAAAACACTATTATCATCCAAGTTGCTACCAAACACACACACACATAAAGTTTCATTGAAATCGGTTAAGTTTCTATTAGATCGACAACAGCGCCACCTATCGGGTCTAAAACACTATTATCATCCAAGTCGCAACCGAACATACACACATACAAAGTTTCATTGATATCGGTTGAGTTTCTAGTGGAACGACAACAGCGCCACCTATCGGGTCGAAGACACTACTATCATCCAAGTTGCAACCAAACATACGCACACATAAGGTTTCATTGATATCGGTTGAGTTTCTAGTAGATCGACAACAGCGCCACCTATCGGGTCCAAAACACTATTATCATCCAAGTTGCTACCAAACACACACACACATAAAGTTTCATTGATATCGGTTGAGTTTCTAGTAGATCGACAACAGCGCCACCTATCGGGTCCAAAACACTATTATCATCCAAGTTGCAACCAAACATACACACACATAAAGTTTCATTGAAATCGGTTGAGTTTCTAGTAGGTCGACAACAGCGCCACCTATCGGGTCCAAAACACTATCATCATCCAAGTTGCAACCGAACATACACACACATAAAGTTTCATTGATAAGTTGTTCAGTGAATTGACAAAATTTCTCGGCACCACACGCATTCGCACCACAGCCTACCACCCACAGGCTAATGGCATGGTGGAAAGGTTCCATCGTCAATTAAAAACGTCAATACGGGCCTCTGGAGACAAAATAAACTGGTCACATGCACTTCCTTTAATCCTTCTCGGAATTCGCACGACCGTCAAAGAGGACATACAGCATTCACCGTCCGAACTCCTATACGGAGAAAATATTAAAGTGCCACAAGATTTTTCTTCATCGAACGAATTCAACTTTGTGGAACATCTGAAAATATTTTTTAAAAACATCCCAGCATTAACACTGCAAACGAGAAAAACAAAACAAACTTCCATCCTCCTTCCAAACACTCTAAACACTTGCAGGCAGGTCCTGGTAAGAAGCGACAAAATGAAAAGAGCATTAGAATCTCCTTATGAGGGTCCTTTCAAGGTAATACGAAAACTACGAAAACAATTTATTATCAAAAAAGGTGAAAAAACATTGTCAGTCGCCATAGATCGATCGAATTAAACCATTCCAAGCCGAATAGGCTGTCAGTGTCATTACCTGTCAAACTGGCCCGCTGCGCTGGGAAGGGGGTGATGTAGCGTACAGAAAGTAGATGGCGATAGGCTCCAAAGTAATGCTAGTGGTGCACAGATGGCGCCTAAACTAAGAGGAAGAAAAGGAAGAGGTTATTGGAGTAGAAAGAAAATTGTAAATTAGACAGAAGGAGAACGTGAGTTAGCGAAGAGTGCCAAAAAGTTCTGTCGTAAAATTAAATTAAACTTTTAACTAATTGATCCGATCTCACAATAAATAAAATTGAATTTTGTTAATTATAAAAATACATCGAAGCGTTTCATTTAAATTCAATATGTGTGTGTATGGTTAGTTGCAACTTGGATGATAATAATGTTTTGGACCCGATATGTGGCGCTGTTGTCGATCTAATAGAAACTCAACAGATATCAATGAAACTTTGTATGTGTGTATGGTTGGTTGCAACTTGGATGATAATAGTGTTTTGGACCCGGGTGGCGCTGTTGTCGACCTACTAGAAACTCAACCGATATCAATGAAACTTCGTATGTGTGTATGGTTGGTTGCAACTTGGATGACAATAGTGTTTTGGACCCGATAGGTGGCGCTGTTGTCGACCTACTAGAAACTCAACCGATATCAATGAAACTTCGTATGTGTGTATGGTTGGTTGCAACTTGGATGACAATAGTGTTTTGGACCCGATAGGTGGCGCTGTTGTCGACCTACTAGAAACTCAACCGATATCAATGAAACTTCGTATGTATGTATGGTTGGTTGCAACTTGGATGATAATAATGTTTTGGACCCGATAGGTGGCGCTGTTGTCGATCTACTACAAAATCAACCGATATCAATGAAACTTTGTATGTGTGTATGGTTAGTTGCAACTTGGATGATAATAGTGTTTTAGACCCGATAGGTGGCGCTGTTGTCGACCTACTAGAAACTCAACCGATATCAATGAAACTTCGGATGTGTGTATGGTTGGTTGCAACTTGGATGACAATAGTGTGTTGGACCCGATAGGTGGCGCTGTTGTCGATCTACTAGAAACTGAACCGATATTAATGAAACTTCGTATGTGTGTATGGTTGGTTGCAACTTGGATGATAGTAGTGTCTTCGACCCGATAGGTGGCGCTGTTGTCGATCTACTAGAAACTCAACCGATTTCAATGAAACTTTATGTGTGTGTATGTTTGGTTTGCAACTTGGATGATAATAGTGTTTTGGACCCGATAGGTGGCGCTGTTGTCGATCTACTAGAAACTCAACCGATATCAATGAAACTTCGTATGTGTGTATGGTTGGTTGCAACTTCGAAGATAATAGTGTTTTGGACCCGATAGGTGGAGCTGTTGTCGATATACTAGAAACTCAACCGATATCAATGAAACTTTATGTGTGTGTATGTTCGGTTGCAACTTGGATGATAATAGTGTTTTAGACCCGATAGGTGGCGCTGTTGTCGATCTACTAGTAACTCAACCGATATCAATAAAACTTTGTGTGTGTATATGGTTGGTTGCAACTTGGATGATACTAATGTTTTGGACCCGATAGGTGGCGCTGTTGTCGAACTACTAGAAACTCAACCGATATCAATGAAACTTTATGTGTGTGTGTGTTTGGTAGCAACTTGGATGATAATAGTGTTTTGGACCCGATAGGTGGCGCTGTTGCCGATCTACTAGAAACTCAACCGATATCAATGAAACCTTATGTGTGCGTATGTTTGGTTGCAGCTTGAATGATAGTAGTGTCTTCGACCCGATAGGTGGCGCTGTTTTCGTTCCACTAGAAACTCAACCGATATCAATGAAACTTTGTATGTGTGTATGGTTTGTTGCAACTTGGATGATAGTAGTGTTGAGTTTCTCGTAGATCGACAACAGCGCCACCTGTCGGGTCCAAAACACTATTATCATCCGAGTTGCAAGCACCCTTACACACATTCAAAGTTTCATTGATATCTATTGAGTTTCTAGTGGAACGAAAACAGCGCCACCTATCGGGTCGAAGACACTACTATCATTCAAGTTGCAACCAAACATACGCACACATAAGGTTTCATTGATATCGGTTGAGTTACTAGTAGATCGACAACAGCGCCACCTATCGGGTCTAAAACACTATTATCATCCAAGTTGCAACCGAACATACACACACATAAAGTTTCATTGATATCGGTTGAGTTTCTAGTATTTCGACAACAGCTCCACCTATCGGGTCCAAAACACTATTATCTTCGAAGTTGCAACCAACCATACACACATACGAAGTTTCATTGATATCGGTTGAGTTTCTAGTAGATCGAGAACAGCGCCACCTATCGGGTCCAAAACACTATTATCATCTAAGTTGCAAACCAAACATACACACACATAAAGTTTCATTGAAATCGGTTGAGTTTCTAGTAGGTCGACAACAGCGCCACCTATCGGGTCGAAGACACTACTATCATCCAAGTTGCAACCAAACATACGCACACATAAGGTTTCATTGATATCGGTTGAGTTTCTAGTAGATCGACAACAGCGCCACCTATCGGGTCGAAAACACTATTATCATCCAAGTTGCTACCAAACACACACACACATAAAGTTTCATTGAAATCGGTTAAGTTTCTATTAGATCGACAACAGCGCCACCTATCGGGTCTAAAACACTATTATCATCCAAGTTGCAACCGAACATACACACACATAAAGTTTCATTGATATCGGTTGAGTTTCTAGTAGATCGACAACAGCGCCACCTATCGGGTCCAAAACACTATTATCATCCAAGTTGCAACCAAACATACACACACATAAAGTTTCATTGAAATCGGTTGAGTTTCTAGTAGGTCGACAACAGCGCCACCTATCGGGTCCAAAACACTATCATCATCCAAGTTGCAACCAACCATACACACATACAAAGTTTCATTGATATCGGTTGACTTTCTAGTAGATCGACAACAGCGCCACCTATCGGGTCTAAAACACTATTATCATCCAAGTTGCAACCGAACATACACACACATAAAGTTTCATTGATAAGTTGTTCAGTGAATTGACAAAATTTCTCGGCACCACACGCATTCGCACCACAGCCTACCACCCACAGGCTAATGGCATGGTGGAAAGGTTCCATCGTCAATTAAAAACGTCAATACGGGCCTCTGGAGACAAAATAAAATGGTCACATGCACTTCCTTTAATCCTTCTCGGAATTCGCACGACCGTCAAAGAGGACATACAGCATTCACCGTCCGAACTCCTATACGGAGAAAATATTAAAGTGCCACAAGATTTTTCTTCATCGAACGAATTCAACTTTGTGGAACATCTGAAAATATTTTTTAAAAACATCCCAGCATTAACACTGCAAACGAGAAAAACAAAACAAACTTCCATCCTCCTTCCAAACACTCTAAACACTTGCAGGCAGGTCCTGGTAAGAAGCGACAAAATGAAAAGAGCATTAGAATCTCCTTATGAGGGTCCTTTCAAGGTAATACGAAAACTACGAAAACAATTTATTATCAAAAAAGGTGAAAAAACATTGTCAGTCGCCATAGATCGATCGAATTAAACCATTCCAAGCCGAATAGGCTGTCAGTGTCATTACCTGTCAAACTGGCCCGCTGCGCTGGGAAGGGGGTGATGTAGCGTACAGAAAGTAGATGGCGATAGGCTCCAAAGTAATGCTAGTGGTGCACAGATGGCGCCTAAACTAAGAGGAAGAAAAGGAAGAGGTTATTGGAATAGAAAGAAAATTGTAAATTAGACAGAAGGAGAACGTGAGTTAGCGAAGAGTGCCAAAAAGTTCTGTCGTAAAATTAAATTAAACTTTTAACTAATTGATCCGATCTCACAATAAATAAAATTGAATTTTGTTAATTATAAAAATACATCGAAGCGTTTCATTTAAATTCAATATGTGTGTGTATGGTTAGTTGCAACTTGGATGATAATAATGTTTTGGACCCGATATGTGGCGCTGTTGTCGATCTAATAGAAACTCAACAGATATCAATGAAACTTTGTATGTGTGTGTGGTTGGTTGCAACTTGGATGATAATAGTGTTTTGGACCCGATAGGTGGCGCTGTTGTCGACCTACTAGAAACTCAACCGATATCAATGAAACTTCGTATGTGTGTATGGTTGGTTGCAATTTGGATGACAATAGTGTTTTGGACCCGATAGGTGGCGCTGTTGTCGACCTACTAGAAACTCAACCGATATCAATGAAACTTCGTATGTGTGTATGGTTGGTTGCAACTTGGATGACAATAGTGTTTTGGACCCGATAGGTGGCGCTGTTGTCGACCTACTAGAAACTCAACCGATATCAATGAAACTTCGTATGTATGTATGGTTGGTTGCAACTTGGATGATAATAATGTTTTGGACCCGATAGGTGGCGCTGTTGTCGATCTACTAGAAACTCAACCGATATCAATGAAACTTTGTATGTGTGTATGGTTAGTTGCAACTTGGATGACAATAGTGTTTTGGACCCGATAGGTGGCGCTGTTGTCGACCTACTAGAAACTCAACCGATATCAATGAAACTTCGTATGTATGTATGGTTGGTTGCAACTTGGATGATAATAATGTTTTGGACCCGATAGGTGGCGCTGTTGTCGATCTACTAGAAACTCAACCGATATTAATGAAACTTCGTATGTGTGTATGGTTGGTTGCAACTTGGATGATAGTAGTGTCTTCGACCCGATAGGTGGCGCTGTTGTCGACCTACTAGAAACTCAACCGATTTCAATGAAACTTTATGTGTGTGTATGTTTGGTTTGCAACTTGGATGATAATAGTGTTTTGGACCCGATAGGTGGCGCTGTTGTCGATCTACTAGAAACTCAACCGATATCAATGAAACTTCGTATGTGTGTATGGTTGGTTGCAACTTCGAAGATAATAGTGTTTTGGACCCGATAGGTGGAGCTGTTGTCGATATACTAGAAACTCAACCGATATCAATGAAACTTTATGTGTGTGTATGTTCGGTTGCAACTTGGATGATAATAGTGTTTTGGACCCGATAGGTGGCGCTGTTGTCGATCTACTAGAAACTCAACCGATATCAATGAAACTTCGTATGTGTGTATGGTTGGTTGCAACTTCGAAGATAATAGTGTTTTGGACCCGATAGGTGGAGCTGTTGTCGATATACTAGAAACTCAACCGATATCAATGAAACTTTATGTGTGTGTATGTTCGGTTGCAACTTGGATGATAATAGTGTTTTAGACCCGATAGGTGGCGCTGTTGTCGATCTACTAGTAACTCAACCGATATCAATGAAACTTTGTGTGTGTATATGGTTGGTTGCAACTTGGATGATAGTAATGTTTTGGACCCGATAGGTGGCGCTGTTGTCGAACTACTAGAAACTCAACCGATATCAATGAAACTTTATGTGTGTGTGTGTTTGGTAGCAACTTGGATGATAATAGTGTCTTGGACCCGATAGGTGGCGCTGTTGTCGATCTACTAGAAACTCAACGGATATCAATGAAACCTTATGTGTGCGTATGTTTGGTTGCAACTTGAATGATAGTAGTGTCTTCGACCCGATAGGTGGCGCTGTTTTCGTTCCACTAGAAACTCAACCGATATCAATGAAACTTTGTGTGTGTGCATGGTTTGTTGCAACTTGGATACGAACATACGCACACATAAGGTTTCATTGATATCGGTTGAGTTTCTAGTAGATCGGCAACAGCGCCACCTATCGGGTCCAAGACACTATTATCATCCAAGTTGCTACCAAACACACACAAACATAAAGTTTCATTGATATCGGTTGAGTTTCTAGTAGTTCGACAACAGCGCCACCTATCGGGTCCAAAACACTATTATCATCCAAGTTGCAACCAACCATACACACATACAAAGTTTCATTGATATCGGTTGAGTTTCTAGTGGAACGACAACAGCGCCACCTATCGGGTCGAAGACACTACTATCATCCAAGTTGCAACCAAACATACGCACACATAAGGTTTCATTGATATCCGTTGAGTTTCTAGTAGATCGACAACAGCGCCACCTATCGGGTCCAAAACACTATTATCATCCAAGTTGCAACCAACCATACACACATACAAAGTTTCATTGATATCGGTTGAGTTTCTTGTGGAACGACAACAGCGCCACCTATCGGGTCAAAGACACTACTATCATCCAAGTTGCAACCAAACATACGCACACATAAGGTTTCATTGAGATCCGTTGAGTTTCTAGTAGATCGACAACAGCGCCACCTATCGGGTCCAAAACACTATTATCATCCAAGTTGCAACCAACCATACACACATACAAAGTTTCATTGATATCGGTTGAGTTTCTAGTGGAACGACAACAGCGCCACCTATCGGGTCGAAGACACTACTATCATCCAAGTTGCAACCAAACATACGCACACATAAGGTTTCATTGATATCGGTTGAGTTTCTAGTAGATCGACAACAGCGCCACCTATCGGGTCCAAAACACTATTATCATCCAAGTTGCTACCAAACACACACACACATAAAGTTTCATTGAAATCGGTTAAGTTTCTATTAGATCGACAACAGCGCCACCTATCGGGTCTAAAACACTATTATCATCCAAGTTGCAACCGAACATACACACACATAAAGTTTCATTGATATCGGTTGAGTTTCTAGTAGATCGACAACAGCGCCACCTATCGGGTCCAAAACACTATTATCATCCAAGTTGCAACCAAACATACACACACATAAAGTTTCATTGAAATCGGTTGAGTTTCTAGTAGGTCGACAACAGCGCCACCTATCGGGTCCAAAACACTATCATCATCCAAGTTGCAACCAACCATACACACATACAAAGTTTCATTGATATCGGTTGACTTTCTAGTAGATCGACAACAGCGCCACCTATCGGGTCTAAAACACTATTATCATCCAAGTTGCAACCGAACATACACACACATAAAGTTTCATTGATAAGTTGTTCAGTGAATTGACAAAATTTCTCGGCACCACACGCATTCGCACCACAGCCTACCACCCACAGGCTAATGGCATGGTGGAAAGGTTCCATCGTCAATTAAAAACGTCAATACGGGCCTCTGGAGACAAAATAAACTGGTCACATGCACTTCCTTTAATCCTTCTCGGAATTCGCACGACCGTCAAAGAGGACATACAGCATTCACCGTCCGAACTCCTATACGGAGAAAATATTAAAGTGCCACAAGATTTTTCTTCATCGAACGAATTCAACTTTGTGGAACATCTGAAAATATTTTTTAAAAACATCCCAGCATTAACACTGCAAACGAGAAAAACAAAACAAACTTCCGTCCTCCTTCCAAACACTCTAAACACTTGCAGGCAGGTCCTGGTAAGAAGCGACAAAATGAAAAGAGCATTAGAATCTCCTTATGAGGGTCCTTTCAAGGTAATACGAAAACTACGAAAACAATTTACTATCAAAAAAGGTGAAAAAACATTGTCAGTCGCCATAGATCGATCGAATTAAACCATTCCAAGCCGAATAGGCTGTCAGTGTCATTACCTGTCAAACTGGCCCGCTGCGCTGGGAAGGGGGTGATGTAGCGTACAGAAAGTAGATGGCGATAGGCTCCAAAGTAATGCTAGTGGTGCACAGATGGCGCCTAAACTAAGAGGAAGAAAAGGAAGAGGTTATTGGAGTAGAAAGAAAATTGTAAATTAGACAGAAGGAGAACGTGAGTTAGCGAAGAGTGCCAAAAAGTTCTGTCGTAAAATTAAATTAAACTTTTAACTAATTGATCCGATCTCACAATAAATAAAATTGAATTTTGTTAATTATAAAAATACATCGAAGCGTTTCATTTAAATTCAATATGTGTGTGTATGGTTAGTTGCAACTTGGATGATAATAATGTTTTGGACCCGATATGTGGCGCTGTTGTCGACCTACTAGAAACTCAACCGATATCAATGAAACTTCGTATGTATGTATGGTTGGTTGCAACTTGGATGATAATAGTGTTTTGGACCCGGGTGGCGCTGTTGTCGACCTACTAGAAACTCAACCGATATCAATGAAACTTCGTATGTGTGTATGGTTGGTTGCAACTTGGATGACAATAGTGTTTTGGACCCGATAGGTGGCGCTGTTGTCGACCTACTAGAAACTCAACCGATATCAATGAAACTTCGTATGTATGTATGGTTGGTTGCAACTTGGATGATAATAATGTTTTGGACCCGATAGGTGGCGCTGTTGTCGATCTACTAGAAACTCAACCGATATCAATGAAACTTTGTATGTGTGTATGGTTAGTTGCAACTTGGATGACAATAGTGTTTTGGACCCGATAGGTGGCGCTGTTGTCGACCTACTAGAAACTCAACCGATATCAATGAAACTTCGGATGTGTGTATGGTTGGTTGCAACTTGGATGACAATAGTGTGTTGGACCCGATAGGTGGCGCTGTTGTCGATCTACTAGAAACTGAACCGATATTAATGAAACTTCGTATGTGTATATGGTTGGTTGCAACTTGGATGATAGTAGTGTCTTCGACCCGATAGGTGGCGCTGTTGTCGACCTACTAGAAACTCAACCGATTTCAATGAAACTTTATGTGTGTGTATGTTTGGTTTGCAACTTGGATGATAATAGTGTTTTGGACCCGATAGGTGGCGCTGTTGTCGATCTACTAGAAACTCAACCGATATCAATGAAACTTCGTATGTGTGTATGGTTGGTTGCAACTTCGAAGATAATAGTGTTTTGGACCCGATAGGGGGAGCTGTTGTCGATATACTAGAAACTCAACCGATATCAATGAAACTTTATGTGTGTGTATGTTCGGTTGCAACTTGGATGATAATAGTGTTTTAGACCCGATAGGTGGCGCTGTTGTCGATCTACTAGTAACTCAACCGATATCAATGAAACTTTGTGTGTGTATATGGTTGGTTGCAACTTGGATGATAATAATGTTTTGGACCCGATAGGTGGCGCTGTTATCGAACTACTAGAAACTCAACCGATATCAATGAAACTTTATGTGTGTGTGTGTTTGGTAGCAACTTGGATGATAATAGTGTCTTGGACCCAATAGGTGGCGCTGTTGCCGATCTACTAGAAACTCAACCGATATCAATGAAACCTTATGTGTGCGTATGTTTGGTTGCAGCTTGAATGATAGTAGTGTCTTCGACCCGATAGGTGGCGCTGTTTTCGTTCCACTAGAAACTCAACCGATATCAATGAAACTTTGTATGTGTGTATGGTTTGTTGCAACTTGGATGATAGTAGTGTTGAGTTTCTCGTAGATCGACAACAGCGCCACCTGTCGGGTCCAAAACACTATTATCATCCGAGTTGCAAGCACCCTTACACACATTCAAAGTTTCATTGATATCTATTGAGTTTCTAGTGGAACGAAAACAGCGCCACCTATCGGGTCGAAGACACTACTATCATTCAAGTTGCAACCAAACATACGCACACATAAGGTTTCATTGATATCGGTTGAGTTACTAGTAGATCGACAACAGCGCCACCTATCGGGTCTAAAACACTATTATCATCCAAGTTGCAACCGAACATACACACACATAAAGTTTCATTGATATCGGTTGAGTTTCTAGTATATCGACAACAGCTCCACCTATCGGGTCCAAAACACTATTATCTTCGAAGTTGCAACCAACCATACACACATACGAAGTTTCATTGATAACGGTTGAGTTTCTAGTAGATCGAGAACAGCGCCACCTATCGGGTCCAAAACACTATTATCATCTAAGTTGCAAACCAAACATACACACACATAAAGTTTCATTGAAATCGGTTGAGTTTCTAGTAGGTCGACAACAGCGCCACCTATCGGGTCGAAGACACTACTATCATCCAAGTTGCAACCAAACATACGCACACATAAGGTTTCATTGATATCGGTTGAGTTTCTAGTAGATCGACAACAGCGCCACCTATCGGGTCCAAAACACTATTATCATCCAAGTTGCTACCAAACACACACACACATAAAGTTTCATTGAAATCGGTTAAGTTTCTATTAGATCGACAACAGCGCCACCTATCGGGTCTAAAACACTATTATCATCCAAGTTGCAACCGAACATACACACACATAAAGTTTCATTGATATCGGTTGAGTTTCTAGTAGATCGACAACAGCGCCACCTATCGGGTCCAAAACACTATTATCATCCAAGTTGCAACCAAACATACACACACATAAAGTTTCATTGAAATCGGTTGAGTTTGTAGTAGGTCGACAACAGCGCCACCTATCGGGTCCAAAACACTATCATCATCCAAGTTGCAACCAACCATACACACATACAAAGTTTCATTGATATCGGTTGACTTTCTAGTAGATCGACAACAGGGCCACCTATCGGGTCTAAAACACTATTATCATCCAAGTTGCAATCGAACATACACACACATAAAGTTTCATTGATAAGTTGTTCAGTGAATTGACAAAATTTCTCGGCACCACACGCATTCGCACCACAGCCTACCACCCACAGGCTAATGGCATGGTGGAAAGGTTCCATCGTCAATTAAAAACGTCAATACGGGCCTCTGGAGACAAAATAAACTGGTCACATGCACTTCCTTTAATCCTTCTCGGAATTCGCACGACCGTCAAAGAGGACATACAGCATTCACCGTCCGAACTCCTATACGGAGAAAATATTAAAGTGCCACAAGATTTTTCTTCATCGAACGAATTCAACTTTGTGGAACATCTGAAAATATTTTTTAAAAACATCCCAGCATTAACACTGCAAACGAGAAAAACAAAACAAACTTCCATCCTCCTTCCAAACACTCTAAACACTTGCAGGCAGGTCCTGGTAAGAAGCGACAAAATGAAAAGAGCATTAGAATCTCCTTATGAGGGTCCTTTCAAGGTAATACGAAAACTACGAAAACAATTTATTATCAAAAAAGGTGAAAAAACATTGTCAGTCGCCATAGATCGATCGAATTAAACCATTCCAAGCCGAATAGGCTGTCAGTGTCATTACCTGTCAAACTGGCCCGCTGCGCTGGGAAGGGGGTGATGTAGCGTACAGAAAGTAGATGGCGATAGGCTCCAAAGTAATGCTAGTGGTGCACAGATGGCGCCTAAACTAAGAGGAAGAAAAGGAAGAGGTTATTGGAATAGAAAGAAAATTGTAAATTAGACAGAAGGAGAACGTGAGTTAGCGAAGAGTGCCAAAAAGTTCTGTCGTAAAATTAAATTAAACTTTTAACTAATTGATCCGATCTCACAATAAATAAAATTGAATTTTGTTAATTATAAAAATACATCGAAGCGTTTCATTTAAATTCAATATGTGTGTGTATGGTTAGTTGCAACTTGGATGATAATAATGTTTTGGACCCGATATGTGGCGCTGTTGTCGATCTAATAGAAACTCAACAGATATCAATGAAACTTTGTATGTGTGTATGGTTGGTTGCAACTTGGATGATAATAGTGTTTTGGACCCGATAGGTGGCGCTGTTGTCGACCTACTAGAAACTCAACCGATATCAATGAAACTTCGTATGTGTGTATGGTTGGTTGCAACTTGGATGACAATAGTGTTTTGGACCCGATAGGTGGCGCTGTTGTCGACCTACTAGAAACTCAACCGATATCAATGAAACTTCGTATGTATGTATGGTTGGTTGCAACTTGGATGATAATAATGTTTTGGACCCGATAGGTGGCGCTGTTGTCGATCTACTAGAAACTCAACCGATATCAATGAAACTTTGTATGTGTGTATGGTTAGTTGCAACTTGGATGACAATAGTGTTTTGGACCCGATAGGTGGCGCTGTTGTCGACCTACTAGAAACTCAACCGATATCAATGAAACTTTGGATGTGTGTATGGTTGGTTGCAACTTGGATGACAATAGGTGGCGCTGTTGTCGATCTACTAGAAACTCAACCGATATTAATGAAACTTCGTATGTGTGTATGGTTGGTTGCAACTTGGATGATAGTAGTGTCTTCGACCCGATAGGTGGCGCTGTTGTCGACCTACTAGAAACTCAACCGATTTCAATGAAACTTTATGTGTGTGTATGTTTGGTTTGCAACTTGGATGATAATAGTGTTTTGGACCCGATAGGTGGCGCTGTTGTCGATCTACTAGAAACTCAACCGATATCAATGAAACTTCGTATGTGTGTATGGTTGGTTGCAACTTCGAAGATAATAGTGTTTTGGACCCGATAGGTGGAGCTGTTGTCGATATACTAGAAACTCAACCGATATCAATGAAACTTTATGTGTGTGTATGTTCGGTTGCAACTTGGATGATAATAGTGTTTTGGACCCGATAGGTGGCGCTGTTGTCGATCTACTAGAAACTCAACCGATATCAATGAAACTTCGTATGTGTGTATGGTTGGTTGCAACTTCGAAGATAATAGTGTTTTGGACCCGATAGGTGGAGCTGTTGT
Organism: Cheilosia grossa; assembly: GCA_963082955.1. NCBI lineage: Eukaryota > Metazoa > Arthropoda > Insecta > Diptera > Syrphidae > Cheilosia > Cheilosia grossa. The sequence continues at coordinate 47,038,486 of OY720147.1, read as the reverse complement.
CGATATACTAGAAACTCAACCGATATCAATGAAACTTTATGTGTGTGTATGTTCGGTTGCAACTTGGATGATAATAGTGTTTTAGACCCGATAGGTGGCGCTGTTGTCGATCTACTAGTAACTCAACCGATATCAATGAAACTTTGTGTGTGTATATGGTTGGTTGCAACTTGGATGATAATAATGTTTTGGACCCGATAGGTGGCGCTGTTGTCGAACTACTAGAAACTCAACCGATATCAATGAAACTTTATGTGTGTGTGTGTTTGGTAGCAACTTGGATGATAATAGTGTCTTGGACCCGATAGGTGGCGCTGTTGCCGATCTTCTAGAAACTCAACCGATATCAATGAAACCTTATGTGTGCGTATGTTTGGTTGCAACTTGAATGATAGTAGTGTCTTCGACCCGATAGGTGGCGCTGTTTTCGTTCCACTAGAAACTCAACCGATATCAATGAAACTTTGTATGTGTGCATGGTTTGTTGCAACTTGGATACGAACATACGCACACATAAGGTTTCATTGATATCGGTTGAGTTTCTAGTAGTTCGACAACAGCGCCACCTATCGGGTCCAAAACATTATTATCATCCAAGTTGCAACCAAACACACACACACATAAAGTTTCATTGATATCGGTTGAGTTTCTAGTAGTTCGACAACAGCGCCACCTATCGGGTCCAAAACATTATTATCATCCAAGTTGCAACCAACCATATACACACACAAAGTTTCATTGATATCGGTTGAGTTACTAGTAGATCGACAACAGCGCCACCTATCGGGTCTAAAACACTATTATCATCCAAGTTGCAACCAACCATATACACACACAAAGTTTCATTGATATCGGTTGAGTTACTAGTAGATCGACAACAGCGCCACCTATCGGGTCCAAGACACTTTTATCATCCAAGTTGCTACCAAACACACACACACATAAAGTTTCATTGATATCGGTTGAGTTTCTAGTAGTTCGACAACAGCGCCACCTATCGGGTCCAAAACACTACTATCATCCAAGTTGCAACCAACCATACACACATAAAAAGTTTCATTGATATCGGTTGACTTTCAAGTGGAACGACAACAGCGCCACCTATCGGGTCGAAGACACTACTATCATCCAAGTTGCAACCAAACATACGCACACATAAGGTTTCATTGATATCCGTTGAGTTTCTAGTAGATCGACAACAGCGCCACCTATCGGGTCCAAAACACTATTATCATCCAAGTTGCAACCAACCATACACACATACAAAGTTTCATTGATATCGGTTGAGTTTCTTGTGGAACGACAACAGCGCCACCTATCGGGTCAAAGACACTACTATCATCCAAGTTGCAACCAAACATACGCACACATAAGGTTTCATTGAGATCCGTTGAGTTTCTAGTAGATCGACAACAGCGCCACCTATCGGGTCCAAAACACTATTATCATCCAAGTTGCAACCAACCATACACACATACAAAGTTTCATTGATATCGGTTGAGTTTCTAGTGGAACGACAACAGCGCCACCTATCGGGTCGAAGACACTACTATCATCCAAGTTGCAACCAAACATACGCACACATAAGGTTTCATTGATATCGGTTGAGTTTCTAGTAGATCGACAACAGCGCCACCTATCGGGTCCAAAACACTATTATCATCCAAGTTGCTACCAAACACACACACACATAAAGTTTCATTGAAATCGGTTAAGTTTCTATTAGATCGACAACAGCGCCACCTATCGGGTCTAAAACACTATTATCATCCAAGTTGCAACCGAACATACACACACATAAAGTTTCATTGATATCGGTTGAGTTTCTAGTAGATCGACAACAGCGCCACCTATCGGGTCCAAAACACTATTATCATCCAAGTTGCAACCAAACATACACACACATAAAGTTTCATTGAAATCGGTTGAGTTTCTAGTAGGTCGACAACAGCGCCACCTATCGGGTCCAAAACACTATCATCATCCAAGTTGCAACCAACCATACACACATACAAAGTTTCATTGATATCGGTTGACTTTCTAGTAGATCGACAACAGCGCCACCTATCGGGTCTAAAACACTATTATCATCCAAGTTGCAACCGAACATACACACACATAAAGTTTCATTGATAAGTTGTTCAGTGAATTGACAAAATTTCTCGGCACCACACGCATTCGCACCACAGCCTACCACCCACAGGCTAATGGCATGGTGGAAAGGTTCCATCGTCAATTAAAAACGTCAATACGGGCCTCTGGAGACAAAATAAACTGGTCACATGCACTTCCTTTAATCCTTCTCGGAATTCGCACGACCGTCAAAGAGGACATACAGCATTCACCGTCCGAACTCCTATACGGAGAAAATATTAAAGTGCCACAAGATTTTTCTTCATCGAACGAATTCAACTTTGTGGAACATCTGAAAATATTTTTTAAAAACATCCCAGCATTAACACTGCAAACGAGAAAAACAAAACAAACTTCCATCCTCCTTCCAAACACTCTAAACACTTGCAGGCAGGTCCTGGTAAGAAGCGACAAAATGAAAAGAGCATTAGAATCTCCTTATGAGGGTCCTTTCAAGGTAATACGAAAACTACGAAAACAATTTACTATCAAAAAAGGTGAAAAAACATTGTCAGTCGCCATAGATCGATCGAATTAAACCATTCCAAGCCGAATAGGCTGTCAGTGTCATTACCTGTCAAACTGGCCCGCTGCGCTGGGAAGGGGGTGATGTAGCGTACAGAAAGTAGATGGCGATAGGCTCCAAAGTAATGCTAGTGGTGCACAGATGGCGCCTAAACTAAGAGGAAGAAAAGGAAGAGGTTATTGGAGTAGAAAGAAAATTGTAAATTAGACAGAAGGAGAACGTGAGTTAGCGAAGAGTGCCAAAAAGTTCTGTCGTAAAATTAAATTAAACTTTTAACTAATTGATCCGATCTCACAATAAATAAAATTGAATTTTGTTAATTATAAAAATACATCGAAGCGTTTCATTTAAATTCAATATGTGTGTGTATGGTTAGTTGCAACTTGGATGATAATAATGTTTTGGACCCGATATGTGGCGCTGTTGTCGACCTACTAGAAACTCAACCGATATCAATGAAACTTCGTATGTATGTATGGTTGGTTGCAACTTGGATGATAATAGTGTTTTGGACCCGGGTGGCGCTGTTGTCGACCTACTAGAAACTCAACCGATATCAATGAAACTTCGTATGTGTGTATGGTTGGTTGCAACTTGGATGACAATAGTGTTTTGGACCCGATAGGTGGCGCTGTTGTCGACCTACTAGAAACTCAACCGATATCAATGAAACTTCGTATGTATGTATGGTTGGTTGCAACTTGGATGATAATAATGTTTTGGACCCGATAGGTGGCGCTGTTGTCGATCTACTAGAAACTCAACCGATATCAATGAAACTTTGTATGTGTGTATGGTTAGTTGCAACTTGGATGACAATAGTGTTTTGGACCCGATAGGTGGCGCTGTTGTCGACCTACTAGAAACTCAACCGATATCAATGAAACTTCGGATGTGTGTATGGTTGGTTGCAACTTGGATGACAATAGTGTGTTGGACCCGATAGGTGGCGCTGTTGTCGATCTACTAGAAACTGAACCGATATTAATGAAACTTCGTATGTGTATATGGTTGGTTGCAACTTGGATGATAGTAGTGTCTTCGACCCGATAGGTGGCGCTGTTGTCGACCTACTAGAAACTCAACCGATTTCAATGAAACTTTATGTGTGTGTATGTTTGGTTTGCAACTTGGATGATAATAGTGTTTTGGACCCGATAGGTGGCGCTGTTGTCGATCTACTAGAAACTCAACCGATATCAATGAAACTTCGTATGTGTGTATGGTTGGTTGCAACTTCGAAGATAATAGTGTTTTGGACCCGATAGGGGGAGCTGTTGTCGATATACTAGAAACTCAACCGATATCAATGAAACTTTATGTGTGTGTATGTTCGGTTGCAACTTGGATGATAATAGTGTTTTAGACCCGATAGGTGGCGCTGTTGTCGATCTACTAGTAACTCAACCGATATCAATGAAACTTTGTGTGTGTATATGGTTGGTTGCAACTTGGATGATAATAATGTTTTGGACCCGATAGGTGGCGCTGTTATCGAACTACTAGAAACTCAACCGATATCAATGAAACTTTATGTGTGTGTGTGTTTGGTAGCAACTTGGATGATAATAGTGTCTTGGACCCAATAGGTGGCGCTGTTGCCGATCTACTAGAAACTCAACCGATATCAATGAAACCTTATGTGTGCGTATGTTTGGTTGCAGCTTGAATGATAGTAGTGTCTTCGACCCGATAGGTGGCGCTGTTTTCGTTCCACTAGAAACTCAACCGATATCAATGAAACTTTGTATGTGTGTATGGTTTGTTGCAACTTGGATGATAGTAGTGTTGAGTTTCTCGTAGATCGACAACAGCGCCACCTGTCGGGTCCAAAACACTATTATCATCCGAGTTGCAAGCACCCTTACACACATTCAAAGTTTCATTGATATCTATTGAGTTTCTAGTGGAACGAAAACAGCGCCACCTATCGGGTCGAAGACACTACTATCATTCAAGTTGCAACCAAACATACGCACACATAAGGTTTCATTGATATCGGTTGAGTTACTAGTAGATCGACAACAGCGCCACCTATCGGGTCTAAAACACTATTATCATCCAAGTTGCAACCGAACATACACACACATAAAGTTTCATTGATATCGGTTGAGTTTCTAGTATATCGACAACAGCTCCACCTATCGGGTCCAAAACACTATTATCTTCGAAGTTGCAACCAACCATACACACATACGAAGTTTCATTGATAACGGTTGAGTTTCTAGTAGATCGAGAACAGCGCCACCTATCGGGTCCAAAACACTATTATCATCTAAGTTGCAAACCAAACATACACACACATAAAGTTTCATTGAAATCGGTTGAGTTTCTAGTAGGTCGACAACAGCGCCACCTATCGGGTCGAAGACACTACTATCATCCAAGTTGCAACCAAACATACGCACACATAAGGTTTCATTGATATCGGTTGAGTTTCTAGTAGATCGACAACAGCGCCACCTATCGGGTCCAAAACACTATTATCATCCAAGTTGCTACCAAACACACACACACATAAAGTTTCATTGAAATCGGTTAAGTTTCTATTAGATCGACAACAGCGCCACCTATCGGGTCTAAAACACTATTATCATCCAAGTTGCAACCGAACATACACACACATAAAGTTTCATTGATATCGGTTGAGTTTCTAGTAGATCGACAACAGCGCCACCTATCGGGTCCAAAACACTATTATCATCCAAGTTGCAACCAAACATACACACACATAAAGTTTCATTGAAATCGGTTGAGTTTGTAGTAGGTCGACAACAGCGCCACCTATCGGGTCCAAAACACTATCATCATCCAAGTTGCAACCAACCATACACACATACAAAGTTTCATTGATATCGGTTGACTTTCTAGTAGATCGACAACAGGGCCACCTATCGGGTCTAAAACACTATTATCATCCAAGTTGCAATCGAACATACACACACATAAAGTTTCATTGATAAGTTGTTCAGTGAATTGACAAAATTTCTCGGCACCACACGCATTCGCACCACAGCCTACCACCCACAGGCTAATGGCATGGTGGAAAGGTTCCATCGTCAATTAAAAACGTCAATACGGGCCTCTGGAGACAAAATAAACTGGTCACATGCACTTCCTTTAATCCTTCTCGGAATTCGCACGACCGTCAAAGAGGACATACAGCATTCACCGTCCGAACTCCTATACGGAGAAAATATTAAAGTGCCACAAGATTTTTCTTCATCGAACGAATTCAACTTTGTGGAACATCTGAAAATATTTTTTAAAAACATCCCAGCATTAACACTGCAAACGAGAAAAACAAAACAAACTTCCATCCTCCTTCCAAACACTCTAAACACTTGCAGGCAGGTCCTGGTAAGAAGCGACAAAATGAAAAGAGCATTAGAATCTCCTTATGAGGGTCCTTTCAAGGTAATACGAAAACTACGAAAACAATTTATTATCAAAAAAGGTGAAAAAACATTGTCAGTCGCCATAGATCGATCGAATTAAACCATTCCAAGCCGAATAGGCTGTCAGTGTCATTACCTGTCAAACTGGCCCGCTGCGCTGGGAAGGGGGTGATGTAGCGTACAGAAAGTAGATGGCGATAGGCTCCAAAGTAATGCTAGTGGTGCACAGATGGCGCCTAAACTAAGAGGAAGAAAAGGAAGAGGTTATTGGAATAGAAAGAAAATTGTAAATTAGACAGAAGGAGAACGTGAGTTAGCGAAGAGTGCCAAAAAGTTCTGTCGTAAAATTAAATTAAACTTTTAACTAATTGATCCGATCTCACAATAAATAAAATTGAATTTTGTTAATTATAAAAATACATCGAAGCGTTTCATTTAAATTCAATATGTGTGTGTATGGTTAGTTGCAACTTGGATGATAATAATGTTTTGGACCCGATATGTGGCGCTGTTGTCGATCTAATAGAAACTCAACAGATATCAATGAAACTTTGTATGTGTGTATGGTTGGTTGCAACTTGGATGATAATAGTGTTTTGGACCCGATAGGTGGCGCTGTTGTCGACCTACTAGAAACTCAACCGATATCAATGAAACTTCGTATGTGTGTATGGTTGGTTGCAACTTGGATGACAATAGTGTTTTGGACCCGATAGGTGGCGCTGTTGTCGACCTACTAGAAACTCAACCGATATCAATGAAACTTCGTATGTATGTATGGTTGGTTGCAACTTGGATGATAATAATGTTTTGGACCCGATAGGTGGCGCTGTTGTCGATCTACTAGAAACTCAACCGATATCAATGAAACTTTGTATGTGTGTATGGTTAGTTGCAACTTGGATGACAATAGTGTTTTGGACCCGATAGGTGGCGCTGTTGTCGACCTACTAGAAACTCAACCGATATCAATGAAACTTTGGATGTGTGTATGGTTGGTTGCAACTTGGATGACAATAGGTGGCGCTGTTGTCGATCTACTAGAAACTCAACCGATATTAATGAAACTTCGTATGTGTGTATGGTTGGTTGCAACTTGGATGATAGTAGTGTCTTCGACCCGATAGGTGGCGCTGTTGTCGACCTACTAGAAACTCAACCGATTTCAATGAAACTTTATGTGTGTGTATGTTTGGTTTGCAACTTGGATGATAATAGTGTTTTGGACCCGATAGGTGGCGCTGTTGTCGATCTACTAGAAACTCAACCGATATCAATGAAACTTCGTATGTGTGTATGGTTGGTTGCAACTTCGAAGATAATAGTGTTTTGGACCCGATAGGTGGAGCTGTTGTCGATATACTAGAAACTCAACCGATATCAATGAAACTTTATGTGTGTGTATGTTCGGTTGCAACTTGGATGATAATAGTGTTTTGGACCCGATAGGTGGCGCTGTTGTCGATCTACTAGAAACTCAACCGATATCAATGAAACTTCGTATGTGTGTATGGTTGGTTGCAACTTCGAAGATAATAGTGTTTTGGACCCGATAGGTGGAGCTGTTGTCGATATACTAGAAACTCAACCGATATCAATGAAACTTTATGTGTGTGTATGTTCGGTTGCAACTTGGATGATAATAGTGTTTTAGACCCGATAGGTGGCGCTGTTGTCGATCTACTAGTAACTCAACCGATATCAATGAAACTTTGTGTGTGTATATGGTTGGTTGCAACTTGGATGATAATAATGTTTTGGACCCGATAGGTGGCGCTGTTGTCGAACTACTAGAAACTCAACCGATATCAATGAAACTTTATGTGTGTGTGTGTTTGGTAGCAACTTGGATGATAATAGTGTCTTGGACCCGATAGGTGGCGCTGTTGCCGATCTTCTAGAAACTCAACCGATATCAATGAAACCTTATGTGTGCGTATGTTTGGTTGCAACTTGAATGATAGTAGTGTCTTCGACCCGATAGGTGGCGCTGTTTTCGTTCCACTAGAAACTCAACCGATATCAATGAAACTTTGTATGTGTGCATGGTTTGTTGCAACTTGGATACGAACATACGCACACATAAGGTTTCATTGATATCGGTTGAGTTTCTAGTAGTTCGACAACAGCGCCACCTATCGGGTCCAAAACATTATTATCATCCAAGTTGCAACCAAACACACACACACATAAAGTTTCATTGATATCGGTTGAGTTTCTAGTAGTTCGACAACAGCGCCACCTATCGGGTCCAAAACATTATTATCATCCAAGTTGCAACCAACCATATACACACACAAAGTTTCATTGATATCGGTTGAGTTACTAGTAGATCGACAACAGCGCCACCTATCGGGTCTAAAACACTATTATCATCCAAGTTGCAACCAACCATATACACACACAAAGTTTCATTGATATCGGTTGAGTTACTAGTAGATCGACAACAGCGCCACCTATCGGGTCCAAGACACTTTTATCATCCAAGTTGCTACCAAACACACACACACATAAAGTTTCATTGATATCGGTTGAGTTTCTAGTAGTTCGACAACAGCGCCACCTATCGGGTCCAAAACACTACTATCATCCAAGTTGCAACCAACCATACACACATAAAAAGTTTCATTGATATCGGTTGACTTTCAAGTGGAACGACAACAGCGCCACCTATCGGGTCGAAGACACTACTATCATCCAAGTTGCAACCAAACATACGCACACATAAGGTTTCATTGATATCCGTTGAGTTTCTAGTAGATCGACAACAGCGCCACCTATCGGGTCCAAAACACTATTATCATCCAAGTTGCAACCAACCATACACACATACAAAGTTTCATTGATATCGGTTGAGTTTCTAGTGGAACGACAACAGCGCCACCTATCGGGTCGAAGACACTACTATCATCCAAGTTGCAACCAAACATACGCACACATAAGGTTTCATTGAGATCCGTTGAGTTTCTAGTAGATCGACAACAGCGCCACCTATCGGGTCCAAAACACTATTATCATCCAAGTTGCAACCAACCATACACACATACAAAGTTTCATTGATATCGGTTGAGTTTCTAGTGGAACGACAACAGCGCCACCTATCGGGTCGAAGACACTACTATCATCCATGTTGCAACCAAACATACGCACACATAAGGTTTCATTGATATCGGTTGAGTTTCTAGTAGATCGACAACAGCGCCACCTATCGGGTCCAAAACACTATTATCATCCAAGTTGCTACCAAACACACACACACATAAAGTTTCATTGAAATCGGTTAAGTTTCTATTAGATCGACAACAGCGCCACCTATCGGGTCTAAAACACTATTATCATCCAAGTCGCAACCGAACATACACACATACAAAGTTTCATTGATATCGGTTGAGTTTCTAGTGGAACGACAACAGCGCCACCTATCGGGTCGAAGACACTACTATCATCCAAGTTGCAACCAAACATACGCACACATAAGGTTTCATTGATATCGGTTGAGTTTCTAGTAGATCGACAACAGCGCCACCTATCGGGTCCAAAACACTATTATCATCCAAGTTGCTACCAAACACACACACACATAAAGTTTCATTGATATCGGTTGAGTTTCTAGTAGATCGACAACAGCGCCACCTATCGGGTCCAAAACACTATTATCATCCAAGTTGCAACCAAACATACACACACATAAAGTTTCATTGAAATCGGTTGAGTTTCTAGTAGGTCGACAACAGCGCCACCTATCGGGTCCAAAACACTATCATCATCCAAGTTGCAACCGAACATACACACACATAAAGTTTCATTGATAAGTTGTTCAGTGAATTGACAAAATTTCTCGGCACCACACGCATTCGCACCACAGCCTACCACCCACAGGCTAATGGCATGGTGGAAAGGTTCCATCGTCAATTAAAAACGTCAATACGGGCCTCTGGAGACAAAATAAACTGGTCACATGCACTTCCTTTAATCCTTCTCGGAATTCGCACGACCGTCAAAGAGGACATACAGCATTCACCGTCCGAACTCCTATACGGAGAAAATATTAAAGTGCCACAAGATTTTTCTTCATCGAACGAATTCAACTTTGTGGAACATCTGAAAATATTTTTTAAAAACATCCCAGCATTAACACTGCAAACGAGAAAAACAAAACAAACTTCCATCCTCCTTCCAAACACTCTAAACACTTGCAGGCAGGTCCTGGTAAGAAGCGACAAAATGAAAAGAGCATTAGAATCTCCTTATGAGGGTCCTTTCAAGGTAATACGAAAACTACGAAAACAATTTATTATCAAAAAAGGTGAAAAAACATTGTCAGTCGCCATAGATCGATCGAATTAAACCATTCCAAGCCGAATAGGCTGTCAGTGTCATTACCTGTGAAACTGGCCCGCTGCGCTGGGAAGGGGGTGATGTAGCGTACAGAAAGTAGATGGCGATAGGCTCCAAAGTAATGCTAGTGGTGCACAGATGGCGCCTAAACTAAGAGGAAGAAAAGGAAGAGGTTATTGGAGTAGAAAGAAAATTGTAAATTAGACAGAAGGAGAACGTGAGTTAGCGAAGAGTGCCAAAAAGTTCTGTCGTAAAATTAAATTAAACTTTTAACTAATTGATCCGATCTCACAATAAATAAAATTGAATTTTGTTAATTATAAAAATACATCGAAGCGTTTCATTTAAATTCAATATGTGTGTGTATGGTTAGTTGCAACTTGGATGATAATAATGTTTTGGACCCGATATGTGGCGCTGTTGTCGATCTAATAGAAACTCAACAGATATCAATGAAACTTTGTATGTGTGTATGGTTGGTTGCAACTTGGATGATAATAGTGTTTTGGACCCGGGTGGCGCTGTTGTCGACCTACTAGAAACTCAACCGATATCAATGAAACTTCGTATGTGTGTATGGTTGGTTGCAACTTGGATGACAATAGTGTTTTGGACCCGATAGGTGGCGCTGTTGTCGACCTACTAGAAACTCAACCGATATCAATGAAACTTCGTATGTGTGTATGGTTGGTTGCAACTTGGATGACAATAGTGTTTTGGACCCGATAGGTGGCGCTGTTGTCGACCTACTAGAAACTCAACCGATATCAATGAAACTTCGTATGTATGTATGGTTGGTTGCAACTTGGATGATAATAATGTTTTGGACCCGATAGGTGGCGCTGTTGTCGATCTACTACAAAATCAACCGATATCAATGAAACTTTGTATGTGTGTATGGTTAGTTGCAACTTGGATGATAATAGTGTTTTAGACCCGATAGGTGGCGCTGTTGTCGACCTACTAGAAACTCAACCGATATCAATGAAACTTCGGATGTGTGTATGGTTGGTTGCAACTTGGATGACAATAGTGTGTTGGACCCGATAGGTGGCGCTGTTGTCGATCTACTAGAAACTGAACCGATATTAATGAAACTTCGTATGTGTGTATGGTTGGTTGCAACTTGGATGATAGTAGTGTCTTCGACCCGATAGGTGGCGCTGTTGTCGACCTACTAGAAACTCAACCGATTTCAATGAAACTTTATGTGTGTGTATGTTTGGTTTGCAACTTGGATGATAATAGTGTTTTGGACCCGATAGGTGGCGCTGTTGTCGATCTACTAGAAACTCAACCGATATCAATGAAACTTCGTATGTGTGTATGGTTGGTTGCAACTTCGAAGATAATAGTGTTTTGGACCCGATAGGTGGAGCTGTTGTCGATATACTAGAAACTCAACCGATATCAATGAAACTTTATGTGTGTGTATGTTCGGTTGCAACTTGGATGATAATAGTGTTTTAGACCCGATAGGTGGCGCTGTTGTCGATCTACTAGTAACTCAACCGATATCAATAAAACTTTGTGTGTGTATATGGTTGGTTGCAACTTGGATGATAATAATGTTTTGGACCCGATAGGTGGCGCTGTTGTCGAACTACTAGAAACTCAACCGATATCAATGAAACTTTATGTGTGTGTGTGTTTGGTAGCAACTTGGATGATAATAGTGTTTTGGACCCGATAGGTGGCGCTGTTGCCGATCTACTAGAAACTCAACCGATATCAATGAAACCTTATGTGTGCGTATGTTTGGTTGCAGCTTGAATGATAGTAGTGTCTTCGACCCGATAGGTGGCGCTGTTTTCGTTCCACTAGAAACTCAACCGATATCAATGAAACTTTGTATGTGTGTATGGTTTGTTGCAACTTGGATGATAGTAGTGTTGAGTTTCTCGTAGATCGACAACAGCGCCACCTGTCGGGTCCAAAACACTATTATCATCCGAGTTGCAAGCACCCTTACACACATTCAAAGTTTCATTGATATCTATTGAGTTTCTAGTGGAACGAAAACAGCGCCACCTATCGGGTCGAAGACACTACTATCATTCAAGTTGCAACCAAACATACGCACACATAAGGTTTCATTGATATCGGTTGAGTTACTAGTAGATCGACAACAGCGCCACCTATCGGGTCTAAAACACTATTATCATCCAAGTTGCAACCGAACATACACACACATAAAGTTTCATTGATATCGGTTGAGTTTCTAGTATTTCGACAACAGCTCCACCTATCGGGTCCAAAACACTATTATCTTCGAAGTTGCAACCAACCATACACACATACGAAGTTTCATTGATATCGGTTGAGTTTCTAGTAGATCGAGAACAGCGCCACCTATCGGGTCCAAAACACTATTATCATCTAAGTTGCAAACCAAACATACACACACATAAAGTTTCATTGAAATCGGTTGAGTTTCTAGTAGGTCGACAACAGCGCCACCTATCGGGTCGAAGACACTACTATCATCCAAGTTGCAACCAAACATACGCACACATAAGGTTTCATTGATATCGGTTGAGTTTCTAGTAGATCGACAACAGCGCCACCTATCGGGTCGAAAACACTATTATCATCCAAGTTGCTACCAAACACACACACACATAAAGTTTCATTGAAATCGGTTAAGTTTCTATTAGATCGACAACAGCGCCACCTATCGGGTCTAAAACACTATTATCATCCAAGTTGCAACCGAACATACACACACATAAAGTTTCATTGATATCGGTTGAGTTTCTAGTAGATCGACAACAGCGCCACCTATCGGGTCCAAAACACTATTATCATCCAAGTTGCAACCAAACATACACACACATAAAGTTTCATTGAAATCGGTTGAGTTTCTAGTAGGTCGACAACAGCGCCACCTATCGGGTCCAAAACACTATCATCATCCAAGTTGCAACCAACCATACACACATACAAAGTTTCATTGATATCGGTTGACTTTCTAGTAGATCGACAACAGCGCCACCTATCGGGTCTAAAACACTATTATCATCCAAGTTGCAACCGAACATACACACACATAAAGTTTCATTGATAAGTTGTTCAGTGAATTGACAAAATTTCTCGGCACCACACGCATTCGCACCACAGCCTACCACCCACAGGCTAATGGCATGGTGGAAAGGTTCCATCGTCAATTAAAAACGTCAATACGGGCCTCTGGAGACAAAATAAAATGGTCACATGCACTTCCTTTAATCCTTCTCGGAATTCGCACGACCGTCAAAGAGGACATACAGCATTCACCGTCCGAACTCCTATACGGAGAAAATATTAAAGTGCCACAAGATTTTTCTTCATCGAACGAATTCAACTTTGTGGAACATCTGAAAATATTTTTTAAAAACATCCCAGCATTAACACTGCAAACGAGAAAAACAAAACAAACTTCCATCCTCCTTCCAAACACTCTAAACACTTGCAGGCAGGTCCTGGTAAGAAGCGACAAAATGAAAAGAGCATTAGAATCTCCTTATGAGGGTCCTTTCAAGGTAATACGAAAACTACGAAAACAATTTATTATCAAAAAAGGTGAAAAAACATTGTCAGTCGCCATAGATCGATCGAATTAAACCATTCCAAGCCGAATAGGCTGTCAGTGTCATTACCTGTCAAACTGGCCCGCTGCGCTGGGAAGGGGGTGATGTAGCGTACAGAAAGTAGATGGCGATAGGCTCCAAAGTAATGCTAGTGGTGCACAGATGGCGCCTAAATTAAGAGGAAGAAAAGGAAGAGGTTATTGGAATAGAAAGAAAATTGTAAATTAGACAGAAGGAGAACGTGAGTTAGCGAAGAGTGCCAAAAAGTTCTGTCGTAAAATTAAATTAAACTTTTAACTAATTGATCCGATCTCACAATAAATAAAATTGAATTTTGTTAATTATAAAAATACATCGAAGCGTTTCATTTAAATTCAATATGTGTGTGTATGGTTAGTTGCAACTTGGATGATAATAATGTTTTGGACCCGATATGTGGCGCTGTTGTCGATCTAATAGAAACTCAACAGATATCAATGAAACTTTGTATGTGTGTGTGGTTGGTTGCAACTTGGATGATAATAGTGTTTTGGACCCGATAGGTGGCGCTGTTGTCGACCTACTAGAAACTCAACCGATATCAATGAAACTTCGTATGTGTGTATGGTTGGTTGCAATTTGGATGACAATAGTGTTTTGGACCCGATAGGTGGCGCTGTTGTCGACCTACTAGAAACTCAACCGATATCAATGAAACTTCGTATGTGTGTATGGTTGGTTGCAACTTGGATGACAATAGTGTTTTGGACCCGATAGGTGGCGCTGTTGTCGACCTACTAGAAACTCAACCGATATCAATGAAACTTCGTATGTATGTATGGTTGGTTGCAACTTGGATGATAATAATGTTTTGGACCCGATAGGTGGCGCTGTTGTCGACCTACTAGAAACTCAACCGATATCAATGAAACTTCGTATGTATGTATGGTTGGTTGCAACTTGGATGATAATAATGTTTTGGACCCGATAGGTGGCGCTGTTGTCGATCTACTACAAAATCAACCGATATCAATGAAACTTTGTATGTGTGTATGGTTAGTTGCAACTTGGATGATAATAGTGTTTTAGACCCGATAGGTGGCGCTGTTGTCGACCTACTAGAAACTCAACCGATATCAATGAAACTTCGGATGTGTGTATGGTTGGTTGCAACTTGGATGACAATAGTGTGTTGGACCCGATAGGTGGCGCTGTTGTCGATCTACTAGAAACTGAACCGATATTAATGAAACTTCGTATGTGTGTATGGTTGGTTGCAACTTGGATGATAGTAGTGTCTTCGACCCGATAGGTGGCGCTGTTGTCGACCTACTAGAAACTCAACCGATTTCAATGAAACTTTATGTGTGTGTATGTTTGGTTTGCAACTTGGATGATAATAGTGTTTTGGACCCGATAGGTGGCGCTGTTGTCGATCTACTAGAAACTCAACCGATATCAATGAAACTTCGTATGTGTGTATTGTTGGTTGCAACTTCGAAGATAATAGTGTTTTGGACCCGATAGGTGGAGCTGTTGTCGATATACTAGAAACTCAACCGATATCAATGAAACTTTATGTGTGTGTATGTTCGGTTGCAACTTGGATGATAATAGTGTTTTAGACCCGATAGGTGGCGCTGTTGTCGATCTACTAGTAACTCAACCGATATCAATAAAACTTTGTGTGTGTATATGGTTGGTTGCAACTTGGATAATAATAATGTTTTGGACCCGATAGGTGGCGCTGTTGTCGAACTACTAGAAACTCAACCGATATCAATGAAACTTTATGTGTGTGTGTGTTTGGTAGCAACTTGGATGATAATAGTGTTTTGGACCCGATAGGTGGCGCTGTTGCCGATCTACTAGAAACTCAACCGATATCAATGAAACCTTATGTGTGCGTATGTTTGGTTGCAGCTTGAATGATAGTAGTGTCTTCGACCCGATAGGTGGCGCTGTTTTCGTTCCACTAGAAACTCAACCGATATCAATGAAACTTTGTATGTGTGTATGGTTTGTTGCAACTTGGATGATAGTAGTGTTGAGTTTCTCGTAGATCGACAACAGCGCCACCTGTCGGGTCCAAAACACTATTATCATCCGAGTTGCAAGCACCCTTACACACATTCAAAGTTTCATTGATATCTATTGAGTTTCTAGTGGAACGAAAACAGCGCCACCTATCGGGTCGAAGACACTACTATCATTCAAGTTGCAACCAAACATACGCACACATAAGGTTTCATTGATATCGGTTGAGTTACTAGTAGATCGACAACAGCGCCACCTATCGGGTCTAAAACACTATTATCATCCAAGTTGCAACCGAACATACACACACATAAAGTTTCATTGATATCGGTTGAGTTTCTAGTATTTCGACAACAGCTCCACCTATCGGGTCCAAAACACTATTATCTTCGAAGTTGCAACCAACCATACACACATACGAAGTTTCATTGATATCGGTTGAGTTTCTAGTAGATCGAGAACAGCGCCACCTATCGGGTCCAAAACACTATTATCATCTAAGTTGCAAACCAAACATACACACACATAAAGTTTCATTGAAATCGGTTGAGTTTCTAGTAGGTCGACAACAGCGCCACCTATCGGGTCGAAGACACTACTATCATCCAAGTTGCAACCAAACATACGCACACATAAGGTTTCATTGATATCGGTTGAGTTTCTAGTAGATCGACAACAGCGCCACCTATCGGGTCGAAAACACTATTATCATCCAAGTTGCTACCAAACACACACACACATAAAGTTTCATTGAAATCGGTTAAGTTTCTATTAGATCGACAACAGCGCCACCTATCGGGTCTAAAACACTATTATCATCCAAGTTGCAACCGAACATACACACACATAAAGTTTCATTGATATCGGTTGAGTTTCTAGTAGATCGACAACAGCGCCACCTATCGGGTCCAAAACACTATTATCATCCAAGTTGCAACCAAACATACACACACATAAAGTTTCATTGAAATCGGTTGAGTTTCTAGTAGGTCGACAACAGCGCCACCTATCGGGTCCAAAACACTATCATCATCCAAGTTGCAACCAACCATACACACATACAAAGTTTCATTGATATCGGTTGACTTTCTAGTAGATCGACAACAGCGCCACCTATCGGGTCTAAAACACTATTATCATCCAAGTTGCAACCGAACATACACACACATAAAGTTTCATTGATAAGTTGTTCAGTGAATTGACAAAATTTCTCGGCACCACACGCATTCGCACCACAGCCTACCACCCACAGGCTAATGGCATGGTGGAAAGGTTCCATCGTCAATTAAAAACGTCAATACGGGCCTCTGGAGACAAAATAAAATGGTCACATGCACTTCCTTTAATCCTTCTCGGAATTCGCACGACCGTCAAAGAGGACATACAGCATTCACCGTCCGAACTCCTATACGGAGAAAATATTAAAGTGCCACAAGATTTTTCTTCATCGAACGAATTCAACTTTGTGGAACATCTGAAAATATTTTTTAAAAACATCCCAGCATTAACACTGCAAACGAGAAAAACAAAACAAACTTCCATCCTCCTTCCAAACACTCTAAACACTTGCAGGCAGGTCCTGGTAAGAAGCGACAAAATGAAAAGAGCATTAGAATCTCCTTATGAGGGTCCTTTCAAGGTAATACGAAAACTACGAAAACAATTTATTATCAAAAAAGGTGAAAAAACATTGTCAGTCGCCATAGATCGATCGAATTAAACCATTCCAAGCCGAATAGGCTGTCAGTGTCATTACCTGTCAAACTGGCCCGCTGCGCTGGGAAGGGGGTGATGTAGCGTACAGAAAGTAGATGGCGATAGGCTCCAAAGTAATGCTAGTGGTGCACAGATGGCGCCTAAATTAAGAGGAAGAAAAGGAAGAGGTTATTGGAATAGAAAGAAAATTGTAAATTAGACAGAAGGAGAACGTGAGTTAGCGAAGAGTGCCAAAAAGTTCTGTCGTAAAATTAAATTAAACTTTTAACTAATTGATCCGATCTCACAATAAATAAAATTGAATTTTGTTAATTATAAAAATACATCGAAGCGTTTCATTTAAATTCAATATGTGTGTGTATGGTTAGTTGCAACTTGGATGATAATAATGTTTTGGACCCGATATGTGGCGCTGTTGTCGATCTAATAGAAACTCAACAGATATCAATGAAACTTTGTATGTGTGTGTGGTTGGTTGCAACTTGGATGATAATAGTGTTTTGGACCCGATAGGTGGCGCTGTTGTCGACCTACTAGAAACTCAACCGATATCAATGAAACTTCGTATGTGTGTATGGTTGGTTGCAATTTGGATGACAATAGTGTTTTGGACCCGATAGGTGGCGCTGTTGTCGACCTACTAGAAACTCAACCGATATCAATGAAACTTCGTATGTGTGTATGGTTGGTTGCAACTTGGATGACAATAGTGTTTTGGACCCGATAGGTGGCGCTGTTGTCGACCTACTAGAAACTCAACCGATATCAATGAAACTTCGTATGTATGTATGGTTGGTTGCAACTTGGATGATAATAATGTTTTGGACCCGATAGGTGGCGCTGTTGTCGATCTACTAGAAACTCAACCGATATCAATGAAACTTTGTATGTGTGTATGGTTAGTTGCAACTTGGATGACAATAGTGTTTTGGACCCGATAGGTGGCGCTGTTGTCGACCTACTAGAAACTCAACCGATATCAATGAAACTTCGTATGTATGTATGGTTGGTTGCAACTTGGATGATAATAATGTTTTGGACCCGATAGGTGGCGCTGTTGTCGATCTACTAGAAACTCAACCGATATTAATGAAACTTCGTATGTGTGTATGGTTGGTTGCAACTTGGATGATAGTAGTGTCTTCGACCCGATAGGTGGCGCTGTTGTCGACCTACTAGAAACTCAACCGATTTCAATGAAACTTTATGTGTGTGTATGTTTGGTTTGCAACTTGGATGATAATAGTGTTTTGGACCCGATAGGTGGCGCTGTTGTCGATCTACTAGAAACTCAACCGATATCAATGAAACTTCGTATGTGTGTATGGTTGGTTGCAACTTCGAAGATAATAGTGTTTTGGACCCGATAGGTGGAGCTGTTGTCGATATACTAGAAACTCAACCGATATCAATGAAACTTTATGTGTGTGTATGTTCGGTTGCAACTTGGATGATAATAGTGTTTTGGACCCGATAGGTGGCGCTGTTGTCGATCTACTAGAAACTCAACCGATATCAATGAAACTTCGTATGTGTGTATGGTTGGTTGCAACTTCGAAGATAATAGTGTTTTGGACCCGATAGGTGGAGCTGTTGTCGATATACTAGAAACTCAACCGATATCAATGAAACTTTATGTGTGTGTATGTTCGGTTGCAACTTGGATGATAATAGTGTTTTAGACCCGATAGGTGGCGCTGTTGTCGATCTACTAGTAACTCAACCGATATCAATGAAACTTTGTGTGTGTATATGGTTGGTTGCAACTTGGATGATAGTAATGTTTTGGACCCGATAGGTGGCGCTGTTGTCGAACTACTAGAAACTCAACCGATATCAATGAAACTTTATGTGTGTGTGTGTTTGGTAGCAACTTGGATGATAATAGTGTCTTGGACCCGATAGGTGGCGCTGTTGTCGATCTACTAGAAACTCAACGGATATCAATGAAACCTTATGTGTGCGTATGTTTGGTTGCAACTTGAATGATAGTAGTGTCTTCGACCCGATAGGTGGCGCTGTT
The DNA here is from genome assembly GCA_963082955.1 of Cheilosia grossa. NCBI lineage: Eukaryota > Metazoa > Arthropoda > Insecta > Diptera > Syrphidae > Cheilosia > Cheilosia grossa. Next base: position 47,018,767 of record OY720147.1, on the reverse strand, counting down.
TTCGTTCCACTAGAAACTCAACCGATATCAATGAAACTTTGTGTGTGTGCATGGTTTGTTGCAACTTGGATACGAACATACGCACACATAAGGTTTCATTGATATCGGTTGAGTTTCTAGTAGATCGGCAACAGCGCCACCTATCGGGTCCAAGACACTATTATCATCCAAGTTGCTACCAAACACACACAAACATAAAGTTTCATTGATATCGGTTGAGTTTCTAGTAGTTCGACAACAGCGCCACCTATCGGGTCCAAAACACTATTATCATCCAAGTTGCAACCAACCATACACACATACAAAGTTTCATTGATATCGGTTGAGTTTCTAGTGGAACGACAACAGCGCCACCTATCGGGTCGAAGACACTACTATCATCCAAGTTGCAACCAAACATACGCACACATAAGGTTTCATTGATATCCGTTGAGTTTCTAGTAGATCGACAACAGCGCCACCTATCGGGTCCAAAACACTATTATCATCCAAGTTGCAACCAACCATACACACATACAAAGTTTCATTGATATCGGTTGAGTTTCTTGTGGAACGACAACAGCGCCACCTATCGGGTCAAAGACACTACTATCATCCAAGTTGCAACCAAACATACGCACACATAAGGTTTCATTGAGATCCGTTGAGTTTCTAGTAGATCGACAACAGCGCCACCTATCGGGTCCAAAACACTATTATCATCCAAGTTGCAACCAACCATACACACATACAAAGTTTCATTGATATCGGTTGAGTTTCTAGTGGAACGACAACAGCGCCACCTATCGGGTCGAAGACACTACTATCATCCAAGTTGCAACCAAACATACGCACACATAAGGTTTCATTGATATCGGTTGAGTTTCTAGTAGATCGACAACAGCGCCACCTATCGGGTCCAAAACACTATTATCATCCAAGTTGCTACCAAACACACACACACATAAAGTTTCATTGAAATCGGTTAAGTTTCTATTAGATCGACAACAGCGCCACCTATCGGGTCTAAAACACTATTATCATCCAAGTTGCAACCGAACATACACACACATAAAGTTTCATTGATATCGGTTGAGTTTCTAGTAGATCGACAACAGCGCCACCTATCGGGTCCAAAACACTATTATCATCCAAGTTGCAACCAAACATACACACACATAAAGTTTCATTGAAATCGGTTGAGTTTCTAGTAGGTCGACAACAGCGCCACCTATCGGGTCCAAAACACTATCATCATCCAAGTTGCAACCAACCATACACACATACAAAGTTTCATTGATATCGGTTGACTTTCTAGTAGATCGACAACAGCGCCACCTATCGGGTCTAAAACACTATTATCATCCAAGTTGCAACCGAACATACACACACATAAAGTTTCATTGATAAGTTGTTCAGTGAATTGACAAAATTTCTCGGCACCACACGCATTCGCACCACAGCCTACCACCCACAGGCTAATGGCATGGTGGAAAGGTTCCATCGTCAATTAAAAACGTCAATACGGGCCTCTGGAGACAAAATAAACTGGTCACATGCACTTCCTTTAATCCTTCTCGGAATTCGCACGACCGTCAAAGAGGACATACAGCATTCACCGTCCGAACTCCTATACGGAGAAAATATTAAAGTGCCACAAGATTTTTCTTCATCGAACGAATTCAACTTTGTGGAACATCTGAAAATATTTTTTAAAAACATCCCAGCATTAACACTGCAAACGAGAAAAACAAAACAAACTTCCATCCTCCTTCCAAACACTCTAAACACTTGCAGGCAGGTCCTGGTAAGAAGCGACAAAATGAAAAGAGCATTAGAATCTCCTTATGAGGGTCCTTTCAAGGTAATACGAAAACTACGAAAACAATTTACTATCAAAAAAGGTGAAAAAACATTGTCAGTCGCCATAGATCGATCGAATTAAACCATTCCAAGCCGAATAGGCTGTCAGTGTCATTACCTGTCAAACTGGCCCGCTGCGCTGGGAAGGGGGTGATGTAGCGTACAGAAAGTAGATGGCGATAGGCTCCAAAGTAATGCTAGTGGTGCACAGATGGCGCCTAAACTAAGAGGAAGAAAAGGAAGAGGTTATTGGAGTAGAAAGAAAATTGTAAATTAGACAGAAGGAGAACGTGAGTTAGCGAAGAGTGCCAAAAAGTTCTGTCGTAAAATTAAATTAAACTTTTAACTAATTGATCCGATCTCACAATAAATAAAATTGAATTTTGTTAATTATAAAAATACATCGAAGCGTTTCATTTAAATTCAATATGTGTGTGTATGGTTAGTTGCAACTTGGATGATAATAATGTTTTGGACCCGATATGTGGCGCTGTTGTCGACCTACTAGAAACTCAACCGATATCAATGAAACTTCGTATGTATGTATGGTTGGTTGCAACTTGGATGATAATAGTGTTTTGGACCCGGGTGGCGCTGTTGTCGACCTACTAGAAACTCAACCGATATCAATGAAACTTCGTATGTGTGTATGGTTGGTTGCAACTTGGATGACAATAGTGTTTTGGACCCGATAGGTGGCGCTGTTGTCGACCTACTAGAAACTCAACCGATATCAATGAAACTTCGTATGTATGTATGGTTGGTTGCAACTTGGATGATAATAATGTTTTGGACCCGATAGGTGGCGCTGTTGTCGATCTACTAGAAACTCAACCGATATCAATGAAACTTTGTATGTGTGTATGGTTAGTTGCAACTTGGATGACAATAGTGTTTTGGACCCGATAGGTGGCGCTGTTGTCGACCTACTAGAAACTCAACCGATATCAATGAAACTTCGGATGTGTGTATGGTTGGTTGCAACTTGGATGACAATAGTGTGTTGGACCCGATAGGTGGCGCTGTTGTCGATCTACTAGAAACTGAACCGATATTAATGAAACTTCGTATGTGTATATGGTTGGTTGCAACTTGGATGATAGTAGTGTCTTCGACCCGATAGGTGGCGCTGTTGTCGACCTACTAGAAACTCAACCGATTTCAATGAAACTTTATGTGTGTGTATGTTTGGTTTGCAACTTGGATGATAATAGTGTTTTGGACCCGATAGGTGGCGCTGTTGTCGATCTACTAGAAACTCAACCGATATCAATGAAACTTCGTATGTGTGTATGGTTGGTTGCAACTTCGAAGATAATAGTGTTTTGGACCCGATAGGGGGAGCTGTTGTCGATATACTAGAAACTCAACCGATATCAATGAAACTTTATGTGTGTGTATGTTCGGTTGCAACTTGGATGATAATAGTGTTTTAGACCCGATAGGTGGCGCTGTTGTCGATCTACTAGTAACTCAACCGATATCAATGAAACTTTGTGTGTGTATATGGTTGGTTGCAACTTGGATGATAATAATGTTTTGGACCCGATAGGTGGCGCTGTTATCGAACTACTAGAAACTCAACCGATATCAATGAAACTTTATGTGTGTGTGTGTTTGGTAGCAACTTGGATGATAATAGTGTCTTGGACCCAATAGGTGGCGCTGTTGCCGATCTACTAGAAACTCAACCGATATCAATGAAACCTTATGTGTGCGTATGTTTGGTTGCAGCTTGAATGATAGTAGTGTCTTCGACCCGATAGGTGGCGCTGTTTTCGTTCCACTAGAAACTCAACCGATATCAATGAAACTTTGTATAAGTGTATGGTTTGTTGCAACTTGGATGATAGTTGTGTTGAGTTTCTCGTAGATCGACAACAGCGCCACCTGTCGGGTCCAAAACACTATTATCATCCGAGTTGCAAGCACCCTTACACACATTCAAAGTTTCATTGATATCTATTGAGTTTCTAGTGGAACGAAAACAGCGCCACCTATCGGGTCGAAGACACTACTATCATTCAAGTTGCAACCAAACCTACGCACACATAAGGTTTCATTGATATCGGTTGAGTTACTAGTAGATCGACAACAGCGCCACCTATCGGGTCTAAAACACTATTATCATCCAAGTTGCAACCGAACATACACACACATAAAGTTTCATTGATATCGGTTGAGTTTCTAGTATATCGACAACAGCTCCACCTATCGGGTCCAAAACACTATTATCTTCGAAGTTGCAACCAACCATACACACATACGAAGTTTCATTGATAACGGTTGAGTTTCTAGTAGATCGAGAACAGCGCCACCTATCGGGTCCAAAACACTATTATCATCTAAGTTGCAAACCAAACATACACACACATAAAGTTTCATTGAAATCGGTTGAGTTTCTAGTAGGTCGACAACAGCGCCACCTATCGGGTCGAAGACACTACTATCATCCAAGTTGCAACCAAACATACGCACACATAAGGTTTCATTGATATCGGTTGAGTTTCTAGTAGATCGACAACAGCGCCACCTATCGGGTCCAAAACACTATTATCATCCAAGTTGCTACCAAGCACACACACACATAAAGTTTCATTGAAATCGGTTAAGTTTCTATTAGATCGACAACAGCGCCACCTATCGGGTCTAAAACACTATTATCATCCAAGTTGCAACCGAACATACACACACATAAAGTTTCATTGAAATCGGTTGAGTTTCTAGTAGATCGACAACAGCGCCACCTATCGGGTCCAAAACACTATTATCATCCAAGTTGCAACCAAACATACACACACATAAAGTTTCATTGAAATCGGTTGAGTTTGTAGTAGGTCGACAACAGCGCCACCTATCGGGTCCAAAACACTATCATCATCCAAGTTGCAACCAACCATACACACATACAAAGTTTCATTGATATCGGTTGACTTTCTAGTAGATCGACAACAGCGCCACCTATCGGGTCTAAAACACTATTATCATCCAAGTTGCAATCGAACATACACACACATAAAGTTTCATTGATAAGTTGTTCAGTGAATTGACAAAATTTCTCGGCACCACACGCATTCGCACCACAGCCTACCACCCACAGGCTAATGGCATGGTGGAAAGGTTCCATCGTCAATTAAAAACGTCAATACGGGCCTCTGGAGACAAAATAAACTGGTCACATGCACTTCCTTTAATCCTTCTCGGAATTCGCACGACCGTCAAAGAGGACATACAGCATTCACCGTCCGAACTCCTATACGGAGAAAATATTAAAGTGCCACAAGATTTTTCTTCATCGAACGAATTCAACTTTGTGGAACATCTGAAAATATTTTTTAAAAACATCCCAGCATTAACACTGCAAACGAGAAAAACAAAACAAACTTCCATCCTCCTTCCAAACACTCTAAACACTTGCAGGCAGGTCCTGGTAAGAAGCGACAAAATGAAAAGAGCATTAGAATCTCCTTATGAGGGTCCTTTCAAGGTAATACGAAAACTACGAAAACAATTTATTATCAAAAAAGGTGAAAAAACATTGTCAGTCGCCATAGATCGATCGAATTAAACCATTCCAAGCCGAATAGGCTGTCAGTGTCATTACCTGTCAAACTGGCCCGCTGCGCTGGGAAGGGGGTGATGTAGCGTACAGAAAGTAGATGGCGATAGGCTCCAAAGTAATGCTAGTGGTGCACAGATGGCGCCTAAACTAAGAGGAAGAAAAGGAAGAGGTTATTGGAATAGAAAGAAAATTGTAAATTAGACAGAAGGAGAACGTGAGTTAGCGAAGAGTGCCAAAAAGTTCTGTCGTAAAATTAAATTAAACTTTTAACTAATTGATCCGATCTCACAATAAATAAAATTGAATTTTGTTAATTATAAAAATACATCGAAGCGTTTCATTTAAATTCAATATGTGTGTGTATGGTTAGTTGCAACTTGGATGATAATAATGTTTTGGACCCGATATGTGGCGCTGTTGTCGATCTAATAGAAACTCAACAGATATCAATGAAACTTTGTATGTGTGTATGGTTGGTTGCAACTTGGATGATAATAGTGTTTTGGACCCGATAGGTGGCGCTGTTGTCGACCTACTAGAAACTCAACCGATATCAATGAAACTTCGTATGTGTGTATGGTTGGTTGCAACTTGGATGACAATAGTGTTTTGGACCCGATAGGTGGCGCTGTTGTCGACCTACTAGAAACTCAACCGATATCAATGAAACTTCGTATGTATGTATGGTTGGTTGCAACTTGGATGATAATAATGTTTTGGACCCGATAGGTGGCGCTGTTGTCGATCTACTAGAAACTCAACCGATATCAATGAAACTTTGTATGTGTGTATGGTTAGTTGCAACTTGGATGACAATAGTGTTTTGGACCCGATAGGTGGCGCTGTTGTCGACCTACTAGAAACTCAACCGATATCAATGAAACTTTGGATGTGTGTATGGTTGGTTGCAACTTGGATGACAATAGGTGGCGCTGTTGTCGATCTACTAGAAACTCAACCGATATTAATGAAACTTCGTATGTGTGTATGGTTGGTTGCAACTTGGATGATAGTAGTGTCTTCGACCCGATAGGTGGCGCTGTTGTCGACCTACTAGAAACTCAACCGATTTCAATGAAACTTTATGTGTGTGTATGTTTGGTTTGCAACTTGGATGATAATAGTGTTTTGGACCCGATAGGTGGCGCTGTTGTCGATCTACTAGAAACTCAACCGATATCAATGAAACTTCGTATGTGTGTATGGTTGGTTGCAACTTCGAAGATAATAGTGTTTTGGACCCGATAGGTGGAGCTGTTGTCGATATACTAGAAACTCAACCGATATCAATGAAACTTTATGTGTGTGTATGTTCGGTTGCAACTTGGATGATAATAGTGTTTTGGACCCGATAGGTGGCGCTGTTGTCGATCTACTAGAAACTCAACCGATATCAATGAAACTTCGTATGTGTGTATGGTTGGTTGCAACTTCGAAGATAATAGTGTTTTGGACCCAATAGGTGGAGCTGTTGTCGATATACTAGAAACTCAACCGATATCAATGAAACTTTATGTGTGTGTATGTTCGGTTGCAACTTGGATGATAATAGTGTTTTAGACCCGATAGGTGGCGCTGTTGTCGATCTACTAGTAACTCAACCGATATCAATGAAACTTTGTGTGTGTATATGGTTGGTTGCAACTTGGATGATAATAATGTTTTGGACCCGATATTTGGCGCTGTTGTCGAACTACTAGAAACTCAACCGATATCAATGAAACTTTATGTGTGTGTGTGTTTGCTAGCAACTTGGATGATAATAGTGTCTTGGACCCGATAGGTGGCGCTGTTGCCGATCTACTAGAAACTCAACCGATATCAATGAAACTTTGTATGTGTGCATGGTTTGTTGCAACTTGGATACGAACATACGCACACATAAGGTTTCATTGATATCGGTTGAGTTTCTAGTAGATCGGCAACAGCGCCACCTATCGGGTCCAAGACACTATTATCATCCAAGTTGCTACCAAACACACACAAACATAAAGTTTCATTGATATCGGTTGAGTTTCTAGTAGTTCGACAACAGCGCCACCTATCGGGTCCAAAACGCTATTATCATCCAAGTTGCAACCAACCATACACACTTACAAAGTTTCATTGATATCGGTTGAGTTTCTAGTGGAACGACAACAGCGCCACCTATCGGGTCGAAGACACTACTATCATCCAAGTTGCAACCAAACATACGCACACATAAGGTTTCATTGATATCCGTTGAGTTTCTAGTAGATCGACAACAGCGCCACCTATCGGGTCCAAAACACTATTATCATCCAAGTTGCAACCAACCATACACACATACAAAGTTTCATTGATATCGGTTGAGTTTCTTGTGGAACGACAACAACGCCACCTATCGGGTCAAAGACACTACTATCATCCAAGTTGCAACCAAACATACGCACACATAAGGTTTCATTGAGATCCGTTGAGTTTCTAGTAGATCGAGAACAGCGCCACCTATCGGGTCCAAAACACTATTATCATCCAAGTTGCAACCAACCATACACACATACAAAGTTTCATTGATATCGGTTGAGTTTCTAGTGGAACGACAACAGCGCCACCTATCGGGTCGAAGACACTACTATCATCCAAGTTGCAACCAAACATACGCACACATAAGGTTTCATTGATATCGGTTGAGTTTCTAGTAGATCGACAACAGCGCCACCTATCGGGTCCAAAACACTATTATCATCCAAGTTGCTACCAAACACACACACACATAAAGTTTCATTGAAATCGGTTAAGTTTCTATTAGATCGACAACAGCGCCACCTATCGGGTCTAAAACACTATTATCATCCAAGTTGCAACCGAACATACACACACATAAAGTTTCATTGATATCGGTTGAGTTTCTAGTAGATCGACAACAGCGCCACCTATCGGGTCCAAAACACTATTATCATCCAAGTTGCAACCAAACATACACACACATAAAGTTTCATTGAAATCGGTTGAGTTCTAGTAGGTCGACAACAGCGCCACCTATCGGGTCCAAAACACTATCATCATCCAAGTTGCAACCAACCATACACACATACAAAGTTTCATTGATATCGGTTGACTTTCTAGTAGATCGACAACAGCGCTACCTATCGGGTCTAAAACACTATTATCATCCAAGTTGCAACCGAACATACACACACATAAAGTTTCATTGATAAGTTGTTCAGTGAATTGACAAAATTTCTCGGCACCACACGCATTCGCACCACAGCCTACCACCCACAGGCTAATGGCATGGTGGAAAGGTTCCATCGTCAATTAAAAACGTCAATACGGGCCTCTGGAGACAAAATAAACTGGTCACATGCACTTCCTTTAATCCTTCTCGGAATTCGCACGACCGTCAAAGAGGACATACAGCATTCACCGTCCGAACTCCTATACGGAGAAAATATTAAAGTGCCACAAGATTTTTCTTCATCGAACGAATTCAACTTTGTGGAACATCTGAAAATATTTTTTAAAAACATCCCAGCATTAACACTGCAAACGAGAAAAACAAAACAAACTTCCATCCTCCTTCCAAACACTCTAAACACTTGCAGGCAGGTCCTGGTAAGAAGCGACAAAATGAAAAGAGCATTAGAATCTCCTTATGAGGGTCCTTTCAAGGTAATACGAAAACTACGAAAACAATTTATTATCAAAAAAGGTGAAAAAACATTGTCAGTCGCCATAGATCGATCGAATTAAACCATTCCAAGCCGAATAGGCTGTCAGTGTCATTACCTGTCAAACTGGCCCGCTGCGCTGGGAAGGGGGTGATGTAGCGTACAGAAAGTAGATGGCGATAGGCTCCAAAGTAATGCTAGTGGTGCACAGATGGCGCCTAAACTAAGAGGAAGAAAAGGAAGAGGTTATTGGAATAGAAAGAAAATTGTAAATTAGACAGAAGGAGAACGTGAGTTAGCGAAGAGTGCCAAAAAGTTCTGTCGTAAAATTAAATTAAACTTTTAACTAATTGATCCGATCTCACAATAAATAAAATTGAATTTTGTTAATTATAAAAATACATCGAAGCGTTTCATTTAAATTCAATATGTGTGTGTATGGTTAGTTGCAACTTGGATGATAATAATGTTTTGGACCCGATATGTGGCGCTGTTGTCGATCTAATAGAAACTCAACAGATATCAATGAAACTTTGTATGTGTGTATGGTTGGTTGCAACTTGGATGATAATAGTGTTTTGGACCCGATAGGTGGCGCTGTTGTCGACCTACTAGAAACTCAACCGATATCAATGAAACTTCGTATGTGTGTATGGTTGGTTGCAACTTGGATGATAATAATGTTTTGGACCCGATAGGTGGCGCTGTTGTCGATCTACTAGAAACTCAACCGATATCAATGAAACTTTGTATGTGTGTATGGTTAGTTGCAACTTGGATGACAATAGTGTTTTGGACCCGATAGGTGGCGCTGTTGTCGACCTACTAGAAACTCAACCGATATCAATGAAACTTCGGATGTGTGTATGGTTGGTTGCAACTTGGATGACAATAGTGTGTTGGACCCGATAGGTGGCGCTGTTGTCGATCTACTAGAAACTCAACCGATATTAATGAAACTTCGTATGTGTGTATGGTTGGTTGCAACTTGGATGATAGTAGTGTCTTCGACCCGATAGGTGGCGCTGTTGTCGACCTACTAGAAACTCAACCGATTTCAATGAAACTTTATGTGTGTGTATGTTTGGTTTGCAACTTGGATGATAATAGTGTTTTGGACCCGATAGGTGGCGCTGTTGTCGATCTACTAGAAACTCAACCGATATCAATGAAACTTCGTATGTGTGTATGGTTGGTTGCAACTTCGAAGATAATAGTGTTTTGGACCCGATAGGTGGAGCTGTTGTCGATATACTGGAAACTCAACCGATATCAATGAAACTTTATGTGTGTGTATGTTCGGTTGCAACTTGGATGATAATAGTGTTTTGGACCCGATAGGTGGCGCTGTTGTCGATCTACTAGAAACTCAACCGATATCAATGAAACTTCGTATGTGTGTATGGTTGGTTGCAACTTCGAAGATAATAGTGTTTTGGACCCGATAGGTGGAGCTGTTGTCGATATACTAGAAACTCAACCGATATCAATGAAACTTTATGTGTGTGTATGTTCGGTTGCAACTTGGATGATAATAGTGTTTTAGACCCGATAGGTGGCGCTGTTGTCGATCTACTAGTAACTCAACCGATATCAATGAAACTTTGTGTGTGTATATGGTTGGTTGCAACTTGGATGATAATAATGTTTTGGACCCGATAGGTGGCGCTGTTGTCGAACTACTAGAAACTCAACCGATATCAATGAAACTTTATGTGTGTGTGTGTTTGGTAGCAACTTGGATGATAATAGGTCTTGGACCCGATAGGTGGCGCTGTTGCCGATCTACTAGAAACTCAACCGATATCAATGAAACCTTATGTGTGCGTATGTTTGGTTGCAACTTGAATGATAGTAGTGTCTTCGACCCGATAGGTGGCGCTGTTTTCGTTCCACTAGAAACTCAACCGATATCAATGAAACTTTGTATGTGTGCATGGTTTGTTGCAACTTGGATACGAACATACGCACACATAAGGTTTCATTGATATCGGTTGAGTTTCTAGTAGATCGGCAACAGCGCCACCTATCGGGTCCAAGACACTATTATCATCCAAGTTGCTACCAAACACACACAAACATAAAGTTTCATTGATATCGGTTGAGTTTCTAGTAGTTCGACAACAGCGCCACCTATCGGGTCCAAAACACTATTATCATCCAAGTTGCAACCAACCATACACACATACAAAGTTTCATTGATATCGGTTGAGTTTCTAGTGGAACGACAACAGCGCCACCTATCGGGTCGAAGACACTACTATCATCCAAGTTGCAACCAAACATACGCACACATAAGGTTTCATTGATATCCGTTGAGTTTCTAGTAGATCGACAACAGCGCCACCTATCGGGTCCAAAACACTATTATCATCCAAGTTGCAACCAACCATACACACATACAAAGTTTCATTGATATCGGTTGAGTTTCTTGTGGAACGACAACAGCGCCACCTATCGGGTCAAAGACACTACTATCATCCAAGTTGCAACCAAACATACGCACACATAAGGTTTCATTGAGATCCGTTGAGTTTCTAGTAGATCGACAACAGCGCCACCTATCGGGTCCAAAACACTATTATCATCCAAGTTGCAACCAACCATACACACATACAAAGTTTCATTGATATCGGTTGAGTTTCTAGTGGAACGACAACAGCGCCACCTATCGGGTCGAAGACACTACTATCATCCAAGTTGCAACCAAACATACGCACACATAAGGTTTCATTGATATCGGTTGAGTTTCTAGTAGATCGACAACAGCGCCACCTATCGGGTCCAAAACACTATTATCATCCAAGTTGCTACCAAACACACACACACATAAAGTTTCATTGAAATCGGTTAAGTTTCTATTAGATCGACAACAGCGCCACCTATCGGGTCTAAAACACTATTATCATCCAAGTTGCAACCGAACATACACACACATAAAGTTTCATTGATATCGGTTGAGTTTCTAGTAGATCGACAACAGCGCCACCTATAGGGTCCAAAACACTATTATCATCCAAGTTGCAACCAAACATACACACACATAAAGTTTCATTGAAATCGGTTGAGTTTCTAGTAGGTCGACAACAGCGCCACCTATCGGGTCCAAAACACTATCATCATCCAAGTTGCAACCAACCATACACACATACAAAGTTTCATTGATATCGGTTGACTTTCTAGTAGATCGACAACAGCGCCACCTATCGGGTCTAAAACACTATTATCATCCAAGTTGCAACCGAACATACACACACATAAAGTTTCATTGATAAGTTGTTCAGTGAATTGACAAAATTTCTCGGCACCACACGCATTCGCACCACAGCCTACCACCCACAGGCTAATGGCATGGTGGAAAGGTTCCATCGTCAATTAAAAACGTCAATACGGGCCTCTGGAGACAAAATAAACTGGTCACATGCACTTCCTTTAATCCTTCTCGGAATTCGCACGACCGTCAAAGAGGACATACAGCATTCACCGTCCGAACTCCTATACGGAGAAAATATTAAAGTGCCACAAGATTTTTCTTCATCGAACGAATTCAACTTTGTGGAACATCTGAAAATATTTTTTAAAAACATCCCAGCATTAACACTGCAAACGAGAAAAACAAAACAAACTTCCATCCTCCTTCCAAACACTCTAAACACTTGCAGGCAGGTCCTGGTAAGAAGCGACAAAATGAAAAGAGCATTAGAATCTCCTTATGAGGGTCCTTTCAAGGTAATACGAAAACTACGAAAACAATTTATTATCAAAAAAGGTGAAAAAACATTGTCAGTCGCCATAGATCGATCGAATTAAACCATTCCAAGCCGAATAGGCTGTCAGTGTCATTACCTGTCAAACTGGCCCGCTGCGCTGGGAAGGGGGTGATGTAGCGTACAGAAAGTAGATGGCGATAGGCTCCAAAGTAATGCTAGTGGTGCACAGATGGCGCCTAAACTAAGAGGAAGAAAAGGAAGAGGTTATTGGAATAGAAAGAAAATTGTAAATTAGACAGAAGGAGAACGTGAGTTAGCGAAGAGTGCCAAAAAGTTCTGTCGTAAAATTAAATTAAACTTTTAACTAATTGATCCGATCTCACAATAAATAAAATTGAATTTTGTTAATTATAAAAATACATCGAAGCGTTTCATTTAAATTCAATATGTGTGTGTATGGTTAGTTGCAACTTGGATGATAATAATGTTTTGGACCCGATATGTGGCGCTGTTGTCGATCTAATAGAAACTCAACAGTTATCAATGAAACTTTGTATGTGTGTATGGTTGGTTGCAACTTGGATGATAATAGTGTTTTGGACCCGATAGGTGGCGCTGTTGTCGACCTACTAGAAACTCAACCGATATCAATGAAACTTCGTATGTGTGTATGGTTGGTTGCAATTTGGATGACAATAGTGTTTTGGACCCGATAGGTGGCGCTGTTGTCGACCTACTAGAAACTCAACCGATATCAATGAAACTTTGTATGTGTGTATGTTTGGTTGCAACTTGGATGATAATAGTGTTTTGGACCCGATAGGTGGCGCTGTTGTCGATCTACTAGAAACTCAACCGATATCAATGAAACTTTATGTGTGTGTATGTTCGGTAGCAACTTGGATGATAATAGTGTCTTGGACCCGATAGGTGGCGCTGTTGCCGATCTACTAGAAACTCAACCGATATCAATGAAACCTTATGTGTGCGTATGTTTGGTTGCAACTTGAATGATAGTAGTGTCTTCGACCCGATAGGTGGCGCTGTTTTCGTTCCACTAGAAACTCAACCGATATCAATGAAACTTTGTATGTGTGTATGGTCGGTAGCAACTTGGATGATAATAGTGTCTTGGACCCGATAGGTGGCGCTGTTGCCGATCTACTAGAAACTCAACCGATATCAATGAAACCTTATGTGTGCGTATGTTTGGTTGCAACTTGAATGATAGTAGTGTCTTCGACCCGATAATGGGCGCTGTTTTCGTTCCACTAGAAACTCAACCGATATCAATGAAACTTTGTATGTGTGTATGGTTTGTTGCAACTTGGATGATAGTAGTGTTGAGTTTCTCGTAGATCGACAACAGCGCCACCTATCGGGTCTAAAACACTATTATCATCCAAGTTGCAACCGAACATACACACACATAAGGTTTCATTGATATCGGTTGAGTTTCTAGTATATCGACAACAGCGCCACCTATCGGGTCCAAAACACTAATGTCATCCAAGTTGCAACCAACCATACACACATACGAAGTTTCATTGATATCGGTTGAGTTTCTAGTAGGTCGACAACAGCGCCACCTATCGGGTCCAAAACACTATTGTCATCCAAGTTGCAACCAACCATACACACATACGAAGTTGTTGATAGTAGTGTCTTCGACCCGATAGGTGGCGCTGTTTTCGTTCCACTAGAAACTCAACCGATATCAATGAAACTTTGTATGTGTGTATGGTTTGTTGCAACTTGGATGATAGTAGTGTTGAGTTTCTCGTAGATCGACAACAGCGCCACCTATCGGGTCTAAAACACTATTATCATCCAAGTTGCAACCGAACATACACACACATAAGGTTTCATTGATATCGGTTGAGTTTCTAGTATATCGACAACAGCGCCACCTATCGGGTCCAAAACACTATTGTCATCCAAGTTGCAACCAACCATACACACATACGAAGTTTCATTGATATCGGTTGAGTTTCTAGTAGGTCGACAACAGCGCCACCTATCGGGTCCAAAACACTATTGTCATCCAAGTTGCAACCAACCATACACACATACGAAGTTTCATTGATATCGGTTGAGTTTCTAGTAGGTCGACAACAGCGCCACCTATCGGGTCTAAAACACTATTATCTTCGAAGTTGCAACCAACCATACACACATACGAAGTTTCATTGATATCGGTTGAGTTACTAGTAGATCGACAACAGCGCCACCTATCGGGTCTAAAACACTATTATCATCCAAGTTGCAACCGAACATACACACACATAAAGTTTCATTGATATCGGTTGAGTTTCTAGTATATCGACAACAGCTCCACCTATCGGGTCTAAAACACTATTATCATCCAAGTTGCTACCAAACACACACACACATAAAGTTTCATTGAAATCGGTTAAGTTTCTATTAGATCGACAACAGCGCCACCTATCGGGTCTAAAACACTATTATCATCCAAGTTGCAACCGAACATACACACACATAAAGTTTCATTGATATCGGTTGAGTTTCTAGTAGATCGACAACAGCGCCACCTATCGGGTCCAAAACACTATTATCATCCAAGTTGCAACCAAACATACACACACATAAAGTTTCATTGAAATCGGTTGAGTTTCTAGTAGGTCGACAACAGCGCCACCTATCGGGTCCAAAACACTATCATCATCCAAGTTGCAACCAACCATACACACATACGAAGTTTCATTGATATCGGTTGAGTTTCTAGTAGGTCGACAACAGCGCCACCTATCGGGTCCAAAACACTATTGTCATCCAAGTTGCAACTAACCATACACACATACAAAGTTTCATTGATATCGGTTGAGTTTCTAGTAGATCGACAACAGCGCCACCTATCGGGTCCAAAACATTATTATCATCCAAGTTGCAACCAACCATACATACATACGAAGTTTCATTGATATCGGTTGAGTTTCTAGTAGGTCGACAACAGCGCCACCTATCGGGTCCAAAACACTATTGTCATCCAAGTTGCAACCAACCATACACACATACGAAGTTTCATTGATATCGGTTGAGTTTCTAGTAGGTCGACAACAGCGCCACCTATCGGGTCCAAAACACTATTGTCATCCAAGTTGCAACCAACCATACACACATACGAAGTTTCATTGATATCGGTTGAGTTTCTAGTAGGTCGACAACAGCGCCACCTATCGGGTCTAAAACACTATTATCTTCGAAGTTGCAACCAACCATACACACATACGAAGTTTCATTGATATCGGTTGAGTTACTAGTAGATCGACAACAGCGCCACCTATCGGGTCTAAAACACTATTATCATCCAAGTTGCAACCGAACATACACACACATAAAGTTTCATTGATATCGGTTGAGTTTCTAGTATATCGACAACAGCTCCACCTATCGGGTCTAAAACACTATTATCATCCAAGTTGCTACCAAACACACACACACATAAAGTTTCATTGAAATCGGTTAAGTTTCTATTAGATCGACAACAGCGTCACCTATCGGGTCTAAAACACTATTATCATCCAAGTTGCAACCGAACATACACACACATAAAGTTTCATTGATATCGGTTGAGTTTCTAGTAGATCGACAACAGCGCCACCTATCGGGTCCAAAACACTATTATCATCCAAGTTGCAACCAAACATACACACACATAAAGTTTCATTGAAATCGGTTGAGTTTCTAGTAGGTCGACAACAGCGCCACCTATCGGGTCCAAAACACTATCATCATCCAAGTTGCAACCAACCATACACACATACAAAGTTTCATTGATATCGGTTGACTTTCTAGTAGATCGACAACAGCGCCACCTATCGGGTCTAAAACACTATTATCATCCAAGTTGCAACCAACCATATACACACACAAAGTTTCATTGATATCGGTTGAGTTACTAGTAGATCGACAACAGAGCCACCTATCGGGTCTAAAACACTATTATCATCCAAGTTGCAACCGAACATACACACACATAAAGTTTCATTGATATCGGTTGAGTTTCTAGTATATCGACAACAGCTCCACCTATCGGGTCTAAAACAATATTATCATCCAAGTTGCTACCAAACACACACACACATAAAGTTTCATTGAAATCGGTTAAGTTTCTATTAGATCGACAACAGCGTCACCTATCGGGTCCAAAACATTATTATCATCCAAGTTGCAACCAACCATATACACACACAAAGTTTCATTGATATCGGTTGAGTTACTAGTAGATCGACAACAGCGCCACCTATCGGGTCTAAAACACTATTATCATCCAAGTTGCAACCGAACATACACACACATAAAGTTTCATTGATATCGGTTGAGTTTCTAGTATATCGACAACAGCTCCACCTATCGGGTCCAAAACGCTATTATCTTCGAAGTTGCAACTAACCATACACACATACAAAGTTTCATTGATATCGGTTGAGTTTCTAGTAGATCGACAACAGCGCCACCTATCGGGTCCAAAACATTATTATCATCCAAGTTGCAACCAACCATACATACATACGAAGTTTCATTGATATCGGTTGAGTTTCTAGTAGATCGACAACAGCGCCACCTATCGGGTCCAAAACACTATTATCATCCAAGTTGCAACCAACCATACACACATACAAAGTTTCATTTATATCGGTTGAGTTTGTAGTGGAACGACAACAGCGCCACCTATCGGGTCGAAGACACTACTATCATCCAAGTTGCAACCAAACATACGCACACATAAGGTTTCATTGATATCGGTTGAGTTTCTAGTAGATCGACAACAGCGCCACCTATCGGGTCCAAAACACTATTATCATCCAAGTTGCTACCAAACACACACACACATAAAGTTTCATTGAAATCGGTTAAGTTTCTATTAGATCGACAACAGCGCCACCTATCGGGTATAAAACACTATTATCATCCAACAGCGCCACCTATCGGTTCCAAAACACTATTATCATCGAAGTTGCAACCAAACATACACACACATAAAGTTTCATTGAAATCGGTTGAGTTTCTAGTAGGTCGACAACAGCGCCACCTATCGGGTCCAAAACACTATCATCATCCAAGTTGCAACCAACCATACACACATACAAAGTTTCATTGATATCGGTTGACTTTCTAGTAGATCGACAACAGCGCCACCTATCGGGTCTAAAACACTATTATCATCCAAGCTGCAACCGAACATACACACACATAAAGTTTCATTGATATCGGTTGAGTTTCTAGTGGAACGACAACAGCGCCACCTATCGGGTCGAAGACACTACTATCATCCAAGTTGCAACCAAACATACGCACACATAAGGTTTCATTGATATCCGTTGAGTTTCTAGTAGATCGACAACAGCGCCACCTATCGGGTCCAAAACACTATTATCATCCAAGTTGCAACCAACCATACACACATACAAAGTTTCATTGATATCGGTTGAGTTTCTAGTGGAACGACAACAGCGCCACCTATCGGGTCGAAGACACTACTATCATCCAAGTTGCAACCAAACATACGCACACATAAGGTCTCATTGAGATCCGTTGAGTTTCTAGTAGATCGACAACAGCGCCACCTATCGGGTCCAAAACACTATTATCATCCAAGTTGCAACCAACCATACACACATACAAAGTTTCATTGATATCGGTTGAGTTTCTAGTGGAACGACAACAGCGCCACCTATCGGGTCGAAGACACTACTATCATCCAAGTTGCAACCAAACATACGCACACATAAGGTTTCATTGATATCGGTTGAGTTTCTAGTAGATCGACAACAGCGCCACCTATCGGGTCCAAAACACTATTATCATCCAAGTTGCTACCAAACACACACACACATAAAGTTTCATTGAAATCGGTTAAGTTTCTATTAGATCGACAACAGCGCCACCTATCGGGTCTAAAACACTATTATCATCCAAGTTGCAACCGAACATACACACACATAAAGTTTCATTGATATCGGTTGAGTTTCTAGTAGATCGACAACAGCGCCACCTATCGGGTCCAAAACACTATTATCATCCAAGTTGCAACCAAACATACACACACATAAAGTTTCATTGAAATCGGTTGAGTTTCTAGTAGGTCGACAACAGCGCCACCTATCGGGTCCAAAACACTATCATCATCCAAGTTGCAACCAACCATACACACATACAAAGTTTCATTGATATCGGTTGACTTTCTAGTAGATCGACAACAGCGCCACCTATCGGGTCTAAAACACTATCATCATCCAAGTTGCAACCGAACATACACACACATAAAGTTTCATTGATAAGTTGTTCAGTGAATTGACAAAATTTCTCGGCACCACACGCACTCGCACCTCAGTCTACCACCCACAGGCTAATGGCATGGTGGAAAGGTTCCATCGTCAATTAAAAACGTCAATACGGGCCTCTGGAGACAAAATAAACTGGTCACATGCACTTCCTTTAATCCTTCTCGGAATTTGCACGACCGTCAAAGAGGACATACAGCATTCACCGTCCGAACTCCTATACGGAGAAAATATTAAAGTGCCACAAGATTTTTCTTCATCGAACGAATTCAACTTTGTGGAACATCTGAAAATATTTTTTAAAAACATCCCAGCATTAACACTGCAAACGAGAAAAACAAAACAAACTTCCATCCTCCTTCCAAACACTCTAAACACTTGCAGGCAGGTCCTGGTAAGAAGCGACAAAATGAAAAGAGCATTAGAATCTCCTTATGAGGGTCCTTTCAAGGTAATACGAAAACTACGAAAACAATTTATTATCAAAAAAGGTGAAAAAACATTGTCAGTCGCCATAGATCGATCGAATTAAACCATTCCAAGCCGAATAGGCTGTCAGTGTCATTACCTGTCAAACTGGCCCGCTGCGCTAGGAAGGGGGTGATGTAGCGTACAGAAAGTAGATGGCGATAGGCTCCAAAGTAATGCTAGTGGTGCACAGATGGCGCCTAAACTAAGAGGAAGAAAAGGAAGAGGTTATTGGAATAGAAAGAAAATTGTAAATTAGACAGAAGGAGAACGTGAGTTAGCGAAGAGTGCCAAAAAGTTCTGTCGTAAAATTAAATTAAACTTTTAACTAATTGATCCGATCTCACAATAAATAAAATTGAATTTTGTTAATTATAAAAATACATCGAAGCGTTTCATTTAAATTCAATATGTGTGTGTATGGTTAGTTGCAACTTGGATGATAATAATGTTTTGGACCCGATATGTGGCGCTGTTGTCGATCTAATAGAAACTCAACAGATATCAATGAAACTTTGTATGTGTGTATGGTTGGTTGCAACTTGGATGATAATAGTGTTTTGGACCCGATAGGTGGCGCTGTTGTCGACCTACTAGAAACTCAACCGATATCAATGAAACTTCGTATGTGTGTATGGTTGGTTGCAATTTGGATGACAATAGTGTTTTGGACCCGATAGGTGGCGCTGTTGTCGACCTACTAGAAACTCAACCGATATCAATGAAACTTCGTATGTGTGTATGGTTGGTTGCAACTTGGATGACAATAGTGTTTTGGACCCGATAGGTGGCGCTGTTGTCGACCTACTAGAAACTCAACCGATATCAATGAAACTTCGTATGTATGTATGGTTGGTTGCAACTTGGATGATAATAATGTTTTGGACCCGATAGGTGGCGCTGTTGTCGATCTACTAGAAACTCAACCGATATCAATGAAACTTTGTATGTGTGTATGGTTAGTTGCAACTTGGATGACAATAGTGTTTTGGACCCGATAGGTGGCGCTGTTGTCGACCTACTAGAAACTCAACCGATATCAATGAAACTTCGGATGTGTGTATGGTTGGTTGCAACTTGGATGACAATAGTGTGTTGGACCCGATAGGTGGCGCTGTTGTCGATCTACTAGAAACTCAACCGATATTAATGAAACTTCGTATGTGTGTATGGTTGGTTGCAACTTGGATGATAGTAGTGTCTTCGACCCGATAGGTGGCGCTGTTGTCGACCTACTACAAACTCAACCGATTTCAATGAAACTTTATGTGTGTGTATGTTTGGTTTGCAACTTGGATGATAATAGTGTTTTGGACCCGATAGGTGGCGCTGTTGTCGATCTACTAGAAACTCAACCGATATCAATGAAACTTCGTATGTGTGTATGGTTGGTTGCAACTTCGAAGATAATAGTGTTTTGGACCCGATAGGTGGAGCTGTTGTCGATATACTAGAAACTCAACCGATATCAATGAAACTTTATGTGTGTGTATGTTCGGTTGCAACTTGGATGATAATAGTGTTTTGGACCCGATAGGTGGCGCTGTTGTCGATCTACTAGAAACTCAACCGATATCAATGAAACTTCGTATGTGTGTATGGTTGGTTGCAACTTCGAAGATAATAGTGTTTTGGACCCGATAGGTGGAGCTGTTGTCGATATACTAGAAACTCAACCGATATCAATGAAACTTTATGTGTGTGTATGTTCGGTTGCAACTTGGATGATAGTAGTGTTTTAGACCCGATAGGTGGCGCTGTTGTCGATCTACTAGTAACTCAACCGATATCAATGAAACTTTGTGTGTGTATATGGTTGGTTGCAACTTGGATGATAATAATGTTTTGGACCCGATAGGTGGCGCTGTTGTCGAACTACTAGAAACCCAACCGATATCAATGAAACTTTATGTGTGTGTGTGTTTGGTAGCAACATGGATGATAATAGTGTCTTGGACCCGATAGGTGGCGCTGTTGCCGATCTTCTAGAAACTCAACCGATATCAATGAAACCTTATGTGTGCGTATGTTTGGTTGCAACTTGAATGATAGTAGTGTCTTCGACCCGATAGGTGGCGCTGTTTTCGTTCCACTAGAAACTCAACCGATATCAATGAAACTTTGTATGTGTGCATGGTTTGTTGCAACTTGGATACGAACATACGCACACATAAGGTTTCATTGATATCGGTTGAGTTTCTAGTAGATCGGCAACAGCGCCACCTATCGGGTCCAAGACACTATTATCATCCAAGTTGCTACCAAATACACACACACATAAAGTTTCATTGATATCGGTTGAGTTTCTAGTAGTTCGACAACAGCGCCACCTATCGGGTCCAAAACACTATTATCATCCAAGTTGCAACCAACCATACACACATACAAAGTTTCATTGATATCGGTTGAGTTTCTAGTGGAACGACAACAGCGCCACCTATCGGGTCGATGACACTACTATCATCCAAGTTGCAACCAAACATACGCACACATAAGGTTTCATTGATATCCGTTGAGTTTCTAGTAGATCGACAACAGCGCCACCTATCGGGTCCAAAACACTATTATCATCCAAGTTGCAACCAACCATACACACATACAAAGTTTCATTGATATCGGTTGAGTTTCTAGTGGAACGACAACAGCGCCACCTATCGGGTCGAAGACACTACTATCATCCAAGTTGCACCAAACATACGCACACATAAGGTTTCATTGAGATCCGTTGAGTTTCTAGTAGATCGACAACAGCGCCACCTATCGGGTCCAAAACACTATTATCATCCAAGTTGCAACCAACCATACACACATACAAAGTTTCATTGATATCGGTTGAGTTTCTAGTGGAACGACAACAGCGCCACCTATCGGGTCGAAGACACTACTATCATCCAAGTTGCAACCAAACATACGCACACATAAGGTTTCATTGATATCGGTTGAGTTTCTAGTAGATCGACAACAGCGTCACCTATCGGGTCCAAAACACTATTATCATCCAAGTTGCTACCAAACACACACACACATAAAGTTTCATTGAAATCGGTTAAGTTTCTATTAGATCGACAACAGCGCCACCTATCGGGTCTAAAACACTATTATCATCCAAGTTGCAACCGAACATACACACATACAAAGTTTCATTGATATCGGTTGAGTTTCTAGTGGAACGACAACAGCGCCACCTATCGGGTCGAAGACACTACTATCATCCAAGTTGCAACCAAACATACGCACACATAAGGTTTCATTGATATCGGTTGAGTTTCTAGTAGATCGACAACAGCGCCACCTATCGGGTCCAAAACACTATTATCATCCAAGTTGCTACCAAACACACACACACATAAAGTTTCATTGATATCGGTTGAGTTTCTAGTAGATCGACAACAGCGCCACCTATCGGGTCCAAAACACTATTATCATCCAAGTTGCAACCAAACATACACACACATAAAGTTTCATTGAAATCGGTTGAGTTTCTAGTAGGTCGACAACAGCGCCACCTATCGGGTCCAAAACACTATCATCATCCAAGTTGCAACCGAACATACACACACATAAAATTTCATTGATAAGTTGTTCAGTGAATTGACAAAATTTCTCGGCACCACACGCATTCGCACCACAGCCTACCACCCACAGGCTAATGGCATGGTGGAAAGGTTCCATCGTCAATTAAAAACGTCAATACGGGCCTCTGGAGACAAAATAAACTGGTCACATGCACTTCCTTTAATCCTTCTCGGAATTCGCACGACCGTCAAAGAGGACATACAGCATTCAACGTCCGAACTCCTATACGGAGAAAATATTAAAGTGCCACAAGATTTTTCTTCATCGAACGAATTCAACTTTGTGGAACATCTGAAAATATTTTTTAAAAACATCCCAGCATTAACACTGCAAACGAGAAAAACAAAACAAACTTCCATCCTCCTTCCAAACACTCTAAACACTTGCAGGCAGGTCCTGGTAAGAAGCGACAAAATGAAAAGAGCATTAGAATCTCCTTATGAGGGTCCTTTCAAGGTAATACGAAAACTACGAAAACAATTTATTATCAAAAAAGGTGAAAAAACATTGTCAGTCGCCATAGATCGATCGAATTAAACCATTCCAAGCCGAATAGGCTGTCAGTGTCATTACCTGTCAAACTGGCCCGCTGCGCTGGGAAGGGGGTGATGTAGCGTACAGAAAGTAGATGGCGATAGGCTCCAAAGTAATGCTAGTGGTGCACAGATGGCGCCTAAACTAAGAGGAAGAAAAGGAAGAGGTTATTGGAATAGAAAGAAAATTGTAAATTAGACAGAAGGAGAACGTGAGTTAGCGAAGAGTGCCAAAAAGTTCTGTCGTAAAATTAAATTAAACTTTTAACTAATTGATCCGATCTCACAATAAATAAAATTGAATTTTGTTAATTATAAAAATACATCGAAGCGTTTCATTTAAATTCAATATGTGTGTGTATGGTTAGTTGCAACTTGGATGATAATAATGTTTTGGACCCGATATGTGGCGCTGTTGTCGATCTAATAGAAACTCAACAGATATCAATGAAACTTTGTATGTGTGTATGGTTGGTTGCAACTTGGATGATAATAGTGTTTTGGACCCGATAGGTGGCGCTGTTGTCGACCTACTAGAAACTCAACCGATATCAATGAAACTTCGTATGTGTGTATGGTTGGTTGCAATTTGGATGACAATAGTGTTTTGGACCCGATAGGTGGCGCTGTTGTCGACCTACTAGAAACTCAACCGATATCAATGAAACTTCGTATGTGTGTATGGTTGGTTGCAACTTGGATGACAATAGTGTTTTGGACCCGATAGGTGGCGCTGTTGTCGACCTACTAGAAACTCAACCGATGTCAATGAAACTTCGTATGTATGTATGGTTGGTTGCAACTTGGATGATAATAATGTTTTGGACCCGATAGGTGGCGCTGTTGTCGATCTACTAGAAACTCAACCGATATCAATGAAACTTTGTATGTGTGTATGGTTAGTTGCAACTTGGATGACAATAGTGTTTTGGACCCGATAGGTGGCGCTGTTGTCGACCTACTAGAAACTCAACCGATATCAATGAAACTTCGGATGTGTGTATGGTTGGTTGCAACTTGGATGACAATAGTGTGTTGGACCCGATAGGTGGCGCTGTTGTCGATCTACTAGAAACTCAACCGATATTAATGAAACTTCGTATGTGTGTATGGTTGGTTGCAACTTGGATGATAGTAGTGTCTTCGACCCGATAGGTGGCGCTGTTGTCGACCTACTAGAAACTCAACCGATTTCAATGAAACTTTATGTGTGTGTATGTTTGGTTTGCAACTTGGATGATAATAGTGTTTTGGACCCGATAGGTGGAGCTGTTGTCGATATACTAGAAACTCAACCGATATCAATGAAACTTTATGTGTGTGTATGTTCGGTTGCAACTTGGATGATAATAGTGTTTTGGACCCGATAGGTGGCGCTGTTGTCGATCTACTAGAAACTCAACCGATATCAATGAAACTTCGTATGTGTGTATGGTTGGTTGCAACTTCGAAGATAATAGTGTTTTGGACCCGATAGGTGGAGCTGTTGTCGATATACTAGAAACTCAACCGATATCAATGAAACTTTATGTGTGTGTATGTTCGGTTGCAACTTGGATGATAATAGTGTTTTAGACCCGATAGGTGGCACTGTTGTCGATATACTAGTAACTCAACCAATATCAATGAAACTTTGTGTGTATATGGTTGGTTGCAACTTGGATGATAATAATGTTTTGGACCCGATAGGTGGCACTGTTGTCGAACTACTAGAAACTCAACCGATATCAATGAAACTTTATGTGTGTGTGTGTTTGGTAGCAACTTGGATGATAATAGTGTCTTGGACCCGATAGGTGGCGCTGTTGCCGATCTACTAGAAACTCAACCGATATCAATGAAACCTTATGTGTGCGTATGTTTGGTTGCAACTTGAATGATAGTAGTGTCTTCGACCCGATAGGTGGCGCTGTTTTCGTTCCACTAGAAACTCAACCGATATCAATGAAACTTTGTATGTGTGCATGGTTTGTTGCAACTTGGATACGAACATACGCACACATAAGGTTTCATTGATATCGGTTGAGTTTCTAGTAGATCGGCAACAGCGCCACCTATCGGGTCCAAGACACTATTATCATCCAAGTTGCTACCAAACACACACAAACATAAAGTTTCATTGATATCGGTGAGTTTCTAGTAGTTCGACAACAGCGCCACCTATCGGGTCCAAAACACTATTATCATCCAAGTTGCAACCAACCATACACACATACAAAGTTTCATTGATATCGGTTGAGTTTCTAGTGGAACGACAACAGCGCCACCTATCGGGTCGAAGACACTACTATCATCCAAGTTGCAACCAAACATACGCACACATAAGGTTTCATTGATATCCGTTGAGTTTCTAGTAGATCGACAACAGCGCCACCTATCGGGTCCAAAACACTATTATCATCCAAGTTGCAACCAACCATACACACATACAAAGTTTCATTGATATCGGTTGAGTTTCTTGTGGAACGACAACAGCGCCACCTATCGGGTCGAAGACACTACTATCATCCAAGTTGCAACCAAACATACGCACACATAAGGTTTCATTGAGATCCGTTGAGTTTCTAGTAGATCGACAACAGCGCCACCTATCGGGTCCAAAACACTATTATCATCCAAGTTGCAACCAACCATACACACATACAAAGTTTCATTGATATCGGTTGAGTTTCTAGTGGAACGACAACAGCGCCACCTATCGGGTCGAAGACACTACTATCATCCAAGTTGCAACCAAACATACGCACACATAAGGTTTCATTGATATCGGTTGAGTTTCTAGTAGATCGACAACAGCGCCACCTATCGGGTCCAAAACACTATTATCATCCAAGTTGCTACCAAACACACACACACATAAAGTTTCATTGAAATCGGTTAAGTTTCTATTAGATCGACAACAGCGCCACCTATCGGGTCTAAAACACTATTATCATCCAAGTTGCAACCGAACATACACACACATAAAGTTTCATTGATATCGGTTGAGTTTCTAGTAGATCGACAACAGCGCCACCTATCGGGTCCAAAACACTATTATCATCCAAGTTGCAACCAAACATACACACACATAAAGTTTCATTGAAATCGGTTGAGTTTCTAGTAGGTCGACAACAGCGCCACCTATCGGGTCCAAAACACTATCATCATCCAAGTTGCAACCAACCATACACACATACAAAGTTTCATTGATATCGGTTGACTTTCTAGTAGATCGACAACAGCGCCACCTATCGGGTCTAAAACACTATTATCATCCAAGTTGCAACCGAACATACACACACATAAAGTTTCATTGATAAGTTGTTCAGTGA
Source organism: Cheilosia grossa (assembly GCA_963082955.1). Classification (NCBI taxonomy): domain Eukaryota; kingdom Metazoa; phylum Arthropoda; class Insecta; order Diptera; family Syrphidae; genus Cheilosia; species Cheilosia grossa. The sequence goes on along the minus strand of OY720147.1, from coordinate 46,991,822 downwards.
ATTGACAAAATTTCTCGGCACCACACGCATTCGCACCACAGCCTACCACCCACAGGCTAATGGCATGGTGGAAAGGTTCCATCGTCAATTAAAAACGTCAATACGGGCCTCTGGAGACAAAATAAACTGGCCACATGCACTTCCTTTAATCCTTCTCGGAATTCGCACGACCGTCAAAGAGGACATACAGCATTCACCGTCCGAACTCCTATACGGAGAAAATATTAAAGTGCCACAAGATTTTTCTTCATCGAACGAATTCAACTTTGTGGAACATCTGAAAATATTTTTTAAAAACATCCCAGCATTAACACTGCAAACGAGAAAAACAAAACAAACTTCCATCCTCCTTCCAAACACTCTAAACACTTGCAGGCAGGTCCTGGTAAGAAGCGACAAAATGAAAAGAGCATTAGAATCTCCTTATGAGGGTCCTTTCAAGGTAATACGAAAACTACGAAAACAATTTATTATCAAAAAAGGTGAAAAAACATTGTCAGTCGCCATAGATCGATCGAATTAAACCATTCCAAGCCGAATAGGCTGTCAGTGTCATTACCTGTCAAACTGGCCCGCTGCGCTGGGAAGGGGGTGATGTAGCGTACAGAAAGTAGATGGCGATAGGCTCCAAAGTAATGCTAGTGGTGCACAGATGGCGCCTAAACTAAGAGGAAGAAAAGGAAGAGGTTATTGGAGTAGAAAGAAAATTGTAAATTAGACAGAAGGAGAACGTGAGTTAGCGAAGAGTGCCAAAAAGTTCTGTCGTAAAATTAAATTAAACTTTTAACTAAATGATCCGATCTCACAATAAATAAAATTGAATTTTGTTAATTATAAAAATACATCAAAGCGTTTCATTTAAATTCAATATGTGTGTGTATGGTTAGTTGCAACTTGGATGATAATAATGTTTTGGACCCGATATGTGGCGCTGTTGTCGATCTAATAGAAACTCAACAGATATCAATGAAACTTTGTATGTGTGTATGGTTGGTTGCAACTTGGATGATAATAGTGTTTTGGACCCGATAGGTGGCGCTGTTGTCGACCTACTAGAAACTCAACCGATATCAATTAAACTTCGTATGTGTGTATGGTTGGTTGCAACTTGGATGACAATAGTGTTTTGGACCCGATAGGTGGCGCTGTTGTCGACCTACTAGAAACTCAACCGATATCAATGAAACTTCGTATGTGTGTATGGTTGGTTGCAACTTGGATGACAATAGTGTTTTGGACCCGATAGGTGGCGCTGTTGTCGACCTACTAGAAACTCAACCGATATCAATGAAACTTCGTATGTATGTATGGTTGGTTGCACCTTGGATGATAATAATGTTTTGGACCCGATAGGTGGCGCTGTTGTCGATCTACTAGAAACTCAACCGATATCAATGAAACTTTGTATGTGTGTATGGTTAGTTGCAACTTGGATGACAATAGTGTTTTGGACCCGATAGGTGGCGCTGTTGTCGACCTACTAGAAACTCAACCGATATCAATGAAACTTCGGATGTGTGTATGGTTGGTTGCAACTTGGATGACAATAGTGTGTTGGACCCGATAGGTGGCGCTGTTGTCGATCTACTTGAAACTCAACCGATATTAATGAAACTTCGTATGTGTGTATGGTTGGTTGCAACTTGGATGATAGTAGTGTCTTCGACCCGATAGGTGGCGCTGTTGTCGACCTACTAGAAACTCAACCGATTTCAATGAAACTTTATGTGTGTGTATGTTTGGTTTGCAACTTGGATGATAATAGTGTTTTGGACCCGATAGGTGGCGCTGTTGTCGATCTACTAGAAACTCAACCGATATCAATGAAACTTCGTATGTGTGTATGGTTGGTTGCAACTTCGAAGATAATAGTGTTTTGGACCCGATAGGTGGAGCTGTTGTCGATATACTAGAAACTCAACCGATATCAATGAAACTTTGTATGTGTGTATGGTTTGTTGCAACTTGGATGATAGTAGTGTTGAGTTTCTCGTAGATCGACAACAGCGCCACCTGTCGGGTCCAAAACACTATTATCATCCGAGTTGCAAGCACCCTTACACACATTCAAAGTTTCATTGATATCTATTGATATCATTCAAGTTGCAACCAAACATACGCACACATAAGGTTTCATTGATATCGGTTGAGTTACTAGTAGATCGACAACAGCGCCACCTATCGGGTCTAAAACACTATTATCATCCAAGTTGCAACCGAACATACACACACATAAAGTTTCATTGATATCGGTTGAGTTTCTAGTATATCGACAACAGCTCCACCTATCGGGTCCAAAACACTATTATCATCCAAGTTGCAAACCAAACATACACACACATAAAGTTTCATTGAAATCGGTTGAGTTTCTAGTAGGTCGACAACAGCGCCACCTATCGGGTCGAAGACACTACTATCATCCAAGTTGCAACCAACCATACACACATACGAAGTTTCATTAATATCGGTTGAGTTTCTAGTAGATCGACAACAGCGCCACCTATCGGGTCCAAAACACTATTGTCATCCGAGTTGCAACCAACCATACACACATACGAAGTTTCATTGATATCGGTTGAGTTTCTAGTAGGTCGACAACAGCGCCACCTATCGGGTCCAAAACACTATTGTCATCCAAGTTGCAACTAACCATACACACATACAAAGTTTCATTGATATCGGTTGAGTTTCTAGTAGATCGACAACAGCGCCACCTATCGGGTCCAAAACATTACTATCATCCAAGTTGCAACCAACCATACATACATACGAAGTTTCATTGATATCGGTTGAGTTTCTAGTAGGTCGACAACAGCGCCACCTATCGAGTCCAAAACACTATTGTCATCCAAGTTGCAACCAACCATACACACATACGAAGTTTCATTGATATCGGTTGAGTTTCTAGTAGGTCGACAACAGCACCACCTATCGGGTCCAAAACACTATTGTCATCCAAGTTGCAACCAACCATACACACATACGAAGTTTCATTGATATCGGTTGAGTTTCTAGTAGGTCGACAACAGCGCCACCTATCGTGTCTAAAACACTATTATCTTCGAAGTTGCAACCAACCATACACACATACGAAGTTTCATTGATATCGGTTGAGTTACTAGTAGATCGACAACAGCGCCACCTTTCGGGTCTAAAACACTATTATCATCCAAGTTGCAACCGAACATACACACACATAAAGTTTCATTGATATCGGTTGAGTTTCTAGTATATCGACAACAGCTCCACCTATCGGGTCTAAAACACTATTATCATCCAAGTTGCTACCAAACACACACACACATAAAGTTTCATTGAAATCGGTTAAGTTTCTATTAGATCGACAACAGCGCCACCTATCGGGTCTAAAACACTATTATCATCCAAGTTGCAACCGAACATACACACACATAAAGTTTCATTGATATCGGTTGAGTTTCTAGTAGATCGACAACAGCGCCACCTATCGGGTCCAAAACACTATTATCATCCAAGTTGCAACCAAACATACACACACATAAAGTTTCATTGAAATCGGTTGAGTTTCTAGTAGGTCGACAACAGCGCCACCTATCGGGTCCAAAACACTATCATCATCCAAGTTGCAACCAACCATACACACATACAAAGTTTCATTGATATCGGTTGACTTTCTAGTAGATCGACAACAGCGCCACCTATCGGGTCTAAAACACTATTATCATCCAAGTTGCAACCAACCATATACACACACAAAGTTTCATTGATATCGGTTGAGTTACTAGTAGATCGACAACAGCGCCACCTATCGGGTCTAAAACACTATTATCATCCAAGTTGCAACCGAACATACACACACATAAAGTTTCATTGATATCGGTTGAGTTTCTAGTATATCGACAACAGCTCCACCTATCGGGTCTAAAACACTATTATCATCCAAGTTGCTACCAAACACACACACACATAAAGTTTCATTGAAATCGGTTAAGTTTCTATTAGATCGACAACAGCGCCACCTATCGGGTCTAAAACACTATTATCATCCAAGTTGCAACCGAACATACACACACATAAAGTTTCATTGATATCGGTTGAGTTTCTAGTAGATCGACAACAGCGCCACCTATCGGGTCCAAAACACTATTATCATCCAAGTTGCAACCAAACATACACACACATAAAGTTTCATTGAAATCGGTTGAGTTTCTAGTAGGTCGACAACAGCGCCACCTATCGGGTCCAAAACACTATCATCATCCAAGTTGCAACCAACCATACACACATACAAAGTTTCATTGATATCGGTTGACTTTCTAGTAGATCGACAACAGCGCCACCTATCGGGTCTAAAACACTATTATCTTCGAAGTTGCAACCAACCATACACACATACGAAGTTTCATTGATATCGGTTGAGTTACTAGTAGATCCACAACAGCGCCACCTATCGGGTCTAAAACACTATTATCATCCAAGTTGCAACCGAACATACACACACATAAAGTTTCATTGATATCGGTTGAGTTTCTAGTATATCGACAACAGCTCCACCTATCGGGTCCAAAACACTATTATCATCCAAGTTGCTACCAAACACACACACACATAAAGTTTCATTGAAATCGGTTAAGTTTCTATTAGATCGACAACAGCGCCACCAATCGGGTCTAAAACACTATTATCATCCAAGTTGCAACCAACCATATACACACACAAAGTTTCATTGATTTCGGTTGAGTTACTAGTAGATCGACAACAGCGCCACCTATCGGGTCCAAAACACTATTGTCATCCAAGTTGCAACCAACCATACACACATACGAAGTTTCATTGATATCGGTTGAGTTTCTAGTAGGTCGACAACAGCGCCACCTATCGGGTCCAAAACACTATTATCATCCAAGTTGCAACCAACCATACACACATACAAAGTTTCATTGATATCTGTTGAGTTTCTATTAGATCGACAACAGCGCCACCTATCGGGTCCAAAACACTATTATCATCCAAGTTGCAACCAACCATACACACATACAAAATTTCATTGATATCGGTTGAGTTTCTAGTGGAACGACAACAGCGCCACCTATCGGGTCGAAGACACTACTATCATCCAAGTTGCAACCAAACATACGCACACATAAGGTTTCATTGATATCCGTTGAGTTTCTAGTAGATCGACAACAGCGCCACCTATCGGGTCCAAAACACTATTATCATCCAAGTTGCAACCAACCATACACACATACAAAGTTTCATTTATATCGGTTGAGTTTGTAGTGGAACGACAACAGCGCCACCTATCGGGTCGAAGACACTACTATCATCCAAGTTGCAACCAAACATACGCACACATAAGGTTTCATTGATATCGGTTGAGTTTCTAGTAGATCGACAACAGCGCCACCTATCGGGTCTAAAACACTATTATCATCCAAGTTGCTACCAAACACACAAACACATAAAGTTTCATTGAAATCGGTTAAGTTTCTATTAGATCGACAACAGCGCCACCTATCGGGTCTAAAACACTATTATCATCCAACAGCGCCACCTATCGGTTCCAAAACACTATTATCATCCAAGTTGCAACCAAACATACACACACATAAAGTTTCATTGAAATCGGTTGAGTTTCTAGTAGGTCGACAACAGCGCCACCTATCGGGTCCAAAACACTATCATCATCCAAGTTGCAACCAACCATACACACATACAAAGTTTCATTGATATCGGTTGACTTTCTAGTAGATCGACAACAGCGCCACCTATCGGGTCTAAAACACTATTATCATCCAAGTTGCAACCGAACATACACACACATAAAGTTTCATTGATAAGTTGTTCAGTGAATTGACAAAATTTCTCGGCACCACACGCATTCGCACCACAGCCTACCACCCACAGGCTAATGGCATGGTGGAAAGGTTCCATCGTCAATTAAAAACGTCAATACGGGCCCTGGAGACAAAACAAACTGGTCACATGCACTTCCTTTAATCCTTCTCGGAATTCGCACGACCGTCAAAGAGAACATACAGCATTCACCGTCTGAACTCCTATACGGAGAAAATATTAAAGTGCCACAAGATTTTTCTTCATCGAACGAATTCAACTTTGTGGAACATCTGAAAATATTTTTTAAAAACATCCCAGCATTAACACTGCAAACGAGAAAAACAAAACAAACTTCCATCCTCCTTCCAAACACTCTAAACACTTGCAGGCAGGTCCTGGTAAGAAGCGACAAAATGAAAAAAGCATTAGAATCTCCTTATGAGGGTCCTTTCAAGGTAATACGAAAACTACGAAAACAATTTATTATCAAAAAAGGTGAAAAAGTGAAAAAACATTGTCAGTCGCCATAGATCGATCGAATTAAACCATTCCAAGCCGAATAGGCTGTCAGTGTCATTACCTGTCAAACTGGCCCGCTGCGCTGGGAAGGGGGTGATGTAGCGTACAGAAAATAGATGGCGATAGGCTCCAAAGTAATGCTAGTGGTGCACAGATGGCGCCTAAACTAAGAGGAAGAAAAGGAAGAGGTTATTGGAGTAGAAAGAAAATTGTAAATTAGACAGAAGGAGAACGTGAGTTAGCGAAGAGTGCCAAAAAGTTCTGTCGTCAAATTAAATTAAACTTTTAACTAATTGATACGATCTCACAATAAATAAAATTGAATTTTGTTAATTATAAAAATACATCGAAGCGTTTCATTTAAATTCAATATGTGTGTGTATGGTTAGTTGCAACTTGGATGATAATAGTGTTTTGGACCCGATAGGTGGCGCTGTTGTCGACCTACTAGAAACTCAACCGATATCAATGAAACTTCGTATGTGTGTATGGTTGGTTGCAACTTGGATGACAATGGTGTTTTGGACCCGATAGGTGGCGCTGTTGTCGACCTACTAGAAACTCAACCGATATCAATGAAACTTTGTATGTGTGTATGGTTGGTTGCAACTTGGATGACAATGGTGTTTTGGACCCGATAGGTGGCGCTGTTGTCGATCTAAAGGAAACTCAACAGATATCAATGAAACTTTGTATGTGTGTATGGTTGGTTGCAACTTGGATGATAATAGTGTTTTGGACCCGATAGGTGGCGCTGTTGTCGACCTACTAGAAACTCAACCGATATCAATGAAACTTCGTATGTGTGTATGGTTGGTTGCAACTTGGATGACAATGGTGTTTTGGACCCGATAGGTGGCGCTGTTGTCGACCTACTAGAAACTCAACCGATATCAATGAAACTTCGTATGTGTGTATGGTTGGTTGCAACTTGGATGACAATAGTGTTTTGGACCCGATAGGTGGCGCTGTTGTCGACCTACTAGAAACTCAACCGATATCAATGAAACTTCGTATGTATGTATGGTTGGTTGCAACTTGGATGATAATAATGTTTTGGACCCGATAGGTGGTGCTGTTGTCGATCTACTAGAAACTCAACCGATATCGATGAAACTTTGTATGTGTGTATGGTTAGTTGCAACTTGGATGACAATAGTGTTTTGGACCCGATAGGTGGCGCTGTTGTCGACCTGCTAGAAACTCAACCGATATCAATGAAACTTCGGATGTGTGTATGGTTGGTTGCAACTTGGATGACAATAGTGTGTTGGACCCGATAGGTGGCGCTGTTGTCGATCTACTAGAAACTCAACCGATATTAATGAAACTTCGTATGTGTGTATGGTTGGTTGCAACTTGGATGATAGTAGTGTCTTCGACCCGATAGGTGGCGCTGTTGTCGACCTACTAGAAACTCAACCGATTTCAATGAAACTTTATGTGTGTGTATGTTTGGTTTGCAACTTGGATGATAATAGTGTTTTGGACCCGATAGGTGGCGCTGTTGTCGATCTACTAGAAACTCAACCGATATCAATGAAACTTCGTATGTGTGTATGGTTGGTTGCAACTTCGAAGATAATAGTGTTTTGGACCCGATAGGTGGAGCTGTTGTCGATATACTAGAAACTCAGCCGATATCAATGAAACTTTATGTGTGTGTATGTTCGGTTGCAACTTGGATGATAATAGTGTTTTAGACCCGATAGGTGGCGCTGTTGTCGATCTACTAGTAACTCAACCGATATCAATGAAACTTTGTGTGTGTATATGGTTGGTTGCAACTTGGATGATAATATTGTTTTGGACCCGATAGGTGGCGCTGTTGTCGAACTACTAGAAACTCAACCGATATCAATGAAACTTTATGTGTGTGTGTGTTTGGTAGCAACTTGGATGATAATAGTGTCTTGGACCCGATAGGTGGCGCTGTTGCCGATCTACTAGAAACTCAACCGATATCAATGAAACCTTATGTGTGCGTATGTTTGGTTGCAACTTGAATGATAGTAGTGTCTTCGACCCGATAGGTGGCGCTGTTTTCGTTCCACTAGAAACTCAAACGATATCAATGAAACTTTGTATGTGTGTATGGTTTGTTGCAACGTGGATGATAGTAGTGTTGAGTTTCTCGTAGATCGACAACAGCGCCACCTGTCGGGTCCAAAACACTATTATCATCTGAGTTGCAAGCACCCTTACACACATTCAAAGTTTCATTGATATCTATTGAGTTTCTAGTGGAACGAAAACAGCGCCACCTATCGGGTCGAAGACACTACTATCATTCAAGTTGCAACCAAACATACGCACACATAAGGTTTCATTGATATCGGTTGAGTTTCTAGTAGATCGGCAACAGCGCCACCTATCGGGTCCAAGACACTATTATCATCCAAGTTGCAACCAACCATATACACACACAAAGTTTCATTGATATCGGTTGAGTTACTAGTAGATCGACAACAGCGCCACCTATCGGGTCTAAAACACTATTATCATCCAAGTTGCAACCGAACATACACACACATAAAGTTTCATTGATATCGGTTGAGTTTCTAGTATATCGACAACAGCTCCACCTATCGGGTCCAAAACACTATTATCTTCGAAGTTGCAACCAACCATACACACATACGAAGTTTCATTGATATCGGTTGAGTTTCTAGTAGATCGAGAACAGCGCCACCTATCGGGTCCAAAACACTATTATCATCCAAGTTGCAAACCAAACATACACACACATAAAGTTTCATTGAAATCGGTTGAGTTTCTAGGAGGTCGACAACAGCGCCACCTATCGGGTCGAAGACACTACTATCATCCAAGTTGCAACCAACCATACACACATACGAAGTTTCATTAATATCGGTTGAGTTTCTAGTAGATCGACAACAGCGCCACCTATCGGGTCCAAAACACTATTGTCATCCAAGTTGCAACCAACCATACACACATACGAAGTTTCATTGATATCGGTTGAGTTTCTACACACACATAAAGTTTCATTGAAATCGGTTGAGTTTCTTGTAGGTCGACAACAGCGCCACCTATCGGGTCCAAAGCACTATCAGCATCCAAGTTGCACCCAACCATACACACATACAAAGTTTCATTGATATCGGTTGAGTTTCTAGTGGAACGAAAACAGCGCCACCTATCGGGTCGAAGACACTACTATCATCCAAGTTGCAACCAAACATACGCACATATAAAGTTTCATTGATATCGGTTGAGTTTCTAGTAGATCGACAACAGCGCCTTCTGTCGGGTCCAAAACAACATAATTTTCCAAGCTGCAACCAGCCATACACATATACAAAATTTCATTGATATCGGTTGAGTTTCTAGTGGATCGACAACAGCGCCACCTATCGGGTCTAAAACACAATTATCATCCAAGTTGCAACCAACCATACACACATACAAAGTTTCATTGATATCGGTTGAATTTCTAGTAGATCGACAACAGCGCCACCTATGGGGTCCAAAAGACTATCATCATCCAAGTTGCTACCAAACACACGCACACATAAAGTTTCATTGATATCGGTTGAGTTTCTAGTAGTTCGACAACAGCGCCATCTATCGGGTCCAAAACATTATTATCATCCAAGTTGCAACCAACCATATACACACACAAAGTTTCATTGATATAGGTTGAGTTTCTAGTAGATCGACAACAGCTCCACCTATCGGGTCCAATACACTACTATCATCCACGTTGCAAACAACCATACACACACACAAAGTTTCATTGATATCTGTTGGGTTTCTAGTAGATCGACAACAGCGCCACCTATCGGGTCTACAACACTATTATCATCCAAGTTGCAACCAACCATACACACACACAAAGTTTCATTGATATCGGTTGAGTTTCTAGTAGAACGACAACAGCGCCACCTATCGGGTCGGAGACACTACTATCATCCAAGTTGCAACCAAACATACGCACACATAAGGTTTCATTGATATCCGTTGAGTTTCTAGTAGATCGACAACAGCGCCACCTATCGGGTCCAAAACACTATTATCATCCAAGTTGCAACCAACCATACACACATACAAAGTTTCATTGATATCGGTTGAGTTTCTAGTGGAACGACAACAGCGCCACCTATCGGGTCGAAGACACTACTATCATCCAAGTTGCAACCAAACATACGCACACATAAGGTTTCATTGATATCCGTTGAGTTTCTAGTAGATCGACAACAGCGCCACCTATCGGGTCCAAAACACTATTATCATCCAAGTTGCAAACCAAACATACACACACATAAAGTTTCATTGAAATCGGTTGCGTTTCCAGTAGGTCGACAACAGCGCCACCTATCGGGTCCAAAACACTATTATCATCCAAGTTGCAACCAAACATACACACACATAAAGTTTCATTGAAATCGGTTGAGTTTCTAGTAGGTCGACAACAGCGCCACCTATCGGGTCCAAAACACTATCATCGTCCAAGTTGCAACCAACCATACACACATACAAAGTTTCATTGATATCGGTTGACTTTCTAGTAGGTCGACAACAGCGCCACCTATCGGGTCCAAAACACTATTATCATCCAAGTTGCAACCGAACATACACACACATAAAGTTTCATTGATATCGCTTGAGTTTCTAGTAGATCGACAACAGCGCCACCTATCGGGTCCAAAACACTATTATCATCCAAGTTGCAACCGAACATACACACACATAAAATTTCATTGATATCGCTTGAGTTTCTAGTAGATCGACAACAGCGCCACCTATCGGGTCCAAAACACTATTATCATCCAAGTTGCAACCAAACATACACACACATAAAGTTTCATTGAAATCGGTTGATTTTCTAGTAGGTCGACAACAGCGCCACCTATCGGGTCCAAAACACTATCATCATCCAAGTTGCAACCAACCATACACACATACAAAGTTTAATTGATATCGGTTGACTTTCTAGTAGATCGACAACAGCGCCACCTATCGGGTCTAAAACACTATTATCATCCAAGTTGCAACCAAACATACACACACATAAAGTTTCATTGATATCGGTTGAGTTTCTAGTATATCGACAACAGCGCCAGCTATCGGGTCCAAAACACTATTATCATCCAAGTTGCAACCAACCATACACACACACAAAGTTTCATTGATATCGGTTGAGTTTCTAGTGGAACGACAACAGCGCCACCTATCGGGTCGAAGACACTACTATCATCCAAGTTGCAACCAAACATACGCACACATAAGGTTTCATTGATATCCGTTGAGTTTCTAGTAGATCGACAACAGCGCCACCTATCGGGTCCAAAACACTATTATCATCCAAGTTGCAACCAACCATACACACATACAAAGTTTCATTGATATCGGTTGAGTTTCTAGTGGAACGACAACAGCGCCATCTATCGGGTCGAAGACACTACTATCATCCAAGTTGCAACCAAACATACGCACACATAAGGTTTCATTGATATCGGTTGAGTTTCTAGTAGATCGACAACAGCGCCACCTATCGGGTCCAAAACACTATTATCATCCAAGTTGCAACCGAACATACACACACATAAAGTTTCATTGATATCGCTTGAGTTTCTAGTAGATCGACAACAGCGCCACCTATCGGGTCCAAAACACTATTATCATCCAAGTTGCAACCGAACATACACACACATAAAGTTTCATTGATATCGCTTGAGTTTCTAGTAGATCGACAACAGCGCCACCTATCGGGTCCAAAACACTATTATCATCCAAGTTGCAACCAAACATACACACACATAAAGTTTCATTGAAATCGGTTGAGTTTCTAGTAGGTCGACAACAGCGCCACCTATCGGGTCCAAAACACTATCATCATCCAAGTTGCAACCAACCATACACACATACAAAGTTTCATTGATATCGGTTGACTTTCTAGTAGATCGACAACAGCGCCACCTATCGGGTCTAAAACACTATTATCATCCAAGTTGCAACCAAACATACACACACATAAAGTTTCATTGATATCGGTTGAGTTTCTAGTATATCGACAACAGCGCCACCTATCGGGTCCAAAACACTATTATCTTCGAAGTTGCAACCAACCATACACACATACAAAGTTTCATTGATATCGGTTGAGTTTCTAGTAGATCGACAACAGCGCCACCTATCGGGTCCAAAACACTATTATCATCCAAGTTGCAAACCAAACATACACACACATAAAGTTTCATTGAAATCGGTTGAGTTTCCAGTAGGTCGACAACAGCGCCACCTATCGGGTCGAAGACACTACTATCATCCAAGTTGCAACCAACCATACACACATACAAAGTTTCATTGATATCGGTTTAGTTTCTAGTAGGTCGACAACAGCGCCACCTATCGGGTCCAAAACACTATTATCATCCAAGTTGCAACCAACCATACACACATACAAAGTTTCATTGATATCGGTTGAGTTTCTAGTAGTTCGACAACAGCGCCACCTATCGGGTCCAAAACACTATTATCATCCAAGTTGCAACCAACCATACACACATACGAAGTTTCATTGATATCGGTTGAGTTTCTAGTAGGTCGACAACAAGCAAATGATTGGAGACCGTGTGGCGATTACAGAAGGTTAAACGCAATCACGACACCAGACAGGTACCCGTTACCACACATACACGATTTCACCACAATACTCCAAGGCGCTACGGTGTTCTCAAAAATTGACCTGGTACGCGCATACCACCACATTCCAATGGCGCAAGACAACGTCCTTAAAACAGCTGTTATCACACCATTCGGACTCTTTGAGTTCACGCGAATGCCATTTGGTCTACGTAATGCGGCCCAAACCTTCCAAAGGTTTATGCACCAAGTAACAAGGGGCCTCGATTTTGTGTTTGTTTACGTGGACGACATATTAGTCGCAAGCAAGACGAACGCGGAACATGAAACCCACCTCAAACTTCTGTTCCAACGGCTTACCGACTACGGCCTACGCATAAAAGCCTCCAAATGCACATTTGGAGTCGCGACACTGCAATTTCTAGGACTACACATTTCAAAAGATGGAATTCAGCCACCTAAGGAACGGGTCGAAGCAATAGAAAACTTTCCCGAACCTAAGTCTATTAAAAACGTGCAAAGATTTATCGGTATGATAAATTATTATCATCGTTTCATACCACATCTAGCAAGGACTTTCTCCCCCATCTACGACCACTTGACAAAACTGTCCAAAAGCAAAGATAACAAAAATAATTTCACTTGGCCCTCGGTTTGCCAAGAAGCATTCGAAAAGGCAAAGCGACAACTCGCTGAAGCTACGCTTCTCAACCATCCTCAAGAGAATGCTAAGCTCAGCATAACAACCGATGCATCCAACACGGACATCGGCGCTGTATTGCAACAGTGGAGAGGAGAAGATTGGCAACCAGTAGCCTTCTTTAGCAAAAAACTCTCGCCTACACAAACACGATACTCTGCATTCGACCGAGAACTTCTTGCAATATACCTTGCGATACAACACTTCAGAAACTTCGTCGAAGGACAAGACTTCACGGTCTTTACAGACCATAAGCCGCTGACAACAGCGCTTACAACAAAAACCCAACGCAGTCCTAGACAAGAGCGTCAATTGGATCTAATATCGCAATTCACAAGTGATATACGATATGTCAAGGGCTCGTTGAACGTCGTAGCCGACACTCTTTCACGTCCAGATGCTGCGTCACTCGAACTTACCCTTCCGGGAATCGAGAAACTCGCCGAAGCACAGCTCGCTGATGAGGAACTCTCCGCACTCATTCACAATCCCCCTCCACACTCCAGCGTAAAACTGGAATTTATAAAAATACCGGCTTTTGATATTTCCCAAAGAAATGAGGAAACCTATTTTTCACGCAATACATTCTCTCACACACCCCGGAATCAGGGCATCACGAAAGAAAATCGCAAAAATGTACTTCTGGCCGAGAATGAACCACGAAATAAACACATGGGAAAAAAACTGTGCTGCCTGCCAGAAAGAGAAAGTGCAAAAACACACCAAATCACCAACCGATCAGATAATGGTTCCGGCAGGTAGATTCCAACACATTCACTTAGACATCGTAGGTCCGCTGCCTCCATCTAACGACTACAAATACTTACTAACAATAGTAGATAGATTCTCCAGATGGCCCGAGGCCTATCCCATTATCCCATTAGGGACATAACTGCGGAAACGATCGCAAGGACATACGTCCACGAGCACGTTGCTCGTTTCGGGGTGCCGAACACAATCTCACACAAGGCTCACAATTCGAGTCTAAGCTGTTCAGTGAACTGACAAAATTTCTCGGCACCACACGCATTCGCACCACAGCCTACCACCCACAGGCTAATGGCATGGTGGAAAGGTTCCATCGTCAATTAAAAACGTCAATACGGGCCTCTGGAGACAAAATAAACTGGTCACATGCACTTCCTTTAATCCTTCTCGGAATTCGCTCGACCGTCAAAGAGGACATACAGCATTCACCGTCCGAACTCCTATACGGAGAAAATATTAAAGTGCCACAAGATTTTTCTTCATCGAACACAGATCATGCTAACGAATTCAACTTTGTGGAACATCTGAAAATATTTTTTAAAAACATCCCAGCATTAACACTGCAAACGAGAAAAACAAAACAAACTTCCATCCTCCTTCCAAACACTCTAAACACTTGCAGGCAGGTCCTTGTAAGAAGCGACAAACTGAAGAGAGCATTAGAATCTCCTTATGAGGGTCCTTTCAAGGTAATACGAACACTACGAAAACAATTTATTATCAAAAAAGGTGAAAAAACATTGTCAGTCGCCATAGATCGATCGAATTAAACCATTCCAAGCCGAATAGGCTGTCAGTGTCATTACCTGTCAAACTGGTCCGCTGCGCTGGGAAGGGGGTGATGTAGCGTACAGAAAGTAGATGGCGATAGGCTCCAAAGTAATGCTAGTGGTGCACAGATGGCGCCTAAACTAAGAGGAAGAAAAGGAAGAGGTTATTGGAGTAGAAAGAAAATTGTAAATTAGACAGAAGGAGAACGTGAGTTAGCGAAGAGTGCCAAAAAGTTCTGTCGTAAAATTAAATTAAACTTTTAACTAATTGATCCGATCTCACAATAAATAAAATTGAATTTTGTTAATTATAAAAATACATCGAAGCGTTTCATTTAAATTCAATATGTGTGTGTATGGTTAGTTGCAACTTGGATGATAATAATGTTTTGGACCCGATATGTGGCGCTGTTGTCGATCTAATAGAAACTCAACAGATATCAATGAAACTTTGAATGTGTGTAAGGGTGCTTGCAACTTGGATGATAATAGTGTTTTGGACCCGATAGGTGGCGCTGTTGTCGATCTACTAGAAACTCAACCGATTTCAATGAAACTTTATGTGTGTGTATGTTTGGTTGCAACTTGGATGATAATAGTGTGTTGGACCCGATAGGTGGCTCTGTTGTCGATCTACTAGAAACTCAACCGATATTAATGAAACTTCGTATGTGTGTATGGTTGGTTTTAACTTGGAAGACAATAGTGTTTTGGACCCGATAGGTGGCGCTGTTGTCGATCTACTAGAAACTCAACCGATATCAATGAAACTTTATGTGTGTGTATGTTTGGTTGCAACTTGGATGATAATAGTGTTTTGGACCCGATAGGTGGCGCTGTTGTCGATCTACTAGAAACTCAACCGATTTCAATGAAACTTTATGTGTGTGTATGTTTGGTTGCAACTTGGATGATAATAGTGTTTTGGACCCGATAGGTGGCGCTGTTGTCGATCTACTAGAAACTCAACCAATATCAATGAAACCTTATGTGTGTGTATGTTTGGTTGCAACTTGGAAGATAATAGTGTTTTGGACCCGATAGGTGGCGCTGTTGTCGATCTACTAGAAACTCAACCGATATCAGCGAAACTTTATGTGTGTGTATGTTCGGTTGCAACTTGGATGATAATAGTGTTTTAGACCCGATAGGTGGCGCTGTTGTCGATCTAATAGAAACTCAACCGATTTCAATGAAACTTTATGTGTGCGTGTGTTTGGTAGCAACTTGGACGATAATAGTGTTTTGGACCCGATAGGTGGCGCAGTTGTCGATCTACTAGAAACTCAACCGATATCAATGAAACCTTATGTGTGTGTATGTTTGGTTGCAAATTGGAAGATAATAGTGTTTTGGACCCGATAGGTGGCGCTGTTGTCGATCTACTAGAAACTCAACCGATATCAATGAAACTTTGTATGTGTGTATGGTTGGTTGCAACTTGGATGATTATAGCGTTTTGGACCCGATAGGTGGCGCAGTTGTCGATCTACTAGAAACTCAACCGATATCAATGAAACCTTATGTGTGTGTATGTTTGGTTGCAACTTGGATGCTAATAGTGTTTTGGACCCGATAGGTGGTGCTGCTGTCGATCTACTAGTAACTCAACCGATATCAATGAAACTTTGTAAATGTGTATGTTTGGTTGCAACTTGGATGATAATAGTGTTTTGGACCCGATAGGTGGCGCTGTTGTCAAACTACTAGAAACTCAACCGATATCAATGAAACTTTGTGTGTGTGTATATTTGGTTACAACTTGGACGATAATAATGTTTTGGACCCGATAGGTGGCGACGTTGTCGATCTACTATGATAGTAGTGTCTTCGACCCGATAGGTGGCGCTGTTGTTGTTCCAATAGAAACTCAACCGATATCAATGAAACTTTGTATGTGTGTATAGTTGGTTGCATCTTGGATGATAATTGTGTTTTGGACCCGACAGGTGGCGCTGTTGTCGATCTACAAGAAACTCAACCGATATCAATGAAACTTTGTATGTGTGTATGGTTGGTTGTAGCTTGGATGATGATATAGTTTTGGACCCGATAGGTGGCGCTGTTGTCGATTGTATGTGTGTATGGTTGGTTGCAACTTGGATGATAATAGTGTTTTAGGCCCGATAGGTGGCGCTGTTGTCGATCTACTAGAAAGTCAACCGATATCAATGAAACTTTGTATGTGTGTATGGTTGGTTGCAACTTGGATGATAATAGTGTTTTGGACCCGATAGGTGGCGCTGTTGTCGATCTACTAGAAAGTCAACCGATATCAATGAAACTTTGTATGTGTGTATGGTTGGTTGCAACTTGGATGATAATAGTGTTTTGGACCCGATAGGTGGCGCTGTTGTCGACCTACTAGAAACTCAACCGATATCAATGAAACTTTGTATGTGTGTATGGTTGGTTGCAACTTCGATGATAGTAGTGTCTTCGACCCGATAGGTGGCGCTGTTGTCGACCTACTAGACACTCAACCGATTTCAATGAAACATTATGTGTGTGTATGTTTGGTTTGCAACTTGGATGATAATAGTGTTTTGGACCCGATAGGTGGCGCTGTTGTCGACCTACTTGGATGATAGTAGTTTCTTCGACCCGATAGGTGGCGCTGTTGTTGTTCCACTAGAAAATCAACCGATATCAATGAAACTTTGTATGTGTGTATGTTTGGTTGCAACTTGGATGATGATAGTGTTTTGGACCCGATAGGTGGCGCTGTTGTCGATCTACTAGAAACTCATCCGATATCAATGAAACTTTGTGTGTATGTATGGTTGGTTGCAACTTGTATGATAATATAGTTTTGGACCCGATAGGTGGCGCTGTTGTCGATCTACTAGAAACTCAACCGATATCAATGAAACTTTGAATGTGTGTATGGGTGCTTGCAAATTGGATGATTATTGTGTTTTGGACCCGATAGGTGGCGCTGTTGTCGATCTAATAGAAACTAAACCGATTTCAATGAAACTTTATGTGTGTGTGTGTTTGGTAGCAACTTGGACGATAAAAATGTTTTGGACCCGATAGGTGGCTCTGTTGTCGATCTACTAGAAACTCAACCGATATCAATGAAACTTTGTATGTGTGTATAATTGGTTGCAACTTGGATGATATACACACATACGAAGTTTTATCTGTTGAGTTACTCGTAGATCGACAACAGAACCACCTATCGGTTCCAAAACACTATAATCATCCAAGTTGCAACCAACCATACACACATACAAAGTTTCATTTAAATCGGTTGAGTTTCTAGTAGATCGACAACAGCGCCACCTATCGGGTCCTAAACATCATTATCATCCGAGTTGCAACTAACCATACACACACACGAAGTTTCATTGATATCGGTTGAGTTTCTAGTAGATCGACAACAGCGCCACCTATCGGGTCCAAAACACTATTATTATCCAAGTTGCAACCAACCATACACACATACAAAGTTTCATTGATATCGGTTGAGTTTCTAGTAGATCGACAGCAGCGCCACCTATCGGGTCCAAAACACTACAATCATCAAAGTTGCAACCAACCATACATACATACAAAGTTTCATTGATATCGGTTGAGTTTCTAGTAGATCGACAACAGCGCCACTTATCGGGTCCAAAACATTATTATCATCCAAGTTGCAACTAACCATTCACACATACGAAGTTTTGTTGATATCGGTTGAGTTTCTATGAGATCGACAACAGCGCCACCTATCGAGTCCAAAACACTTTTATCGTCCAAGTTGCAACCAAACATACACACACATAAAGTTTCATTGATATCGGTTGAGTTTCTAGTAGAATGACAACAGCGCCACCTATTGGGTCCAAAACACTATAATCATCCACGTTGCAACCAACCATACACACACACAAAGTTTCATTGATATCGGTTGAGTTTCTAGTAGACCGACAACAGCGCCACCTATCGGGTCCAAAACTATATCATCATCCAAGTTACAACCAACCATACACACACACAAAGTTTCATTGATATCGGTTGAGTTTCCTGTAGATCGACAACAGCGCCACCTGTCGGGTCCAAAACACAATTATCATCCACGTTGCAAACAACCATACACACACACAAAGTTTCATTGATATCTGTTGGGTTTCTAGTAGATCGACAACAGCGCCACCTATCGGGTTTAAAACACTATTATCATTCAAGTTGCAACCAACCATACACACATACAAAGTTTCATTGATATCGGTTGAGTTTCTAGTGGAACGACAACAGCGCCACCTATCGGGTCGAAGACACTACTATCATCCAAGTTGCAACCAAACATACCCACACATAAGGTTTCATTGATATCGGTTGAGTTTCTAGTAGATCGACAACAGCGCCACCTATCGGGTCCAAAACACTATTATCATCCAAGTTGCTAGCAAACACACACACACATAAAGTTTCATTGAAATCGGTTTAGTTTCTATTAGATCGACAACAGCGCCACCTATCGGGTCTAAAACACTATTATCATCCAAGTTGCAACCGAACATACACACACATAAAGTTTCATTGATATCGGTTGAGTTTCTAGTAGATCGACAACAGCGCCACCTATCGGGTCCAAAACACTATTATCATCCAAGTTGCAAGCAAACATACACACACATAAAGTTTCATTGAAATCGGTTGAGTTTCTAGTAGGTCGACAACAGCGCCACCTATCGGGTCCAAAACACTATCATCATCCAAGTTGCAACCAACCATACACACATACAAAGTTTCATTGATATCGGTTGACTTTCTAGTAGATCGACAACAGCGCCACCTATCGGGCCTAAAACACTATTATCATCCAAGTTGCAACCAACCATACACACATACAAAGTTTCATTGATATCGGTTGACTTTCTAGTAGATCGACAACAGCGCCACCTATCGGGTCCAAAACACTATTATCATCCAAGTTGCAAGCAAACATACACACACATAAAGTTTCATTGATATCGGTTGAGTTTCTAGTAGATCGACAACAGCGCCACCTATCGGGTCCAAAACACTATTATCATCCAAGTTGCTAGCAAACACACACACACATAAAGTTTCATTGAAATCGGTTTAGTTTCTATTAGATCGACAACAGCGCCACCTATCGGGTCTAAAACACTATTATCATCCAAGTTGCAACCGAACATACACACACATAAAGTTTCATTGATATCGGTTGAGTTTCTAGTAGATCGACAACAGCGCCACCTATCGGGTCCAAAACACTATTATCATCCAAGTTGCAAGCAAACATACACACACATAAAGTTTCATTGAAATCGGTTGAGTTTCTAGTAGGTCGACAACAGCGCCACCTATCGGGTCCAAAACACTATCATCATCCAAGTTGCAACCAACCATACACACATACAAAGTTTCATTGATATCGGTTGACTTTCTAGTAGATCGACAACAGCGCCACCTATCGGGTCTAAAACACTATTATCATCCAAGTTGCAACCGAACATACACACACATAAAGTTTCATTGATAAGTTGTTCAGTGAATTGACAAAATTTCTCGGCACCACACGCATTCGCACCACAGCCTACCACCCACAGGCTAATGGCATGGTGGAAAGGTTCCATCGTCAATTAAAAACGTCAATACGGGCCCTGGAGACAAAACAAACTGGTCACATGCACTTCCTTTAATCCTTCTCGGAATTCGCACGACCGTCAAAGAGAACATACAGCATTCACCGTCTGAACTCCTATACGGAGAAAATATTAAAGTGCCACAAGATTTTTCTTCATCGAACGAATTCAACTTTGTGGAACATCTGAAAATATTTTTTAAAAACATCCCAGCATTAACACTGCAAACGAGAAAAACAAAACAAACTTCCATCCTCCTTCCAAACACTCTAAACACTTGCAGGCAGGTCCTGGTAAGAAGCGACAAAATGAAAAAAGCATTAGAATCTCCTTATGAGGGTCCTTTCAAGGTAATACGAAAACTACGAAAACAATTTATTATCAAAAAAGGTGAAAAAGTGAAAAAACATTGTCAGTCGCCATAGATCGATCGAATTAAACCATTCCAAGCCGAATAGGCTGTCAGTGTCATTACCTGTCAAACTGGCCCGCTGCGCTGGGAAGGGGGTGATGTAGCGTACAGAAAATAGATGGCGATAGGCTCCAAAGTAATGCTAGTGGTGCACAGATGGCGCCTAAACTAAGAGGAAGAAAAGGAAGAGGTTATTGGAGTAGAAAGAAAATTGTAAATTAGACAGAAGGAGAACGTGAGTTAGCGAAGAGTGCCAAAAAGTTCTGTCGTAAAATTAAATTAAACTTTTAACTAATTGATCCGATCTCACAATAAATAAAATTGAATTTTGTTAATTATAAAAATACATCAAAGCGTTTCATTTAAATTCAATATGTGTGTGTATGGTTAGTTGCAACTTGGATGATAATAATGTTTTGGACCCGATATGTGGCGCTGTTGTCGATCTAATAGAAACTCAACAGATATCAATGAAACTTTGTATGTGTGTATGGTTGGTTGCAACTTGGATGATAATAGTGTTTTGGACCCGATAGGTGGCGCTGTTGTCGACCTACTAGAAACTCAACCGATATCAATTAAACTTCGTATGTGTGTATGGTTGGTTGCAACTTGGATGACAATAGTGTTTTGGACCCGATAGGTGGCGCTGTTGTCGACCTACTAGAAACTCAACCGATATCAATGAAACTTCGTATGTGTGTATGGTTGGTTGCAACTTGGATGACAATAGTGTTTTGGACCCGATAGGTGGCGCTGTTGTCGACCTACTAGAAACTCAACCGATATCAATGAAACTTCGTATGTATGTATGGTTGGTTGCACCTTGGATGATAATAATGTTTTGGACCCGATAGGTGGCGCTGTTGTCGATCTACTAGAAACTCAACCGATATCAATGAAACTTTGTATGTGTGTATGGTTAGTTGCAACTTGGATGACAATAGTGTTTTGGACCCGATAGGTGGCGCTGTTGTCGACCTACTAGAAACTCAACCGATATCAATGAAACTTCGGATGTGTGTATGGTTGGTTGCAACTTGGATGACAATAGTGTGTTGGACCCGATAGGTGGCGCTGTTGTCGATCTACTTGAAACTCAACCGATATTAATGAAACTTCGTATGTGTGTATGGTTGGTTGCAACTTGGATGATAGTAGTGTCTTCGACCCGATAGGTGGCGCTGTTGTCGACCTACTAGAAACTCAACCGATTTCAATGAAACTTTATGTGTGTGTATGTTTGGTTTGCAACTTGGATGATAATAGTGTTTTGGACCCGATAGGTGGCGCTGTTGTCGATCTACTAGAAACTCAACCGATATCAATGAAACTTCGTATGTGTGTATGGTTGGTTGCAACTTCGAAGATAATAGTGTTTTGGACCCGATAGGTGGAGCTGTTGTCGATATACTAGAAACTCAACCGATATCAATGAAACTTTGTATGTGTGTATGGTTTGTTGCAACTTGGATGATAGTAGTGTTGAGTTTCTCGTAGATCGACAACAGCGCCACCTGTCGGGTCCAAAACACTATTATCATCCGAGTTGCAAGCACCCTTACACACATTCAAAGTTTCATTGATATCTATTGATATCATTCAAGTTGCAACCAAACATACGCACACATAAGGTTTCATTGATATCGGTTGAGTTACTAGTAGATCGACAACAGCGCCACCTATCGGGTCTAAAACACTATTATCATCCAAGTTGCAACCGAACATACACACACATAAAGTTTCATTGATATCGGTTGAGTTTCTAGTATATCGACAACAGCTCCACCTATCGGGTCCAAAACACTATTATCATCCAAGTTGCAAACCAAACATACACACACATAAAGTTTCATTGAAATCGGTTGAGTTTCTAGTAGGTCGACAACAGCGCCACCTATCGGGTCGAAGACACTACTATCATCCAAGTTGCAACCAACCATACACACATACGAAGTTTCATTAATATCGGTTGAGTTTCTAGTAGATCGACAACAGCGCCACCTATCGGGTCCAAAACACTATTGTCATCCGAGTTGCAACCAACCATACACACATACGAAGTTTCATTGATATCGGTTGAGTTTCTAGTAGGTCGACAACAGCGCCACCTATCGGGTCCAAAACACTATTGTCATCCAAGTTGCAACTAACCATACACACATACAAAGTTTCATTGATATCGGTTGAGTTTCTAGTAGATCGACAACAGCGCCACCTATCGGGTCCAAAACATTACTATCATCCAAGTTGCAACCAACCATACATACATACGAAGTTTCATTGATATCGGTTGAGTTTCTAGTAGGTCGACAACAGCGCCACCTATCGAGTCCAAAACACTATTGTCATCCAAGTTGCAACCAACCATACACACATACGAAGTTTCATTGATATCGGTTGAGTTTCTAGTAGGTCGACAACAGCACCACCTATCGGGTCCAAAACACTATTGTCATCCAAGTTGCAACCAACCATACACACATACGAAGTTTCATTGATATCGGTTGAGTTTCTAGTAGGTCGACAACAGCGCCACCTATCGTGTCTAAAACACTATTATCTTCGAAGTTGCAACCAACCATACACACATACGAAGTTTCATTGATATCGGTTGAGTTACTAGTAGATCGACAACAGCGCCACCTTTCGGGTCTAAAACACTATTATCATCCAAGTTGCAACCGAACATACACACACATAAAGTTTCATTGATATCGGTTGAGTTTCTAGTATATCGACAACAGCTCCACCTATCGGGTCTAAAACACTATTATCATCCAAGTTGCTACCAAACACACACACACATAAAGTTTCATTGAAATCGGTTAAGTTTCTATTAGATCGACAACAGCGCCACCTATCGGGTCTAAAACACTATTATCATCCAAGTTGCAACCGAACATACACACACATAAAGTTTCATTGATATCGGTTGAGTTTCTAGTAGATCGACAACAGCGCCACCTATCGGGTCCAAAACACTATTATCATCCAAGTTGCAACCAAACATACACACACATAAAGTTTCATTGAAATCGGTTGAGTTTCTAGTAGGTCGACAACAGCGCCACCTATCGGGTCCAAAACACTATCATCATCCAAGTTGCAACCAACCATACACACATACAAAGTTTCATTGATATCGGTTGACTTTCTAGTAGATCGACAACAGCGCCACCTATCGGGTCTAAAACACTATTATCATCCAAGTTGCAACCAACCATATACACACACAAAGTTTCATTGATATCGGTTGAGTTACTAGTAGATCGACAACAGCGCCACCTATCGGGTCTAAAACACTATTATCATCCAAGTTGCAACCGAACATACACACACATAAAGTTTCATTGATATCGGTTGAGTTTCTAGTATATCGACAACAGCTCCACCTATCGGGTATAAAACACTATTATCATCCAAGTTGCTACCAAACACACACACACATAAAGTTTCATTGAAATCGGTTAAGTTTCTATTAGATCGACAACAGCGCCACCTATCGGGTCTAAAACACTATTATCATCCAAGTTGCAACCGAACATACACACACATAAAGTTTCATTGATATCGGTTGAGTTTCTAGTAGATCGACAACAGCGCCACCTATCGGGTCCAAAACACTATTATCATCCAAGTTGCAACCAAACATACACACACATAAAGTTTCATTGAAATCGGTTGAGTTTCTAGTAGGTCGACAACAGCGCCACCTATCGGGTCCAAAACACTATCATCATCCAAGTTGCAACCAACCATACACACATACAAAGTTTCATTGATATCGGTTGACTTTCTAGTAGATCGACAACAGCGCCACCTATCGGGTCTAAAACACTATTATCTTCGAAGTTGCAACCAACCATACACACATACGAAGTTTCATTGATATCGGTTGAGTTACTAGTAGATCCACAACAGCGCCACCTATCGGGTCTAAAACACTATTATCATCCAAGTTGCAACCGAACATACACACACATAAAGTTTCATTGATATCGGTTGAGTTTCTAGTATATCGACAACAGCTCCACCTATCGGGTCCAAAACACTATTATCATCCAAGTTGCTACCAAACACACACACACATAAAGTTTCATTGAAATCGGTTAAGTTTCTATTAGATCGACAACAGCGCCACCAATCGGGTCTAAAACACTATTATCATCCAAGTTGCAACCAACCATATACACACACAAAGTTTCATTGATTTCGGTTGAGTTACTAGTAGATCGACAACAGCGCCACCTATCGGGTCCAAAACACTATTGTCATCCAAGTTGCAACCAACCATACACACATACGAAGTTTCATTGATATCGGTTGAGTTTCTAGTAGGTCGACAACAGCGCCACCTATCGGGTCCAAAACACTATTATCATCCAAGTTGCAACCAACCATACACACATACAAAGTTTCATTGATATCTGTTGAGTTTCTATTAGATCGACAACAGCGCCACCTATCGGGTCCAAAACACTATTATCATCCAAGTTGCAACCAACCATACACACATACAAAATTTCATTGATATCGGTTGAGTTTCTAGTGGAACGACAACAGCGCCACCTATCGGGTCGAAGACACTACTATCATCCAAGTTGCAACCAAACATACGCACACATAAGGTTTCATTGATATCCGTTGAGTTTCTAGTAGATCGACAACAGCGCCACCTATCGGGTCCAAAACACTATTATCATCCAAGTTGCAACCAACCATACACACATACAAAGTTTCATTTATATCGGTTGAGTTTGTAGTGGAACGACAACAGCGCCACCTATCGGGTCGAAGACACTACTATCATCCAAGTTGCAACCAAACATACGCACACATAAGGTTTCATTGATATCGGTTGAGTTTCTAGTAGATCGACAACAGCGCCACCTATCGGGTCTAAAACACTATTATCATCCAAGTTGCTACCAAACACACAAACACATAAAGTTTCATTGAAATCGGTTAAGTTTCTATTAGATCGACAACAGCGCCACCTATCGGGTCTAAAACACTATTATCATCCAACAGCGCCACCTATCGGTTCCAAAACACTATTATCATCCAAGTTGCAACCAAACATACACACACATAAAGTTTCATTGAAATCGGTTGAGTTTCTAGTAGGTCGACAACAGCGCCACCTATCGGGTCCAAAACACTATCATCATCCAAGTTGCAACCAACCATACACACATACAAAGTTTCATTGATATCGGTTGACTTTCTAGTAGATCGACAACAGCGCCACCTATCGGGTCTAAAACACTATTATCATCCAAGTTGCAACCGAACATACACACACATAAAGTTTCATTGATAAGTTGTTCAGTGAATTGACAAAATTTCTCGGCACCACACGCATTCGCACCACAGCCTACCACCCACAGGCTAATGGCATGGTGGAAAGGTTCCATCGTCAATTAAAAACGTCAATACGGGCCCTGGAGACAAAACAAACTGGTCACATGCACTTCCTTTAATCCTTCTCGGAATTCGCACGACCGTCAAAGAGAACATACAGCATTCACCGTCTGAACTCCTATACGGAGAAAATATTAAAGTGCCACAAGATTTTTCTTCATCGAACGAATTCAACTTTGTGGAACATCTGAAAATATTTTTTAAAAACATCCCAGCATTAACACTGCAAACGAGAAAAACAAAACAAACTTCCATCCTCCTTCCAAACACTCTAAACACTTGCAGGCAGGTCCTGGTAAGAAGCGACAAAATGAAAAAAGCATTAGAATCTCCTTATGAGGGTCCTTTCAAGGTAATACGAAAACTACGAAAACAATTTATTATCAAAAAAGGTGAAAAAGTGAAAAAACATTGTCAGTCGCCATAGATCGATCGAATTAAACCATTCCAAGCCGAATAGGCTGTCAGTGTCATTACCTGTCAAACTGGCCCGCTGCGCTGGGAAGGGGGTGATGTAGCGTACAGAAAATAGATGGCGATAGGCTCCAAAGTAATGCTAGTGGTGCACAGATGGCGCCTAAACTAAGAGGAAGAAAAGGAAGAGGTTATTGGAGTAGAAAGAAAATTGTAAATTAGACAGAAGGAGAACGTGAGTTAGCGAAGAGTGCCAAAAAGTTCTGTCGTCAAATTAAATTAAACTTTTAACTAATTGATACGATCTCACAATAAATAAAATTGAATTTTGTTAATTATAAAAATACATCGAAGCGTTTCATTTAAATTCAATATGTGTGTGTATGGTTAGTTGCAACTTGGATGATAATAGTGTTTTGGACCCGATAGGTGGCGCTGTTGTCGACCTACTAGAAACTCAACCGATATCAATGAAACTTCGTATGTGTGTATGGTTGGTTGCAACTTGGATGACAATGGTGTTTTGGACCCGATAGGTGGCGCTGTTGTCGACCTACTAGAAACTCAACCGATATCAATGAAACTTTGTATGTGTGTATGGTTGGTTGCAACTTGGATGACAATGGTGTTTTGGACCCGATAGGTGGCGCTGTTGTCGATCTAAAGGAAACTCAACAGATATCAATGAAACTTTGTATGTGTGTATGGTTGGTTGCAACTTGGATGATAATAGTGTTTTGGACCCGATAGGTGGCGCTGTTGTCGACCTACTAGAAACTCAACCGATATCAATGAAACTTCGTATGTGTGTATGGTTGGTTGCAACTTGGATGACAATGGTGTTTTGGACCCGATAGGTGGCGCTGTTGTCGACCTACTAGAAACTCAACCGATATCAATGAAACTTCGTATGTGTGTATGGTTGGTTGCAACTTGGATGACAATAGTGTTTTGGACCCGATAGGTGGCGCTGTTGTCGACCTACTAGAAACTCAACCGATATCAATGAAACTTCGTATGTATGTATGGTTGGTTGCAACTTGGATGATAATAATGTTTTGGACCCGATAGGTGGTGCTGTTGTCGATCTACTAGAAACTCAACCGATATCGATGAAACTTTGTATGTGTGTATGGTTAGTTGCAACTTGGATGACAATAGTGTTTTGGACCCGATAGGTGGCGCTGTTGTCGACCTGCTAGAAACTCAACCGATATCAATGAAACTTCGGATGTGTGTATGGTTGGTTGCAACTTGGATGACAATAGTGTGTTGGACCCGATAGGTGGCGCTGTTGTCGATCTACTAGAAACTCAACCGATATTAATGAAACTTCGTATGTGTGTATGGTTGGTTGCAACTTGGATGATAGTAGTGTCTTCGACCCGATAGGTGGCGCTGTTGTCGACCTACTAGAAACTCAACCGATTTCAATGAAACTTTATGTGTGTGTATGTTTGGTTTGCAACTTGGATGATAATAGTGTTTTGGACCCGATAGGTGGCGCTGTTGTCGATCTACTAGAAACTCAACCGATATCAATGAAACTTCGTATGTGTGTATGGTTGGTTGCAACTTCGAAGATAATAGTGTTTTGGACCCGATAGGTGGAGCTGTTGTCGATATACTAGAAACTCAGCCGATATCAATGAAACTTTATGTGTGTGTATGTTCGGTTGCAACTTGGATGATAATAGTGTTTTAGACCCGATAGGTGGCGCTGTTGTCGATCTACTAGTAACTCAACCGATATCAATGAAACTTTGTGTGTGTATATGGTTGGTTGCAACTTGGATGATAATATTGTTTTGGACCCGATAGGTGGCGCTGTTGTCGAACTACTAGAAACTCAACCGATATCAATGAAACTTTATGTGTGTGTGTGTTTGGTAGCAACTTGGATGATAATAGTGTCTTGGACCCGATAGGTGGCGCTGTTGCCGATCTACTAGAAACTCAACCGATATCAATGAAACCTTATGTGTGCGTATGTTTGGTTGCAACTTGAATGATAGTAGTGTCTTCGACCCGATAGGTGGCGCTGTTTTCGTTCCACTAGAAACTCAAACGATATCAATGAAACTTTGTATGTGTGTATGGTTTGTTGCAACGTGGATGATAGTAGTGTTGAGTTTCTCGTAGATCGACAACAGCGCCACCTGTCGGGTCCAAAACACTATTATCATCTGAGTTGCAAGCACCCTTACACACATTCAAAGTTTCATTGATATCTATTGAGTTTCTAGTGGAACGAAAACAGCGCCACCTATCGGGTCGAAGACACTACTATCATTCAAGTTGCAACCAAACATACGCACACATAAGGTTTCATTGATATCGGTTGAGTTTCTAGTAGATCGGCAACAGCGCCACCTATCGGGTCCAAGACACTATTATCATCCAAGTTGCAACCAACCATATACACACACAAAGTTTCATTGATATCGGTTGAGTTACTAGTAGATCGACAACAGCGCCACCTATCGGGTCTAAAACACTATTATCATCCAAGTTGCAACCGAACATACACACACATAAAGTTTCATTGATATCGGTTGAGTTTCTAGTATATCGACAACAGCTCCACCTATCGGGTCCAAAACACTATTATCTTCGAAGTTGCAACCAACCATACACACATACGAAGTTTCATTGATATCGGTTGAGTTTCTAGTAGATCGAGAACAGCGCCACCTATCGGGTCCAAAACACTATTATCATCCAAGTTGCAAACCAAACATACACACACATAAAGTTTCATTGAAATCGGTTGAGT
This sequence comes from Cheilosia grossa, assembly GCA_963082955.1. Lineage (NCBI taxonomy): Eukaryota > Metazoa > Arthropoda > Insecta > Diptera > Syrphidae > Cheilosia > Cheilosia grossa. The sequence continues at coordinate 46,962,004 of OY720147.1, read as the reverse complement.
TTCTAGGAGGTCGACAACAGCGCCACCTATCGGGTCGAAGACACTACTATCATCCAAGTTGCAACCAACCATACACACATACGAAGTTTCATTAATATCGGTTGAGTTTCTAGTAGATCGACAACAGCGCCACCTATCGGGTCCAAAACACTATTGTCATCCAAGTTGCAACCAACCATACACACATACGAAGTTTCATTGATATCGGTTGAGTTTCTACACACACATAAAGTTTCATTGAAATCGGTTGAGTTTCTTGTAGGTCGACAACAGCGCCACCTATCGGGTCCAAAGCACTATCAGCATCCAAGTTGCACCCAACCATACACACATACAAAGTTTCATTGATATCGGTTGAGTTTCTAGTGGAACGAAAACAGCGCCACCTATCGGGTCGAAGACACTACTATCATCCAAGTTGCAACCAAACATACGCACATATAAAGTTTCATTGATATCGGTTGAGTTTCTAGTAGATCGACAACAGCGCCTTCTGTCGGGTCCAAAACAACATAATTTTCCAAGCTGCAACCAGCCATACACATATACAAAATTTCATTGATATCGGTTGAGTTTCTAGTGGATCGACAACAGCGCCACCTATCGGGTCTAAAACACAATTATCATCCAAGTTGCAACCAACCATACACACATACAAAGTTTCATTGATATCGGTTGAATTTCTAGTAGATCGACAACAGCGCCACCTATGGGGTCCAAAAGACTATCATCATCCAAGTTGCTACCAAACACACGCACACATAAAGTTTCATTGATATCGGTTGAGTTTCTAGTAGTTCGACAACAGCGCCATCTATCGGGTCCAAAACATTATTATCATCCAAGTTGCAACCAACCATATACACACACAAAGTTTCATTGATATAGGTTGAGTTTCTAGTAGATCGACAACAGCTCCACCTATCGGGTCCAATACACTACTATCATCCACGTTGCAAACAACCATACACACACACAAAGTTTCATTGATATCTGTTGGGTTTCTAGTAGATCGACAACAGCGCCACCTATCGGGTCTACAACACTATTATCATCCAAGTTGCAACCAACCATACACACACACAAAGTTTCATTGATATCGGTTGAGTTTCTAGTAGAACGACAACAGCGCCACCTATCGGGTCGGAGACACTACTATCATCCAAGTTGCAACCAAACATACGCACACATAAGGTTTCATTGATATCCGTTGAGTTTCTAGTAGATCGACAACAGCGCCACCTATCGGGTCCAAAACACTATTATCATCCAAGTTGCAACCAACCATACACACATACAAAGTTTCATTGATATCGGTTGAGTTTCTAGTGGAACGACAACAGCGCCACCTATCGGGTCGAAGACACTACTATCATCCAAGTTGCAACCAAACATACGCACACATAAGGTTTCATTGATATCCGTTGAGTTTCTAGTAGATCGACAACAGCGCCACCTATCGGGTCCAAAACACTATTATCATCCAAGTTGCAAACCAAACATACACACACATAAAGTTTCATTGAAATCGGTTGCGTTTCCAGTAGGTCGACAACAGCGCCACCTATCGGGTCCAAAACACTATTATCATCCAAGTTGCAACCAAACATACACACACATAAAGTTTCATTGAAATCGGTTGAGTTTCTAGTAGGTCGACAACAGCGCCACCTATCGGGTCCAAAACACTATCATCGTCCAAGTTGCAACCAACCATACACACATACAAAGTTTCATTGATATCGGTTGACTTTCTAGTAGGTCGACAACAGCGCCACCTATCGGGTCCAAAACACTATTATCATCCAAGTTGCAACCGAACATACACACACATAAAGTTTCATTGATATCGCTTGAGTTTCTAGTAGATCGACAACAGCGCCACCTATCGGGTCCAAAACACTATTATCATCCAAGTTGCAACCGAACATACACACACATAAAATTTCATTGATATCGCTTGAGTTTCTAGTAGATCGACAACAGCGCCACCTATCGGGTCCAAAACACTATTATCATCCAAGTTGCAACCAAACATACACACACATAAAGTTTCATTGAAATCGGTTGATTTTCTAGTAGGTCGACAACAGCGCCACCTATCGGGTCCAAAACACTATCATCATCCAAGTTGCAACCAACCATACACACATACAAAGTTTAATTGATATCGGTTGACTTTCTAGTAGATCGACAACAGCGCCACCTATCGGGTCTAAAACACTATTATCATCCAAGTTGCAACCAAACATACACACACATAAAGTTTCATTGATATCGGTTGAGTTTCTAGTATATCGACAACAGCGCCAGCTATCGGGTCCAAAACACTATTATCATCCAAGTTGCAACCAACCATACACACACACAAAGTTTCATTGATATCGGTTGAGTTTCTAGTGGAACGACAACAGCGCCACCTATCGGGTCGAAGACACTACTATCATCCAAGTTGCAACCAAACATACGCACACATAAGGTTTCATTGATATCCGTTGAGTTTCTAGTAGATCGACAACAGCGCCACCTATCGGGTCCAAAACACTATTATCATCCAAGTTGCAACCAACCATACACACATACAAAGTTTCATTGATATCGGTTGAGTTTCTAGTGGAACGACAACAGCGCCATCTATCGGGTCGAAGACACTACTATCATCCAAGTTGCAACCAAACATACGCACACATAAGGTTTCATTGATATCGGTTGAGTTTCTAGTAGATCGACAACAGCGCCACCTATCGGGTCCAAAACACTATTATCATCCAAGTTGCAACCGAACATACACACACATAAAGTTTCATTGATATCGCTTGAGTTTCTAGTAGATCGACAACAGCGCCACCTATCGGGTCCAAAACACTATTATCATCCAAGTTGCAACCGAACATACACACACATAAAGTTTCATTGATATCGCTTGAGTTTCTAGTAGATCGACAACAGCGCCACCTATCGGGTCCAAAACACTATTATCATCCAAGTTGCAACCAAACATACACACACATAAAGTTTCATTGAAATCGGTTGAGTTTCTAGTAGGTCGACAACAGCGCCACCTATCGGGTCCAAAACACTATCATCATCCAAGTTGCAACCAACCATACACACATACAAAGTTTCATTGATATCGGTTGACTTTCTAGTAGATCGACAACAGCGCCACCTATCGGGTCTAAAACACTATTATCATCCAAGTTGCAACCAAACATACACACACATAAAGTTTCATTGATATCGGTTGAGTTTCTAGTATATCGACAACAGCGCCACCTATCGGGTCCAAAACACTATTATCTTCGAAGTTGCAACCAACCATACACACATACAAAGTTTCATTGATATCGGTTGAGTTTCTAGTAGATCGACAACAGCGCCACCTATCGGGTCCAAAACACTATTATCATCCAAGTTGCAAACCAAACATACACACACATAAAGTTTCATTGAAATCGGTTGAGTTTCCAGTAGGTCGACAACAGCGCCACCTATCGGGTCGAAGACACTACTATCATCCAAGTTGCAACCAACCATACACACATACAAAGTTTCATTGATATCGGTTTAGTTTCTAGTAGGTCGACAACAGCGCCACCTATCGGGTCCAAAACACTATTATCATCCAAGTTGCAACCAACCATACACACATACAAAGTTTCATTGATATCGGTTGAGTTTCTAGTAGATCGACAACAGCGCCACCTATCGGGTCCAAAACACTATTATCATCCAAGTTGCAACCAACCATACACACATACGAAGTTTCATTGATATCGGTTGAGTTTCTAGTAGGTCGACAACAAGCAAATGATTGGAGACCGTGTGGCGATTACAGAAGGTTAAACGCAATCACGACACCAGACAGGTACCCGTTACCACACATACACGATTTCACCACAATACTCCAAGGCGCTACGGTGTTCTCAAAAATTGACCTGGTACGCGCATACCACCACATTCCAATGGCGCAAGACAACGTCCTTAAAACAGCTGTTATCACACCATTCGGACTCTTTGAGTTCACGCGAATGCCATTTGGTCTACGTAATGCGGCCCAAACCTTCCAAAGGTTTATGCACCAAGTAACAAGGGGCCTCGATTTTGTGTTTGTTTACGTGGACGACATATTAGTCGCAAGCAAGACGAACGCGGAACATGAAACCCACCTCAAACTTCTGTTCCAACGGCTTACCGACTACGGCCTACGCATAAAAGCCTCCAAATGCACATTTGGAGTCGCGACACTGCAATTTCTAGGACTACACATTTCAAAAGATGGAATTCAGCCACCTAAGGAACGGGTCGAAGCAATAGAAAACTTTCCCGAACCTAAGTCTATTAAAAACGTGCAAAGATTTATCGGTATGATAAATTATTATCATCGTTTCATACCACATCTAGCAAGGACTTTCTCCCCCATCTACGACCACTTGACAAAACTGTCCAAAAGCAAAGATAACAAAAATAATTTCACTTGGCCCTCGGTTTGCCAAGAAGCATTCGAAAAGGCAAAGCGACAACTCGCTGAAGCTACGCTTCTCAACCATCCTCAAGAGAATGCTAAGCTCAGCATAACAACCGATGCATCCAACACGGACATCGGCGCTGTATTGCAACAGTGGAGAGGAGAAGATTGGCAACCAGTAGCCTTCTTTAGCAAAAAACTCTCGCCTACACAAACACGATACTCTGCATTCGACCGAGAACTTCTTGCAATATACCTTGCGATACAACACTTCAGAAACTTCGTCGAAGGACAAGACTTCACGGTCTTTACAGACCATAAGCCGCTGACAACAGCGCTTACAACAAAAACCCAACGCAGTCCTAGACAAGAGCGTCAATTGGATCTAATATCGCAATTCACAAGTGATATACGATATGTCAAGGGCTCGTTGAACGTCGTAGCCGACACTCTTTCACGTCCAGATGCTGCGTCACTCGAACTTACCCTTCCGGGAATCGAGAAACTCGCCGAAGCACAGCTCGCTGATGAGGAACTCTCCGCACTCATTCACAATCCCCCTCCACACTCCAGCGTAAAACTGGAATTTATAAAAATACCGGCTTTTGATATTTCCCAAAGAAATGAGGAAACCTATTTTTCACGCAATACATTCTCTCACACACCCCGGAATCAGGGCATCACGAAAGAAAATCGCAAAAATGTACTTCTGGCCGAGAATGAACCACGAAATAAACACATGGGAAAAAAACTGTGCTGCCTGCCAGAAAGAGAAAGTGCAAAAACACACCAAATCACCAACCGATCAGATAATGGTTCCGGCAGGTAGATTCCAACACATTCACTTAGACATCGTAGGTCCGCTGCCTCCATCTAACGACTACAAATACTTACTAACAATAGTAGATAGATTCTCCAGATGGCCCGAGGCCTATCCCATTATCCCATTAGGGACATAACTGCGGAAACGATCGCAAGGACATACGTCCACGAGCACGTTGCTCGTTTCGGGGTGCCGAACACAATCTCACACAAGGCTCACAATTCGAGTCTAAGCTGTTCAGTGAACTGACAAAATTTCTCGGCACCACACGCATTCGCACCACAGCCTACCACCCACAGGCTAATGGCATGGTGGAAAGGTTCCATCGTCAATTAAAAACGTCAATACGGGCCTCTGGAGACAAAATAAACTGGTCACATGCACTTCCTTTAATCCTTCTCGGAATTCGCTCGACCGTCAAAGAGGACATACAGCATTCACCGTCCGAACTCCTATACGGAGAAAATATTAAAGTGCCACAAGATTTTTCTTCATCGAACACAGATCATGCTAACGAATTCAACTTTGTGGAACATCTGAAAATATTTTTTAAAAACATCCCAGCATTAACACTGCAAACGAGAAAAACAAAACAAACTTCCATCCTCCTTCCAAACACTCTAAACACTTGCAGGCAGGTCCTTGTAAGAAGCGACAAACTGAAGAGAGCATTAGAATCTCCTTATGAGGGTCCTTTCAAGGTAATACGAACACTACGAAAACAATTTATTATCAAAAAAGGTGAAAAAACATTGTCAGTCGCCATAGATCGATCGAATTAAACCATTCCAAGCCGAATAGGCTGTCAGTGTCATTACCTGTCAAACTGGTCCGCTGCGCTGGGAAGGGGGTGATGTAGCGTACAGAAAGTAGATGGCGATAGGCTCCAAAGTAATGCTAGTGGTGCACAGATGGCGCCTAAACTAAGAGGAAGAAAAGGAAGAGGTTATTGGAGTAGAAAGAAAATTGTAAATTAGACAGAAGGAGAACGTGAGTTAGCGAAGAGTGCCAAAAAGTTCTGTCGTAAAATTAAATTAAACTTTTAACTAATTGATCCGATCTCACAATAAATAAAATTGAATTTTGTTAATTATAAAAATACATCGAAGCGTTTCATTTAAATTCAATATGTGTGTGTATGGTTAGTTGCAACTTGGATGATAATAATGTTTTGGACCCGATATGTGGCGCTGTTGTCGATCTAATAGAAACTCAACAGATATCAATGAAACTTTGAATGTGTGTAAGGGTGCTTGCAACTTGGATGATAATAGTGTTTTGGACCCGATAGGTGGCGCTGTTGTCGATCTACTAGAAACTCAACCGATTTCAATGAAACTTTATGTGTGTGTATGTTTGGTTGCAACTTGGATGATAATAGTGTGTTGGACCCGATAGGTGGCTCTGTTGTCGATCTACTAGAAACTCAACCGATATTAATGAAACTTCGTATGTGTGTATGGTTGGTTTTAACTTGGAAGACAATAGTGTTTTGGACCCGATAGGTGGCGCTGTTGTCGATCTACTAGAAACTCAACCGATATCAATGAAACTTTATGTGTGTGTATGTTTGGTTGCAACTTGGATGATAATAGTGTTTTGGACCCGATAGGTGGCGCTGTTGTCGATCTACTAGAAACTCAACCGATTTCAATGAAACTTTATGTGTGTGTATGTTTGGTTGCAACTTGGATGATAATAGTGTTTTGGACCCGATAGGTGGCGCTGTTGTCGATCTACTAGAAACTCAACCAATATCAATGAAACCTTATGTGTGTGTATGTTTGGTTGCAACTTGGAAGATAATAGTGTTTTGGACCCGATAGGTGGCGCTGTTGTCGATCTACTAGAAACTCAACCGATATCAGCGAAACTTTATGTGTGTGTATGTTCGGTTGCAACTTGGATGATAATAGTGTTTTAGACCCGATAGGTGGCGCTGTTGTCGATCTAATAGAAACTCAACCGATTTCAATGAAACTTTATGTGTGCGTGTGTTTGGTAGCAACTTGGACGATAATAGTGTTTTGGACCCGATAGGTGGCGCAGTTGTCGATCTACTAGAAACTCAACCGATATCAATGAAACCTTATGTGTGTGTATGTTTGGTTGCAAATTGGAAGATAATAGTGTTTTGGACCCGATAGGTGGCGCTGTTGTCGATCTACTAGAAACTCAACCGATATCAATGAAACTTTGTATGTGTGTATGGTTGGTTGCAACTTGGATGATTATAGCGTTTTGGACCCGATAGGTGGCGCAGTTGTCGATCTACTAGAAACTCAACCGATATCAATGAAACCTTATGTGTGTGTATGTTTGGTTGCAACTTGGATGCTAATAGTGTTTTGGACCCGATAGGTGGTGCTGCTGTCGATCTACTAGTAACTCAACCGATATCAATGAAACTTTGTAAATGTGTATGTTTGGTTGCAACTTGGATGATAATAGTGTTTTGGACCCGATAGGTGGCGCTGTTGTCAAACTACTAGAAACTCAACCGATATCAATGAAACTTTGTGTGTGTGTATATTTGGTTACAACTTGGACGATAATAATGTTTTGGACCCGATAGGTGGCGACGTTGTCGATCTACTATGATAGTAGTGTCTTCGACCCGATAGGTGGCGCTGTTGTTGTTCCAATAGAAACTCAACCGATATCAATGAAACTTTGTATGTGTGTATAGTTGGTTGCATCTTGGATGATAATTGTGTTTTGGACCCGACAGGTGGCGCTGTTGTCGATCTACAAGAAACTCAACCGATATCAATGAAACTTTGTATGTGTGTATGGTTGGTTGTAGCTTGGATGATGATATAGTTTTGGACCCGATAGGTGGCGCTGTTGTCGATTGTATGTGTGTATGGTTGGTTGCAACTTGGATGATAATAGTGTTTTAGGCCCGATAGGTGGCGCTGTTGTCGATCTACTAGAAAGTCAACCGATATCAATGAAACTTTGTATGTGTGTATGGTTGGTTGCAACTTGGATGATAATAGTGTTTTGGACCCGATAGGTGGCGCTGTTGTCGATCTACTAGAAAGTCAACCGATATCAATGAAACTTTGTATGTGTGTATGGTTGGTTGCAACTTGGATGATAATAGTGTTTTGGACCCGATAGGTGGCGCTGTTGTCGACCTACTAGAAACTCAACCGATATCAATGAAACTTTGTATGTGTGTATGGTTGGTTGCAACTTCGATGATAGTAGTGTCTTCGACCCGATAGGTGGCGCTGTTGTCGACCTACTAGACACTCAACCGATTTCAATGAAACATTATGTGTGTGTATGTTTGGTTTGCAACTTGGATGATAATAGTGTTTTGGACCCGATAGGTGGCGCTGTTGTCGACCTACTTGGATGATAGTAGTTTCTTCGACCCGATAGGTGGCGCTGTTGTTGTTCCACTAGAAAATCAACCGATATCAATGAAACTTTGTATGTGTGTATGTTTGGTTGCAACTTGGATGATGATAGTGTTTTGGACCCGATAGGTGGCGCTGTTGTCGATCTACTAGAAACTCATCCGATATCAATGAAACTTTGTGTGTATGTATGGTTGGTTGCAACTTGTATGATAATATAGTTTTGGACCCGATAGGTGGCGCTGTTGTCGATCTACTAGAAACTCAACCGATATCAATGAAACTTTGAATGTGTGTATGGGTGCTTGCAAATTGGATGATTATTGTGTTTTGGACCCGATAGGTGGCGCTGTTGTCGATCTAATAGAAACTAAACCGATTTCAATGAAACTTTATGTGTGTGTGTGTTTGGTAGCAACTTGGACGATAAAAATGTTTTGGACCCGATAGGTGGCTCTGTTGTCGATCTACTAGAAACTCAACCGATATCAATGAAACTTTGTATGTGTGTATAATTGGTTGCAACTTGGATGATATACACACATACGAAGTTTTATCTGTTGAGTTACTCGTAGATCGACAACAGAACCACCTATCGGTTCCAAAACACTATAATCATCCAAGTTGCAACCAACCATACACACATACAAAGTTTCATTTAAATCGGTTGAGTTTCTAGTAGATCGACAACAGCGCCACCTATCGGGTCCTAAACATCATTATCATCCGAGTTGCAACTAACCATACACACACACGAAGTTTCATTGATATCGGTTGAGTTTCTAGTAGATCGACAACAGCGCCACCTATCGGGTCCAAAACACTATTATTATCCAAGTTGCAACCAACCATACACACATACAAAGTTTCATTGATATCGGTTGAGTTTCTAGTAGATCGACAGCAGCGCCACCTATCGGGTCCAAAACACTACAATCATCAAAGTTGCAACCAACCATACATACATACAAAGTTTCATTGATATCGGTTGAGTTTCTAGTAGATCGACAACAGCGCCACTTATCGGGTCCAAAACATTATTATCATCCAAGTTGCAACTAACCATTCACACATACGAAGTTTTGTTGATATCGGTTGAGTTTCTATGAGATCGACAACAGCGCCACCTATCGAGTCCAAAACACTTTTATCGTCCAAGTTGCAACCAAACATACACACACATAAAGTTTCATTGATATCGGTTGAGTTTCTAGTAGAATGACAACAGCGCCACCTATTGGGTCCAAAACACTATAATCATCCACGTTGCAACCAACCATACACACACACAAAGTTTCATTGATATCGGTTGAGTTTCTAGTAGACCGACAACAGCGCCACCTATCGGGTCCAAAACTATATCATCATCCAAGTTACAACCAACCATACACACACACAAAGTTTCATTGATATCGGTTGAGTTTCCTGTAGATCGACAACAGCGCCACCTGTCGGGTCCAAAACACAATTATCATCCACGTTGCAAACAACCATACACACACACAAAGTTTCATTGATATCTGTTGGGTTTCTAGTAGATCGACAACAGCGCCACCTATCGGGTTTAAAACACTATTATCATTCAAGTTGCAACCAACCATACACACATACAAAGTTTCATTGATATCGGTTGAGTTTCTAGTGGAACGACAACAGCGCCACCTATCGGGTCGAAGACACTACTATCATCCAAGTTGCAACCAAACATACCCACACATAAGGTTTCATTGATATCGGTTGAGTTTCTAGTAGATCGACAACAGCGCCACCTATCGGGTCCAAAACACTATTATCATCCAAGTTGCTAGCAAACACACACACACATAAAGTTTCATTGAAATCGGTTTAGTTTCTATTAGATCGACAACAGCGCCACCTATCGGGTCTAAAACACTATTATCATCCGAGTTGCAACCGAACATACACACACATAAAGTTTCATTGATATCGGTTGAGTTTCTAGTAGATCGACAACAGCGCCACCTATCGGGTCCAAAACACTATTATCATCCAAGTTGCAACCAAACATACACACACATAAGGTTTCATTGAAATCGGTTGAGTTTCTAGTAGGTCGACAACAGCGCCACCTATCGGGTCCAAAACACTATCATCATCCAAGTTGCAACCAACCATACACACACACAAAGTTTCATTGATATCGGTTGACTTTCTAGTAGATCGACAACAGCGCCACCTATCGGGTCTAAAACACTATTATCATCGAAGTTGCAACCGAACATACACACACATAAAGTTTCATTGATATCGGTTGAGTTTCTAGTAGATCGACAACAGCGCCACCTATCGGGTCCAAAACATTATTATCATCCAAGCTGCAACAAACCATTCACACATACGAAGTTTCGTTGATATCGGTTGAGTTTCTATGAGATCGACAACAGCGCCACCTATCGGGTCCAAAACACTTTTATCGTCCAAGTTGCAACCAAACATACACACGCATAAAGTTTCATTGATATCGGTTAAGTTTCTAGTAGATCGACAACAGCGCCACCTATGGGGTCCAAAACACTATCATGATCCAAGTTGCTACCAAACACATACACACACAAAGTTTCATTGATATAGGTTGAGTTTCTAGTAGATCGACAACAGCTCCACCTATCGGGTCCAAAACACTATCATCATCCAAGTTGCTACCAAACACACGCACACATAAAGTTTCATTGATATTGGTTGAGTTTCTAGTAGTTCGACAACAGCGCCACCTATCGGGTCCAAAACACTTTTATCGTCCAAGTTGCAACCAAACATACAAACGCATAAAGTTTCATTGATATCGGTTAAGTTTCTAGTAGATCGACAACAGCGCCACCTATCGGGTCCAAAACACTTTTATCGTCCAAGTTGCAACCAAACATACACACGCATAAAGTTTCATTGATATCGGTTGAATTTCTAGTAGATCGACAACAGCGCCACCTATGGGGTCCAAAACACTATTATCATCCAAGTTGCAACCAACCATACACACATACAAAGTTTCATTGATATCGGTTGAATTTCTAGTAGATCGACAACAGCGCCACCTATGGGGTCCAAAACACTATCATCATCCAAGTTGCTACCAAACACACGCACACATAAAGTTTCATTGATATTGGTTGAGTTTCTAGTAGTTCGACAACAGCGCCACCTATCGGGTCCAAAACATTATTATCATCCAAGTTGCAACCAACCACATACACACACAAAGTTTCATTGATATAGGTTGAGTTTCTAGTAGATCGACAACAGCTCCACCTATCGGGTCCAAAACACTACTATCATCCACGTTGCAAACAACCATACACACACACAAAGTTTCATTGATATCTGTTGGGTTTCTAGTAGATCGACAACAGCGCCACCTATCGGGTCTAAAACACTATTATCATCCAAGTTGCAACCAACCATACACACACACAAAGTTTCATTGATATCGGTTGAGTTTCTAGTGGAACGACAACAGCGCCACCTATCGGGTCGAAGACACTACTATCATCCATGTTGCAAACAACCATACACACACACAAAGTTTCATTGATATCTGTTGGGTTTCTAGTAGATCGACAACAGTTGCTACCAAACACACACACACATAAAGTTTCATTGAAATCGGTTAAGTTTCTATTAGATCGACAACAGCGCCACCTATCGGGTCTAAAACACTATTATCATCCAAGTTGCAACCAACCATACACACATACAAAGTTTCATTGATATCGGTTGAGTTTCTAGTAGATCGACAACAGCGCCACC